>CM076267.1:33220000-34655000 GCA_038380795.1 Pyrocephalus nanus
TTGTGCATCCCAATACTTGGATCCCCATGATTGCTGTGGGGGTTTTGTGTCAGTAGGAGGGATGCTTTGCTTTCATTGCAGTTGCAATCATTTACTTGTGGTGGCAGTACAGCAGGTCTGTCTCTCTTTGTTGTTTGCCCAGAAACTGATTTTCATATATTTTGGTGGGGGAAAACCTTTGAAGCTCTCTTGTCTGGCCCGGTCTGCAGTGTCACCGCTGGCCTCCCTGGGCTCAGTCTTCACAAACAACACCAAAACCCCCCTCCCAACTGACCATTTGTGTGCCAGAAACTCATCTGCACAGCTCAAAAATGCAGCTCAGATGAGTGTGGTGATGGCTTTAGAAAAACAAGGAGGGAGGGGGGGGGGAAATCCCTAATGGGATTCTCTCAGGTAATCTCTCAGTGAAGCAGTACAAGTGCTAATTACTGCTGTGGGTGACAGGTGGAATTATTGAAGTGTAATGCTGCTTTCAGGTTAGAAAAAAAAAAAAAAGGAACTATATTTACAAAAAATAAGTTATTTAACACTCAACAGGGTGCATCTCAGCTAGCATTGCAATACACCTATTAAATTTTTAGTGCCAGATTATGATACACAGCCAGGGTACAGAAGTTGTTGAGCATCATAACCTAAGCAACAATTATTAATTAATCAGGTGTTGCAAGTGCCTAAGGAGAGAACAGTAGGCGAATGATAAGAGCCTCCCTGGGATACAATATACTTTTTTTCTTTTAGATTGCAAATTAGTTAAAGCGTGTATCATAATGTCATGTCCCCTTACCAGATATTGCATCCATTATTCTTTCTACTCATATTAATAACCCGATTGATGAATTCCCTCATTCTTTACACTGTTCCCAAAAATGATTTGCAGTTATAAAACCTTTTAACTTGGCAACTATTTGCACTGAGAGGAAACTTAGGGAGATACTGTAAATTATTTTGACAGATTTGAAAATGCTGTTTATATCCATTAGTCACTACAAGTGCTGGGATGGTGTAATGTGACTGCCTCATTCTTCCTTACTGAACAAGAATGTGTTAGATAAATTTTGAAGTTGGTAAAGTTACAGGAAAAAGTTCCTGTAAGAAAAAAACATCATCAAGTATGTACATAGTTTTAGTTTTCTCCCAGGGTTATCAATTAAGTTTCCCTTTGGGGAGGCACTGGTGGGTCTCTGGAGCATCCTGCAGATCGTGGTGCTGTGTGTGTGCAGTTCCTGGGAGGGAAAAGATGCTGTTCCTCATGGGGGTGATGGAAATGTTGGAGAGCCAAGCTAGGACTGCCAGAGCTTGGCATACAAGTTGCATCATAATTGCCATCACTGCCAGGTTTATTTTTGTAAAAAGAAATCAGATTTTTAAAGCTTCCTAATCCTATTTTGAGTGATAAATAATGTATGTGTTAGAGCTTATTAGCACAGATGTGCTAATGGTCGTTTTTGGTGTCACACTGGTTCTGTATAGCTCATCATTTTCAGTGTAATTAGTTTGCTTTTTGGGAGCTCCAATGCATAGGCATTTGAGTGGCTTGACCTCTCAATTGTAATTTTCTTAGTTTTTCTTTTTTTTTTTTTTTAACCACTGAGTCAACAGTATATGTAGGAGGATAGGGGGAAGGCCAGGACACTGAGACAGGAAGTCCTGTTCCCGAAGAACAAAGCAGTATCTTTGCAAGGCTATATTAAATAGCAGTACCTCTAATAGCATCAGCTCCACTGACGTAGAACGCAATGCCATTATTGCTCTCGCTGGACATCACTCGGGGAGTTTGACTGTCCCATCATCCCTGATGCATGCACAGCCACTTCCCCTTGCTGGAGAGGACATGGCGTGAGCAAACAGCCTTGCTGCAGCAGTGCTTCACAGGTGAGGTGTGCTGCTGCTGTCAGGGCTGGGGACTTGGTGGGTAAAATGATCCCACCAAGAAAAAGGAATGCCTTTTTTTCCCCCTCGTCCTTTTGTGGCCACAGTTGTGAGCGAGCAGCTCAGGGCTGGGAGGTGTAACTCCATAGTTAAACGCATCCCGTCATAGAGCTGGAGAATTTTCTGCTCACCTTACCTGTTCAAGTGGAACTTGATGATTAATTCTTGCTTAAACAAGGGTTCCATGGTGTTTTTCCTGGTACAAAGTCAGTGTACATAATTGATGCCCCCAGTGCTTCTTTCGGCCCGGCAGCTGTGTCCAGCTGGTCTTCTGAAGGCGTCATGTAGCTCATAGGATTGGGACTGAAAACAGGAGATGGAGCAGGGTTGGGCATATCTGCTGTGTAGTTGCTGGTTTAGATGAGCCCCTGCTGATGCACAGCATTTGTTTGCTTCTTCCCTACAGCTTTCTTGGGAAACTTTATACCTTTGGTATGAGTCACAACTCGGGAAGGCAAATGTGTAACTTTCGTACTGCAGTTTCTCAAATATTTTCTTGTGATACGTGAAATTTAGTTAGGAAACATCCTATGTTGTGCTGGATGTGGGCTGGGTGGCAACCCTTGGTGTATCCTAAGTAGGTTTTTGGAGCCTTATCATGGAGTGGATGGTGTTCTGAGGAGGTCCTCCTGAGCTGAGGAGCTTTTGTGGTTGTTTCATAGCTGGGTTTTCTGTGTGGGGGTCCTGGGAGCAGCAATATGATCAATGGTCATATCTGTACTATCCAGCTGTCACTCTTGCTTTTCATTTGCAAATGAAGATGGCCAGTAACCTGCTTTTTAACATATGGCCCATTAGCTACCACCTCCTATTCAGATGGTAATGTAGTGGACCAGTGGTGATTTAAGGCTCTGACTTGTATGGAAAATAGCAGATTGTTTACGCTGGTAATTACACTCATTTCCATATCAATTGCTCTGGCTAGACCAGTGCCTTAAAATAAAAAACTTACCGCAGAACAGTTCTTACCCAACCCTGTTAATGGCAAAGCCTTGTGTTTGTCTGGTTCCCCAACAATTCAAAGCAGCACCCAAGACAAAGGGAGAAAAGGCACTTGCAGACAAATCACGTCTATAAGGAGTGAAGGCTTAGGGTGACTTAGGAAGTCTCAGCATGCACAGTATATGTGAGGAATTTGATGAGGCTGAAAAAAAAATGACTTTGAAGGATTACTCAGAAAATACTGTTCTAGATCACTAGCAGATAAAAGTCAGCAGGGGACACTGGGGATCTATATATTTTTAATATGAGCAAGGGTTTTGGCCTCCTGACTTCCCTGGAGTGGCAGTGATTCCCACCAGTTGAGTATCTGAACAATTTCAATAAATTATTTGTTTTGTAGCTGTACCAGGAGCAGCTGAGATCTTCCTGCTGTGCTTGGTAGTCAACAAGAGTTTGTCATCAAAACACAAAGACTTTTTCTGATTTTTTTTTTTTATTTTATTATTAAGGACTTGTTTGACAGCTGGTTTGTGCCCGTTGTAAGAGCTCTGGACCTGAAATTGGCAGTGTACAGGTGGCTTGTGAAGAACATGCTCAATGCTGCTCTCTGGGCAGAGGTTGTCAGAACAGAGGTTGTCAGAGTAGGTGCTTCAAAGAGGTCAACATCAGCTGTCAGTTGACAGGTAGTTCATCCAATCCTTTCCCATCTTGAACGCCGTGACATGTGAAGTTAGTGGAGGTGTTGAGCCCATGAATTAGTCACACACTGATCGGTATGGCAGTGATAGATGAGACTGTGGGGTCTCATCTGCATGGTCTGCCCGCAGATGTGCACCAAGACTGCTGTTGAATATCAACAGTTGGACTGCACGTGGCCCTCTGATGTACTGCTGAGACTTTGTTACTTGTATTTGTTTGCTGGTCTTGTTTTTCCGCTGACCAGGTCAATGCATGTCAGGTCTCAGTCTGAGCATTGTTCTTCGATGGACATTGAGTGTCCCAGTGGGAGAGGGCAAGTGAGAAGAGTGTGGATGGAGCAGCAAGAATGATTGGGAGCTTTAGGGGACAAGATAATTGGTGAATGCTGATTGTTTAGCTTACAGAGAAGATAGAAGGTAGACTTGTGACAGCTTTGGGGTGGCAGGTTGAGCGGAGAGGAGGAGATATCCACATCTGACAGGATAGAGACACAGCCTGGATCAGTAGCAAGGGACCATTAAGTTACATACTTGGAAACACATTCTGTTGGCAGGATTAGGTACATGTGGGAGATCCTATGTTATTTAGGTCCTTCTGATATTTTACATTAAACTTGTGGACGCTTCTGGTCTTTCCAGATCACTCTTATTCTGTGTTCCTCTTAGCTTAGAAGGGAATATCACAAAGAAACGTGCATGTTTATTTTTAGGGAGTTTGGAAATGGTGTGGGAACAGAGAGCTTTGCAGAATTTTGGTATTACAGTTGCACTCTATTATTCTATTATACAGAAATACTTCTAGCACCTGTGAAGAGGTGAGACAGCAAACTGGAGGGGTGAGTTGGTAACAGGCCAAGAAAGGTATCCCAGTATGAGCAGTAATGAGAAAGCAATAGAGCCAGGGAGTGACACATGTCCCAGGTTTACTCTGAGCAAACAGCCACATGAAGTTTTGCAGCACTTTGTGCATGGGACACCACGTGCTTATTTGTATAAGAGCTGCCAGACAGGAAACTACTCATGTCTCAGTCAGTGAGGCTGGAAGTGGCACAGGAAAATTCACCATTTTTTAATGGCAATCAGTTCCAAATGAAATAAAGCAGCAGACAGTGACAACACGGGCCCCCAAACCACAAATCAAATGTGCAACTCAGTGTCTGACCAGAGATGATGGTCAGACCTACTGCTTGGCAGGAGGTGGAGGAGATAGGTAAGGTACAAGAGAGAGAGCTCATTGCTGCGACTCTCAAGTTCCACGAGTTTCCCGAAGGTTGCTTCTACTACGGGCTGATATTTGTTACATTCTTTTCATGCTGTGATGTGAAAGGTGGGAGTTTAGATTTTTGCTTGTTGGTCCCCAGGAAAGTTGAGACCCTGATATCCAATAGCCTGTCAGTGTCTTGTAAGGAGACCCTTGATCAACAGATTCACAAGGTCAGAGGGTACCTCTTGTTTGGGGGACTCAACAGAGCCAGGACCCCTCAGTGGGTCCTGTCAAGGTGTTTTCTGCTGCCAGCAACTGCAGGGACTCACTTTAACAGTTTACAGAATAACACTTTTTATTAATACAATTTCTGAGAGATTAATAAAGTTCGAAGGCTGTCGGTGAAAGTGTCTACTGCAAAAATGTTTTAAAGCAATCTACTGATACAGATATTAAACAAGCACAAGTTTAATAAGAAGCCATCTACTAATATGCTTTGGGGTAAACACAAGCAAAAGCCCTAGTCCTAAAAGCAGCATTTCATGTGTGTAGAGGACATTTCTCACCCAAGGCGTCCCTGTGGAGTGGGAGAAGATGGACTCAGCCCATCAAGTGGCCTTAGCAGTCTCGGTGGATGTCTTTTCCCACTTTCCCCCTATCCTCAACTTACTTTTATACTGTTTTCTTTATGTTTGAGTGGAGTTTAAGTGGCTCTAGTCATAAATACCTTTTATTTCTGATTGGTGTTTTTAATGGTCATGGTTTGGCACCTGAGGAGGGGGTTTGACGTGATTCTTGTTTTCAGCAGCAGAACATCTTCATTCTCCCTTGTCAGACAGGTGCTGTACTGTCTCAGTACCACAATGTTCTCCCATTCTGAGTGCAGGAGGGCCACGTAGTCTATGCTGATTGTCGTTCTCTGAGCTGATGTTTATCACTGTACTGGGGAGCACGTCGACCTCAGTCCCTCCAGGGAGTTGCAGCTGCTTTTTCTACCTTAAAATTTTGAATCCCCTTTAGGTTTAACTCTATCCATCATCCCACAGTGCAACATAGAAATTAGATATGTATATTCCAAATGTGATGGGCACATTATATTTTGAAATGAAAATGATCTAGAAGAGAAATAACACAGAACAAATAGGTTTGACAGGGCAGCTATTACAATTATTGTAACAGGCTGTGCAGAGCTTTTTCCTTTTCTTCCACATTTGGCTTCACAGCCATTTTCTGGAATGGAAGACAATGACTCAGACTGAATGAAATAAAGACACTTGGTTATTAGAAGACCCAATAGAGTACAGTTGAAATTCCAATAAGCATTTGTCCTGTGGTATAATGACACATGGGTGTACTTTTGAAGATGTGCAGAAATGCTGCTTGGCATCGCAAATGCAGGAGCAGGTTTTACTTTGTTAAGCACTCCAAGAGGTGCAGCATCCATCAGCAAGTTTTCCATAATAGAATATCTGATCATTTGTGGAGCTCTTGGAAGGTTTTGCTTAGGATACAGAAGTGGGTGACACCATGTTTTTTGGACATGAGCACGTTTTTGGTTTGAACGATACCTGTTGAGGAGCTGTTGTCTCTGATCTGACAGAGGTTGGGTAAAACTCATTGTCATAGTGGAGTTTGGGGTGATGGCTGATGTGTGGAGATTAGGGCATGGGAGTTCCTTTAGCAAGGTGACCTGATGCTAGGTGAAGTATTTTAGTTTCTTGCTGTCTGTTTTATCTCCTCTTAAACAGGTGAATTTGAAGTTGTTGTTTCCCAGAACTGGAAAGGGCTTTACATAAAAGGTTCCATTAACTACAGTTAATTAGGTAAACATCCAACTTGCAAATGCTGATTAGCCTCACACCATAAATTTCGAGGTCTAAAACAGAGGGGGAGAAGTAAGTGCATTCCTTAAAAGGAGATCTGGAACAAATACAAGTCGTTCTCATCAGAAGGAGCTCCAATAGTTGATTAGTTTTTCTAAGAAATATTTTTTCTACCTATTAGTATACTGTTTTTAGTAGAAAAAAGGCACCTGAAAATTTGCTTCTAGAAGTATTTGGATGGCAGTCTCTGTGGTAGCAGGATGCTGGAAATAGATTAATTAACTATTGTGCCAAAGAAGAAAAGGTAAATTGCACCATTTAACAAAAATTAAGACAAGTGATGAAAAAGACCAAAATGAAAGCATGAACAGCTGCAGACTGGCACAGAGAGCTGGTGCCAACTTAGAGCATGAAGATGCACTATGGCATCTCACCTAGGATTTACTCTGACAGCTTTCACTTCACTTCATCCTTGTCTCAACTCTGCTACTAAAAGCTTTCCCATAGTTACTGCTACACTTATCTCTCCTTTCTAGAAGAAACCCTTAGCTGCAGCTCCTTGTAAAATGTGGCTGATTTTAAATGACTTAAAGATAAGGAGTTTCAAACAACCTGTTACCCTGAATGTCCCTGTTCTCGAGACACGCAGGTTATATAGTGGAAAATGTGAAATAAAAGGGAGGAAAACATCTGTATCTCACTGAGAAAGCACAGTCCATGTATATAAAATCTATGTGTTCCTTTACCTTTTCTCAGCTCACTCCTCTGCAGCAGCCTGGCAGTAAGGACTCGCTCTTTCATGTACATTTTCCTCGCTGTCATCTGCAGTAGCCAAATGCAATGTGAAAGTCACCTCAGTTTTAATGTAGGCATTCAGGCACTCACAGGAGAGGAACCCTTGAAGCTTGTTAGAGGCCAGCTTGTACGTTTCCATGCACATTTAATAGGTTTTCATAGGAACACCTTCAAAAAAGTGTATTCAAATTACTACCTTTTACTTCTGTAACCCTTCTGTAGACATGAGGGACGAGGATATTGTGTGTTCAGTCCTGTCAGGTACTAAAGAGATTAAATCTGGTTTAATAATCTGTGAATTGTCGTAACATTGGACGTGCCTTTGCATTGCTTGCTGTGCTCTTTTCGAGGTGAGCATTCCCGGGGTGAGGCTGGATGCCCTGCTGTGGGTTGTGCGTGGGGCAGGCTCATGAATTCTGAGACACGCCTGCCACTACGGCCGTTTACAGCTCACACACCTGCCTTTTCAAAGCTACAAAAGAAAGAACACAAGGAGGTACACTTGGATCTAATTTGTAGATAACCTTTAAGCCAGAAACGGAGAGCTCCCAATGAAATGCACAGCCTTTTGTGTCTCTGAGTAAGTCCCTTCGACATCATCTTGTGAGAATTACAAGGTTTTTTAATTTTTCTGTTAGGGCAAGCAATGCTGTTTGTTTTGGTTGTGGTTGTTTTTTTTCCTTTTTTTTTTTTTTCTTTTTTTTTTTTTTTTTACCTGCAGCATTGCTTTCCCTGCAGGAAAAGCAGTCTGTAGTAGAATCTTATCGTGACTATTCCAAGCACTGTGTGGACCAAAAGAACCCGAAACAAATCCAGCTTATGATTTCTGGTCAGAGTCAGCGAAATGCAGAATGCCAATATGCCGATTTTTATCTTGGGCATTACAGAAAGTGGGAAATGCTGCTAAAAAGCAGTTTTCTCCTGCCACCATTTAGGAACCATGTTTATTTTCACTGCAGCTGTGCATCCTGACTTGAGCTGTCTGGGAAGGGAGACGTTCTATTTAGGGGCCACATTCTTCAATATCAGCCCAGCTCAAAGGGAAGGAGGGCCCTGGGCTTTCATGCTAAAAACAATACCAAGGAGCATCCAAACTCAGCAATTTCAGTTCAGGTGCCAGTAACAGGGTGGGTTGATGAGCCCTTTGCCTTTGGACACAAGTTTGAGCTTGCCCAGTACTGGAAAACAGCATGGAAAGTAGGGTTTAGTGGGATATTTTTAAGCACTTGGCAGGTGTTTTCCTACCATTAGGTGGTTTTGTATTTATTAACCTAGCAGCTAATATTAAGACTGCTGACCACATCTGAGAGGCAGTAAAATGGAAAGACAAATATTCAAGAGGAAATATTCCCTTCTCTGCTCTTGAAAACCTTTCCCAACACATTTTCCTATTTTTTGGGGTCTCCATGTCAGAGCTCTCAGTGCCTTGGTTAAAGACTTTGTTATGCTCCTTTTTAGGAAGCAAATATTTTCAACAAAACCTACAGTATTATATTTTATCAGAGTGCTTTTCCAGGATGAAAGGCTCTAAGGAAATTTTCTTTTCATTCAAGTACCTATATTTTATGGTAAATTAATGCCTTCTGTACGCTCTTTGCAGGTATTTATATAATCTCTATCAACAAAGGATTTTGGCTATTTTTCCTGCTTTTAGCTTCATGCATGTAGATATTTCTGCTTGGGGATGAGAAGCGATACCTGAAACTTGCAGCAAGATTGAGGCTGAAGAGGAGTGTTCCCGTGGCAGAGGCTCTGTCAGGACCCTGACCTGCTGTAGAGGGTTTTGCTCAGGAAAGTTGATGATGTTCAGACAGAACCAGGGGTCACTTCCAGCTTGTGCAGCTTCCTTTAGGCCATAGCTTCTAACCTCTTCGTTTTTTAACTCATTTTTCTGAAATGGAACAAAACGGGCCTGTGGGAGAAGGGGCTGGGCTTTGGGAAGGTTTACCTTCGGCAGGACAGCGTCACAGACATAAAAACTTGCATCCCGGCTGTTTGCTGTGGGATCACAACATCCCTGGGCATCGATTATAAATCCATTCAGCATGCTTCTTGCTTCCCAGCCTTGTAAAAGCGTCGGAAAATAGAGTGAGAAATTCTGCGCTGATTTCTAGTAACTTTACTCTGCGGGAACCAATTTGGAAGCATTTGAGTGCACATTTGCAGGAGGATTTGAGCACGAGCTCCTCGAGGTCTCCGGCAATACATTTCCTTTTAGATGCTGTAATTGGAGCCCTGAAATTTCTTCGAGCGCTTTATTTTAGAAATAGCTGAGGGTTTGGAATGAAGCCGTATAAAGTTATGGCGGCCCTTCACAATTTTAGGAGACTTTTAGGCTGCCAAATTGGAGCCCTGGTGTCGGTATGCACGAGGCTCTTGCTTGGTGTGGCGGCAATCATGCTGCCAAACGGCTGGCTCTAACTCACAGCTATTGGCTGGAGCAGTGGAAAATGAGAGTACAGGGTTTTATGACCTTTTGCGAGCAGGACTATGAACCTGTCACTTCTGAAGTTTTACAAAACATCCCCTTAAGAAAGGGAGTCGCCTTGGTGACATTTTATGTGAGCAGGTATCGTTAGCGAACTTGGCTGCTGGTGGCTCAGGGAAGCTCTCACCATGTTCTACATATAACTGAATTTCACACATATTGTTGGTGTTTCTCCTTATATTTTTCTTATTACCGAGGTATGAGTGCAGGAAAACAGGGCATGAAAGCTGGATGTTTGTTATTCTCTGTTTCCCACTTTGTGGGTTTTTAATGTGTATTACCTTTCACTGCTGGGTTTTTTATCAGCTATAGTTTTTTTTTGTTTTGTTTTGTTTGGTTTTTTTTGTTTGTTTGTTTGTTTGTTTTTTCTCCTGATGGAAAACTCATACTTGCTGATCATTTTCCCTGATATGGGCACCCCACTCAGTGCTGCAGGCTCAAACTTGCTCTCAAGACTAGAATTGATACCAGCTCCCTGGGAGGTACCAGGGCAGATCTCAACACCAAAGAATGTCTTCGTGTCTTTGGGCAAACACAAAGCAAACCCTCCATATTCAGCTGTGACTTATACATGTAGCAGCAATTTAAGGTCTTTGTAAATTGACAATCCCCCTGTGGAGCTACATCTTTATTGAGAACAAGCAAATGAATCAAACACATCAGTTGCATCCTTTGGTTGGGCATCATGGGGAATTGAATAGCAAATAAATCCAGTGAAGACCCAGGTTCATGTGAGTTCCCTTCCATGAGTGGAAGGGAGAGGGAATTTTTTTTTCTCTAAAGGACTGGAAAACCAAAAATCAAATCTGAGACAGAGAATCAGCAGCTGAAATACGTTTTTAATAAAACAAAATAGCAAAGATGCCCTCTCAACCTAAAGGATTATTTTGACTCTATTTTTGTCTCCGATTTCTGTTTTTAAAATGTGTTTAGTCTGTAATTACTTTGCAAGCCCATGTGCAGCTATAATTTTGTCTCCTCACTGTACTCTGTTAGCAGGCTTGGTTTTCCTGCCGTGCCAGGACTTCTGGCAAACATTATGCTGTTATGCCTTCCCTGCAGTTCACATTTCACTGGCACATAAGGGAGCATTTTGGTTCAAGAGCAGCAGTGCAATTTTAGGGCAGATCTTAGCAGTGCCCTCAGATGGGTGTGCCAGTTTGGATCCCAGCCTGTCCTTGGAGCAGGTATCCTAAATTTCCTTACCTTATCAAGTGCAGGCTCCATGTCAGATGTGCACCATATGCACTCTCAGAGACCAAGGAGTCTGAACCAGTGCAGGCACTGTCAGTCCACACATGGAGTCAGGCTGATGGGCTCATGAACCACCCTGGACCCTCTCCCTAAAACTGTAACCACTGGTGGTATTCTATGGTTTTGACCTGCTGATCTGCTCCTCCTGTTGCATCAAATTACTTTCGTGGGCATTACCTCAATTCTCCAGTTTGGTCTGCCTGGTTTCTGACTTCTGTGCTTCCCTACCACACTGCCTGTATAGCAGAAAAAAAAGAATGGGGAGGAGGGAGTAAAAAAATGCTCAGCATGTGTCATGCCTTGTGTCTATTTTATAAGGCAAAAGTGTCTCCCTGTATGTGCTGTTAAAATTTTTGGTGTTATTATGAATATAAATATAGCAAAGCATTTGGAACCAGGCAAGGTTTTATCTGGAAGAGCCTTCCCTTTCTCCCAGGAGGCACGGGGCCAATCAGCTGTCACAGGGAAAGGAAACATCAACATTTCATAACCAAAACTCTTCAGAATCTTTGTTCCAAGAAAATAATTAGGTTAATTTGACATCACTTTCTTGATCCAGGATGTCCATCCTGTGGCTGGCTGGCTGACTTCAGCACTGGAATATGAGAGCACCAGATTTATGATCAAGTTTACACATCCTCTTAGTGTTTATATATGGGGAGTTTTAATTCATGAGGTTGAAATTTTTTTTATTGATGCCAATTTCTGGTGCCTGGGTTACCCACGGTGGAGGAAGTCAAGTCTGATTTACACTTGACGTCTTAAAGAGTAGCCAGAAAGGTGTCTCACCATATCATAATATTTTTGAAGTATTTTATTTCATGTCAGTGCTGTGGCTGATATTGTGTGCATGCCTTTTTTTTTTCCTTTTTACGTAGTGTTTGCTTTGTTGGTCAAAGGAAAAAAATAAGAATATATTTCTGTAGCACAAGTGACTTCAGGAACTTGTAAAGCCATTCAAGGAAGAAAAGAATACTTGACTTTGACCTTCCTTCTCTTCTAGAAAAATACTAGGCCTTTTTCTGTATACGTCAGATTTTGAATGCTAAGATATCTGTCCCTTGAGGGTCAGAAGCCTTCTTGTAATCAGAGTGATTTTTTTTTTCTCTGGTTTTGTAAAGGTTAACAACTCCCCCTTTCTAGGTTTTGGTGGGTTCTAGCATGCACCTGTTTTGTTTTCCAAACTGAGGGCAGATTCCTTGGGGAAGCGTCATGTTAAATGAGCCAACCAGCTGCTGATGCTGCCTGGTGGTGTGGAGGTGTTGGTGGGAATGGCAGGAGTAGGTATAAAGTACTGTGTTCATTGCTTGTGTGACATAACCATGAGCTGCCATGCTATGGTTTGGTCATATTAGCTCAGGCTGCTTGTCTCAAATGAGACTTATTTTATTTCATGGTCAAAAGCTCTGGCTCTGATCTTGGGAAGGTTCTGTCTGTGGGCAAGAACAGCTCTATCCTAAGACCAAGCCATCCTATGCACTTAAAGATATCTATATTGACGTGGGATCAGGCACCTTTGTAAGGTGCTGACTTGTGCTTAGAGCACAGGCTCAATTTTTGGATGTTGGAAACGGGAAGGGGGGAAGTTCCTCCTTCTCCAACCCAGGGATGTTTTGGAGTGGCCCACTTCAGACTTTTCCAAGTGTGAATTACCTGTTTATTTTGTCCAGAGTATCGGCCCAAACCCCTTCCTAAACCTTTGTTGGTTTCAGCAGAATTTAGTCCGTGTCAATTTAAATCTCTAATGACCTTGCAAAAAGCCATTCGTGCATTAACTCTGCTCCTCCTCCATCATAAATCTCATGTCCAGCTTTGTGGGTAAGGAGGGAAGGAGCACAGTGCATTCATTTAAAATGAGCAGATGGGGCTTTTGATTCTGACCCGGTACTGAAGCACTACAGGAAGAAATTTGTAGTCCTTTTGCGTGAGGGTGCAGTTGCAGTGCTGGCTTGGGGAACCCGTTGGGATGTGCCTTCAGACACCAAGTCAAAGGCCAAAGCACATCTGATGCAGGACAGTGCTTGGAGTGCATCACTCTCTTTAGACCCTTAAAAAGATCTTTACATCCTTTGTTGTTGTACTTCTTCCTTCTAGTAGCCTCTATCTTCAGTACTTGTCAGATACAGAACAGGGTTAGTTTTTCCTGACTCAAACCCCCAGATGGTTATATTTATTCCAAAAATTTGGTGTACAAAGCGTAAGAGCCAGTACTGGTGGAGGGATGTTGTTTCTGTTCTGCAGCTTGTCTTTAGACATTAACCAAGACTTCAAAGTTGGAAAGGAAATGCAATATTTTAAAACTGTACAGAATAGCTAGGGTTGAAAAGGTAATTTGGAAAGTATGGATAATTTTATGTGTATAAACAGAATAGTAGTGAGTAAAATAAATAAAAATGTAATTAAATGAATATACTGATCTAAATATAATGACAGAGTTGAAACACAGCTACTCTGTGCTTATTGAACCGACATGTTTTGACAGTATTGAAATGACAAAGCAGAAACTGTTATCTTGATGTTTTACCCGTCACCTTTTTGCTGAAAATTATCTATTCTGTTGAAATACTCCTGTTTCAGTGAAGGCAGACCTTGCAATGCATGCAGTCCTTACTGAAAAAAAACAGGGATTTGTTTTTGCAGGTTTTAGTTCCTGCCACAGATAGAATAAACCTGTGTAGGATAACCTGCTATTGTCTTTGCTATTGTCAAACATGAAATACAATTATTATTGTACCATCAGTGTTTTCTTAGGTTGAAATAGGTGTTTTAAGACTTGGATAAATGGTTGTGCTGTTAATTGTGGAAGAAATTTAAGGTTGTTGAGAATTCCAACCATTTCTCACTCAGGAATGTAATCACAGAATCTACAATGGCATTGAAGATACCCAGCTCTAAAGCCCTTTAGTAGCTTCATTGAGCTCACTGCCATGGGGGCTGTGACACAGACCTGCTTTCTGCCAGCACAGAGGTTCCCCTTAGTGCAAGGTGAGTGTGTTATAAATACCTGCAGTACTTCATTTGAGCAGTGCTTTCTCCCTCCCAGTTCAGGAGATCTGGTGATATCAGGATTCAGATTTATCCTGATCAATATTCAAAAAGGTCATTACATGAAAAGCAGTATTTCAAGGCTGCTTTTGAAGTCTTAAGGTTTTGATACTGTTAGTCCTTCCTAAATAGTACTGATAGTCCTACATATTTGAAACCATAGCACTGAAAACTTCAGGTATCATATCAACTTGTTCAGCAGAGAAAATCTACCATGCCTGCAGTCAGACTTTTGCTATCCCAGTCATTATTTGTGCTGTTGTCATTATTCATGCTGTTGTCATCCTCTGCAGCCCTCTGGGGCTTGAATTTTTGTTTTGTTTAGTTTAATAGGTACATAATCCTGTGAATATTGTCACTGTTTGCATGCTGGATGGTGATGTGCTCTGTGATATAAATGAAAATGCTTAAATAGAAAGAAAAAAGTCTCTGTACGTAGGCATTAATTGCTATCAGATCCTCATAGTTGAGACCAAGTCATTCCTGAACAGACACACATTTGTTTGCTCTGCTTAGGCACCAGTGAAATGCTTCAGTATCTGCCATTAATAGCAAAGGAAAATAGTTGGTTTAACTGGGGGAAAAAGGAACAGTGGAGAATGAAGGTCCAAGAGCACTTGCCAAATTTCTTTCAACCAAATTGGCTGCCAGTGCGTAGTGTGAATGAAGAAAATTGAGAACGGCAGCTAAGGCTTAACTAATGCAATCCTATTTGGAGCTGCAAACAAAGGCTTTGGCCTCTGTTCATAGGGTCTGACCTTCCCGTTGTAGATTGAAAGCCAAAATTATGTCAGGATTCAGTTTGACTAAGAAGGTGCGAGAAGAGCGAGACAGAAGCAAAAACCTTGGCCAGGTGTCGCTGAAAGGACGTTTTGTTTAACGCTGGAAAACCAGAAAGGTTTGTCTTCATTTGCAGTTGTAATTTGTAAGCAGATTGAACAAAATCCTCCAGGATTTCAGTAGGTGACAGTGTCCATCCAATGGCATGGGCATGCTGGGCTGTAGAATGACCCACAACCCTGCTGGCCTCAGGAGTTATTAACCATTGTCACAAATTGCCTCCAGCTCTGTCTCTTGGGGCATTTTTTTTTCCGTTTGCAGTTATTCACTTGAAGAGCTCTTGGGTCTCATCCAGCGTTAGCTCTTCATTTTCTCTTTTGTTCGATGGCCAGGGAAAGGCTCTTCAAGAGGGGTCTTTCTTTGCTGTGTTCGTAGGTCACTCCTGGCTCACTTGCTTGGAAATACACCAAGTAAGCAAGCCCAGCTGTTCCCATAAAGCAAGTGATAGTAAACTCAGCCTCCTCAGCAAAGATAAAATAACACTTAACAAATGATGTGCAGTGTGCAGGTATGAAACACACCAGAAAATGTGCTGGTACAGCCTCCTGCTGATGGTTGTACAGTCCCAAGATCTGCTGAGACCATAGGGCAGGCCGGAAGACCATAGGGAAAGGGGTAGAAATAATTTTGTGGGCATGCCCCAGTTGGGCTGTCCAGTAACACTGGAGGTGCTCTGGCAACAGGGCAGGTCTTGATTCTGGATTTGGGTCTGAAACAATGTAGGGGTTGGCTTTAGCAAAATATGTATAATTTTTGAGTGCTTTCCTACTCGTGTTTGTTTGTTTGTTTTTAAGAAGGCTTAAAAAGTCTGAAAATCTGAAATTATTTTAGAGTATTGATCATAAAAATGTCTTAAGAGCTTTGTGACTGTAAACACAAAAGCAGTTGATAGCAGTAATGTGTTAGAACCTCATTCTAGCCAAAACCTAAAATTGTCAAATGCAATAGCACTTAAAATATTTAAGCCAACTTTCTCTTTTTTTCTTTTAAGTTTCAGTGAGGTTTTACCTAGTCCACTACGGTCACATTCACTGGATGTCTTTTAATGCTGTGTATGTGAGGCCTTGGGAAGGTACAGGCAGTCTATACTTTTCTATCAGTAATGCTGAAGAAGTGGTTTCTTATCTAGTGACAGCAAACTGCTACTTTAGTGGCACTTAAGTTGACAGGAACCTCCCAGATTATTAGGGCATGAACAGTCAGCCCATCTGCAGTTGCCTCCTTACTTTAGGAGGTGACACGGATCCATCTTTCCGTGGATCTACCTGCGTGTGTGTTGATGTTCCTGGGCTGTGCGATGAGCTCTGTTGTGTGGCTGGGTATTAGCTGAGAAGGCGTCTCCTTCAACATAAAGAAGTAAGAATGAATAATTCCCCTGTATGCAGCAAGGGAGTAACTAGTGATAAGCAAAATTTAAAAATAGAAGACACATCCTGGTTGTAGTGAAAATCCATCTGCATATTCAGCGATACAGCGTTATGTTCAGAAAGGATGATACATCATCTTTCTCTGGCTTTTTCCCCCCCTAAAATACTCCATTTACCTGGGCTTCCCACCGTGCTGCGCTCCAGCTTCACAGCCATTACAGGTCCCTCCAGCAGCCTGTGGACCCCCATTGTATTCCTGCAGATAGATCAAGGAAAACAATTTCAGTTTTCTGGGAGAACTGACCTGCAGCTCCAGTGGTGAGACGAAAGACTTGAACACTGAACAGTTTTTGCCATAGAAAACTAACATTTTCCAGTAGGGAAACATACATTTTCTGTCCAGAATGTTTTCCTTTAAAAAATCAAAACAGAAGCAAAATGCAATCTGTTCTGATAGGAGCGGGGAGGGAGGGAGGAAATATTGGCTGACTCTCTGCATGCTATTTTTGGTTTGACTCATGGAAGACAAGTTTCTGGGAGTCTCCTTAGAATCCTTGTGCATCATAGGAGGCTCCCTGGGAAGAGTAATGGGGAAGGCTTCTTCAAGACGTGTCTGAACTCTTTCTGAGAAAAAGAGTCGAGGCTTTCCTTCAAATTGAAGTAGTGATGGGTTGCTTTTTTTTTTTTTTTTTTTTTTTTTTTGCCAGTTGCTTTTTGTTTTGAAATTTCTTCACAGTTTTAAGAACTGAAAATCTAAAAATCTTTCTTTTTCCTTAATGTTTTCCATTCTTCATTTTTCGTGATAAAATTGAGAGATGTTAATAGAAGAATTTTTTTTAAAAAAGGCAGAGGCAACGCAAAACCAGTATTTGATTTTTTTTTTAATACGTAAACCCACAGAAAAAACTCCCTTGAAGCCCCCTTACTTTCCAAGGTATGATTGCAATAAACTACTCAGCGTTTTACTTTCCACAATATTGCTGTATTTAGGAACAGCATAAGATCTTCTCTTTACATTCAGTGTTTCCTGATGGGTCTTGGAAATGAGATGTTTGTTTAACTGTACTGCACTTCATTTGCTAATTGCTTGGGTTTTTTTCCTGTATGACTGAAGATCTGGGTTTTAAATGACTGGTAAATACACACACACAAGCATGTGCACCCACACATAGTCATTGGCAGGCCAATCTGCTTGCTGCATGCTCGCTTTTTTTAATGCTCTTTTTTGTTGTTGTTGTTGTTATTTGAAAAATCATGTAAGCATAATAGGGATAATTAGCTTTGACTATGAGCAAATCTGGCAATAAAACACATTAGCTACAGCTTTAAATCAACATTAAGCCTGCAGTCTTAACTCATAGTCCCAGTAAAATCAAATTGAAATGAACGTTTTGAAATGAGCATTTGATTTTAATTGCATGTGCATGTGCATGTTTGGCTGTTGGGCCTGTACAGGTGATTTTTTTGAAGTAGCCAAACTTGCTGAGAGCTGCTTTGAACCTGGTGCTGTAATCACAGGGAAAAGACACAAAAATCTTAACAGGCACACGGCTGTTAAGTTCAAAGCCTGCTAATGGTGTTTTGAAAAAATAGTCCTATAGTTAGCATGTCTGAGTTGCATTATTAGATGCCTAAGAATGTTAGTTATGCACTGCAAAGAAAATAGTCCAGAAACTTGAGCTGAAATGTATAATAACAGAACTTCAGCTTTTCCCAACCCTTGAAAGAAGAGCTCTGGGTTGACTCCAGCCATGAAAAGGCATTTGTAATGCAGATTAAATCTGTTCACATGGGGAATTTGTGGGGAATTACAAATGTTAAATTCACGCTCTCGCTTGCTAGGCACTAATTTCGCCTTGTAGACCAGCCCTCTATCTCAGGAAAAGCCAGTGGGGGTCTGGCACTGGAGGCACCAGACCTGCTTATGCCATTTGGAAAACCGTGCTGAGCATCTGCTGGCATCCCCTGTGCCTGATGCCTTGGGAAAACTACCTAAGGATGACCCCAGGTGCTCGCCTGTTGTAAATGCTCATGTTCCCACTGGTCTGTCCTGACTGGGAACGTCACCTCAGGTCCCTAACAGTGAACACAAAGAGAGCAAATTAAAACAATGCCAATTGTCTTGTATACTTCCAGGAGAGGGATATTTGCCATCAGGGGACATTTCTGGGCGCCCGATGTATCCTTGGGAACCTTGGAAATCTCCTGGGGTGTTTCTGGACACCCTGAAGACAGACCCTGTGGTTGGGATTTATGCAAAATGCAGCTACAAACTGAAAGCAAGGACTTTGGGGGGACATCATTTGATTTATATGAGGCTAATGTCAAAGTGTGTTACTCCCATTTTATTTCCCAGTGCTACTCAAAATAAGCAGAAGCAGCTAGGAAATCTCCATGTGCTCTGAAAAACCCCTGATGCAGTGTTTTAACATGGGGTATCTAAAATAGTCTGAGTGCATCCTAAAGTGTGCAAAGTGGTGGAGGTGAGGCAGTTCTGCAAAATGCAAAACCCCCTCTTGTTTTAATGGCTACAGTGGTTGAAGATGGGTTGAGCTCAGACCAATGGAATTGCTGAGATTCTTTTTTGGGTTTTTTTGCAGGTTCTTAATGATAGTATTTTATAGGTATGCAAAAGCCTCTGTGCTGCAAGAAACAGCACAGGTGCAACATGCTCAGAGCATTGGGTGAAAGCAAGAGCTCTGGGCTGTGCTCCCTGATGCCCTGAGGTCGTGCTGTGGTAGCAACCCCAACACCAAATGCAAGGTGTTTTTTTGTTAAGTGTGTTGTGGGTTTGTTGGTTTATCTAATTTTTTTATTCATAGGGGGTGCTCAGTATGGGCCAGGGTTTATTCATGCATTCAGAATTTTATCAGGCAGCCGTAATGTGTTGCCCTTCTAGTCAAGGGTATGGGGGCTTCTGCAGCTCAAGGTAGGTCCAACCAAGATGACCCAGCTTTAGGTCTGCTGATAAATGCGAGACCACGCCACTGACTGACTTGGCCAAGCCAGAGGGGTTTGGCTTGTTGTTTCAAGATGTAGTTAGTGTTGGGTTTGGACCCTGGACCTCTCTTCTCTTGATCGAGGGTAGGGAAGTGCAGCTTAAATTAAGGGATGAGATAGGGGTGAGTGTGGGGCATGATAGACTCAGCCCTGGCATTGGTCTGTGGTGCCACAGAGCAGGCATTTTAAGAAGAGGGGCATTGATGGGCATGTGGAGAGAGTTTGTGTTTAGATTTAATTTACCAGGCCAAACTATTCAGAGCATTTCAGCTGATGGTGCAGGGTGCTCCCCAAAGTAATGGTAACTCGTTGCCTAAAGCCAGCTTCAGCACGAATGCTAATGATTAATGCCTGGAGATCCCAGTGGTCTTGGAAGCAATATAGTTAAGTAAAAGGCAATGGGTTGGATAAAAGGTCTTAAATCAGACTAATGCTGGCAAATGTCACTTGAAAGAGAGGGATTTTGGAGGGGGAAAAAAAAGAAATAAGAAAGAGTAATTTGAGAAGAAATTCAAAGGAGGGAAAGCAGACATTCCCACAAACTAATAAAATCTTTGCAAATGAGAAAATGAGCCTGCTCAGATTGAAATTTAATCACAGAAAGGATTTCATTGTAACGAGGAGAATTATAATTACCACTCGAAAAAGGAGAGGGTTTTCTGCCTCTCAGCTGGCACGTGGCTGCAGGAGCCTGGTGTTGAGCAGGAGGGATGGTGTCAGGAAGGGAAGGAAGGGCCACAGCAGTTGTCCTTCCAGTAATAAAAACTAAACCAGATTCATTAGAGAGGCAGCTGTGGATGTTGCACTTGTGAGTACCCTGAAAGCATTGCTCTAGAAACAAGCATCTGTTTCCCAGCGGGGCAGTGCTGCCCAGGGATGTTCATTGTGGGTCTTCATGGTGCTTCTCTACCCGTGGAGGCATGACTTGGGAGGGATCTGGGGCATTGGAAACCCTTGGGGATTGTACCACAACTGTAGTTGTACTTCTAACTTAGTTAAGGCTACCTGAAAGGGCAATAGAAGCAGACACAAAGTGTGATATAAATTCAGTATTTCAATGGCCAAAAAAAGAGCACTGGCGTGCACACCTTTATATTTCCTTTTGAAAATTAGCAGGTGTTGTTATTTTTGTTTTAAGAGAAAAACAGTGATAAAAATCCCACCTGTTGCTTGTAGTTCGGCAGCACGAATCCTTCTAGGAGCAGGCTGTGACCATGCAGCTGGACTTTGAGCTTCTTTTAGAAACAATTACAGCCACCTCAGAGCTCAAAATACATCCGCAGTTTCTCTTTAATAAGTCAATATTTTCTGTGTTATTCCCCTGTTGTTTCCTTCCTTGTTTTTGTTATAGATGCAATTCTTCAAGCTGGGTTGGTTTGATTGATATGTTCTGTTTCTTTTCTCTATTTATGGTATCGAGCTCCTGGAGTCTCCACTGACTTCATTAGAGTATTTTAGAAAATAAGTATCCTCAGCATTATTTTCTCTCTGTCCTAGTGGAGGAAAAAAAAAAGTATGGTAGAAAAGCACACTGAAGCAGACTTGGAAAAAAAGAAACAGGTAGTTTGTGCATATGATGGAGTGGGGAATGATACCAACAACATTTAACAACTTCCCTTTTAGCATTCTATCAACTGCAAGGTGTTTAAAAGAAATTAGCATTAACATATTCGACAGCTTTGACTCCATTTAAAATTGCTGCTGAAGTGCTTGGTGGGCAAAACTCGCATTCTGCTGCTTTGTTTTGTTTTTTTTTTCTTGAATTATTTCACATCCACTTCTTTCCTCCTGAGTTTCAGAAATGTTGTTTGTTTCATCCCAAATGCTCTAGTGGCTGATCTCATCAGGAGGAGGGAAGAATTTCAAATGGTGGGGAGGGAGCGTTAGCATGTGGCTGCATCAGCCACCTGACATGGTGCGAGATAAGAAACTAATTACAATGATCGCTGTTAAAATACACACAGCCCCACATCAGTGGGTGCTCCAAATCCTTCCCTGAATGCACTGGGACACCAGAGGGTTGTTTGAAGAAAGTCATATTAGCCTTTAAAAAGGCAAGTTCAATGGGAGTAGATTTCCTTGTGTCAGCACTGGAAGAGTTAATAAGATTAGGTTAAGAAAAAAAATAATAAATTAAACTCTTTAATTGTCCGGAATATGCAATGCTACGTCTCCATCTCTCTGTGCCAGCAGAGGCGTTTGACGAGTGGGAATTAAACAAAGAATTGTGCAAACATTGGGAAGCGTCACTGAAATTATTCAGCAGTCTTTTTTTTTTTTTTTTGCCACTTTAAGATTAATTTGTAAATTTACTCTTGGTAATCATTTGTAAAATAACCATAACCCTGAAATATTTCAGGTCATGTCAAGGTAGTCGTTTAAATATATTGAGCCCAGTAAAGTGATAAGTCAATCAGAACAGAAATATGACTCGTGTAGTATTTTATATTGCTTTAAAAAGGAACAGTTTCAGGGAATTGTAAAAGAGAAGTGTTTCCCTGGCCTGTTACATTCGTGCCTAGTGCTGCTCCACTCAGTGAGCTGTACTTCTAGGAACTCTCTGAGAATGTAAATGCTTGATTTTTTTTTTTTTCTCTTTTATCTGTGAAAATCCTGTCTTTTTTCTTAATTAACTCAACTATTAAACAAAGAGCAGTGAAACATGCTTTTATGGTGTGTATTTTTACAGCAAAGTATTTAAACCGGCCTGTTGGATAATTTCATGCTACATTAAGTTCACTAAGATCTTTTCATATGCATCATTTTTAATGCTTCCTATATCTTTGGCCATAAGCTTTTTAATTGCCACGTGAAGAAATGTAAAATGAAATTCAATAAAAAATAATTCTTTGGTTGCTTGGCTTCATGTGATGCAGCGTTTTTGAGATGACGAAGTGAGCATCTGTTGCATGTTTTGTTTGGAAATCACTGGATCACCTTTAGAGTGAGCCTTGGCTCACCGAAGGCTTCAAAAGGAGCTGCTTTGTGAAGAAGAGAGGTTTTATTAGGGCAGAAGGCTCAGCCTGTGGAGCCAGAAGAGTGCTGGTAATTCTGGCGCTCGTAGCTATTTGTTCCATCTGTAGGATTTGGGAATGAGCATTCCAGTGGCAGAGGGAACACGTGGCTTAGGGGTTGTCTCACCCATCTCATTCTTGGTCTGGATGTTGCCCCTGTAGCCTGAATAAGCTTCTTGTACCCTGCAGTGTTCTGCTCTGCTTTGTCTGGTATCAAAATCATGGTCTCTTTCTAACAAAGCCCAGCATGGATGGATTTTGAGGAATCAGCATTTTCAGCAAAGGAAAAAGAAAATGTTTTGCCTAAAAGGGTTCCTGGCATGGTCTAATTTAGAACTGTAGCCTTGGGCTGGGCAGGGCTGGGATGCTTTCCTTTGGAGGTGTTTTTTTAGACTTAGACCATTCCATAAATACTTATTACATTTCTAACACTGACATTCCTTTATGAATGAAAATATTGCGCTCATAAATAGAACAAAAGGGAAACAAAAAAAAAAAAAAAAGGAAGCTGATGAGCCTGTCATATGTTTTAGAGAGAAAAAAGGAAAATAATAGGTGAACTGAAGACCTGGTTTCCTCCAGCTCTGAGCTGCATGTCTCCTTATGTCCATTTCCATGGGTTTCTGAGTACCTGCAGGTGAAAAGCTCTTCCCAGAGAGCTGCTGCCTGATGGGCAAAAGAGATGCCCTGAGGTTCACCTACATGTGTTTTCATGTAGGACTGGGGCTCTGGCTTGGCATTGTGACATCGAATAGCTTCCACCCCGTTTGAAAGATTTCTAGCTTTGATACTTGCTCACTTCTGAACAGTAGCAATTTGAATGATTATTTTTAATAATTCCTACAGGGTTTTAAATTGGCCCTACAATACTTAAATTTACCTGTGTATCACTGTTAAATGCTACCTCTTTGTTAACCCAAGTTAGTGTTATACCTGGAAAGCCTTTTCTTTTTGTGACTTTTGGTGTTGCAGATTAAATGTACTTTTGAGACCCGAATTTAACCTGGATCTTGAATATGCAAAGCCTTATTATGGCCCTCCATCTTGCAAATGGTCTGACACTTCCTAGGAATTCACCTTTGAGGATGGGTCCTTTTCAAAGTTAGGGGTACCATGTGGGAAGCAAGTCTCTCCAGGTCTATCTGTGTTCCTTGGGAGTGGTCCAAAGGCTTAGCAGGTTGTCACAGGTGAGGATGCAGTCAGACACTTCCCCTGTTGCCTGATGATATTTTTAATTGGATGATAGCAAAGGGCTCTCCTCTTAGAAATGTGCTCTGCAAACTGCTGAGCAGTTGTGGCTGAGCTGATGAAGAAATCAAAGCTGAAAAAGCCAAATCCTCCCCAGGCTGATATAGATCCTAGTTCAGGGCTAAATCCACATTTTAGCCACTGAAAGATGATACAGAATGTACGATTTGCTTATTGTTTTGCATTCTCTTTTCTATCTATGAAAACATTTCGTCAGCCACACTGACCAAAAGACTTGGGGAGGGGTTATGTGCATTTATTTTAGCCCTCCCTGTTCTCTGGGACTTAAGCCAACCCTAGAGGACTACAGGGGCTGCTTCAACACTGTCCCCTTCTTATCCTCAAGTGCACATTAGAGGGAAACTTGCAGCACCAGTGGTGGTTTGTCTTCCATGCTGCACGTGAAAAATTCAGGGGTGCCCCTGTCTGGGTGAAATTTGGAGGACTGAGCTTGGAAGTCATCACCTGCAGGGTGGGAAAGGACGACTGTGATGTGGCTGTGGCTGTGGGGCTGGAGGTGGGTCATGCATTGTGATCACTTCAGGTTTTGGAGCTTCCCTTTTGCAGGGCTCCAAGGTCCGTGGCCTCTCTATGCACCCCAGGAATGTGAATCTCTGCTGCTGGTATTGTCTTTAGATAATTATTGCAGTGTTTTGTTATAGACTGGTTGGAGTTGAATAGACATTGTTTTATTTCCTCTTAGTGGGTCTTTTTTGTTCATTTTTTAAATTCTAGTTCAAGTAGGTGGAATATTCCTTATTTTCTTTCATTTTAAGGTAAACACAATTACCGTGATATATCCTCTCCAATTTCTGTTATGACTGTGCTTTGAAACTATAACCTATTTTTAGTTGAATATCCTTAGAGAAAGTCTAAGAAGCCAAAAAATGCTTTAGTGGGAAAATGATATGTTCAAATAAAGCTTACAGAGGTAGTGCTCACCCAGCAGATAAAAATATGAAGTCTGAGGATTGTTGGGCAGAGGAGTTGATCTGAATCTCTTGTTCTTTCTATATAAGGTAACCTGATTATCACTGTAATCTCTTTTGCTCTGTCACTTTGAAAAACCAGTATCATCTGTCATTCCGTAGGAAAAAAACAAACCCCTGAAATAATCATAGTCAAGAGCAAATATTCCTTATTTGAGCACTGGTTTAAAAATGAGAGTAATATTCATTCAGCCAGAAGTGTATTTTATGCATAGTTTTATATATATGTATGTATATATATAAATATACATATACATAGACGGCACTGTTTGTTTTGAGCATATATATGGCACGAAGTTTATGCTCTGTACAGTTTCTGTGGGAGATATCTGGGCTGTTGAGCCATTACCTACTAAATGTTTTTTTTCCTTAACAGAGATCGGAAAGGGGGCACTGGCACTGCCTGAGCGTGTCTAAGCATGTGTGTGCCAGCACATATATTTATCTTCCAGAGTAGACTTGGGCCATTGACAGGCACTCAGGAAAGATGAGATATTTTGTTCCACCAGCTAAGGTGCTTATGAAGATAAAATTTGGTTGTGTTAAATAATGAAAGAGAGGAGTTCAGTTATTTTCGTTTTGCTGGTCCATCCTGAGAAAATTACCCCTAAGTCAGTAAGAGCCTATATGACGTCATAACTTACTTGGCAGGGAATGAATTGAATGGGTTGGGTTAACTTGGGATTTTTACCCTTGAGATGACCAAAATCAGCTTTGAGTTCCACTCCCATAAACAAGGGGTGCATTAGCTGGGCAGCAGATGCACGTGTGTACGCAGATTATTGTCCTCTGTGAGCATCCAGCTGCTGCCAGGCCTCTCCTGATCTTCCCTGAGAGCTGGATGCAGTTTTGGGGTTTGGTGAGGCGTTGTGTTCTGGCTGCGCTGAGCAGCCCCCACATGGCCGAAGATGCCCAATGCGGGAGCGTGGGTTTTTGGCTGACGCCACTACAGCTGCTGCCCTTGCTGGCGGGCACGGAGGACACCTGTGTGCCCCTCTGAATGAAGGCAGCCTTCACTTTGGGAGGAAGGGCTGCCGAGGTTGCCACAACGGCAGTACCCGGCGCGGAAGCGCGAAGAAAAGGCCGATGCTTTCTGCCACGTGTGCTCAGCCGCATACTAAGGAAGCGACAGTGGAGGAATAAAAGGCACTGGCTCCTTGGCTGGCCTTGCTGCTATTCAGAGCTTGCCCGAATGAGCAAGACTGGTGTAATCCATTCTGTGCACCTCAGTAATATGGTAATATTGAAAATACAGGAAGGGAAATCCTGGCCCCGTTAAATTTGTGGGAGCTTCTTGCAAAGAGATCAGTGGAGCATTCATCTCTTCTGCTTAGTTTTCAATAGAAGAAGTAGTTCCTCAGCATCTGAAACTGATTTTGTTGAAGTAAGAGAATAGAGTGTTATTTGTTTGTTTAGGAATGCATGGTACAGAACCTGGTGATTTTACAGTCTGGAGCAAAATTGGGATGGTTTCTTCTTGGCCTTCCACAGCGGTTACAGCTGATGTGAATTCCTCTGGGCGATGCCTGGCAGAGGGACCTGGAGCACTTGGGAAAGGCTTTGAAAATCAGTCAGGGCTGCCCTCTGCTCTCTTCTGCTGCCATTTCCCCCTGGCTGGAGAAGCCTTCTCCCACCAGCGATGTTTGAGTGGCAAAGCCCTGCTGATGTCGAGAAGCGATTGGAGCAGCAGTTCCTATGGTCACATTCAACCCAGATGGTTTCAGCTCTCTGCTTTTCTGTGCTGGCCATAAATTTGTCCTTGCAGTCTGAGCACATGCAAGTGAAATCTTCCAGCTGTGGCCGTCTCTTGCTAACGGTGTCTGAATCTGCTTTAGGCTATTGATGGAGGGACAATTCCCCTCAGACATTTACAAATAAGAATTTAGCATGAGTGAGTGATGCCTAGCGATCTCCTAGTAATTTCTTCAAATGCTTAATCATAGATGTGTCCCTAAATATCTTCTCCATCTCATCCCGAGACGTTCATGCTGTGACAACTGCTTCAAGATAAGTGTGGTGTGTATAGATTTTTGTATTTTCTTGTAAGAAAAAAATTACATGTGTTTGCCTTGTGCTTTATTCCTTTTATTTTCCCTAGTGCAGTAGGACCTGCAAGTAAACCACTAGGCCTCTGAGCTAGACCTTTGTAGGTGTTAGCTGTTTTTCAAGTTGTGACTATTCTTTGCATCACCTCACCAGAGGCAAAGCACATGGAGAGTGATAGTCATTATAATAAAACAAAGTCTAACTTACAGGAGCTTAAAAAACAAAGGATACTGTTCCTCAGGGGACAAGGGATTATAACTAGTTCTGTTTCAGCTTGGTAGTTGGTGTCGCTGGAGGTCTCTGTAGGCTGCAGATAATAGTGTCACAAATTTTGCTGCCAGGTGTTCATCTCTCAAGACAGAAAGCAAGCTCTCTCGGCCACCTTTGAGCCTCTGTAGTCTGACAAATGACTTTCAGCAACACTCCAGACAAGCTTTCTTGCTTCCTTCAAGCCTAGCTTCCTGGTAAAATGACTGCCTAGATGTCTGGATAGCTGACTTGAATTACATTGAAAAAATAATTTAAAATTTAAAATAAAATAAAAAAATACTTTTCTTTGTATTTTTTTTTTATCTTGCTTAACCATATAGCAATTTTTTGGACTGTTTCAATGAATTAATTCTTCTGTTCTCAAATGGCATGCCTGGATGTGTCAAGGCATTTATCTATTTGTAATGACGTGCAGCAGTTACATTTACTTACTGAAGGAATCCTCCTTACTTGGGAGAGTTCCTTGTCCACTAGTTCTTACTCCATATCCACAGGATTTGGCTATCCTTTGTGTGGGATACCTTATTTCTGGTCTCTGTTTAAAGGAGAACAACAACAACAACAAAAAAGTTGTCTTTGCCAACATCATGGCACTTTAGCCAAATATTTGAATTGCAATTTGTGATGAATTATAAATGAAGCAAAAATGTGTCATAAATTTAATATTCAAAAATATCCTATCATGTCACACTACCTAATTTCCCCCTTTATTTCTAACGCGTAGGCAGACTGCTAAGATTGGCAGATGCAGAGTGTGAACGAGGTAGTTTCTGACTCAGTGGGTACAGCTTGAATTCCTCCATGAAGAATGGTCTCTCTCATATTCAGCTGTCAAAACAGCACTTGATGGAGGCTGCAGTTAGCACAAGCACTGTGTGATGTGGAGAGTAGCCTCAGTATTTGCGTCACAGCCAGATGAGCTGTATCTTCTTCCTCACCTGTAGTCTTGCACGAGATGGCCAGCTTAGCTTGGGTGGGACCAGGAGGTGATCTGGCCTGTCCCTGGCCCAGAGTGGGGTCAGCATGGCTTTGCTCAAGGTCCTGCTGCTCACTGAGTAACTCTGAGATGAAGGCAGACCCAGGGATTTGTCCGGGACTCCTCAGAAACCAAAACACGAATATTGTTATGTTGTTGTGCTGGAGGTTTACTAATAAAAATGAGTCTGTTTTTTATGCCCTGTTGTACCTGATTGATGGCTTCAGGGTTGTTGGCTGAGCCGTGCAGTGGGGACCCTGGGGCTGGTCCCAGTCCATGCATTGGTGGTGTTAATAAGACACGTCGTGAGCTCCGCTGTAGCTCACCAAGGGCCTGCTCAGGTAGTGAAATGTTTACGGTGTCTGTTTTTGCAATTAAAAACTAGCTGAAGACAGAAATCCCATACTGCTAACTCCAGTCTCTGCTGTAATACCCTGGTGATCAGTATTGGGCTTTCCAAACAGTCTGAGATGATGAACTGCTGATCGTGTTCTTTCTAAAGTTTCCATAGTTAGGTCTTTGTGTTTATCTAAACAATTCAGCTGTTTTGTTTTAGTGTTTTGTAAGCACAATCATTAGTTCCTGTGCTTTGCTAAGGAGAGTGAAGTAAAGCAGCGTTTTGTGCTTTGTCTTTTTAGTACAATTAAGTCCAGCTTGAGTTGAAAGGCTGAGTCTGAGCTTCAGACTTTGCTTGAGGAAACAGTAAACTCAAACTCCAAATAGTGATACTTTTTCAGTTATAGAGATTTGTAACTGAGGTGATTTTCAAGATGTGGAAGTTGTCTGGAGTTTTTCTGTCTACTTTGGGAACAGGAAAAAGAAGATCTTTTTAAGGAATGTTGGGTTAATACTGACATCATGTGAAAGACTGTGATGTAAGAGCCTGCTCTGGAGTGGAAGTGTCCTGGTAATGCTCCAGATCAGAGTACACCTGTGTTCCCATGCCTGTTTTTATCTCATGAATAACACCAGATTGATTAACTCATTTCTATAATTAATCAAAACCATGTTTTGCTGGCATTGTTGCTGAGCTGAATTCTGGTGTAACTTTTCTGCAGATCCTACTAAATTATCTTGGAGGGATTTAAGCTCATTTAATTGCCCATTTTGTTACCTCTGCAAGTGTTCTAATCTTACCGTCTTGTGTCATCTGTCCTCAGATAGCTGGGAGTCCCAAAAGTTCACATTTTTCATGTTGTTTGTGTTGGGTGCTGTTGTTCTTGGCCTTAAATTTCCATACCTATATGAAATCTACCCCTCAATAGCTTTTCATCTGGGGAAGGTTACTTAGAGTAAGTCTACAGTTAGAGAACTTTGAGGGGATGGTTTGGATCAAGATCCTATAACAGATGTGATAGATAATTCAAAGAAATCTGCCAACAAAGACCTTTTCTCTGCTGTTAATGCCAGACCAGCTCTGTACAGGACTTTGCAGGACTCTTTGTGACTTTTGGGTGATTTGTGTTACGCAGTAAATAGATTTTTCTGCCTGAAAATAGTGAGAAATGCTCAATATTCTGTGTTATAGGGAAGCAAACTGTTAGGTGCATGATGAGAGTGCTGTAGGGATGTTCAGGATGGTGAAGAAATTGAAGAAATAAGGAGTGGGGAAAGAAAAGATAAACTGATGCAGATTTAATTTTTTAAAATTATTTTCTACATGCATACATCTTCTCTGTACAGTTTTTAGAGTTCTTGACAGATATGTGTGCTGCCATGAAATCAGCAGACAGGCAGCTTCGAACTGTGCAGTGGATGCACAGAGAATATTGATTTATCTAAGCTTTCACTAACCTTGGTAATAAAATACTTCAGAGTCCAGAATTTCAAATGGCCAAAGTGTTCTTCAACCTTGTCTGCAGTGAACTAATGACAAACTGGCTTTTGTTCAACAAAAGGCATCAGGACTTGTCTTTCCAGCAACCTTTTTTATTAAAAAGATACGAATGTAGTAGTAATCTTCACTTGTTGTGGCCAGGTTTGAGGTCTTTTCTATGCCCCTGTTCTGTCTAGCGCTATTTATTTAGTTAGCTGAGGTCCTTGGAGGGTGATTCTTAGGAAAAAAAAATGAAAAACTGTCTGGAACACTAATGTAACTTGTTGCTGTGTTTCTTCTCCAATATGGCAGCTATTATAGACTTTGCTATCATTTAGATGAACTTTACAGGACAAAGAGTTGTTTTCATTAAATCCCCCCCATCATGACAGGATTTGTGGGGTTTGTTCATGCTCTGACACTGCCCCTCACAGATGCAGTGATACAGTGAGAAAGGCATTTTTTTTTCCTGAAGCAGTGTAGGGATATCCCTCTTCCAGGTTTTAAGCTGGTACCCCGTGCTTCTCTTGCAAGGTGTGCTTTCAGCTTTGGATCCAGTGGTGCAGAAGGAGGTAACTTGTTCAGGGCAAAAACATTTGGTGGTTCCACACAGCTTTTGTTTGCTGCCTGAAGGAATTGTGGGGTTTACAGCAGAAACGCACATAAATGGTGGCTTGTTACATTTCTCTACTTCAAATGAGTAATTGGTAAGTGCTTTGAGTAAACTCTTAGTTGTCTGCCAGCTCTGTGGCAGGAATCATAGAATATAGAATCGTAGAATATGGTCAGTTGGAAGGGACCCATCAAGAGCATTGACTCCAACTCCTGGCCCTGCCTTGGACACCCCAAGAATCACGCCATGTCCCTTAGAGTGTTGTCCAAATGCTTTTATCCAGACCACCAGAATGTATTTCAGTGTCAGAAAGGGATTGGGAAGAGGAAGGAATGAGATAGAGGTAAAATTTCTTTCCAGAAGATTGTATTTCCTGCTGCTGCCACCAGTGGTCCTTACCCAGCCATTCATCTCTCTGAGAGGACTTGTTTTGGGGTGGACAGCCTGTGCACAGGATCAGGGTGGTGATGATGTGTGCCTTCACCTCAGCAGCAGGATTGGGCAAGTCTCTTTGCAGTGGTTGCATTTTCTGAGCCTCTCTCTTTGGATTTTCCTGCCATATGTTTCCCATTCAATCCCTATTGGTTTCCATTACCGCCTTGAAAACAGACTTGAGGTGGAAATGAATATTTCAATTATATTGTTGACTTTTGCATGAATTAGTGTAATTTTCTCCTAAATACCCTGCAGTTTTGGACAAGTGGGGTTTATTAGAAAGCAATTGTACCAGTTTGAAAGCGTGGTTTTTTAGTTCAGGGAAGGGTGCTTTTTCGTGGCTTTGACACATGTGGCTCCCAAAGCAAAGTGCTGCTGTTAAGGCAAAGACTCTGGAAATTTCAGGCAATGGCTGGCAGGAACACGCAGCCCTTGGCCTGTTAACCACAGACATCCTGAGCTGCCCTTCACATCTGTGCTCCCGTGGCTGCCCTGGGCAGGGAAGGAGCAGTGGAGGTTGAGTGGAGGGTGCAGAAAGCAAGCAGAGGGCACAGCTTTGTGTGGAGTCACCATTTGTGGGAGCCTGATGTCAGCGCACAAGAGTTACGTGGGACTGTGTAAAATCCTTAATACGGTACTAGATGTTCTCTTTAGGAATCACAAAGCATGTAACATCCTTATGTTCTCCAAAGAGTTTATTTGGCAGCCTGTTAGCATCTCGCTGTGACATGACTGAAGGGGGAATAACCAAAATAACAAGGTGGCAGAAAGAAGGCAGCAGTCACCAAATTGGAATAACAACTTCATAGCACAGTACCTTTGAACCTGTGACTCTCTGCTTTCCCTGGATGGGTAGCAGGGCTTAATGACATTGAAGACAGCATTATGCTGGGCAAATTGTGATGGGGACTCAAGTAATTTTGCCTGAGGCTCCTGCTTGCTGCTGGGTTTCGGTATGTCTGAGGATGAGCTGGTCCATGTAATCCAAGGCAGCCTTTGCTCATTCACTTTGGTCTTATGCAATTATTCAGATTTTAGGTCCAGAAATACCTTTGTAGCTAACCGGGAGCAGCATGAAGATTGCAAGGTAAATATTTCTGTCAATGGGAAAGATCTGTGCTATAGGTCAAGATTTCTGCTTAAGAAGAGGCAGTAAGTAACCAGTGTAGGAGAATGAAAGAAAGGGTTGGACAAAGTAAAGGATTAGGATATTCAAATAGCTGGTAGATGAACCCAGCACAGTGCATACCTTTGGGTCTTCGCTCTTTGGATTTAAAAAACAAAACCATCTTCCAGCTCATCTGTAATATTATTTATTATATCTTCCAGCTGATCTATAATATTATTCATTATATTTATTATTTATTATATTTATTATGCAGATACCCTTAATCCTATGGTTTCCATTTTCAGAGCAAACAAAGATATGTTTATTTTCTTTGTAAGCCCTATCATCCCTGCAGTATTTTTGAAGCTAATGATTGAGACAGATGGAAAGCAGGAGCAGTATGCAAATGACAACTTGTCGAAGGCAGCTCCAAGCCACAGGCTGGGTACCCCAGCCTGGGAACATCCCCGCTTGGTCCCTGTGGAGCGATGCTGAGGGCCAGCGTGGTCCCTACACGTCTGGATAGGGAGTTACTGGCATGTGGGCTACCCCAGAGTGTGCATGGACACACACACACACGTATTTATATTTTACTAAGGAAGTGACTATTTTGCTATCATTGTTACCATTTTCCCCGTGTTTAATGGAAATAGCAAACCTATGGCTGTTCCCAGCAGGTGAGCATCTCGCTACATCTGAGTAGTCCCACCCAGCACATTAGCCTCTCTTATTACCTTCTGTGTTGTAAATCTCCTGGAGTGCCTTTGGGAACCACTGCACTTGGGAATGATGTTGCATTACAGAAAACCAAGGTAGGGGGCCATGCAATCAAAGTGATGCTATAATATGAAAAGGTGGCACATATATTGTAGAGGAATTCCAGAGAGCAGGAAGCTGTGGGAAACCTCTCAGTGCTTTCCTAATCCTCCAGCTATTCTCCTTTATTTTTAAATGTTTTTTCTTGCTCTCAGTTTGCTCTGGGTTTCTACTGGGATAGCTTTTCCCTTCTCCATTCGTCCCAGCATTTTCCCTTGCAAAATGCAGCACCATTAGATAAGGGATTGTAGATCTGGCAGTTCCATGCAAAACATGGGGAAGGATGACACCCCTCCCCGTAAGCTTTTTGTGTGTCATCTAAGATTTTCAAAATCTGCATCCTTTTATGTTTCCTTTTTTTAACATCCCTAAAATTAATGCAGCGATTTAGTGTTTGTGTGCCTAAATACGTGTATAAATGAGAGTACACATAGAATCTGCCCAGTCAAAATAGTTTCCCAACACATCTGTTGCTGAACAGATGCTCTCTGTATTGGCCAGCTTGGCTGTTGCTGGCTTTCTGTGGTTGACAATAACATGAATATTTAAAGAGTTATGAAGACCTGATTGAAAATAAAATTAAACAATACAGTAAAATACTGAAAAAAGCAAAGGTACTCCAAGACATGGGCTGTAGGAATCTGCATTTTGCAGTATTCAAGAACTCTGTACATATTAAACATTTACTTGCCTGACTTCAGGATGTCTGCTTTTAAAACCTTTAGAAAGGAATACTTTCAGAGACATAATGCAATTAGCCTTTGTGCTCACATCTATAATGTAGACATATTCCAAGTGTTCTTAATTAAAAAAGATAACGTTGGTGGAGGAAAGAGTATCAGTAGTCCTGCAGGTGCTCAGGTGTGGTTCTGCATTCATGGATCTCCAGAAACTTCTGCAGGGAAAAGAAATACCAATGTCCTCACCCAGCAGTTCCTTTTAGCAGGGAAAAGTGTTGGAGAAGGAGGCCCCATAGTATGGGTAATGCTCTGTGTCCTGGCATATTGCATGCACACACACACACATATATATATTTATTATATACACCTGTTGTTCCAGATGGAAATCTTGCAGATCTTCATCACTTGAAAAGCAAACACCCAGCCATAATCTCTGCAAATACTTAGGTTTGCAGTAATAATATTTATAGCATAATAATTAACCAGTCCCTTCCCACCCAACTCAGTTATTTTATACAGTGCTTCAGCTGACTTAATCAGTGCCCTTTCTAACAAGTCCATCTTTTTTTAAAACAAATGGAATTCCAGTATTTTCTTTCCAGCTCTTTTTACTGCTGCTTTCTTTAGAGATGATTTAATCGCTGTAAAACTGGTCTTCGTACTTGCCATTCTTGATTATATTGCCACTTAACAAGCTGTATTAAATGCATGAAAAAATTAAATCAGAAAATTGAGCACTAGACAGTAACAAGGAAAACATTTTTTTTCTCTCCAGTACTGTTGCCACTGATGGGAACCGTGTGTAACCAAGTTATTTTTCAATTATGTTCAAACTAGGAGGAAAAGAAAACTTGGGATAATGGATAATTTGAAAGTAAATACACAGAAATGCCACTAAAAATGATGGCTCATTACTTGATTTAGCATGGTCCCTGACTTCTCAGCTGAACCACTTGCTTTACCTTGTGCACTCAACAGGACCATATTTATCTGGAGCATGAAGATTTCAAGGTATTTTGAGCAAAGTTAATGCTGTGGAAGGGCTCTCTCTTCCTTGCTCTGGCCTTGGTAAATATTCCCCAGGCACAGCAGTTCTGGGTCCTGTGCAGCAGATCTGACCCAGGGTGGGCACACAGGCCCCTGGGCAGCAGCTGCAAGTTTTGGGTGGTTTCAGGATCCTAGAATTGGCTGTAACAAAGAGCTGTGACACATGGCTGTAGTAGCATTCTCTGGAGAGGGAGAAACAAACTCTCAAACCATAACAGGTCCCCTAGAATTGAAATCGGGTTCCTCTGAGGTCCAGAAACGAATGTGGAGCTTCATCCTGATGGGGCTTCAGGCAGTGGTGAGGAGCTCTTGGGATTATGTGGCTGGGGTTGGAGAACCACGGCCTCCTTGGGAAGTGGGTCTGAGCTGCTAAATATAAATAGTCCTGTCTTCTACCGTGGTCCTTGTTGTGACACCCATTTGCTTTTCTGCAAGGGGAAATGCACTGCAAGAGGGGTCAAGGGCTTGGAGCTTGCAGAAACCTCCTCTGTGGGAAGAAAGAGCAAGCCTCACGTGCCAGGTAGGATACAGGGAGATGGACAGTGCAGAGCAAAAGTATTGTTCTCCAAGCAGAAATGTGAGTGGCACCGTCGGGACGTAATAACTTGCTCACAAGGAAAAGTTTCTTTCTAATGTCCACCATTTAACGGTTGGCTTATGCCCTTGAAGTGAGATGTGTTATATCTGTAATACAGCCACGGTAATTTCGTTCTAAAAGTACCCTATTTGATTAAGAACCAGCCATGAAGGCAAATATCAAATCTCCAGATGGAAACTTGTCCTGGCAGGAGAGGATGAGAAGTTGCCATTAAGCGAGGCCGGGCTGGGGCGTCCCCTCTGACCAGGGACACACCACGGCACGGCCCATTTGTCACAGCAGGAATATAAATTTGTTTTCTATTACTGACATGTATTTGTCCTTTCCTTTACTGCAGCAATAATTTCCCGAAAATACCTTTAAAAAAAAAAGGCAAAAGGAAGTGTCAAGAATATGAACGTTTGATCTTAATTTTGTCCTAACCTTTACAAAATGGTTTAAATAACTCCTGCAGGTGACACCATCAGCCCTAATCGCCCAAGCAGCGATGGCCTCTCAAGGTCCTTGTAGAAGGGGTAAGCTCTCCACCTTGTCCTACTCCTTAGAGCATGAAATCTTGGATGCATTTAAAGAACAAGAAAAAGGCAACGTGGCTTGGTAGAGAAGCACGGAAATGTTAAACCAGTCTTGTTGAACTGGAGGTCTATCTGACAACAAGGTGGGGTTTCTTTTGTTAATTTTGATGCTGCTCTATATAATACTGAGGCACTTGTGTGATGTTACAGCATCAGGGAAAGTGGAGGAAGGATGGTGCCTTAGATCAGAGGTGAGTAATGGCTTTTCTCAGAGGTTTATGGCAAAGCTGAGTGCCTGGCAGTGTGCTGGTGCCTGGGACAGAGCTCTAAGCAGGAGCCTGGGGCTTAGCATGCTCCTGATGGTTTTATGGAGCAACCTGTACCTGTGAAAGTACACCCCCAAAGCAGTTGGACATATATTAAGCAAAGTGAGTGACTACGGAAAGTACGGGAAATGGCCTGGCTAAGGCAGTTTTTTCCCAGTACACCTGGAGGATGTTTTTGCTCTTCCAGCTAATTGGAGATTATTAAATTCAGGGTGGTGATAGAAGAGTACAAGAATAAAGCTCTTATTTTTTGGAGTGAACTCCGTTTTGGTAAACCTGCAGCTTTTAAATTCAGATAAAATACTTCCATCTTCTGTAGCACCTGTAGGTATAGGTCCTGTACATCTGCTAGAGTGATTCATGGGTCTTGGGGAGCCCCTTGCAGTGTGTCTTGTGTCACATCTGATCTGTGGGGTAGAGAAGGTAAGGGAATGTGTGTTGGGAAGTTCACCATCATATTTACATTTTCTGAAGCTATGTAGGCATGAAATCAGGCTGGTAGTTGGTGAACTGGCCTCTCCTTGCCTTCCTCCACTGCTGTGTCCAGGCTGTATAGTCTGCTCCCAGCCTTGCATTTGTGCTCTTGGTCCCATTTCCATCCTGGGAGAAGCCACACAATGCTTCTGGCCTTGTTAAATAACTAGAGTATATTTTGCTGAAATAAATTGGGGTGATGAACTAGTGCTGGAGGAGCTGATTTAGCTGGCTTTGCAGGGAAAAAAAAAAAAAAAGGAATTGGTTTTGTTGGTTCTTTTATTTTCTTCCTTTTTATAGGAAGAAAATAAAATAGAAATATTGAGGGAGAATGTGTATTTGTTCATCAGCTTTTTTTAGTTCTTTCTCTGCAGTGTTTACCCCTCCCAAAAACAGGCTGTCCCAGCTGACTGAGGCTGCCTTACTTGCAGGAGTCAAGAGGTTTGAGACAGAATTGCATGTTGTTTTTTTAAGAGATAAAAGCAGGAGCTCTGGTTGGAAACACCGGTGGAAGAACTTTTTTTGCATTTGTAAAAGTCTTGGGCAAAACACCCTGTACATGGGCAGAGAGCAGAGGCAGCGGTGCTGGGGGTGGCCTTGGGGGACTGTTGGGGATGTGGCAGCTCCATCTTAGGCAGTGGTTTCTCAGCTCTCCTTCAAGATGCTCGAAGAGATTTCTCTGACTCCTTTGCTTTGGAGTCTCTGTGCACGGCTTAACTGTTTTAAGCATTTCCTATATTAAAAGTCAAGCTCTGTGTGTGATCCTCTAGTCATTAAAAATGGGTCACTGGCAAGTTTGGCAGCAGCATGAACTGGTGTCTCTTCCCTTTCTGTGTATCATCATTCATCTTCACCTGCTTGCCTTCAGAATAAAGGGCTCAGAGTTACCTTCTGAGCTGTTAGTGCTGTTTTACTGAAACATGCTGTGTGTGGGCAGGCACGTGCCACTGTGCTGCAGGAAAGGTAGAAGTATACATATGCTCACACAGCTTTAGTGCAAGATTCATCAGCATAAAAATCACAGTGGTATTGTTGGTAAACAGGCAGTGTTTTGAAGCTCTTAATCACTCAGCAAAAAGAGGCTTCGTGGTTGGCACATAGAAACTGGTAGTCCGTAGGCTGTGATTAAAAATACTTTTATATCTGCCTAAAATGTCCCTACTGTTGATGCTTGGCTATTTCACTTCACTTTTTTAACCAGGGAAGTGAATTATTTTACTGTTCAAACAAAGGTGCAAAGTGAGGGGACTGGGCAAAGGGGTAGAGATTTAGGGACAGATTTCTTCAGCCTGGTGAGTTTTGTGCTGTGCTCGTTGTGTTGCTCTGAGATGGATGTAAGTGGGACTCAGTGGTACGTACAAAGTGGTGTTCAGACATTTTTCCTGATCGTGTAATGGGGTGCTGTTTTGCATCAGCTGTGTGTAGAGGTGTGTGGCTGTACCCATGCAAATATCTCCAAGGAAATGGCTTTTCAGTGGAGCACCTGCAGCAGGCACGGGGGCTGGGGCTCTTTCCCCATTTCCCCTTCTCAACCTGGGAAAGTCATCTCCCTGTGGCTTACCAGGGGTGAAGGGGCTGTGAGAGGGGAGCAGGAGGAGGTTGGATTCTGCTGTGATGCTTTTGCAAAAAGTGGAGAATTGGCCCCAAATGTGGGAAGGCACTAAGTCCAGTCACCTCTTCAAGGAATGCTGGCTTGTCCATCTGCAGTGAATGGTGGGGGCCAAATTAATCTCTAACAGGAGTAGGCACAACTCATGGCTGGAATCAATCACTTATTTATGGTGGTGACAGCTTTAGGCCCAAGTTCCCAAAGTCATTTAAACACCACTGAAATCCATGACACATTTTGAAATACAGCAAGGAACACATTCATAGAAGAAAATTCTGTAGAGAGTCATTAAATGCAGAGCAACAACCTGTGGCCCAGGAGGTTCTGCTCCATGAGCTACTGGGGACTGGGGGAGGATTCTGAGAAATATGGAGAGATGAATGATGGTACCTGCTCTAAACACATCCCTGGTGGACCTTCCTCACAACAGGACAAAGCCAGCTGGGGTGTATAATGGGCCTGCTCGCTGCCTTTCAGGCTGGTTTTGGAGCTGTGTGTTCCCCAGGCTCACCTGGATGCCCCTGAGATTCCCCATCCCACAATCCTCTCTCAGCAGATTCTGTGTCTGCTATCAAGGGAGTGTTTACAGCAGCTAAAGCTCTAAAGTGCCTTGTCTAGGAGACTGATGGTGATAATTAAAGCAATGCTTTCCAGCCCTCTGCTGCGCTTCCCTGAATTGTGGGGAAGTGGAGAATGGGCTTCTGCCAGCCAACAAGGAACCCTGGAAATCCTTGGCTTGTTAGTGAGTCTTTGCTGATGGGTGCAGACACCTGACTTAAAACCTCCAAGTAGAGGGGAGATTGCCCAGCAATTGTAGGCAATACTTATTTTTCCCTCTGTGCTGAAAAAAAGTGCACCATTTTGTCATGTAATTTATTAATCAAAACCATCATGTGTTGTTTTATTAAATGATGGGGAAGGGTAGTGGGATGTTACCTTTCAGAGTAAAAAAAAAAAAAAAGAAACCAATGATTTCTCCTGTGCTTCGATTATGGATGAAATAGCTCAAACCAGCATCCAGCTAAGAAGACAGACGCAGAGGTCGTGGCTGGTAATCACAGTGACACTAGGGTGAGGTTTTCTAGAAATGCTGTGAAATTGTGCAGTAAATTACATTACACGAGATGTATTATTCCCTGGTTTAGAGAAAAGCCTCCTGACACAAGGCCCCAGCAAGGCAGCTGCAGATGCTGTGCTGCTGGAGCTGGGACTGAGAGTCAGTGCCCTGTGGTGTGGCTCCAGCACTTTATGAGCCCAGCGCTCCCAGAGGTGCTGCCGAGGGCTCATGTGCTCTGACAGCTGCTGTTGCCCTTTTTGCTGTCTTTTACTTTGATCATCTTTTCAGTTGGGCTCCTTTCTCCTCTCTTCCCAACTTTCTCAGAGTCTGGTCATGTCTTATGGCTCTGCATTGCCTGTTTCTGCGGGCGAGCAAGGATCACCTGAGCACCGTGTGGCTGCTGCCCCATCTGCACTTGTTTCTGTAGCCTCCAATGCCTGTATCCAGTACCCAAAAGAGCAGAAAAGGGGCTTTTCCCCCCCACACTATGTTCAGTGTCTCCTTGTTCCTACTGGGAGGGGATGAACAAGCAGTCATCTGTCTGAACCTGCTCTGTGCTGCCATGGATGACTGCTGCACGTCCTCTCTCTGGCAGTAGGTGCTCTCCAGGAGCTGAGGAATGATATTACAGTATCTTCAGGAGATTAAATGATAGCATTAAAAATGTGATCAGTATTCAGTTGACTTGGAATTTCAGTATTCAGTGGTAGTGTTTGGTTACAGGTAGCAGCTCTCCTCCCTGCATTAGCTGTTAGCATCATTGGCTGTGGCATCCCTGTGGTATGTCACTGAAATCTTAGCTGTAGTTTGTTCTCCAAATCCTATTTTCTCTGTGACGCTGTTTTCTCTGTGCTGATATGTTTATTTGGAGGTTTCTTTAGTAAGTAGGTGTTTAATAAGCACCTACCAATGGAAACAAATTGAGCTCCTTGAGTCACAGCTGGAGTTGCAACTTTTTCTCCCTTGATTATCAAGGAATATATTCTGCATGGAAGAATTCACAGCTTCCAAAGACATCTGGTTGTTAAATAATATAACTAAAGTAAATACAGCGTAACGGGAACCTACTCCCATGTTCTTAATGAGCAGAAAGTAGGGTCTGGGTGAGGGAAACACATGAGCTGGTGGAGGGAAAGAAGAAGGGAAGAGCAAAGAAAAGCTATGGAGGGAAACCAGAGGGAAGGGGGAAATGAACAGAGGGAAGGAGGGTTCAAAAGAGAGGAGATTAAGTGTCTCTGTGCTGGGGTGTGGTGGCTGGGGATAACAGCAGTAGACACAAATGGTCACTCAAAACTGGTAGGGCAGTGTCTTATGAAGGATCTAGCTATGTTGCTCAAAGTTTAGAGGTTCTTTTTCTCCCTAAGTGACTGTATAAAGGACATTTTTCTTCCTAAGCAATTGGCTTCTCCTTTTTACTCTTTTAGTAATTTAGAGAGCAGGAAGCCAACTGTTGACAAATCTGTGCAAAGTTGCTGTGTTTAAATTATGGGAGACAAATAGCTCAGGTGGAAACCAGTTAGCTGAGCTCTGCTGGCCTGCTGTTTGCAAGCCAGTGTTTGAGTAGTCCACTTGGGGAGCTCCAGAAGGGCTTTTCCAGTCCTTCCAGTGAAGAACCAGGGTGGAGGTAGTGGTAAGCTTGAGGTCTCATCCTCTGATGGTGTCTTTCCCCATGGGCTAAGCCCAGGCACTGTTGTTGTTTAATGCCAGGGGAAGAAGGTGCCGCTTTTACTCCTCAATAAAACCAGTGTGGCATTCGGGAGGGAGTTCTTGGGAGGGAAGTCTCATCCCCAGGGCTTGGCTGTATGAATATCCCAGCCCTGCTGTGGGATGGGTGTTGCTTTTGCTACCTGAGCTTTACTTTCTCTCACTCAGCAGTTGCGGAGTATGTTGGGATCCTTTTCATTCTGTAACTCTCTTGGGTGATGGATTTTAAGAAGTACTCAGAGGTGGTTCCTTTTTGGCATTACAAAAGTTGCACGCTGCTCAGTCCTAAGGGGAAATCTGTAAGTTTTGTAGCAATCTTCAGGCCAAGGGTATTCTTCTTGCTTTGTGGTAGACCTGGGTTATTTTGAAAAACGTGTCTGGGAGATCCTGGCAGGGCAGGCTATCCCAAGGATAATTTTTCAGGCACGATTTGGAGAACCTCTGCCGAGATAATAAACCCCACGTCTGTTAGCCTGCGAGCCTCGTGCTGCTCATTTGATCCTCATTGTCTCCGATATTGTACCCAGTAGGAATTAAAGAGAGCGGTAACTTACCTTGCTCTGGCATCAGCACATCTCCTAATGATCCCAGAGCAGGCAGCCCTTGCTGTGTGCGTGCACGCTCCGTGCCAGAGGACGATGCATCACGGTGAAGTGGCGAGGCGAAGCGCAGAGAGGCTGTCACTGGGGGCTGCCACGGGAGATGCAGCATGGGAGGAATTGCTCATCTGTTTTCTTTACCTACCGCAGACAAATTACAGCGGATAAAAGCGTGGACGTGGGTTGGGCTTATTCCCTTAGCGACTGCACCTCCTACAAAGCATTCCGTGTTTACGTTATTCCTCACCTCTTGGTTGGAAAACCACCGTGGGGTTAAGCAACCTCCCAACTGGGAAGAAAAGTTGGGTGAGGTCACAGTGCCCGAAAAAGGATTCTGGTTTATGGAAACCAGGCAATAACTGTCCTTACCTTTTATACATCACTGCATGAACCTGTCATCCACTCTGCTCTGCAGAAGATTTTCCCATCTAATACCCTGCTACCAAATATATTTTCAATGCAACCTGAGCTAAAATATTTCCTTACTTACCCTATGTTGTTGCAATTTTTGTATGTTTGGCTGCATATTGTGATTTGTGATTTCATGGGCGTAGCACAGACATACATTTTTCTCTTCTAACAGCTGTGTGCAAGTATCACATACAGAAATCTTTATGGTAAAACGCCCTGGTGAGCTTCCAGTATGAAAGGCAAAATGACATTCAACTATCGTTCAAAACATCTCATAAAGGATGTTTTGAGTTTTGTCTGCAGTTCTTGGGTTGGTATGAGATAGAAAGTTTAATGAGGTCATTGTTTTTTCTCCTATACATACGTGGTTTTGTATATGGGAACGAGCTGGTCAGACTGATGCAGGAGCAAGCAGAGGTATCTGTTTTTGCCTTGCTCACAAAATAACCACACTGCCAAATACCATCCTTGCATTCCTGGCTGCCACGTGCTTCACTGCTGTGTATTGCTGGATCCTGAGAAATAGAAGCTTTTTTTACACATCTTTTGAGTTCACAGACCACATACTGAGTAAATTCTCTATTAGTGTATTCCTGCATTGAAACCTTTGTATGAGGAACTGATTTATTTGCTGCTTAAACGTGCAGAGCAGTAGCATATGTGAAAACACGTGCAGGAAATGTAAGGTGCAGGTTTTGTGTTGGTTTGTGTTTTTTTTTTTTTTTCCCTTTTTTAAATGGGGTTAGTTGTCCTCATAACGGAAAACATTTGTTTGCTTGGTGTTCTGATAGGTCTGTGAGCTGCACGGGAAAAAAGCTTTGCCTTTGGGGACAAATGTCTAAAGATAAATTAATTTGTCATGGTGTTCATACCTGAGTCATGGAAGGGTGGAAATTCAGTACACTGCCCCCCAAAACCACCCGTGTGAAGTGAGCTGTCTGTGGCAGAGAAGCATTTGGACTGTGCCTCCAGGCTCCCCACACCTTGTGAACAAAGCTTGGAGTTAAGTATAGTAGTAAAACAGAGAAGGAGCTTCAAGTGCTGATGCGTTTTGAGCACGTGGATGGCATGTGAGGGGAATTTCCAGCCCCAGCGGAGCTGGGAGGGGTCAAGCAGCACTTTGCAAATCTCCAGCCAGGAGCTCTCAGCCTCTGGTGCTCACTTTATTAAGTGGGCAGCCTTGCAAACCATCTAGGCTTATTGTAGGTATTGGCTTTGTAGCATTAGGTGTCCTATCTTCGGTTTAGTTACTTTTTCTTTGTGTGTGGATGTGTTACACAGAAAAATGGTAGAGATATGGCCCAGAGTGGGGCAGGCAAAGCGTGTACCTAAAAGGAAAATAAGCCACAGCGACACCTCTGCGTGTCCAGACAGTGTTAGCAACACTTCCTCTCACCTCTGTAGGATTTCCTAGTGCTCTTCAAAAGGCTAAGTTTGGGAAGAAGTGACACAGCAGCAATTTAAGGACTGCCAGAGGTTTTCAGTAAAGCGTCACTGTGAAGTGACGTATAGGCAAACACTGGTCCTGGAGCCAGTCTAAATTTATCACTGTGTCACAACAGATAGTTAAATTTAAATGTGTGTCCAGTACTTGCCATTTCAGTAGGTTGCAATCAGCTTGAATTGATATTACCCGAGTAAATCAAAGAGCTGAATAGCACATCCATTTCTGATACAGCAGAGCAGTGCACATTATCTGAGGGTGAAAGGAGTTGGTACGGAGGCTCTGACTGGTGTTATTGTAACCAGCTCAACACTGCAGAATAAAAGAATGAATTTTGGTGTATTCTGGACTCCTCCAAAATGGAAAGTGCTTGCCACTGCAGTGTACAAGATGGTAAATTACTGTGATTGCTTGTACAGGGATCGATGTACAATCTGTTGAATGGCTACTGAGCAGCCATACGTGCTGTCATCTGCCCAGGCTGGCTCTGTTCACATGGGCATTCTTCAGTGTAATTAAAAATTACAGCCAATTTTATGCAGCTGCATTTGGTCTTTGGCCAGGTCAGCCTTGGACAGCACCCAGCGGTGAGGCCTCCCTGTGATACATCTGTATTTTCAACTGGGGAGAAGTTTTTTCTTGTCACTATTCCAGGTCACATCTGGTGTGTGTTTTTGAAGTGGATTTCCTCTCTCTACTGATTGTGATTGGGTTTCTGCCGTGGAGTTGCCTCATGATACCAATGTTCAGTTTCTTTGAGCTGGAACTCTACTGGATAATGTGCTCCAAATCCCTATTAAGGTTCTCTGGTTGCTCAGAAACATTTAGCCCTCAGGATTGGGTTGGACTTTGTCAGTAGAAATTGGCCAAGTGCATGTGCTGTGGATGTTGGGGCCTGGGTGCTGCTTTGCTTTGTTTTGTTTTGTTTTTCAGGTGCCTTGGCAGTGCTGAACTCCCATAGCTGATGTAGGTGCAGGTGCACCTGGAAAGGGAAAAGGAGTGACTCAGGTTATCTCTGCTTTTCCTGCAGTGGAATATTTCCCCCCAATGTGATGCAGGAGTGTCAGATGAGGGAGGAGGTCTCCTTGCATGCTGTTCATGCTGGACAGCCTTTTGCTGCCTGACCTCCTCTCTGCTCATTGCTGCTCTCTGAGGTACTGGGAAAACCTCCATACTAAATCTACCTGATCTGATTTTGTCTGGGGGAAACAAACTACTTCCCATCTTACAGCTCCAGCGTTGTACAGTCTTTCTTTTGGTCAACTTCAGTTCTTACAGACATTTAGGGAGATAAACACATCCCTTCTTTTCTTTCCTCTTTTCAACCCACCATGAACCTTCTGCTGCTGTCCTGCCTCATTTGTTTCTTTCTCTGATTCTCCTCATTAAATAAATTGCATCCAGAATGTCCTGTCAGATGAACAGTAAATTAATATACTGTAGCCCAAACTTCAAAAAGGAAAAAAGAATTTAATTACAATTACTCATGTTCTTATCCCACCACTGTCAGTGATAAAATGGCTATTGACTTAATTGGGAACAAGGCACTGCTCCCCCTAATTCTGTGTTGCTTCTTTATTATCGTTAATAACTTGGCTTTCTCAATTTGTATGGCAAGCAGTCATGCCAGTTAGCCAAAAGCTCCTCTCTTCGTTGGTATAATGGTTAGGGAGGTTTTGTAGCTAGGCCAGCAACCTCCTTGATTGAGCTGGTGCAGGGAAGCACCACCTCTGTTGGGGAAATGGAAAGAAACTCTGCAATGTAAGATGGGAAATAACCTGCTGAATAGGTATAAAACGCATTCATTTAGCTCTGACACATTTTTTGTTAAGTTCCGAAGAGGAAGCATATGGAGATTACCTTTCTGTCTTATATATTGAAATACAGGAGCTTGGGGGGCAGAACTGTAAATGATGCAGTTATGAGTTTACTCTGCACTCATAGGTATGTTCCCTTATCTTGTTATATGGCTGCTTCTAGGAATCAGATATTTAAGTTTGCATTGCACTGCTTTTGATGGCTGCAAGCCTTCGTTTTTTTAGAAGATGCTATATATCAGGTTTACAGTTCTCCTGGTAGTTTAAAGGAAAGGGAGAACATGCTCTCATGACTCTCAACAAGACCTTAAAATTCTGGCACTCTCTTTTTCTGGAGGACAAGATATATTCTGGTCATCTACAAGCTTATGTTTTTCAGTGACAGCAGTTTTTGGTGCTGTCTGGAAAGCAAGGCTACTTACTTTGATAGAGAGAGTGTTTCTGTCCTCCTTGACTTTAGGAGAAAGAAAGAAAAGAGTGCTTCAGTTCTGCTTTCTTCTTCGGCATATACACTGTGTCATTATACATAAACATGTTATTCCCTTTTTCTCTTGAAACACCTTTTCCTTTCAGTCACTTGATGTTGTTGGAAGCGTTTCTGACACTACACACTGCAGCATCTTTGTTGTGCAAACAACAGTGAACTAGAGGCAACACTGGGGCTGGATTTGAAACCCTTCACTGGAAAAAAGAAAAAGGCAGACTTCACACTTGTATTTTAGTGCGTCAGTCATGATTTAGAGAACATCACAGACTGGATTTCTGTTTGTTGTTTTCCTGTCATGCATTCTGGTCATGTTCCCATGATCTGATGGAGTAGAAATGAGTAACTTGTGTATCTGGAGGACTTGTGCTATAGCACCTCGTCACCTACCAGGAATGTCTTAGCACCTCTTTTTGTGCCATTTCCAGTTTTTCAAGTGCATGGACCAGCTTTCTGGGATTTCAGGGGATCAGAGGTAAACCTGGGCTTACCTTTGCTTCTTTGGGGTGTTAAAATGAGCTGTGTGTGGGTGGTATCCCATGGCACGACAAGCACCAGGCAGCGTGTGTGACCTTGGGAGCACCTACTTATCTCCCAGTATGCTGTAGATTCAGACTGCATTGTGAAGTCATTTTGCTTATTCAAAGGTGTTGCTCTTTCTGCCGAAATCCATGTATATCTATCTGTGCCTTGGTTTTGCTTGGGTCTATTCTGAAAAGAAATAGTGTATGCAGTATGTCACAGGTTGGATGTCTTGCTGGAGGAAATGCTGCCCCATGAGCTGTGGCAGAAGAGGGGGTTTGCCAGCTAAGAGGGGTTTATTTTGTGAAGGAAGAGCCATGGGCTGCAGCCACAGGTGCCTGTGTTGCCCCACTGCTGCAGGTGATCAGGCAGCCCTGGCTGGGTCTGGCCCCTGGGTGTTGCTTCAGTTTCCCCTAAGCTGTGTCCTGCCCTGAGCTAAGACGTGTGACACCTCTGTCCTGGCTGAACTTGGCTGCAAAACACCCATGGCTCCAGCAGAAAGCTGGTGCTTGCGTGCACCTCCCGGGCTTCCTCTGCACCTGTGGCATAAGGTACTGGCTGATTTCCTCATGGCCTGTTTGTTACCCTGAGACTAAACCAAAGGAATGAGAGGAAATTAATAAATGTTAATGTATTCTAGTTTAATTGAGAAGCACTGTTTTCATCAACTGCTGTTTGAAGAACAGACTTAAGTATGTTTGTAAGCCCAAACAAATGTTGGCTTTTTAAAGCTGTTGCTCAAATACAAGGATCTTGCTGCTGGTAAAGAGGTTTAGAGCCGTGAACTGTTCAGAACCCAAAATCTATGGATGGATAATGTGGCTGGGATTCACTAAAGCCTATTAAAGATAATATTTTTCTGTTCAATAGCTTAAGCCAAGCTTAAAAATCCTGACTTATTCCCCTTAGTTTGTGGGTAGCTCCAGCACTGCAACACCCAGCATTCGGTGTTGTTTGGAACAAGCAGAAGTGATCCCCATCTCATTCCTGTTTTCATGAGCATGAGTGTGTTTTTCCTCCACACCTGAGTCTTCACCTCTGGCTGAGGAGCAGAAAGAATTTGTTCTGCTGCTGACAGAGTTTGGCTGTTGCTGCCCCTCTACTCACCCTCTCCAAAGCAGAGGAGTCCTGGGGCAATGAATATCTCACGAGGGAATGTGATCTCTGAAAGCAGAAGTGAGAGTTAAGTTTAAAAGTATTTGAGAAGAGTCTTTCTGCTTTCCCAGGAAAAAACAGCTGAGACATCTTTGCATCCTGAGGCTCAAGTGACATCCACTGTAAAAACATTTTAAAAATTGTTTTTAGGTGAAATGAAGGTCATTTCTAAAAATTAATTACACTTGAGAGTTGAAGTGCAATGCAATTTAAAAGTTATAAACCAGAGCAGCCTTTCAAGATTGGTGCAAAAGTCTGAAGGCTGCAGACCTCTTTCTAAATGTAGTCATGGTTACTTGCCTTCTGTCTTACACAAAAGTTTGTGCTTAATCCACCAGGCAGGTAGGAAAGATAAGGCCTATTACCTAATATGAGTAGCTAGAAAAGCTTGAACGAGTATGCTTTGGGAAGGGATGCATATTAATAAATAAACATGACTTCAGCAGGTGAATTCACGTCCAGCAATATGCATGCAGAGCATCACTGCCTCTTTCCCTGCTTGCAAACCTGAAATAGGGTTGTCTGTTGGAGATGTGCTGTTCCAGGTATGAGAATTAGGACGACCTTGAGCTCAAAGTGAAGTCCCTGCTTGAAAGCAGGATATGTGGGTCCTTGTGTTCTGGTTGATTAACTCTTGTGATTTCCTATGGAAATAGGCCTTTCATCGATACCAAAATTCAAATGTGGCCCCTATTCAGTAGCAAGAACAATGAACTCATTGTGATACACCGTACAGCACTGACCTTTCTGAAGCAGAATCACAGATCCAGATCTGTAATATTAGGCACAGCATGCTGATTATGCTGTCCGAGAACTCTGCAAACCGGTTTTCTCTAACTGAGATAAAACCTGGAAAAGCAGACTCTCCTGCAGCTCTGATCTCCCAGGCAGAGGAGATGAGCATCCCTTCTGGCAGCACGAGGAGATGCAGGGCAATGTGTAGTGCCTTCCACCCCTCTTGCTGCCCGAGCCAGGGTTTATTTTAACTTCTCGGAGCTCGTAGTGAGTGAAAACCTTTTAGGACTGAGCCCGCGCCGCCGGCTCTGGGCTCTGACACGAGCTCTGTGTGTGCACAGACCACTATTGATTTGGAGGGCACAGACGCCGATTCACAGGGAGGGGGGCTGGCTGACAGCACCCGTGGCCAGGGATTGTGCAGGAGTGCCTGGAGTTGGTGTCCTTCCCCTCGGGAAAAATGGGCCACTTCAGAGGTGTTTGTGTATCAGACCCCAGCTGAGGGGCAGGGAAACAGAAGCCTGAGTATGGGCACGTTTTTGTTTTAAAAGTGTGCAAGAATGTTTGTTTTTTTTTAACTCTGGGCAGATTAATTTAATTTTTTTTTTTTTTTTCTTCTTACCAGGAGTAAGTGCATTTAGCAATGTCACATCAAAACGCAAAAAGCTGCTGGATGTGGTCATGCTGTGTCAGGTATTTCAGGCAGCCCCAGTTGCGACCAAAAAAATCTCGCAAAAAATCTAAACTGGGCAAGGCACCCCAGGTATCCAGACTCTGATGGCATACACCCAAGGGTAGTAATTTTTTAGTAATTAATCCCATATACTTGTTTGTTTTTTATCACAAATAGAATCAGGAAAGCTTAGAAGAGATATCAACCTCATTTCCTATGTGCTTTGATGTGCAGGATATAAAATAACAAGGAGAAGCAACCAGATGTGTGTGTTGCTTTTCAGAAATCATATTTTTCTTTCTTTGGATACATATTTATGTCAAGTAAATGTTCCTTGCACATAAGGCTCCTAGGACCAAAATAATAAAGTATTTCCAAAAGAAGACAATAGAACTATTTTCACAGATTTGTCATAGAGGGGACCTTAAGTCTCTTCTCATTCCAACCCCCTGCCATGGGCAGGGACACCGTCCACTATCCTAGGTTGCTCCAAGCCCAGTCCAGCCTGGCCTTGAACACTTCCAGGGGTGGGACAGCCACAGCTTCTCTGGGCAACCTGTGCCAGGGCCTCACCACCCTCACAGGGAAGATTTTTTTTCCCCCATATCCAATCTAAACCTGATCTCTGTCAGTTTGAAACCATTACTGTTTATCCTGTCTCTCCATGCCCTTGGAGAAGTCCCTCTCTGGCTTTATTTATGCAAAGTGCTCTGAAGATATTTTAGATGGTTTTCTAATTTTTCTAGATAACCAAAGGCCACAATGCTCAGGTATTAATTCTGATGTAAGAAGAGGTAAGTTGGAGGCTGGGGACAGTTTCTGTAAATGCATGGGGAGGGTTTCTTTCACTGCCTGAGGGTGATGGGGAATGTTGCCCAGCTGGGGAAGGTGGGGTTTGCACTGCTTGCTGCCCACAGCTTTCAAGACCAGAGTACATGAAGGTGAGCACCGGCATCAGCTGAGCAAACAAGACAGTGTGGGCCCTTGAACCAAACAGCAGTTAAAATTTGGAGGCTGGGAAGGATTGTTTCCATCTGGGGCAGCCCAGAGGGCCTATGGGATCTGCTGGGAAGGGATGGTGGTTCAAGGGGATGGGAGGGAGGAAAGGGGAGGAGGGAGGGAGGCAGCACTCCCGGGTGAGGTTTCAGGAAAGCTGAGCAATGCACAGTGTGTGAGGGTTTGGGAAAAAGAGAAGTGATCATTAGGACTATAAAATGCGATGCCTACTAACAGCTGCTAGCTCAAGTGCTCTGCAGAGAGCTGTGGTGGTTATTTTCCCCCTCTGTTTGTTAATTTATCATACCAGGAGCAGGAAGGCAATGCAAAATAAAAAGGAGCAGTTTTTGATTGTGCCACACAGTAAAGTGGAAAAATGAGTTAACTGGGACTCCAGTTTAAGACCCATCTAAACCAAACCCAAGGGGAGCCTGGCTCCAGGTCTGGCAGAGCTGTCGGGGGAGTGGAGTGAGTTCTGCTCAACAGCCTCTAACTAGGAAGGTTGATGGTAAAAAGTGAATTTTTTGGTAGACTTTAGGGTGACTGTGGTGTTTTGAATGTACCTTAAGTGTCTGAAGTTCATCTGTGATGGGCAGAGTCCTATATCCTGGCCTTACAAAAAACTGCTGGGGTGCATACAAGATAAACGGTGCTGGTATCAGAGATATTATCTAGGTGAAGAAAAATTAGCAGATCAAATACTAAAATCTTTCAGAAAGGTTGGTAGAAAAACTTCCTGTATTTTTTTCTTTCCCTGAGGACTGAATTAGTCAAGATGCCTGGGAAATAAAACTGAGTCACAGTGTTTACTCTCTGTGAAAGCTAATGCTCTCTTTTCCCCTCCCTGAGGTTATGCTCTTGCAAAGGCCAGTGCGTGAGCACTGCTGGCTCCTTTGACACCTCGTGGTCCCAAGCATGGGAATGTGCCTGCAGGAATGGCCAGAGGAGATGAGGATTTTCTTCCCTCTGATGGCCTCCCATTGTTCTGCACCCACGGCAGCTGTGTGGGGAATGATGCGTGGAAAGAGAAAGTGCTGGCTGTGATAGCTCTGGTTAGTTTTGGAGTAGCGTGCTTCGTTTATTGATTTTGCTGTAGAAAGGGTCAGAAACAGCAGGAGAAGAAATACTGCGTGTTCCAGAAAGTTAGAGGCACCCGTACCTGGCACTGGGAAACCAGCTGTGCCCTGGGACAGGCTTCCAGCAGGCAAGCACAGCAGGGTCACCCTCTCCACACTCTGCCTTGGCTGCTCTGGAGAACGACAGCACATCCGTGTTCACAAAGCAGTGCTGCACCGAGGTCTAAAACCCTGCTCAGACATGAAAAGTTACTTCTGAGGTTGATAGGCCCCAGCAACACCTGGAGAGTTGTGCTAAATTAATGCTCAAAATAAGAGGTGGCATCAGAACTGGGCACAAAATAAGGATTTTTAGAAGGACTTTGTTGTAAGAGAAGTTATACAGTTTCCATAAATGAAGTCAGGACAAGGGCATGGTGCCCTGGAAAGGGCTGGAAGATTTGCAGAGCTCTGGCTCCCAAAAAGTTCTGGATTCACTGGTACTGGAAACAGGGTGCTCTGCATCAGGGCCTTCCCAGCACCATAAGTATTTGTACTTTTTGCATGTGCTCTCCTCTCAGCAGTCTTCCCTTGTCCCCATCTTGAATTGGTACCGACCTGCAGCACATCTTGCCCTCTCGTGTGTTGTGCAGCATTACTTTAGTCTATGGAGACATTCAAAGGATCAAAACGTCATGTTTTTCCTGAATTGTCCCTAAAATAATATCCCTTTTTCTTTGACACGCTAGCTTGCAGGGATGCCAAATCCTAAGCAGTGTTTGTGGGTGAGGCAGGTATTCCCCAGAGGTTTGCACTTTTAGTATTGCTCCTCTTCTGGGCACTCAAACACAGCAAATCAGAAGACATTATGCAACCAGTGACCTTGATCAGGTTCAAAATTATCTTAAATGTTAAACAGTAGCAAGCATGACTTTTATTGTGGGAAGTATTTTATCTGGCATTCAGGCACGGTTGCTGTAGTCTGGGATCCACGTTTGACTTTTTTATGCTTCAAGTTTTTCCAGTTAATTTATCGAAATGACATACAGCTCTGGGGGCAGCTCTGTGGTGTATGATTGACTAAATAATACTCTGAATTTCTGAAAGGCTTTTAAAGTTCACTGCTTTCACACCAGGTGTATTTGTTGTTCTAATGCAGGTCACTTCCTCTCGTAGCCATGCCATCCTCCAAGCAGAGCCTGGCAGAAACAGTTTCTAATGACATAAATTGGATTTCAGGGTTGAACAGCAATGTCTGAAAGGGATTTTTCTCATCCAAATGCTATTGAGCCAGTTTCTTTGTTTCTTTTTGACACACACATCTGTTTTCAGATGTGATTAACAGATTAAATGGTGAATTTTGGTAAGAGGTTTGGAGGCAGCCATCATTTTGTGGAGTGGCTGCAGGCATCGTAATATCCTTCTCACTTGATTTGAAATTCACCCGTTGCTTTCAGTAGAGAACGAAATAACTTTTTAGACCTTTTAAGTATTAGTCATTGCACAGTAATTTTAATTATCGTCAGTTCCTGGCTACTGGTGAAAGAACATGAAATTCGAGTGTCCCGTTGTAAATGTGTTTGTGTTTCTGAACAGCGCTGAAGAGGAAGGGTTGAAGAGAAGATGTAGCCTGGACAGCGCTGATTAGGGCAGCAAAGTGAGGATGCTGACATTGTTTCAGGATGGGGCTCATTTCTGTTTCTTCCCAGGGAACGTTGGCATTTCTAGTTAATTAAGCTCCAAAATAGGATTTTAGGCAGAAATTCCATTTTTTGACAAGTTATTTGTCTTTTCACCTGGGAAAAGACAGGTTTCCTATTGTATTAGGGAATTTGGCAGGAGTGTATTCTCCTTCCCCAGTCATCCATAGTTGTTGCTGCACTTCACTAGGTGATGATATAGTTGTATGCAGGGATTTCTTCCTTCCAAAACCTGTTTTCTAATCATTTTCTAGCAGCATACCTCAAAAGAGAATGGTTATCTCAGGAATGTGCCAAGGCTTAGGTAAGGACTGAAGGGAATAACAAAGAGAAGAGACATCTCAGGAACAAAAGAAGAGGTATTTCAGGAACAAAGTAGATTAGGTTGGGGGAAGAAAGTGGAGAACAGTTTCAATGATGTGGAGAGGAAGTGGGGTTGCCTAAGCCACAGATCCTTTTTTTCCTCTAAAGTAAAATTCACAGCCTGGCTTAGATCACGTTGTGTGTTACGTGATCTATTAGCAAACAGCAAGCACTAGCTGTGTACCTTCGAAGGTCGACACAACTTGATGACTGGGTGAACAGCTGTGTTACTGTAACAATTTCTATTTTAGAAAAGCTAATGAAGCATTTGTGAAGGCTTGAGAACAAGGTTGAGAGGAGAAGTTCATGACAGCGGTGCACTGAACAATAAAGGAGCTTGGGATGTAGAGCCTGGGGTATAGGGACGCTGCTTTCAAACAGAGACAAAATGGGTTGCTGAGAGTGCTTGGTACGTGATTGTTTCAGTTTGGAGGTCCATGATGATATACAAGGCAACTTGGAAGTGAGAGGAGTTGGTGTGATATCGTCTGTGCCTGAGTGAGTGTGTCTGGGGTTTTGTAACCTCAGCACACGTACAAAGCCAGAATTGCTATCACTTGCAAATATGCTTACTGTAAGCAACAGAAAAATACAAGCTCAGAAAGAATTGTGGGAGTAGCTTTTGAAGACAGTGCGTGACGCTTTAAGCTGGCTCCAGCTGACATTAATAGGAGGGGTGTAGTAATTCTTTTCATCCCTTCTGCTAATTGCAGATTCTTTTTGAGATGTCTTGATGAAGATTTTTGCAAATCTCCTGAGGGTGACATCTGCTCCTGGTAGGAGGCTCAGAAATTGTAGGTTTTCTTTACTGCCACTGTGCACTTTGTGGAGTCTGCTGAATCTTCCTTGCTTAGTCAAAAATGGGAAGTTTTCGTTCAGTGACGAGAGTGAGTGTGAGATTGGAAATGTAATTGAAGGAACTGTACGTTGCACCAATCAGGCAAATGTCTCTGACCACTTTCAGGCAAACTTTTCTATGTTTGTGCCTATTGTAAGTCTAAAAGTCAGTGCCCTGTGACATGCTCCACTTTGGCTCCTTTGGCATTTGCACTCTCTGCAACTGCTGTAGTAGATTAGACTGTATGCAACTCAACCAGGGAGTGGGGCTAATCTGACAATAAATGTGTATTTTAAGTGCAGCTGTTGCATTGCATTAATGTTGTTTATCTTGTGATGGTAGCCATGCATTGGCACATGACATGAGTGATATTAATGATGTGGAAAAGGCTCTTTTTAAGGCCCCTTTCTGAGGGGACGTGGTGGTGCAATGTCGAATGTGGTATAATTAGAGCAGTATCTGGTCTGCTGATAAAATAAAGGCAGCTAATTGCCAACACTTTCATTTTCTTAGTCTCTCTCTCTCATCAAAGACTTTGCTCAGCTTGGTAAATGTATCCCTTTCAGGATAAGGTAACTCATGTGAAAGCATTTGCAAGATTAATTTTCACTTACTCTCAGGAGAATTGGGGGAGTTAAAACAACCATGTACATTCCCATTATTTTTTTGGGCATATTTGCCCACTGGGGCTGTTTTTAAGATGCAGAAGCAGTAGGTAACGTAATTGTATAAACAGAAAACCTTCAGACCGTCAAAATACAGATGCAGAAGTTGCACGAGTGAGGGAGGAGGGTGAGACAAGCTGAGGCTTTGTGGGGACTCAGGGGGCCGGTGTTGTGGATTATTCACATTGAGACGAGCTCAGCACAAACGGGCGCGGGTACACGGAGCGGGACAGGCGGCTGCTCACGCTCAACTGGGGCTGGGAGATGTGCTGGCAGATCGGGGTAGTGATGCTGGGATCAGCAATGGCCGCCTCCCATCGACACCCTATGGGCAGGTTTGGCCTCTGGTTTTCCAGGGAAAGGGATGCACAACACACCGCCGTGGAAAAGCCGCCAAGCTGCGGCCGTGACAGGTGCGGGTGAGGAGGCTGAGTGAAAGAAGGCTCTGTTTTTGATGAAACAAACCATGCAGCGTGTCGAACAAAGCCGGCCTCTTCCCACGTACAAGGCCTATTAGGAACTTTTCAGCTATCATTTATGTAGACAGGAAGTATATTCTCCTTTTACAGTAATTTATTGGCTGATTTATAAAGGTTGTTAGTTTAAATTTTTTGGAGGGGGGGGGGGGACTGAAAAATGGAGATGAACAAGCAGCTAACTCAAAAGGCAGCCCTTCTTGCTTGAGCCATGGTCCATGCCACTGTCCAAACAGGAGTGTTAGTAAAAGAGTCAGTTATTTCAGTTGGTTTTCTTTCAGCTTGTTGGGTTTCTTTCAGCTACATGGTTCCTGTGCCACTCCGCACACTCTGATAAGATTCCTGAATTCTCTGCTAGTTAAATCAAAATTTTGAGGTCGGTTAATGTTTTAATAGGGAGGATTTGTAAGCTTGGGTTTGGAATCTGCTTAGAGGCAGAAATTTAGTAGGCTAAAGAAATAATTAATATATCTACATGTTTCCTGCTATGTGGAACTCCATGAGTTTGTGAAGTCCATTTCTATGGAAATAACCTGGCATTGTTAGCATCTTCCTCAAAGATTAATGCCAAGGTTCTGTTATTTGTTAGATATTTTTCTTTTATTTAAAGAAAGAGAAGATTATAGGATTTTTGCCAGCCTGTATCACATTTAAGTCTGTTAAATCCCCTGTATCTCTCCAAGGCAGAATACGAGAGGCTTGGAGGAAAGTGTTAAACCTGTGAAGCTGACATAAAAGATAATATGGCCATAGGCTTCACCCTGAAGCTTTAATAGTGAGAGACTGCCTTTCCCACCAAGGTTTACAGTTTAATATCACTCCTGAGACGTGTTGTCATTAACCATGACTTTGGAACTAAATCCTGTGTCTTGTTCTATCTTAGGGACACTTTGAGGGCTTACAGTGTTTATAGTCTGGAAACCAGAAGTTTCATGGCATCACCAAGACTGCAATTATTTCAGTGCATTAATTCTCATGCACTGTCAGCTGCAGTGAGATGAGGGGGCCAGACCTCCTTCACTTGTATTGCACTGCTACCCTGTGAAACACCAGAAAAACTGAATAGAGGCTGCTCAGGATTACTAAACTTGGGGAAAATTATACTACTTCCAGTATATTTTACTTAATTTGTTTCTGGGGCATGCAGAGTTTTTTTCAGTTCTCCCTATTGTGTAATGGTGCCTTAAAATTTGATGTTGACTGCTTGGGTTGTCCTTCCTTCATATTTTCATCCTGAGAGCCTGTGTTCATTTTACCCATTGCAGGCTCTGCTGACCTACTGTATTCATCAAAGAAAATAGGGAGAGTCATAGAGTATTATGGAGTGGTATGTTCTGTGTCTGTAGAGCCCACATTACAAACCTCCCCTCCCTGATTCTTCTCTTTGAGTGCAAGAAGAATAAGAGCAAGGATCATGTCATTTAGGAGGGGAAACCAGTTTTGGAATTGTGAAGAAAACTTGCTAGGAGTAATAGAGGGGCAGAAGTTTAACTGCCTTGAAAGCAGGGCTTAGTCTTCAGCCCAATGTGGTTCAGGGACTTTTCTTGGAGAGGCAGCAGCCTGAGGTGATGGCACCCCTCACTCTTCCTCTCCCCTGGAGGATCTGTGCTTCTGTGTGCGTGTTGTGTTCCGTGCTTCTGGGTCTAGGGAAAAACTGAAGTTCAATTTGCCCTTTGATTCCCAACATAACTGAATAGGACAGGCTGAAAAACAAGTCCTGGGTAGAGCTGAATGAAATTTTTATGTGGGATGTGGAGTTCTGCAGTGTTTAGTTACAATAACAGGCTGGAAAATAAAAATAACCAACTTGTGTAAGCTAGCACCTGTGACAACTATAATTTTGCTCTGGTCATGAGATGATCACCATGTAAGAGGCCTTAACTCCAGTTTCTAATTTTGTAATTCCTAAGCAATTGTAGCTGTCAAGTGAGCTCACTGCAAGCTATTGTATAAACCCTTGTAACATGGCTGGCAAAGAAAGTGCCGATGGATGCTGGAAGCGTAAAGGATGTTTAACTCTGGCATCTCATATTTGTATCTGCCTCAAACCTCTTATTAACCTCCCCATAATGGATTGTCTGCTGTTCTTACTCAGGATTGCACTTAGGCTTGTGCTTAGCTTTGAGTGGATTTGCAAATCTGACTGAGCTGTGGTGGAATTAAATGTTGCTTAGCTTGCTGTGCTCATCTGAGACCTTGATTCAATGGCCACTCTTTTTGACCCACGAGTTTTTCTTTTATGGTCAGCTGTCATGATGTTATGTCTTTGATTCTCATCTGCAGCAAGTGCCCAATACAGGTCTACCAGACTTATTCCAGGTGGGCCTTCTTCCTCTTTCTCATCTCATGTAGTCTGTAGTCTTTCAAGAGGATAGGCTTAGTCTTGGGTCTTACTGATGCCAGTGAGGAGCTCTCAGTGTATCCATGGAAGGCTTTTGAGCACAAACTTTGGCTTTTGGCTGCCATCTGTGAAAATTTAAATATATATATTTATACACACATGCATAAATGATATGTACACATATTAATTTACACATATTCATCTGTAAACATCTGTGTAAACATAAGCATGTATGTATATGTACATATATAGTGCTGTTGCTGTTTGGTGAGCAGCATTTTTCGCTATGTTTCTGAGGCAAGGACTAGAAACATCCACTTCACAGGTATCTACTTGAAGAGAACTACCATACAGAGGCTATAAATTATATAAAAAGTGTTTGTTGTTAAACTGTGATAAACTTAGCTATAGGGAAGCAGCTGGCACTTTATTGCTGACGAGTTCCTTTGTGTTTCCCTAAAGCTCTAGCCTGACAATGGCACATTTATGTTTTAAAAAATTAAACGTGGAGTAGAAAGAGCCATGTTGGATTTGAGATGTGAGGCGCTCCAGTGGGATTGCTTCAGAGTCATACAGCTGGTTATGCATCTTGTGAAAGCCTTTTTTTCTCCTTTCATTCTGTGTTTGGATGAGTTGATTTCCTTGGGAAAGGGTAGTGTGAGTGATTCCTGCAGATCTCAGCACCTTTAAGAAAAATGGATAAGCCTGCAAGTGGAGATGCCCATTCAGAAACTAATGGTGATTCCCTTTCGTGGACCTGTGGTGACTGTGGCCATTTACACTCGATAGTTGATGGACTTTACCATTGCTGCAAGCCTTCTGCAAAGTCTCCCATTGGAGTTTGAGACTGCTCACATAAATATGCAGATACATCCTTCAGCCCAGAAATTGAGCAGAAGAATCTGCTTAGTGTCTAATTACATCCAGTTTGATATTGAGCTAATTATGCTTTATTTGAATTCATATATTGAAAGTCAGTGTATTTTCTCTTTGGAGTTTCAGGGGTTTTTTGCAGTGTTCACATATGACTATCTGAGAGAAGGCCTTGGTTTTGGCTCATAAAAAGAAAGAAAAAACCATATTTCCAGAGGCATCTAATCATCTTCAAGTATGAGCTACCATGTCTAGTGTTGTTACAGGCAGAGGAACAAGGCACAAGCCAAGTAGTTGCCCAGGCAATGAAAGCAGTGTTGGGTGAGCTGGGAACTGGTCCTGCTCCCCCTGAGACACAAACTGATGTTGTCACTATGCTTATATTTCTCCATCCCTCAGAACTGTGGCACAACAGTGTGAGCTGGATGTTTTCCAGTAAAATAATCAGAAGTGAAATGGCTTTATAACATTATGATTTAAAATGCCATCAGCAGGTTGGAGCTGATGTGCCTGTGTTAGAACTGCATTGTCTTGAGCTGCCTGGTAGATGTGAGGAAGATGCCGTGCTCCTCTAACTGTGTCGTAGCTGTTTCATCTCTGGCCTTTGATCCTTCTTGTGTTTCTGCCATACTGATACATGCCTTGGACATGCCATGCTACTCCGATTTTTTCCCTCTCTGTTAGGTGGAGAGTTGGCTAGCACAAATACATAGTTGGTGGAAAGCCTCCTGGAGGTGGATTGAGGAAACGGCAGTGTTTTCTCGTAGAGATACAAGGCTCATGCAAGGAAGAGGCAGCACATTTGTTGTGGTAGTCATGTGTGTCTGAAACCCACTCAGAAATGAATATTTAATGGGACATTTCAGTATGCTGCTAGCAAAGGCTTGGAAAATGCTGTTTATTCCGACTTCTGTGCACACGTCCTATGGGCTTGCTAATGCAAGTCTTTGAAGGCAGATGAGAGGCCAGCACTGGTGTCTGTAAAGCACTACGTGTCAGTGGGGTTTGCCTGGTATTTTTGCAGTGTGTTCTGGGCCTAGAAATTCAAATGAGAGCAGGGCTGAGCAGACAGACTGCTCTGAGTTATCCTGAGTAGTCGATGGGATGCATTTTCCATGCTAAGTTCCTTTTGCAGCCAGTTAAGCTTCCTTGAGGACAGAAAAGGTGGAAGAATAGTGGTCTTGTCACACAGGTGATGGCCCTTTAGGAGGATGAGTGTTCAGACACACCTGCAGCCTGGCCTCAGCTGGGGGTAATTTCTGTGATTGCTGGGTGGGGCCGGAGAGCATTTAGCCTGGTTAGATGAGGGGCTCTTAGTCCTCAGGTGAGGAGCAAAGAAGATGTCTCCTAAAAGCGTGGCAAGACTTTAATATCTTGTTCGGTGCTGTGAAGCTGGAAGGCAGGGAAGGGTGAAATGGGAAGTGGATTTGCGTGGATTGGAGGTAAGTCCTGGCAACTACGGAGCAAAGATCTCTATGGGCAAGTGGGAGATGGTTGTAAACCTGAGGAAGAGTTTGTTTCTTTTGTAGCTTGGACTGTTGTGGACTGTATGTGTTTCATTATATGGCTGCAGTAAACTCACCTGTGTTCTGGAGTGTAAACCATGGCTAAAGAAACTGGGGCCAGTGGTAGGAATGAAAGCAAAATTTTAGAAGTTCTGTTATTGGTCTCTAGCTTTGCTATCTATCAGCAATTGCACAGAAAACAAACCCCAGCAAATGAAACCAACTTGCCTCAAAGTGCACGTTTGCTGTGGAATAACTTTGTGAATGGGCTTTCCTCTCCTTCTGGACTTGTCAGCACTCAGTTTGAAGTTTCATACCTCAAGTAAATTTTTTTTTCTACGGTAAGGAATGGCAGTGCATTAACCTTCAAAACATGGGAGCAACACTAGTTCTCTGTCAGAAAGCTGTATAGCTGAAATGGCTTGGCCAGACTACCCAGAATGCAGACAGAATGTGCTTGGTCACAACTCAGGTTTTATGGGTGTGTAAAAAGAATGGAGCTCTCTCTGATGGGTTTTGAAGGCTGGTGGAATGAGTTACTGACAAGTTGTCTTGGTACTTCCAAGGCAAGTTTGGAAAGTGTCTCCTGAAGGGGTGAGTGTCCTGGTTTCAGCAGGGATGGAGTTCATCATTTTAGTGGCTGATACAGTGCTGTGTTTTTCTATTTTCTCCCCCTAGTTGTGTCTCCCATCCCACTGTGGGGGGCAGTGAGTGAGCTGTTGTGTGGTGTTTAGCTACATGCTAAGCTGGATCAGTGAGTCTGCACTGAAGGGTGTTTGTGTCTTGACCAGCTGTGAATGAGCAGGTGCTCATCTATGGAAGGGGAAGTGTGATATAGAAGAGGTTATCCTGAAGGTATGTTGAAGGAGAATGAGCTAGGTTTTGGCCAGTGAATTGAGGGTTTCCATTTTATGAGACCACGTTGTCCTCTTCTTTGAACAAAATTGGGCTTGTGGTGGTATAAGTGTGTTTATATTTGGAAAAATCTGGTATGTCACCTGATGGGGAGCAGAAGGCTGTGCAGTTTACTCTCAATTCTTAAAAACTGTTGTATCATGTAATCTCTATTGTAAAATTTATTATGCCTTGCCTTAGAGTGCTTAGGTTGCTGCTTTTGCTCTTGCTGTGGAAGGACAGTTTTGGGATTCCTGGGATGTTAAGAAATTCTTATTGCCAACCTGAGTCTTTTCTACCTGCATTACTCTTGCTCTGGTGCCAGCATTGTATTCAACAAATTCAGTTTGGGGGTTTTTGTTTGTTTATTTTGTGAAAATTTATTCCGTCTCCTTGGTAACATATATGTAGGAAACAACTAAATGACCTCTTAATCACTATATTTAAGTCTGAATAAGCTGAGTTCATGAGTCTACCCTTTGAATTGGGCTCACTGGTTACTCTGCCCACCTTTCTCTCAGTCTCTTTCTGTTTAAAACCACCTGCATGAAGGAATTTCCTGTGGCTTTCTCACAAGGCACTAACGCAGCTCTTTCTCCACCTCTGGAGAGACCTTGCTTGCAATGCCACCTGTCTGTCTCACAGCATTTTCATGGAAAAATCACCAAACCAACCCCAAACCAACAAAACCCAAACCAAACAAAAAAAACCCCAACCAACCATACACCTCTCTGCTCTTCTCCTCTCCCCCTCCCCTCCAGAAAAGAAAACCCAACCCAAAACAAAACCCAACATCCAACTCAAACAATCACTGCTTCTTCCTTGCCATTGTGTCTTTGGTGTGTTCCAATCAGTTTCTCATTTCCTGGGTTGTTTTCTTCCTTTTTTTTTTTTTTTTTTGAGTGCCACAGATGTATTTTTCACGTGTAAAATAAGTACCTGCAGGTCTTGAGTTGTCCATGTTGCCTTTCTGCTGTTACAGCTTGTTGTCTGTGGGTGAACTTCAGAATTATCCCCAGTGACTTCTCTAGTTTTTGTACCACTTGAGGTGTACTTCCTGCATTGATTCTGCCAGCTATTTAATTAGTGTCCATCCTTATAGATCCTGTATCCTTTCATGTTTGCTATAATTCTCAAATGTTTTCTCAGTACTATAATCTTTTTTCCCTGTACTGCTTGCTAGTGGTCCGAGAGAAATTGAACAAAATCCTCAAATCTGTTTCCCTTAAAAAAATGTCCTGTTTTGCTTTCTGAAGAATCACAAACTTCTTGGGTTTAAACCCTGTTTTTCTTGCTCTCCTGCTCCACCATTTAAGCTAATCTCTGTGTTATAGCAGAGCTCAAAGGCAGGAGGGTACCTTCCCCTATTAGAGCTGCTCCAATCTCAATGTAGAGCCACCACCTGAATGCATCAGCGATCTTCAATAGCAGAATAGCCAACCATGCAGGAACTTGCTGATGTTCATTCACACCAAAGGAATACAGAATGGGAAAGGAACAAGCCCCAAGGAAGCTCCCTTTGTGATTTTGTTGTTGTTGTTCTAGGCTTTTTAACTTCTCAGCAGGGATACTGGCTTTTTGCTGCATTCCTTCCTGAAAGCCAGCAAACCCACAGTTGTAGTTTAGTTTTCTGGTTGAGGGGGAGGCCCTACAAATCTTGCAGATACCGTCCTCAAAAGACATATGTAGCTACATGTCTGAGTTGATTTCGAAGTGTCTTCCATAATCTGGATAATAATCTACTATTTACAATTAGATGTCGTTCCAATTTCTTGAATGCTCAAGCAGTCATTTTCTTTGGTAATTGAGTTCCCTTTAGAATTCCACTATTCTGATCTCCTGCTCAGAAAACTAAGCATATTAATTTGAAAAGCTGCATCAATGCCTGGCCAGGGTAATGGCAGCAGAATAATTGCAAGGAAATCTCTTACAACAGATTTATTTTTATCTAATAAAGCCTTCCCTGATGGTTACACTGCATGCCATGAATACGATACAAATGCTGAAGTCTGCATGTGTGTGCTTGCATGTGCAATTTGGTTGGATTTTAGCATTCCTAGATGTCTTTTTTGTGTTTTTATAAGTGTTTAAAGACCAATTTTTTTAAGTGTTTACCATTCTGTCTTTCTTTTTATGATGAATTTAGGGAAAAGCAATTGTGCTGAGAGAAGAGAGACCTTCTGCCTGCAGGATTATGCACATATAGAATGTATTTATGCATACTGGAATAAAAGTCATGTTCCAGTCTCTAAATGGAGATGAGTTGGTGTTCTACTGGATGTAGAGCAAACAATAAGGGACTAGAGGCCTTTACAAAGAGCTTGTAGCTCACAAGGCAATAAAGGAGAGGAAAAACCACAGGTACAGAGGGGTGAAGCTACCCCCAGTGTCATGCAGCTGGTGGTAGAGCCTCAGCCATCCAGGTCGAGGTTGTTGGTGTTGATAGCAGTGAGTATAAACCTTGATCCATCATGTCAGCAACCATGTCTAATTTATTACCTAGTTGGACTAGGTAATGTAGTTCTAGTTCAGCAGTTTAGAATGGTATCAAATACCCTTTTTTCCTCCTGGGGGTTGCCCGTGAGGAATATCTGTGTATATTCAGACCAAGCAGCAGATGCCATTATCGTGTGAGGTATGTCTAGAGAATTGTCTTCAGATCTTGAGTTCTACTTTATTAATTAGTACTCTTGAGCTCTGGGCTAAAACTTGAATGAGGGGCCTGCTATGTTTCATGTTGATGGAGTTACTCTCCCTATTGTACTTGATTTTATTTTTCACGTTATTGTTCCTCTGTTGTTTCACCTACTGGAGTATTTTGTGTTGGATGCTTAAATAAGATGTGAAGAAGCTTAAACAATAAGCAGGTGATCATCTGGGTTCCTGATATATCTGGACTTTGTGCTTGTCTTACATTTCTAGATAGGACTTTTGTTTTCACTCATCACAAAGTCAAGTGGCATAATCATGTGTTTTCAGAAGAACTGTGTGGCCAACTTTCATGGAAGTTGACTGGAGTATGAAATCTATACCTTTTGAGATCCCAAATGCAATTTGGGCCTGTTTTCCTTTCATGTGTATTTGGTAGTTTGATGGACTTAATGAGACCTAAGGATATGATAGAAGGCAAATTACTTGAATCAGCATAAGAGAGGAAAACATGAGAAATGTGGCTCACAGTGGAACCAAAGTGCTCTAGGGATGCATAGCTAGTTATGAATGAAAGATCATTCCTTTTCAGATTTGCTGCATACCCCCATTTTCTATAGATTAATCTATAGATTAATGCCTCTGTAAATATGCATTATATGCCAACAGTTGTGGAACAGTGGTGTTAGCTTTTTGGTATTTACAAGTAGTTGCTGTAGAGGTTTTGCACAGTAATCCTACAGCTGCAGCATTTCATACAGAACTTTTACGTCACGGCAATGTATCACAATGAGTGATGTTTCAGATGTCAGATTTTCAAAGGAAAACTGGAAATGCAAAGCCTTGTTCAGAACCTCTCCTTTCCTCCGCCACTAATACTGATCAGCTGAAACTATTTCAGAAAAGAGTTTTATTTTCCCAGTGAAAATTTTAAGCAGCGCCAAAGATGGATCTTCCTTGTCATTCTCCCTGTCACCTAGAGCATGGACAAGGAGATCCTTGGACTGACCAGAGGTCTGAAGCATGGAATATTTCAGTTGGAAGGGACTTAAAATGATCATCTAATCCGACTGCCTGATCACTTCAGGGCTGACCGAAAGTTAAACCATGGCATTAAGGGTATTGGCATTTCTCAGAGGAAAATGCTGTCTGTAATTCCTAGGATAGAGGAGGTAGGATTTGGGTCCCTGCTTCTGGAGTCTGTGCATAAGGAATAACTGTGCTTTCTCCTCTAACTCAGAACAGCTTTCTTCCAGTGTCTTGATGCTTGCCTTTGTCCTGTGGTGGCACTTTGCTCATCCAGTGATGTGAATTCATCTTGAGTGATGTTTGTAGTGACAGAGAGACTTGTGTGTGCTTGCTGATAATGTGGGGGTTTGTACAGCAATAAAGCAAATGGGGGCATCAGACTGAGTAGCTGAAAAGGGTTGATTTCCCACCAAAATGCTCGAATAGGAGACCTTTCTAACTGAGTTACTAACTCAGGTATGAATTTGACCATATGCAATGGCAAAAAGACGTCTCTGTGCCTAATGTGCCCCTCTCAGTACTACACTGTACTCAGGTGCATCAGGGCCAGAGGCTTAAACCAAAAGACAAATAATCTTTGTAATATATGAATAAATAAACCCAAGGAAAATAGAGTGTATGTACCTAGCCACAACTTTGCTAGCACATTTCTCCTTGCTGGGTTGGCTTAATGTGATGTAATGACAAGAGGCTGAATATTAAGGCGCTTTTTTTCTGCTTCCATCAGCGAAGTCACTTTCAGTTTCGGCATCGCTTCTCTCCCACCAATCATAAACGTCCTTGGCAAAAGCACATCTATTATATATACAGAAACCAACCCATCCTTGGCATATTTAGTTTCTGTTTCCTGCCTCGCTTTATTGGGTGCTAGGACAAGCTACCTGTGTCTGTGCAGGTATGTGTATAGATGTGGAATCATAAATATTTACTTAATATTGAAGGTGGCATTTTATGTAAAGCAGAGGGTAAGCTTCAGAAGCCAAGCTGCTGTTTTTTTTGCCTAGTGTGTTTTTCTGCCGGTGTGTTTTCCCTAGTTCTTGCTGTCAGAAATGCTGGTGTTTTTCTTGATCCGTTCCACACCTCTTTGCTGTTGGTATATATGATCTGTTGCTACCAATATTTACCACGCAGTTTATTTTAGTGCAATCTTTATTCTGTTGGACAGCAGCATCGCCTGCCTAGCAGAAGGCTTTGAAGGTGATGGTGATCTTGAGGTCTCCCCTGTTTCCTTGTGCCCTTTTCTCCTTGCCAGCCCAGGCTGGGAAGGGGCATTGTGCTCAAACACCCGGGGACCTCTCCCTCCGACAGAGTGAGACATCTGAGGCAGCTGGCTCTGCTCCTTCCCTGCAGTCGCCTTCCTCCTTCAACAGGAGACATCTGGGTTGCTTGGCTGCTCTCCTCTGCACCAGCTGCCTACTTGACCCCGCACTGCCAACCCCCTCCCCACAGCAGCATCCCACAGCTCCCCTCCCCTTGCCCACTAATTCTCTATGAATTAATGTTTTGGATAGTTTAATTCCGTTTCTGTGTGAATTGTAATAAGGTGCACACACCTGTGTGCAGTGTGCATCTCTTGGTATGTGTGCTTTTGACTGGCTGGTGCATTAGCAGTTTCAGATTGGTAGTCGTAGTCTCAGAACCCGTGTGTGGAGTTCTCCCAGTGTAGCCCTCATGTTGGAATTGGAGTTGGCACCTTATTTGGGGAAACTGCCTTTGTTTTTATGTGGGGGACTCCTGTGGCTCTGTCCCCAAATTAATGGAGAAATGAAAGGTTTGCACATTTTGGAATTGTAGACTTCGAGGTGACGATAGGTTAAGAAAAATTTACATTCCTTTCATCCTCTCTCTGATGTATTGGCCCCTAGAGAGTAGATGAACTGTGTCCTTAGGGCTGGCAGGATCTCTCTTCAAAAGTAAAACCCTTCTGTCTTGTTCTAAGAAGCTAGACAAAGTGTCATTAGGAAGGGGCGTGACTGAGGTGGGGGTGGGGAAAGAACAAGTGTGCTGAAATAAAGACACAAGATCCATTAGGGCAGCTAAGAATTCCTTGATATCCTCTGTGGTTGTGTTCGACCTCTGCATAAAACACTTGAACTTAACAATGGACTCGAGTTCAGTTGGTATTTGCTTTGTTGTTTGGGTTTTTTCTTTCTTTTTTTTTTTTTTTTTGAACATACTGGCGTGTTTTTTATAGCAAACATCAGAAACTGAGTTTGTACCCCGCACCAACAGAATATATTTGTTAATATATTTTGGCATTCATACTGTGTCAAGTATTGAATATCTGCTTTCCACTCCACTGGCAAGTCCAAGGAAATGGCAGGACATTGGAGAAGCATTGATTTCTAGCTCACATCATTAGAGGTGCATTATAAAGCTTGGCAAAAGGTTTGTCTTAATCCATCTTTTCACATCCTTTAGAGAGGAGAGAGAGAGATGAGTGCTGTCAAATCACCAAGTACCTCTTCTGTTCAAAGCTCCCCCATCTGATTACAGGAGTGGCTGGGCAGAGCTGTTCTTCCAAACTCCTATCAGTGATCAGAAGCAAATTGAGATGCTGTCCTTCCAGCAATCTGTTGACTTTGGTATCTGCTGGGGTGAAGGATGGCCATCGAGATCTATCTTCCCTTACTTCTTGTATGACAGGGAATGTCATCTTGCTCCCTAACGACAGGTAGATGTTGATTTAGCTGACTGTTCACTTTCCATGTTCTAGCAGTAAACACTAAGTGTGATGGAAAGAAATACAGCAGTAAAACTGAAGGACAGAGGTAGGATGGGGATTGGAAGGAGGGACTCATAACTCTTAAAAATTTGCTTGTTTTGCTTTGGCTAAACAGGGTTTAGTGGGATAAATTTTACAGGACATAAATCCTGGGAGCTGTGCGTTTCCTCATGGTGCTGTCTGGAGTCAAGTGTGCAAACTTAACCCTGTTCAGTTTTCTGAGGCAACTCATGGGGGGTTTAAAATCAGGTTATCTTCAGATTTGTTCCTTTTTGTTTGTTATGAGGTTTTTTTCACTTCCAGTCTTGTGTTTTACAGCTGTTCCTTAGAGGTCTGGTGCTTCCAGTTATGTCTTACTTGATATGTAATCGTGTTTTCATTTTTTTTCCAGTTTGAAGAGGTATAATATGTCATTTCTGCCAGTATTTGTCTACTTCACCTAAGACAACCTAGTGCTCATCTTAGAGTCCCTTTCTCATGCTGACAAGTACTTAAAATCCTGTATTGGCAAGACCCTTAGCTGTCGTGTTTCAAATATTAACAACATAAATATGACCTGTGTGTATATAATGTGTAGAAGCATACACTTAATGTATGTATATGTGGGTAGGTCTGTGTAGGAAGAATGAAGTGATGATTAAAAAGAAGAAATCAACAAACCAAATGTGTCTGAAAAGGGATCCTATTATAAAGAGAGAATAAACTGTCTCTAATTAGACCAAATAACATGGTAACCCTAATTTTTAATGCTCCTTGACTCTGTAGGTCCTCATGAGTTGTAACTTGGAGATAATGCAAAGACACAGAGTTTTTGTCTCCATATATAAGGTTAGAGCTAGGAATTTCTGGAATGCCATAGTTAAGGAGAAGGCATATTGAAGCTGTTGGTAGCTTGAAAAATAATAATGCCTGGAGCTATACAACCATCAACTTCCTCTTTCAAACTAAAAAGAAAAATATCCCGCTCCCCATTAGAGAGAGGCCAGGCTGGAATGCTGAATGAAAAATTACCTTTTGAGGAGTATTTTAAAAAATGGACCACTGGGGTCTGAATTCTTTCCTGACACTTATAAATTATCCTGTTTTTGTCAGGATGAACTCGTTGCTCAGTTCCTGTCCATCAGCTGACACTACACACTCCAAGCAGGCAATTTCTTTCAGCGCTTTATTGACAAACCACTTTTATCCAAATGCCAGCGGCAGTGTGGGTGCAATTCTGAGCAAGAGTGATGGGAAACCTGCTCACAGCCACTGGGGACTCCGAGGTGAATTGTCTGCAAAGCTTTTCTTTGCATGAGTGAGAGCTACCATGCAGCCTGTGTACACTGAGTAGGAGAAATCTAATGATAAAACAGCGTGAAGTGGGAGTTGGAGTAAGTATTTGCTTGCTGCAAATACACAGTTGTTGACTCAGGTGAAAGGGCAGCTTTAAGGGTCCTGGGTGTTTGTCACAGCACAAGGCCAGCCAGCTGATTTCCATCCAGAGAGGTGGTGTTGGTATCCGAGTCATGTTTTCCTCAGAAGTGAGGTGTGCTGAAGGTTCTTGGAAGTGCAGTGCTTTCCTGAGCAAGACTGTGAGTGCAGTGTTTGTCAAGCGTTTTTGCTTATTGAAAAATTGTCATGACAGTCAAAATAGGAATTCAAGAGCAGAACAAGAGAAGTTGGGTACTAAAATGTACATAGAGTCCTCAGGGGACCTTTCATCTCTTGTAGAAGCTTAGTCCAGCTGGTCTGTGCATGTTCAGAGTTGATGCAGTTTGCTGACTAGTGTACACAACTGGCACTATGCTAGCAGGGTTAAATGCTGTTTTCTAGTGCTGGAGCTTGATTTGACTTTAGGATGCAGAGCTGAGATCAGCTTGGGCAGAGGCTCCCTCTTCTTGTACAGGCTGCAGGTTGGAATAGGCTTGGGATTGGTCTCTTGTGTATGAAGGTTGCACCTTGCAAGACTGGGCTGTAAAAGCACCAGCTACCATGGATAAGCCTTTCTTCTCCTGGTCATCTGGAGAAATGGCATTTGGATAGGTCTTATGCTGCCCCAGGATCTATTTAAATGTTCTTGACTGTGGAATATTACAGCTTCAGTAGGGAAGGATCATACAAAATCTTTTCTTGTAATACCAGATCAACTTTATCAGAGATGTAGAGTCATATTTTTGTGCTGCATTATTACATGTATGTGTGTCTTTCCCTTCTAGAGGGTAGTTGTTTTTGTAGAGGCTTGCAGAAATATATCAAGAGGCATTAAAAAAAAAAAAGGTAGTGATTTTGGACACTGAAAATGTAAATCTTGTTATTAATCTCAAAAGCTGTGAAACATAATCATCTCATAGAGAATTATTGCCTCTTAACAGCTCCATCTAAGACTTCATTATTAGCTGAATAGTCTCATTTTTGCTGGACATTTAACCTTATATACATGTAATTTATGGTGGATTGATTTAACAAGTTTTAAAACTTCCAGAGTAGAACAGGGATTGTGGTCCTGATCCTGACTGTGAACAAGCTTTATTCCTATTTGCTCTGTTTCTCTTTGCTTTGTGCCAGACTCTTTTGGGGCAGTTCACAGTGAGTGGCTACCTGTAAGAACCAGCAGCGTGCTTGGATAGAGCAGCAGAGTTGTGTGACTGTTGGCAAAGGGTGTAATTTACTTTATGCTCCTCCCATACAGGCCCAGGGCATCAGATCTGGAGCTCATCTGAGTTATGCAGTTGCCCTCAGACTGGGGTGGCCTTGATCGCTTTCGTTGTCCTTGAAATAGTGTGGTTTTGTGCACATCTGATTTTTTTGTTGTTGTTGTTTTTTTTTTTTTTTTTTTTTTTTGTTATTCTCCTTGGTGGAAGGCAGCTGCTTTTTGGTATGCAAGAAGCAATCAGGTGAACAGACAAGGAAAACCAGGGTGTAGTGGTGGGGTGGGGTGGGGTGGGGGGAGATGAAGAAACATTCAGATGGAATCACTCGGTGTTCCCAGCAGCAGTGCTGCTTTGCGTTGACTCCAGCTACTATCTAAGGCCTGTTGCCACTAAGAAAGTAGTTCTTGTGGCAGTGGGTGCTTCAATATCTGGCCTATTCTTTTCTTGCAATGCCCATTTTCTCATTGGCATGCATGGCTGGGTCCTGTGACAGAGATGGAAGCCTGCAAGAACACCTCCAGCCATAAGTAACCCCTCAAAAACCTGTAAGAAATTAACTCAGATTTTCTATCTAACTTGGATCATTAATTAATTCTATCTCTGCCCCCATTACACAATTAGAAATATTGCCAGTGTCCAAATGTGCGATTACTACATCTGTTAGGAAAGGGAAGAAACAAAAGAATTAATGTTGATGATAATTTATACTGACGTACCAAGGATGGGGAAAGCACTCGGGGCACTGAAGACCTGGCTGAGGCTTTGAGCTGAACATTTGGAACGATCTAATGATTTGGACATTGTTCTTTTTGTCTTTTCCTGTTGTTTTTCTTTACCCTCTGCCACCCAGTGACCCAACAGTCTTTTAAAGTACACTAGTGTACTGTTTACACATCAACACTGGACAATATTCCAGGACTTTACAAAGATTTGGTTAGCAGGGAAGTCTTTTAATAGAAATATAAATCTGTAACTTTTTAAAGAAATCATATTTGTTTTTTTGATTAGCATTTTGAAGGACCTTAGGAGGTCCTGCATATAACATGCTGTGTTTCTGTCACTGTGCCTGTTGGGCAAGACCAGTTTTCTGCCTCTTCACATGGCAAAAGGGGGCAGTGCTTAGAGAAAGGAGGCAGCCTGTCCTGTCCTACATCATCCTCCTCCACCCATAGTTGTTTAGGAGGTGTCCATGAATTTATTCAGTGCCTTTTGAGTCCCTTGGCACTGCCTGTTTCCCCAGCCTTGTGCCAGCAGCAGGTCTCAGGTATTTACCTCCTCCTGTGCATATTTTTTATCTCTTCTACATCAATCTCCTTGTAATTTTACCAATCCCTCTACTTTTGTTCTGCAGCACTTGGCAAACTGTGCTTCCTTACACTATTCCACTGCACCTATGTTTCTGTAAACCCTAGAACAGCAAACCCTCTTCAGCTTTCTCCCCCTAAACTGGGTAGTCTGAACCCCTTTACTCTCTCCTTATGCAAGACAGCAGCTCCATCCCCTTTATCCTGCCAGTTGCCTTTGCCTAACTGCTGCAACATTCTCCAGACCAGGAAAGGGCACATGCCAAGCAAGCAAAGCAACACCAGTCCTTTTCACAGTGTTCCTCCAGATGATTCACAGCATTTTGGTGGTTCTTTTTGTGGAGGCCACTGCACAATGAGCCAATGATTTTGGATAACTGTCAGTGATCACTCTAAGATCTGAAGTTGTGACTCCGATGAGTTCATCATTATAAAGGCATGGTTTAGGTTATTATCCCATTAGGTATTACCTCTAAGCTTATTTAGTGAGGCTCAGCTGCCTCTTCCTTGCCTGCTCACTTGACTTTTCGGCTTTATGCTGGTGTTCTTCACCATTGCTGGGACATTTGACTACCCACAATGGTTTGGTTTTACCTGCAGCCTCTGAGATGTCACTGTTTCTCCCTTTTCCAGGTCTGTGATGAAGATACTGAATGAAATCCTCACATGTATCCCTGGGGGACCCTGGTGCCAACTTTTCTTCATCCCCAAACCTTTTGCTTCTTAACCAGCTTTTGGTCCATAAAAGAGACTTTCCTTCAGGCCCATGACAGCTTAGTTTCTTTAATAATCTTTCACGTGGGGCTTTGTCAAAGGCTTTTTGAAAATCCAATTATTTTGAAAATCCGTTTATTCACACACCAACTGACCACCTCATGTGACTCCAGGTAATCGGGACAGGATTTCCCTTTGTAGAAGACGTGCCAATTGTTTCTCAACAAGGTCTTCCTTATCTGTATGACTGGGGGGTTTATTCTTCATAATAAAATCTGCCACCTTAGCAGGGTTGGAAAGGGGACTTGGTGTTCTCTATCTTCCAGGACCCCCTCCAGTGCCATTCACTGGAGTTTTGGTGGTTACTGCTGCCTCAGCATAACCACCAAAGTGCCTGTATACAATCAAGGCAGGTCAGGACCCTCCACTGGCTGTGGAAGCATTGATAGAGTTTTCTGTATGTCCTTCAGGTGTGTTCCTTTTTCCTTTTTTCTTCTGTTTCTCCTGTGAAAGTGCTGCTCAGAAGAAATGGTGGCCATGCTCTGGTTGACTACGCCCCCAGCTCAGGGATGGGCTGCTCTGAAGGGTTTGGCAGGACTCTGGGCTGTACAAAATGTCACCCTGCAGCTCCCTTCTCCTGGGGGAACATCATATGTTGGTGTTCTCCAAAGGGCCCCAGAAATTTTGGAGCCTTTTTGAGGCATTTCTGCCCTGAGGACAACAGGGTGGCCGTGGTGGCCCCTGGGCTGGGGTAGCTCTGAGGGACTGGGTTTGCAGCAGGCAAAGCTGGAGGCCGGTAACAAAACCACACGTTTGTCCACTGGGGAAGAACACTTATGAATACATCCCAGAGAACATACAGAGAGCAAATTAAAACAAAACCCCTCAAGAAAAAGAGACTGTGCTTCCACAGAGCTCCTCCTGTGACTCCAGGAAACATGCAGGCTGCAGTTTGTGTCCCTGAAACTTCGTGGAGGCTCCAGTGAAGCATCCCCAGCTCTTTAGTGTGACAGTTGTCAGAAAAAATTCAAATGTGGCAGATCTTGCATGTTAGCAGCTCAACAGATGCTAATGTAAATGTGATGTCCCTGGCAAAACCACGTGATTAACACTGCTTATTACACTGGCATTTGGATAAATACAAATGCAAATTGAAAAACCTTTAAAATGGTGTTGCTATTAATGTATTCTGTTAATAGCAGGGGGTGGTGACCCCTGAGATTTCTCATGAGTTATGATCATACACGGTTGATAGGAAAAGGTGCAGTTTTGCTGCGATGCTCCCTTGCAGCCTTCTCAAATATTTGGTAACCAGAGCAAGGATTTGTTTAGATCCTGGAGAGCAGGTGCCTGTCTTTCTGCTGCAGGCAGAGCATTCTGTCACCCTCCCACTAAGAACTGCTCATGGCACTGTGCTGGACTGTGTGTGTTTGTCCTTAATGCCACCACCCCCGCTGTGCCTGTGGAGTTTGGCTGATGGTGGGAGAACCTGTCTGTGGTGTTGTCTGGTCTGTGTTGCCTTCGAGGTGCTCTCCCTTTTAAACCTGGGGAGGGTGAATCTTTACAGTTCAAGGTGCTGCACTTCCTTTTTTGATTTCTCCTTATCAATAACTCCTCACGATGCTGTGGAAATACAAATTCCCTATGAAAAATCAATAGCTACGGGCTTCTTGTTACTGAGGCAGCCCACTAGCAGGTAGTGGGGCTGCAAGTCAGGATCAAGATATTCCTCTTAATATAGAAGATGGCTGGCCATCTCACTGTTTTCACTTTAATTAGCATATCAGTGCCACACATGCTTTTGAAACTAGACCACAACTTTAATAAGCAGCATCATAAATCCTTCATGAGTTGACTTGAGCATCCAATCCCTTTCTTCCTCCTTTAGTGAGTTTAATTACAGTGGTCCTTCTAAGGAGCCTGTCTGCTTTCAGGAGAGGGAGGTTTTTGCACCATGCTGGCCTCTGCAGAATATGCCAGGCTGTAATTCTGGCCATGCTCAAAATTGTCACAAGCATTCCATTGATTTCAGTAGGACAAGGGCACTGTCTAACCTGTTAATACAAAGTAGTGTACTAGCTCAGAGCTGTTCAAAAGTACACGTGCTTTTTTGTTTATGTTTCTGTTCTTTGCCATTGTATATACTGATACAAATATTAAGTTAACCATGTCATCTTGTAAATTGATGATACAGCACTGTGTCTACTCTAAAGCTGAATTGTTGCTGCATTGACTTGGCTGTGGTATTTGCTAGAAAGGTGAATTTGTAACATGCCTAGCTGAAATTAAGCTCATTGGAGTAGATTTCACTGGGATAGCTTTCTTTTTTTCCTTCCTCTTTTTGATTTCTTTCCCGAAAATTTGTAGTCATATGGTGAGATAAATGGGAATATTGACACTATGGAATACTTGTCTGAAACTCTAGCAGATCAAAGCTTTCAAAGCCCTCTTTCTTCCTTTATAAACTGAGTCTGAAATTGATCTGTAAAACTTGTTTCCTAAAATTGGAACAAAGATGGGTATCTTTATTCAAACTGAAATTCTGATCCATAAAAATGTTCTTCCTTCGGGTTGGAATTTCATTGCATTGGTATGACAGAGTTCTAATTGCTTCAGCAGTAAGTTCATGGCTGAAATGCAACTGAGGAAAGTTAGGCACATCTCTGTGGGTTCTCAAGGATTAAGCAGTATTTTCCCTTTCACTGGTGCTTGTTTCCTTGTTCCCATGGTGATGGCTATTAGTGGATGGACCAGCTCTGAAGCTGTAAGTAGCAGCACTCAAGCTATATGTGAAGTACTGCAAGGTAAGAGCATTTTAGAAGCAGATTTTCAAAATATCTGTAGTTTTTGGGGGCCAGCTGGAGCCATTGGAAAAAGATTCTTTACAGTGCCCTGAAAGCAAATTCCTTTAAAGCTTCTTAAAAATCAGGCATTCCAAACTTGTCTACTTTAGGTTTTATACATCATGTAGGCTTGCAAACAGACGTATTTCAGGTCCTAGGTTTTGGAGGGTTTTTTTTTTCAAATTCTCTTTCACCAAAAGGTCGTGTTTGGGGGGAAGTTAGTCAAAAGAAGGAATTATTTAGAGCAAGTGTTTTGCACCTCTATCTCTCCATGTGCTGCCAGACCAAGTGGCTATTTCAGAAAGGGAGCATTTTATCAACCTCAACAGATACACAATCTGTCAAACACAACTGACTGTTAGCTCTGTTGCTGGGGAGTCTGTCAGGAACAGCAACTTAGTGACTGAAACAGAGCTGATAGATCTGTTCAGAACAGAACCTGTTGTTAAAGGGGTAAGGAAATATTTAGGCATTGGTTAACATACATAAATAATAAAATTTATCTTGAAATACTGGAGTGCATATGCACAAATTTAGAATGGCAGCAACATTCTGGTGTATCTGAGGCCCTCCTGCCTTCCAGGAGATTTGAAGAGAAGAGCTGCCTGTGGTGTACTAAGCACAGACTCTTTTTTTGTTTGTTTGTTTCTGGAGGATCTGATATAAGACAATCCTGGTGTCCTCAGGAGTATCCTTGGGGAAAAAAAGGCTTTTTAGCTGCAGCCAGGAATTGGATAAAATGTTGACTTCCTTAATGTCTAATTAATATTTTTTCCTAATAAAAAAAACCCCCAAGCAGCAAACTAAACCTGGCACCCGTAACCGTGGCTGGCATTTTTGGTGCAGCAGGAGCAGGGATAAGCTAGCCACGTGGGAAATGTTCTTTGCATAGTGGAAAGGAATCTCCCCTGTGGTGTGAGACTCAGGCAGGCACACACACATCCTCTCCAACAGTCTCAGCTCTGGGCTGGCAGGAGGCAGGGCTGTGATGGATGGCTGCCTTCCTAGGGAAGTTGGTGGTGGATGCCCCTCACTCGTTTCATTATTTAATTACACAGTGCTCTGAATGCTGGGCAGTAAAACTGCATTTTCACCCATAGCTGATTTCCATTTAGTCTGTCATGTTAATAGTGAAATAAATTGCTCTAATTGCCTGCAAACTTCATCAAATTCATATTTCTTCCTTTTTTTTTATTGAATATTTATTAAACTTCATGTCTTGTCTTGCTTGGTTGGTAAAAGTGGCCCAGTCTCTGCATAACATTATGCTTTAAAATGCAGGGTATCACATTTTCCCCTCTTCCTCTTGAATTTTAATTTAGATTGTGAAGTTCTGCATTTGTGTTCATATTAATCATGCCATTTGAAGAAAGAAGAACAAGTTTGCAAAGCATCCATGCCCCTGCATCAGCTGTGGCTCTGATTGAGCCTTGTTTAGGGCCCCTGTTGGGGCCAAATCTGGTGTGAGTTTTTCTGACAGGGGGCTCTGCTGCTGGTGTGCCTGCACTGGGAGTGAGAGGCTTTTTTTCCAAATTCAGTTTAAATTTGTGAAGTGGTCGTCTCTTCGGAGCTGTGTGTGTTCACATACTTTTCAACTGCAGATAACGTGCAGGAATGGTCCGAGTGATGTGTCTGGGGCAAAAAGGAGCAGCAGCTGAGTATTAGTCATACTTATTTAGCTGTTAGTGCTTCCCATTCCTATTCTAAGTATCTCTTAGCTGTTTACTTATCTACTGACTCTTAGATACTTTGTTTTCTTTGAGAATCTGTGCCCTTGGATTTGTTTATCTACATGAAATCTCTGGTGCCACTTTCTTTTTTTTTTTCATTTCTTGAAAGTAATTTCAAGGCTTCATGTTCATGGGGAATATGTAATAAAAGTGGAAATGAAAGGCTCCAAAACCACATGGCAAAATAAAAAAAAAAATTGTGAAAGGACTGAATAGTATTTTCAGCTATTGATATTTATTTCCTCCAACCTAATAATTGTAGGGGCAATTTTGATGGTTTTATTTCTGAACAGTTTGATTCTTGATTTGCAGACTGTGTGCATTTGTAAGACTGAGTTAGCAACCTCTAGACAGTGCCATAGTTAATGCATAATACCAAGCAACATGCACACTTCTTCTGAAGATTTAGTAGCTCACATAGGGTCAGATGTTTACAGGCAATTTTGGGTACCATAATTCCAATTAAGTATTTGCCTGAGGAGGAAGGTAAAGCACCTAAGCTCTCAGGAGGGATGCACCTAAGCATCTCAATGAAGAGATATTGCAGTGGCTAGAGCATCATTTGGCTGCTTTGTGAACTACCTTTGATTTTTAGCTCTTCTGGAGTTTTTTTCTGTTTGGGTAAGGTGCCTCTCTTGACTTTTCAGGTTGAGAGCACTTCTCTACCTCTTACATCTCTGTAAATGGGTATTCACCAGCTCTTCTTTCATGCACCGATCATCTAGTTCTGGGAGGAGTCTTCTGATTCTGTCCAGTGCTTCAGATGGCACCCATCAGCATGTTAGTGTTGCTGGGCAGGTGGGTGTCCACACAGGGACATCTTGCTTCCCCTCCTTTGCCTTTGTAGGAGATCTTGGAACCAGTTGTAAGAGCAGTTGCATTTTCATGCTCTATTCCTTAGATAAATGACTGTGTTCAAATGCATACTTACATGGTGTTTTACCTCCCAAGTCAGCTCTGTCACTTCCCCAACTCACAGAAGGTAAAATTCAGCCACTCAGACTCTGAGGAAGGTGGTTTCATGTCAAGTGATCCTTTTTTTAAGTGCTTGTAGTTTTAAATTGCTGCTCTGCCGTTTATCCATTGAAAGCATGTCCTTTAAAAATTGTGATTAACTACTCTTTCTTTGATTTTTTTCTGTTTGTTGGTTGTTTCCTTTTATCTCCCCTCCCCGAGCTTCTAACCACACTGGCATTATTCTTTATGGATATATTTAAAATATGGTACATACACAAAATGCTGAATTGAGAATGTATCTACATTTAAAAATAAATAAAGAAATTAACTTGGCTCTTGATCAACCCAAGTAGCAAATGCAGTGAAGAGAGTTTATCTCTATGTCAAAGCCTTCTGTCAGAACTCCTGTGGAATTGTATGTAATGGTTTTGTGCACTATTCATAGTCAGTCGTGGTGTCACAATGGCATAGACTTGCTGAAAAAGTCCTAGGCCTATTTAATTAAAAAAGAAAAAAAAAAGATTTAAAGTATGATTTGTATTCCAGCTAAAGGAATGAACATGTAAGTACTTATCAATAGGCACAGCTTTCATGTTTATTCATCCAAGAACTAGAAGCACATATTTTAGCATCTGAATGATTATAAATATGTTTACTAGCTATCCAAATAAGAGCTATTTAATGTGAGAATACCAATTCATATTCTGATGTGTTTTGCTTTTCACTACTGCTGTTAGTTATCCTGTTGGGCATTCATAGTTCTGGCATTCATCATTTTCAGCTCACAACACATTGAGATGTAACTGAGGACCAGTGTCAAAGAGGTTAAGGGACACGGTTGTATGTTTTGATTACTTTTACGTCAGCGTGTCTCGTCAGAAAGATTGGATGGAGACATCATGAATACATGTATTATTACCCACTGTATCAGAAAAGCAGCCTTTTTCAGTTTTTCTTTTTTTTTAAGTAATATACTTGTCCAAGGAATGAAGTCAGTAAATAAGCCTTACTCAATTAAAAGTGATTGATGCTTGCCTTGAAATAGCCATTTCCAAAACACACCTTTTGTAGCTGGAACAAAGCAGTTGATGATCATGATCTAAGAACCTACTAGGGCACACTTGTATGATGCTGCATTCATTTCCTATTTTGTCTCCTCCAACATGATAAAATGTGCATTTGCTGCAGGTCCCCATTTTTGTTCTTTTTTTTTAAGTGCTTGGTAAGATGTCTTTCCCAAAAGTTCATCCAGCTGGGGCTTACATCAGCAAAATCAGCTGTCCATCAAAGTCTGGCATCAGCAAAAAAAAAAGGGAGGTGAGGAAAAGAAAGAAGAAGTCAGCAGGAGAGGTCAGCCCAGTGCCCCCAGGTTCTGGATTGAATCCTGACAGGCTTTAAGAGCAGCCTCTGGTCCTGTAGCTAGTCCACTGAAAACAGTGGGTAGGAAACCCTTTCCTCATTTTGCAAGAGTGGGTTTTGCTTAGGACTTAACCTGCACTCTCATTTTCCAAAGTTAGAGGTCTGTTTGGCATATAATTCTAACTTTGCTTCCTGTCTCAGTCTCATCTGATTTCTTTTCTTTCCTTAAACCCTCTGTCAGATTATTATAAACTATCTGGGGGTGTAATAATAATGTTCAGCAGCTTACTTTCTCCAAAACCTTGGGTTTGCCTCACAAACCAGAGCACAAATCGTGCTCAGATGGTTGCACAGTGATTTGTGAACAGCACTTTCCATTTCTGCAGCTCTGAGCCAGAGGGTCTTGGCAGCTCCTGTCACTCTAGTGCTGATTTTTCCAGTTTTTTGGGCCTGCTGAAGTTGTAAGAATTCATGCCAGTGTTTGTGAAATCCACCATGGGCTACCCTTCCTGTGTTGAAGGACAGCTGGAAAACAAACTCTCCCTGAGATTTCATTGGATTCTCAAGGGTCACTCAAAGTGCTTTGCTAGCAACTATGAAGACCTGCTGATGTTTCATCAATGTCCTTGATGACTTAAAATTATAAATACGAGCTAAATGTGATTGGGCTTTTCTGCCTTGTCCTTCTTGTTTTTGAAGTAGGAGCATTTTGATGCCAAGTGGTGTATTCATTGATCTCTCTGTGCTTCCTCTAGTAGTGTCCTACTTGCTAAGTATGGCAAAGTTTTTCTGAACCACAGACAGCCCTTTGCTGTTTTTACCTTTCCTTCCTGGTGGTACTTTCCAAGTCTTTGTTTTTCTAAATGACTGATTCTTCTCTCAGTCTTCCATTGCTGCTAATACAGACAGCAAACTGATGTAGTCTGAATATGTGGTCAGAGTTCTAGTCTCATTAGACCCAATGTTGGGTCTCATTTTAATCCCTGAAGCCGAGCTTCAAATGAAATTTTAAGTTTTCCTTGCACTGATGTCCTGGGTAGAATTATCTATAGTGTTTCCAAACTCCTCGTTTCTTGCAGGTCTTAAAGATTCCTTAAGTGCCACATATTTTCCCCCTGTACATCCATTCAAAGGATGGTTTGGCAGAGCAAAATGATGGGAGCATTTTCCTATCGGGTAGTGAAGATTCTGTATCTCAATAATCTTTCTTCCTCATAACTTCGCTCTTCCTTACCTAGTTCATGTTTTAATCATTCTGTTTTCCAGTGCATAATATCCTTCCTCGGGAGATTTTCACTTCCCCCCACCCCATGCCTGCCTTACATGCACTCTGTTTTTGTATTTTGTGTGATGCTAGCAGTAGCTGAAGGCAAATAATAGTCATTTGAAATCAAGGCATGCAGTGTGAAGGGAAGGGTGGGTTTCCAATACGTTTGTTTTGGGAGAAATATGTTCGATGGGAGGTGTTGTTATCAGGCACTTGTTTCACAGACTCTCTGGGGCTCATGTTTTAAAGTACCTTCTTGTTAATAGATGGTTGTTGGGGGGGGAATGTCTAAAAGCACTTAATATCCTGCAGCTCCTGTTGGGAACAGCTGTGGTCATGGGAGGTGACCCCTGCAATGCTGGGCAAGAATATCACCAATGCTCTGTTACTGCCTTGGATATGGGATATGCAAAGCTTTTGGTTTAGCTTCTGTCTGATGATGTTAGGGGAAATGGTTGATTTAATGTAATATTCCACGTGGGATGATCCATTTTAATAACCATAACAGCAGCAACGGTTTAAGTCCACTGGAGTCAAAAGAAATTGTTTGTCCATTATAATTGCCAGTAATTACTATAGTTTTGATACACTGAGAAGTAAACAAATTCAGTAATTTTTGAAGAATCCTCGAAGGATGAAGGAGCAGCTTACTGAAGTGAAGCTTTCAACTTAGTGATAGATTTAATTCACAGGAATGACTGTTTTGCAACAAAGCAGTATGTTTTGCAAGTTCCCTCTGTCCTTTCAAAATCACCTTCAAACTATAATAGTAGAGTGTTGCGGTGGTGATTTCCCAGAAACATATCTGATTTTGGTCCTGACCGTCAGTTAACAGGAAAATTACCCATAATTCTGGAGTTTAGCTTCCTCCTCAGGTAAACCTGGTAGTTTGATCTAGTTAGTGGTTCTGAAACGTGTGAGTAGTCCCAAATACTGCAACACCCAAATGCGGAGGCATCTACCAAATATGTGCTTTATTTGTTTTGTAGGCAGGGGATCCTCAGCACCTTCTGAAGATTGATCCTTTTTCTCTGTGTGGGTTTAAGTAGCAAAAGTGTCTGCTACTATAGGAAAAAAATCATTCTCTTTGATATTGCCACTTGAAAGGAAAGTTTCAGTATTGAGCTTTAGTTATTCCCCACTTTATACTCTTTTTTTAGATGGAAAACATGGAAGGAGAGTATTGAGCATTTGTAGAGAGATACTTGTGTTCTTCTGCCAGATACAGAGGCGTGAAAGAAAGAATTATGCATAAGGTATTCTCAGGAGATTGGTTTAGCGGAAGGGCACAGTGTTAGATGTAATTTGTTTGCTGACAGAGTTTCCAACAATGGTGCAATGGACCAGGAAACATCACTAAAGTAATGAGTCCTTTCCTTTTTTAAACTGATTATGTTTGAACACTGTAAATTAACCTGCTTTTTTGGGGCTGCTGCTTAGGTGAAACAATTTGCTGATGAGAAGGCATCCCCCAGCTCACTCCAGCAGCTGATGCAGACTGAAGGTGTAGAGGCCTTGCATGCATAGGAGAAAAGCTGTTACCTGTAAATCAAATGCAAGTAGCAAACAGGCTGATGTAATGTAGGACCTACTGTAGTGAAATGTGAAGCTGAGAACAAAAGTGTTATACTGTGTATGAAGGAACTACTGTAAATGAAATTAGCTCAACTGGAATAGCAGCATTTCCTGGGTGAAGGAAAGGAATTATAGCAAATGCTGCTGATCTCCTCACACAGCACAAATGTCTGTCAGCTATACCTGCTTATTTCTGCCTGAGTCCAGGATTTCTGCAGCCCATTGTTGATCCTCGTGGCTTACTAAAGTGATTGGGCACAGACATTATTGGGGATGTTATCTGTGAATAGTGCAATGTCATTACTGCTGTGTCTCAAACACCATTTCACGTAGCTAGCAATAATGAGCTGCTATTTGAGCTCTCCAGAGAAATCACCCAGTATCTTGCAAAGGACATGCAATTTGGTAGGAGAATGTATAGCCCGTTTTAAGCAGATGCTATTGGTTATTCATGCTTGATGAAAGGAGAGGTGTACATCAGAGCATTTCTAACCAACTGTGAGATTGTGACTGTCTGTAAAGGGCCTCATTCCCTTTACCAGGTGGGGTTTTTGTTTGTAATGCATGCAAAAACCGTGTGCTCGTCTGAAAATTAACTCAGAGGAGTATTTGGCAGTCCAGCATGAAAAGTCGTATGGGAGATTTCCATATGCCCTGCTGAGAACTAGGCTCGAGTATCAGTGGGAACTCAGTGCCCAGCTGCTGTTTGCCTCTGCTTTTAAAAGAAGTTTTCCCATAGAAATGGTGCTTAATAGTAAATGAATCTTTTTCTTTCATTTGGTCAAGTGAAGATTCTCCAGAAGGAATAGTCCAGTTTGTCCTCTTAACAAATCCTTACAAAATGATTTGGGCATGTAGTTTTGATTTCCTTAAGTACTGGAGTTGAACATCAATGACTGAAACCAGTGTGTACTGTTATCTGATGCACTTGAGACTCCTGATGGAGATAAATAATTCAGCCCTTAAGCACAATGTTTTGTTAGAAACTAGCGTACCTACTGGGTATTAAGCAAAGAGATACCATCCACATTAATGCAGACACTCCCTGGGATTATTGACTATCCCCCAGTGAGACCTGCTTGCTTGAAATGATCACCTTTTTCATAAAAACGCATTTACTTTAACGGCTTTCAGTCTCTCTTGCTTAGCGTCTTTTGGTGACTGTTTCCATTTCAGTGATTAATGCTGTTAATGACTGTAATCACAATTCTTTCTAATGCCATCCTCTGGTGTAACTGCTCACACTAGGATTATTGTTTTTCATTGCTAAATGTATTTTCTGTATAAAAATTATATGCAGATGTATTTCTTTCCAAAGTAGAGTAAAGCTACCCAGTACTAAGCACTGCAGCTTCTACTTCAATGCTGGAAGGGCCAAATATTAACACACCTTTTTTCCTTCTCTTAGCTGAGTTACATATGAAAAATCAGAAAGTGTGCACTAACCTCACGTGGCAGAGCCTTTGAAAAATTTGCTGCTTCAGGCTGAGCCCAGGTTCTTCCACCTTCTGGCATATGGGAGATGATGATGACCTCTCAGCAACCTTTGGAGTATTCTGTGATGTTTAGTTCTCAATTAAAAACTTTTTTTTTTTTTTTTTTTTTTTTTTTTTTTTTTTTTTTTTCCTGGTTGCTAGCAGATGATGTTCCCACAGATTTCCCTGTGTTTAGCCTAGGGGTTAGCTGGGGAATACCAGACAGCATCTTAAAGTTAGTGATCTGGAGTGATTTTTGGCAGTAGGTGTTTTAAGGCCATATGGCTTTTATCTTTGGTAAACTCATCCCTAATCCCATTCTTCTGATTTTCTTAATTTTTGCAGCTTTAATATTAGCTAGGAGAGAATTAGGAATTAAATCTGTGAGAGAAACAGGAAGCTGTCAGAATAAGCACAGGAAAATAGGAAGATGGATTGAAACTGCCTGTTCAGTAGTTTGCTACTAAATCCAACACCTGTTGTGATTCTGATGTGAATAGACCAAGCACAGGTGTAACGAATAAAATTCAAGAAAAATGCGATGAAATTTCCATCAGCAGTTAATAGATTCTATTTTATTGAATTTTCTACCCTTACTTTCAAGTCTGTACAGTTTTGGTTTTTTACTTTTTTTTTCCTTTCATGATACTAAAAGTTAGAAATAACTGTTAAAAATCCTTAGGAAAAGTTAACTCACTGAAAGTAACTTACTTTGCAGAAGAGACTTTCACATAGTGATGTTTTGTCCACAGATAAACAGTGGAGAACAGTGAATTGCAAATGCATTGGGTATCTGGAAAATTATCCTTGCTTCTTTTCCTAGTGGTGGTGATGCTTTTGAAAAGCACCAGTTAGGTGTAATAATGATTTTGTCTTCATGTCTTGCAATACTGCAAAATGTTCACAGATATTGGTGCACTAATTTCCAGGAAAATAAAAACCCCAAACATCTCTTCAGACTTTTGTATTTCATATGCAGGTGAATGCAGATGCAGGTGAGCTGGAAAGGAATCTTTGAAGGAATCTTTGTCTTTTTTTTTTTTTCTTTTCCTCTTGTCAAAATAATGAAAAGTATCTTTATGGGTTTGCTGTGAAAAGTTGAGATTTCACTGTCAAAGTTTTTTCCAGAGTTCTTTTCCAAACTCCACCCTCTTGCCCCATGAAACTTCAACACCCTGGAGTACTTCAAATCTGTTTGTGCAGTTTTTGTGAATGGCAAAGCTCTTCCCTAAGGGGTGTAAATATTCAAGTTGTAAATATGAGGGGCTTTTCCCTCTGCTCAGAGTTTGCCTGGTCTGTGGTGATTGTGTTTCGAGGAGCAACAGGTTTGGCATCATCAGGTACCTGAAGTTTTTATTTATTTTTTTTTTAAGCACTTTGCGTGTTGTATTTATTTTGATGTATGCTAAATTGCTTCTCTCAGGAGATATCAAAGCTTCTTCCAATTACTGATGCCACTTCTCTTTAACAGCAGCTCATGACATAGCAACATAAAAGTGGTATCTTACATTAATCTGCAGTAGAGCTATTTAGTTTGCAGGGATCTAAAGAAAATGCATGTGTTTTGAGTTTGATTGCTTCTCACTCCTCTGTGGGTGAGGAGACAGTGAGTATTGGGGAAGCAGTTAAACACAACACATCAAACTATTTCCTGCTATTAAAAGAAAGACTGAAGTAGTACTGCAGACTTACTTTTGAACTCCATTGTGTTTTTGCCTTTTCTAAAAAGGGGAAAGAGATGACATAGTACAATTAGCAAAAAAAAAAAAAGGATAGATTGGGGAACCAGACAGATATTCAGTACTTTCAAATTAAGTATCAGGGCTTTGGTCCTATATTTTGTGGCACTGTCAATTGCAAGGACAATGCTATAAAACGTGGTTCATTCTGGATTTAAATATTGTTTGGTTATCTATCAAAGCTACCACTCATGGCAATCAACGAAGTAGCTGCTTATTAGGAGACTGTCTTCCATAAATTGAATTCAGTTTTTGGTCTTTCTTCCTTTTTGTTTGCACTGGTACTCCAAGTCAATCCATAGGTACAGCATTTCTTGGTTCTGAAAGATCCGTTCATTGTTCTACAGATTATGTCAATTATGTACTAAGAGTTGGGTGGAAGGTGGTGATCACACCCTGTAATATGGCAGTGAAAGATGCGTGGCATCTGGCTGGGATTTGTTGGGAGGCTGCAGTGAAGGGAGAGATATTTCTGCATGACATGGTGTATTGGGTCTGGCTGAAGTTCATTTCCCCACAGTAGCCCTCGCAGTGCTGTGTTTTGCATTGGCAGCCAGAAGGGTGTTGATAACACACCGGTGTTTTGGCTATTGCTGAGCACAGCATGAACACTGCAACATTGCTTCCTCAGTTGAGGGAAGATCCTGGGAGGGGACACAAACTGACCAAGGGGATATTCCATTCCATATGACATCAGCTCAGATAGAAAAGGTAAGGCAAGGAGCAGGAGGGCAGGCATTGATTGTCTCCAGTGGCTGCCTGCTGAGGAACTGTCACGTGTGCTGAAGCCCTGCTGCTTGGGAGTTGCCGACCATTTATTCATTAAATAAACAGTGCTATCTTTGGCTTTGCTTCTGCACATGCAAGCTTTCACCTGGCTTCTGCTTTAATGAACTGCCTTATCCATACCCATGAATTTTTTTATATCTTACTCTCTCCCCTGTGATAGAGTGGCTGGGTGTGCATCTGCCATCCAGCCGAGGACAACCCACCACACGTGGTCTTAGCCCTCTGTAGGCATCTGTTTCAGCTGTGGCTGGAGTCCAGGCAAAGGCTGGCAGGCCCTCTCTCCTGGCCCAGAGCAGAGGCTGCTGTCTAATGATGATTTCAGTAAGTGGTAGTAGTGCTTGGCCTCTGCCATCACTGCTTGCTGAGCTGTCCGAAGGGGCTTTCTAATCTGGATGCTGACCTGTGTGGACTGAGGACTGGTAAGGCTTTTGTAGAAGAATGTGATGGAGCATGTGGAACTCCATTACCTGAGTCTTAGAGTTTTCTGGGAACTGCACCTACCCAACTCTGGCTCAAGGTCCTGATTGTAGAACTGATGGCTGTTCCACCAAAACACGAGTTGTGAGAACGCAGAATTTGAGTCTTTGCCTATGCTTCTGACTAGAAAGAGGGAAAAGTACTTAACCCAGTCTCTCAGGAGTAAGAAAAATATAATAATGAAATCTATTTTAATTTGTTCTTCCATGGGTTCTTTTTTTTTTTTTTTGGTCCCAAGTAGTTGAACACATTACCAAATGGGACTGATAATGCTTTCTTGTCTGGCAGTAAACCATGGACCTGTCACTTGGGGAGTTGTTCAGGCTGTTTTGGTGCTTAAAGTTTGTAGCTAATGACCTCTGTAGTGGTCATACCACCAAATGTCACACTCAAAAGGCTGGAAGTCAATGAAGCATCCAGGCCACTCAATATATCAGTGTTTAATTGACAGTGTGCAAGACCTGCCTGTGATTTATAGCCCGATAAAGGGACACACTTTTTATGTTCTGCCAACACAATTGGCAGAATATTTTAGGCACAGATGGCACATTAGCCTTGGACAGCTGGTTCCCTCTCTGCTGTCACATCCTAGGACCATCTAACTAATACTGTTGCACACAACCCAGATCACTGGGTAACCGAGAGCGGTTCTCACACATGGCTTTGTGTGAGCCTGAAGGCACATGAAAATCAATCTGCTAAAAGACTGCCTCAAAGAGATTTCCAAGACTTAGCACCCTACTATGCCCTTCTGCTGTTCACTTGCTGACCTCTCCCTCTTTAGCTGCGTGAGCGTAACCAAAGAGTTTGTTTCTAGTTGTGCAGTGGGCACATGTGCAGCCTGTAGAGTGTGGTTCTCTCCTTGCAGTGTCCTTTATTTTGCATCTGTACAAATGTGGGCTAAAAAAAAATAAAAGGAAAGAGGCAAAACACCCCTACATAGCATGAATTTCTTTAAAGCTAGGGAATAAGTAGGGATCACTGAAAGGTGCCTGTTTTGAAAGGTTTATCTCTAATACTTAGTAGGAAAAAAAAAAAGAATACATGGTAGGGAGACAGTATATAGTGACAGTATAAATTATATGTTGATGATGGCAAGGATAAAAGAACAAAAGAAGAAGTCGAACTTCAAGTGTATTTGGAGAGAAAAACATCCAACCCCAAATGTTTTCTGGAATGCAGTCAGGCAGGAAAGGTCTGAGGTGGAAAGCTGAAAGCTGTGTTTTTTGGTAGATGAAACACATTTTTCACATCAGAAACTTAGTATTTCAAGGTATGATCCCAATAAAAATACAATAGTTTTGTTTTTCCAAAGCATAGGAAATATGAGGCCCATAATTTCTTACTGTTCTGTCAGAGCTTCACTGACTTTGCTAGAAGCAAACTGCCGTGCAGAAAGCCTTTAAAATGTATTTTGGTTTACAGCATGAGATACAGAGTCTAAAAATTGGTGGTGGGATTAGGACTAGCTTTTATTGGTGCCAAGTAACTAGACCAGAAAAACTGGAATTTCTTGTTGGCGTTTAAAGACATCATTTAAATAAGGTAGAATACAACTTTTCATAAAACGCTGTTCGTGGTTTGTGGAGAGGTAACGAACCAGGAGGATGTGTGGGCGCAGGGAGGGAGAAAACACCATCCTGCCAAGGAAGCACTGGGAAAATATCCTTATTTTGCCTTATCCTCGAAGTCTTCTGTCAGCAAAGTTGTGCTGTCTGTGCCTGAAGAGCCATTTGCTTTGTCTTGGAGCAGTGAACGTGTGGATGTGTGTGTGCAGCACAGCGCTCACTGTGTCCAGGGGGTGACACGGAAGGTGTCGTGACCCCAGTCCCATCACACAGAATTTCAGTTAACTGGAGCTCTGAACTGTTCAGGTGACGTTTTTAGAAGTTTTGTGGTGGTTTTGAGGTTAATGATAACAAAAGGTGAACTGAAGAACTGTTCAAGTTCAATTGTTTTCCAAATTAGGACTATAGGTAAAGGCTTTTTTTTTTTTTTTTAATAGATATTTTTGTTGTTGTTGTTTATGTTTTCTTTTTTGTTTGTTTGTTCTGTTTTTGTTTTTCTTACAGTATTATCTGCTGTTTTCGTTAGGATTTGTCCCCAAAGATGAGAATATCATTGGGTGGGGAGGGGGTTTTAGTGAAGAAAGCTGCTTGAACATACTCTGAAGTTCTCCATTTAACATTACATGGAAGCAGATAGCAGTAGTTGAGCTCTCTTTTAAATTAAATCGATATTAAAGCTTCTATCTTCAGGGGGGCAAAGCAGACTCAAGACAGTTCTTTGAGCTGTATGGTATATTATGTGCCTCTGTAGAACTGCTGTAGAAGTTGCAGGCTTTCATTTTCATGGATTCTGGAATATTTCAATGTGGGATGTGTAGTTCAGGGTTTAAGACCATGGTGTCCAAGTTCACTTGCATTGGAGTCATTTGCAGGGAGCTGCTGGTGGCATGTAAATCTGGCTTTTAAATCTGATTTTGGAGGCATTGAAATAGATTTCTAAGATTTCCATTTTACACTGCATGTGTATATTACTTGACTGACCAACTGCCTCTTCAGAATAACATTTTTGAAGGCTGTGTCAGGGTTAGGTAATCTTTGAAAGACTTTGTGCTGTAGTAACACAGTGAAGTACATCACACTGATTTAATACCCCAAGGGATTTGGTAATCTATAGCTAACAAATTAGTGCCAGTCAACAGCCTGCTTGGACTTCAACGATCGATTAACATTGGGACTGACACTGATGTGCTCCTGAGTGCTGGTATTTCATTTAGCAGATGGGGGTCTTTGTGTAGCAGAGGATGAGAGTCTGCTGTGGTCTCAGTTGAGTTGTCAACCACAGGTAGGAATTAATAAGCAATTGGTTGTTCCCAAGCTGAACACGTGATCATGGGGTTCTGGGGGAGTAGTGTGTGTGGGACACATACATTAGTGTATGTAGTGTTCTAGTAAAGTAGTAGTGTGGGAATCCTGAAAGTGAAATGATCTTCCCTCCCATTTGTTTTGTTTCTTTTGACTTCTACCTGTTCCCCACAGTATAAACAGGGGGGAAGTGCTGATCAGCTAGATCTGTGAAATGTGAGCTGTAATTTCAAGTCAGGCCATTATCCAAAATTAAAGCATATGTGGCAAAGAAATTAGCCATCTGCCATGGAAATGCAGGTTTGTACTGTACACCTGGAGGTGTTACCTGCCCTTTGGGCTCTCTGCTTCAAAATTAGGCAAAGAATTTGGCCTGAAGTAAATGTGGCCACGTGTAAGAAAAACATCTTTTTGAGCTTGTTTGATTATTTATAACATTAAAATGAAATTTTAACTATATTGAAAACTATATATTCCGTTTGTTTAGTTGTGTAATGGTCTTTTTGATGACATGTGAGCCATAGACAAGTACAAGTGGGTACGCTTACTGGCACAGTAGTTACTGTTTTATCCTTTCAGATAATTTATGTGATGGCAGAGATCATTAAAGCCTCTGTCCTAAGCTTTTCTTCAGAAAGAACCTGTGATTGATATGATAAGGTTTTATGGTTGATAAGAACCATGCAACTAAGGGAGTACTTGAAAGTACCAATGTCTTAAATGCTTGATGTTCTGGCTTTGCAAGCACAAATGGATGAGTAATGGAATTTCCATTCAGTGTCCAAGGAAAAGTTTACTTCATATTTAATAATGGGTTATTTTCTGATGCTGTAACTTTCTTAGTACCTAGAACTTGTTAGTTATCTATGCAAGTATTTTTATCTCTAGCTGCATGTGAGTTCTGATTTGGAGGCTTTGGTATGGTGCGAGAAGGGTGTTAATGGATGAAACCAGTTCTCTCAGATTACTGTGGCAGGAGTTGTATTGCTGAAACAATCTTTTCTATAAATTGGTGTTGTTTGAGACTCCAGGTTGCTGCTGACAACCAGCACTGAGCATCCTTACGATCCGAAAAAACAGCACTCGATCACTTACTCAGTGCTGGTTTAGTCTCATGACACCACACGTGTGTTGGTACTGCAGCCAAGCTCAGGGCTTTGCTGGGAAGGACCTTTACACCATCCATGGAAGGTCTCTGTGTCACCTTCCTGCCTGAGGCAAACACAGTGAGGACTGAAGAAGTGCCTGGGGGTTGTACAGGTTGTGGGCTCTTCACAATATTGCTGCTGGTTTGTCCTGTAACAGAGGAAATGGGCATGACTAGGCTGGGCTTGGCACTTCAGAAATGTCCTAGGCTGCCCTGTGTTAATAGAGCAGGGAACATTTCCCGAGGAAAAACTCTGTCAAGAGCTGACTCCAGCTGGGCCATGAAGATTTTTGGCGAAATGAAGATTTGTGTTTTGAATGAAAGTTCACTCTAGGTGACGTTTCAAAACCTTATTGATCACCTCCACGAGTTTTGTACAGACTTTTCTTCCCTTGTGTTGCAGTAGTTAGCTTAGGAAAAAGAGTGGTGTATCAGATTTGCTTTGTTATAGTTGGGTACTTTACCCAAGTATTCTTCTCAAGCAAAAAAAATGAAGGGAAATCCAGTGTAGACAAGCAGCTTGTAATGACAACTTGAAATCACTGTTCTAATTAGTGAGCACTTCCTGGGGACTCATTAGAATTATAAAAGCATTATTGTTGGTTATGCGGTGGCTGGAACATGTTGAGTTTTGGGCAGTTTGACAGTGTTACCTTGAAGAAAAGAGTTTTGCAGCCTTTAAGGATTTTCTGTGGTTTGTGAGAAAGCACAAATTGCAGTGTCATAGAAATCCTTTATGAATTGGGCCTTATGCTTGTGCTTGTAAACGAGGAGGGGTTTTGAGTTTATATGCCACAGTCTAATAGGTATATAGTGACTGCTTAATGGGATTTACATTCACTCAAACAAAATTAGGTTTGTAAAAGACAATGCAACATGCTGTAATGTAAATGGGACTGACGGCAGAATTAAATGTTTGTGGAAACAGGGCAGCAGATCTATCAAGAGCTAATTAGACAGAGAGTTCAGAGACAGACTTGGGAGTAAACAGCACCAACAAAGAGAGAAGGAGAGCAAGAAAGAGAAAATAGAGTCTTTGTGCTGTGATGAAAAGGAGTTATAAACAAGGTTATTTGAATTGGAAGGTCTGATGGAGCCTATCCCGTGAGAAGGACTTAGTCTTACTGGGACCTTGTGATTAACACAAGTTGAATGGCAACTTTGATAACCGCTTTTATGTGTAAATAGTTCCTCTTTGTTGCAGTTCGCTATTCATGGTATCTTCCTCTGCTACACTTTTTCATCACAGTATAACGTTTCCATTTGCTGTTCAGCCTTTCTCTGAGACACCAGTTTAAAAGCAGGCTTGGGCCAAAGCATTTGGAGCAGTGAGAGAGAGCCTAGAGAGGGGCACCAGAGAAGACAAGAGAGTTTAGGTCTTTGTGTTCCTTGCAGGAGTGTGTGCCTGGGAGGAAGGCATCCCTGCAGAGAGCGATCAGGTGAGAATGATGCAGTTGACATGAGGGCAGACTGGATAAACTTGGCACATAAAGGCTCCTGTTTGCCTGTCGTGCATTCAGCCGTGTGTCTTTGCCATTATGGCTGCATTTGGCACACCTACTGCCTCTTGTAGATTCCTGTTGTGAGATGAAACGAGCAATATTTGTTTGAATAAAACCCACATGTACTTAGACAAATATTAGTCCCTGACTTCAGCAGGAACAGGATTTGTTTAAAATAAATTTGTTATGAAGACACGTGCAAAATCACTAATGAATTGGTTGCTGAGGTATTTAAATTATTTTTGTTTGGTCTTCATAATCCTTTCTTCAAACCTAATTTAAGAAAACCTCTGGAATTAAGAAATTCTGGACAAGAGATAACGTGGTAACTTTGTGATTTTACATTTATGGAAGACCGGTTCAGGGCAGGTCACAGCATTTTTCTTGTTACCATCTTTGACAAATGCCAATTTAGGAGTCAGTTTTGTTTTGTTTGAGCTGGAAGTAGAATGGACCTTGCTGAATTCTGTTGGTGAGTGTTGCACGATGTTTGTAGTTGGTGGGGTCTGAAAAAGTCTTGTGTGTTTGGTTGTTGTTTTTTTTTTATCAGAGAATTGTCCCTTCTCTTCTGACAGCAGAACTGGAATTATAAGCGTGTAAGAGCTGGGACAAGAAGCTGTGCTGATTTATCTGACAGAAAGTGTCATTTTTCACAGGGAGCCATAAAGCTCGTTCTGAGGGCTTGGTGAAGCAGGAAGAAGGGAGTGCCATGTCTTGGGGCCTTTCTCTGAAATTTGAGCACAGATTTGTTTGAAATCAAATCTGTCGACTCTGAAACCCAGATCAGACGAGAGCAGGGTTCTCTGCGTGAAGTGTCTGACAACACAACTCTAGTTTCAACAGAAATGCACCATAGAGTGTCTTGTCTTGTTTGCTCAGAGGTGCTGCCTCTGGTAGGTAGTGTGATGTTTATCTCCTAAGGGAGTGTTATTTGATGAAAGACATTTGAGTTTGTGCCAGGAGGATGGAGCCTGTGTTGGGTCCTGGAGCTGTGGGATAGGGAAGATGGTTGTCTGCAGACCTGGCTCAGGACAGGGCTTCCCTGGTACAGGTCATCCCTACAGGGCTGCTCTAGCAAATCCTCCTGCATTCCCTCCCTTTATCCTAGAATAGGTGGGAAGAAGAAAGAAGACAGCACACTTGGATCCCAGAGGAGCTAGATTCTCACCCAAGTACCAAAGTAGTAGGTGCTTCAGTGTCTTCTAGATGTCAGCTAGGCCCTTTAGCTGTCAGCAGTGTGGTTCCTTGGCAAGAGTGATTGTATGGACTGCTCTCTTCCTGTCTAAAGATTTCCAAACACTTTTGATGCAGAATAAAACTGAAGGGTGGAGAACAGTGGGAAGAATATACTCACTTGACCAATCTCAACCACCGTAAGCTGATATGCCTGATGTATCTCTGTAGTCACTGTGGGAATGTCGGATCTGCCAGAAGATGGTCTGGAGCAGAGTCCCAGCTTTGTAGGGTGTAAGCAGCTAAATTTTCTTCCATACCCCTGCTCCCCACATCTCAACCACCTTTGCATTGGTAGGAATGCATACTGGGTTTTGGCATGCTCCATAGTGAAGTGGCCTATAGGAGGTGATTTTGTCGTCTGGGGTTTTATCCTTATATATATTCTTTTATAAGTAACTTAGTGATTTCGTTGTGATGTTGAAAATCCATTCTGCTTAGAGATTACTCTTTTCCCTGGATATTACTCTTGGATATTATTTGAGCTGCAGGGCTCAAAATAATGTGGGCTTTTGTTTGGTTGTTTTTTTGTTCTTTTTCATCTGTGAAGAGGCATTCCCCAAGAAAAGGAACCTAGCCTGGCTGTGGTAATTACCCATCAGAAATCAATTACTTACTACTTTTTTCCTGGCTCAGTGTTCTTACTAGCAGGGGTTGGAGTTTCCTTGCCTTTACTTCACCTGACCAGCATCCTTATGGTTTTCATTTCTGACTTTTAGGAAGAGCCAGAGTTGTGCAGTGAGAGTTTCTTAAAAGAAATGTCCATCTCTAAAGTTGTTTCGATGAACACTTTTCTCGCCTGCCCTCTGCTAGCACTGCTGTGTGGGTGCATGATCAGCTGCTCCATGCTGTGACCAAACAAAAGTGCACGTTGCAGATCTCACAAATGCTTCAGGCCAGACATGAAGAGTGATTCCTGCTCTCTTTGCACGTCAGCTTCGTAACACATGCTGTTAGGAATGCCTTGTTTAAAAGGCTTAAAGTCTGGAAATGCATTAGCTAAAATAAAGAAATTGTTTTTGTTTGTTTGTTTGTTTGTTTTTCAGACTTATGGCTTTCAGAAGCCAACTTTAAAGCTCTGTTTTCCTGGGCAGGACAAGGTTTGGCCTAGATCACTTCATTAGTTTTACAGATTGTTTTCTCTGAAAACATAATGTTTAATCTTTGTCCTGCTCTGGATGGGCACCCTTCAAGACTGAAGTAACCTCTGCGTTCAGTTCATTCTGTGAAGTGAAAAGAAAGGTGGTGTTTTGGCAGGGAGGTGATTTGAGATCTTGGGTCCAGCTTTGCATACAGTCAGTCTGCAGTCACTGGGTGTCACAGGCTCCAGGGGACTCTCAGGTTGTTTCATTATAAAGCTTTGAGGTTTCATATGGTGGATTTTTTCTTGTAGGAAATAAATATTTGTCCCAAAGTTTCATCCTCCTCATTTTTTTTTTTATTTTTAGAACATTTTAAAGTGCTTCAAATCATCATATATTTTTATTAATTTTTTGAGCAGTTACGCTGTATAATTTTAGTGCAGAGTTATTTTGCTAACATGAGACTTCTGCTTTATGTACAAGTTTCATTTTGTTTCACAATGGGAGAATTTTGAAAACTGAGTGAATTCTTGAATGTAAAAATCTGCCACTTTGAAAAATCTGCCTGCTTTGAGTTTTGACTTCATATGGCTGTGCTAAATGCCTGGGTTGCTCTGCTGTTATCTTCTGTGGTGTTCTAGTAATACAAAATTGTATTGATTGATTATGGTTGCCAGATGTGACTACTGTACAGGAGTACTCTTGTTAAAAATTTCAGGTGTAAGCAGATTTCAGTCCATGCTTCTCATTTCCCTCCTAGCTTGTTTTTGTGTCCCCCCCTCCCACCAAGCATCCTTGCCTGCTCCCTCACGTGATAAATAACACTGTCTTATCAAGGTCAGTCAGAAAGGCCCTTTTTACATATCTCATAAATTTTAGCCAGGTGCCACCGATGTGAGATTAATGTAATGGCACTCCAGCAAGCACTCAGGCTTGTCTTAATTATGCTAAGGTTGCCGGTTCACCATTTCTCTTCATCTGTCTCCCGCTTTAGGGAACACTAAACACTATGTCATTAGATTGTCTGTTCCACAACATTGGCCCTTTGCATTTACAAAGTCATCAGATGGCTTATGACCTAGCTTTTCTAAGATATTAAATTAAATAAATAGTGAAAATAACAACAACAAAAAAAAATTAAGCGGAAAAGGAGCCTGTCTGTGGAAAGAGGGCAAGAGGGGAGAGCTGAGGAGGGTATAAATGCACATGCTCTCATGTCTGGCCCAGGGTCTGCAGTGGAAAGGGCTTCAAGCTTGGGGTCTTTTCCTGTTTCATTTTTTTATTTTGCTTTTCCTTTGGAAGTTAAAAATCCTCTACTGCAATGTTTAGGGAATGAGTTGAAAAGGGGCTCCCCAGGGCTCAAGCCAGCCTTGGATGAGTCTTCCCTTAGCTCTGGGAAGGGAAGAGAGGACAGCAGAGTCCTGCAGCAGAGCACCAGTGGCAGCTTTGCATCCTGACAAGGTAAAGCTCCTGTTGAGGCAGGGAACCATTTGTTCCTACATCTGGGACATTATGAGTAATACTTCTTGGACATTTGTTCTTTTTCATCTGCAGGCTCAGTTTAGCAGCCTGGAAAAGGCTGACCTTGATTTTTATTTTATTTATTTTGTGCTTTATGGCCACAATGAAAGAGACTTGTTTCTAGTCTGAGCATCCTCTGCTGGCTTTCCAGGAAGCAGAATTTAGAGATAACCAGAGGGTCCTATCCGATGCACCAGTTTTAATTTCTGTGAAAATAAATGCCTCAAAAGGGCCTGAACAAGGCTTGAGTCAGAGCAGTTAGACTTGGTGGCTGTACTGGAAGTGGGGAAGTCTGAAATTTTCCCATGAGAAAAGAGAAACCAGGTGTTGAGTATATTCAGTATTATCTCCCTGCAATGTGCTAAGGTGGCTCACTCTTAATTACTCCAGCAGTATATAAAAATGAGGGTGGGTATTGCAGATGAGACAAGTTTTTCTGTTGGTATTCAGATCTGTATGCTCTCAATACCTCAGGTCTTAATAATTTTTGCAACCAGGGCTAAATTAGAGGATTGTTCTCCCTTTACTTCTTTGTACGCATAAAAATGTTTTACAAGGGAAAGAAAAAGTAACGTTCATAAAGAAGGGCCTGATGTGAGTGTAGAAAGCCAGCCCAGAGCAAAGCAGTCATGCTTTAGCACACAGGGCCCACTCTCTTCCAAGCCAAATTGCAAAAGTTTAGGGTTTTTTAAGTATATCAAAGCTGATCTATTCAGTCCAAAGCTAAAACTGCTGAAGACTTTCCCACAGAGATTGAATCACTTACTGGTTGCTCCATCAACTATCACTGGCTCCAAGGCAGAGATTGGGTATCAGTCACTTTGATGTTGAAGTGTCAGGCAAGGGATGTTAGCAATAACCAGTAACACAGAAATTACTGTTATTAATGTAAAGATAATTTTGTGAAGTTTTTGTTTAGCCAGTAGACTTCCTATAGTTGACTGTCCAAGCAATACTTATTCTTTAACCCTCAGATATTGTTTAAGTTCAGCTGCAGTGTGTGCGTAGGCAACTTAATTGAAAGTGTTTTGAAAATAATGTTATCACCTCTGTTCAGGTTCAGTCTCCTGACAGCATAATTCCAGTGAAAGCTTCTGTCAACAGTAGTTTACTAGTTGCTCCCAGACACGATAACTGGAAATGTGGTATCTAGCAATGATCTGTGCTGTTGCATTATCATAGCATTATAGTGAAAATAGTTCCTGTCACCACAGTAGGAAGCACATCTATGACTCCCTCTAAAATGTCTGTTAGATAGACATGGCTATGACAAACCCACTCCCCTAATGGCGCATTACAGGTCTTGTAATGCCAACTTCTGTTAGTGCGACAAGATTTATATTTTAAAGTGAATTTATTAAGGTGCAATTAGTATACTCGAACACAGCTTGAATTTCAGCTTTGTTTTGTTAGTCTGCCAGATGAGAAGAAATGCCACTTTTTTGGTTTTGTAACATTTTCACAGAAACATTCAGGGATGAGTTTATGTGACTGTGTTCTGATAAGGGTTCCCACAGAAACCAGAGCCCTGTGCTACCAGAAATGTGAGTAGAATGTATTGTTCTCATCAAAACTCTTGCCTTTACTGTGAAGAATATTGACAAGCATGTGAATGTTCATCCTGATGGCTGCTGGAGGAAGGCTGAAGCAAAAACGTGGGCTTCATTGGCTGATCTACCTGTATTTCTCAGAAGTGAAGGAAAAAGCTAGGAAAAGCAGTTACAAAATTTTGAAGACCCCAGGCTCACACTAAGAGCTCATCAAAGGGGTTTACATGAAAAGTATTCCAGGCTCCATAAATATGACCACCAGATTTATTAGAAAGGCCTTCATGCTGTTGGTTTTATTTGCTCTGACCACCTTCACCCCACTTCTGCCTCCCAGGTAGGACTTCTGGCTCACTGGCCACTCTGGATCTGGATTTGGACTTTGGGGTGGGATGTGGGGCAGTGCTCCCCAGTGTGCCAGTCACTGACAGCTGCACCAAAAGCTCTCGAGGTAGGATGGGTTATGGGTGGAGCACAGCACCATTCCACACTGGCAGAACCCAATCTGCCCCCTCCAACAGCCAGAGTTGTTTTGAGCCAGTGAATTTCTTTCAGTCCCTCTCAAAAATGAATGGGAAACAGCTTATGCCTTGTTTTGCTAGGAGCCAAAAAACTTTAAAAATCAAGTTCAAATGCAGTGGGGACAGATAGGCTTTAAAACACCGTTATTTTTCACTGAAAATTTTCAGTCTTGGAGGGGGTGTGTGTGTCTGTGTTTACCCAGCTAATTTGCTGCATTGACTGAGTGCAGTAGTTACATGTTTAAATGCAGAAAATTACTTCATTTAAACTTAAGTTTTATTTCTGTGTCAAAAAGTTTGTGAGCAAGCTGGGTGTCTCTGGCTTTTTTCTTTGCCCCCCCCTCCCCCCCCCCATTCCTGTGTTGACTGGCCTTTTGGACATCCTTGCCCTTCCAAGTGGGAACTTCTCTTCCTGCTGCAGGAACAACATCATCTTTTCTGATACTGCATCCTTATTTCAAAAGGGACACTGGGAGAAGACATCAATGGAGAAGCTCCTGAAATGCTTGCTGCAGTCTGTGGTGCCTTTTTTGGCTTGTGGAGTGAAAGAGGAGTGAAAGATGAGAAGAAGGAGGGGAAAAGAGAAAGACCAGCTCTGAGTATTTTGAGTTGTAAGATAATTTTGAAAATGGTTTGTTCACTTAGAGGGTGTTGGAGTTAAAAAATGAAAATTGCTTTTGCAGCAAAGTGCACCATAAGGTCTGCAGGGACAGATTAGCACAATGGCTCTCTGTGTCCTATGCAGTAAATGCTGCTTCAGTGGTTACTGTAAGATAGGATATGAAGGTGAGAGAAGTTAAGAATTGCTTGAGCCCCTGTGATTCACAGGCACCATTATATTGAAAGATAGAGGAACTCTGGTTTTACTTAATTGGCAAAGACAGCAATGGATCAATCAGACAGCTAAGTGCAGATTTTTTTTGTTGAATGGCTCATAGCTTCATGAGCTGTTTCTCTGCGGCTCTGACATAGGAAGCTTCATTTTCCCCTGATCAGATGTATCTAGTCAAAACTGTCTTGATGATGGCCTGCTTTGACCCTTGCTATACATGTGTGAAAGGAAAGGCACAGTTTAATTCACCGTGGTACTGAAAGCAATCCCTCACCCATGAACAACTCAATGGTCCCTAATTAGGACCAGAGTATCGTTGTTAACTTTGAGAAGATCAGAATTGTCCTCCTGACATTTATTTATGTTACGAGTGGTGGTTGTTTTAGAGCTGTCTCAGACATACCCATGACTTGGAGGGGAATTCTGCATTCCATCAGAAGCATCGTTTATGTATTTTCTGTGAGCAGTTTCTCTTCATCTTTGGTAACACAAATCTGATTTCCCTTGTGATCATAAAGCAAGAGATGTATAAGAAATACCTATGAGTAGAAATATCTGCTTTGAAGTATTCATGACTTGGTTTAGGCTTGGAAATAAAGGAGGTGTTTTACCTGGCTGGAAAGTGAAGTGTTGGAATGGTTTCCCGTTAGGAACCATTGGCAAGAGGTGTCCTGGCAGGTTTTGGTGTGAGCTGGAAAAACATGAGGCAGGTTGTGTAGCCTGATGATCTGCTGTACCAGGGACTTGCCCAGAGGACTCAAGAGCCATCACTCCTATTCAAACTGACCATTCAGAGCTGGGAAGGACACTTTGGGTTCTGTGTAAGTTACTCATGCAAATGCAAGTTATTTTTGGTGCAAGTTACCCAGGATCCAGCTGTTTCAGACAGTTTAACAAGCCTCTTCACTTCTTCTCCTTCACTGTTTTCTCACATCCCTGAGCTGAGGTACAAGAATGGAAGGCCAGATCTTGGACATGATGTGCAGTCAATGACCCACAAAGCCTCTGAGAGATGTAACTTTAGGAGAAGTGCTTGGTTAGACACTCTGTAGGCTAGAGAGAATTGTGTTCACCCACTTGTCTGCAGGCTGGCAGAGGATAAGGGGGCTTCTGTGCATGCAGTGAGGTCATGTACAGCTGAGAAAACTGAGCAGCTGTGGATCACTTCCCTGGGTTACAGCAAAGCCTGCTTGTTGTTGAAGAATATAAATCCTATAAATGGTTTTGATACTATTAGCAGAGAGCACATGAGAATATATGTGCAAAAGAAGAAAAGATCATGGCTGGATATGCTGTCTTAATTGTAGTGCTTTCTGACTTTATCTCTGAAAATTTTTTTTTTCAGTAGGGAAACAAAGACGTCAGTAATAAGACACAAACAAATATATACATTTATGTATATATAAAAAAAAAATCCTTCAAATGATTATTTACATGCTGGTGGACCAGGTTTATGGGCTGTCTCTTGCAGATTTTGGGTGCCAGAGAGGCAGAGAGTCTCTGCTGAGGAATAGAATTCCTTACATTTTCCAGGTTACAAAGGCAGTGACCCAATATGTGTTAAAAATTATGAAAACTGGGACAGGATAAAATGATGGTACAAGTAAAATGTTGTCTGGAACATACTAAAATGGGTAAATTTTCAGCCAGAGAGACTCATTCCCTTGCAATTTCCTTCCTCTCATGTTTTAGTGGGCTACCTGCTGGGTGCGTGTTCCACCAAGCAAATGAGTCCAGTTGGTGTCAATTTGGCAAAGTCTCTGACTTGTGCTCTGTTGGCCACATATGCATCAAAAGTAAAGCTCAATAGAGGACTTGTCACAAGAGAGGGACTTTCCACAAGGGAATGTAGTGATAGGACAAGGGGGAATGGCATTAAGCTGGAGGAGGGCAGCTTTAGAGTAGATATTGAGAAGAAATTCTTCTCTGGAAAGATGGTGAGGCACTGGAACAGGTTTTTCAGAGAAATCGTGGCCTTGCCATCCCTGGAAGTGTTCAAGACCAGGCTGCATGGAACTCTGAGCAACCTGGTCTAGTGGAAGGTGTCCCTGCCCATGCCAGGGGGTTGGGAGTAGGGGATCCTTGAGGCCCCTTCCATCTCAAACCATCCAGTGATTAAATGCTTAAGATTTTGCTGTAATGGGCGTGGAGGTGTATAAGGTGAATATATCAAACATCTGCTTGGGAAGACAGAGGTTTATTTGCTTGTCATTTTAGTAAGACTGAGTGAAATTCTGCAGGGAATTTCTTCTTGGTACTGAGTTCTTGCTGATTTATCACGGTTAAATAATTGCCTCTCGTTTAGAGAGCTTGCATTAGCAGGTGCAGAAAGGGGAGGGAATTACCTAATGTAAATGAAGCTTTTGTTTTAAACTATAAATAAGGAGCCATCCTTGTTTCTCGCTCCTTTAATCAGGGAACTTTTTATTAATCTTATTTTGACATTTGTGTTGGAATTAATGTGATTGGCAGCAGAATCCAATAAATGAGAATTTCAGAGGTGTTTCTGTGCCTCTAAATGAACCTCTGCCTGCAGTTTGACTTGGCAGCACTTGTAGAGTTCTGCATCAGCTGGATTTTATTGTGTGGGGAGACAGATAATCAAAAATGGAGTCGCACGTGCCTGCAAATTAAACATTTTGCTCAGAGTGCTCACTTGCTGTTGAGCAGCAGCGTAATGTCAGGGAGAGGAGGAGGGGGTACACGAGCCCGGTGCACCGAGTGCTAAATGCCTCGTCTACGAAAGCACAATGGCAAATGTTCAACAGCGCAGTTGTGTCAAAACAAATCAGATCATAAGCAGCATTGGCTTGCTTGGCTTTGTTTGCATCTCCTCTCTGCCTCGTGATGAATGGTGCCAATAAGTTACTCTGTACAGCTAATGCGTGCTTTAATACCCCTTTGAATATTAATTGGCTAGCAGAGATATTCTTGACGTTTAGCCCTTTGCAAGCCTTGCAGAGTAAGTCCAGTACACTAATTGATTTAATTGTGCCAGTATATGGGGTTTTTTTTTTTCCTACTTGTTTCATTCATGAGGCTTTGCAGTGGGTGGAGAAGTGATGCATCCAGAAGTGGACATGACTTCTCTTGTGCTGGGCCAGGAGCTTCAAAATCAATGCGTCACACTCTGCTTCTTGGGTATAGAGCCAGCCCTACTGAAGAACACGATGCTAATTTGTCTGAGTATTGATAATATGTTGGGAGAAGACATTCCCCTCACACTCCCCTACCTCAATGAACCTATTGATCTTTTTGTTGTGATTCTGTAATTTATAAACCTTGGTCTGATTGTTAAAGAAAATTGTCTACTGAGCAAGCTAATTTTCAGTGTATGTTTTAATACTATGAGGGCGTGTAAGTAACTTCAACCTACAGTGTTTTTTGGTTGTGTGTGTGATGGGACACGGCATGAGCCCTGTAGCTCTCAAGTTGTAATAACTTTGGAGTCACAGTTTGCGAAAACAAACAATATTTTAATTTTATTAAAGGACTCAGTCCTTCTTGCTGTTGTCGTATTTGGAACATTTTCTTCCAGTAAAATGCTAATTGTTGTTGTTGTTGCAGCCTTTCTTGGGACAGGATGAGAATGGATGACTCACTCTTTCAGTGGTTTAAGCTGACAACACACAGTCTCTAACCAGAAATTTTTGCTTTATTTCTGGAAGGCAGTACTTTTCCTAAAGATCCCACCTTCTCAGTTATCTTCCTGAATAACTCCATGTTTTCTTCTGTGACGGGTAAATTGGGAAACAGTAATGTATTCTGCTACAAACTTGTGGTCTGGAATATTGAGGGACAGACCTTTGTGGGCTGAAAACTGGTACCACCATCCTTTTTTTTTTTTTTTTTTTTTTTTTTGGGGGGGGGGGACAGGATGAGGAGCTTCATGCTGCTGAAGTAAAGGAGGATTCAGACACAGAGCAGGAGAGGTGCTTTGAGGCAATTGCCAGTTGAGACTTGTGCATGATCTTGCCTCTTGTTAAATGTAAGACAGCTCTGCAGCTGCGCTGCCTTTGCGGTCGGGTGCTCCAAGACCTGCTGCCCTGGCCCTCTTGCTCTTCATGTTGACATATTTTCTTCCTGGGGACAGCCTTCTAGGAGGAAACACATGTGAGCTGTATTAATATTAATATTATTAATTATATTATTAATTACATTATTCTATGATATTGTTATACCATTGATATTAATATTCATTAATATTACTATGCATTCACTGAACAGTTTGAAGCAGGGGTGATGATTCAGTGAATTATGCCAGGACAGTGTTTTTGCATTATTCTCTTTATTGAGTGGATAGAAAGTATGCAGTAGAACAAACACACCCCTAAACCTTATTAAAAGAGCATTTGGGGTGCAGTGGTGAGCATTTGGAAAACACCTGAGAACCTGCATTGAACATATAACTTAACTTTTTTTCAGGTGCTGTGTGAGATGGTCTTCAACTGCATGGTTCTTTTCTCCTGAAAACCTTCTTCCTTGGGCAGGCTTTGATTCAGCAAGGCATTTAATGTTCTTGACATCAGTGTATGCATGTATCTGCTTAAAGGGGTGCATGAACATCCTAATGACACACTGCTTACACAGGGTCTGTGATGGAGAACGTTGTTATAAGGTTGTGTTTCTTTCCTCCTTTATTTACAGGTGCTGTTTATACACATACACACACCCTTCTATCATTCCATCAAGTATTTCAAAATAAATTTTCTTAATCCATCATTGAGCCCAGACTGGAGATATCTCCCAAGAGTTACCAGGAAGGCTTGGTTTTCATGGTGGTTTTGCTCCTGGCTGTGCCATGATCAGCACTCTTCACAAAGGATGAAGTGAAATAAAGTAACAAAATACATCATGAGTTACCCTCAGTAGTATTAATGAAAAAAAAAATCATATCCTAGCACTATTCTAGCAATGTTTTAATCACATATGAGAGAGGAGGATGGAACATTTTTCCTACTGCCTTTTTTCTTTCAGCTTACAATAAAAACATTAACAGCAAGCAGCAAAATATAAACTGAAGCTGTGTATCCAAACAAGCAAAAAAAACCCCCAAAAACAAACAAACAAAACAAAAAAAACCCAAAAACAAACTCAAGGAAAGCCGTAGGTTTGAAATCTGAATTTTCTAAATTATAATTAATGTATTTCGTCTGGCTTTTCTAACCAGAGGTTTCAACTCTAAAGGGCATGCTGGGCAGAGCTGACTGGCAGAACTCAAAAGATTAGACATGTAAATGACGTGAACTGCAAAGAGGATTTCTTCTTTCTTGGTGTGTTGAGGGGGGGAAATCCTTCAACAAATGTGTAAAATTTCTTTAATAAGTAGAACTGTCAGGAAAATACATGGATTTCCAGCAGTGATAATTGGTGCTTCAAGTCTCTAGAATAACCAGTCAACCAAAAGATTTGCGTTTACCTAATTCCTTCAGGACTCGAACACGTGAATGTCACTGCTTCCATGCCAAATAAGGGCACATACAGGGGGGAAAAATGCCCAAAACAAAGAAAAACCAACAAAACAAAAGAAGGGCTGAGTTAACTCCATAATTCTTTCTTATTGTGGTTTAGGGACTGCTTTCTACAGATCTTTTTTAGTGCTTAATCCATTCAGCCCCGTTTGCCACTGCAGACAGGTATTGGCCTTGGAGCCTCTTGGATAGTCCCCAGAAGCTGGTGTTTAACCCCCCTTTTCCCCCACTAACTTAGCTCTAAATGCATGGAAGCAAGTATGTACCTCCTGCATCCACCACACCCAGTGGCATCCGGTTTAACTGGTATTTGTAGATCAGAGCTTTGAAATTCTCTCACTCCGAGCTTGTGCTCGTTTTTTAACGTGCAGACCTTTGCCAGAATTAGTCAGGATGGGCAGACCTGTCCTCTGAGGCCGTGCTCTCTGGATGCTGCAATTTAACACAGGAGAGCAGCAGTCTCCACCATCCCAGGGTGGGTGGGTGGGTCACTGCCTCTATTCCTGGGGGTGCTGGCAAAAGGTGACTCCCTCAGAGCAAAGCCCATGCATCAGTTGTCTTGTTTTACGTTTGGATACAGGATTTCAGACGTGACGTGTCACACCTGAATGTGTTTCACTGGAATGTGTAAATCCCAAATCCGTGCAAGTTGAACCTATTTTCTAAGTTTCTTTGGCTGTGGCTGCCGGTTTTATTGATCTCTCTCTGGATGAAAGCTGAGTGCCTCTCTCATCTGGAGCCCTGTCACTGGGAGGAGGCTTCTGGAAGAAGCAGGGTCAAGCATGCCTGATTTTCAAGGCTGACCATGCTGCAACCTTAGTGCAAGGTACAATTGCCCTTCTCCTCCACTCTCAAAATGTGCTCTGGGAGACCTCAGCACAGAGGTTCCTACATCAGCCCCGAAGCTGGAGCTGTAGCAGAAGTAATTATTCTCTCTCTCTGCTGCTGCTGGGCTTGGGGGCCCTCGGCAAGAGCGATCAGTGAGGAAATGTCTGAACTCTTGAGTGAGGAGTAAGAGGGTACTCTTGAAGGGGGGCTGACCTGTAACTGGGATATTAATCCTAGTCGTCTGATCTGGGAGGAAAGCAGGAGTGCAGTTTCTCTCCAGCCCCTGCAGATGCTGTGAGATGCAGTTTGCTGTGCAGAGGGTAGACTACACCTCAGATTTAAAGGCAATTTAGAGCTCCATTGACTTGTAAGATAAAACGGTGATGTGAGTTTATTTCATTCCTCCCGTGACTAAGGGATGGTGAGCCAGTGCAGGGGAAATATGAGCTACTTTCACCCAAGCACAGTTTTTACCCAGAGCTTGAAGGTGAGCCAGGGCTCTGCAAGGTGTAAGGAAAATATTCTTCTTCAAATTTAGCAGGGAGGCAAAGCCTGTGTGGTAGATTTTAGCCTGCACCCTGCATTGGGATGGCTCAAGGGTGAAAAAGTATTTGCTGGAGTGTTTGCTCCAGACTTGAAATACAATAGCTAGGAGTAGGAAGATGGGGAGAAAGTTGAAGATACTTTGAAAAAGCTTTATGGTGTACTCTCCCTGATATTTCCCTCACTGTGGAGGTGGGAGAATTTGTCATCTTTCCTTCTGGTGCTGTTGCTGTATTTATTTATTTTTTTCTCATGGCAAATAAAAGTAAGCCTCAGCAGTGTCTAAATCTTGGGTTACTGAATCAATAGTGCTACCTCTGCTCTCCTAAAATTATGAGCAGCTCGGTTTTTAAAAAGTGACATGTTCAGAAGCCAGGCAGTCCTGCATTTCTTGGAGCTGCACAACAGGGACTTGGAGCAGCACGTGGTTACGCTTAATTAGACAGCCTGAGGCTGGGATGGGTAACGCTGGATCTGCTGAACCTGGATATGAACCTCAGCAGAAATCTGTCTGCTTTTTCCACCCTGAGAATGGCAAGAAAGGGGGTTGTAAAAGTTGCAGAGCTGCTTCTGGTGAACCAGCTTGCGAGATGTCACGTCAACTGCTCTTCTGCACCAGAGATGTAAAGAATTGGGGCTTTGTTTGCCACCAAATTATCCTAATGTGGTAGATTAACTTGGATTTGTGCACTGGAGTCTCTGGATCTGTGCAGCAGTGCTGCACAGAGTGTAACCTTTGCTTTTGTCACTTATGGAGGTTTGTGTTTTAGGTCATTTATCTTGATAATGAGTTATGTTTCACACCTCTTCAAGTACAAGTGTAGAAAAAAATGCTATTAGGGGAGGAGGATGGTCTGGAGTCTGAAGTCTCAGAAAGAGGAGTTGGGTTTTCACCTCTGGCAGTACATGGAGGTCTTTCATTTTAATACCTAGCAGGCAGCTGATATCCTTTCTACCAAGGAGGAGATGCAGAGATGCATCTTGTCCTTCTGCTCTATCAGGCAATACCAGCTGTCCATCGCTAGCCTGAGGGCTGTGAAACTCAGCTGTTGTCTGAGCGGTGCCCAAGATGGGGACTTGAAAGAGGAGGAGTCCTTTTCTCTCTCCAATTACAGCCTCAGTTTTGCAGTTTAAAGCAATGGTGAGCATCTTTTTTTTTTTTTAATTAGAGCATTTTAGAAACCCAAGTCTGAAAATGGAGGACTTCTCCATGTAAAGTGTTTTAGCCTGTACCAGAAAGTGCTGCAAATCAAAAGGCTTGAGTTTTTTTTTTTTTTTATTGAAATGAGCCAGATTGCTGCTGAGCATCTCCAGAGGAAAGCTGCTGTTCCGGGTTTTCAGAGAAATTTTGTTGCGTGAGAGTGGCAAAAAAGGCTGGAACAAAGCTCATGTTTACTCGAAGTACATGCTCCCATTTTCTCATTCACAAGCTGCAGCAGAAACTTACAGGAGGACAGGAGCTCCTAGGACACAGCTTTGCAGAGAGCTGGTCACAGCCACCAGCCAGAGGGATTTCTCCCCTTGGAGGTGCCCTCTTGGCAGGATGCTTAGATTGGATCTCCCATGCTGCTGTGTGAAAGAGCCTGGCACTGGCACACAGCCAGTGCCAGGCTCTGAGATGGGTTTCTAGGAAACTTGGATTATTCCACTTTTGTTGCGCTCTTTGAAGCGTTCATTGATCTGTTTATTTTTATGACAGGAGACTTGTGTCGTCTCGGTTGGGCTGTGTTGCGGGTTTTGGTGCTAATGCTGGACGCAGCAGACTTTTTTGTTCAGGGGACTAATCCCTTCATATCAAGATCTTGTTTACAACCTGTTATTCCCATAGTTAGACTTAAAGCTCTTTAAGGAAGGACTTTACTTGTGTATGTGTGTCTTTGAATGGGATGTACCTGACACAGGAGGGCCATATCTGGCATTGAGTGTGTAGGCATTCCTGCAGTGGAAAGAACAGTTCCATCTCTCCTCTTGGTCGAGCAAAGATGTGCATGATTAGGAAGTTAGGCAAGGGTGGCCTGATCTTGCATCTTGGGCACCAAGTGCCCTGTCCTTGGCATATTTAAATGCTCCAGTTTTCAGGGGATCCAGAGGGCTCTGTGGGTTAGGAGGGGCTGAGGATTGGCCCTGGCAGTACTTAACAGCATTCAGCTGGTTTCAACTTGCAAGCTGGAGGGACAATCTAGTATTCTGGGCAGCTGCAAAGCCTTTCTTGGGCCTATGTTCTCCAAAGGAGAACCAGCAGTGCTGTACTGTGCTGGAGGGGGATGGTACAGCAGTGCTCGGAGGACTGAGCTGTTGAGCTGCTGTGGGAATGGAGCCTTATGAAGGTGGGTGGATCCTGCACAGAAGTTGCTCTGTGAACTGGCTGTTGTTGCAGCTGCTGGAAATACTAGAGATGTGGGCAATTCAGAGATCCCTTTGGGCATGTTTCATCACCCTGAATATACTGGGATACCAAGCAAAACTGGGCCTTTTTATGAGGAAATAGGTTGTTGATATATCATTTAATTTGAATTACTCTCGTCAGGTTTTATCACTTGGGTTCCCTTTCTCTGTTGTACTGGTTGTGGTTTGCATTGTCTCCTTTCAGTGCCAGTTAGGACATCAGTGTTCTGGAGATCCCTGGGTGTAGGAGGCTTCTCTCTTCTCCGTGTAAGCATTTTGCCAAAGCTGGTTTTTCTTCCACTTTTTGTGGTCTCCCAGGCATCAATATGGAAGAGGAAAAAACCCCCCCAATTATGCTTTAAAAGCACAGAACCATGAATGTAAGTCAGACCACTGACACCCTTTGTACCTCAGAGTAGTTTCAAGCTGAGGCTGTTGGGTTTTAAAAAACAAATAATCAAAAAACAAAATAGCACATCAAGGGTAGGGACACTCTATATTCTGAAAGATTTCCCAGGGTTTAAGTGTAGCTATTAACTGCCTCCTTTTAAATGAGCTGTTTCAGGGTGATAATCTCTCCCTATCAGATCATGATTTTGAGCAATTGGTATCTCTGATATTAGCTTTAACCTTTCCTGTGTAAGCTCATTAAGATGGAGAAAACATACACAGGGGAGACCACACAGAGCTCATCTGTGAGCAATCCTTCCTCTTTAGCAAGAGAAACAGCTTAAACAACAGTCAGTAGTATGGTGTGGTTTCTCCCGGCAGAACACCGTGAAATAGGAGATTGTGGATTCATGAAAAGTCAGTGTAATGTGCCACACAGCAGTGTTATCAACTGGCTCCGATGCTGTCACATGCAGGCTTTGGTTTGGGTTGTTGATCCTTCAGCAAAACCTGGCAGAACGGAGCACGTGAGGGAGAGCACAGCAAGGAGAGCGAGGTGCTTATTGGTACTGCTGAAAGGGGGATTTTTCAGGAAAAAAAAAAAAAAAAACCAAAAAAAAAAAAAACCAGACACGGGGCTTTTGTTTCCTTCTTGCTATGATCTCTGCAGCATATCCAGCGTTGCTGTTTGCATTTCACCCTAATCTGTACGATGTTGATCTAGATGTTTAATGAGTGGATTGGTGTGAAATCAGGCTTCAGGCTCCCAGACAGTGGCTTAGTAAATACAATAAGCAGCCGCTCTTCTAGCCTGGAGGGGTTGTTATGAATTTTTTATCACATACCATTCTGACAGCATTTGGATTTGTAGAAGGAAAATAACCCCAACCCCTCACTTTCCCAAGAAATCTCCATTTCAAAGGTTTACACACTGCAACAACTACTACCTAATTGTTGGTGAGTAAGCCCCTTGCATGCTTATGCAAGTTAGGGGAGACAGACACTTGAAAAAAATCATTCTGCTATTTGCTCTGACAGGCAGATAGATACCATGAGGCTGAGTGGAGGGTGTCAGGCACACTCTGAGGAGCTGGTGGGAGCCTGGGGACAGGCATAACCTGCTGAAGCCCACATCAGTCTTTTAACTCTTTCTGCCAACTGATGGTTGAATTTTTAGCAGTGATGCTTTTGCCATCCCTGTTATTTATCGATGCTCAAAATGCCTCTTGGAGTAGCAGATGGACCAGCTCTCTGCAATTGCCCTCTTAATACTGTTTCAAAACTATTGTCTTGCACTTTGTCTCCTCTTAAGATTAAAAGCCCACCAGAAGACCATAAAATTAAAAACAGCCTCTTAAAGATAGCTCTGCTAAATCAGGGGGTGAAGCCCTTTCAGCAGGAAAGCTGAAGGCAGCAGAGGCAGCCCAATTCTTGAACTTTTATGATGAGATTACTTGCACTATAGGGACACATAGTGCCAGGGGCTGTGCAAATACATCCTCGGAGCACTTGAGTGCTCTGTAAACAGAAGGGAAGAGCAGAGCAGGAGAAGGGTATGCCCTGGCTTCCCGGAGCCGAGGGGGCAAGACCCTGAGCTGGCACATGAGGGAGGGGGCTGCCCTGCAAGCAGCCAGGAGCTTGCAAGCTCCCTACCTGCTGGCCTCCCCTGGGGTCCTGCCCTGTCTCCTGGGACAGTGGTGAGGCTTAGCAGGCTCCAGATGTGTGCAGCTGTGTGTCAGGCTGCCGTGGTCCCAGAGCGCTCATCAACGTTTGTCAAAGGTGTCACATACTGAAAATGTCCTTTGCTTGGGCATAAACACCTGCAAATGAGGAGATGGGGGTGTGGCTCCAAAACACCTGCACCCAGGTGTACAAGCAAAACCTCCTTACTCTGTGCTGGTGAGCAGGGGCTCTGGGACAGTTGTGGGGCTGCTCTGGCTGCAGGAGAGCGCTGCCTGCTTCAGCTCACACAAACTGGAGAGATGCTGGCCCGCTATTAAAAATAGGTAATGGGCCGTGACGTCCACCAAATGAGGTCTTGTGATAGCCACAACAAGTGAGGTGTTTCAGGCAGATGAACATAATTCTGTCAGTGGGATTAAAAGGAGATGCTGCAAAATTACACAGATGGTTTTCAAGAAGTCATAAAAAGTTAATTGAAATGTGTTTTTTTGGTTTGGGGTTTTTATTATTTATTTATATATTTATTTATTAGTTGTGTGCTGTGTTGTCACAGAGGACTGGGTGTGCCGATTAAAAGGCTGTGTGGAGGTGAGATGAAGTGAGAAGGATTCGATGCTTAAAAAGAGCTAAAGGGAGGGGTTTTTTTCTTGTCCTCTCCTGCAGCTTTGCATCTGCCCAAAAAGGAGAATGCCCTTGTTCATACCTTATAGCAATGCCAGTGAGAGGGAGAGGCAGGAGCACACCACGCTGGTGCACTTGAGCACGGCTGCTGGGGTGCTCAGGGCAGCAAGGAGAAGAATCCATTTTAAATTGTGTTTGCTTGATTCTTGCCCACCCAGTGCCATTTTGCTTGTGCTGAGGAGCTGGCCAAGTACACAGCCTGTCCTGGCAGCTTGTGCAGGAGGCAACAGTGTCCGTTTTGCCCAACAGTCTGACTATGAAAAATTACAGGAGTCCGAGGAAACCTCAGATGCATATGGGCTTTCTCATCTGAGCACTTCAGCTGCAGCCCTTCCAGCTGAGCTGCAGGCCCTGGCTTTCAGCCTTCACAATCAGTTTGGTTCCTTGAAAATTGAGTGCGTGTCACATTCATAGCCCAGATTTCAACAGAGCTGTGACTTAATTTGGAAGGTTGTTTGTTTGTTTGTTGGTTTTTTTTTTTCCCCTCTAACAGGGTGGGCTTGCTGCAGGGATCAGGGCTGGAAATAAATTCTTGCTGCTCCTTGCAGAGGCAGAATCTGCTCATGGGTGGGTTTCTTCTTCTTTGCACATCTCAGTCGTGCAAATGGCTGATGATGGTCAGAGCCTGTCTGTAGCATTTGCATACTTGGCAGCTAAAGTCAAGGGTGGGTTTGGGAATCTGGTAAGATAAATGCACTGAGTCTGAAATACAATTTATCACCTGTTTTAAAAATAACACAGAAGCTCCCTAAGATGTGAACCTCTTGTGCTGGACATGATCTCCATCCCAAACACATTATGGACTAGTCAGACATGAAACCAAAAACCAGAGACACAGAGTCTGGGCAATTTGCTGAATCCTGAGGGCAAATTCTGCCAAGTTATTTGTGTTTCTGACGCCTGTGTGGGATTTTTGAATCCTGGATGCCCTGAAGATGCTCACATGGTGGTCAGTGCTTCACAGCAGTGCTGTGGGGGCAAGACTGTTTCTGGGGAGGTTGTTGTCATCCTATGGGCTCTCTTGCAACACCCAGTCCACCCCATGCATGGCTCAGGCTTCAGTGTCCCTGAGACATGTGGCAAGTTTGTGTTCCCTCCCTGGTCTGTGTGAAACCTTTCCAGTTACCAAAGTACAGCACTATGAGGGCTGCTCTTGGGAAAACTGAGTTCTTCTTGGCCAGACCCAATGCACTCTACTACTGATTTTATGAAAGCAGTTAAAAGGACAGTTGGGGAAGCAACAGCATGGGAACAAGCTGTGTACAGTGAGGTTTAGATGAAGGGGAGTGGCAAAAATTATCACCCACGCTTGCTGAGTGGCAAAACCAAGCTATGAAATGTGCCATCTGTGTTGGCACCTCCCTGGTGGGGAGGTGGAGCAGCAATGTCCTCTCCCAGCATGAGCCAGGCAGGCAGCTTTCCTGGGTTTTGGCACAGACACCTTAGCCTCAAGGTGTCCAGGGGCTGGGGTGGTTCATACCCACAGTGTGGGCTGGATGGGGCCCACAGACCAGCATTGCAGCCAGCACGAAGGGTGCAAATAGAGGCCAAACCCAAGTGTCTTAGCAGGGCAAACAAATACTGAGTGTGGTTGGTAGAGGTGGGCAGCCTCCCTCTAAGCCTCTTTGGGAATGTCAGTCTGAACCAGAGCAGAAATACTTCTTCTCTAGAGGGTTTACCAAGGAGGATGGCCTCTGTCTCCATCCGAGTGGGATGTATTAGACCTCTGCAAACTAACATGCTCCTCTGTTATCACCATGGGAAAGCTCAGTCCTATCAATGTAACAGCTCCCTCTGTAGAGCCGCGTCTTTATTTGATGTTTTGTGGTGACCTCACGTGTGGTGATTTTATCCGCCCTGTGAATTCTTGTGTGTTGTTTTAGAGTTCCCTTCTTGGAGAGGGATTTTTGGATTTAAAGACGTGGGTGGGGAAATACCTTTCAAAGATTTCCAGAATGTTACAGCATTCTGGTACTGCAGTGTTGGAGAGTTAATTTCTCAGTTTAATCATCACCTGACGTTGCTTTGCCTGTTGTACAGCTGTGGGAACACTGAAGAGATTTGCATCAGATTTGTTTGACCCTACCATGTGGCGAGTAGGATCTGGTTTTAGCGGTTTTATCAGCCTGTCAGCATCCATCATTTCCTCTCAGGGGAAATAAGTGATCCGCTTGCCTTCCCTGCTTATTTCACATTTGACTTGATGCTCCCACTGTGGCAAAGATATCGTGAACCCTTTTAGTCGTGCTCCTTTGGAGGCAGAGATAAAAGAATGTGCTCTCTGAAGGCATTTCCTCAGCCTGTGGGCTAATTGGGGCCAGTGGTGATTTGAGGTAAGCATCCTTGTAAATGAGCCCCTGGCCAGGTTTTGCATTTCTGTCTCACTGGTCTGTCCTTAGATTTTAGGGATTTTGATCATCAAGACCAGGTCTGAGGCACCAGATCTTGATCGTACCTGTGCCTAAAGCATCTCTTTTTATTTCTCTAAAGCAAATTCTCCTACTTGTAGGCAGGTAAGGAGGATTAATGCTAGTTAGTAATTTGTCTCTTGCTTTTTAATACCCATGTAGCCCCACAGGGGGACACACTGCCTCCAGTGCCTCAGAGGAGGCGTGCAGCTGGACGAACAAGGCAGCTGGAGAGCTCAAGTGGGCCTTAGGCAAGAAATAAATCTTTGCCTTTTGCTGAGGTACTCATCCAGGCTTCCCTTTGGCTTGGTAGCTTCAAAATCTCCTGCTCTAGCAGCCCCACAGCAGTTCTGCAGAAAGCTCTTGAAATCTACAGCCAAACACAAGGCAGAACTGGACTGGTTTGTCAGAAATTCATCCTTGCATCTGTGATGTACCTGGGGGAATGAGTTTGAGATTTCCCATTGTAATTTTGTCAAATTTGCTTTATGGGAACTGCTTTGAGACTGAAATGGAAGACGTGGCCTTGTCAGACAACTTGCTTTGTGATTTGGACTTGTTCCAGCCTCAGTCAGTAAGGGAAAACAATAGCATGAAAACACCCTACTTGAGGTAAAGCATATGAAAATGGGGGATTGAACTGTCGCCATTATGAAGTGACATCCCATCACTTGCTGTGACTTGCAAGGCCACTGGGAGATTTTCTCAGATGGTGTCTTGTGCAACCCTTCAAAAGCAGAACACAATGCAGGAGAACTGTTCTAACAAAAAATCTTGGGAACTTCACCGAATAAAAGGTTTAATTAAGACTGAAGAGGACTTCAGTGTTCTGAAACACTTGTGTAGTGCTTAGTTGAGTAGGAATAGACTGAAAAGAAGACCGCCTAAGGTTTTTCTCTTGCATGCAGACACTGGCAAAATCAATCGTTTCATCTTTGCAGTAATTCAGGTGCCAGCGTGCATAGTCACAATCAAAATACTTCACATGAAAACCTGCATCTTTTAACAGGGGCTTTTTAAACAGAGCAATTGGCAGCTACCTGCTTAGCTTGAATGATTTCAGTAGAATAAATTAGCCATTTTTCTTTCATTCCTTCACAGTTGCATTTATGCACAACCTCTGGTGTGTTCTTGTGTGTTTAAGGCACTTAGACTGGATATGTGGAATCTCTTGATTCCTGATAACTCGAGAAATTAGCTGTAGTTTGTTGACAAAGAGAAGGAAACTTTCCTATTTTCCTAGTGAAAATTTAGTTTACTGACTTGTGTAACGGGGCACAGAAGGCACATCCCTCAGAATTAATGACTGTCTGAAGACTCCTTAGCACTTGGATGTGCTCTGGTGCTGCCAAGGGGCTGTGCTTTAATTGAGGCAAGTAAGAACACCGTAGTGGGTCAAACCAGGGAATCCATCTAGCCTTGCTACCTGTCTCCAAATGCTTAAAAAAGCATTTTTGGACCAGGCAAGATAGAATGTATTGGGCTACCCGAAACAAAGTCAAACGTTGTGCTGGTAATTTCATGCTGTTGCTACTGGGAAGGGAGATGGGCTGATGGGTTTTTGCAGTCCACTCTACAAGATGCCAGAAGCAACTGTGGCATCTGAAGCTCTTAATGTGGGAGATGACTCTGCTTTTTCCTTCAGTGTACAGTTTTCCTTCACATTTCCAAATCTTGTTAGTGTTTGTTGGGTTTTTTACGTTTGTTTCTCGATGTGCTGGAGTTAAACGTGACTGTCCTGTTTTCCATGTATTTTCTGCTTTCTGCCACAGATCCTTGGCATCTTGCATAGCAGTAGCTCAACTGCAAGAACGCTTATACAGTTTCCAGGGAAGTTGAGTGATGTTCAAAAGCTACATAGAAGAAACTATTATGGATGCTGGACGTTTCATTCCAGTGTTCCCAACACTGTCAGATCCTGTCATGTTTTTTTGAGGTGACCCTGTTCCAGCTAAGCTGTGATGGAGTGATGCTAGAGAGGCTGGGACACTGCAAATGGAAACTTGAAAACAGCCAACCAATAGTAATCACCTTGAAAGAGCAATTAAGTTGTCTTGGTTCACTGTTGTGGGCCAGTGCTTTTTCGGGTGTCAGAACAGGATCTGGGCAGCCACAGCCACGACTACAGGTTGTATCACTGATAATTTTTCCTTTTGTGCTGTCAGCTTCCATTTCAGGCTGTGTCATGTTCAAGCAGGCAGGATGCCTTGTGAAAATCCTTGCCCATGTGCCTTGTTACTCTCCTTTACAGCTTGTGATTTTTTTTGATCATATCTTCTTAATACACCCTGTAGCACAAAATGCCATTTGGTCACTTGACCATCCTTTTCTGATGCTTTCCTGGGCAATCCACTGCCATAACTGTTCTGGGCTTTACCTGCATTGCTGGACAACATGTTTAGCTCTTTGCCTGTTTGGTTCCCTATCACAGTTGATATTTTTTGGAGGTACAACTTACTGCTTCATCTTCTGCTGTGGGTGATGAAGCCCTCTGCAGGTTGAGCTGAGGAGAAATGTGGCTGGCACAGATGTAGTATCCTTGAGGGACATTGTGCTTGCCCTGACTGATATTACTATAAGGAATGTGCATGTTGTTGCTTTGCTCCTTGAAGCTATGGTTGCTTCTCCTTCTAAAAAAAAAAATAAAAAATACAGGCTTTGCCTGCATTGGAGGATGTGCACCAATTACAGCTAATGGTGGGCAATTAGTTTGAATCCGGCAGAAGCTCTGCTGTCACAAATTGCAGCTTAACTTTTTCTTCTCTCATTCTGCTGTCGGCAGCTGTAATTGGGTCAAATGCTACAGCACAGAGGGGACTGCTATTCCCTGCATCCCACTCAGTAAAGCCCCTGATGGCTGCCAAGCCCAGACAGGGCTGGGGCTGTGGGTTGCACTGACCAGACCCACCCAGAGTGAATTGGTTTGAGGGTGGCTCGAGAAGCAGGAGGGAGAGGATGTAGCACCTGGTCCAGTGTTTATCTTCTCTTTCCATTGTGTGAGATGGCACTGACAGTGTGGAGAGGGCACCTGCGTCTTTTGCTGCTGTGCTTCTCTGTAATTAAAGTCCATTCCTGGTTCTGAAAACTTCATGGTTTCATGTAGGCTAAGTGGGAGAGAAGTATGAATTGTTTCCATTTTTCCTGGTGGGGGAACTGTGAGACAGAGCAGCGCTTGACCTGTCCACATCACATTGCTGACATTTGGCACAGCAGAGTATTTTGAGCACAGATTTCTTGAATGTCAGGCCAGTGCCCTATAAACACAGGTTGCCTTTTGTTGTTTGCTGGGCACAACTGTGTGGGAGAAGCAATAAAGCAGCTCTGTAGGCAGGGCACTGAGGAATGCTGCTCGATTTGCATATGAAAACATTTATCCTAATACTCAGAGCTTACATAGCCACCAGTGAGGGGTTTCCATGGGCCTGAAGTCTGGCAGAAAGAGGGTCACACCACTCTCTTCAAATGAACTGCTTTAATTTTAATTAAGTCCACTACCTCCTGGGAAGTTGCAAGCTCCCAGATTTCTTAATTACCTACTGTGCAGCTGAAGCTCGATTGTAAGGCAGAGCTTGGAGATTTTTTTTTTGTCCTTCCTTTCTAACTGTAAACAGCAGCCGCAAAGGAGCGTGTACAGCAGTAGATGCACGGGCAGTGACAGATGAGCCAGTACAGAGAGAGACAGAAATAACATGGCAGATTGGCTGTGGTTTTTTAGCTGTCTAGGAATGGAGCAGAAGAGCTCTGCCTGCACACCATCTGGATGAGACAGTGAGAGGTGGTGAGCTTCACGTGAGCACAGGAAGAGGAGGGTGCTTTTCACTTGTTGGAGATCAGAACTGACACTTGGATGTGTTCAGGGTGCCATCTACCCTGTCTAAATATTTATTTCTTGTGTTGTGCTCAGTCTAATGCAATCAGACTACAGTGTGGAGGGCTGCCATATCCTTTTAACTCTGAATTTGTCTTGCAGTAACAGGCTCTGCTGCCCCCAAACTACGCATGCATATTGCAAGCGAGGAGAAAAGTTGGAGCACCAGCTTGCATTACAGCACCTCCTGTGTTGCCTCGCTTCTTGCTGTCAATTAGATCTGACAGAGCTTGCTCTGTGTGCTACCTTAGGCTTTGTTGTGAGCTAGCGAGAGACACTAACCAATTTAAGTGCAAGCTTGATTCCCTTTTTATTAGTAGGAAGATAAATGACCTAGCATTATCTTTTGAAATATAAAAATGTAAATTAACTTCTACTGATAATAATTTGTTTTACTATATTCACTGAACGTTGAACAATAATGCAGGCTGCACGTTTCCCAGATATTCCCCCCAGTGGAAGAACAGTGTGCTGTGACAATACCAGTCTGAGCAATCTCTCTGTCGGGCAGAAACAAGCTCATTTGAGCATGCTGACCCTAAGTTAAATTAACCATTGCACATGTACTCTGCCACCCATGCAGACTGTTCTGTGAGGTAGGCTGGATTAGAAGGGTGTTTTTTTGTTTGTTTGTTTGGTTTGGTTTGATTTTTGTTTGTTTGTTTTTTCCTTAAATCACTTGATTCCCTTGGGCCTGGGTGAGATACAGAGTTGGCTTTGTCACACTCTTTGATGCCTGTTATCATCAATCCTATGGTGCCTGTCACCTCGGTCTGCAGAACTGTCTGTAGTAGCTCCCATAGAATTGGTTGCATAAACACACATTGAATAAGGAGGATAAACAGTGTTTTACCTGGAAAGAAGAGTGCTTATTCTACTCAGCTCAAGCATGATTGTGCTAATTTTGTTTGGTTCCTTGTTGTTGTAGACTTTAGTTTTTTTAATAGGATGGTTAACTTGAACTTACCACCCTGTTGTATCTGTAATTCAGACGAAAACTGTTTCAAATAAATAGCATGGAGAGCAATTTTTCAAGCTTCTCAGTGTGGAAGAGCTGAATCATTAAGGACTGTTCTTGTACTGCTCTGTGTTACTGCAGCACATGGAGGGGAGAAGTTGAAATACAGTTAAAGAGTGGCTTGACCCCATGCAAGGAGTACACTACTAAATCAAGCCCTTTTCCTGGTTCCTATAGTGCTATAGATAGCAGAGATTTGGAGCATCCCTGGACAAGTCTCGGTTTTGAGTGTGGAGAGACTGAAAAGGCTAAAATAAGCTTCTGATGCCTGTAAGACACTCCAGGGCAGCCCAGACACTTGCCAAGTGTTAGTAAATGTTGTCACTGGACTCATAGGAGAGCTTCAGTGACAGAGGAGGCCAGGCAAGATGTTTGATGGTAATTAAAATGCCCCCCATATGTTGATATCTTTGCAACTGGGTATCACCTGATCTCTCCAAGCCCCACTGTCACTGGACCCTCACAAAACCTCCTGGTTGCACACACGTGAAATCAAGGTCTCTGTGGAATAGTGGTTGTGCAGAGCTTTTCCTTGGCTTTGTTTTCCTGTGTGTCAGTTGTAAATGCCTCGGGACAGAGGAGTCTTTCTGCATGTAGACATGTGCCTGCAAAAGGTCTTGCTGCTGCTGGTACCCAGCGAGCAGGATCCAGCCCTGCTCTGCTGTCCAGAGCACTGCTATGCAGCAGAACCCCTCTGTCATCTCTGCTCCCTATTGGAGCTGGACTAGGCTCTATTGTGAAAGCCTAGAAATTGCAGTGAAACTAAGAAAGTATTCTGTGGTGTTGTTTCCTTTTTTTTTTTTTTTTTTTTTAATTTATTTAAGTAAAATTTACCTCATATTGGTTCTATAACCCATCCTTATAATCTGTTGCAGGCATTTGATAATACTAAATTGAAAGTAGCAGATACTCTCCAGTTTGATAAAGGAATTACAAGACTAATCCCTGGAAAATTTTGCGTATGTGCATGTATAAATTGATTTTCATGATCTTATATAATTTATATATGACTGCCTATGTTCACTGTGGGATTTATAGTATTCAGTTACTGATTGTGTTCAATATGCTTTTAAGTTTTGCTTACAACTTAATGCCAGATAAGTAAATATGCTTATGATTTAAAGGCACTATCAGCTGAATGAGAACTGGTGACCTCAGCCAAGAGCAGAGGGGATGTCACTTGTGGACTTGGTGTGTGTTTTGTTAAGGTGTGTGGGTCCATGAGTGTTGATAGATGAGGGGCACTGGATGAAAGACTGTCCCTATTACACTCAACCATTCCCAGGAAACATTTTAAAGATGTCATGTTATGATTTTTTTTCGTCTTGGAGAATAACTTCTTTAAAATAGCAAAGGTTGGTGCCCAGTGTCAGGTAGAGGGACAGGCTCTTGGAGGGGTTCAGAGCCAGAGGCTCATCTCCTGCAGCACAGCAGTGGGGCAGGCTTGACAAGCTGTGGAGGTTCCTCATCCTCTGATGAGATTAAGAAACAGTGGAAGCAATAGTACTGCTTAATTAAAAGATATACTGTTGTCCCCTATGTATATTTTCTGGTGTGTATAATGTAATTAACATCACTTTAAAGATGCATGGAAAAATACCTGGTCCTTTGGGGACTTGGTAACCAGCTAAATGACTTTGTGTGCAATGTCACCTCCTTTATTTTTATGAAGTAGCTAAATGGTGGTGAGGAAGAGCAGAAAAGCCTCTTGGATTGTACTGCACTGGTCCATACAGGGTTCTGTTTGTCTGAGTTAGGGAGGGACAGCCTGTATTCCTCTCTGCACAGCAGCTGTCCTGAGTGGTCTTTTGGCCATGCCAGGTCCTCTGACCATGGTACCAAGGCAGATCAGAGTCCCCTGGGTACTCGCCCTTTTCCCAGATAGTCAGAGCAATGTCCTGCCTTGCCAGTAGTTCTGGAACCACAGGGAGAGATACCCCAGCTTTTCCATCAGAAAATGACACAGGAAACGTACTGGATGCTCTCCTTTATCTCTAGCAGATAGACTAACAGTTAAGGATGAAGGAGAGTGAATGAAGCTGCAGGAGAAGTGTGGGAGACTTGCACGCTGCTGCTTTGTGCTCCTTAGGCTCCCATTGTGGTTTCAGCCTTCAAATGTATTGGTAGAACCAAGCATACCACTGATAGACAAGTTCTTCTGTCCTCTCATTATGGCTGCAAATTTATTTTATTCCTTTTTGAACCGTTTGTGCAACTGTGCCATTTCTTAGGTCTTACAGAAGCTCTGAGCCCCCCCAGCAAACACAACTCTAACGCTTCTAAGGTTTGTTACTAAAGCCTTTTGTATAGCTCCCAAAAAAAGGTGTTCAGTTTAAATGCAGGAATTTTACCATTCCAACATCTTTTTATCATCTTAGCTTAGTTTACCCCTCGGAGTTTGTTTCCAATTCTTCACTCTGTTTGCATGAGGGATAAAAAAAATTGTTATTCCTAGCTCTGTGTGAGATAGCTTTGTTTATGAAATTGTACCAGCTTGAGACACAATTACCACAAATAATTGCCAAGAATGCTTGCTCTAAAAAGGAAAGCTTATGGTTATTGTTGGCAATGCTTTTTACAAATGGAGATTGGCTATTTAAGGCTGAATATTGTATTTTTATACTTGGCAGTCAGGCACTGAGACTCTGCGCTCTAGTAAGATCTTATTATCCTGAAGTGGCATTTTACTTAATTGAAGGAGTGAGAGTTTTGGTCCTTCAGGTGATGGGGACAAAGAGTTTGGCAGTCACTTCATCATCCTTACCACCCTGCCAAGGAGGTGCTGTGGTGGACAGCAAAAACGACAACCAGAAAACCCCGTTCTTTCTGACAAAGGAAACTTGGAGAAGGTTTTCTGCTACAGGACTGCATTTTCTAAAGTTATTTTTCAGCTGCATCTGGTGCTGCTGTGTTGCCCCATTAGTGCCAGTGTTTCTGCTGGGCTGCAGGAATGCTCTTGTGCCAGCATGGAGGATTAATGCTGCTTATCACATGCCCCATGACAGAGCTGCTTTTGTTTCTTTTAGTTTACTTTTCTTCAAAAACTTAATTTCTAGTGGAAATAGATTTTTTTTTTTTAAAGATTTTTTTTATCCAAATAAGAAGTAAATTACTAAAAGCAAGCAAAAAAATTGGGGGGGGAGGAGGTGTTCTTTGGAAGAAATAGGTTTTTTTTGAAAGACATACATATATTTTTCTTCTCTCATCAAAATAGTTCTCAGGGCTGCAGAGAGGGGGTGAGGGATAGGAAATGGAAACTGTTAAGAAAGGCTTTGCATTAAACCTACTCCCTTGAGAAACAGAGGACATAGGAGAATGATGCTACTAATAATAGACAGTGTGGGGTCTTGCGTGTTAAATCCATCTGATCAGATAAGAAACAAGCATTAGCTGAGAATTTGGGGGGTGAGTCCTTGCTCTTTGCAGAGGTTGGACACAAAGAGCTGTTTGCTGTAAAATGATGAAAAATTGGAAGGTACTGGAGGGCTCTGCTGTGCTGGCCAGGCACTCGGGTGCTGCCCAGTGTGCTCAGAGGATCAGCAGAGGTCTGAATAATGCTGCACTGTGCTCTTGCATGGGTTTCTGGCAGGAAATCAGCATCTCAACGAGTTCATGGCTTTAATCTCAATAGCATTTTGTTATCATTTCCCCCAATGGCTGGTGTATGCTTTTATTTTTAGATAATGGGTGCTGGTGGGGCTGTTTTTCCCACCACCCCCTTCACTCAGGAAAACCTTTCAGCTTGTCAAAACAGCCATTAAAACCAGGGTTGACTGTTTTCCATGGAAGAGAATTTGCCTTGAGTTGTTACTGATCAGTGAAACTGTTGCTGGAAACAGGGTTTTAAGAGGGATGCTGATGAAAGTAAAAAAATTAGGAGAAATATTGACTGTCAGAAATGGAAGGGCTGCGTTGCTGTGTGCTCACAAATCTGGCTTCTACAAAAGGGGGTGGGTTTTGATCCTGCTGTTGGAGAAGCAGAGCTGCCATGGTCATTTCACAGTGAGAAAAGCTCCAACTATATGGGAAAAGGTTTGGATGCTGGGATGATAAAGGTTTCTTTAAGCATCCATGAAGCAGAATGGCTGCTTTTTTATTTTAAATTTATTTCCAAGGTACTACATATGAACTGGTTTTTTTGCCTGTACGGAATTATTTTGTAAGCTGCACTTTGTCATACCAAAGCATCGAATCTGGTATTCAGATCCTGAATATCTGCAGATTCCCCTAGCTCCAGGTGGAGTTTTATTTCCTCTCAAAATGAGTATTGTGATGTTTTGCATTCCTAAACCCCAAATTCCAGAAACTGTGTGAGATTTGCGAGAATTCAATTTTGATAAAAAGAAAATGGGAGGAGAATGTAAACATTAAATGTATAAAACAATTCAAGGAAAACTGTGACTTTTTTTTTTTTAATATATATGTATCTATCTCTTGTGTGCATATGTGTATGATACAAATGATTCTGAGGAAGCCTGCTCCATTTTTGGATGTGGATGTGGTTAAATTAAAAGTGTTAACAAGGTCACATATAAGACAAAGCAACTATTCACTGAAAAAAAAAAATTCTTCACATTAGAAAAATATATTCTGTTGTATGCCTGCGGATATTTTGCTGAGTGCAATTCCAGGTCAGAAGTTCTTTTCCTCTCACAAATAAAATGTGAAGATGCACTGGGATTGTTCGTAAAAACAATTCCTTTTTGAAGAATAACTAACTGAATTTACTGCAGAAAAAGCATTAGTTACTGTCAGAAATATGGCAGAGCTCTAGACACGTGCTCTGGATTGCTGAGGTAATTGAGAAAATTAAAGGATGATCCTATTTGGCATGAAGGGCCCGCTCATGAATTGGTCTGGGTGCCTCGTACAGTCTTCTTGGAAGTCACCGGAAAGGGAAGATGCAGAAGATTCTGGGGGTCCCACAGGGCTGGACTCCAAATGCGTGTTCTTCTGTGTTGTTTTCACTCAGGTTGTTCTGTGTGAAACTGGAAGATCAGTTAGCAAGTAACTTATTAACTGGAAAGTTTTTTCCCCTTTAAAAAGCTCGCTCTATGCCTGTGCACGTCTGGCTCCTGCCAGCTCCCAGGCATTTGTACATCTTAAAGCATGTGAGTAGCTCCCAGAAGTCAAGGGCATTGCTCACATGCTTTGAGTGTTTGTAGGACTGAGACCTTAAGGAAACCTGGTCTAAATAACAAACAATTATCTGAGGCTGCTGCATCTGTGAGTGATTCTGTTATATTGAGTTATTGAGCTTTAGATGAACTTCATTGCAGAATGAGGTTCTAAAAAACTGGAGGAAAGATACTGGTCTGTTCAAAAGCAGTATTTTATTTGGGTTAACTCCTGTCTTTGGGATCCCACCTTGGAGCTCAACTGAGCACACCATGAACTAAGTCTTCGGTCTTGTTAACGAGTGTGACCCCAAGGACTGTGAGTTGGTAACCATTTCTGAAATGCTGGCTAAAAGAAAAAAGAGGTGGGGAAGAAAAGAAATGCCAGAAGGAAAGGAAGCAAAAGCTAGCAGGAATAAATAGTTTTAGACAGAGATTGAAATAAGTGATGGACAGTTTTCCCTATTTTTATATAAGCTCTTCATCAGTGTAATAACATGACTGGTGTGGCATGGCCTTTGACTGGAGTGGGTTGGCAGGGAGCCACTGGATCTTACTTGTTTTTGCTTAGACAGGGCATTGTCAAAGGACACAGTGGCTCATCACTGTAAATCTCACTGCTATTTATCCTGCACCAGCGTGCACGAGTCTTCAGGCAGGAGTCATCTTTCATGAGTTTTTTATATACTGACCAATAATCCATAGAGTCTGAAGCGTGATCTCTTCCATCTCTAGTCAACATCAAAAGAAGATTGCAGTGTGCTGAATAGGGAGTTTTCTCTCTGCTGCTGTGGTTGGGTCTAGCGATGGGAAAGCAGAGCACAGTTCAAAGATCTGCGCTGCTGAAATTGCCTTGTAATGCTTTATTCATATCTTCGATACTGCCTGACAGAAAGCAAATTTATTCATTCTGTTGCCTGGCTGTGATAGAGAGCTTAAGTCCTAGAGTAAGTAAGATAAGCAGTTTGCAGAGATGCTGTTTAAAGCCTTTACCTGGTTCTGGGCTGTGGAATGACAGAAGTGCCACCAGAAGTGGCCCTTTGGAGATCACCCAGCTCAGGTTCCTGCTCTAAGGAAGCTGTAGCACCAGAGGAGGCTGCTTATGCTGGTTCAAGGATCATCACTGCATGCAGGGATGGGGTCCTTCTTGCTGTTGGGAAGATAGATGTGGGCAGCAGGTTACCTTCTCTCTAGCAGAATAGGGAGCCCCATAGACAGGTCGGTGACCACTGTAGCCCCCTGACACTTCTGTGGGCCCCCCTGCATGGTGTCAGCCTGCACCCCTAGGCTGAAACTGGCCTTTGCCTTGTGAGACCTCACTAGGTCTGAAAGCCTTCATCCCCAGGGTTATCAGGATCCATCTAGTGTGAGCTCCTGGCTGTTTCTTAGGTTGCTGCCTGCTGTGGTGTGCTGTGCCCTTCAGATGTGCAGAGGACGTGCTCGGAGTTGGCATTTGTGTTGCTGGTGATGACCCTGATATTGATGCAATTTCCTCCTTGTTCTTCACTGCTTGGAGATGGATGCCAAGAGGATTGCTGCCAACAGACTCACCCAGTTCTCCTCATGCCCTCCCTTCCCTAAGGCTGGGGGCAATGACAACCCTTTCCCAGATGTTAGGGACCTCCCCTGATCGCCAGTTTTTCACAGGGGTTTTTCCAATTTTCAGTTTTATGGGATTTGGGTTTTTTTTTGTTGGGTAAGTGATGCGACACACAGAGGAGATATTACAAGCTGTAAGGTTTTATAGTATATCAGGAACAGAAGCAAGCAGATCTAGCTGTTGGCAGCAAGTATTAAAAAAGAAGCAGATTTAGAGAGGATTATTTCTGCCTTTTCATTTGGAGAAATAATCTTCATTTAAAAATTTGTTACTAATATGCCCCATGACTATACATTCATCACTACCCCTAATAATGCATTTTATCATTAACACGCATGAATTTTTACTTATGTTATAATCCAATCAGAAGAAAATCTCCCTCTTTAAATGCAAGTGGAACAGGGACTCTCAGAAAATTTATAGTTGAGTAAGATGGCTCAAACTTAGCAGAGGAACTTTAATTTTTGCAATACTCTCTGATACAGCTGAAGTTGCCTTTTATACATAATTTCTTTGTTCATTTGTACATTGTGGATGTGTGGAAAGAACTAATTGAACACCCTGTGCAAACTTGGAGGCCAAGGAGAGGAGAGTCAGGGCTCGGGGATTTGTTGGGTATGGGGAAGGAATTAATTGAGAGGGTAACAGGACTTTCTGGGGAGAAAAAACACAGTTGAGCCAGAGAGTTCTGGAGAGGAGAGCACTCTCTTGCCCTTGATTTGGCTTATCTTGCAATTTCAATCATGTCCTTGGATTATCTTCGTACTCACCATGAGCTGCTCTTGAACCTCAGGGTCTCTTACAAGCACAACTAGAAAACTGTGGTGACACAGATAAGTTATGGAATCATTATGGAACTATTCCTTCTGGTGCAACCCAGCCAGCACTGGGGCAGATGTGGCAGCAAAACCCACTAATCCTCTATAAAGCTTATGAGGTCACAGTTTCCCAAAGTGTGGCACTTCTGTGTGCCTTGAAACTCCTTGGAAGCAGAAGGGGAGAGCTGAGTGCTTTGCTTTCGATCCACCTGGTGCGAAGCAGGCAGGGGAAACCCTCCACCACGGCTGCTTTCTTAATGGATTTGCGTCGTATTCCGAGACATGAGGCACGTGTGGGTGGGTTATCCATCACTGCCACCTCCCATTACACCTCTGGGGCTCGCCTGGGTTGCTGCCTCTCTCTCCACCACTGCTGAATTGGCCCCTCAGAGCTCCTGGCTGTGACCGTGACAGGCCAGCAAGATTTGAATGCTGATTTTGCCTTGTCTTTTTCTTACTGTTTATTCCCTGGGCAGAGAGGAACGCTTGGGTCATTGTTCACGCCAGTTTTTATGCCCTCTTGTGCTGAGCTACCAATTTAAGGTAGTTCTGGTTTTTAATTACACCTGTGTATAGCCTTGGCTTTATCAATTTGCTGTCCATTGTCGCTGATTAGTGACTTGGGTAGGAGTGGTGTTATGCAGGTGTTACAGGAGCCTAACAGGCTGCACAGGGGGAATAGCTGGGTGTCCCTCTTACTTCTTGCATGCAAGGTGTGCTTTAAAGCCTCCAGTGACTGAAGAGAGCAGCCAGATGCAATGCTGGTGCCAGATCTTGCTGGTATGTACTTGATTCAGAGCCCTGGGATTCAGGCAGTGTACACGTGTGAGGGAACATTGTGAGCCCAAAGTGAGAATCATTTAACTATCCATCTGTACAGAGAGCTGGGGGGAACTTATCCTAATAAAGGTCTTCCTGCAGCTTCTGTTAAGGGTCCTGTGCCTGGAGGGTTGCAGGTCTCCATTCATACAGAATAACTTGGGTTATCTCTGGGAGGAAGAGGGAAACTAAATTCCCTGTTTTATCAGGAAAGCCTAAAGGGCATGCACAGAAATGTTCCTAGTGCTGGGGAACCTGGGGGCAGAGATTAGAATTAGGGATTTACTAAAGTTGTGTAATGCAATGCTCCTTTTAAACTGCTTGTGCCACGCTGATGCCTTTTAGTTTGCAGCATTCAAAAAGGCTTTACACCTGCCTTGGGGTGAGGGGCCCTGACTTGGTGATAGGTGAGCTGGGCTGAGGGCAGATGGACTCACACTGTTTTACACAATGGGGTCAAAATTGCACATGGAGAGAGCGTTTAGGAGAAGGTAAAAATAAACCCACTGAGTATTTGGATAAACCTGTAGCTGTTCAAAACGTTGATGGCTTGATTATTTGCCTTTGTCTAGTTAAATGCTGGTTGTTTTAATCTTTTGCTACCAAATGGCTGATCTCAAAAAGATTTACAGTAAAAAAAAAAATACATATTTAATTTGGAAAAAAGTCTTGCAGGGAGGAATGTATTTTTGCTGGTTTGCACAATAAAAGAGCAAACCACTTTGCATTCTTGCCTGATTTCAAAGACAGAAAATTGTCATTTTGCCATGAAAGGCTGTTTTTGCTGACACAATTGGTGGTTTAGCTCTGCTTTGATTTCCTATTCTAAATATGTTGCAAGATTATAGGGTGCATCCCAAGAAATATTCAGCATTTTTTTCCCTTTTGAATTGCTTAAAAATTAGGATAATGATTATGAACGTGGCATAAGTCTATGCAAGATGTATTTTTTCCTCTCATTGACACTCAGTGTGTGCACTCTGGGATGGTATTTTATTACAGGACATTGATTCAAAGAATGCATTTTGAGTGTATTAGGAGGAATTAATTGAAAAGTAAATGTAAGTCCAGAGTCTCAACTGTTGTGTATCAGTGTCACACCACTGAAGTCAGTAAAGCCATGCCAATAGAGATGTGCCTTCTGCTTATTTTCTCCATTTGTCCATAAGGCAGAGCTGGTTTTGCCACCATAGGTAAACTTTATGTATGTGAGGAATAGAAGAGGGGGTCAGTAATTTCAAATTGTAAGGGAACTCAAAAAGTAATTTAACTACTTACCTCTGAAATAGGCAGAGATAGAGCTCATAATGATTGTTTGTTAGATATTTTTATATCATTTAATGAATTGAGTTACTGGGTACTTCCTGAGTGGTTTCCCAGCAATATAGAAGTTTTACCTAGCGGTGGAAGAAGTGACCCATTTCTAATTCAGCTGGCTATTCACTAAGAAGAGGGGTTTGGTTTGGGACTTGCCTCTCCTCAGGCTTGTATGTGCAAAAGAAGTGGCCAAGTTAAACCTTTGTAAGTGATTAAAAACTCAGCATCTCTGTACTTGGTACTGTTCGATGCAGCAGTGACCTCTGGTCTCCCTCCTCTCCAATTTTAAGGACCTGTTCTAGAAAAATGGATCCTCTGGGCATTTTTTACCTTTCCAGTTTTTCAGTGAATCAGTCCTAAGAATCAGTTTTACAGATGAAAAACATTTTTCCTAAATCTCGTTTGTGCAAACAGTGAATCTGTTTTGGGATTTCCACCATCCCCCTTCAAAGAAAGAAGAAACAGGGGCATGCATCCAGTAGGGGAAATGGGAGCCTGAGCAATGCTATTGGATTCACTCTTATAACAGGAAATGTAGTGTCAAGGTAAAGTTACTGCCCTGTCTGAAATAGCTCTATCCCCGTGGCATTAAATTGACCTTGAGGTTTGACAAGTTCATTACATGCAGCTGTTTACATCAGCTTTTTAGGAGAGTTTTTATTCACTGAGAAATCCATAATTATACTGTTTTTACGGGCAAGGAACCCCTCCTGGTGAAGGCTGGGGTTTTTTGCCTACTTATTGATGACAAATGCTTGCAAAACGTGTTGCAGATCGAAAAAATCCAAAAATACAGCTTTTGTTTGCTTGGAGTCACTGCTGCAAATGTCATGTTTGCATATTTTGAAATTAAAAATCAATACACCATTACATATCAAGAAAGAATATTTCACAGCATCTGTTGTAAAAAGGTTATGGATTTCCTCATTAGCAGCTTGCTTGGAATAGAGCTCAGGAGGAAGGAGTGGGGCTGTTGGTAGATGGACAGGACAGTTTGGGGCTGTGCTGGTGCTTACAGCTCGATCTGCTGCCCAACCTGGGGTTTGGAAAGCACACCCCTCTGCTTTTGGGGAAATTAGTCACGCTCTGAGTTGGTGCCTTGTGTATTTCTTTTGTAAGGCCACATCAGAACTGCTTATTCTTGTGGTATAATATGTATCAGGTAGAGGATTAGGGTGTTTTTTTTCTTGTAAGTAGCTATTGATGCAAATCTACCAGGACAGAGCTAAAGAAGAATGAATCTTAAATCCACTAAAGAAAAAAAATGTACTAGGAATGAAAATGATAAAGCTCAAAACCTGTTCCTTTTTTTCTTGTCTTTGTTTAACCAGTCAAGGCAACTTAGTCATTACAATGTATTTTGCTTTCGAAGAGTTTCCCTGTATGTCAGTGGATAGATACTGTACACATCTGAATTCCATCTACAGCTGTTCAGTGTATGGATGCTTGGGCATATTTTTATTAAGACCATACACAAAAAGCCCTCTAAGCAAAAGCAAACCATAAATAAGTGCTCGCTGGGGAATGAATTATTCTTCTTGAGTCAAAGTCAGCGATATGGTATTGAACTAAGAATTTTCTTATTGTTACAAGAATAGTGTGGTTTGGTAAGTAGCACGTAAGATTGATTATTCATTTAGCAACACCCATTTTGTACATGATGTGCCAGCGATCACAGAACTCACTAGCCCTAAGGTTCTTGTTATATGAGTGTATGTCTGACTAATTTGCTATCTGAGATAGAAGCAAACTGTTCTCTTCGTTAATCACAAAGGCTCCTTATGGGACACCAGTTCCAAGTGATCTCATTTTTGTGCAGGTCTTTGAAGTTTGTGGAATGAGCCCATACATAAAAATATCTGTAGGCTAAGTGCTGGATTAGGTAAGTTGTTGAACGGATAAGTTTGTAGCACAGCATCTGTCAGAACTGATCTGGGGTCATAGTCTCACATATCTTTTTTTCCAACCAGTATGTATCTTATCTACCAATTTTACAAAGTCTTCTAGGACCAATCACCCTCTTTTAATGTCTGTAGTAGACCATTCTGAAGGTGATCTGTGAAATGAGAGAAAAGAAAAACCAATTAAATAAAACACTTGGGTAGTACTTTGTGTAACACTGAGGTTCAAAATGATAGGGTGGTTGTTTTTTTTTTTGGTTTCTTTTTTCCCCCCCCCAAAATTTTTTGACAGGAACTATAAAAATGTGAGAGTTGGAGCAGTTCACATTATTCAGAGATGTGTCATTTCAGCTTGGGGTAATTTTACCTTGTTTGTTGAGTTTAGCCCCTGCTTTTCTCCGTGATAGTTACACTACAAAGATATGCTGGTAGGCCAAAGGAGAGGGAGCATCTGCACTGTCCTTTGGAGACTATGATGACAGTGAAGCCATATCTTCAGTCTGTAATCAGTATTACACCTTTTCAGGGGGGCAGGAGAAGAGGAGATAAGTGATTATATACTGTCTAAATCATATGCTTCCTTATCAGGCAGTTTCAACCAATAAATCCCTAAGCTCAGCTGCTGTTACCTTTGTGTGACTCTGTGCTATTGGAAGATTAAAAAGTGTATTAAAAAAAAAGCCCAAAACATGAAAAAACAAACATGCAAGTATTCTAGGACTTTTTAAAATATACTATGATTAAAAAACCCAAGTGGCAAAGGTGAATTACTACTTTTCCGCTGGAGGAAAATAAAAAGCATTGTTGTGCTACTGTCAACCCAGAACAGGCTTTTGAAGTAAGATAGTTTGGTGAAATGCAAATGAACATTACTCAGAACGCTGCTGGAAAGATAAAATGACTGCATGTGTTGGGATAGATGGTCAGTGAGTAAAGATCTATTGTGTGCTGAGTTGTGTGGCAATAAAGATAGGCAGATAAATGCGGGTCAGCAGAGAAGATAAGACAGGCTATATAATACTGAGCCACCGTTTGAGGGAATATATAAAACTGCAAGAGCCTTTGCAACAGATGATGTGAAAACTTACAGCACTAGTGTTTTCCACACAACACCAGTGCAAATCTTTTTTTTATTAACTAAGTTGAACTTTAAAATTATGTTATGACCAAAAATCAATAAAGAGAAACTGATTTAAGTTCATCCAAGTGTGAAGGGGTTTATTACCAGTGCTACATCACTCTAATGATGTACTCTTAAAAATTTGTTTTCGTGATATATTACATCTATTATTGCTAAAAGGATAAAACTGCAAAGCAATAGTGGACATTAATAAATCAATTTAAAGAAAAATGGGCAGGTAGCCAGAGGAAAACAAAATCCAATTTGCAGTTTTTAAACATTGTGCAGTTGTAATGTATGCAAATGACACCCACACCAAGGCCGTGGGTTTTCAGTTGCTAATGGGATTCTCTCCTGGTGCTTATTTTGTTTGTTTGGCCTAGGATAATCTTCCTTGGAAACTACTCTGTGACAGTACACTGATATGTAATATTTCTAAAGCTAATTTCTCGCTTAACCTTCCAGATAGATCCACACTATAAAAACATCCCATGGGGCTTTGTTGGTCAGGTTGCATGAAGCATTTATTGGAGCTGTTAAAACACAAAACGTCTGTCTTCCTATCTCTGTTTCCATTTAAATTTATTGTCCTGGTTTTTGAGCGTGTGCCATGCACAGAGCGACTGAAATCATGCTGTTTTTCTGTTTGCTAATACCAGAGTTAAAGTACAACCTGTGCTGGTTTTCTTTGAGCAGTAGTTAGGCAAAACTTTTCAAACACATTCAAAAAAGTTTCCGTCTTCTCTTCACCTAACTGTAACCAAAATGAACTTTAGTGGTGGGGAGTATATTTTTTTGGCAAAGCAAACTGTGAATTCCTGTTGGGAAGCATTCATTGCCACGTCTCCTAATGCTGTGTGCTTGTGGACTGTGTTCTTCACAGAGAATTACATAGGATCCCTCTTTGGCTGTGACCTTTCTTACTCTAATGGCATCTGACAGTGAAAAATGCTCGGATTTTCAGAGGAGCCTGGAAATTTAATTGGGCATCCACCTCTTTAAAGCTCCTTTAGCAAGCCAGGCTTATTTGTTTTTATTAGCGTGCTCACAACTCTCGGAGAGGACGATACAGCTGAAACCAACCCGCATACGTGATTACGAAGAATTTGTGAAACACAGAGATTAAAATAAGGTGGTGGTGAATAAACACGCTTTCAGGTCAGCCCTGCTCTGCAAACTCTTCAATCTGTGTTAAGTCCAGGGACTCCTTCATTAGGGCACGGTCGTACCGGGGGAAGTGACACTCTGACAGTGGCGGTGTCAAGCTCTGCGTTGGTTATGTGTAAAAATTGCTCTTTCAGATGTGTTGGGATGCAGGAAGGGAGGAGGGAGGTTTGTACTTGGAAGCATTAGTGTTTAACCTCCAACTGTTGGGCGTCACCTTGAGAGGAGGTGCTTCGTGCTGGGATGCAGTGCCAGCTGTGCCCTCGTCGGTGGGTCTGGCTGGCTCCCTGGGGGATGTGCTGACCTCATAGAGGGGGCAAGGATGAGGAGTTATGGAAATATATTTGCCCTTTTTTAATGCCTGGGTTGCAGAGATTGGTAGACAGGTCTCTTGAGCATGTGTCTCTTTGTTATTTGCTGAGTGCTGGCCAATGTTGTGAGAGGATTCAAGGAAATTACACTGTTAAGAAGCGTGGGATTTTTGTTTGTTTGTTTTTAGTTTATTTTGGTGTTTTGGTGTGTTTTTTTTCTTGTAATAGAAGCTGCAGTTGCATGTAGTGCTCAAGGAATGTATATTCAAATCAGTTTCTGTCCTCCCACTGCTCCCCATAAGCTTGGGGAAAGCTCAATAAAACAGATGCTTTTGGAAGGTGTTGTAAGCATCAAATAGGACTGGGATATTGCTTTCTCTTAAGTAATCTTGAGCTTGTTAGCAGCCACTTTAATTTCTTGTATCAGTTTTGAATTTCTTACGAACTTAACACTACCAATGTTAAGTACAAACTTGGGGAGCAGGTAAGCTAAGTTGCTTCTATACTTGGGGTTTGAACAAATGATGATTTTTTGGACATCCAGAAGCTCAGACTACCAACAATGTGCTGATCACCTTCAGGAAGCTGGAAGGTAAACACAACCCAGCAGTCAGCAGAGACATGGCAAAGCTATTGCAGGAGGATCACTACAGTGATACTTGAGTGCACATCTTTATTAATATTGAAATGTCAATGGTATTTTTAGCCCAGCATTTATAACCCCTTTGAGCAGGGTGCCTCAATGAATCCAAATGTCTTGATGGATGTCTTTCCTTGGTGCCTGCCCCAGAATAGTTGAGAACCAAACAATAATTACAATCACTTCTATACAGGCAAGAGAATGATAATCTTGGATCTTGCAATTTTCTTCTGTCTTTAGCTATCATACAAGTCTGTCATTCTTGCAAGTTTTAATTTCTGGCATCTGCTTGGCAGGGGTAAATTAGCTTAATTGCTGTTAGATTTTTCAGAAAGTCTTCCAAGCATTACTCCAGCAGACAAATTGTGTTTGCCTCTCCACAAAGAGAAGCGGCGATGGTACGTGTCCCAGAATGTATTACATCCACTTACTAACAATTTCACTGCAAACCTTCCAGTCAGAGCGCTGATAAAGCTGGCCCTGGAGAGTAGCAGCAAAGTTATCAAGCAGACAACTTCTCAGTGAGTAGTGATCTCCCTTGATTATAGAATCATGGGAGGTGTTCCAGTGGATTAAAAAATGACACCACAGGTGATGTAAGTGGTAGCTCTCTGCTGTGTTTTCTATTGAGAGTTGTCCAGTGAAGCATTGGACTGCTGCTTGCTGGCAGGAATGATTGATGAAAGATTAATGTGGATACAGTCTTTTCCAAACTTTTGGGATGCTGAAGTCTCTCAGGGGCCTGCTGGTGAGAACCCAGCTAAGAGCACACTGAACATGTCAGTGTAGGAAGAGGCAAACCCTCACCCATCTACAAGAAATTTCCAAGAAATTTGAAGCAAATATTTATTAACTTGACACAAGCTTTTGGGAGGGGGAATGCTCGTTGCCATGTCAGTTCAATTTACTAACACAGATGGTGTTTTCAGAAAAGGGTCCTGAGTCCCCAGATCCTTGGCATGGCCTCAGGCATAGGGTAGCTGAAGGAGTAAGACAAAAGAAAGTCACCACGTTTAGGATTATTTCTGTGCTGCCCCCTCTACCTGCTTTGGGAGGATTTGACAAGACAAAGAATGTAAAACCTAAGCCTAATCTTTTTTTTTTTTTTTCTTTTTTTTTTTAACATTAAGGGAAAAATTCATCTTAAAAGAGCATGAGGAAGTAATTTTATTTAATTTCCAGTGCCACCTCTTGATATGGCTGGATTGTTTATCCTCCAGTGATTCATTTGCTTTTCTTTTTAATGATGGAAGCCACTTGGTTGCAAGAGTCTATTTAAGACAGTATAATAAATATAAAACTTGTGTTTTTCAGGGTCATGGACAGGGCTTCAGGATTTTTAATTTCTCATAATGTAGAGATTCAGCCTCAGAAAAACAGCTGAGCTGGGGAGAAGGAATGCTTCTGTCATCTCACCTAAGGCTCAGCCTTTGCACTTCACATCATTCCTGTGCACGCAGGGTCATGTACTGTGGGGGTTTGCAAGTGATCAATACATTTACTTCGATTTAGCATTTTGTAACTACTGAGACACAACTTGAGCCGGTGTCCTGAAGGTGTATTTTAGGCGCTGATGGAGCAATTTCACTTTTGTGCGTAGTGTTTCTTTTGGCCATTAGTTTTGAGTAAGTCTGTCTTGGCATTGTACGTGTGATGCTGTCTGTGCAGCTGCTATCACAGCTGTAAGTCACCAGAGAGATAAAGATGCCGTGTTTCTCTCCTGATCTACAGGATTTTCAACTTCTTCTAAGAACAGTGCATGAAACTGTTGTGTCAGTGAAAAAAAGGCAACGTTCCTGTTGCTTTGAATGAGGCCGCTTTTCCTACAATCTTTCAGAGACCCAGAGCTTCCAGCAAATGTCAAGTGATTTTTGGCTGTGTTTTAGAATCTGTGAGGTATCTGTTAGGTTACAGTCCTTATTTCATCAGTCCCTCCTCTATAAGCAGTGCCTCTAAAATTGACGATAAAAGGGAAGTATCTAAAATGGTGAGATAATTACCTCAAGCAAGCAAAGAGGAGAGTTGCTCTGCATTATTCAGGGCTATTTCTTGATAAAGGCTTCTCTTTTATGAGTCTGTTTCTGCGAGGGCATATTGAGTGAGAATTAGATGGAGCCAGTTTGGCTGGATTTTACTGGCGGAAGATAAACACTGTAGATGAGAAACATGTTTGTCTGGGCCAGAAACCTGGTATTGCAGAGAACAGTCCAACAATATTCATTGATGTCCAGTTTTCTTGGCATAAAAACGGGTGCAGTTCTTTCTTTCAAGGTACCTTCTGCTTCCTGTGGTAATTTAGCTTGTTTGCCTGATGATAGTCATTTAGTGTTAACAGAGCCTTAAGTTCAAAGTCGTTAGCTGCAATGAACTCAAGATAGAGTCAAGATTTATTTAATTTGTGTTCTGCCAAAATGAGGAGGTAAGAGGTAACATCAGTCAAATAAAGCGTTGCCACTTGTCAGATTAAGAACCTGGTGGTTCTGGTTGACGGGTTAAACTAGGCTGCTGATTTGGTCACTTCTGAAAGGACATGTTGTCTTTTACTAGAGAGATCAGAAAAGCTGTAGATGTCATCCCTCTGAGCCATAAAGCTTTATTCTGTCACTGTTACAAACTCTCATAAGCCCTTCAAAAGCTCCTCAAGGCGGTGTAGTTAGAAGTCTCTTTATCTGTCATTTTGTTTAAACACTTCATGGAGACATCAGATTTTCCACAAAACTTTTTGGATGCAAATGTGCTTTTGTAACCCGGGATAGAAGGGACCAGAGTTTCAGTTTCTGGCTTGCCTAATATGGCAGGTTTTAATGGAGCTTTTCTTCCCTGGCAGTTTGTCATTTCCATAAGAAATTCCCAATAGTTTAACCTTTGATGTTTCAAGAGAAATGTTTGGTCTTTGTTTGAGTCAGTCTTACCAGCCCTAAGTAAAAGTGTCTGCAAGCAGGCAGTTGCTCTCCCAGCATTTTGGGGCAGCGGTTTATTGATGAATATGGGGGAAATAAGAAGTGGTGAGTGGATAGCCCCCCGGGAGTCCCAGACTGGAAGCAGCGGGCTCAGGGCCTGTGATGGGAATCTCCCAGCACTTGAGCAGCCCTTGAGGCCAGACCTCCAGGCTGACCAGTGCTTTCCAGAGTCCCACAGATGAAATCCGTCTGCTGTATTTAGTGCAAGTGTGCAAAAGCTCCATGAGGGGAATGATCAGAAGTGGACTTTTAAAATACCAAACAGCAGCACCTGTTGTTGCTTACCCTGACCCCACTTCTCACCTTCTGCCCTCACCCCTCTCCGGTTTTAAATGCCAATAAAGCAGCTGCCCAATTTCCAGCGCCTGGCTGCTGCTTCAGGAGGTTTATTAAGATCTTTTAAAGAATTTGTAGTTACATCTTTAATGACCTTTCCCAGTTCATTGTTGATTAATTTCTAGGCTTGCAAACTGGGAGGATACAAGCTAACAGTGTGTTTTCTGCCAGGCCTGGCCTTGCAGGAATAGTTGGGTATCTAGCACACCATGTCTGTTAGAATTTTCCAGCTAATTTTTCTTCCCTCCTTGTTGGGCAGATGATGCCAGTGTTTAATCTGATTTTACTTAGATTTTTTTTTTTCCAGATTCCAACTTTTTTTTTTTCAGATCACAACTTTTTATAACATCCGTCATTGGAAGGGATGTGTGGGAAGAGTTATTTATCCTTGGGAGGAAGTTTACCTTCACATTTAACCCCTGGTCCTTGAGTTCTGTGGCTCTTCAATTTACTAGTTGGACTGAATGTTCCATTTAGTAAGGTAACATCTGAAGAATGTTGTTTAAAATAAAGAACAGCTGCCAAGGACTATGCAGTTGGTTGCTTTTGGCTGATGTCTGTTGACATAGGTGACGTTGTTTGCACAGAAAAGAAAAAAGTTCAAAAAAGCAAAACAGAATTCCAAGTCTTTAATAATCTGTGAAGTCTCATGTGGGACCTATGGGGGCATTTTGCTCCTTCCTGTGTGATTAGAAAAAGTCAGAACTTATGTCTGTGTGGGTATTTTTTTAAGCTGGTGCTACATGGCAGAAAAGCAAATATCATTCTGCCTTGATCTTGAGACTGTGATGGATTGGCATTGAACCAGAGCCAGTCCTGCCAAAATAACCTGGCTAGGACACCAAAGGCAAGGCCTGTGGCATATCTCGAAACAAGGAGTAGCTCAGAGTCGGGATGATTGAATGGTGAGGGCTATGTGATTGCAGGCATCTTGGCAGTGATTTACAGTTCCTATGTCGTCTGTGCTCTTACTGCTTCTATTTTCTGCTTTTCTTCTGCATTTTTGGCTAATCAGCTGGGGAGACTGAGGTAGACTTGGTGAGGTGGACTGAAGAACTTGTCTTTGACCAGACACTGGGCAGACAGATTGAGAAAGCTGCAAGTCTTTGAGCAGGAGAGCTCCCAGGAGAAGTTTTGCCCAGCCATTTAGGCTTCTTCTGATGATATATCTGCTGTAACTCTGCCTTGGCTTGAATGTAAAACTGACCTAGGTTTGGTGATCCTGGACAAGTCTTTATACACTACCCTAAGCTCTGAGTTGCAAAAGTGGCATCGCAGCACAGGAACTGCGTGATGGAGGTTGGTTTGTGTGCCTTATCTAATAAGGTCCATGGGTGACAGTTGAATTAAATCACAAGCCTGGGGAAATAAAAATGTAATGGCTGCCTGCAACCAACATCTTAGTTCATTTAAAATTTTCTCCTAAGATAATCAGTGTTTATTAAGAAAAGACATAGGTAGCTGGCCCCAAGACCTTGGGATTGTGCCAGTGTGTGCTGTGCCATGTCCACAACACTTCTCTGTGGCTTTCCTGGGGCAATGGGGTGCAGTATATGCTGTTGAGGTATATTAAAAAAAAAAATCTCTGTGGTTATATTCTTTTCATCAGGTGGGCTTAGAGACATATAAGATAGGGCAATAACTATCCTCTGGTCCTGATAAACTATCAGCTGTCTTGAAAAAATGCTTGGTTGGCATCTGTGCAGGTTTCTGCAGATCAGCCACATCATCTGATACTCAACTGCAAACTAAAGGAAACCAGTCCTCAGATGCTATGCTATTTATTGATACAGTATATTTGTTGGTCCTGAAATACAAAAGCAAGGAAGAAATGAGGAAATTCAGGGGCTTATCTCCAAGGATGTGTTTGATGCCAGCTGTGTGTCTCATTCGTGCTGTGGTGAACACAAGGCAGAGGCAGTCACATGCTGGTGACAACTGACATAATGCCACTCTTTCCCCAGGAGAGAGAGAGGAAAGCTCTGGTATTTTAAAAAAAAAGTGCAATTTTACAGTTTAGTGCCTTCCATTTCTGCCAAGAAGATCACTGGTAGAAGGAATTTTTAGAGTTGTTCCTTTTGTCACGTCACAACTGTGTTCACAGAGCATACGATGTTGCTGAACCCCAGAAGTTGAAGGAGTCTTGAGTATTACTTTCTCTTTTTTTCTATTTTATTATAACCCTAATGTAATTTGACATGTTTCTGTATTTTGTCAACTACGTAAGAATATGTATTTGTCACAAAATCTCATTAACATGAATACTGCTCCTTTCCAGTTTAATAGACACTGCCACAAACTTCCAATTTGAGTTGTTACTTTACTATTCTTGTGAACTAGCTAAAATAGAAGAGTTAGCATAATAACTAAATTAGTTATGGTCAATTTATCTGATACCAAAATGAGATCTGCAATGCTGCAGCTGCTTTGCAGGAAGAACATCAGGAAATTTTGTTGGTGTGTGTTTTCCAACAAGTTTCCTAACATCAATATATTTATTTCTCGTTAACTTTATGGAATTAATTAAATCTGAGTGGTATGTGTAACAACAGATCCCACCTTGCTTCAGAGTTTAACGAAAGGGAAGGAAGTCAGTCTGAAAAACTCAGTCCAAACTACTTTTTTGCTCTTGAAGTTCGGTCCAAGGACTTGTAAAAACATGACCAGAATCAAAATGAATACTGTCAACTTCTGTGCTGAGCAGCCATTTCCTCTGCCTTCCACAGTTATTCTGGTGTCATTCTCGGGTAGGATTTCATATACTGTAAAGGGGGAAAGCAACACACTCCATTGATTTTTATCATTTTGAGGTAATTTGAAGTAGTAGGAGCTGCATGACAAAGAGGGGAATTAATCAACAGACGTTACATACTTAAACATTGCGACAAATGAAGAGAGGACTTGAAAAGTCAAGAGTTTGCTTTTTCATTGTTTTTGGTTTGTTTTAATTCTGGCTTCCTGTAGTTGTTCATTTCAGAATAAAACAAACATTGTAAGTGAAATTAGTTTGCTCTAAGAACATGCAATCCTGAAAAATTTATTTTGTGAGTATTGCAAACAAATATTCCTCTTAACACCAGTCTGCATGAGCAACTAATATTTACCAACAAGGAGCTCTGATTTTTTTTGGTTAATTTAATCCCAGAAAGCAGGCTGAGTTTGTCCATTTCTATGTTTGCATTCATGAGGACATCACTGAGCAGCACAAAAGAGACCACAGTAGGCAGTCTCTGTTTAATTGAAGAGCTGGTGATTTCTATTAGCTTTTAGTTTGGGTTTCCAGGAATTCAGGGAAGAAACATCTGTGGCAGAATATTATGAATGAAGGGAAAACACATTGAAAATAAGTATCCCAGAGGGTGAGGATGAAATCATTGACCTGTGCATCAGCCACAGTGGTGCTGCAGAGAGCGGGGACTGTGTAGTACTCAGGAGCTGGTGCTGGACAGCAGGAGATGTGATGCTGTACCTCAGTTCTGCAGTTGCCCCTATCACCAGTTGATCCAGTTGCAAAACCACAGAGTGTTTCATGCTCAACTGCTTGATGCTGTCAAGTGAGTTTCCATCCAAACTCCTTATTTACTGCAGGTCTGTGAGGTTTATGCAGCTTATGTTTTTGAGGCACTTTAAAACTGTCATCTGCTATTTCTGTGTAGGTAATGCATAGCTCTGTGAAGCACTATTCAGTTTGCCATTTACTAAGTATCAAGGGAAAATAATGGTATTTTTAGATATTCAGACACTTTGGAGCTAGACCCTGCTTTATTCAAAGCCTGTTGAAAAAATGAGCAAGATGGGGAAGGGAAGTGGGTAGGAGGAGAGAAGTAATTTTGCTGGTTTTGTGTGGGTTATTTTAATCAGAGGGCAGTGATTTAACATGACCTAGAATCACAGAACAGAGAAACAGATCAAGAAATCTTTTACTGGCTGGGTTATGTTGCTTTTGTTGCATTCTTTAGCTGTGCATTTGTACGAAGATCCTGAATTGAGAAGTTCAGTTTGACTGGCACTTTTCAGTGGTGTCACTCAGAAGGGACAGAGTGAGAAATGTTGAAATGTCATAGAGCACAACAGGCTCTAGGAATTTGCTCTGGGAATTTCCTAGGAATTTGCTCTGCTCTGAGGGTGGTGACATTGAAATTGCTGGGCAGAGTCTCATTTGTCTTCTTAGTTTCTTATGTGATTTACATATGGAATCTCAGTGTAGGTGAAATACAGTCCTCCTTTAATTTTCCATCCTTTTGGTGCCGTGGCAAGTCTTTAAAATATCGTGATGAAAAACAAGCATAGCAGTGCTGAAGAGGATTCATGTCTTTTGTTTGTGCTGCTCAGTTTCCAGGGGTTTCCAAGCACATATGTGTTCCTATAAGAGGGATACCTATATCTATCTATCTAAAAATAAACATATATATGTGCATGCATATAATTTGAAGAAAAATCAAGGACTAAAAGTACTTGTCCTTTCTCATACCAAGACCCTACATGCTGTGTAGCCATCCAGGTGTGTGGTGCCTGCACAGGAGGGTAAGGTGAAGTGCTGGAGCCTCATCCTTTATAGACTTTGATGTGTGTCTGGCCCTCGAGGAAGGCTGGAACTGCATTGTCATGGACAGAGTGCATTTGGTTAAGTCCTGCATTCTTGACATGGATTTGTCTCAAAGCAAGTTTGAGGACCTTCTTGAAGAGCAGAGAGGAGAGGGAACCCTTAGGTTTCTGTGCTTGGCTGAATCATACTAGCAGCACATTTTCCCCTCTTTGGAAAAGGAGTGGAAGGTGAAGGAAGGACTAAGGGATGAGGGGACCTGTAACCATGTGAGTGTTTCTTGCCTGTTTCGGTTGGTTTCATGTTTCCATGGCAACATACACTCTGTGGCTTGAGATCCAGTGAAATGATAACTGTTGTGTCCATGAAGGGTTGGGTAAAAAAAATAAATCATGAAGCAGGTAAAAAATAACTCAGCATGGGGCACACTTGGTTCTGGAGCTAGATTAACCTGATATGACTTGTGGAGACACAAGCTGGGGAGTAACTGAAACGTGCTGTGGTTGGGTCTTGGTTCAAGTGACACAAGAGGGAAAATGCAGAGTTAAACAACATCATTGAACTTATTTTTGTAATGAATTAGTGAAAGTGCCATTTTTAATGCAGACTATGAAGTGAAATGTGATGATTAAGGGGTTTTAAATGAAGCATTTCTTGAGGATGAGGGTAATGCTTCAAGGTAGACAGTACAGAGAAAATGGACCTAATTCTTTGGGCTTGTGCCTTCCTTTTCCAACTGGTTGTCTCCTTTTTCCTCCTAGTAACAGTTGGTCTGTTAAAAGTACTGCTTCCACTATTGGGCAGAAGCTGGAAACCTCAGCATACAGTCCTGAGTTCAGACTGAATGAACAGCTACTCAGCACCCATTAATTCACTTAAACAACAGCTGAATTTTCAAAATTGCATGGCTCTCAACACCTCCCCGATCTCTGCTGGCTCTCTCTTAATAAGGATTTTTTGAAAACAGAACTCTCTGCTAAATGGGCTAAATGCTTAAATAGGCATTTATCTCCTGTGAGAATGTGCTCTGAAATATTTTTTTCTCCAGCAGATATGGGAGGAAGTAAAACCATGTGCTTGCAATGGCTTGGAGTGGGATGAGCTGGCGAGATCCTGCTGGGAGCTGAACTCTCCAGTCTCTGGACTGTGGGACTCTGAACAAGAGGATGAGCCATGAGCTCAGTATTGCAAACCCAAGCAGTAGCAAAATGACCTCTCTGTAAAAGAGAGCTTTGGAGTGTGGTTGAAACCGTGACTGCCTCCTGCAGCCGAGGTCTTCTGTTTGCTGGATCAGTCTCTACACTGAGCATCTTTCAGTGCTGGAAAGAATGCTGTACATTCTCCACATTCCTTGTAATATTGTGTTTTTATAGTATTGGATAAGGCCCTTCATGACCCACTTCTGCAAGTGGCTGGGACCTCCCTGTGATTTGTTTGTGAAAGTGCTCTCTGGTCCTATTCCTGACCCATCTGCAATGTTTCTCCATCCTGAAAAATCATGGATTTTGTGTGTGAAGTCCTTTGCCTGTTGTTGCTCTGCATTCCCAAATACTGAGCTGGCAGACTGCGTGTTCCCCGAAATATTAATCCCTAAATCCCTCCTTACACCGCTAAGTCTGAATCAATTACAATCTTTCCCCCTCCTCTGCTAATTATATTCATTTGGAAGCAGACCTAGCCTTCTCAGAGGACCATCCTTTTAATTTCCCTTCCACACGTGTAGCAATTAGCTGGAGGTTGTTGCTGGCTTAAACAGTGAGTGCTCTGAACGGGTTGGAGTGTTAAGTACAATGAGACAGTTGTAGGGCTCTAATGGGTGAATGTGGCATGTTGTCAGCCAGGGCTTGACAGAAACGGTTTCTTGTTGGATAAGAGAGGCCTGGGGAAGCCCTAGTCCTAGGGCATTGCATTGGTGGCATCCTGCTTTAATGAGCTTTTAAAGAAAAGATTAATGTTTTGGTTTCGGTTTGGTTTTCCTTGCCCTCACACTATAGAAGATCTCAATCCTGCAGTGCCCTGGGGGGACAAGTGTGTGTTTTTTCAGGGCTGTACAGAGAATTTGGGTGGTGTAAGTAATTTTTGTATTGTCTGGACTACTTGTTTTTCATCATAAAATGTACATCTGTAGCCTTTTTAATGCCTCTTTTTTTTTTTTTTTTTTTAAAGTCTTTATCACTTGGCAGGGATGTAAAAAGTTAATAACAGATTTATAATTTTATTAGCATTTATGCTGTAAATGCTGGAGAGTTCCCCAACCCAGATTTAATACATCCTTAAAGCCCTTTTTATTAGCTTGTTAATTCCCAGCAGTACCATTTTATGGAAATGTGAATTACATCTTTTTTTTTTCTAGAGGAGAAACAGTGGTTTAGATCCAGATGATGAAAACATGGAGGTTTTTTTTTTTTTACTTTTTTTTTTTTTTTTTTTTTTTTTACAGGGGGAGGAGATGACTTTTCATTTTTATTTCCCCCAAAAGTGACTGTTTTATTGTAGCATTACAGTTAATTTTGACAGATGTGAGTGACAATACCAGGTGACAAGGAGTGGGCACCTGGTGTCATCCTTTTCAGCAAGAAACGTGACTGAGTACTGGGCAGGTGTGAACACAGTGCGTGCGTAGTGCGATCCCATGACAAAAAGCCTCTTGGTGACCCAAACCTGCTCATTTCCTTCGGTTTTCAGTCAGACTTGGCCAAGTTCACACATGGGTTGTGTAGGTTTTTCTTTTTTCATAGGTCTGTCTATCAGGGATATGTTGATTTTAACAAGTGCTTTTTATGTTAACTAGATACTTTAACCATGACTTTTTCACACTCTGAGGATAGGAACTTATTTTCAAAATAAATGTTTTCTCATTCCATTGACAAAGTGAAATATAAATTACTTTGGGGGAGTAGCTGTGCACATATTTCAGTCTATTCGGACTGTAGGATTGTACCCATGTTATTTTTATTATTCCTTCATATAATGGACAGTGTGGTGTGAATTAAAGGTTCATGGTAGCTGTAGCACCCTGTGTAAGCCCTCTCCATTGCTTGTGTAGTCATCCATCCGTAGTTCCATGTGGGAGAACCAGAATTTTTGTGGTTATTGTTCTGTTTTGCACATAGCAGGAGCTGGCAGCGGACACGAGTAGTAAAATACATTTCAAACGTTTCCTGTATGGCTAATTGTAATTTCCAAGGCTCCCTCTGTGACGGAGCGAACAAAAGAGAGCTTTGAGAAAAACTATCATTAGCCTCGTGGATCAATATGGTTTAGGAAATACAAAACAACTTCGGTTGTTTAAAAATAGGAAGTGCCAGAGGGGGTTCCTACCACCCTGCTGAAAACAAATCACAGCATTGATCTGTCTGCAGTGTAACTGCAAAATTTGCAGAAAACAGGTGAACCAGCTGGGAATATAAATAGAGCCTCTCTGCAAGCTGTACCTGTGTCGTTTTTGCCCTCCTGGGCAGCCCACGAGTCGTCTGTAAGTGAGATAGTTGCTTGCTTTGGGGGGAGTAGGAAGTGAGTTAATGCCAACCAGTGGATGCCTCTCACAGCATAATATTGTTGTATTTATCTTTCTATTAATGGTTTCTTCTCATCTCTTTGCCACTCTCAGATCAGATTTTCTCAGGTAAGTCAAAAGCCTATTTCAAGAAATCCACCCATGAACACGGCACAGACCATGGAAACAGAGAAACCCCAACTGAAATGATAGTGGTAGCCTAGCTCTAGGTCAAGGAAAATGCTGAGAAGCAAGAGGGCAGCTGACCTTCTGAATGTTTAAAATACATAAAGTAGTTGTATGAAGCTCAGTCAATGTTCCTCAGGTGATTTTCTTTGGGGTTTCTGAAATAGTATGAGGGTTTCATTTCTTACTTACTCTTCAAGGTTAAACTTTTACATCCTGCTGTGAAAGAAATTTCCCCTTCTCTGCCTCCAAAATGACTGTGGGCTTTGGTGATGTCAGCCAGCACATTCTCAACACTTTGATATGAGGAAGAGTTTAGGAATTTGGGGTTTGTTTTGAAGCATGACCGTTCATCTGTGGCAAAGCAGCAGAAGGCCCACAGGAGTCATCCTGCCAAGCTGTGTGTGTGGTACCCACATATGCACTTTGCTATTAACAATTGTTGCGTCAACTCTTTATGCACAGTGAGGTAAGAGCCTTCCAAAGATCACAGATATGTCATTCACTGGGCTTTTCAGGGATTAAGGTCTGTAGACTTCCTTTCTGGTATTTATTAATGAATGATTTATGAAGGCAAGTGCTTAGTCCTCCACCGTTAACTCCGGATTGCATTACATTCCTTCCCAGCCCACGGGGAGAGTTTTCAGGGAAAAGCAAGGATAGGACAGCAACAGATCTGATTTTTGCTGCATTAGTTTTACTTGTGAGAATGAATGGAGGTAGCTGTAGGTGTGTAAAGAAAATTTTAATCACCTGGTGAGTACTGGGTCCTGTCTTTTCTTGACCATAACCGACTGGAACTAAAGTTTCTTTCCCAAGTGTCATGTTACTTCCAGGCAAGGAGGAATTTTTGAGTGTTTGACTCGTTCTGTTTCTATCTCAGCTTGCCAGTACTGAATCTGCTACTTATTTTAACTGGTATTTTAGCTTGCCAGTAGAATCCCAAATTGAAACATCAGGGTGCTGAAAGCCATCTTTGTCTTGACCAAGAAGGAAACTGTGGCATCCCAGGACTAAAAAAGTAAATTTCTGTGGGCTGAGCACATGTCTGAGAATTTGTTTACTGAAGCAGTGGCTGGCCAGTCCACTGAATGCAGGATTCCTCTCAGTCTGGTAATTGAAAGTCAAATCAGCTCAGGGGGAAACTATCCTTGTTCAGTTGTAACTCAAACTTGGAAAATTTTGTTTGAAGAATATTGATTAATGATTTTCAGTGAGTATTAACCAATTACAAATTACTATAAGACCTCAATAAAATTAAAAAAAAAAAAGGAATAGGAATCTAAATACACCTCTATTCAAAAAACTAGAGATATTGACTTCAATTAGATTTTAAGAGATGCTGAAATGTAATTTTGCTTAAGCACTAAGATAATGTGCCAAGATCCTTCTCTTACACATGGATACCTCTAAGGGTGACTTAATCCCAGCAGGAAAAATCATATGTGGCTGAACTGCCATCAGCAAAACTGAGTAGTGACACTGTGTTACGCATTTGGATGGCTACAAATGCATAGAAGGAACCCCACTCTTCCTGTTATTGAGACCTCTGTGTTTGTATTATTTTTTAAGAATCACTAGCCTAAAGATACACAAGCAAGCGTGACCGTCTAATCCCTAATTAACCTCTTTGTTGAAGGCTTTATATAGATTATAATAATATATTAGAGGGTTTCTGTGGTTTCTCAAGGCATGCTTCAATGTCAGAATCTGCTGTTATGTGTTCAGTGAGCTCATTGGCATTTGTGCAATAGATAGCTGAGGGAAATGGTCTTTGACAGTTTAGTATCATTCAATGGAAATTGCCAGGGTTTACATCTGAAGACATCTTACACAACAGTTTCTTTAAAAAAAATTTTTTTTTGCCTTGTGTGCTCAGTCCATGCTGTCAAGCCCGTTCCTAAATACTACAGCATGGTATTTCAGGACAAGAAGTCCTTCTTTGAGTCTCTGAAAGCTCCACAGTTAAGTTTTACATGCCATTATTAAAGATACTCTATGTCAGGTAGGACTTCTTTAAATATCAGTGCTATCCCAAAGATCTGGGCTTTTGAAAACACTTGATGTAAGGACATCTCATCTTGAAGATTCAGTTTTCCTAGAGTTGTTTTAAAAATCTCTAGCTTCTCTTTGTTCATGAAGGGCTACATAATAATTGATTTCTTAAAATTTTTTCCTTTCTTACTTTGAAATGCGTCCCTTTTTCTCAGTTTGGCCATGGTTTTGAAGAAGAAACAACAAAAAGGCAAAACCAGCCCTATGTCTTATATCCTTTTTTATGCCTTTGTAGTTAGTTATTTACTGTTGGAGACAGAGGAAGATATTGCAGTTATACACCTGTATTTTCCACAGTAAACTTGATGGAGGACAACAAAACTCCAAACTTGAAAGTGCCTAATTAAAATTCCTAATTTGAGTAAGAATGTCTGCAGTTTTATTTGAAAAGGAAACTTTAATTTTCCAATAAATGACCTTTTTTCATAGTAGTACCTAAACCACAGATGTGTGAAAGGATACTTTTAGCATCCCTCCTTGGATCAAACACAGCACCTGAGTTGTAGAGCTGTTTTTCATGGGCCATCATAAGAAGTGCATCTGGGGATCTGGACCTTGGTGTGCCCCTAGTTTAGGGCATGTTGCAGTGATTTTGAAGTTGGTGGAATTACTCACGTGCTTCAGTGTAAACACCTTGCTCTCCTGAGGGGTCAACAACTGCCCTGCTTTATATTTACGTAGGAGCAGCTAAATTCTTCAAACCAAGCAGTCTCTGTTTCTAGTGCCTGGGATGCAGAAATACAGTGTTGCAGAGAGGAAATAATAGCCCAAATTAAATCTTTAGAGGCTCCTCTGCAGCTGGGAGGGTGGCAGATATTCCTATTGGCATGCTGATTATTGTAGCTGAGCACTGGAAGAGACAAGCGGTCCTGGTATTATCAGTGATGGCAGAGCATAATCTGAAATATTCAAAGAGCAGCTGTGGTGTTTTGGCTGTTGCAATCTTGATTGTGTCAGCATAGATAGATTTCCTTCTGTTTTTCCCAGAGAACATAATAGTCAAATGAAACATGGCTAACTACAGCCTTGGGGCTGAGTTGGTGTTCTCCACCTGAGATGTGATTGCAATTTTTGACAGGAAGACTAATGTGTGTTTTATTGTTGTGTATTTAAATTTGATTTGGGGGTAGAGGGAGAGAACATTTTATTAAAAAGAGAAGGAAAATAACTTCTTAAAATATTTCCTGTTGCTCCTCAGGCGGACTATGGAAGAGAAGACAGAGAGATCATACAGTGCTTTTCTTTTTGAGGGGGTGTGAACACCACAGAAGTGCTTCTGTAAGAATTCCAATCCAGTAGCTGTTGATATTAAGCAAGATGATTTAAGAAGTAACAGCTTAAATCCATCCTGGTTCAGCAATTGAATGAAGGCGTGAATAAGCACTGTCTAAATATTTTGCAGGAGTGAAGCTTAATGTCCTGCTGTTCCCCTAAGTAAGCATGGTGAAAGGGTGTTTGCCATGCTCATCTCTTGCACGTGAGCTTTGTGGCACTGACTTGTGTTAAGTGACAGCCGTGTTGAAAACCCCTTGCTGAACACCCCTGCCCTCCTTGGTTGGCAAAGGGAGCTTGAGATGCTCCTGGGTGTAATGGGGAGCTGTGGCACACTTTCCTCCTGGCTCTGCCCGACCTGTGGCACAGTATAGTTTTGTGGCTCTGTTCTGTGTGTAGAATAATGATAGGGTTTATCCACGTCAAGTTTGACGAGTCTTATTTTTCACAGACTGAGCAGAGGGAGGTTATTTCTCCCACGGAGCCTGAGAGGTCCAAGGCATCTGATGTTGCCGCCATCCAATTTTGTTGTACCCCAGAGCTGAGCTGCTGAATCAGCTGAGAAAATTCATGGGGGTTTTGGGAAACAGCTTTTGAATTTGCTAATAGTTGTTTTCTTCTGGAAAGCAGCTGGCTTTGGAGAGAAAAATGGGGCTTAGGGCCTTATATTCTGAAATAAGCACTTTACATCAAAGTTACATATGTAAGGTGTGCAGTGTGTAGGGACCTGTAAACAGCTCAGGATCCCTCTAGAACAGGGTTTTAAAATTGTGATCTATCATCTTAGAAGCCAGTGCATTTTGTGAGAAGGCTCATAAAACACAAGGAAGAAAAAAGGTTTGCTGCTAAGACATACATTTTCTGTGTGCGGCTGCAAGCTTTCACTGTAAAATTTCTGGAGCCCATGAACTAAAAAGATTAAATCTGTTCTTTTGGCAGCTCTGTCTTATATTGCAAACCCTTGTGAGGGCCCTGGGCATGGAGGAAAAAAAAAAATTTATGCAGTAAGAGGAAACAATGGGCAAAGTGATTACGGCTTCACAGTTTTGTTTGTATACAGTTGGGAAAAGGCTCTTTTCCTTGGAGGAGATACATTTTCAGGAGCTGAACATATGTGGCACCAAAGCATGCGTGGCAGCCAAAATCATGGGAGCATGATGTCAAGTCACTGCGATCACAAAATGATCGATAAGCCAAATGTAGATGGGATTTCATCAATTTCCAGCTTAGTTCATCTGCCACTGGTAACTCTCAGATCTGTAAGAAGCACTGTCATTCCTTCTGGCTTGGTGAGCTGCAGGAGTGGAGGTGACTTGCCTGCTCTTTTTCTGGGCTTGGTCTTAGAATTATTCTTGAAGAGGAGTTGTGAACTTTTCAATTTTTTTTTTTTTTCTAAGAGAAGGTGGATAGGGGTAGGCAGGAGGGGACTATACTGTACTTACCATTTCTGTTTCACTTTTCAAGATTTTGTCAGCCCTCAAGGCAGGATGACCTTTAGCAGCCTCAAAATGAAGGAGTGTTGAGTGATTTTTCATTTTATGAGATATATAATACAGGTGGCTAATAAATAAAATACTGTGATGGGCAGAGAACTCACCCAGATGTCAGGCAAGTGAAGAGCATGTTCCCAGTTGAGAACTGCCCTGTGGAGCTTGCCATCACTGTCACCTTCTCCCTGTGTCTCTATGTAACAGTAGCATGAGCCTGGTGGTAAACTGCAGAGAGATGTTTGTGAGTGTATTCAAAATGAAAGGTGAGATTTGATCCAACTCCTTGAAGATTTGTGCATTCTTTATTTCAACCATTGTAAAACCCTGCAGTTCCTCTGTAGGAATTACATTGGGTTAGGGACTTACATTCGTGTTACCTGGGCATGAATTGTAGGATTTTTCACGTAAAGACAACCTATCAACAGTGGAAATTTTCATGGGTAGCTAAAGGGATTCATCTGCTTAGCTGCTCTGAAGCACAATGAAAACTTCTCTGTAGGGTGTCCCCTGTATTCAGTGTTTCTCTTCCATAATAATGATTAATGATAGCACAACGTTAAATTAGTATTAGTCTTTTTAGCAGAGCTGGTTGAGTGCAAAAGCATTTAAAGGTGTATCATCATTCAAAAATCAAATTTAGGGTTGTAAATTGAACTTGCATTGTCTTTGGAGTTACTGGTAATTTCCCTCCATTTGATATCCTGGTGTTTCTTGCTCCCAACTGCTGATACCTGTTCATTGCAGCACCTGCTGTTGGGGTTAATTGCTGGTAGGACACCATTTGGTCCTGGAGAGGCAGAGGAGAGTCTTCCCTTCAGAAGTATATAAAGAAAAACAGCAGAAAAATATCTGGGTTTCCCCCCCCCTTCTTTTTTTCCCCATCTCCTACCTTGGGAGACTGCAATCTCTCAAATGATTGTGAGCTGTAATTGGAAATCGAGTCCCTTGCTTTTAAAATCTTTTCATAAGACTCTCTCCTACTTCATTAAATCATTAAATGAGTTTAGCAGGTATTAGTTTTGAGCTTTATTAATTGTGACTTGTTTTTCATTATGAGATAATTGTCAGTCACGAAACATAACTGCTGTAACTTATCTAAGCAGACAAAAGTTTCCAGGAGGCAGGGAGAAAGGAAACACGAAAAGGTCGCTTGTCTTAAAACTTACTGAAATGAATCCCTGCTATGGGTATTTAAGCATTCTTGAAAATACCTTGTTTAGGATGGAAAACCAGCAGCTTAAAAGCTGAAAATATTTCCAGAAAATATTTCCAATTTCTAAGCCTTCCTGGTTAGGTCGATTTACAAGCATGGCAGAGCTATCCAGCTTCTTGAAGGCTGGGAGTCTGTTGGAAACTGCCAAGGGCGATTCAGTTCACTTTGAGACTTGGGGCTGCTTGCAGCCAGAACTGGTCTTTATTTTCACATGCCAGGCAAATTCTGTGTTTTCTGTGGGTCCCCCTGAGTGTCTCAAAATGCCCCTCCATGTTGAGGGATACGACAAGGCTCATGAGCAAGCACACCATGGGCTCAGAGGTTCAGCAGTCCCTGCAATGACAAAAGAGAGACTAATACTGAGGAGTGCCAGGCCTGCCTGCTCTGCGTTGACAAGAGCAGTGCAATTTATCTTCAGCTTTTTTTCAGGAACTTCTGGGAAACAAACTATGCATAATTTTAAAGATGCTTTCATGAAACCATTAGGCTGCATTAAATCATTTCTACTTTATTGTGTAGCATAGACAGACCTTGATGCACAACTCCAGGGACTGAAGAACAAATCCAAGCTGCAAACCCTGTTTGGAACTAACGCCTGGTAAATACAGTTTAAAGGGTTTTTTTGGATTCTCAGTTATTAATCTAAATGTAATTCATCCTTCCACTCAGAAGAAATTACAGCTATAATGCCAACATTTGCAAGCAGTCGTGAGTGATACTAGTAGCCTCTGAACACCCATTCTTTACTGAAAATAGATTTGCCACTGCCAAGTGATAAGATAAAATCTTTTCTGCAGATGATGGCTTCTGGAACATAAAAAAAAATATAGTTTCTGAGAATCCTGAGAGTAAAAGACATGTAGTCTTTTAGGGGCTGTGTCTTAGAAACCACAGTGCTGCTGTGATTCCAGTAGCCTGGCATTTCATCTGTTGTTTAATGGGCTAACAGAGTAAAATATCACCCTGTAATGATTCTTGAATGTGTGTGGGTTTCTTTATAGCCTTTCATGGAGCTGCAGGCTTCAATTTTGTCCTGAAGAAGCTCCTGATATAAATTGGTAATAGATCAGTAAATCAGATAAGACCTGCTGGATGGGGGGGGGTTGAGGGCTGGAGCAGAGGAGAGACCAGCAGCCACCAGCGATGGCAGCATGTCTGGCTGAGCCCCTGCAGCTTTGCTGCTGCTCTTTGCCTTCCCTTCCCGGTGCTGGGAGCCTGTCTCCTGGTGGGCAACAGGGAGCTTGTTGACTTTTCAGTGAGGCTGGAGTAAACAAATGCATCATCTCTAAACTGGGTAGCTCAAACTCATTCTTTGAAGCACTCACAGGGGGATTCACCTGGTAAACTCTTTTGTTCTTTACTTCATTAATGGAAGTGATTCATTCAGGTACTGCTACTGCAAATGTTTTCTGAGGTAAAAGCTGTTATACAGAGTGAATTTCAGAATTGGAGCCTAATCCTGTGTGTGGCAGAACCTTGCTGTAGAACGGTTAGCACATTGTGGTGGAATGGATGTGAAAGCAAAGAAATTCCCTGTAATAGCCACTATTAATATGAAGGTAATGTAGGTAAGGTAAGCTGAAAGCCAAGCATGAGCTTCTGCAAAGAAAGTCAGCATTATATTTGGTGTTACAAAGAGAGTATATCATGAGAGGGTGCGTAGCTGTCCCTTGGCTGTAACATTGCACTCAGTTTTGGACTGAACAAAAAAGGAGAAGGATGAAAAGTTTGAAGTAGAAGAGACTTGGGACAGAGCAAGATTGCTAGTGCAACATGTAAAAAGTGCTGCAGAGAAGGCCATTTAACAAGCCATGATCCTAAATACCAACCAGACAGAAGGTAGGAGTTAGAGGGTATCTTTGTAACACTGAGGGTGGCAAAGCATTGCAATAGATAAACTGGGGAGATTGTAGGGTCTTTATTGCTGGAAGGTGTTTGTAACAAAAGTGGTTTAAATAGGGCTGTGTGTTTGTCTCAGAGATAGGATGTCTGTCTTGGAAACCTGTAGAGGTGAAGTGGGGTCAAGTCTGGCTATGTGTAACCTGAGCAACATGTGAGTTAGAGAAGACTGCCTCTGACTTTGGGCAGACTTCAGGTTCAGAGTTCTGTAACCATTTTAAAGTTTCCTAGGAGTAGCTCCAGGTTAGTAAAATAATTTTTGAGTTTCTTCTGATGTAGCCCATGAACGGTTTTAGGAGACAGGATTTACTTCTCCTTTATCTAGTTGGTGACAGAAGCTGAGTTACCAGGTTAGGATTTTTTTAAAAAGCCTTGCTTGTGATCTGTACTCATTCATAAGCAGACGCAGTTTCTTCTTAAAGCTGATATGTATCTTTTGCTTACAACCCCAGCAAAAGAAATAGCTATTCTCCTGTGTGTAGTTGGAAAGCTTCTACCACAGATTGCAATTCACTGCACTCAGTGGAGTTTGAGATTGTGCAAAGCCAAAGAGCTCTTTTATGGAGTCAATGGAAATGTTTTTTAGGGCTTTTTTATCTAGCATCTTCCTAAGCAAAGTTGTTATTTTCCTCTCTGCCTACAAACTAAACTGTACCAGAAGCTAAATGGTATGTGCTGGAGTTAATCAAAACACTGAACCTGATGGAGTTCCTGTCATCATCTTCAGCTCACCCTAAAGGATGAGGGCAGCTGGAATTAACTTAGCAGAGTGAGAAGGAGCAAATACTGTATTAGGGTTATTGTCCAACAGATCTATGCACCTTGGCAGGCTGATTTGTTTATAATCACCTTGCAAGAGCACAAAGTGAGCGATCTGGCTTGCAACACTAAAACCATTAGGAAGGAGGATTATTGTAATGAATGCGAGTTGACATGGAGAGCTCTCCCAGTCTCTCTGCACAACAACTGTGAGGGATCCCCCCAAAATATGTCTGCTTTTGGCTGGCTGTCAAATCCAAAATGAAACACCTGTGTGCAAGATAAATTCATGGCTGTGAGTGCTAGCTAGTTGTCTGTGGTCCTGACCACCTGCCAGGCTTTAGGAACTTGCATTTATTTGTGTTTGTGTATATTTAATACCTAGTTGTGATGTGTTTGTTGTCCTTTTTTCCTGGGTCATCTGTAGTAAGGGTCAAGCAGTTTGTGAATATGTTGTTTGTGCACAAGGTGTTGTGGCAGGGAGTGGGAGGTGTATTCACACTTTGCTTATTTGCCTTTAATTTAGACCCCTCTGCTAACATTTCAAGCATAAGTGCCTGTGGTGGTTTTGGACTTTGCAGCTTCATTTTTTGTTTTAGTGAGCTTGGACTCCCTCTTGAAACCATTTCCTACATAAGCACTCAGCTAACCTGGATGCCACTCCTGAACACAGAGAGGAGGATTCAAGGTCAAACTTGATGGTACTACCTCATTTTCTCTTAGTTCCATTAGCATTCACAACTGAGACTCCGTTGTGCTTGAGTCTCACGGCAGAAATATATAGGCTCTCCATGAAGATAGGATTCCATATGTACCGCTTTCGGTGAAATCTGTTTATCTTCGCAGTTGGCCAAGAATAAATAAAACAGCCTTATGGTTCCCATGAGTATACATTATATGCTTCAATTATTGGTGCATTATATTAGTAGCAGATGCTACATTCCCCCATATAAAAGGGAAGAAGATTTCTGAACAGTAAAAACAAATTTTTTACCTCTGTGCCGTAATTATCACCATTCCTTCATTTCAAAGGCATCTGTCTGACGTAGCCTAATTGTGATGCATTGTATTACCATTTGCATTACATTTTGTTCCTGGAAATAGCAGTGACAGCGGTGGTTAAGGTTGCAGGAAGGTTTCTGCTCTGTTCAGGTACTTCGAACCTTCCCCTGTAGCATTTTCTTTTTAGCCTGAATTGTTTCAGGCACGTCTTCTGGGCGTGTCAAATTGCCAATTTGCCCTCAAGAGAGCTGGTGTGGATACAGACCTTCCTGCTGCTTGAGAGCTATCCAGGGCAAGGGCTGGACAGATGTACAGCTCTGGTATCTCCAAACATCGTTTGATTTGCTTTTACTTCTCTTAAATACATTAGTACCGTGAATTTTATTTCTCTTTTAGAGTTCTGGGCAAGAGAACCTACAGATTGACTTGTTCTCTACTGCAAAGAAAGTTTACAGGGTGCAGAAAAAACCCACAGAAGTGAGGTTGGAACGAGTGTTTTTGTTGATACTGTCTACTTCCTGTAGGCTATGGTATGAAATAAAATAGACAGTTTTCAATAATCTTAACAGGCTTTCTCCCCAAAGGACATAAAACTTACTCTACTTCAGTGTCTGAGTCCACAGCTCCAGCGTGCAGAAATGCTGCCCCTCATCTCTTGCAAAGCCCAACTGGGAACTGCTCTGCAGTGTCACCTCCCTTTAATTGTAGGCAGTGTGATGGTAACATCAAAAAAGGCATTTCAGCTGTCTCAGATTCTTGTACCTATAAAACTTTTCTAATATACTTCTAGTCCTGGCACACTTCTCCCTGACATGTTCTGGCCCTCAGGAGATCAGCTCTTGGTAATTTTTCCGATTCACCTGTGCCCGCTGTGAACTCGAACGTGTTCCTTACCATTGGATTTCATCCAGTGTTGCCTTTTGCAGCTTGAACCTTACTGGATTAGGATGGCATTTCCCCCCTTGTTTAACACACAACTGCATCCTGCTCTGCACCTGTCCCTGCAGGAAATCTGATGGGATGGAGGCAGCTTTGCAGGGGACAGGCGGAGAACAAGGACTTGAGTGTGCGAGTAGCTGCAGCCCCACTCAAAATTGCCATGTAAATATTGGTTCCCTGAAAAACCTCTTTTGAGTTACCTTTGGAGAGGTGGTTCACTCTAATTCCCTGCCCTACCTGCAGTGTTCAATCAGCATGGGTGCAGCAGGAGGCTGGCTAATAGCAGACCTTTTCGGAGACAGGCGGTTAATGGGAACAGTAGCAGGCCCTGAGGTGTGTTTATACAGTCGGTCTCAGTTCCTCCATTCCTGTGATATATTAACTACTTGGGAAGTTTCCCAGCTGTTTCAGGGGATAAATAATGGCAGCGGGAGCCCGTATTTAACCTTCACTGTTCAGGTTGCATGCTTTGTAGTTGTCGTCTTTTATGTGCATGGCTATCTGGGAAAGGATATCCTCAGACACCCTCTTGCTCTCTCAGCTGTGCTGTTCCCCCTCTCTGAGTGCTGCCATGCACATGGAAAGGCACAGCCACTCATGTTTGTGTCAGTCAGAGAACAACCTTCATCCCCTGCATTTATGGATGCACCACAGTCTGGAGGCTGGCTCCCCCAGCAGCAGTCAGGGAGTTCCCAGAGGCTCTCTCAGCAATGCCTTTGCATCCTTTGTCTCCAAGTTATTTGCTTAGATGTAGCCTGTCACTCACTCTCGTTGTCAGTTTGTTTTCCTCTAGCTCAGTGACTATCAAGTAGAGGTGATTTGAGTTGTTTTTCTTTATTTCAGGCAATGATAAATAGAGATGCTTTGGATAAAAAGCAGTGAATCTGAGCTTTGAGATTCCCTACACTTCTTACTTTCCAAAAAGGCTCTAATCTGGGAAAGTCCTGGCCTAGCATGAAAGAATTTAAGGCGTTAGCTGTGACAAGGTTGCACCAGACTCCATTGGAAGTCAAATGAAGCTACGCTTAGATATCTTGGTGATCCCTACTCTAACTCAAATGTTACCTACCTGAGATTAAATTTTCTGGTCTTAAATGGATGGAAAAGAAAGAATCAGATGTTTGGGTAGGCTGAACTCCCCTTGGGTAAAACCCAGTGGTCACCATGGATAGCACTGTTACTGAATGGCATATGAGCATTTAATGTATTGCAGGTCTGAAGATATTAAATACTACACTACTGGGAAATAAAAAGGGAAAAAAGGGGTCTTTTGTGCTTTATTTTGGGCCACAAAACCTCAGGCAGGGAGCTTGACCCTGTGGAAGATACTGTCATGCTATTTGGGGTGACTGCAGAGAGGTGAGGGGTGTTGATGTGCACCATCAGTGCATAACATGATGTCTTTTGTCCTTAGCTGTTGCTCATGATCTGCAGTAATGAGTCACCTGTACAAAATCCAGGAACCAGAGAAGCAGGAGAAAGTTCTTTTCACATGGTAGGAAGTCAGCTGTAGAAAAGCCACAAGGGTGGGGAAGGGAAGAACAGGCAGCATTGTTCTCCTTCACATTTACGGAAGGAAGAGGATTAGTTTGGTTGCCACTCCTCTTACTGTCAAATGCTGTGGCACATGAAAATCTGATTGAGGGAATAGGTGTCACAAAGTGCTATGCAAATAATGTAGAGATAGTCCAAGTCCTCATGGTCTTGCAGCATAGCATTTGGACAGCACCAAGGAAACAGGGGCAAATGAGATAGAAAAAGAAGGTGGCAAGATTGCAGCAGAGACACATGGACATATATGTTTATTTTGACCATGGAGTTGTATGGCCATATAACAAACTATATCCAGTAGTCATCCTAGCCTTTAGTAGCATATGAGAGTACACAGAGAATTTGAAGTAATATTAGGGAAGATTATGTGGCTGGGCATAGAGAAGAGACAACTCTGACCACCGTGGGTCTCTTGAGACCAGCTGTTTGGATTCTGTGATTAAAAAGTTTTGGGAGAGTATTTTGTTGCAAAATTCCCTGGTTTTGCTTGTCTTACTGCTTAACAAACAGCCTCTTTCCCATTAGGGCTTTGTCCCAAGGTACCAGCTCCAGGAGCTGCAGGCTGAGACATTCCTACTCTTACCAAGTATATGTGAACTTTAGGATTGTTCAGAAGATACAGCAATCCTGCACTTCAGTTTTTGTCTGAATCTAAATTTCAAAATGGAAAGGGTTTCTTCATGATGGTTCAAGGGTACTCACCTTTGTTACGTTCACAAAATGAAAATTCATGCTGTTCCAAAACAAATTGACTTCTGTCCTTGATACAGAGATGAGCGTGATACTATTTTCTCGTGCCTCTGACTTGGAGGTTATAAAATTATTGTTGCTGACTGTAAATTATATCCTTGATTATAAACAGTGCTGGAACATTTTGTTTTAAAGTACCAGGTTTGGGACATGTGCAGTTTATTTGAGACTAGCTTTGAAACCCTGAATCCAGTTTCTGCCAGCTAGAAAGAGCCTTTTGCTTAATGAAGTTGTGGGAGAGACAGTGGGAGCTGTGATTTAGTGGGAAATAATCTGAAGCAAACTGATAGTAGAGAGTTTTTATGCACTTCATATTCTGCTTGTTCTCAGTCCATCTCCCCCCTTGGACTCTCAGCAGTATCTGGAAGAGAAGCTCATCTCTGTGTGACACGGTGTTAAAGGTGTATGACCCAATCGACCAGACAATTCAGTGTGGTTGGCTTCAAGCATTACTCCATTCCTAGTGACTTCAGTGGATTTGTACAAATAGTTAATGAGAAAGACCTTTCCTCCCTCAATTGGAAACATAAAAAAAGAACGTGCATTTTCAGCTTGGGAGCAAGTCTTGAAAAATCTACTTTATTTGAGTGTACTTGGGGTCCAGTTTTCCTTTAAAGCCAGAAAAGCATCCTTGCATCATCAGGGTCCCAAAATCATTTCGATAACCATGACTGAGCAATAAAGCAGTCACAACTCTCTGCCCTTTTCCACCTCTTAAACAGGTGAAAGTTAGCAAGCGCTGTTACACCTCTCTTTTGAGTTGCTGCTTTTATTTGACTCCAGAGGGATGGGGAAGTGGAGGATCCTTGCTCTGCTAATGAGTAGTGCTCAGAATCCATTTAAACCCCTTTAGAAGCTCAATAACTGAACAGGTAGGCCCCGCTGACGTCTGCAGAGCTCCGCTGCTGCATCCTCCCTGCTGTGCTTGGCGATAAGGCGCAGCTTGAATCTTCAAACGCCACTGGGAGGATGATCAGTCTCAATCCAGCCCTCCTTCTCTCCCCCAGACAACTTCTACTGAGAAAGAGAAGAACACATAAGAGCGGTGGCTTTAGGGCGTGGGAATTTGGAAGGTGGCGGAGTTAAAAATCAATCATGACCCACAACAAAGGGCTTGCAACTTCATCTCAGGCAGTGTTACTGCTGTGCGATCCCAAAAGCAAGTAAAAAACCATGAATGCACACCCAAGCAAAGAAGAAAATTTTTGTGTTCTTATTATTATCCTCAGTGGAGGAAAAAACTGCTTATTCTATCCACTCACCAGGCAAACTAAAGTTAAAATAAGATAGAGGGGATCCTACTTATCTGATGTTTGCAGCGATGCTTTGCACATGATATGCAGGAGGGAATTCATGTAGCACAAAATAAAATCTAACATTAATCCCCAAGCAATGTCTTATAGACCTGAACACAAGATGCTAGGGATTTTAATCAAGGAGGGGGTTTTGAGTGATATATTTTGGATCTTTTCCTTTGTTTCACTAATTTCAGCAAATGGAACATTTTCAGGCATTTGCCTGATTGTGTCAGCTTTTTAAAGGGGAGTAAGACTTAATGTTTCAAGGTTTGGATTTTTTCTTTAATTTTAGGGATGCGTTGACCCCAAGATTCTCACAAAGGTCTCCTTCTTTTTGCTAGGATTTTCCATCACATTTGGAAAGTGTTTGTACCTATATGACTCTCTAACACTGTGAGGCAGATACTTTAAAAACAGGACCTAAAAAAATCTGTATTTTGGCCTGCTTTGTGTCAAAATGTATTTTCTGGTAAATCATGCTTGAATCCATGGGATGTAGCTCTTAATGCTACCTGAAATCCAGGCAGTGATTAAATGCTTGACTGGTCCATAAGTACACAGAGAAAGGCTTGGAAGTTTTAAAATCAGATGTGAACTCTAACAGAGAGGTTAATTTAGTTGATGCTGTTTAAACTGAGAAGAGATATCCTGTTGCTGTTACTGATTTTGACAGGCTGCTGAATTAAAGGCTTGAAAAACAGTAGCAAAAATTCTCTTATTTCAGGCCTGGTGGTGTCTTGCACCTTCCTGACCTTGAAACCATGTTGCTATCTTACTTTCTTATTGGGCTCCTCCCCTGGCTTTTATTTTACTCCTTGGTTTGGCAGATCCCACAACTTTGAATGTGAAGATTTTGAATCTGTGAGTCTTTCCTTTGCAATAGCTTTTTCTCTCCTCTGGTATTTTGGAGATCTCTTGATTTAGAGCACTCGAAATTGTGATTTCACCACTGTTGCTCCAAGAGCAGAGGTGAATTTGAGCAGCTGGGGGGACAAGGGTGAGCCATGTGGGGAGAGGGCTTGAATTCAGCTCAAAATTCGGTGCCAGGCGAGGTGCTGTTTTCTCACACACACCCCTGGGCAGACAGTAATTCTGCACTGACATACAGAAGGTGGTCACGGTGATCTGCAGCCACATGACTGAAAGCAAAACACAATCAGCAGATATTGCTCCACCCAGAATATACCTAAAATTAAAGAAGTGTTGTCAGAGGTGATTTCACCAAGCTAATTTCCCTTAAGCTATAGACTCCTTCAGAATCAAGTGATCTAGCAGTGGCAATGATCTGATGAGGGGCGGGGAGGGGGAAAAGAAAATGCCTGGATTTTCTGTTAAACTTCTTTTTTTATTAAATGCACTAGTCTGCAAAATATGGAAATCTGCTTCCTGCCTGTTTTTACATCAGAGCAAAGGCTTAATATCTGCGTGTACTCCAGGCCTGCTCTTTGCAAGGTGATTTATCTGTGTCAAGTTTGCTGCATGTCTATAAAACCAGGAGTGTGGCTGAGTAAATTAGAACTGAATGAAAAGTTTTTTGTCTGGGGACCAACAAGATGAATCTATCATATAAAATGGATCTGAATTTTTTCCGGGTAGTGTTGCTTGATAGTGTTTCACATTATTTCTTACAAGACTCTATAAGAGTTGCAGCAATTTCTCCCAGCTGGGAAAAGGGAGATTTTCCAGAGTTCATACACTTACTTTTTCTGAAGTCCAACTGAACTTTAACAAATAACAATGTTAACTCCAAATCTAGAAATAGGTTCTTGTCTGCTGTTCTCTGAGCTGTCACTGGCAGAGGTTGTATTTCAGGATGATAAAAAAAGGTACATGTGCTTTCCCCCTGCACTCATGCTTTACATCTCTTGTGTTGCCTCTCAAATCAAACACTGACATGCATTTGGAGAACTTCATGATGGCAGTGCAAAAGACAACTTTTGTTTTCAGTTAAATTCTTAAGTTAGAATAAAGGTTTAAACAATTTCTTCCCTGAAGTTGGGATTTGAAATGGTACTCAAATACAGTGATTAATATGATATACTCTGATTTTTCCAGCAACAATGAAACATGTTGGGGAACCTGTCTGCTATTTTGCCTTTTTTTTTGGTTGAGAATTTAATTGATCTGTTCAGTTACAGAATTGGAAAAATGTGATCAGTGTTTGCACCCAACTTTTAGTAACAGCCTGTAAGAGTGGGAGTGAGATGGTATTGCACAGAATCAGTCCTTTCAGTCACAGTTCACTCCTGTTTACTGAATCCTGAGCTCTTGCAGTTGAAAATGTGCTTCTGGAATTTGCTGAATCAGAGCCTTAGGCAGCACTGCAATTAGCCCCAGTGCTAATTGGATTTCCCTCTGAAGGAGCTGGGTTGTTGGCAGTGCTCCCACCCCACAGTGCTGTGTGGTTCAGGTGTGTTGGGCCAGTTGCTGTTGGTTAAAGGGTTTCTCTCACCTCACCTGGGTGGCTTTGGCTCTGCATGAGGGGAGATGTCTGAGCAAGAAGTGGCCCTGTAGCTGAGGCTTTGTGAGGGGTGCAGATGAACCCAGCTCTGGGGCACCACTGGGAGAGGAGGGGCAGAAGGAAAGGTGATAAGGGAGAAGGACAGATAAAGAAGGAGAAGCACTGCCAGGAAAAACCTTGAGGGCAAGGACCAAGCACCTTCCCTGGTGAACAGCCCTCTCCCTGGAGTGCTGTGCTCAGTTATTACCACGTACAAACAGCGTGAACTCTGGGCATTGTGTGAATACATAACCAGGAAACCCAGGCCCATAGGTGGAAATCAGCTACTGAACTGACAATTATAAAAAAACCCCAACCTTGCAAGGTCTTCAGATCCTTTGTGAATAATTCCACTTCTCTTTTCTCATCACTTTGGTGGTGTTTTCCAGCAGGTGGTATGGTAAGCACAACAGAGAGGAAATCAAAAAGGCAGGGTAATCCTCAAGGGTCTGCATACAACCCTGATGCTTTAATGAAGCAAAAATAATCTGTCTTTAAGAGAAAGATTTTATTTATCCAATTATATTGGATTGAAATTTGTTCATATCTAATATCCTGTGTGCTGGGAATAGCTAGTGAAAGAGTTGCAGCCCCAGCCTTTTTCCAAATGTGATTTCAGAGGTGGTTCAAGTACATTTCCTCAAGGAGAAGCAGCATGAGATGAGAAAGAATTCAATCAGTGTTCTTAAAAATCTATGAGATGCCAGCTATTTTGATTGTAATGTCAAGTTAGTGTCTTACAATAAATGACAGAAGAAAATCGCAGATATCCTGCGAATCATGAAGGAAGATCTTTCCTCTGCAAAAGTCTGTGTTTGCAGTCAGGCAGGCGTGGTGGTGGCAGAACACTGTTAGCTGGAAGAAACTTTCATGGACATGAGGGGTAAGGATGATCCAGTGGCCTCAATAAAGTTGTCTGGCAACTCTGACTATCAGCCTTTGGTTCCTCTGCCACATATTCCTGGTACACTCGAGACAGAGACGTGTAAGTGCTGTGGTAATTCAGGGATGGAGTTAGTAGTGTTGCTGTTCTGATAACAAAAGGCAGGTGCCAAAGGAAGTGAGTTGCAAACCTCCATTGCCCTTTGCAGCCACACTTCATGTTACCTTTCCCAAAAGCATTTCCTGACTGGTGACCCAGAATTAGATAGGATAGTTTTGGATTTAAAAAAAAAAAAAAAAAAAAAAAAAGATAGAGGAAGAGCAAGGGATGTAATTGGAATAATACTAGGAAAAGGAGGAGCTGCCAGGTGGGATTTCAGATTGCATAAACTGTTGTGCCATGATGCATTGAGCTCTTCTTATGTGAAAATCTGTGTGCTGACAACATCACGGAAGGGGAAGAGCTTTTGGACAGAGGCATCAGTCTGAGAGCAGGGGGATGTGCCTTGGCATCCCAGGTGGTCAACACTGTTGGTAAACATTATGCAGAGCAGATAAAAAAGGAAAGTAATTTTAGGAGCATCATTTCCACTTCTGTCATTACAAAAAATCATGAGCAAGATATGTTTCCAAGTAAAAAGCAAGCAGCTGTATAATATAACTACAAAGTACCTGAAGGAAAAAACATGGTAGAATCAAACTGAGAGAGAAGCAGTTATGGCTGTGGAAAAATAATCTTGGTTGTTTTCCTACTCAGGTACAGATATGTGGAGGAACATCACAGCATGGCAATGAGGTGATACTTGTCATTTGTGTGACAGAGACAAATTAGAATCCAGCCATCTCAGGGTGGGAACGATTTTCGCGAAAATTAATGACTTGATTAGAAGGAGAAATGAAGCTTCTTCAAGGGGACATGCAAATAAAGGAGGAATCACTAAAACTGTCACCCGATGTAAAGTGAACATTACACAAAGAAAGATTGGTGGGATATTGTACAAAGACAAATTTGATGTGATATTAATCATATAGCGCCAGTGGGAGCAAAGAGGAGAGGCAGAGGAAGGATTCAGGTATATGCCTGATTTAGGGAAGTGTTTGCTGCTGAAGTACAGGATGAGTATCCCCTTCCCAGGTGAGGTGGATGCATCCTCTGCACCCTCAGACTGGGGTACCTACCATTCTCTGGTGAATTTTTCAGATCCTATATCTTTCTGGGTGGTGCTTCCAGCCCAGTGGGAGAGACTGGCCTCCTTCAATCTAGAGGCAGGGGTAACAGATGACCATTAATTATAGCAAGTGTTTATAGTTTCCCAATGGCAAATCTGCAGAACATGGTGGAATCTGTATTGGGGGATTTCTGCCACCTTTGAGGAAGGGTAGGGCCACAAAGAACAAAATCCAGGGGCAAATAATTTCAACACCCTTATCTTCCTGGGGAAGAATCATGCTTGAGGAGAAGCAAGGCAGATGCACCAAAAGCAGTGCTTTTCTTAAGAGTATTTAGTGCATTAATGACTACAGGCATACAAGTAGCATGTTCTCAGAAGGCCTTGGTTTGCAGGATGCCTGAGAATTTTTAAGTTTTCTCTGAGTCCAAATAACCTGTAAGGTGTATATTTTTCTTCTGCCGTCTCATTTCCTTGGGTGTGGAGAACCCCAGGCCTCTCAGCCTGATGTAGGTAACACAATAGGACACAAAGCTGTTCGTCAAACGCTGTTTTTTCTCATCCAGCACTACCAGTGGGAAGGAGAATGACACCCAACCAGCTCTCTTGATTATGTGTTTTGCCAAACACAAGTTTGGTGGGAATTTGCCACGGCAAAGTGAGGGATCTTGCAGGTCCCTATGAGGAAATTAAGGGCTAGTGCCGTGCTCTAGCTGCACGTGACAGAAGGAGATGTGAAGATAAGCTGGTGAGTTGATGATGTGGTGATCTTGACTTCTTGGCTACTGAGCATTGTGTAGCACCAGTGGTGTTGAGGCAGCTGTGTGCCTGCAGGATGGGGATGCTGGGGACAAGGCAGATAGATTTGTTCTGCTGGGAAGCATATTTTTGGCCCATGTGTCTGCAGGCTCTGCTAGAAGCCCTGGAACAGTTGTCATACTTTGAGACACATTTTTGCAACATGGTGGCTTAGATTTTGTAAATTATAAGGAAAGCATATGTTACTGAGCATATGATAGCTTTCCCCGTGGATGGTAGGGCGCTGCTGAGGCAGGATTTGTGGCTCGTCTTAGGGGCAGGAGGCACCCTCTTTCATTTCCAGTTTTTGCCAACGTGTTCTTAGTTTACCTACTTCAGAAAATGCTATTTTTACTGTTGGTAAGGAACCTGACATCCTTGGTTTTCTAGCTGCATCACACCTGTATCAGAACAATCTCCAAACATACTCCCTCCGGGCCAAGCACTGCCACCTGCAATTCCCTCTGTCTGCAAGATGGCTGTGGTATGTTCTCTTTTGCCAGGAAATAAATGTAGTTTGCTAGTCCATACAGGACATTTGTTTTCCTGAGATGAAGGTGATGGCTTCATACAAAGCCACAAGAAGCCTTGTGAAAAATCAATGTAAGAACGTGTGTGCAGTTTTCATTCTGCGTGTTGCAGGCATTCCTGGAGCTGCCCAATTTGCCTTGCACAAACACCCTCCTAATGCTCACATTTAGCATGCAAGCTGAGTGCACGTTTCTGTGCTTTGCCATGCTTTCAAAGCCTGATCCTGTGTGGTCACTTTATCCTTTGTTTGGGGGTTTGTTTATCTTTAAAAAGACGATGCTAGATGCTCCTCCAGGAGTCAGAAAATACTCTCTGTTAGTAGCAGGGTCAACTGATTTTCCAGCTGAGAATTTCTCTTGATTTCCAGCTGAAAGTTTTGAAGCCTCCACCTTTTTTCCTTTTGTTTGAAAGTAGTCACTGGGACTGTCTTCTTATTACCCACGTATATTTAAACATAAATTACATCTGACTGCGGTGACACTAATTAAAGTGGAGGCACTCAGATGCAGCCCCCCTTGCGGGGAGTGCGGCCAATAAACCTGCCATGACTGGCAGGTGTTTCGACCACTTTAGACAACTGCAATTTCATAAAGTGTCCTTCTCCTTCTCCTCGCCAAGGAGGGGACTGCCAGGCCCCCTCCAAGGCATCTGCCACCAGGCAGGGACCAGGCGGCTTCAGGCAGCACAGAGCTGGTACCCTGTGAGCCCACCAACCTGCTGGCATCCCACCCCCATGGTCTTTTCAAGGCTGTTGCCTCCCCTTTGCTGCAAGCAGGGGATTTTCTGCTTTCCCCCCCACCCCTTCCTAAAATATGAAAGTATTTTGTATTATCCTGAGTGATTTTAAAATGTGCTAGTGATGTGCTCCTGAGGAGTTTGACCAAATATTATTAAAACTCTCTAAGGGCTAATAATCCTGGAAGTAGAACAATGCCTTCCTGTGACATTGAAATAATTTAGTAATTTTACAGTACATTTGAATTTTGGCGTCACTCAGCCACTCGGTTTCCATTAACTTTGCCTGGAATTTCTTATGTCCATTCACACAAGCGAAAGTGTCAGGTTTCTCCTTCATGCTCCAGAACGCTACCTGAATCACAATTGTGCTGCAGCTAATTGTTATTAATTAAGCTGTTCCTAGCAGTCCGAGCTGAATTGTGCTTTTCTGTGGATGTGTTAAGAAGCAAACGTGCCTGCTAAGTGCAGTATTGTGCAGAGAAAACAGGGGAGCCCTGCTCCTGGGAACCTCTCTGCACCCTGCCAGATGCTTTAGCGCTGGGGTGTTTTTAAGGACAGGGCCACCCTATCTGCGAGCGGTGCAGAGACAGGCTCGTTACCATCAAATTAGCTTTGCTGACCTTTCACTACCACTTACTCGTAATAGGGAGGCAGCTCCAAGGACATTTTGCAGTGGGTAAATTTGCTCTGAGCTGCTCCAGCTGCACGTGCTCCCGCATCACTTAAGCGGGCGGCCAAAGCCCCTGGCGCAAAGCTTGGACGGGATCACATGCTAGGTGCCCCGTGCCCCCTGCCGGGGCTCCCCCTCCCACCTCCTGCTCGTTTCCCAGGATCAACTGAACCGGATCATCTAGTGGAGTGAGCAAGAGAAAGGTATTAATGAAATGGGGACCCCGGGAGCAGCCTCCTTGCAGAGGGCTTGCGTTGGGAAAATTGCTTCTTGGCTTTTTCTTCCTAATGAGGCTGCTGAGAACGTGCCTGGTTTTTTTTTTTTTTTTCTTCCCGGTGAGGAGGAGCAAGGCACCTGCCATTCATCTGTCTTCCTCTGTGTTTGTTTGTGAAAATAAAATCGGGTGATTTTGGGCAGAAACGCTGTAATCTTTGTGTGAGAGGCAGGAATAGGAAGCTGCTTTTGGTCTGTGGGAACATGTCATCCACGTCTTCAAAAAAAAGAGCAACCAGCTCTCTGCTGTGTCTTCTGTTTCTGTCCCCCTTGCCTTGGGGTTAAGAACCAGAAAACAGATAATTTTGGCACATCATTGGGAGATATTATTTTAACGGTGAGCTAATGGTTACTCTTTGCAGGATAAAAGTGTGCATAAAAGAGGTCAGGAATAGTCTTGGGATTTTTCCAAAAGGATTGGGGAATTTCTTGTTTGCAGACATTAGAAATAAGCCCAAGGGCAAAGGCTGGTGGTTGTTCCAGATTGTTCAGCTGTAGCCCTTCTGGAGCAAGCAGCATGAAAAGGGAATCCCTTGGAGAATCATCACAGGTGGTTGGGGTGGGAGTCTTCAGCACCACACTCACTCTTGGAGAGATTTTCTCCTGCAATCCTCTCCATATGCCTCTCATCTGAGGCTTTAATCTGTCCATGGATACCCCTGGTGCTACCACGACTGTTCCTGGGGCAGCTCCAATATTTTACAAGGCATTGCCTTTGCTGGATCCCAGAAAATGTTTGGCATTTTGCTGTTCCATGTATATTCTGCTGGTAGTGTTAAGAGAAAAATAACCCAATCTCAGATAGCAGCCTGAGCTGGGAAGTCAGCAAAAGGCTTTTATGGCTCTGTGCAGGGTAAAACTACTTCACTCTGCTCTTGTAGAGTCTCTTACAACTTCATCCCGGGGCTGCTGGTATCATTATAGACTCCTTGAACCCCAGTGGTGTTATGGCTGATGGATTTGGGCAGTTTGGTCACCAAGTAAGGTTTGTTCCTCTTCTATATTGCTGTCTTTTTGCTCAAGCACCTTTCTTGCCATGTCTTCAGAGGAGACCTGGCTGGTGCATGCATGTGTGTACATTGGTGGGAATGGCTCTGTGTGATGTTTTTCTGTGATCCACACAGTCAGCAGCAGGGAAAACCCTCGAGGTTTTGTGAGCTGGTGTGAGGACAGATATGCATTTGCTGCCTTTGCTTCCTCCTGCCTTCCCCGATTCCCTGCCGAGGGCGTGCAGGTTAGCCTGAATCCATACTTGTTGAGGGGCAGGCAGGCTCCAGTTCTAATGGCTCAAGTGCTTAACCAGTCCTGCTGTTGCTGAGTGGAGGATTCTAAACTAATGGTGCTTCTGCTTCAGAAGCTTCCATTTGGAAGATATTTTATTGCTATCTTGTGACATTTCCCTGCACTTTTATGCTCATTTATATAACTGTTTTCTTTGATTCATGGCAGGTTTTCTTCATGTATAACAGTGTCATAAATTGCATAGCCCTGCTGTAAGTGGTTATGAATTTGAGATATTTAGTAAACTGTGGGATGGGGGTAGGGGTGGAAGGCTTTTGAAGAGGCTTTTGATCCGAACCCCAAATGGAATAATCTGTCCTCTGTATAAATCTGAAACAAGCATCAAAATAAGTTGGCATGGTCTCTTTCTTAACTAGCTAGCTGGTTGTGGCTTTTTTAGTGCAAAATGTAAGTTATTCATGTATGATAAAGGGATGCATGAGGCCAAACCCACACAGTGGTGACGTTTGTGTGGCGATCCCTGGAGTTCTGTTACACGAGGTTTGTAGAGACTTTCCAAGGAGCAACAAATTAATGTTGTTTTTTTCATAAACCTCTCCCTTAGTCTTCTCTCTCTTTATAAACCTGCCTCTTCAGATGTTATTTTTAAGACCCTCAAACAAGCTCAGATTTCCAGGGAGAGTTCAGCAGCCATCAGGGATCCAAAGCCTATCAAAGCCACTGGTCAGGCCTGTGAAATAAAGACCTTAGGTTTTGATTTTGTTGGATCTTGCTTTGCAGAGGAAGAGAAACAGATCATTTAAAAATTGGTTTCTGAGTTCAGCTGTCAGAGAAGCTTTCTGTTGACCTTTACAAATTGATATTGTTACAATCAATGGATAGAAGTTTAAGGGCGGTCTCTGGGGATGGGGGGCAGGTATAAACCAAACACGTATAAAATATATACGAAGTGCATTTAAAAAATCCGACTGAAATAACAGCAAACATTAACAGGGAGCATATTTGAGCAAACTGATCTATAAAGAATTTAAAATACCTGATTTTGACAAGTGTGATTTGTTAGAACTTACCTTTTGGGATGATTTCTGAAAGTATATGACACTAAAAATAAAAAATAAATATGCCTTAGGTTAGTGCAATAGGTTGCTGGAGGAAAACAATTAGAGATTTTAAAGCTACTTTGCCAGATTCGACTGCTGGGAAATTGTGTTTGACGTGCAGCGTGGACTTCCCCGTGTCCCCTTGCAGCCTTGGGAATTAAAATCATTTACAAAAGCTCAGTAGGAACTGTGTGAAGAGGGACAAGTCAGTCTGTGATTTCAGCTGCTGGCTTGCTCATTTTGAAAGAACCAAGGAGATGCTGAGAAGCTCATCAAACTCAGACACACAGTTCTCCCCTCCCAGGTAAAACAGGCAGAAGCTTCAGCACTGCAGGCATTTGCCTTGAATATTCTGCTCGTGTACAGTGAGGTTATAAATTCACATGCAAGCCCTGCCTCTGCCCCATTTGTGCAATTTAATAGCAGCTTATGCCAACAGCCTCAGTGAGGTTAAAAGTGTACCCTTTACTTTCTTAGCGATGGGAAAATTGTCTTGGTAGTAGAGTTATGGTCACTGTGCTGCTGTTCACCAGAGCTGAAGCCCTCAGTGGCCTTGGAAGAATTTATTGGGTACTCAGGCTTTTATTTAGCTTTTAATTATTATTATATTTAATTTAAATGGTTTGGTCGAGGACTTGGTTCAAAACATGTGGGTTTGAGAAGGTGGAGGTTTGGTGTCCCCTTGAGCCTGCAGTCAGGAGCGTTCCCAGTGGCAAAGCCATGGCGTGCTCAGCAACCTGCATCCTGCTGCTCGTGTAAAACACACGTGAACTGCAGCAGGGTACTGGCTTAAGACTAGGCTGGATGTTTTTATGTGTAGCACACAGAAGGAAAAAAATGTTCTTGTGTAGAGTTATTGAAAGTTTTATTTTTTCTGCCTGTAAACTGGTATCTGAAAGCATGAGGTTTATTATGGAGTGTAGCCACGGGCTACCACAGCCGATGGTTTAAGGGAAGTTTGTGTAAAAGAGCACTTTAAGTTACTTCTTTGACTTGATGACTGTAGCATACACGCCCACCACAGACCTCAGGACGTGTCCCTATTCCCCACCCAGAGTATTTCGGCTCCAGACAATGTGCAGTGTCTGCTTGCAGGCCCAGGCAGCCTCAGCACAGGCCCTGCCTCTCCTTCCAACTGCAGTGCCATTCCCCTCATCTGCAATACTTCCAAGTTTCAGTAACTACCATTTTGGTGGTCTTACACAAGCTGGATTCTGCGACCTGCTTGACAGTGTTAGCGTGTTGCTTGAGAGCCTGTTATTTTCATCAATGAAAAATAAACTGCATGCACATTGACTGAAATAGGGTATTTCTGTCGTCACGTTCTCCTGCACTGCACAGTCACCTTGAAGCAGTTGGGCAAAGCAGCACCAAAATGTTGGGTCTGCTGTTGCCTGGTAATGGGGACACCCATGCACCAGCATGGCCATCTCAGGTGCTCCCCGTGAGATGTTGGGTTTTCTTAATTCCCAAGTGTTTTTCCAGGTACTTTTTGTTTAAACCCCTCTGCTGTTTTGTCTTGCTGGGATGCCGGAATCTGGAGAGTTTGCTCTCACGGAAGCAGTCCTTTTCTTTCGGTGTTTAAATTTTGTAGTTATTTTAGTCGTTTTGCTAGGTGGTATTTGGGTTATGTGATAATTGCTAATGTAATGCAAGAGAGATTTCTGTGGGAGATCTTGGGGAAATACCTTTTGTGTGTCACAAGTGGCTCGTGCTTGTGCTGTAACGACGCGGTTGTTGCTGTGTGCTTTAGTGGTGACTAATTACCCACAGTTACATTAGCAGACATAAAAGCACCTGTCCCACCTACCCTCTCTGTGCTGCATCTTTTACATAAACGGTGCTTAAATACTAGTAAGGAGGACCTGAGGGTTTGTGAGCTTCTTGCCAAGAGTATTTTAAATCCGGTACAGGCAATGAGGACTGCAATCCTACTCCCACCGCAGCGGCTGCCAGTGCTCCCACTGGATTTCTTGGGCCGAGATTCAGGCAGAAGCTGAATGAATGCGCTCCCTTGTGCACGCACAAACTCCGTGTGTTTGTACAATGTTAATTAAAATGCATTTAAGTTGAGTGAATGCTTGCAGTATTCAGGGGCCCTGTGGGGAAGGGAAAAGCAGAAAGGAAGGCAGGCAGGCGAAGGCCCGGGGCTGTCATGGAGCTGTGCGAGTCCCGGTGGAGCAGCAGGAGCTGCTGGGGAGAGCGGCCACCACTGCAGCACCACGGCAGTGCTCTGAGCAAGCTGAACAGCCCTGGGCCTCTGGGAGAACACAGCATGGGGGAAAAAGCCCTTGATGTCCCTAGCAAAGCAGCCTGATTTGTGAACTGGGAGATGATTTTGGGCCAACCTCACAGCAGATGTTACTGGCATCCCTCACCAAATTGATATTTGTTGAATGCACGTGTACGAAAACCCAGTCCAAGTGCCTGGCTTCCCTGTGCTTCCCCTGCTCCCACCTGTGAATGTTTTCCCCTGGTGCTTGTGGTCTGTGCTCTGTCATCTTCCATATACTCCTCCTGGCACTGAAAAAGCAACCCAAATCCTTCCCACTGCTGAGACCTATGGAGTTTTCCACCACTTTGCCCTGGTGGGGAGCCAGGATACGCTGTGATACAGTGATGGAGGGAAACAGGCTGCGTTGGTGCTGTACTGGAGCAGGACTTGGGAAAAGTGAGGACTGGAAAGTGGCAAGAGCCATATTTGGCACTTGGCTGAGTGTTTAGCTGCCCAAGAACATGTGGCCTTGTATTACAGTCATTTATCTGTGGACTTATTAGTCTTAGAAGGCTTTGGGAATGGTCCATGCTTTGGTGCTGTAGAGGGAGCAGTTTGGTTCTTGGCATCAAGAGTTAAAGTCACACTCTCAATTTTGGGTGCTGCACTGAAGTGACTGACTAGGAATAGTTGGGTCTGTAATGATCTTCAGCACCAACAGGGAGAGTAATTCTTCTGTGTGATGTTTCGGAGCAATAGCAACATTTGTATGGACTACCTTGCACTCTGCAGTGGTGTTTGATTTCCCTGGAGAGGAAGCATTAGGTCACTGGAAAAAGGGGTGCTGGTGATATTTTGATCATACTGATAGACCCAGTAAGGAGTCCAAACTGGAAGCCTGGTAGAAGGAAAAGGTCCTACTAGTGCTCAGAAGCTGGAGGGCAGAGGAGACCAGCATTGTATTTCAGAGCTACCGGAAAACCTTTTTATTGTCTCTAAATGTGGCCTTACCTGAACTAAGCCAGGTGCTGGAAGCAGGGACCTCTCAAATCTTCCTTAGATAATGTCTCTCAATTCCTTAAGGTTATGTACTTTGTTGAGAAGTAACTTGCAAGTGCTGAAGATATTTCAATAAAGTAAATGATTTTTTTGCATCCAGTATGAAAACCCCACGCTCTTCCTAAGTTACCATGCTGTGTAAGTGGCCGTAAAAGAAATCTTTTAAAATTAAATGTTCTTCTGTCACAACTTGAGTGCTGGTGATTTGCCAGTGTGAACAGTGGAACCACGAGCACCTCCTCAAAGCTAGGCTGCTGGGGATGGTGGTCAGCAGCGCGGTGCCACGTGTCACCCCCGTGTCACCTCCATCCCTCGGGTTCCCTGCCAGCTTGGAGGCTTATCTGCTGCCTCCTTGTCAGAGTGAGTGCTTCCAGATTCACAGCAAGACCTCAAGGAGAGCCAGATGATGGAGCAGATGGTAGATGACTAATTTGGCAAAGTTAGATGAGTGGAAATTGTTTGCTTTAATTGCTTGTCAAGTCCAGTACCTACATTATAGTTAAGAAGTGACTATTTATCCTCAAAATAGAATGAAATTAGGAAAGGAAGTGTATGTGGGGGGTGTGTGCGTGTGTGTCTGTGAAGAGTGGGGAGAAAAAGGGAAAGAGAAGTACCCAGAGGAAAAAAAAAAAAAAATTGGTACAAAGGCCTGAGAGGAAAAAACCATTGGTAAAACATTTTGTATTAATTTTTGCCTTTTTTCAGTGATAGCTGTGCTCTTCCAGAACATTTTTCCATTTTTTTTTTTTCTTTGCAGTTGCTGTATTGTAACATATATGTGACAAAACTAAAAGAGAAAGAATGCTGGAAGTACTGGCATAAAACAAGCTGCTGATGATGGCTTGATGTGGCCAGCACAGGCCATTATCCTTGAAGTTTTAGTGTGTAAATCCAGTCAGCATCTTGATGCCATTTTTTGGTTGGTATGAACAGGAAGCTACATCACTAAAATATTCTGCATATCATCCAGCAAAGAGATTTTGCAAAGAGTTCAGTGCAAGGAGAGGTGCCATCAGCTGAGGAAGGTGTTATCACACATAGCTAATCCTTCCTGATGAAGTTACAATCACTGTCAGTCTTTACTGTGCCTAGCTGTGTTCCTGTTCTTAAAACTGGGAATGAGCTTCTGTTTGTAGGTCTCATATGATCAGCCTCTGCTGGAGGTGGGACCACCATGATAACACATCGCTGTGTTATTTTTTTCTGCAAGTGCTAGGAAGCTTTTACAATGGCACATGAAATTGTATTTGAGAGTTTATTGGGCAAATTTCAGGGAATTTATGCTTCAGTTCCTGGTACTGTCAACCCAGGGACCGCTTTTTCATGCTGTGGAGAAGAGAGAGGCTGTGGAAGGGTCTCAGTGTCCTTCTAGGATTGTGAATGAAAGTCTGGATGAAAATTTTAGTTTATTTTTGTATTTGACTTGATTTAGCAGTAATGGAGAGCTTAACTTGGAAATCAAAATAAATATTTTTAGAGTTAAGATGTTAGGAAGAGATTTTTCACTGTGAGGGTGTTGAGGAGCTGGAACAACTTGCCCAGAGAAGGTTTGTCTGCCTTGTCCCTGGTGGTGCTCAGGGCCAGGTTGGATGGAGCTTGGAGCGCTGGGTCCGGTGGAAGGTGTCCCTGTCCACGGCAGGGGATTGGAACTTAGGAAGTCTTTAAGCTCCCTTCCAACCCAAAACATTCTATGATTGTGTAATAGCACCACCAGGCTTGAGTTGCTGGGCCGTTTGGAATTTCGCGTGCAGGTAGAAGGGATTAAAACCATGGTTGGTGTGGCTCACAGCTGCCATGGACCAGCCTGTACTGTGTCTCCTCATCTCTGATGGACTGGACTGGTTGCTGGATGGACATGCTGAGTGCTCCTGGCCATGTGGCTGTCCAGAGGTTCCTGGCAGTCAGGTTGATTGCGTGCAACTGGGTTCAAATGGGATGATAATTTCTTAGCGTAGAGCAGACCTCACAGAAGGAAAATGCTTGTGCCAGCTGAGCTTTTTATTAGGAGTACAGAGAAAATTATGCTCTACATTCAGTCTCCCACCTAGGGAAAGAAAGCCCCCAATTTTAAAGCACTCTCCAAAAGCACTGGGTTTGCAGGAAAACGGATGGCGACCTCAAGGACTGTTTTGCCTTCTCATGGGAAACATCTGCGAGACTGTAAGTGCAGGCAGCCCTAGCTTTATTAGGACATGCCTAATTACAAGAAAATACAGGGCTTTTGCAGCTCATTCAAGGAGAGCTGTATGATAATAATGGAAGGATTAAAAGTATGTTTACCCCTTCTGCGTGTGTACATGAGTGACAGGGTACCTGGGCTGTTGCTGAGAGCATGGAGCGTAAAGTAATGAACGAGGATTGCTGTGGCATTCCTGGTAATTAGTTGTTCCTTAAGGGGCTTGAGTATTCCCCCCCATCTGGGGGTCTTAACAAATTACCACGAGTGTTTGCAATTATTAATAAACAGTTCTGTTAGCTGCCTTTCAAGAAACCCCGATGATGGTGCTGTCTGTAAAAACACAGCTAATTAAGTAAGTAAGTGGGAAGTACAGGAAAAGAACGTCTTAGAAGGAGATACTGACTGTTGTTGGAATTATCCTTTCTAGGATGAAGGAATATGTAGTTCTCCTTTCATAAACACTCTCCTGAAACCAGTGAGTCCAAGAGTTTAAACCTCCTCTTGTGTTTTTGGACCACTTTGGACAAACTGACTGACAAAGGGGGGTTGTGCTGCCTGCAGGTGGAGACCAGGGCAGGGCAAATGTGCTGCCTCCTGCATCCTTGCCAAAGACATAAAATAAATATTTTGTGATTTGAAGGAAAATGTGTTCAGATCCTTGATATTGGAGTTGGTGATGAGGATGCCTCATTGCTGCTTCTCCCAGTGTGCTTTAGGAGAGGAGTGAGACACCGGTATTTCAAGGGAGGGTGACCATGGTGGAGATACTGGGATTCACTCTCCTTGAGCAACTCCAATTGTAGGCAAGTCCAGAGAGGGGTTGAGTAAGAAATTAAACAAGTTGATCTCCTTCCAAAAGTTAGCTTGTCTGTTGAGATAGGAGGGTTATAAAATCCGTTAGTATTATAAGAAACAGAACTCAATGGAGTCAGTTGTGATTTCTTAATTTAACGTATAGATTTATCATCAACAGAGCATAGCGAAATAATGGGCTAAAAAGCAAAAGCTAACCGACGTTTTTAAATGTCTCCATTATTTGCTACCTCTGAGTGAGCATCCGAATGATTTGGCTTTGTTATGAAAAAAAGTCAATGGGAAATTAATTTCCAAGTCCATGTGCATGAATATTGATGAAAAACATAAATTCAGTTCAATACAGATGATTATTACTGCTGTAATTGGGACCATTAGGAGCTGAAACTGTCAACTGATGTAGCTGGTAATAAGTAAACAACTGAACATTAAGTGTGAACGTGTGAGTAATGCCCAAAATTCACTTCTTTGATGGCCAAGCAGTGCTTTGCCCCTGCGCCCATCCAAAATTGCCCACGTTTGGGGTGTAGATGAGAAGTGGCTACAGGCTTAGCAGCCTGGCTCGTTGCAGTCACTGCTTTTTTGAGGCTTCCCAGATGGGAAGGTGCATGTCCTTTAACTTTGGGGTAACATTAGTGGTGGTTGAGTCTGCATAGATGCTCTCTGTGAGGCTTGTCAGAATGTAGAAAGAGCAGGAATGGCCAAGTGTGTTTGGTGGAATGATGTGTTTGAGAGCTTCATGGCATGCTGGTGACCTGGTAGAGGCTGTCAGACTGAGGCTGCCCTCCCACAGACTTTGAGAAAACATAAGGGGGCATCTGATTTTCTTGGGTGTGCATTGAAACAAGCACTGAAGGGTTTTCCTCATAGAGATGCCTCTGTGAGGCCTCCTGAACAAGTCAGAAGCTCAACAGTGAGAAAAGCTGGAGGCACATCTTAAGCTGCTACTCGTTGCCTTCTGTTAGAGTCAGGGAAGGAGTATTATTTTTTATTAACCAGGAAAGGCTGTGCTGCAGGAACAGTTAAAGCACACAACCTTTATTTTCTTGCCACTCATCGGTTTCTGGGGCTATATAAAATAATACATCTAACAATATACAGCAAAGTGCTTTGAAGTGAGTTTATGAAATATAGATTATGGTGGTTTTGCATGACATGACAAGGACTTATATTTTGTTGTGCTCATGTTTATGCCGATATACAGCTGGAACATCACTGCAGATATATGTTATTTTGGCATTTAATTTTAAAGAGCTGCTACAACACAGAAATGCCTCTTGCTGTTTTAAGAGATGAGCCAGGAGGATGAGTGGGATATGTTTGTGCTCTGTGTTGAGCCCAGGGACAAAGGGACTGGGAATCCAGCTCAGCTCCTACTTTGAATGTGGTTACTGTAGTGTTTCTTAACTACCTTGGCAAATCAGACCCAGAACAATTATTTGTGCCCTGGAGTGGCTGGGAATTGCCACATGTGGCTCAAAATGGGACAGAAAACTTCTTAACTAACAGTTCACAGCCTGCTTTCTGGCCTGTGTCCCTTCCAGGTTTAGTTCCCTGGAGCATCTGTGGGCAAGCGGGAGCACCTTTGTGATTGTCCACGGCAGCAGCGTTTCTGTGTCATGGCAGGAGTGCCTTGTTACCCTGTTAGTTGTAATTTGCCTTACAAAGCTTGCCAAAAGCATATATAATCTCTCTGTCTTTAAGGACTCCTTGCAAAGGATGTGAGGTTCTGTCCCAGCCCTTCCCCCTGCAAGTGGCGAATTATCTTACCTGCTTTTCTTAAATACTTTCATAGTTTCCTCTCGTATTTTGAATGTGGTATAATTATTAGGTGCATCAAAAGTGCACATTGTAAAGCTGAGACATTTTAAGGGCTTATTGTAATAATGGATTATTAATGATCCATGGTTATACCCACATTAACTTTGGGACTTCAGTTTATTCTGCCGGTCAGGGGTCTCTCCTGCTCCAAGTACTGTTTTGGCATCAACTGCTCTGCTGGTTGGGTACTGATGGAAAAAAGTGTGCACTTGAACACCCTGCAATGATGTAGGATAATCACTTTTGGTATGTGACTTAATTTGAGGCAATCCATAACCAATTTTTTTTGTTGTTGTTGAGGGGAGATGACCACTCCAGTCAGCCCAGAGCTGCAAAAGCCAGGACAGGTCATGCAAATGGTTTGGGAAGATTGACCTCAGGCAGTGACTTTCCCTGGTTTCCAAAATTTTATGGCAGAGCAGGCTGGGAGGAGCTGGGTGCATAGACTTTTTGCCTCAGGCAGCAACGGTCCAGGTGGGAGCTGGCACAGTGAGATGTTGAGTGTAACAAAGGACCAGAGGGGGCTGCTTTTTTTAAGATGGACATTAAATGCTTAGAATTACTACGAGAAAAATTTGAAAGATCAGCATGATTTATTCTAAATTTGCTGTGGAGGTTTTATTTGTCCAAAAGAATTGATTTCCATAGCTGGGAGTAGTTATTGCAGTGGTTTGGTTGTACAAAATTAACCTCAGATGAAGAAAACTTGTAGTCTTGGTTCACATCTGGGCTGGCTTCACCCCTGCTGAATCCTCTTGCAAGAGCCAGCCCCAGGTGTTCTGCCTCCTCACAGCAAACAAATGTCTGCATTAGCTTCCAGGGAACGTTTAATGGGTGTGCAACACGCAATATCAGTGTTGCAGTATATAGCTTTATTAGCTGAGCTGTTGGAATTGTTTTCTGAGCTATGCTGATCCTTAGCACCGGTTGCAAAATGAAACAGAAATTATTTATTAGTCCTTGGGAGCCTTAAGACGGAATAATACTTACCTGCCTGGAAACACGGTCAGTGTTGTTGTCACAGATGCTGCTGTGTTTAAACAAGCAGCAAACAAACCCATTTTGTAATTGGTAGCGTGTTTTCAGATGTCCTGGCAGGGCCAGGCGTGTGTCTCCCTGAAGGGTGGCCGTGATTGTAGGGCAGCTCTCGAGGTTGTTCTGAATAAAACTCTAAATATAAGCTAGGACAGGGCTTTGTATTTCAAAAAGAAAGATGTGCTGTCTCCTATTAGCAGTAATTAATCCTTCCAGGTGTTTGCAGTACAGCAAAGCTATGTGAGGTTCTGGTGTGACCATGTCTTTCCATCAAAACGGCTATTAAAAATATTATAAATAAACTGTTATTTAGATATAGTTTACTCTTAAGTAGTAAGGTTTTACCAGAAAATATTCAGAAGGAGAATGTTTGTGGTTTAAATTAAGCAAATGAGGAGGTAGTTGTTTTTTTAGAACCTGAGCGAACCAAGCAGTTTTTTCTTCAATGCAGTATAATGAACATTTGTAAAATATTACAAGTTTTTAAATTTAGTGAGAACTTTGAAATTTTACTATTACCACATCGTAGAGAGAAATAAAGTAATATTACAGTATTTACTTAGGTGAGTAGAACCAATGTGTTTTTGGAGAACAAGCCTTTGCAGTGCCTGTTCAGCTTTGGTGTGTGCTTAGCTGCCAGAAACACAGAACCCAAGAGCCATCTGATCGAGCCTTTGTCCTGTGAATGGTTTACAATGAACCCAGCCCTTGCTTGCCCTCCCTGGTGGGGAGTTACAGTTCAGCAGGAACAGATTTCTGCTGCCATTTTTAGGGCAGAGGGAGTTTCCTTGGGAGTAAACTTTGAGCAGTTCATGGTTTTCTGCCTGCCTTCAGAAGCCCTTTGCCAAGAGGCTGCTTGATTGAAACTCGACTTGCCCTGGCATGAGAACAGATTGCTCTGCAGCAGAGAGACCACAGTGGGAACAGAGATGGGAATTGTTCCCATTTCTATTAAAAAAAAAAAAAGAGGGAGAGGGGGTTGGGGGATGTAATAAACAAATAGTCAATAATAATAGTGCTCAGAAACCTAATTACTTTTGATATTTATAAAAAAGACCTGCATCATTCAGAAGTGCATATTTTAGTCAATTTTACTGATTATGCCTCCAGTCATGGAGAGTTTTGTTTGTATTGATCTAATCCAGGAGTGGGAATGGCTCCAGAAGTGCTATTCTGGTCAGGCTCCTGTTTTACATAATATAATACCCATTTCAGAAGTTTTGATAAACTCAGATTAATTTACTCACAGTTAAGAACAACCACAAGCTGTTGATTAATAGGAAAAGTAAGTGCAAAAAAACCCCCATACCAGCCCAGCCCCACGCTTGACCATTTAGGCAGCATTGCAGACCTGGCTGGCTGAACACTGCATGAAAAGCTGCTGTTCTAAAATGCTGCTTCTGTGTTTCTTTCCCTCATTTATTTGGTCATTGTATGATGCATGACAGACTAATAGATTGAGCTGAGCTGGGATTCTGTGGTAGCTTTGAACTGGTCTTCAAAATGTAGAACAGAGTAGTATAGTATTAAAGGTCATCCTTTGAAAACTATATTAAGATAGTGTTTCTGTACTTATCTGACATATCTCTGCTGTACATTCAGCCTAGGACTGAATGTGTTTGTCACTATTGGCTTTCTCCTATTTATTATTTATTGATTACATAAAGCTGGGAAGAACTGGGGTCTTAAGGAAAGTGATGGGGAAAACAGTGCTGTATAAATCTGGCCAAGTTGCTCTTGGCTTGTCCAACAGACCGTTCAGAATAGGGAAAAAGTTAAACTATCCAGGTCAGCTTAGATACACAGGTCTCTCCAGCCTTACATCCTTCAGTCTGTGATTGGAGCATCTCTGTCCAGTGTCTGATTCTGTCACTGGCAGGACTAGTAGGGATTTGCTGAGACCTTGGTTTGGCCCTTCAGGTGCTGAGGCCAAATGGTTTTGCACTTTTTCTGCATTTCATGGTAAATAACAGCACTTCATCCCATTAGGTGAGATGTGTTTAAATTGCTGAGATGATCACAGATCGTATTTGTACCTTCCCATCTCTGTTGCTGATATTCAAGTAATTTCTGCAGGGGCGTTTGTTGCAATTGCCCGTGTTGCTGTGTACGAATTACATTGCCTCCTCTACTCCTGTGCCCCTCTTGCACACTCGTTCCTGATTGTTTGTCCTGTGGTTTCTTGCAGTGTGTGCTGGCACCGAGAACAAGCTGAGCTCCCTTTCTGACCTGGAGCAGCAGTATCGAGCCCTGCGCAAGTACTATGAGAACTGCGAGGTAGTTATGGGCAACCTGGAGATCACCAGCATCGAGCACAACAGAGACCTCTCCTTCCTGAGGGTAAGCAAACTTCTCTTTTCCTTCTGTCTGTCTTCTGTGTTTAGGGGAGCAGCTGTGGGTGCTGGGCTGGAGAAGGGCAGTCTGTGTTTCCCACCAGGTCCAGTGTGATACAAGAGGATGATAAAATGTCAGAGCTGTGCAGGGAATAAGAACAATGTCATTGCTGTGACAGATGCTCTGAGTAGGAGTAATTTAGATTTAAACAGGTTTTGGGGGAGAAAGCCATGAGACTGTGCAGAAAGGTGTCATCTTGCAGGTGTCTCTCTCACTGTGTATTGCCTGCAGGTACAGAGCAGGTAAGGTGGGGCTTGGGAAGGTCAGAGAATCATGCAGGTAACCACTGGAGGCTTGGAGAAGCTAATCCTAAGAAAATGCCAGATATGGACTGGTTGTCAGACTAAGCTAACAATGTTTGTGGAGCACTTAAGAAAAAGAAAAGTGATTGTATGAGACTGGAGCTATAAACCTAATTAAGTCTTCAGCATCCAGGGGAAATATCTAATAGATAAAGGCTGTCCTGCCACTATGGATTGAGCACTCCCCCAGTCCTCGTTACATCAGATTTTGAGTAAATGTCATGCTTTTGGGTTTATGGAGGAACATTTTGGTGTGGTTTGTACATTCCCTATTACCATACTGGCAACCATAAGGAGGGAAAGGTGAATGCCAAATTAAAAGAATTTAAGCCCTTTGTTATTTGGCATTTCAAAGCTGATTATGTTTGAAGAAATATCTCAGTAAAGAAGCGATCCAGGTAGGCATCTGGGATCACTACACACAGCGTGACTGTAACATGGAAGAACTGGTGTGCAGGTCTGAGGGCCGTGGTAGCCAGGCAGCCCACAATGGTATGGTTGCAGTCTGTGCTGATTGTACTCTCCAACAGTAGAAGCCAAGCTGTGACACAGATGAGGGTTTACACTGCTCATATCACATGGTATCGCTCGCCTGTGCCCCTACAAAATGCTGATGTCACATTGCATGTCTGTATGTAAATGGCATTTTCATAAAGAGCACGTAGTGGGAGCGGTGGAGTTCAAATCTGGCAACAGGAGAGGGCAGCGGAAATCAGCCTCAGCGGGTTGTGTTACACTCAGTCATTCAGTTTGCTGGGTCTCGAGTTAGCCAAGTGCTCAATTCCAGTTTGTAAAAATGTGAACTTTCCACTGTGGGTTCTAACAAAGGCAAACCCGACTCCCCAGCAGTGTGTTTAGCTTTGCTTCACATGGAATTTGTTGGGGATTTCACAGCACTGTCATTCCATACATTGGTCTATTTTTACTCCAAGTGTACACCAGGCTGCTAAAAGATCTGCAAGAAAAATTCAGCTACCAGATATGTCTGGAATAAAGTTTGGGGGTGCTAATTGCACTCAGACTAACAGGTTGCTTGTTAATTTGAGCGATGAATGCCTAGGAAGTAAATGCTATCTATGCATTTCACAGTTTTGACAGGTGGAGAAAACACATATGCTTGTGCTCTGAAATAGATATAGGCTTGATGCAGCTGGACCAGCGTTTCCCACCGCATTAGACAGGTGGCAGATAGATGCCTCCTGTGAGGGCAGGATCCCTGCGCTGATTCAGGCACTGCTGCAGTTTCAGATGCCTCCCGAAACCCCTGACTGGGCCATCGTGCGTGGCTCAAATTCATCACAGACAGTTCTTCCGCTTTGGCTGCCCTTCTTCGTTACACTGCCTGCTGGTAGGTAGGGAAAGCAAATTATTTGGAAATTAGGGAATTAACGTTCCTTGTGGAGAGCTGCTATAAGCAGAGTAAAATATTGGTGGAAAGACGGCAGTAAAATCAGCAAATGAGAACAAGAAAGAAGGGCCGTGAGTAGTAAATGAAGGTGAGTCGGTCACTTGTGCTTTTTGGTGACAGCTACTATCACTTTTTTTATTAGTTTTATTGCTTCTCTTACCTGCATCTGCCCTCTCACAGATGTCTCAGCAAAAAAGCAGATCTTGAAACAAAACTCAGCAAACTGGAAGTCTAGTTAATATGATAAATTGTAGTCATTAAAGTAGAAAACCAAACAGAGGAGAACATGTTCTTGGGGAGGCAAATAAATAAATAAATGTTGGCACACTTGCACCAATGATTCAACATTCATTAGTTAGGCAGTATTACTTGTTTTATCATATTAAAAATGGTTTTAATGGCCAAATGAAGGTGGCAGATAACTAGAAGAAAGGCTGATTATCTCTTTCAGACTTATATATGGTCCACTTGTTGTGCAAGATGATGCTCTTTCAGCCTCCTCCAGGTTTTCAGTCTCTGTTGCAGTAACTGCCCTCTTCCTCCACAAAAAGAACTTCAGGTGTTGGACCAGCCATGGTTTTTCTGTATGCCCAGCTGATGAGAACCATGGCTCTGTGTGCTCACCTGCCTTCTCCTTAGTGCTCAGCTTAGCTCGACAGCCTCTCACTCCAGGACAGAGGGCATGCTGAGCCTTTTTATCATGCAGTAATAAACAAATAGCAGGAATGAACTGAAGTGAAAAAACCCCATAATTTTATTTACCCTCCAGAGGAACGTTAAAGATCAGCATTGCATCTCTCATATTTATTTAGACATTTATTCCCTAAGTTGATTTGCTTTATGTCTATGAGTTAGCTCTCTGGATATCTGCTGATTAAGACTAAAAGGGGCTGTCTGTCACCTGATTGAAGTGCTCAGCCCTTTAAACTTCCAGGCCTGCAAGCTAGTGCATGGCTTTGAGACCATGAGGCACTTTATTTTTGTAAGAAAGGATTGCCTGTACCAGTGGGGTTTTTTCTAGCATTCTTGGATGTGTGCAGAATAGGACTACAAATCTTCTGTGTTAATTTATTTTATTTTATTTTATTTTCTGGTTATATTACAGTCTTGGTATGACTTGCCTGTGGGTGGCCAGACAGGGGTGAGCAATTGCAATATAAACTTGTGCTCTGCATGTGCTGCCTCCAGCTCCATCAGCTCTGTTACTGCTACTTGGTGCTTCCCTGCAGTGTGGCCACAGTGTGGGAGTCATGGCAGAGGAAAGGAGCACTCAATAGGAAGTGCAGAGGAAAAGTTTTGTCTAAACCTAAGTGCTGAATAAGGCAGGATGTTTCTGACCAGAGGCTGATAGCCATCTTTCTTTGTCATTCATTTGAGGCTTAAGGTAACCACAGAGAATGTACAAAGGGGTTATTGAGCCTCTGAAGTCCTATTTCTGCCAGCTTTGGCAATGCAATGAGGCTTAGGTTAATGCAGCACATGGCTGCTGGAGTCCCACTTCCCTGTCATGGCCAAGGTGAGTTCTCCACTGGCGCAGGTGCTGCAGGAGGGAAAGGCACTTGCTGTTTCTAAGAGCATGATTGAACTGGGCAGGACAAATAATTGGGTGGAAATCAGGCCCTTAGAGCTCCCTTGTCCCTGTCATGTGTCCAGGCTTACCCAGCAAGTCAGCACTGACAGTGGGAAGGGGTCAGGCTCCATCTCCCATTGCTTCCCAACCCCTGGCGTCCTTTAACTAATTTCACGGGCCAGGCTTTTACACTAAGATTTGCTCAGTAAAGATTTTCTCTAGATAAGCTAGTTGGGCTGGTGTGTGTCTTAAGTCTCATCAAGGCTAGAGCTGAGATTTCCTTCCCTGCTTTGGACTTTAGAAAAAAAAAAAATCTTGAGATAAGCTCAGATTGCAAGTGACTGTTTGGTTTCAGAAGCAGGAACCTATTTTAGTTTCACGTGGTAAAGCTGACAGTTTGCATTGTGTGCAGTTCATATTTCTTAATAACATCTCCATATTCAATTTTCGAAATAAAATACACAATTAGCGTATCACAGAACAATCTTCTGCAAGCACTCCTGTTCTCTTAAATGCATTTGCTAAATGAGAGTTATCTTTGACTAATCCCTTGGCTTTTAGCAATTCACAGTCCGTAAATTGTCTTCTTGTGCCTGAATTTTATTTAACCAATTCAGATTATTTATCTTTGAAGACGTGACCAAAGTTCTGTGCTGTTCCCTGCCATAACTCTCCCAAATGATTACGAAACTTATTTTTAACCGCAACGAACAGCCTTCAAGAATGATCTTGCACTGCTTTATAAATCCTTTTCATTTACCTCAGTGGTGCTTGTGTAGTACCTCCAGGCACAGCCACAGTGGCAGCTGCCTGCCTGCCATTTAACAGGGTGGGCGTTTCGTGGTGGGGAACTTTACAGCTGCTGCAGTTACTGCCCCATCTTCTCTCTTTCAGCACACATAACCCTGTGCTCTGTGAGAACCTGGGCCAGCCCAACCTTAGCACTTCCAGTCACAATTAGACTTTGAGGCAGATGGGATTTGGTGATTTGGGCTTTATTTTTTTGTTTTTGTTTTTGTTTCTGGTTGGGTTATATTCTTGGGGGAAGTTCTGGTGAGACAGACCTCTTCAAGGGTGGAGGACTGACAGAGCACCCACAGGAAGAGCTGGTTGTAAAGGATGCTGCCTGACCCCATGGCGTTCATTTTCGTTAAGAAACCCATAACTAAATTTTTTTTAAAGGCTTTTTGATCTTTTATAGCAAGACAGGGCTAAGCAGAGCCTTTTGAAAGCTCTGGCAGCAGAGCTGAGTGGAGGTGTTGGCACAGAGAGAGTCCGCAGTCTGAAGTCGGGAAGGGGACTGCAGAGACAGAAGGGTATTGCCTTGTCCAGTTCACTTGGCAGATCACCGTGAAGACTGTGCTGCTCCCCAGGGCCTGGCAGCGCAGCTCTGCATCCCCTTCTGCAGCAAAATGGTATCTTAATGCCCATCTGATGGGCTTCAGTAAGGTCCCAGCTCAGCAGAAAGGAAATGGGTTGTGGAGTGTCGTGCCTGTCGGAAGTTCCCCGAAGGACAGGCTGTGGAGTGGCTGTGTCTCCATGGAGGGGGGTTTTCCCTAGCAGTGGCAGGAAAGCATTGTAGTCTGGCCCTACCCCAGCACAGGGATTCTGGGGGGGGTTTGCTGGGCAGAGTGGCTCTGTAGCATTTGTTGCACTGTGAGTTGCATCACTTGCCAGCATGTGTTTTATTCTTGGCTGGCAAAAGGCAAAGTGGCCCCCAGGTAATTACAGAGCTGGAAATCAAGTACATGTATTTATGTGTTTGTAATTGCCCTCCTAGGACCATACCTGTTAGAAAACAAAACGTAAAGAGCTGGATGGTGTGCCAGCAGTGGCGTGAGGGTCAGGCCTGTGCATGTCACACAAATCCGTGTGGAAAGAGGACACCTCAAGCTTGCTGTGTGAACCTGGGTAGAGCATCCTGTGCTCACAGCAATGAACACAACTGCTGTGCTGGATGGGTTACAAGACACCAGTGACTTGCCAGGCCGTGCTTCTGGCGTGGACAAAATGTGTTACACGGTCTGTGATCAGCTGCCAGCTGTGCTGGGTGAACCTGAGCCAAGTTTAAAGTGAGCCGGATCCCAAGCTCGGAGGGTGGAATGGGAGCAAAGGCTAACTGCAAAAAGCATGTGTGATACAGCTCTCCTCCAGAAGGACGGCTTCTTCTGCTGTTTCCCATTGCTTTTGTAGAAACAGTAGCTTAAAATAGTTGTAGTGGTGTAAACTGGTCTCAAAACAGCTAGGACATTTGGATTGCCAAGGTAAGGAATGGCACAGATTTGCATGGTCTTGTAGGTCTGTCCTGTGCTCAGAAGAGGGTAATGAAGTGCTGTAGCCCTAGTGAGTCGCTGAGTGCCAGGTGCTGTTGCAGTAATGGGTGTTCCCATTGTCCTCATCCCTTTATACTGACAAATGTGTGGTCCCTATCATAATGTGACTCAGCTCCATCCCAAGCCCACCACTCCCAGGGCCACCCAGCTAGTAGTTAAAAGCCATCCAGAACGTTCTCACCTAAATGTCTTTAGAGGTGTTGCATTATTTTTGTGCTTCAGTTGCTTATCCCCCTCATGTTACACTGAGAGATCACATGCATCTCTGCAGTGTCTGCTTTCTTGTGCTGTCAGGTGTCTGTGATGCAGGTATTTCCTTGTAACTCCACAGACTGCCCTTAGGGCCCCCTGTGCTTTCCTTTCTCGGATGCTCAAAACCCCCTTTTCAATAGCCTGCCTTGGTTTCAAACCATTTTTTTTAGATACAGAACATTGCAGGATGCAATTCAGCAGCATAGGGACCCTGCTCACACCTCCCCTTCCTTCTCCACTAAAGTCTGGGTTCGTGGTTGCACTTGATGATCTTAAAGGTCTTTTCCAACCTAAGCAGTTTTATGATTCTATGAAAAGCTGCCCGTGCAGCCTCCAGCCTCCCATCTGCCTCCTTCCTGCCTTTCTGCCAAGATTTCCTCCTTGTGCCTGGCCACACTGCCTACCTGGGGACACAAACTGTCCCACGTGGCTGACAGCTGCCCTGCCATGGTGCCCCTGTGCTCTGACCGTGCCACCAGACCTTGGTGGAGCTGCAGAGCATTGAGGGATGACCCTGAGCCCTCTGCCACCTCCCGTGCACCCCCTTGCCCTGCTGCGGCAGACCCTCTTGCTACTCAGCTATTCCTCTTTGGCTCTTGCTGAGCCTTTTTTGACATTTACAGACCTGACAGCTTTGTCTCTCCAAGCAGCCAGTGCTTTCACTAGTTCCCAAAAGCCAGATTTTAACTGGGGTTTTATGCTCCTGACAGCCCTATTCTTTTATTTTTATAGCTGTCCTGAGCATTGCAACACGTAGAATAAGTGGTCTACAAGGCTCTGTTCTCTTCCGTACACAACACCGACCTCCTCTCCCTAAAATAAACAGAAAAACCCACTTGGACAACTTTTTCCCCTTCTCTTTTTCCTCCTTTCCACCAATGCAACACCAACAAACAGCCCAGATCAGCTCTGCAGTGGATTGGGCTTTGCTTTCAACTGAGACGAGATTCTGCAAGCAGTATTCTTCTGCTTGAATAAATTTGTAGCTTCAGCAAAAAACAAACATAGGAGAGAATTAATATACAATTAATCCTCAAGCTGGATTTGCCAAGCTGTAACCAAATATATGTACATTAGCTATTGCCCCATTAATTTAGCAATTATTTTTGGTGGCTTCGTATGAAAGATACAGTTTGAAAAAAACCCCCACATTTCTGTTTAGGAGGAGAGTTGAGTGCTGTGGAAAGGCAGGTTCCTGTTTGGGTACAGTGATGGACTGTAAAGTGACTCTTGGTGTCTGTGTCTGCTGGATGCTGTGTAACTCCCCAGGCAGCATTTTTTTTTGGAGAAGGTTGTAATGAAGGAGGGCTGCAGATGATGCCTTTTTCCAGGATAAGTCTGGGATGGCGCTGAGCTGCTCCTCACATCCCACCTGCTGCAGAGCTACTCTTGTGAGTGCTGCTGAAACAGCTGGGGCACTGGTGGCTACATTTCCTTGTTGACTGTGTCCCCGTGACTGATTTGCTGTGTAAAACACATGCCCTCATCTGCATGGAGCAACAAGTAGGTGGTGTCAGTCAGCCCTTCGCTGAACAGCACCCAGAATGGGACATTGTGAGAAGCTCCCCTGCCAGAGCTCTGGGTGGACATTGGGGATGGATCTGAACATGGGGCTTGCTTTCCTTTTTCTCTTTTTTAGTAGTGGCCAGGAGCTTCCCCAGCTCTCCTGCAGCCTTTGCCTGTGTCTCCTTGGGTTAGGGGAGCATCCTTCAGGTGTGTCATGGGGAGATGAGAGGTCAAGGTTTAAAGTCCAGGATGATCAAGGAGTCTCTTAAAATTGTCTTTTAGCATTTCCCTTTCAGCTCCTATTTTATGGGAGGCACCCCATCTCCAGCTGCCTGGGAAGCCTGTCTGATTCATGTGCAAGGCAGTGGTAGCAAGTCTGGAGCAGGAGAGAGATAAAAGAAGCCTGACTTAAATTATTCAGAGTAACCCAGACCCACGCACATGCTCGAGATCAATAATATCCTTTTCACTCTCTATCCCATTTTCATGGTTGCAGTGAAGCTGCCCTTGGTTAGGCAGAGCAAGGAGGACTGGTGATGTGAGGAGGGGATCTGTCTTTCTCACTGGTCCTGCTGAACCTCATGAGCCCTTCTGGTAGCTTTTGGGTCCTGCAGGGGTGCCCAGATGGTCATGGGATGCACAGTGTGGGAGTGATCCTGCTTGTCATGGGGTGACAGCCATGGCTGCAAGTGATGTTTGCCATTCAGCAGAATTGCCACCACCTTCCCAGCCCCCTTGCTGGGAGACTATGGAGTGTAAAAGGCTCCAGTACCAAAAATATATGCTCAGGATGTAGGGATCACTGCTCCAGGTGGAGTGTTTCCCAGTTTTGGCAGGGTAGCATGCTGAGTGGGTGCACCCTGGCAGCAGTTCCTCCTGGGCAGCATGTGGAGGATGTTACTGGGAGGGGAAAACATGTGGAGGAGCTGGGTGATTTGCCATCACCCTGGGAATGTCACTGACAGATCTGGGGCCTCTTGGCTTAAACTGTTGAGCAGTCTGTGAAATGTTTATGTTCCTATGCTTGGGTCCTGCTGCATCACTGATAGCCAGGGAGACAGACCTTTCTCCTCCTTCTCCTCATGAGTACGGATCGTGTTCCCTTCCTAGCAGCCTTCTCTGTGGGGCTGTATTTGGGGGAATACACTGACTCCTGGGCTTCCCTTCCTGATCACTGCATGCTCCTGAACTCCTTGGGCAGCATCTTTGAGGTGCAGGCAAGCCTGCTTCCCTGGCTATGTTAGTCCAGGGTAGCTCCTGGGCCAGCACTGTCACCTCACTTGTCCACTGGATGACTTGCCTTTGCCTATGCATGGCCAGCCCAGTGTCTGACAAACTGCTTTTGCTTTCCAGCTGGTTCTGGCACCCTGATACTTCGCCACCAAGGAAAATATACACCAGGAGTCAAATATTTAACGTGAATAAAAGCAACTGTTTGCATTTATGGCTTTGTCTAGGCTTGTTAAGTTTTTTTTTTTATTAAATACAGACTACTAATTTATTTCTTTTCCAGTTGTTCAGTGCCTCATCAGGCTCTTCCTTCTGTCTGTCCATGAAGGGGTCTGATGCCTGTGTGTCTACAAAATGCATGTGGCTAAGCCAGAACCCAGAAGTTGCTGTGATGAGTGCTATAAAAACGCTGGTAGTGGAGGGGAGGATATTATTAAAAATAAAACAGTGTAAACTTTCTTAATTAGGTGTCATTTCTCTTCAAGGCTGATCTTCCCTCTAGGCCAGTGAAACCAATTATACCCTCCCTTTCAACCACCTTATGTTGTTAATGATCTTACTCTTGTAAAGGTAAACCTCTCCCCTACGGATGCCATTGGAAATGCTGGCCTGATTGAAGCTGGAGAAAAGCAAACAGTGGAGCAAAGTTAAAAAAATGTAGTTGCAAATGCTTTTAAATTATAAATAGATTTGTTAGGTTGTAAAGCAAATGAGTAGTTTTCTTCCAGTCATAGAAAGAAAGGTTATGCGGTGTAAATGGTTGAGTATAATGAGGTCTCAAGTCTTAACCTTACCTAGGAGATGGCATAAACTCCACTTTTTTCACACTCTTAACTGACAAGCTTTGCTCAGATGTCATTAAGCCTTACTTATTCTCCTCTTTGTCTGCTCTCAGACCCTTCAGTGGAACAAAGATTGGAGTCAGGAGGCACAGACAAGGTACAGAGAGGGACAGAGCTACACATGTAACTGTGGTATGGCAGCCTGTGCCAAGTGGAAATGTGTTAAACTTTCAGAAGGTTTTTCTGTTTGTCTGAGCATTTAGGTGATACGTTGCCAGTTTTCCCTCTAGCCCACCCTCTGCCCAATCCCATTTTACTATGGAACGAACTGAAATTAGACAAACTGTTAGAGAGCTGAATAATCTTGCATTGTAATACACTGCATCAGAGTCCTGGATCAATGGTCTTGAATTGCTTTTTAAAATCCATATGAAAAGGAAAGCAAAGTCTTTTGCTGTAAGCTGTGTCAAGGGGTGGAGGAGCAGAGGGGTGGATTGAAGCTTAGCCAACAGTTTTTGTGCTAAACTGGATCAATTTTAAAGGTTTCCTCTGTAGATGCCTGCTGGAGGGCTTTTATAGTTCAGAAATGTCAGCACAATTGTGCAAATTGCAGCATTCAGCAAGAGCAGCTCCCACCTCAAACCTGATACCAGCACTGGCCACTAATTGGAGCCCCATATGTCACACATGCATCCTGTGTAGGTGCCCAGAATGGCTGGGACAGGGGAGAATTTGGCCTTCCTGACCATCTGCCTCAAAAATTACATATCAAGGGAGGGTTTCAAGGATGTGTGTTGGTGAAAGCTGCTCCGTTGTGTGGGGCTGGTCTCAGGAGCCATGGAGATTGGAGCTGGCCAGCAGGTGATAGAGGATGTGCCTTTCTGGGATTGAGGATGGCTTTGCCCAACCCATCGAGCAGCCAGAAGAGATATGTCCATTAACCACATGCAGTGTGTGTTGCTGTGCAGTGCTCAGTGCTGAACCCTACAGAGTGTGAAATCAGATACCACTGACTGCTCAGGGGAGATGTGCCTGGTGTGAAACATCATCATGGAAAGGTGGAATCAGAAGGTTTTGGTTAAAGAGTCGAGTATGAGGATCAAGTTCAAGGCAGTATTTCCACAGGTGGTTAAGCACAGTTGGTCTCATCAACTGGTCCTCATATTTGAAAGTTAAGTAAAAGGGTAACAGTTCTGCATGCTGTATTGAATAGCACATGGTTTCTTTTCCCCCTTTTGGTGGTCATTAGTCCTACTAGAGAGGACGAATGAGGCAGTGTCTGAACATAATAAATTTGAAAATGTCAAAAGACAAGATAGAAATATCAAGCTTGTTTTGACAAACCTGCACTCTTTTATGCAGGAAAAATAATGTTGATCGCTTAATGTTGTTTATTGGAGAGAGAGGTTATACCAAAATTTTTTTTTTTAACCAGAGTTTATGCTCATGCTTTAAGAAAACAACCTTAATGAGTGCAAGGTGGAGATGAGACTCTCAAAGTTAAATGCTGTTCAGTTTGAACATGATGAGAGAGATGTAGCCAAGTGGTCCAAGAGTTTGAATGGTGGTCAGAGCGTGGTGTCACCACCTATTTTAATTTCTGATGTTTTGGGGTTGATTCAGATCCTAAAGTGCCAGCAAAAAGCCCTGTACAACATTGTAAATTGGCCTATAATTCTGGATAGTGGTGGTGATGGTGGAAGCATCTGTGTCTTGCTGCAGGGGACAATCTGCAATACTGACAAGGAAACCCAGTGACACCCATGGCTATCTGCAGGTGCATTGCTGCCTCCAGACAGGGGGGCTTGAGATATGCAATATCCTCTTCTCAGGTTCTGTAAACCGAAACCTGTGCAATACATACCTCAGGAATGATAATGACAGTTTATCCCTCAAAAGTGGGGTGCAGAGGGAAGACCTAAGAAAGCAAAATCTGTACTGAATATCAGGGAATTAACGGCAAAAGTGTGGAGTTTCTTCAGAAACAAAAGATGTTACTGGATTCCTTTCAGACCTGCTGAGTGATCAACTAGCAGAAAATATATCAATTGTAACGAGCTGTCTTACTTCGTTATGGTGTGGCAAATCTGACCTAATAGGTCTTATAGATTGCTGTCATGTTTTGAAATACTGCTTTTAATTTCTTTGGAGTCTGGTGAACTTTCAGGTAAAAGGAAGAAGAAAGGATGTGCACTCTGCAGATGGGTTACCCATGTTGGTGTTTCATCTGCTGTGCAACCTTAGTTATCTTTAGGCTATTTGGAAAAGGCTCCTGTAAGTTGAAAGCTCAGGAGATGATTAAGGAAAAAGAAAAGGCAATTGCAAACCTGTGTCCTCCCTGCATTCCTGTCACATCTGTGTGATAATTTCATGAGCACACCATACCTTGCCTAAAATAGGGAAACCTATTAAAAACAGCCATTGCCCAAATCCCAATGGAAGGGCACTGCAGAAAGAGATGAGGTGAAATTCAGTTCTCAATAATTGCCAGCAATGTGCAAGTAGAGAGAAATAAGAGGAAAATATTTGCAAATATTTATGCTGTGCTAAAACTACAGTAGAGAGCAAGGACAGCTGCACAGCTTAAACCCACACCATTTTGCTGGCATTGGTTGCAGTCACAGCTATTTGCCTGGGAGCTGGGTGTCCTCCTTCCCCGCCTCCTCTGCCTAGTTGTTTCCTGAAAATGCTGATATTTGGAATTGAGGCCAGGTGAGATCCATCAATTTAGGAAATGGTGAGCTGATCCCAGCCATGCTGCCAATTAGCTCTAGTGCCTGGCATCAGCATGGCCGGAGGTTATGGCAGAGATGCCCAGTAATGATGGTGGGTGCTGCAGTACGCTCCCTTGTCAGCTCATCATTTCAGTGCCAAGGTAATAATTTGATCTCAGCAGAACAGCTGGTTTTAAACTACAGATTATCCACTACTTCATCTCCTTGCTTAGCTGCAAAACTGATTTGTTTCAGCTATAGATCAATTATATTCCAAAACAACACTCAGTTTACTTGTATCATGTGAAATGAAGATAAAATGGGTTCAGGCACTAACAATAGATCTTCCATTACAGACTCTCTGTCCCTGCACATAAATACCCATCTCGGGCGACTGAGCATTCATTCCTGCAGTGAGTTGTGCTCATTTCATTAGGATACAAATGAATTATTTCGGCAGAAAAATGAATATGTAAGAATAAACTGTGCTTAAAGGAGCACTTATTTCTCACACTGCCTATAAGTGTCCCTGGTTGGAGGACACCAAAATCACTCAGAGTGATCAAATATAAAGTCAAATACATCTGGTTAGAGCGTGTCGAGAAGCACTGCCTGTTGCGTGCGAGGAGATGCAGTCATTACAAAGCAAGTGTTTTCTTTTATGTTTACCGGCCTTTTGAGCAAAACTTTCTCGACTACTTGCCAGTGGAACTGAGATATTTTGTTTTATTTGCAATGAAGCAAATTTGCAAGCTGATGTGGTGTTTGTGCTCAGCTGGCGCAAACCCAGACTACACTAATGAATAGCAAAGTCCCCAAATCATGAAATAGTGGCGTAGCTACAGGTGTTCTTAGTAGGCAAGCCAGCATTTCCGTGGGCAGAGGAGATCCAGCACATGTAAATCTATACCAGCATTGATATGTTTGCATCTTTCACAGCAGTCCTGCCGTCGCTTGCTTTGGGATCGATTCGGCTTATATTGGTGGATGTGCAGCTGAGCAGTGTAAGGCTAAAGAGAGCTGGCTGCAAATGTTCACAAAACAAATGCTGGTAAAATGTTGAAACACTATTTTGTTTCGGCTTTGTAAGGGCGGTGTTTGACCAAAACGTGCTGGTTTTATTTAATAGAAGAGGTAGTTAATAACTGTGTTTCTCCTCTCGATGGATTGCAGCAATGCGGGTGTCACATGCCAGTTATCTTTGGAAAGTTCCCCTGTGCACCAGGGAGGAGTAAACTACCTGGTTTATTTTCTGAAAAAAAAGCCCCAATTTTTCAGGTGGCATTTGGAGCTACCTGTGTTAGGAAGTTTTCTGTCTCTCTTTAGGCAGAGTAGAGGGAGAGGAGGACACTGTAAGGGTTGTTTTTACAGCCCCTGATGGGAGGTGCAGAGCAGCTGTTTCCAAGAGATCTTTACAGCACTCAGTGTTCCTGGGGCTGGTGTTCCCAGCTTGATCAACGTAACCATGTGAATTTGAAAATATCAGCACTGAAAGGAAAGCAGTCCAAACAAGGTGATCTGCACACATGTGCATAAACCTGGAGCCAGCTAAGCCTGCAACCAGGATTTATGAAAATTCTGTTTATTAACATGACTTTGAATGCAGTTTACCCACTCTCTGATATTTCAGTTTCAAATGAAATCATTTATTTGTGTTTCCACACCTCAGCTCCTCCTGTCAAAGGTCAAGTTTCTCCAAAATGTGTCTTCAGATTGTGGGTTGTAGTCCTGGTTTTTCTTTTTCCCCTTTTAAAGTTTTAGTTGTTGGTTAAAGCCCTTGTTGAACCACTGTACCTAGTATTGGGTTTTAACTCTGACCTCTGGAAAGAAATTACATATTTTTACATCTAATAAGGCCTAAAATTTTGTTAGGTGAAGCAACTGGCAGTTTTACAGTGTCTGCTGACTGTAACTATCCCTGCAACTGTGAGAAGCCAAAACCTGACAGCTCCTTAAGCAATTTTTAGATTTTTTTTTTTTCCCTCCCATGAAATTTTAATGCTGCATCATGGTGTGAATTCATAGAGGATGCAAATGCTTATCAGATCTGCTGCAGACAGCATCCAGTGGATGTAAGTTTGCCAGAAGGATGAATCCCGTTTTTGTGGCTAGCAGGTACTTCCCAGAAGCAAAAGGAGGCAGCCTTCATCTTGGGTTTCAGGAAAGCTCCCAGTAAGGGCTTCTCTTGTTTCCTTAAATAAACGTCTTCAGCTCCATCCTCCAGAGGCACCGCAGAGTGCCCCCCTGGTGCTCCTACAAAACACAAAGGGCTCTTGTCTGCTAGCACTTTTGAGAGGCAATGATTTTTCTTAGCCCTAACCTGTCGAGTAATCAGCCATCATCTTGCTCAATACAAGGCTTTGTTTTTATTTGTTTATTTTTTAATTGAGCCTAATGCCTTGTGTTCATTCCCACTGCCTCTGATCTCTGCTGGGGAGAGCAAATCTTAGCAGCCTGGAACATCACACGTTTCTCTGATGGCTTTTGTCTCCCCATATGCTCTGGTTCAGTAACAGTTTTGGCTGATCACTGTGAAAGCAAAACACTTTTTTTTCTTTAAGCTACAGCTTTCTAGAAATATGTCTTTGGGCTTAATCAACATAACCTTCAGCAGTTCTTTGAAACCCAGGATCTAAAAGCCATGAATGTCAGAAACACTTTATGGCTTGTGGGAGTCTTTAGCGCTTCTGACAGATAAAAGTGGAGGAGGAAGCCATCAAAAAATATACTACATACGGGCTGGAATGGGATTTTGCCGGTAGCTGACAGTTGGGCCCCTGCATTGGAAAGGAAAGGCTACTGAAGGAAAAACTTATGCCTAAGAGACCAAATGGTGATGTAGTGCTGATCATAGCACGCACTGGTTCGGTTTTGTACAGTAAATGCTTTGCAAGACATCTGTGTGTGCCAGGCTTAGGCACCCTTTGCTAGCAAAGCAGTCCTCTGCTGAAAGGTCTTTCAAACATCAGAGCTGTCAGTTTATTATTAGGACAGTAGTGTTGTTATTTTTAAGAATAAGAGGGGAAAAAATGAGAATAAATTACAGTAAAATGTCAGCATGTGCTGAAAATAGGAGTAGCAACAGTGTCTCTCTGGCATTTTTGCAGCCAGGCAAGCACACACAGCAGGAATAGTGCCAGCGTGCAATTTCCATCAGCTCCAATTACTACCTTCACTTGTTTTTAAATATTGAAAGTTTCATGTTTAATTTCGGATGATATTGAATAACAAGAATCAAAATATGGAAATTCACTACCAAGTAGTGGTCACGGTAATCGGGTATCAATAACGTGAGCCGGATGGGACTGAATGACTGTGGTTTTCCAAGAAATCTTTTCCATTTCTCGTGTGTTCCCTGTCTAGACATGATTTATTAAACAATCCACTGAAGGGACTGTCCTTCTCCACTATCTTTTATTATTGGTGGGAGCCAATTTGAGGCTCGCTCTGTTGTGGAAGGCCGGTTCCCTTGTGTGATTGATGAGCCGGATGGGAAGTGATTAGACTTTTACAAGCCCGTGCTGCTTGAAACAATACTACCAAGGGGGGGGGGGGAAGGCTGTTCTTCAAATTTCAGATTCATTGCCTATTCCTTTTGAGCTTCAGGTTCTCTTTCCTCCTCTTTGACATCTCCTCACTTTTCTGGCTTGGTTTGCAAGATAAGGAGAGCGAGTGGAAGAGCTGCATCGTGCAGCCAAGAGAGGCAACCATGGGAAGCAAAGCTGCCAGCTGTTGTGGGCAGTCTTGCTTTTTTGCTTTATTGTTATTTTCTATGAAGACTGATTGCAATTTGCTCTTGATATGCTTCCCCAGAGGTTTGCCTTCTTCAGAGAGAGGCAATAAACCAGGCAAGCTGGGCAACAAGGAGGGACAAGTAGGACAGGTAGGGCATTCGTGTTGTTTCCCTAAATACAAGGGGGGACAAGCCACAGTCCTTTACATTGGGGCTGTCAGTGTGAAACCCCTTTGCTTCTGCCATAGAGCATTTGCTGGATCACTTCATGGTTTCATGCAGTGGTGGTCAAGCAGAGACTTTTCTCCCAGGGAGTCCAGCAAACCTCATGTGTGACCATGCCTGGCAGGCAACTTTGCTCCTGCTTGAGCTTGGGGTCTGGAAAGCCTTTTTAGAGGCAGAAATCCAGCTCTCCTCATCTTGTTCTGTCTGTCACCCAGCCACCTATTCCCCTTTAGCACATGGTTATTTCTTCTTATGTTAAGACCTCTGCTCCTTCTCCTCTTATAGGTGCCTGGCAGAGTTTCAAAATATGGTTGTGCTTAATTATCCTTGCCTCTAAGATTCCTAAATCACTTCCTCTTGTTTTCATTCTGGGATTTTCACCTTTAATTTTTTTTTTATTTATTTTTAAAGTCTTCCTCAGGAGACCTCTAAAACTTATGTTTTGGAGCAATGGCAGATTGAAACCACATGACTATTATTCTTTAGCTCCTCTGAGGACTGCTGATGTCTGCTGAAACTCAGACACCATGCAGCAGCCAGATTTGAGAGTGAGCAGGGGAATCCTGTTCCCCTGGTACAAGTCAAATGAATTATTCCATTTTAGCTTTAAACCTGAGCTTTTTATGCACATGCTAGAGCCTCGGGGGACTGTCTCCTATCAGAGCTGTTAGCTAGAAGTTGTCACTGAGGCTAAACCAAGGTGATGCCCAGCACCTTGTGGGAAAGACGTGCTGAAGAGACAATTGTGAGCACTATTGCTCATGGCTTCGTGGCATTTCAGTGATGTGATGTCATCTTGTTCAGTTGTAGTGGAGCTTGGGGTGTGGGTGCTCCTTTGTGGCACTGAAAGGATGTTCCACAAGTACCTGTCCTGCTGGAGATGGTGAAGGTTTTGCAATAAGGAAAAAAAAGGGTAATGGATGATGTTTCACAAATGAGAGACCTAATAGTCCACTGGGTGAGCTGAGTGGGAAAGGAGAATTTGTGCCCAAGAGAAATAAACTCCTGTAAAAAGCCAGAGCCATAGAAATATTTGACACTTCAGCATGGTGGCTGAACTGGAAAAGAATTAGAAAAGTCAACTGGGATTGACCCAAGTGAGAAATCTTTTTATTTTCCTCATCAAACCGAAAATCCTACAAAGTATTACTTTGCAACAATTGAATTTTTATTTGTTCAACTCCAAGTTCTTAATTTGTTTTAAATAATGCATTCTGGTAATCTACAAAGCAGTAAGCAATTGTGTCTTTCCTTCCCCTTCCCAGGTGGAGCTATTTGCCACATTCCAGATTAATATTCAGTTTACTTTAGTCAACCAAAAATTGATTTTTCTCCCCCCTGTGCTATGTTTATTCTTTGAAAACTTTCTCCAACCTAATAAGGATGGATTCTTTCATGGCCTTTTATCAAATCTTCCTTCTCTTTGCTGGGTTAAGATTTTGTTGTACTGAAAAGAACTCTTGCCTCCATAAGAAATACAATAAATGAAACAAAATGAAGATCACAGATGTTGTAATAAAATTAGTAAATGTGTGTAGCATTGAACTTCATTGAAATTATTGTAAATGCTGCTGTTACATTGTTTAATTATGTACAATTAGCCCAGGAATTGCTCAGCCCCTGCTGGAGCCTTTTCTCTTGGATTTACAATAGGTCATGGTAGACTATTTTTCTCATTACTGTCATGGAAGCAGTAATTGAACTGGATCTGATCTCCCACTTTGACTAGTTTTATCCATAGAAGTATAATTTATTTATGTACAGATGGTTCTTTTTTGCCATATTTAACTGGAGCCTGGAGCAGGCATAGAAGAGATGGCAAAAATTGCAGTCCATTAGGGCATTTTCTGTCAAGTGTCATCTGTGAAAACTGATTTGGACATATAAAGCCAAGAACAAGATAAATGTAGTTTTGGTAAGTCTCGAAAAAGCTTATCTTGTGGTGCACAGGCAGCCAGGCTGGTGAGGCTCTGGGGAGCTGTGCCAGAGTAGTCAGCAGTGCTAGGGTTTTTCTGTGCTTGGAGAATCCCTCTCCAGAAAACTTGGGAAACACTGTATTTTAGTTGTGTTTCCAGAAGGCTGTGTGATTTCTCTCAGAGTTGAGAGGAAGCTGGGTTCTACAATGAGCAGCAGAGAGGTGTTGCTGTGCTAGATGAGCCCATGGGCAGAAGGCATGCAGGGCGTGGGGCCCATGCCAAGCTGAACTGATCCTGTTTTGTCACCCAGGCAGGAAAGGTGGAAGAAAAAGCATGGGAGGTGGAAAAACTCATCATTTATTTCCAAGCTGAAAATCCCCAAAAGCCAGAGAAGAATCCAGTCCTTGCAAAGACTGATGTACTGATCTGCTGGATCCAAGGATTTTGCCTTGTTAAGCATTTCAGTACATTTGGGGGCTTCTTCCTATTGATCATCCCCTGAAGCAGCTCAATAATATGATAAATAATTTATTTGCTGACACTTTGCCCAGCCTTTTCTCCATGCACCTCACATAGGAATGCTGTGAGAGCTGCCCGTGCGCTTCCCAGAGTTTGGCTCTGCAGGCAGGGAGGGCAGCAAGAAACAAACACAAAGTTCAGCTGAAGCCTTTCTTGTGAGCTCGGCTGTCTCAGGTGTGTGCCAAGGAGAAGAGCATGGATCTGCTGCAGAGCCTGGAGAAGGCTTTGGGTATTTGGGAGACTTGTTTTAGGGTGAGAGGTGTGTGTGCGGTGCTGTGCAAGGGTACCAGCTCACACCTAGGCACAGCAGCTCTCTCTTTGAGCGTGAACCAGACGGGACCTCAGGTTTTAGGAAGGGCCAAACCACTTGAACCCTTTCTCTGGCCACCTGTAAACGCAGACTTGGTGCAATTTTAACATGTGCGTGCGTGGAGGTCGATGGGTATAAGGTACAACTGTCTCATGTCTCTGGGCCAGGAGCTCTCTTTGCCTCAGCTCCTTAATCCACCCTCCACCTTGCTCCTGAAACACTAGGCATTGCATCAGATGGAGTAACAGCACTCCAAAACTCAGACTGGTGGTTCCTGGCAGGTGCAGTACCTGTGGATGCACTCGAGCTGTCTCTGCAAACAGTGAGATGTGTGCAACTTTATTCAAAACTGTTTCCATCAACGGAAGGGTACATTATTTATGATTCCATTTTCTTCTCTGTTTGGAGAGCACTTATCAAATCAATCAGAGGATTAATTAGGTAATTATTATTTTTTCATTATTTGCCTGAGTCTTGATGTATTTACCCCACACAAATAGAAGAGCCATTAGTAAATGGGATCAGGAGCTTGAAATACTTATTTTCTTTCCCATACTTCAGAAGAGGAGACTGAGAGTGGCTCCGTAGTGTGACAGCTGGCAATGAAGTTGTGATTTATAAGAAGTGATGGGTCACTGTTGAGTGTCATTTGGTCACTGTTGAGTGTCATTTGTCATCTGTGGCCTGAACAAGACGGCTTCTGCTCTCTGCTGGTGGACACCCAGAATCATTTTGTGCCCCATTTCATGTGTGCAAGTGAGGCACCAAGAAGTTATAAGTCAACCTACATGAAAGGCCCCAAGCAGCTGTGACCCCCTCCCAGCTTAATCCATTTTCACAGGTTCCTCTGAATCTTCATTAGTGTCCCCTCCCAAATGGCATCTGATGTCACCCCCACCATCTTCTGGTGTTGGTTGGGGTTGGAACTTCCCAGGGCAATACCAGCCACCATTCCTCTGCTCTTTCCTCAAAAATGGTTTGTGTGGTTTTTTTTTTGGGGGGTTTTTTTTTTTTTGTTTGTTTGTTTGTTTGTTTGGGTTTTTTTTTGTTTTTTTTTTTGGTTCAGACCGACTCATTTGGTGATTTTGCAAAGGTCAGCCTAGTGGTGGGTGTCCTGGCTGGCTACTGGGCTTGGGGACCAGGAGCAGTGGGGGGATGGTGCTATTCCTGGCACCACATTTTTCTGTGGTGGTTGTGCCTCCTGGCTTTCCAACTCCATGTCAGCACACAGTTTCTGCAGTTTGGGATTCTTTGCTCCCTGACCTGCAGTGACAAGGGGAGGACATGTTCCTGCAGGATGAGGTTGTCTTGGCTGTACAGAGAGCTCTCCAGTGAAGGGGGGCCACCAAACATGTTGCTTTCCATTTCCCAGTGTGTGGGAGCTCCTGGGCCAGGTGCTGTGACTGGATGAGAGCAGGTGAGGATAAGGGGAAAGGGGAAATTACAGCAGCACTTAATCAGGGCTTAAACTGCTGTACAAAAAAAGAATCAGTTCCATGAGTGTTTCAAGAACATCCCAAGGTGAAGGTCCGGAGTGGGTCTGGGGTTCAGAGTATTTCCCAAGACGCTGGCCAACACAGGATAAGGAGATTGCTGGGAAGATGACACCATGTGACCCCTATACCCCACCTCACCTACTGCATGGGGTTTATTTTCAAGTAACTGTTCTTACCAGCTGCTTGCAGTGTTAATGAGAAAGCTTTGCAGTGCTGTTTTCCTCCAGGTGACCCAACTATTCTGAAAAGCACTAAGGGCCACTGAACAAAAATGTATAATGTATAATTAATGCAATAATTGTATAATTTTATTCCCCTTTTCATCAAAGTTGCTGTACACAGTGCATGTATTAAATATGACTACAGTGCTGTTTCCCAAGACAACTGCTGAAGATGAGTTAGGAAGACCTCAATAGGCTATTCCATTTAAACATTTTCTTTGCAAAATAAATACAGGCTGTCTTGTGAATAAGAATGAGATTAGCTGAAGTCGTTAATTAGTATGACTTTTTAAAAGGAAGCTGTAAATGGAATAATTTGCCACATATGGCATCTAAATTTTCTTCACTGTGAAATAGTTCTCATTTTTCACCATTTACTCCCCATTGCTGTTAAAACGTTGCTGTTCAAAGCCTTTCCAAAGTTCCAAACTTCATGTTTGGTGGGTCCTCTTTGTTCTTTTAGCTCCCCTATCATCTGTCATCCCACTCTTGGCTTTTGGACAGAGACAATTATATAATTGTGCCTGAACCATCTTTGCCTACCTCTGGCCTCATCCCTCTGAGAGTTTCCCATCCCCTTGGAGTTTAGCTTGGTGATCAGAGCTCAGCCCCCGAGGCAACAAGTTTTGACCTGGAGTTATCTAATAAATCAGAAGAAGAGGTTGCAGGGTTGGAGGTCCCTAAAGCTGGGAGGGAGTGGTATTGCCACTGATTTTCTGTTAGTGCATGAGCATCACTGATGTGCGCCGTGTCGTAGCATCTGTTGTCATGGGTCCCAACAGTGATCTGGAGATCTGAACTCCTGAAATAGGGCACAGAGAAGCTCATGGGCCCTTTGCATTAGCGTGTTGACCTCGTGTTTGTTTTCCTCATATAATTCAGTTTGTAAACTGTTAAAATGAATGTTGTAGGAAGATTAAAATGATCCTTTGTTGTGGATGAAAGGGGTTAAACTGAAATTAAAAAAAACCTACAACTTTTGAGAGGTTGTTTCAGAAAGAAATTCATTAAGATGGTTTAGTCTCATAGCTTTTCCCTAAAGCTTGGAGCAATTTGCTTAAACACTGATTTTAACATTTAGTTTCCTACTGCCTTTTTTTTTTTTCCAGTGGCTTGATTTCCATTCCTTGTCTGGTGTGCCTGTTAATTTTGCATGCTATCACAGGCCTAATTCTTCTCTGTTTCAAATGAATATCATATAAATTAATTGCCATATGATTACCATGTAATTACATTGTGACTCATGACAGTTTAGACAAAGTATCATAGCTACATTTTAAGAAGTGATAAATGTTTGACTAATGTGTCAGAAAAATGTAAATATATTGTGATTATTGTGGCACTGTTAAACACATTAATTCTCTCCCTAGTTTTTGCAAGCTGTCAGTCATGCTGTGGTTAAGAGCAATCAATCCAAGTACCTAAATTTATCTGTGTTTAGGCAACGTTTATCATTTGGGAAGGTTTTTTCACTAAGGGCCAAGGAAGAGGTAGGTGGCCTGAGTGTCACCACAGCATCACATATGACACTTCTGAGAGAGCTGTATCTTCCATGTAAGCTGCTTATTAAATAAATCTATCAAGTTCTGTATGGAGTTGAAAATTAGGAACTTTTTACATCATATTGACTAAGTCACTATTCAGGGTGTGTTACAGTCAATGTAAACAGGGGCAAACCTCTCTGTCAGCTGCTGTGAGGTGTCAGGCAGGCTCCTACTGATTGCAAAAAGGTGTTTAGTATGGAATTGCTCTAAAATAGTGTCTTTAGTTTAAATACATGAATGCACAGGCTTTCTTCCATGCCTGTATGTCACCACTGTACTGTAAGCTCAGGATGAGGCACAGTTATCTGGACCTATAGTGATGCAGAGAGTGTTTTGTTTGTGAAAGTCAGGGTTAGGGTTAGAGCAGACTATTGCAGGGATTTGGGCTGGGACCTCCCAGGTGCTTATCTTGTCCTCTTCTGCCTGCCAGTGGGTGCTGCTCTGCACTTGGTCCTGCCTTTGCAGGCTGTCCCTATGTTGTTTGAAGCACTGTTGGATGGGCTTTATGGGTAATTTCAGACTGGGACAAATCTGGGCATAGACTACCCCATCCTTTACACCGTGCCCTAAGGTTTTGCCTGAATTAGCAGTGTAGTTGCTACTGTTTTCCCAGCTAAATCCAGCAGCTATCAGTTGAAGTGATCCATCAAACTGAGCCAATGGGACCATGTCCTCTGGTTATCCAAGGACCTGCGAGACCAGTACCAGTTGACAGCAAATAAACAGGCAAATCCATAAAAAAAAAAAAGAAAGTAAATGGTGGAGTTGGTGAAAAGGGGTAGGATAAGGGAGGTATTTCTAGTGGATTTACAACCTAAAAATGATCAGCCGTATGCTTTAGGATCCCCTCCTTTGATGTTGAATGACAACCAACTCGCTCTGATGGGCTTTGAAAGGGGGGGACTGCAGCAAGCCAGGCTGCAGGGAGCTACTGAGGATCTAGGCATCTCCCAGCCACCTATTTACAACCATCCAGCTGGAAAACAGTGTCTCAATCCCCTATAAACCCATCTCTAGAGAAAGTGTTTCCAGTCTGTAGCAGCAGTAAAAATGAACTAAAATTACCCTTATTCTGGGAGGTTTGAACTTCAAAAGCCTGTGCAGAGTTTGTTTCAGTATTAACAGTGTTGAACGTGGCCAGTTTCTTTCCTCTTCTTCCTTGCTCTCCTTTTATTAGCTGAGAAAAGTGGGGAAGAAAATAAATTGAAAGACTTGGTTAATGCAATATGTGACATTAGAAAATGCCTTAATAATGAAATGCATGATTAGACCAATTAGAGAGGTAGGATGGAAATGCTGTGTGTGTAGGTAGTGCATGCTTAGCATACACAGCCCTTAAAAAAAGAGCTGATAACCATCAGGGAGGCAAAAGAAGAATTCTGTGTTTCCTTGGCTCAAGAACTCTGGTTTGATAGCCTTTGCTGTGTCCAGAGCTGCAATCATCTTTGTCCTCCTGACCTTAATTTGGGCTAAGATTGCTAATTATCTTCTTCCTTATGCTATTTTTGTCTAGTGTTTCATCCATTATTTCCCCCTGGCAGTTTCCCCTCTGGCCCCTCCCCAGAGACCTGTCAGCGTTGCCCTCACACAGTGGCACAGGGGGATCTTGTAATGAAGATCACAGCTTTCCCAAAGGGAGCAGTCGCAGGGAAGCTGCCAGGTGAAGTTGGAGGAGCAGCTCCTGGGCTGCTGTGGGTGAGCACAGGCCCCTGGTTTCCCCAAAAGCACGTGGATTTGCTGTGGATGATCATCAGCAGGCTCCATTCCTCACAGGTTCGTGGAAGCTGATAATTTAGATCATCTCTGCTGCATGATAGGGAGCGGGCAGAAGCTCTATTTGCCATCTGATGATGAATGACGCTTTTTCAGACATCGTTCAGTGTTGAAATCTTTATGTTCACAGAGATTTCTGAGATGTATGGTATCACATGATTTCTGGCATTAGTGCCAAGTGTCTTAGAGAGATTTCATTTAGATAAATTATCAGCCAGATATGAATAAGTAAGAATCACTAAATCACGGCAAATCAGCTGTTCCAGCCAAATGGATGTTTTCATATCTATGATATAGTCCAAAAGGAAAAATTTCTTCTGTTTTTTCGAATTGAATGAGGTGATGCTAAGGCATAGTAAAAGATATAGGTCCAACAGGGTATTTAATTACAGTTCTGTAAGATAAGTTTTAAATTAATTTTTATCTGTACCTTTGAGAAAAGACATGACTGTTTCAGTGAGTAGAGAGAAAAATGAGCATTTCCAAACAATTTCCAGTCTTTCCTGCTACATGTGGTGTATTTTATGACTTCTGGAAGGCTTAAACCGTACCCTGTGGTTGATATGTGATCACAGCCATGTGTGTTTGAGGTATGTACAGCAATAGTTTGATTAGAAAAGCATTACTCAGAGAATATTTATGTGCTTGTAGAGCGTATACATGTGAATCCTACTAGAAAACATCTTCTCTACCCCTGTAGGATAACCCATCTCAGCAAATAATCTTCTTCTTCAAAAAAAATCCTGGGGAACTTTTTCCAGCCAGGTCTGGTCACATGACCTGATGTGAACACACAGCCCTAAGACCATGGTAAATGATGCTGAAATGCAAGAAGAGGCTGTATAAGTTAATTCAGTGAGATCTGCTGGGAAACTTTTTTTAATGTTGTTGTTAGTGTGCTTGACACGAAAAATGCCTGCTTCTCACTGAGAGGAAGACTACAAGTGGATGGCTAAGCAGGAGGGAAAATTGAAAATCTGGGGCAGTTTTTAACATATCCCTTTGTGTTAAATTTGACTATTCAGAGTGTACAGCTATACGTTTTTTTACAGTTTTCCCTGAGGCAGCATGTTTGCTGGACTGCCATTTCTCAATGTCGTGTACTTCTTACCAGGTAGTTGTGGCTTCTGTGCAAATTTTGGTCTGGTGAACTGAGAGCCTTAGCAAAGTTCTGCTTGCAGGAGCTCTTTGTCCCCAGGAGAGCACAAGCTTGGTCATCTTTGTCAGAAGCTCCACCCCTCATGGCAAAGGCAGCATTTTTGCTGTGCTTCTTGAGGAGATAGTGTACCATTTCAGATAGTTCCTCTTGTTTTGTGATATTGGGCGCTGTTTTCTACTATTTTGTTTTCTGCTATTGCAATTCCAATTCCAAGTGTGTGTTGGTATGTCCTACTTGAGAACTGTTCTGCAGATAGCTGGGGGTTGTGGATAAGCAGGCATAAACAAAGATGCTGCATTTTATAATATGATATTCAAGGGCTTAATTTTAGATGGTTAATGACTGAAGGAAGGGTTACAGAACAGAACAGACCTGGGAGTTTGCTTATCCACGAGAAAATACTTGACACAGTGCGAAAGTAGGGAATTAAAAGTAACGTGCCTACCTCAAGTACAGTACTTTCTGCACAAGAGCTATCAATTGTTTAAATAGAGGAAATTTAAATTATACTGCCATTTGGCACAATAGGACTTAGGCTAATTTTATCAATTAGGGTATAAATCTGTCAGGAGGAATGCTGATCAGGGGCACAGGATGTGGTGTGACAAGTCCAAATAGGTGTAAAGCGCCTGGCTATTAGCTTTATTAAGTGCAATATTTTGCTTATAACTTTGCCCAAAGGCTTCCAGGTTTAAAGTAAGACTCACCTCTGTGAGTCCACACACACACAGTTTGCTCCAGGAGCTCCATGTAGGAGTTCAAGTCTGGAGATGTCAGAAAAAGGTGACCCTCCCATGCCTGTGGCATTCCTGCAGCACAGGCACTTTTCGTTTCTGGCTGGACAGTGTTGATGCATGCTAAGGTGAATGCTCAGTACTGCTGCCCTTCCTAATCTTCCACTGCCCAAACTTCTGTCTAGCAATACTTTTGTCCGAGGAAATAGATGGATTTTGAAGGCAGGCATTTTTAATGCCTGTTTCCCAGTTAGTCTTGTTTGTATGGGCATTGCTGATGATTTAGTCTGCCTTGTTATGGTGCGCTTTGCTGTGCACTGGCTTAAAACTTATCCACCTCCAGCTCTCTGTCCTGCCTGCAGAGTCCCCTCAGGCTCAGGCTGTAGGTACTCTGCTTTGGTGGCCAACATTTTAGTGCAAGCCCACCTCTGTTGGCAGCTGAAGTCAAGAGCCTGCATTCTCCACCTGGGACGTGTCTGGGCTGTGAGTGCCAGCCCCTGATCACCTTCTGCTGACGCCACTGCTGCGGGGCCGTGGCGCAGACGGGCTGGCTGGACACGTCCAAAGCCTCAAAGCAACGCAGCAAGACTCACAAGGGACCATCTGTCACTGCCCAGAGCCCTTTTTCTCTGAACACAGAAGGAATTTAAAAAAATCAGAGGAGGTAATTGCTTTAGTTACTTTTCCAAGCTTCACCCAGCAGTCACTGCTCAGCCCAGTGCGTGCTGTCCTTGCATGGGGCTGGGCTTTTTCCAGTGACAGGGGTTCTTGTCCTGTATTTTTGCTCCTTTCTCCATTTTTCTGGGGTCTTTGTTTTCCCACACATATGCTGTCCCTCACTGTGCCAACAGACTTTCCCCCCACGCAGCCGAAACATGGGCACGCCTTTTGTTTTGGTGGCATCTGCTGTGCTCCAGTCACTGGCCCAGTTGCTTTTCCCGTTTATCCCAAAGAAGGGGCAGCATCTGTCCCCATTGGTTTCAGCTCCTACTACTGGGGAGGCCTTCTGCCTCCCCAGTAGTAGGAGCTGGAAGATCCAGTGTTGGCCAGGATACGCTGCCATGCATTAAATGGTGAAGATGGAAAGAAATGCCTGGCAGCTGCCTCTTTCTCCATCTCTGCCCAACCTCACAGGCTGCGTGGGCAATGAATTCCTTTGTGCTGGAAAGTAGTAATGCCTGACACTCTGGTGAGGCCTTGATCTTTGGATGAAATCATGCTAAACCTCAGCAGAGGTGTTTGTGTCAGGATGATTGAGATTATTTCTGGTTTAAAGACTGACTTTTCTGCTAATAGGACTATAGAAGTGTTGGTGCGCTGCGAAAAAAATTGCCTTTACATGGCAGATCTGAGGAATCCTCGTTTTCCTACGTTGGTTTTTGAAAGGAATTATGCACGAAGAAGTAAACAGGGTCCCTGTCAATGATTTAGCTTACTTTACTCTTCAGTTGCAGGTTTGCAATAAGAGGTAAAAGCCACTTCAACGTGGCTTTTGTTTTTTCAGGACAAAGCACATGAACATATGTGTGTAATCCTTGAAAACTGTATTAACCTATTTAATTTTGGAATGAGTCTGCCATAACACTCTCTTACTTGACCGTAGCCCTTGTCAAAGAAACAGTGACATGACTAGGAATTCCAATAAGCAGCTACAGACCTTCTAGATAAAAGGAGTTGTAGGCAGGACATGAAAGGAGAAAATATTGGCACAAAGATGCATTTAAATTTGCCATTTTTCACACCTCGTGTAATTGCCAGCTATGCAGACCCCAGCCAGTCTGGTGCAGGTACTGCATCCAGGGTGAAACACACAACAACCAAAAGCTCACTATTTTATCAAGATTCTTTTAGTAGGAATCTCAAAAATTGAGTATTTTATAATTTTACGTGGGTATCTAACAACCTCAGACCCAATACAAGGCGTGTGAACTCCATCCAATCTAAATGCTTCCTAGAACCCCAAAAATACATATCCTGATTTTATTTGGATATATCAAAACTCCTGACCTAATGTCACTACTGGACATACAAGCTCTGTCCAAACAGAATGATTTCTGGAATTTCAGTAAATACCTTTGGGTGCTAAAGGCCAGATCTCCTGAGCTTGACTGATGATGTGCAAGGTTTTATCTGCTAAGTACCTGGTTTCTTGGAATTGGGACCCCACAAAGGTAGCCATCAGTGTGACTTCAGAGGGAACAGAGTCCCTGTGCATCTGTGAGCATTGACAGTCTGCGCCCAAGTTTTTCCTAAATGTTGTGTCAAAGGGTTAAGTAAATACGGAGGCACATTTAATCCTGCAACCTGTGTATTTGAAGAGATCATCCTTGAAACTACCACCAGGTTCACCAGGAGCAAAATCCTCAGCTTTGTGAAATTCAGTGGAAAATTGGCTTCAAGGAGCATTAACTCAGGTTCTCAGTGAATGTCTTTCTTCTTGATTAAGAGAGAGGAAACAAGAAAAAAGAGCACTTTTAGGTGCTAAAGTCACTTTTATACTTTCCTTAAAACTTTGAATTTTGTCCACTGCCTAAAGTATTTTCCTATTTTATTTATTGCTACTGAGACAGAACTAGATTTAGACTGAATTCTTGGCTCCAGATGGTTTTTAGAAGGTGATCACTTTTATAGTCCTGAGATTTGTGCATGGCTGTTTCCTCCTTCATGCCTTACAGCTAAACCCTGCTTGCTCAGATGTGTGCTCCTGGAAATGCTTTATGGAATTTCACAGTTCCTGTGAAGGAAAAGATCTTTTTCTGCAGAGCCTTTGGCATGATTTCTGTGTGAGATGGCAGTGTAATTTGTCCCAGCAGCCAGGTATGTGTGCGTGCCTCAGCTCACAGAGGGGTGATGGCCGGCTCTGTAGCCTGCTCTGACTTTGCCGTGGGGGCTTTGGAGAAGTGGAAGTTTTCATCCAGTCCTCCAAGGTCCTGTGGGGCCACAGTTCTTTCAAGCTGCCAGCGAGGCTGAGACACCTCAAATATCAGGCATTGTACGGTATATTCTAACAGCAACTCAGCTGGGGCTTGGAAATGGGATGGGGTGCTTTTAAATTGTTTGGCTTGTGTTTTACGAAACGATTCTGAATTATGTGATCTTAAGATGAGACTTTTTACCACTCTGGATGTGTTCAGTATCAGAGGATCACGTGAAAACACAAAGGACCCTTTGTTTCCTCTCCTTGGGTCCTGGAGCCCCTGTGCAGGTGCTTGCTGCTTCTCCCACCCACCACAGTGTGGAAGAGATGAGGTTTTTAGCTCCCTTTCTGCTCTGGATTGGACTTAAATCGCATGTGATAATTTTATTTTAAACACCAGAGTATGGCAGTGTGTTATTTTGCATTGTGTTATCCACCCTGTGGCTTTCTCTTCTTGCTTTTTCTTTACAAAGACAAGCTATAAACCCAATTTTTATAGAGAATGTAATGCAGGAATGCCAGTGCAGGATTTACCCTTCCCATGCCCCGTTCCGTTAACCCCATCACAAAGGTGTGCAAACCCTATTTTTCATTAGCAACTGGAAAAATCTGTATTGTTTTAGCAAAAAAGTATGCAGGAGCTGTTTGCTTGAAGAGAAGTATAAGCTACCAAGACTTTACTGAGTGTGGGTACCAGTGATGGAGAAGAGTGTGAGGAAGCACATGTTCTGTCATTTCTTTGTACACTTGCTTTTCAGCTCACTTGTCTAAAGCTTTTCAGTTTTTGCATCTGCTATATTATTTTGCTTTTATTTTTTAAGTGTTCTATGTACAACTAAACCCACATGAGGATGATCTGTTTTCCCCTTTTTGTTTCTTTCAAGGCAATAAGACATCTGGCTGCTACTGCTGTGAATTATCAAGTTGCATCCCTTTAACCCTCCTCATCATTTTATTTGTGAAGTGCTCACCCGCTGAGATACGAGGGGCCATGTGCAAACAATTCAAAACAGCACTGGGAAATAAATGGCATGGGCAAAAACGATGGGATGCTTTTTAAAACCGAAAAGCTGTGAGTGCTGAAAAAAAAGTGCAACACTGGGGAGGGGAAGAGAGAGGTCAGATCAGTCCAGCGTCACTGCAAAGCTCAAAGCTGACCGTTCTTCCAAAAATTCAGCTCTTTATCCACAAGTGGTGGTCCCAGCAGGCGCTGGGATGTGCCCCTAAGTCTTTTTATGAATTTAGCCAATGTTGTTAGAAAAGCCATGTCTCTGAGCATTTGGAAGAGCAGGACCCCAGCACTGCTGGTGTGATGATAATTACCGGAGGAGGCTAGAAATCTTTTAAAAACTGAGTTTCCATCCCGGTTCAAGGCAAGGTTGATGGATCTCTGAGCAGCCTGTCCTAGTGGAAGGTGTCCATGGCCATGGCTGCAGATTGCAATTACATGATCTTTAAGGTCCTTTTTAACCCAGGGCACTCTGTTGTTCTGTGATTCTTCTGGAGGCAGCTAGTGGGGAGCTAGTGCTTGGAGGCCTTGGTGTTCAGGATGTTCCTGTGCCAGCTCGCTGTACTGGGGCAGTCCCTCTGGGAGCTCTGCTGAAAATGAGATTGTGGTACTAAAGCCTGTCTGTCCAAGGCATGTCTGTTGCTCGTATGAACTCCTTGGAGGAAGTCTAAGGATCCAGGCTAGGCAAACAATCTGGATGGCTGTGTTTGGGTTCTGCATCTGCCAAATGGCTTTTTTGGGAGAGAGCACTGCCAGAAAAAGCCCATAACAACGCTCTGTTGCCAAGATGGTGAACTCCTATCCCTGCTGCTGCAGATGGAGATATCTAGAAAGAAAAAGTGCTGTGCTGATTGGTGCCTGCTCGTGATGTTCCTGTTCTTCTTTATTCATGTAAGAGGCAGCTTGTAGGTGCCCAGCTGGCAGTATGAGCCTGTGGCTTCTTTGGGACTGGTATGGATGATGGGAAAATGGGGCAGAACAGCATCAGCCCCTGTGTGTTTCTTTTCACCTCTGTTCGTTGTCTTGCAGCACTTTCTTGTGCTTTCACACAAAGAACTCTCTGCAAAGAACTTTGTGGAAAACATATAGGAGTTTTCATGGAAAATAAGAGGATAGTAACACATCATTGATTTATATAATTTAAAAATAACAAATGCAGAAGAGTTGGCAGTAGATGAAGAGATATGTCCAAAACTGATCACAGGTTTGAGTGACCACGGGAGCTGAGCCATCAGTCCCTCTGTCCAGGATTAACTCAGTTTGTCCTGAGCACTGTGGGAAGCAGCAGTAGCATCAAAGAGGATAAGTGCTTGTTTTCCTGGTGCTTTTCCATCTGACAAAGCCTTCGAAGTCTCACACTTCCCACAGAAGTGTTAGGACTAATGCAGGGAGGAGGTGAGCAAACCCCAGCCCTTCATGAGAGCAGATCATTTGCATGGAAATCTGTGCCTGCCTTGGAGGACAAAGAGCTGGGGTGGCAGGACCAGACTTCAGGGGATAGATGCCTAACACCAGTGATGCATTATTAGTAGTGAGGTGGGTGCAGGTGTTGCAGAGACAGGGAGCCTTCAGCAGAGTCAAAGCAAATTCTTCCATGCCAGCTTTCCATCCTCTGGATGTTTATTCAGATGCCATACATTTTTTAATAATCCTCACTGGGACAAATTTAATCAGGTCTATTAAGGTTTTCTTGGTTAGAGATGAAGGCAGGCACAGGCTTGAGCACTTCAAGGCCTGGTGCCTACAGGAAACGAGGAATTTTGCCCAGTAACAGCTTGAGCCTGAATTTTAGAAATTTGCTTTGCTGTGTTAGATGGAAGAAGACTCAGTGGTTAGGTCTGAAATTGAGGCATTTATTCAACATAGCAAATGATGGGCGTGATTTTAAACATTTGTCATTATCTTCAAATGGAAATGGAGGGTTCCTCCAACTAAGAGAGGTGGAGAAAAACCCCTGGGTAGGTAGGAGGATGGAAGGTAGGTGGTTGGAGAAAGTCTGTGCTATTTCTGATAAACTGCTCCCCCAAATCTTTGGTTGGATTGCATCACCAGGGTCTGCTCTGCCACTGTACCAAGGTGCTTTGCTTATATATCTGTTACTAAAGTGTTATATATCTGTTACTAAAGTTCGTTACCAAGTGTTGATTGAAGAGCAACAGGCATGACTGAAAGGAAGCAACAAATAATCCCAGAATGGAAATGAGGCAGCCCAGGGCCACCTAAAACTGGTGCACCTGGTATGCCCTGTGATGCAGGCTGGAGAGCAGGAGGGGGAAGGCTGTACAGTAACATATGAATCGCATTGATTAAAAACCGAATGAACAATTTTTTTCGGCCACAAAAATCAAGCGAGAGGACAATGCGAGTGAGTCCTACAAGGCAGACTGATAATCAAGATGAGTGCTAGAGATAAAGTCTACACAGCACAGTGCACTGTGTACTGCAAAGTGTTGGTGGGGAGATTTCCTATACCGTGAGAATTTGCCAGTGCTGCTGCCTAGCTTGAGTGAAATGTCTCAAATAGTTACACTGAGCTGATTATCTATGCATGTTTTCCTTTAGGGTGTTGAAGAGAAAAAAAGTGCAAAAATATTTATGATTTTTTTTTTTCATTGAGGTGTAAAGTACTGTGAATCTGAGGATAAAACCAGGTTTTTGGGGTTTAGCCAATTCATTCCTGTTAGCAAGATCCTATGATGTGGCTGGAAGTGTTTTAAAGGAGCAATTAATAATTAATTTATTTTTTACACAAGTATTTCTCTGACTCTTTCCTGTTCTAGGTAGCTTTTGGAAAACAAAACCAGTTTGAGCTTGAGAGGAGAGAAGTTTAAAATATTTTAAACAAATTAACTTCTCCTAGGACCTTAACTGCCACGCTCTCTTAGAATTTTAAATGAAATCTATTTGAATAAAGTATATGAGGTCCTTTTTTAAAAATGGAGCAAAAAACCCCACAGCCTCTGAAGCAAACCAGAGGAAAAGGAGACAATAGCACTTGGAAAGCAACCTCTTGGCAAAGAGGAACAAGAGCAGTGGAATAATTTAATTGCTCATCAGCTAATTATGCGGTATTATAATGTTAATGTGTCTTCATCATGACAATGTAATAGGTATAGATTGAAGCATATGAAAAAGAAAGTGTTGATGCAGTAATTATAACTAAGAGCAGAGCTGTTAGAGTAATTATAACGCTTCATCAGGTAATTAACGTATTGTTCAACTTGAGATGGAGAATAAAGAGTGAAGAAGTTAAATATTGAAGGACATGCCTTCCCCGCTCCCCATCTCCCTGCGTTTGCCGCAGGAGCTGATACTCTGTATTGATACTGTTATTTTCTTATTTCCTTGTATATCTTTTATTGAGTGGGGAAAGTTGTCAGGGTGCGTGCAACCAAATAGACTGGCAGTGTGGCAGTCGTTATTTTAAGCTTTTTGTGCCGAAAACGCTGTGGATCCTCCTCGCTGCAGGGGCAGTCGATATGCAGATGGGTATCTGGGACTAACGACCCATCAGATGCTGCTGCAAATTCATCTCTGGTCAAAGACACCTAATTCAGCATGGGCAGAACTGATTCACACAGGTCTTGGAGCAAAACCACCACCCAAAATTGAGCTGAGTTCCTCCTGCCTGCTGACACAGCTGCTTTTGCGGTGCTGCCAGACACTGAGGGCATCCCTGCTGGGGCACAAATGGAGGGGTAGAGCTGGTGCCCTGCACTTGTGCTGCTCCTGTTCCTCTCACTCCTGCTGTCCCCAAAATCCTGGGGGGAAAGCAGCACTAGTCTGGGTTTCACTGTGAAGCTCCCAGGCTGGGGCTTTTGCTGAGCTGGATCAATTCTGCTCTGTGTCCAGCACTCAGGTCTCGGGCGGGGATGGTGCTGGGCTGCCATCTGGCACGTCCCCCTCTGAGGCTGAGTGTCACTCGTGGTCGGGGCGGGAACTGCTGCTCTGGGGCTCAGCGATTAATCGGTGGTTTCATATTGATGAGCCCCAGAGAGATGTGAGAACTATCCCGCCTGTGCAGTTTGACTCAGGCTGCAGTAAAAACCTGCTCAGGATTAGGGAACAGTGCTTGAGGGGGGGTGATGTATCTGGGTTTGATTTTTTTTCATTTACTGGTGAAAGAGATTGAGAGTTGATTTCAGCTTTGTACAAAACTAATGAAGAAGCCCTTGTATCTTGGGCAGCAAGGAATTGCATTGCAAACATTACTTTTAAATATCCAGCTCTGTGTCTGATCCTCACCCCCAGAATAAGCCTTGAGTTTCTTGCTGTCCCCCTCATCCCTGAGGTGTGCTTTAAATGACTAGATCAGAGGTGTAAACATGTGGATACACTTAATCATTAATATATTCTTCTATGTGTGTCTATACTAACCTGTAAGATCTTATTCCCATCTCGGTGTGCAAATTTTGATAGAATCAATAATTTTTGTCAGAGTATCTCCCAGGCAAGCCTACACCTAAACCATGTCACGTGCTACTAGTGCAGGGCAGATTTGTTTGCTGTCCTTGGTCCATCAGGACTCTGCTGTCTTCTGCCAGCCTGCAATCTGCACACCTGCCTGGAGAGCTGATGATACTGGTCACAGCACTTTTTTGTTTTTGGCCAAACTTCCCTCCTTCACCTCAGAACACTTTTCTATTGAAAATAAAACCACTTATGTTGATTGTCATCACCAACAGCATGATTTGTGATGAAATCAGGGCAACAGCAGAACTGGTTCGATCGGTTCATTTAATAATGTGGTGATTTGCTGTTCACTTTTATGCCTTAGTACGTTTTATTTAAGTGTTGCATCCTTTTGCGTGCTCTACAAGTGCAGGAGATGTGTAGTAAATGTGTAGTGCCACCAGTGCATACCCAGCTCAAATGGTGAGTATTGGGTCAGTAAGAAACAAATGAAATTATAGAATGTTTTCTTAAAGTAAATAATGTCATGTGGCAGGATGCTTCTGGTGAAAGGTGTGGAAACAGGTACTGTCCAGTAACAGAAAGGTGGGATCAGTGTAAGCAAGTGGGATTTGGACAGGCTGAGCTGGTAGGAGCTTGTCTGCAGAGATGGCTAGGGCAGAACCCTCAGGAACGTGAGCTGAAGTCACTTAACTGCAATAAAAAGAGGGGCTGAAAGGAAATAAGATTACTGGTGAGGAGGGAATAAGCACAAAGGAGTAAAAAGAAGCGTGATGGCTAAAAGGGCAGAGTTAGATAAGGGTGAACAGACGGAGTTTAGTTAAACAAAGATGTCCAGATATCAGAGGGCAGAGGCTTTGGAGCATCCATCCGGTCATAAAGGCGAGGCGAGTTTCAGTGTGGTGGTTGTTACATTTGTAGGGGGGATTACATGCTCTAATGCCAAAAAGAGGAGGCTATTTCAGGTGCTGCTTTCCAAGGACCTCCTTTCACCTTCATCCAGGGCAACCTAAATGCACTCTAAATACTTTGTCAGGGCAAGAGAGAGGAGCTGGAGCTCTTTCAGCCTGCAGTGACCATTCATCAGGTTGTGTGCGTAAATTATGCCGACTGCCTTGGGAGCAAAGGAAATAAATATGATTAATGTATCTTAAATCTTCATCTGGAGTGCCATTGTTTAGGACCTCAATTCCTTATTATTTAGTAACATAGACTAAGGTCATGTGTTAGCAGCACGCTGCATTTCAGTGACTGTGTGCTAACCTCAGCGTGCATTCTTCCTGAGCATTTCAGTCTGCCTGATGAGAGTTTCCCTTACTCTTCCAAATGAATGAAAATCCTACGTCTTTGGAGTATCTGTGAAAAAAAATTAGCCCTAAAACACAGTTAAAATGGCACATCCGACATGCAATGAATTATAGGCAAAATGGAATAAAGCTATTACATAAAAAAAGGCATTTTAATACACTTTAATATTTTTTTAAATTGAATTTGCCACGGTCTGCAGCCAAAAGCTTTTACTGAGCAGAGTGATATATTCTTTTGGTTGCCCCTTTCCTGTTAGAAGTTGGGGAAGTTTGTTTCCTGATAAAAAGCACATTTCTCTGTCTCGAAAGGATTTAATTGTATTTCCATGAGCATCTCTATCGCAGGCATAGAAAATATGTTCTCTTAACAAGTCTGTCTGTTTAAGCTGCAGTGTGTAATAGCACTCTAGAAAAGTTCCTTTAAGTGAAATGAGAGCTTAGTCTGTGAGTGTGAGGTCATGATAGATGGACATAGAGCATCTTCTGCTGGATTGCTGCTGACATTGTGCAAATAGCTCAGGACTAAGCCAGCACCATGTTTCCAAGTTGTGGAATCTGTTTCTCTTATGAAAGTACCCCAGGCCTTGCAATTCTATTTACAGCTTTAAAAGATTTGCTGCTATGCCTGAGAATACTCTGGTTGTCTCCTCAGCTGTGGGACCTGTACTGATGTCCTTTCCTAAATTCACGAATTCAGTGGTACCTTGGATTGGCAAGAGACACAGCTACCTGGGCATTGGAATTTATTTCTTATATCCATTTATCCGGTTTAATTTGAGGCTTTCACGCCTTTTCAGTGTTGGTTACACGTTTGAAGGAATGATGAACAGGATTTTGCAATTTCATCTCCCCACCACTTAGTCTTGGGAATATTTTTATCATTTCTCCTCTTCATTTCAGTGGTCACCCTTTTATTGTGGCTTGCTTTATTTTGACTTTGTCCTTTCTAATTGTGATCATGATGTGGTTCTGGACTGCCTATACGTGTAGTGTGTTACAGCATCTCTCTGGTATTCACTTGCCCTTTAATCCTCCTAATATTTTGCATTTTGTTCTAATGCACTTAAATCTGGGTTTATCCTTTCCTAGTAGTCAGGACTGCCCTGCTCAGAAGTACTTGATTTCCATTTGCAAAAGGGTATTAAAGCCCAGGTCAGTGTAGAGGCAGATGGGAAGTCCTGCCTGTCTCCTCTGTGATTAACCTGGCAGCTCATGCTCTGTGTGACCTTGCCCCTTTGGAAAATGTCATCCAGCATCACCATGGCCCACTACTTATGATCTCCTCCTCAGCACCATAAACCTTTTTAATTTCTCTTCTTTTCTTGCAAGTCATCCATTCAGATTTCCTGGGAGTGGTGAAGAGAATTATTGACTGTCTTTTCATGAGCTGTCATAAAGCAGTAAATAGAAGCAAAAGACAAATGTAGCCACATACAGGGAAAGAAAAATCATAATTAATATTTCAGTAGAGTAAAGTGTGTTTATAAGGGCAAGAGGGGAGAAAGAGAGAATGGATTGACATACATCAATGTTTTAGCTAGATTATATATATATATTCATGTAAATTTCTACCTCAGTTGTGCATAGTATGTGATCAAGTATTTAACATTTATGGTGGGCTATGCTGAGGGGGAGATCTCAGCACACTGGTGGAAATATTTCCCTGGGAGGCACCAGGGTAGCTGGGCCTGTTTCTGAGAGTGTGTAGAATGTCCAGGATATCCACACAGCATCTCTCACCCTTTCCTCACGCTGCAGCCCCATCATTTCTGGTTGTCCATCTGAGTTTTGGAGGTGGACACTGTGCTGCAGCTGCTGGCAGACATTGCTCAGTAGCATCTCATGATACTTCTGGAAATAAGTGTCCTGGAAGCACAGATTCCTCTGCAGAATGTGAGGTCTGCAAGGTGAGGAGGCACAGGATAAATTCAAAAGCTGAAACATCTCCCCTCTAATTTATGTAGATCATTTGAAAGTGTAGGCCTGAGGCCAAGAACAGCGAAATTGCTTAGGCAGTATCCAATAAACTACAGCTGATGTGTGACTTCTAGTAATTGTGGGGTCTTTTACAAGATCTGTGTCTTGCACAAATACAATTACTGTATTTTACAGCAGTCAGTGCAAATCACACATTTCCATATTCCATACCAACGTGGTATCTGATTAGCACTAAATTCAATTTGTGTTAATAAGCCTAAGGCAAAATTAGCTTGATGCAGTGTCATTTAGCAACAGTTAGACATGAAAAACAAGTTCTTTAGTTTTGCTTTACATAGGCATGCTGTAGTACAGCAAACAAGGGGGTCCAGAGTGTTAACCTGAGAGATTTTTCTATCTAAGGAAGATGGTCTGTGTTATCAGGAGACTGGAAGTGTGAATGTTGACATCACAGAGGGTATGATGGTCACAAACATAGACCTCTGAGCTTACAGGGAAGAGTTCAGATGGGAATAATATGAGAATATCAATTGATGTTTAGTTAGGAGACCAAGAAGCATCTCATGCCCATGATGCAACTCAGTAATACATTTCTAAATGCCAACGGTAGTTTCCTTTGTTGGTGTGTGGGCTTAGGCACTGAAAGCTTCATGTGATTTAGAAAATACTGTCAAAGTGTAGCCCACAACACAAAGATGATACAAGGAGCACTTTTCTGCTTCTGAGCCCAACCAAATACTGCCTTGGATTGTACCTGGGAAATCCCTTTTATGTAGGTCATCACAGTTTTGTTTTGCAAAGTCAACTGTTCCCAGCAGGTCTAGCCGTAAACAGACCTGTGTCCACTAATACTGTGTGAAATGTTTTTTTAAAGGGTGATATTAATCCCTTTAGTGGCAATTTTCCTATGCAAATCCATTAGGAGCAAACAAATCCCCTGGCTGTCTGTGAAAGCTCAAGGCACTGAAGCATTACTGTAAAGTTATTTTTTTTTCTTTTCCCTTTGAGCTGCCCCTTCTGTCACCTCCTGGTCGACTGCTGCATCAAGGCTGATATTTTCCCTAAACCCACTGGAGGGTAAATGTATTTTACTTGAGCTAAGTCTTTGCTGGGCTTTCAGAAGCTTGAAGAAGTAACTTTACCTTGTGCCTCTCTATTTATATATGCACTTAATTGAAGATAACACACTGTTACCCCCCATATAAACTGTGAGGTGGCCTAAACTGTTTTTCCTGTATAAATGAGGACACTGTTTTGCTTGTTTTACTATCTGTCTGCTGATTTACACTTGCTGAGGATCCAGCCTGGACCTCCTTCCAGTCAGATGGGTGTGAAACTGCCTGCAGGACCTCAATTGTCAGTAAAAAGCCAATGTTAGCAATTTTCATCAGGCAGCATGGAAATTAATTAGTCCAATTTTATGGAAATTAGCTCATTATAAATAATTTTAGCTGGCCCATTCACAAAGCACTTTACACATTAGGGGGAAAAAAAAAAAGGAAAAAGCAAAGCTCTGTGAATTGGATGCTGAAAAAAATCTTTCTAAAAACAAACGCACTTCAGCAGCTGTGCCATTGGCAGGGGAGGGGCGGCACCCACTGATTGAGCCTCTAGACTTCGCTTTCCCACTCAGCTCCTAAAAGAGCAACAGTGAGGGATTTGTTCAGGGCTGCAGATGTCCTTGCACAGCCTGAGGCTGCACATTCTGCTGCTGCTACCTTTGGGCTTGGCCAAGGGAGGAGGAGGAGGAGGTGAGAAGAGTGGAGATGGGCATCTCCCCGTGCATGCTGGTCTTGTGGCTAAGAAGAAATAAAGTAGTTCAGACAAAAATATGTAATTACAGGCATGAGAGCAGGTCCAGGTGCTGCAGGAGCTCTGTCATCTCCGCCCTTTGACTTTTTAGACTGTAAGGTCTGGTGTGGCAGAGCAGGAAGAGCACCTGAATGCTGAGGGATTTCATGTGTTTGGATGTCTTTTGCAGCCCCAGAAGGTCCCACGAATCAGACTGGCCCTATGAAATCCCCAGACAGTCCAGGCCAGACAATCCTGAGGCTGCTGTGTTTCAATCCCCATCTTTTCTAAGGATTTCTCGGTTCTGAAGAACATCTAGCATAACTTCTGTCTCCCGTTGCAATTTTTGCCCGCTTCAGTGCTTTTGCCAAAGGTGAGGGGGGTTAATACAATCTGTGTTCAGACTAGTCATGCAATACACAGGTCATGCAAGGGAAGAAATAACGCTCCATGCTCGAACCCACTTCGCTTGAGGAGTTTTCAAGATTTACTATCTTCAAGGTGCATAAAAATTTGCTTAGGGCTCATAATTTTCCTCTTGATTTACAGAGCATCTCTGTCCAGCAGCCAGCATGGCCTGGTTAAAAAAAATTGTGTTGTTTTTTTTTTTTTTTTCTTTCTTAAAGCGTTACCTCTCAGCCGCAATTTCATTCTTCACTCAGATCGCTATGTTTTTTGAAATCTTACCTTCTCTCCCGTGGGGAAAAAAAATTCCTTATTTAGGGTGCGATTTGTGCTGTGTTCCTGATGAGCCAAATGTATGCAAAAATTCTCAGGTGCTGTCGTTTTCCAGCCACAGACATGGCTGTTCATGTACCCAGTAACAGGATTGGATCACAGCATCGTGTCTTAGGACATCCATTCCCATTCACTTTTTGTGTCTCTCTGTGTGGGTATCTTCCTGGGAATAGTTAGCATCCAACTGGATTTTCTTTCCTTGCAGCCCCCCTCTTAAGGTGTCTGGCATTCCTCCTTTTGCAGGTGAGTGACAGATGAAAGAACAGAATCACAGAATAATCTGAGTTGGAAGGCACCCACCCACAGGAATCATTGAGTCCGACTCTTAAGTGAATGGCCTGTACAGGGATCAAATCTACAACCTTGACAATATTTACAACTGTGATGATTTCAGGGTCTTCCCGAATGAAACTATTTACAAACACTCTAAAACTTTCTGAGCACCCTCAAAGGCTCTTGGGCCAGTGCAGTTCAGGTTGTGGGAGGAGCACTGCCTGAATGAGAAACAGGAGCAGTTTCCAGGGGAAACCTGTGGACATCTTGAGGAGATGAAACATTTCCTGTATTTCAAAGTCTCTCTTATCTCCCACCCCTGCCACAAATTTCGTGGCAAATTTGCAAAATTCTTTTGGAAAATGACTGTCTGTTTTGCAAAAGGGGTTCGCTCAAGCTGATGGGGGAAAGGAAAAGGTATGGGAGGTCTGGATAAATATGCTCCGCCAGAAATTTGTTGGAGAGGCTTATTTGTAATCAGTTCCACTGCAAAAAAGCAGACAGTGTATTTGAGAAACTAGTGCCAGAGTCCTGGGCAGGTCCTGGCTGGGCAGCTTTGAACACCACTGGCTCCTTTCTCTACCAAGAGAAACCCTTTGTGCAGCCTCCTGAGCGTGTGATGATGCACAAGAAGCAGTCACTGCTATAATATACATTTTCTCAACCCCCACTGTTTAGAAGAAATTATGCCTCAAAAGATGCTGGTTTGTTTCAAAACATCAACTTTAAATAAATTGAAGCCGAAGGAGTATTTTGGAGGTGAGAGAAATCCTTCTGGAAAGGGACAAGATCAGAATTGTTAGTGCTCGGCAATTTGCTTAAGCAGCTACTATAAACAGCTTCTAATCAGGCTCCCTTGGTGTTTAGAGATATCTGTGGATTGATTTTAATTAGATTGGCACCTCTTTGTTAATTCTATAATGTTTGTTTGCTTATAAGTTAAGAATATGTGGGTGCTGTGAAGCTGTTTAACTTCTTTAGTTAAATTCGAATTAGTGGGCTCTTAGACATGCTGTTATCTCTGCTAGTGGGGTTTTACAAGAAATAAGTGTGGGCTGTTTTTTTCAACACCCCAACTGCAATTTGTTTTAAAGAACATCAGACACCTCCACTGAATTTAACAGCACTGCAAAATGGAACATAGGAAATGACACAGAAACAGAAAAAAATGTCAGTGTTTGGGTGTCTTAATTTTTTGGTGCTTAATCCAGAGCAACAGGTTTCTATGGTATAAATAAAAATCAAAGAAGGGAAAAAAATATTTGCAAGGTGTTCCAGACCCAGTAATTCCCAGCCCTGAGTTTTATCTGGAGCACCTCAGTTCAGCTTTCTGTGAGCACCCACCTGCTGCTGGAGCTGTAGAGCTTACCAAGCAATTTTGGTGGTTTTTATTCCAGACTTAGGAAGGGTTTAGATCTGTGTCAGCAGTGAAGATGCTGAGCCCACATGAACTGAATTGAGGTTGGAAGGTTGGCAGTTGGTTTTTGCTTTCCCTTCTTTCTTTCTGTTGTGTGAAATTGTTTCACTGCAATAATAGCTGATTATCTCTAATCTGCACCTTTTCTATTATGGTTTTTGTTGGTTTACCTTGATTTGAGTTTGTTTTTTGTAGTTATTATGGATTTTAGCCTACTTCCCACAGGTTGTCAGAGCTCTTCCTATGCTGAACCTGTCTCTGTCTGATTATATGAGGGTGTCCCTGATGTGATCCTGATGAAAAGTACGTAGGGGGCTTGTAAATTGAAAAATGAACTTTAAAGCATCCCCCCCCCCAAAAAAAAAAAAAAAAAAAAAAGGAGAGTGTTCTCCATTAAAAGAACATTGAGCAATGAAATAACATTTGTGCTGTACTCCCTTAATAAATTGGGGCTTGGGAAATGAAGGGGGCATGTTTTATCACTGATGTTATCGGGTCTGCATAATTGTTTCTGCAGCATCCTACATGCAACCAGGCTGAATTTGTTTAAGCCAACCAAAAAGAATTGCCTTTCAGTAAAGGCTGGACCAGAGAGGAAGTGGTTGTGGGTCTGCAGCATAGCAGTCACAGTCAATGGGGTAACACAGAAGTATCTGTGGAGGAGCCCTAATTCCCCTGGGCCCTGAGCAGGGGCCACACAAGCTATGGCACAGGAGAGGGGGGAGAAGGGATTCCCAAAGTGAAGTGGGACAGCGTTGTCAGGATACTTGAGGGTCTCAATCTCACCTGAAGGCTAATTCATGGCAAAGTTTCTAAAAAGAAGAAGGTTGGGACTATAATGAAAGGATGAACTTCCAAAGGACAAGGGAAGGCTGCATCTAGAAGTCTCCCAAACACCATAAATCTCCCGTTAGGATTAGGTATTAGACACGGGGGATGGTGGGCTCAATCCCAATACTGCACAACTAACCCTCTTCCTCTTTCTGGTGTTTATTTGCTTCCAGCACAAGGCACTGAGAGAATACATACACTGGAACCAAGCCCAGCACCATGCTTTCCTCCCAGCACCTTTACACAGTTATTCTAAACCTTCTTTGGGTTTCAGTCCTTTATCTGGCATTTCTGCCTTTCATCCTAGGACATCTCATTTCTTCTTGATCTCAAATCTGATGACAAAAACAACCCAAACTTTCTCTTGCTGCAACAACTCTTTATTTCAAAGGCTATTTGAAGATCAAGAGAAGAAATTTCACTTTTTGCTGAACTAGTTGGTCCAAGCAGCCAAAGAAGGCTTAGTCTTTTCTTTTAAAAAATGGACTATAACAAACAAGAGGATTCTTCTTGGGTGGGAGAATTATTATTCTTACATTTGAAAAAAAAGGCACAATAATAACACCTTGGGTCTGTGTTTGTACAGTATTTGTATGGTGACACAGTCCAGAAAGCCTCACCTGAGTATCATTACGGGAAACCTTATTTCAGAAGAGGAGTTCTGCTCTGTGGTGTTTCAGTCCAAACAATCCAGGGAGTTGGAAAAACTGTGAGGGCAGTGAGGCCTTAGCACAGGTTGTCCCGAGAGGCTGTGGCTGCCCCATCCCTGGAAGTGTTCCAGACTGGATTGGACGGGGCTTGGAGCAACCTGGGATAGTGGAAGGTATCCCTGCCCATGGCAAGGGCTTGGAGTCAGAAGATCTTTAAGGTCCTCTCCAATCCAAGGCATTCGATGATGATTCTGTGATTTAGGATTAGGATGGACAGATACATCCCCACTGAGGTATGATGCTGATTGCCTGGCTTAAAATCTCAATGTTTTAGCCCATAAGTGGTGTTGGTTGGTAGTGGTTTCTATATGATGTGCCAAGCAGCAGCCCAGCCCCTGGTTCTGGAGAGGCTCCTATCCCACATGCCTTTCCCTCCAGTTTCTTTTTTTCCAGTGGCCGATTTGATAGCACTTCCCTCTGCAACCTTTGCACTGAGCCACCAGCATCGTATTAGCATAAAAATCCAGTGCACTCTTCTCCCATTTGCATTTGATGTCCACCAGCTTTAATATTCACAGTACCTGCGTCTCCAGTGAAGCTGAGTCCCCAGCCAGGATCTGAGCCACATGTCTCATGTTTCACATGGGCTGAGCTCTCAAGTGGGGTCATGTTAGCCATTGACTTCTAACTAGACACTCAAGATCCTGCAGAGACTCACAGTGCCTTGCTCCCATGAACTTCAGCTCCGACTTTAGTCATTTCCAAGTCCCACTCTTCGTGAAATCCCCATGTGTTTCTATATTTAAGTCCCTTGCCTTGACAGGAACGATGCCTGTGGTTCCTGACTTACAGGCTAAACTGATTATTCAGCAGCACTCAGTAGAAAATGAAGAAACAGGGTTCTGTCTCCCAGCAGCTGTATCGAGTTAATAGCAGTGAGGGTTAGCAGGTGTACCTGTGTGTGGGACATACACTCCCCTCTACATGAGGAGATTACCTTAAAGACACTTGTAATAGTTTGACTTACACCTCTAAATGCAATTAAATTCTGAGTTAAGCTTGAAAAATTTGACCTGACGTTCTGCCTTTGACTCATCCATTTTTTTGCGTTTCAGCGTTACAGTGAGAACGTTGTAATGGATCATGCACTCGGAAGAGTCTGTTGAAAGAGCCGGGGTAAATTAGGGACAGCATGTCAGGCCGGATTTTCAGTCTCAACCATCAGTTTTGTTTTAATAATGTGCGCTAATGTCTGACAGCTGAGTATGTATTTAATGAGACTTTAAAAACAACGGGGTTTTGATCTGTTAGGACAACATGCCTTGTGAGAAGGGGCCTGTGCTGCTGCATAGCTGAATGCTTTAGGAAAATTAACTCGCTCAAACGCTAAATAAGGCTGAAAACCAGCTTGTTAGTGGGAGAGATGCCGTCTGCTCTGTCCCAAAGCATTGCCTGTGCTGAGGAGGGGACCTCAGCCTTTTTCAAAGTCTCAGAAATGTTTAATTAACCTCACTCTTCCCATTATTTTTCGCCTTTTTTTACGCTGTGTAACCTGCCAGTCTTTCAATCCAGATGCCCCTTTAGATGCTTCCTCCACCCGTTTAGTGGGAGAGCTTTTGATGAAAGCCTAGAAATCTGCATTCTGGCCTTAATTCCAACTCCCTTGAACTTTCACTACCGGCGGAGCAATTCCCTCCCCAAGGGGAAGCGCGAGCATATTCTCTCCAGCTGATGGTTGCTTTGCAGGTTCATCCCTGAGTTTTCTGTTTGTTTCTCAGAAGAAATTGCTGCATCTCATGGTTTTCTCACACCTTGGGAGTTTGGCCATCAGATGCCCAAGGGTGGGAATTTCTCCTTTGGGTCAGTGTTGCTCCCAGCCTCTACTGCAGTGCAGGTAATAACTAACATCCAGGAGAAATAGAGCACACAGCAATAGGCTGAAGTGGAGGATTGTTTTGTTTCATATCAGGTATAGTGACAAGTGTCAGAAGTACCAGAAATCTCTCAGAGATTGCAGCAGTCCGTCAGACTCAAGAGGCCAGGGTAAGCATAGGCATTTCTCTGAACTTTGAACCTGGCTGCAGTTTACCTGTTATTCCTGTGGATAAATCACCATCAGATTTCAGTAAACTCATTCCTGCTGTAAGAGCAGTAGCTTAGAGCTGGTTCTTTCAAGCTGTCATTAGGCCCTGTATGCTAGAGATTTGCAGTTATTTCCAAAATCTGGAAGTATTAGGAAATATTAAGTATTAGCCTACTCCTGTGTGGAAGAACACGATAAAGTTGGCAATAGAGCAGCTGAAGCGCAGTGCCTTGCCTATCAGTTTCAATAAATATTTAGAGGAGCCAGAATAAAGGAGAGTGGGGAGCCAGGTGATATGCTGTTACTCTGTCCCATTTCATGGTTGTGATAAGAGCTGGTGTGGTGCTTTCACCAGGAAAAAAATGTGGCAGCACTGGAGCCATCCAGGGGAATTTCTCTATTAATTTCCATTGTGCCTTTAGATATCTTTTCTGCGCCTCTGCCTGTTATTGAGCCAGTTAAAATTAATTTACCTTTAGTGACGGGCTGGTATCTAAACAGACACCTGCATCCAGTCTGTTGCAGATTTTTGGGTTGGTTTTGGTTTGTTTATTTATTTTTTTTTAAAGCTTCAATAGCAAATGTTTTTTTGGAAAACAATCGATAGAAGCAATGACGAGCTTCGAGCTACCCGAGTTGTGCAGCAGTAATTGCAAGTGAACGGCAAATTGTATTGTCCTTCACCTGAAACACTGCTGTCTTGGATAATTTCTGGTATTTTTCCTCTCCAACTGTTTGTGTATCTTTATTCATTCTGCTAAGGCTTGGAGTGAGATCTGAGCTCTTGCACTTGTGGGTTGGGGAGGGCTGTGAGCAGCCGCTTACCAAATGGCCACCCTGGCACCTACAGACAAGTATGATTTCTCTTGCTTTATAAAACATTCCTTTGTCAGACTTGTGTCTCACAAAATAGTATAAAACAAAAGCCTAGTAATTGCAGAGAAGGTGTAATTTAAAATCTCTCGTTTTCCAAAGGCAGAGAGTAGAGCTGTGTTGAAAACAGAAAAAAACAGAGGTCTCATGTAATGAGATTATTGTCTTTTTCTTTTAAGCACTTAACTTACCTTCATGGGTAGGAAATATTTACTAAAAGTAATACATTTTATATTTTTTATAAGATCCTGTGAGAGAACAGCAAGTAGTTACAGAAAGGGGGTCAGTTAAAGGCTCGGGGTGGCAGATCAAGCAAGTGCTAAGTCCCTGCAGAGGATGCACTTTGATGCTGAGCAGCTGGGAAAGAACATCGTGGGTTTCATAGTGCAGGCAGCACTTTCCAATTTTTTTTTTTTATTTGATCTAAAATCTTTTTCATGGTCCTCAGCTGAAGAGTAGGGAGCAGCTTTCCACTTTCTCCCAGCTACAGGTCTCCAAGAAGTAGTAGGTGGGGTAGAAGGCAGCACCATCAAGTGCAGTGTGGCTCAACATCTCCAAAATAGTTCATTTCACATGCTTCAAGGCTGATCAAGGGATCTTGGCTTAAATGACCAAAATTAAAATAAGGAGTATCCACTAGGTTGTGGGGTTTTTTTCTCCTCCATATGTTTTCAATTAAACATTTAAAAAAAATCCTTATAAAATTGCTTTTTGGTTCAGATTTTGGTTCTGTTAAGAAAATACTTCAGCTTTCCTTTGAAGGTCTTTGCCATTTACAGTTTTGTGTGTTCTTTCTAAAACTGGCATTTCTTGGCCAGCTGTGTGTCTGGCAGTGTGTGTCTCTTTTTCTCTGGTAGGATATTGCTCCTACCCTTTTAAAACCACATCCTGTCACTCACTGCCATTTGTCAGAGTATGTTGTGTTTTGAAGTAGAGTAAATGATGGTTGGTTTTTGTTGCCTTTTCAGGAAATTACTCCAAGGTATGTTTCTTTTAGGTTCTCCAGTTGTACTTTTTCCCAGACAGTATCCTGTGAGCAGGCAGCACGTAGGTGAGAAGAATCAGTGAGTTGGGTTTTATTAGAAAGCACCTTGAATCCGACTTCAGAAGTGAAACTTTCTGTGGGGGCTGAGGTTTTAAACTCTTCCCTTTTGCTGTTGTCAAAAGTGGAGATGGGGCATAGGGAGGGGATAAAACATTAACATGTGAATCCTGGTTAACTATAGGAGGTGGAAGCTGTGTTAGGGAGGGGGATAGCCTGCTACCTGCGCTGTGGGAGGGCAACCAGCTTTTGGCTCCCAGCACATCCGTCTAAAATCACTATCCAGGGAGAAACATGAGGAAATTTTTCACACAGTGGGGTCAGGGATTTTCACTGACTCCTTTTAAAATTGCAGTGTTAGAAATTTTAAATCCCTTTAGGATGCTAGGCTAGCGAGAGGCAAGGATCCCAGCCATTCCCTGAGCACAAAGTTCACACCACCTGAACTCAAACGTGCCTTCCTATATCTAGAAAAGTGTCTGTGTAAGGATTTAATAATCTTTAACTTAATTTTATAGGCTCTATGGCTCTGTTTTTCCTTTCTTCAGTGTGTTTTTGTATTCAAGCCTTAGTGGTACAAAAAAGCTTGTTTATAGATGCTGATGGATCTCTGTATCAGATCTATAGAGAAGTCTCTGTTACAGGGTTTAGAAATAAGTTAGAAATATGTCTGCTGAAGATATGGGCACTGAAAGAGTCCCTAAAGAGTCTGTCTTTGAAGTCTGTGTCCCTATTGGTGTAATGAGATCTCTGAATAATAAAACAGTAGGACAGATTAGAACTTGTGTCGATTGTAGTGAATGGATGAAGGATTTTGGGGTAATCAGTTAGTATCTTCAAAATATAAGCCCCCCCTCAAAAAGACCCCACAGCAAAACCTTGAAAAAAGTGTGAAAAGCAAAAACTTTACTGCTCAAATCTCCACTATAACTTTATCCAGTGGTTTATTGGGGTTTTTTTTTGGTCTTCTTGAAGTGGCCCAAAGTCCATAATTTCCAAAGCGAGCAAAATTTTCCTGGGGCATAATAAAAATGTTTATTCAAAACCCCTCTTTAGCTATGGGAAACTTTTTAATTGATGGGTTATTTTTAAACTAGTTCAAAATTCTCTAATCCTTACCTCAGTGTTTGTATCACATCTGTTGATGATTTTGTTGCAGAGGGTTCTGTGGCATCTGTTTTTGCCACGATGCCAAGAGAGTAAATAATACGAGCAGCAGCAAATTCAGGTACTTGCATGATGTTCCTGGGATAGGAGGCTGCATTCCTTCAGGGAAAGATTCACACCAGCTGATTGTATTAGGCAGTTTGAATATCTTTCAAAAATCCCCCATTTCCTAGGGGATTTTTTATTTTTATTTATTTTTTTTTTAATTTTTGTGATGGTTTTGAGCCCACTGCTACTTTAATTCACTCTCTAATCAATTCTTGTACTTACTCAGAAGCCTTATTCCAATGGACACTAATAGTGGAAAAGCTGCATTCCACAAGGGGGGATAAACCAGCTTATGAGAAAGAGAGCTATGAATTAAATCTCCTTTTCTTCTTTTATATTCGACTTCTTTGTGCATTAGATCTCTTACATCCTAGTAAAAAACCAAACAAGCAAAACATAATAAAAAACACCAACAAAAACCCACTGAAAGCTTCCTTACCAAACCACCAGCAAAGAGTTGCACAATGTGCTTTACTGTGCATACAGTTTAGAGGTTATTTCTCGCCCAGTCTCAGAAGGCTTCTCTGCTCTGGTCAGTGGAGACCTAAGCAAGGTTTTAGAGGGGCCAAGCCAAATGTCACCTCAGGCACAGATTGTGTCCATGGAATTTGTAGGCTTTTACAGGCTTGGGTTGTTGGAGCCACCAGCTGTGTGTCGGAGTTGGTGACAGTTAACTTTGTTTCTTCCAGTTTTCTACAAATTTGACAAAATGAGTTCTCAGACAGCTGTGGGGATATGTTCTCAACTTAAAACCACAGGAGAGGGCACAGGCTGCATTAGCTTGTGCTCTCTGTGGGGTCAATCCTACTAATCCATGGGTCGGGGCAGGCGTTCCAGAGCAGTTGTGTCTGAAGAGAGCAGTACCACTGGTTCTTAGGGGGCAGTGAACACTGGCTGAACCTACCAATTGGTGGTGTTGATCTTGTTTCTCAGGTTCTGTTTAAAGGTGTGTGACTGCACAGTTTGCACATTTTTGAAAACCTGCATTGTTTTCCACTTACCATTCCCGCTGTCTCTGCTAGTTTTTGGAGTACAAAACTAAGAGTATTTCTAGGCAGAGGAAGTTCCCGTAAGGCTTACACAGGTACATCTTGTGCCTGTCCTGTGCCATGCCCAGCCTCACTGACCCCTCTGCCTGGTTGGCTTTAGTGACAGCTTAGAGCTCAGCACGAGCTGCAGCCATCACTTTTTCAGGACCGTTGGCCTACAATGCAGTATTTTAGGAAGGATTTCCATGTCGCTGACAGTTTCCTTTTGCCCAGGCAAGCAGTTGAACTGGCTTTGTATTTGGGCTAGAAGTCCCCAAAAATGTGTTGCATTTTCACATACTCTGAAGGTAGGACTCAGCTGAACCTCTTTGCTCGTGGAAGCACAAGAGCTGCCTTTTGTGGTTTGTGCTCTGAGCAGACCAAATAAGAGGAGCCTTCAAAAGGCCCATGGGAAGTTTTTAGGCACTCCAGAAGCAGACCAAGGCTGAAAAAATGGCAGGCAAGGAAAGGCCAGTCCTTCCTAATTTGAACACAAGCCAAACTTCTCCAGGGGATCCTGAAAAGTGAGATATTTTACCCTTACCCCTTTGTATTCTGGCAGTTGGAAATGATCCACCAAGGTGAAAAGAAACCACTTGGTTATCATGGTATTTCGATCAAGGTTTGAACGTGGACACCACAACAGGCTTTTGGGTTCAGAGATAAACAGGACAAGAGACTTTGCCCTTGTTTCACTTCTGTGAAAAGGACTTGAGACCTAGAGAAAATGTATGACTTTGAGCTTGGGATAAATCCCTGACTGCCGTTGTTCATTTTTATACTCCTGTAGTAAGTAAGCAAGGCCATGAACAAAGTAAAATGCCATTACCCATGTTCATTTTGCAAACTAATGAAGAATTCAGGAGGCTGTGAGAAGTGGCAGCGAATCATGCAAAGACGTTTTGCGATCGAAATCAAATCTGTTCTTTTCCAAAGAAAAGTGCCCCTGCACAGAGGCAAGTCACTTGCCTTCCAGTTTGGTGTTCTCTGAGTGCCTCTCTTGCTGCACTGAGATAACCTTCAAGTAGCTGGAGTTTAAGTCATGGAGAAGATGATAACACTTAGCATGGATGATGCTTTCAAGTCACTCCAAAGAGATTTGGGCTTGGGGAGCCTTTGGATATTTCTTAAAAGAGTATGACGAGGCTGAAGCTTTTCTGGTAGGATTTCATGGCTTGGGGGAAGACCACATATATCAAAAGCTTCACAGCACTGACTTAGTTATTGTATCTTATATTCAAAGCTTTTTCTGATCAAATTTGGCTTTGAATCTATGCCAGCCTCATAAATCTGGTTGTTGGTGTTTTCCCCTGCCCTAATAGTTAAAAAATAAAGAAAAAAATGCAAAGACTTTCAAGCTGTGCTGTAATGATATGAATAAACAGTCTTTTGTATACTTATTATCAAAACAGTTGAGAGCTTTCTTTTCCCATAGATAAAAAAAATGCTAGAAAAGAAATTCATTGAGTAAATGTAGTGCCTTGAAATAATTCAAAGAACCTGCAGGCAGTGAACATTTCCCCTGTCTGTGCTGGTGCCCCTTAAGGTGCCTGAAGGAAATTATAGCGTTGAGAGCCACTTGGAGGCATTTACAAAATGCTGTGCACTTAAATGATGGTCTCTACTGGTTTAAGCAGGTAGGACTGCATTCTTACTTGGAGATAGACCCTCTCCCGGAGATTTTGGGATTGTACAGGCATTTTTAGTACTATTCAAAAGGAACATTTTAGTTCTGACAAGATATGGTACTTTTTTTACTCCCATGCTTATTCTTCTAGAGAACATGTTGTCTAAAGCAAGAAACCTTGATGCTTAAACCTTCCTTCTGAAAGTTACTGACCTTTGAAGAGGCTTCTTGGAATGCTTCACAAGATCCCTACTCTGGGCCAGGAGGCCATGGGAAATCCCACTTTGTGAGGCTTGATGTTGTTTCATAGGCTTCAGCATACCTGTCAGGATATTGAAAAAGTAGAATTGAGGAAGGATTTTCTTCTTGAAGTGGAAAGAGTTTTCCTGCTGCAACACATGAACTGGTGTGTGCAGCCATCAGCTCTCGCGTGTTGCTGGGACAAACTCCACAGGTAAAGCACAGAACTTGTGGAGCTCTCAGGTTTTTAACTTCTGGGAGCATTCATTAATTGATCTCAAATGTTTTCTGTCCACACAAGAGTTGTATCATGTGGAGTTAAAGCTTCTGCCTGAATTATATGTAGTGTAGAAAGGAGTGATGCAGGAGATTGTGTAAGATTGCCAGGAACTTGTCCAGCCTTTGTGTTCAACACCACACTTGCATGTTATTGTCTTCTCTGAATGTGTTTGTCACTGTGTTGCTATTTGCCATCACTAATCGTAGCTGGAGTCCATCTTGTAGGTGCATCAACCATTCATTCCAGTCTGGAGTCTGTGGCTGACCATCCAGCAAAGCTTTTTGACTCTGTTTAACTCAAATTCTGTGCCTTTTGCTTGCAGGACTTGACTATATGCTTTACTATGCTAAATAAAGATGAACTATAAGTACATGCTTATTTAAAGTAATCACTTTCTAATGGTCTGAGGTTTCTTCTCCTGATGTGGTTATCAAATTACTGATGACCAATTTCATATTCTTCACACACTTATAGTATTTGCAAGAATTTGCCATCTACTGGACTTTGGAAAAATATTTCCCGTACCATGAGTTGGCAGATAACTACTCTGAGGGATATTTTTGCTGATAAGTTGTGTTCAATCATACCAATTTTTGGTACTGTCTACATATGCAATCCTTAATAATTTCTGATATCTTACTAGGTGACTGGTACTATTTTTTAAAATGGTTTTCATGGAATGCTGAAGACAAATAATGTTTATTGTATGAATCATCAAATGGAGGTTCACGTGTGCTAAAACTCACGTAACTGTTAAATATGCAAATAATTCTTTTGGCATAGTACGAATTCTCCTAAAACTTAACTCAGTAAATAAATGCAGGTGAATCAGATTCACAGTTATGATTCACAAAATTATGTGTGAACCTCACATTACATATTTAAATTGTGCACGCTGTTAGGAATAGAAATCACAAAGCCAAGTTGTAAATTGGTTTCCAGAGGGCTGTGACCAGCTTCTCTTGTGCTTTGCCCTTTCTGCAGCTCCTGTTCCCTGTCTCGGGAATCTGACATTGCTCATCCATTTATCAGAATTACTGACTATACCTTCAGTGTGAACTCTGTCCCCACGTGACTTTTATGTAGCTGTGCTCTGCAAAAGGTTTGTGGATGTGGACATTTACTGCCACATAAACATACTGATTTATTAATGTAGTCTGGGAGAGCATGGTTCTTTGAGGAGTCTGGTATGGATTTGGAACAGGTGCCACAAAACAGCTGAGAGATCTGAGTGCAGGGTTCAGTGATCAACTTAGGTTGGAAAACAAGGATGCAGGAGGTTGCTGTGTGCCAGAAGCGAAAACCTCAGGATGTTTTGCTGAGATCAGCCCAGCCAGGAGCAGAGTAGCCCATTGCCTTGCCTCCCAGGTGCTTATGAAGGATTTGGCAGGAAGGGGGTCTGGCTGGGGCTGACCCCGGTGTGGCAGGGACGTGGCTTGGCACAGCCTCAGAGATGGGTTCAAAGGAGATGCTGTGGCTGGAGAAGCTCTGGCAGGGAGGGTGTTGTGGGCTGTCAGGGCTGAGCTGAATTTGTGCAAGGCTGCCAGTTTGGGAATGGGTTTGGGAAGTCCCCTCTGGGTGAAAGGGGCCAGGACTGTGCCAAGGCCATGCACATAGACATACTGTTATGTTATAATTTCAGTATATGGATTTTAAGTATGGTATATATAAATACAGTGAATTATTCTTACAGGACACTGTGCAGCACAAGTGTGGCCAGCCTGGTGTGGGCACGGTCACCACTAGCTGATTAAACTTGAGCCTTGAATGATAAATTCAGTAGCTTTTCCAATTGCTCCAGTCCTTACAATTTTGGTGACATTCTAGAGCCTGTAAATGTAGATTTAAATACCTCACATCATCTACTGTATTACAGACCCTGTAATGTTGGTTATTTTTCCCCTAAAAGTTTCCGCAAGTTTGTTATTTTTTCCCCTAAAAGCGCTGTCACAATTAAGTTGTCCAAACTTCCTCTGTAAATCAATCTATTGATCTCTGTATTGAAGAGTGATATAAACAGATGCCTGGCATTCACTTGTTGCTGCTTGGTAATACTAAACCTAAATCTGAAGTTTCAGAGGATGAATAAATTAGTGACATGTTAATTTTATGTTGTTTTCCAGCTTGCTGGTAGTGGTCCCGTCATCCTGCACAGCTGCTCTGCCTTTGTCTTGTTCCACCAATAGTGACATCCAGTGCCTTGGCTCATTATCTTCCTTTCAATCTTTCTCCCTGCAGCCCTTTTTAATTATTTCAATCTATTTTTTGACTAGTTGTGCAAAATTTTGTCTTCCTTATGCACTCGCCTCTTTTAAGATGTGCTGTTCTTCTGCCTGTGCATGGTGCAGGTTTAGGAATATCTGCATGGACCCTATCTAGGGCTCTCTGGGGACTTTCTTGAAGGAGGATGGTGGAATAAGGCCCAGTAATGGTAATTATATCTGTATTAGGTCCTTACACGTTTTTTGGTGAGGAATCTGTTTGTTGGGGAGCTGTGTGAAAGGAGGAGGACAGAACATCTGTGCGGCTGTCACAGTTCCTTTTTCCCTTTCTGCTTGATGGAAGGGGTCTAAAATGTGTTCATCTCTTGCAATCCCAATAAAGACTAATCTGGAAAACTGAAAAAGAATATACTTTAGATCAGTCTACCTTCAGTTAAAATAATTGCAGTAGTTGAACTTACTAGAGGCTCTCAATTTCTGGTGAGCTAATCAGAAGTTTTCTGTTTCTGTATGTTTAGCAGTTAGGGGGAAGAAAGAGAGGAGACAAGAGGGGAGTTATTATTCCTGCTGATATAATAAGGCCTTGATAATTCTTGCGTGAAGCAGATTTTATTTATCTCCTTGAATGTTTCATAGATTTTCTTTTATAAGGTTAGTAGAGGTACTTTTTCATCTTGTCACAGCTCATTCCTCCCACGATCACCTTGGTGTTGATTTTCAATAGCTGCAGGGTCAGTGAGTCCAAGTGGCTTTTTTTCTTTCAACTCTTCGGTCATTCATTCTCGGCAGGATTATTTTTATTTTTAAAATTTATTTATTTATTTTATTTTCAGTATGCATAGCCAAATGATTTTGGATAATGAGCTATTGAAGAGCAGCACAAGACTTCTCTGCTACCAGAAGCAATTTAAACCACAAGGCCAAACACAGCACTTTATATTCCTGCCTTATGGGAAAGTTCTGCTCTTTCAACATTTACCGTAATCCTGATTTGGGATGACAAGTTGAAGCATCCAGAAATTCGGCAGAATGAAATGCCCCCACAGAAACATAATGGCACTGACAGAGTGAATTGTGTTGAGAGGAGTGATAGTACCAGCTCACCACGGTGTTTTCTGAGTTGCAAGTTCAGCTTAAAAATCAGCAAAATGATAAATCATAAGTGCCATGAAGCAACACGTTGGCAAGTTGAGGATGAACTGAACTGAAACAGGTTGTTCCAGTCAGCTCCTCAGAAATATTTCAGTCTTAGCTCAACAAAAGCATTATTTCTGCCTTTGGAATTTCCAAAATTACTGCAAAAAAAAAAAAAAAAATTATCAGTTAAACAAAAAAAGGATAAAAGGAAGAGAAAGAGGCACTGCCAGGAAGCTGGGCTTGAGTCAGTGGAGCAATTCTGGCTTAAAGCCTGAAATACAATTCCCTTGCCTTTCCCTCCTTAAGGAGAGCTGTGACTGTCATTTCTGGGCTGACGAGCTGTGACATGGTTGCTGCAATTTCAGGGTATGAGATTTCTATCCTTCTTGTCATATTTTACATAATCTGTAACAAAGCAGGTACAGATTTTATTTGTCCCACTTGTTCAGAGGAATAGTTAGGCAGAAGTCAAAAGTGAGCAGAAACAAGTAAGAAAGGGAAGGTGAAATCCTTGTTGGTTCCCCCATCAAAAGGCCAAGAGACAAGCACAGTACCAGGCTCTTAGGGCTATTGTATGGCCTCCAAAGGGAGGTGATGGGAGTAATAAAATAATACAAAACTTGTGCAACAAAAGGCAAAGGTTTTTCTCTGAAAGTGCCTGCTTTTGTGGTGTCTTAGTTCGAGTATTCTCAAAATTCCAGGTTATGCCTACCACAAAACATCAGGCAAATCCTTTGGGCTGTGAATTCCTGTGTAATAAATCAGGGATTACTGACAAAGTCCTTCAAGGCAACTCTTCTGCAAATAAAAAGTGATTTTCTGGCGCAGACAACCTTTTAAAAACACCTGTATGTCCAAGGGAGCTCGTTCCAGCTGCTGAACACTGGACACAGATGTAAAAAGCAAACATTGATAAGAGCATTCGAAAAATAAATTTGCAATTCTGTGGAAAGAACTGAGCTGGTAGGAAAAGCAATTCCCAGAGCAATTATAATTCACCTTTGGGGTGTGTGAAGTTCAAAATATTAGACAAGGACAGCTCTAGATCTTGGCAACAGATAGAAATATGTCTATGTTGAAAATGAAACAGTAACACCTTGAAAACCAGCTTTTAGAATCTACACAATTTTATAATAATAAAGGTTAGTAAGGTAGAGCAGTTAAAATGAAAGCGTTTATAAATCCTTCTGATGTCCCAGCCCCAGGAAGTCAATCTGGTATTCAATTTCCTTTGCTTTCAGGTATCTACTTCATCATACAGGGCCAGGTCCATGATGTGCCTGGATTCAGGTTTGGATGCTGTTGTTCAGGTCACCTTCTTCAGTGCATTACTGGCCTTAGAAGTGTTTATGGTGTGATGCACAGAGGTTTCGAGGTGGAAGCTTCATGATGCTTTTCAGTAGTGTGGAAGATGACTCAGGGTGCATGGTTTAGGTAGCAAAGAGTTGTGTGGAGACTCATAGTAGCCTTCTAGCATCTGAAGGGGGCCTACAAGGAAGCCAGAGAGGGAGTCTTCATCAGGAACTGTAGCGATAGAACAAGAACTGACGGATTCAAACTGAAAGAGGGAAAATTTAGGTTAGATGTACAGAAGAAATTGTTCCCTGTGAGGATGGTGAGGCTCTGGCACAGCTTGCCCAGAAAACTTGTGGCTGCCCCATCCCTGGCAGTGTTCAAGGCCAGGTTGGACAGGACTTGGAGCAACCTGGTCTAGTGGAAGGTTGGAACAGCATGAGCTTTAAATTGCCTTCCAACCCAAACCATTCTCTGATTCTAAAGGCTATAAAATCTGCTCTGCTCCACTTCACACATATCGGCAGCAAAATCTCTCTCAGATGCTGCCTCAGAAAAAGATTCTTAAATGAAAAACTCCCAATCCTCGAGCGTCTGCTGTGCCGGGGTCTGGCCCCTGTGTTTGACACTGCATTAGGAAGTGCTGTGTGCTTCTAAAGCAATTTACTTGCCCAGCATTCCTAGGCAGTCTGTGCACTGGGGTCAGTGCTCTCCAGCCTGCAGGACCACCAGCACCGACAAAATGCCTTTTTGAATGTTCCTTATGTGCAGCATCCTGCAGTGTGCAGACTTGGCTGCTCCTGCCCCGCTCTCCTGCCTCTGCGGATCTGTGGGATGTGCAGCTCCCAGCTTCAGAAGGAGTTAGGTTCTTGAGTTCAATTGGAAGCCAAAGGTTATTTGAGCTGTAATTAGGGAGTTCTCTCTGAAATAAGACATGAGGCCCCAGGTAGTTTTAGGCCTGTAGGAAGAAGTAAGCTCTTGACATGATTTTGTACTGTGTGAGCTCTCTTTGGAGAAACCCTTATGCTCTTCACAGGGCTGTGTGTTTGATCCAAGGCTTACACTGTGTATGCCAACGTGACAGGTCAGGAGAGAGAGGGTTTTGAGAATGGGGAAAAAATAACTTCATTTTATAGTGTATGTATGATGCTCTCAGGAGACAAATTGTTACTGTTTAAGACTATAATTAAATTAAAATACAAGGGCAACATCTCTACGAAACGCCTCACCTTTTCTTCTAGGGACAGGATGGGTAACTTGGTGATCACTTGGCAGTGATGCACATATTACTGGGGGCCAATGAAGGTGTGACTGGAATACCAAATTGGGTTTGCAGAGACACTGGGATAAGAGGAAGGGAGTTGCATTCTCTGTGGACATCTTGATGAAGAAACATTGCTGTTTTACCTCTTCTGCCCTAAGGGCATGGCTTCTGAGAGGCACAGAATGACAGCTGGAGGAAAAATTACATATGCTAATTACTCAAAAATTAACTAATTACTATTAATTATTTTATCACAAAATCAATTAGTATTGTACTGCAAATCATTTTAATTAAAGGAGTCGATAAAAATCAGATAAACTGTAGACACAGCAGAATTATGGCAAAACTCCGAAGTTAGTCTCTAATAAGAAATGAAGCCCCAAACAGTTCAGCACTGAAATTGAATTAGCTGTTATTTTTATTAATAAATAAGAGCCTGTGGCAAAAACATGAAAGCTGGAGCTTCTTTGTGGAGGAGGAGAAAGCTTTTGGTGGTCGTTAATGAAGTTGAAAAGAACAGTAGTAGCTATGGGTTTTTTTGTAGCTATCTACATATTTCTGAGATGATTTTCACCTTAATTAAAAAAAAAAAAAATTACTGTGTGTTCCAGCTTTTAGGTTATTGTACTTAAAGGGGTGCTTGAAAGGAAATTGCTCTTGAATACTTCATTATCCCTTGAATAAAAACATGCTGTCTTTATATTCTGCTCTCTCAGTAGCTTTGGTCCTAATCTGGGAGTAAACAGGTTTCTAAGGTTGAGAAAGTGAATGAAGAAAACTCACTTTTCTGGAATTATCTGTGTAGAAATGTGGTTGAAGAGATGATATGTAAAAATTCCAGGCCAGATCTCGTGGTGTCATAACCCAGCTCTGCTCTGTTGTCATTCCTAGAGTTTCTGCCGTGCATGGGATCGACAGCCACAGCCATCCACTGAAAGGCTTCTGTGAATTTAGGAATGCCAACCTTTAACAACTGGATAAAGGGGAGAACAAAACCTGGAGAACATCAGAGGCATAATTAATCTGCTGCCTTTGCTTTTGAGTCATTATGTGGGGTATGTGGGTGGGTAGAAGTTTGCATTAGAAAGGAAGATGTTGTACTGCTGTCTAGAAAAGGACATGAAAGTCTGGTGTGTGGCAAAAACATGCAGGTGTTTTGGATGATGGTATTTTATTATGGAATGATTTGCTGACTAGTTAATGATGGCAACCAGGAGAAATGGATATGGGCTTCCAGAGAATGGGTGATTTTTGTGGGGAAGTGCAAGGGTGCTGCAGTGTGTGTGCCTATTACAGCCACAAGAAAACACATTTTTGTGCTTACCTTTTTTTTTTCTTTTTTTAATCTGGCCTAAATTTTTCAATCTCATGAGCAGAATTTAATGTTTGGGGCTTCACTGACTAATGAACTAAATTTGAATAATAAAAAAGCTACTTTTTGTCAAGCAAAAGCAAGGCATTGATGGAAAACTCTTTTATGGAGAGAGCATGGTTTGCCCAAGTTCCAAACTGACTGTGCAGCTATTGATGATTATTTCTGCAAGGAAAATAGCTAATGAAAGGACTGACACCCTCCTTATGTCTCTCTTTTGAGACTTGAAAGTGCACAGCTCTAAGGGAAGGGCTCATGAGTGTTCAGTGAGTATTTGGCACTGTTGTCATATGGTAAAAACTTGCATTTTTCAAGTATTTAGTGCTAGAAAGAGCTTGTTTCAGAGCATGAAATGATAAAATGGCTGGAAGGCTTTGGTTATTCCTGACCCTGCTCTGGCTGTCCCCATCCTTCTCTTGCCCTCAGCCCTCTCCTAAAGCCATCTGCATGCCTGCTGCAGCTCAGGCTCCTTCTAGAGAATTCGTGATCCACTGCTTAGGGGCAAAAGATGATGTGCTCATTTTCCCCCTCGTTGACAGAGTCATTGCTATAATTGACCGTGTTCTGCATCTCATAAGCAGTTCTGATACCATTCCATATTTATGGGCCCCCATCTGATGTGCTATTTAGGAGCGCTTTGGTTCATAATTCCTGATTCTAGATATGTGTAAAATTTAGTTATGACCAGTTTAACACCCACATGGGAATTAGCAGGTGAGTTGTGTACTTGAGCTGTCTAAACTCAAGTCCATCTTCCTCTCTAAAGCTGTGCCCATAACGTGGTTACAACAGGCTGGTTGGCTGAGCACAGTAATGCTGCGTGTTACTGTCAGTGTAAAATCAGAGTATGAATCAGGAATTTTGCTGAAGCTTGACTTGAGAATCTGTGGTTCCACTCTTCTCTGTGCAGATCTTCACCGAGATTTTAACTCACAACTTTCGAGCAAAGCCATTAAATGGGAGATGTTCAGGGTCCTTTTGCTTAAGAGAAGGGAAATGATGTTTGGAAGATGGAGAAAAGGGAAGGAGCTGAGATTGGGGCAATTTAGTGTCTATTCTGACAAATTAATCTCCCTAATGAACAGGGATTCAGGTCCTTACTGGATCAACTCCATCCACCTTCCCATAGACTTGCTATAACACATGCATGAGCTCTTGTTGCTATGAAGCTTAAGTTCTATGTTGTGACAGCAAGGGTATCCCAGTCTACATTAAAAGGTATCAGCATCATATAAAGACAGAACTTGGAGTAAAAATCTTAAAAATCTGACCATTTTTCTTGTGAAATCAGGGGGCGATTTGCCTGAGAAGACTTCAGGCTGTGGTCCTGTAAAATTAATCTCCCCCCTGTACAAACTCCTACGACCACACAGGAATTGAATGCCAGCTAAACAGTGCTCACATACACACAAGTATGCTGAAATGGCACTAGTGCCTACAGTCTAAACTATGTCAATCCCACAGACATTTTTGGTGGAACTGTATCACAGTAACCCTTGGGGAATTTGTGCAGACCTCTGCAGCAGGCTGCCCACGCTGGAAAGCCACACTCATGTTTACTGTGGGGAAAGCCTGTCCGGACTCCTACACACTGTGCAGTGCCAGGCAGCTGACTATGCTGGAGAGACTGAAGGAAAAATGTGTGAACATACCAGTGTAAAACATACCCATATAATTTTAATAACACAGTATTTCTATTGAGCTCTTAAAAATAAGATGGCAGTGTGAGCTAACTGGCATGAATTTAAGTGATGGGCCTTAAAACCAATACCACAACTGTGTTATTTTTAGTGCCTTTCTAATTCCACAGATCTTATAAAAAGACCCTAGTAAATCCCACCTGCCTACATCCCTGTCCCTTTTCCACTTCCAGGTGGAAAAACCTGGACCAGCAGCAGCTGCTGTACCACAATTCTCCTCATGTGCAGGAGGGCTATTGCACAGCAAGCAGCAGGCATAGGATGATGATGTGAGCCTTCTTTCTTGCCTATCCTGAGATGGGCCAAGGCTGTTAAGAAGGTTAGTTTGGACTCACCCTTGGGTGTCACCACACTCAGTCACTTCGTTTTTACCCCTGAGCTGAGATCAGAGAGCACCACACTGTAATCCTCGCTTACACAGGTTGTTTTTATGTCACTGACCCAGAAGTGGGAAACATCTCCATGTCTTGGTATTCTGAGATATGCACTTTCCAGAGGAGAAAAAAAAAAAAAAAGAAAGCAAAGCAACTTTTCAAGGGAAGGTATGTGTAGAGCTTTCTAATTTTGTGTTACACTTCACGCCACGTTGTTACTGATGTGTTGTTCCATCGTTTTGTGTAGTGTGATGTAAGAGGATGAGTGCAGTACGGTGCTCACTGTGTGGGTGGGCAATTTGAAGAGAGAGTGAGTTCTCTCTAACATATGGATTTTTTGGTTTTTTTTTAAATTATTTTCAATGCTTCGCTTTTTTCAAAGGTCAATCTGTCTGCTGGCAAGTGGTGTTTCTGTGAGAGATGCAATCCAGTAGACATGTACAGCAAAAATAAAATGCAGAGCACACCGAATCCTCCCTGTTAGTGCTCTTGAGTAAACACAGCCTTGAAAATCTCCAAGTCACATTCCTGATGCAGGTGACAGTGGGCTGCTGCAGAGGAGATCCTGCTTGGCATGTACTTATCCAAGGGTCTTGGGTGTTAAGCAAAATCCTCGTGTTACAGAGAGGAAATGGTCAGAGATTAAATGTTTTGACTAACCATTTGGTGAAGGTGGGGCTATGGAGAACCACTTCAGCTTCCTGCCTTTCAGGTATTTTCTTGCTTCAGTGTCTCAAAAATGTGCGTCTGAAGTAGCCTCCTCTGAAAAAAAGACTGTCCTTGTCTTTGATGGATTTTTCATGATCTTTGTGCAGATGGTGACTCATGTCCAAAACACGAGCAGAACTGTTTACCACCAGGCCCTGTATGTACTTCCCAAGAGTTTTCTCTGTTTCTTTAAATCTGGCAGAACTTCTTTTTATCCTTGAAAATGTTTGTTCAGAAATGGAAGATTCTTTGGAGAAAGCAACTGGAGGGCATAATTTTTTTTTCTGTATTACCAGAGCTTTTCACAGTATGACTTTGAGAGTCCTTGTCATAGTTTCTTGCATTAAGTCTAATTAGGTTTGAGAGAAGCAATCCAGGAGAGCTACAGGTGCTTTATCCCCCTTCAAAATAATGCTGAGTTTAAGCATGAGGCCACAGGCAATGCTGCAGGGAGTTGAGGAGATGTGCTGGCTATTGCTTGGATTTGGGAGAGGGGGTATGACAATGTGTAGTGCCCATGGTAGGTACTCTTTGGACCTGCTCTTTGTCCAAGGTTTAGCTGCTGCTTTTGGTGCATGTGTGATCAAATGGTGGCTCTGAGAAATACCAGCACATTTCCTATAATCCCCAAGATCCTGGGTTTGCATGTGCATTGCTGGAAATTATGGAAAAGCTGTGAGTTCTGATGCCACAGCCCCTATGTAGTGGACCATGGTCACTGGCTGGTGGACAAGTCTGGTGATGGCATCCTGTTTTTGACAGTACAGCAAATATTCCCCTGCGTTCTGATTCTCTCATGGCAGTTCAGAAGGCTCTGCCTGGTAGTGCTTCTGACCATTTTAATGGGGGCTTAATTTGATCTTTAATCAGAGCTACCCAGCAAAACTGTTCTGTATCTATTTCCTATTGTTGCCTGTGAAGGGGTATTCTTATGGAAAGCTTAGGGTGGGTCTTTTAGTCCAGGGGCCAAGTGCTCTTCCCTGCCACGTGCTTGGGAGCAGCAACAGGAGCTGAAAGGCTGTGCTTTGAGGTGGCTCAGCTGGCCAGTCTCGGGAACTGCATTTATTAAGCACTTCCTAATGAAGGGAAAAGAAGCTGGAGAGATATTTTCTAAGAATAAAAATCCCTTTATGGTTTTTTGAAAACTACTTTACACTTCGCACAAATGATCGCTTAGCATCTGGCAGGCTGGGTTTTTGCCATGTGTGGCAGAGGATACAGTTTGTGTAGTTGCAAGCAATCTACTCAAAAAGCTTTTGTGTAATCCTGGAGCCCAGGAACTTGTTAATTTTGAGCAGTCATTTTCCGCATTTAGCCCATTAGAGACTCTATTTTTGGTGACCTAGTTTGAGCTCTTTAAAAAATAATCAAGCAGCATTTTTCAGATCTGATTTGTAATGGGACTGTGGATTGGTTTTGCAACTTGAAATGAAAGTTAGGGGAGTGGGTAGAACTTCTATCTTCCTGGTCCTTCAGAGCCAACATTTGCAATTGATTTTAGAGGGCCTCTAGGAGGGTTAATCTGACAAAGACCGTGGCTTGACTTCACCACTTCAAGGGTTATTGTTTTGACTTGCTGCTGGGAAAATAATACAGTAGCCAGGTTTAAATAATACTTCCAGTGTGATAACCTCCAGGAGTGCTACCAAGTATTACTGGGCCTGATCCAAACACTGTTGGAGCCTGTGGATTTGCCTGCTCCCCAGTGTGCATGATGGGGTTTGGATTAGAAAGGAGCAGTTGGAGCACATGCCAAAATGTCTAGCCGTGGGTTATACACGGACGCTGCTGCAGCAGAGCTGGGGTTAGGGCTCAGACCCAGCTGGTACCCAAAGATCCTGTTTCCTTGCTCTAGCTGCTCTCTGGGAATTAGTACCACACATAGGAGAACTCTCAGCCTCTGGCTGCTTGTAACCTGGGTGTCAACAGACCTTTAGTTCCTGTGAAGGAAGAAGAATGCTCCCTACTGAGAGCAGCCTGGGCCTGAGTGCCAGCTTATTTAAGTGGGCAGCTGGGAACAATTCCAGGAAAACTGAAATAAAGAAAAAAACACTTGAAAATAAAATCTTGGTTTCTAACTGTATATATTAGTAGTTTTTGCATTTTGTGGCAATTTAGGCTTACATCCCCTCAAATACCACATTGCCTGGAGTGGCACTCCAGGGGAGACACACTATGTTCACTTACTTGTCCTTCATTTTCTCTGGATACTCCTTCTCTTGTTGTGTCAGCAGGATGCTTTGCCTGGGGAGCATACCCCAACTTCAGGCTCACTCCTGAGAGCAGGGACAGTAGCCTGGGAAATATGGCATTGCAAGAAGAGGCACAGAGTAATCCTCTGGACTCTGTGATATTTTTAAGGATCTGCAAATCAGGGATCTGCCAATTCAGGAGGAGGGGAGAAGACAGCTCTCTATCTAGGAGACACAGCTGTGAGGGTGGTCCCTGACATGGGAGGTCTCTCACAGGTTCTTGAGGTAACTATAGGAAAAATGTGCAGCCACCAGATGTCATGAAGGTGTGCACCTCCTGGACACCTCCTCTTGGAAGATCCTTCAGTGGGTTGCTTGGAGCTGGAGGAAGGGAACTGCCACATGCAGAATTACAGGAAAGGTTTGGAGCAGCTGTGAGGCTCCTGCTTGGGCCAGCTGAGCCCCTCCTATTATGAAGGTCAAAACTGGTCCTTTTTCCTCCTTGATCCCTGCTTAAGGCCCAGCTTGTGTGGAACTGACCCACAGAGCACAGCTCTGCTTCAGATTGGAGTTTCTTGCTGTTGGATAATTTGTGCCTCTCTTTCTCAGCATAAATTCTCTTGCAGGGGTCGGGAATTGGCGAAGATGATAATATAATTCAATTGAGATCAAACTGTTTGTAATTGAAAATGTTTGGCCTATTAGAAACATGAGAATCCTATATTTAATTTATATTTGTTAAAAAAAAAAGGAAGGAAATCAGTAATTTACCAGTTTTCTATTGCCATTTTTCTGTTTCTGTAGCTCAAAAGTATCTTGATCCAAGAAACGAGATATGGCAAATGTTCTAAATAGTGTTTAATTTATTTTTTTTACTGAAAAAATATGTAAATGTCTGAGAAATTATACTTCGAAAAGTGGCTACTGCAAATTAACAGCATTTCACATGGACCTTACTTTGCATTTTTAATGCCCATAATGCATGTCCCAAATTACATGATTTGCATTATAAACCAGAACAGCTCCTGTGTTGCTGCTGCTGTCCAACAGTTGAATAACAAGGCTTTTCTTTCCAAACTGTATAAATACATATTTACCCAAATGATGCAATTTAGGGCTCTTTTATTTATGGTTTTCTGGTCAGTCAATCACGCTGACATTTTTTATAGTCATTGCTTTTTAAAACTATCTAAGTCTAGAGTTTGAGGAATGGAAGTGCCAGGCATAGACTGGAAGTGATTGTTTTGTCATTGCATTGACATTTTGGTTCCAGAGCCGGTGCCTTCTCTGTCTCTGCCTTTGGCTCCTGGAAAATGCTGGGTTATTGTCTTGTGCCATCTTCAGCTGCAATGGTTTTATCTTCCCACCCTGGGCCTTGAGTGAAGGACTGGGGACACGCTGGGTCCTTGGGCCATTCCTGTCCCAGGGTTTATTCTGCGCACGTTTCATCAGAACCCAGGATACTGAAAGCATGTCCAGCCACTGTCCCTTCACTGCTCCAGAACACGTTTAAGGCAGGGGTCTGTTGCCTTTGGAGTCTTCCTCCTCCTTATTCTGCCCTGTTTCTTCAGATTTCTGCTGTCTGAAACCTCTGACATGATCTCCATCATGTAATCTCATCATGATGAACATTGTTGATTGTTCAAAGTCCTGACTTGGTTCATCTACACCTGGTTTGGTTAGTTTTCCAGGATTTCTCTTCCTCATTGTCCAAGGAGATTTGATTTAATGGTTCCTACATCATTAGTGTGGTGTCTCCAATGCTTAAAATTCACTCCAAGCTGCTGATCAGAATCTTAAATGATCTTGAGTGAGCTAGTTCCAGTTGGCTTCTGGCTTGAATATGAGGAGGGAGAAGGTAAATGGGGGGATAAACTCACTGTTTCTTTAGTTCTGTCTCCCTTACTCAGTCCCTTTTTACAGGCAGATTTCTGTTACTCAGTTGCCTTCCTTTTCAGCTCTCATTTTCTGGTTTCAAGCAAACTTGAGTCAGGTAGAGGTCTCCTGATCTGTCCTTGTGCCACTCAGGGGAGAGGCTAGTTGTGGCAGATGAGGGGAGTAACGTAAGCAGAAAAGCATAAATATCTTTTGTTTAAATGCAGTAAACACCAGAGAAGGGTAGGATTTTTGTGTTATGTTATAGTACCTAGTAAACAACCATGATATCTACTGAAATGGGGAACCTGCAAGCTTAACTAAGAGTCGTCTGAATCTGAAAACTCTGAGGAGTTGATTGTAGCTGTGTTGGCATCACTGACAACACTTGCTCCGGTGCTGCTTTGTGTGGAGGCTCCTTGTGATTTTGCACCTGCCTAGCAAGTAAATGATGAGTGCTGTTTAGTAATTTCATGTTCCTGGCTACTACCAGACTGCAGGGTGTTGGGTGTGCCTTGCAAACCCAGCCATGGGCAGCCTTGATCCCAAGATTCAAGCTTGCAGGGCTGTGTTAGAGTCAATGTTGAACTGCAGCTTGTGAGCCAATGTTCACTCACAGACAGGATTCAGGAGGAGGGGGAAAGGCCAATGCCATGAAACTAGCAATAGTTGAAATGCCTAGGACCTGAGCTTTTTCAGGGAAAAGAAATATGATTATGATAAATGATGGAAGCAACAGCACTTTGTGCTGTTCTAATAATATGTAGCCAAGTGAAAAAAAATCCAATAAATGCCTGTGGTTACCTGGCTGTGCAGGAGCTGTGACAGTGCCAGACAGTGTCAAACACACCCCTTTCAGCTGTGTTTGATCAGGATTGGGGATGAGAGCTGCTTGATGTGTTGGCTGCTCAGGGAATTATTTCCTGTGCAGGAACCATGGATGGCTGGAGCTCTGTCACAGCACCTACCTGGCACCAGTGCCTCAAGAGGGCTAGTGGAAAGCAGCTGGCTTGTGTCAGTGAGCAGCAACCTCTCTCCTCCATTAAGAGGATTGAGTGGTCCCTGAAAGGAAGCTGATAGAATCCTCTTCTGGGTTTGTTGGGAGCTGCCTTGCTGAGATTTGGGAGAGTTGAAGGTGGTGGGAAGGGGGTTGTCACAGCTTGTGTGTGGTGTGAAGTGAGAGGTGTGCTGGACACTGTCTCATCTGGGGGTTGCCAGGGTAGCTGCCGACTTCAAGGGATGCTCACCATGGACACAGCAGAGGATCAAAGCAGGTTTTCCAGCACCTTCCCCCTGCTGATCACCTGCACTATGAAAACAAGCAGATTCTCAGCTCACTCTCAGTAAGCATCAGGGGTTTTTTGAGAAAGAGAAGTGATGTGCTGCTTTTAATCAGCATTTCCCTGGCATCCTATTTCTTGTGCTGACTTCAGTGCAGCAGTGCAGACTGGAGGGATCTCACCCCCTGGCTCTCATTTGCTGCTTCGATATTACATGAGCACGACCTCCTTCTTTCCTTGTGCCCCGCTCCCTGAACCGTGTTTGGCATCTTGCTGTAGCTACAAACCTCTAGTAAAAGGCTGTGTGCTGCATTTCATGTGTATGCAAAAGTCTGTGTCCTTCTGGAGTGTGTAATTAAATCCAGAGCTGCCAAAGTGAAAGCACATCTCGGAGTCCCCACTAGTTACATCAGTATTCAGGACTCTAGGAGCTGTTCACAGTCTCACATACTTTGTCCCCAGCCTGCATCCACGGCGTGCTGAGCAGAAGCTTGCCTGGTTACTGATAGAGAGGAAAAGTACAAAGGATCAGAGCTGTGTCAGTAGCAACACACATGCACCTCTGAGATGAGGAGGGTGGGGATAGCAGCAGCGGGATACTGAGAAATCAGCAATTGGAGATACATAACATAAACAGCTCTTTTGCCAGCTGAAAACCCAGCGGGATGATGATAAAGTGCACAATGTTTATTGATATAGGAATGACTATTTGTTTCCAAAATAAAGGCGTTTTAGAACTTAGCATAAACTCAGTTATCTGATTGTAGTACAGCTTAGTATTTATTAGGAAATATATGGCTTTTTTATAGCCATTGTTCACCTTAGGGAGAAAATAAAGAAAGGGAGAGAGCCATTTTATTTTAGTAGTACAGACTCCCTAATCTAAGCGCTCTGTACAAGCAGCTTGGCTGCAAAGTGGGAAGAAATGGTGGATATTACCATTTATCCTTTGTTATGGAACACTATCACCTCTCTCTGTCTCCATCAGGAGAGCCAGGCAATAATTTACTGCAGCAGACACTGAGGTGTATCAGCTTGCAGGCCGCTCCAGTTCAGGTAGTTTGTCATCATGAGCATTCAAGAAGGAAAATTAAGTTGATTAAAGGGGGAAGATTTGTCATGTCAGCGTTTTTGCCCACCTAGAAGGCAGCGCTCTTTCCCTCCTTCCTTATTCCACCCCGTCTTCCTTGTGCTGAGTTTTCTTGTGTACATAAGTAGTTTTGATGAAAAGTTGCTTTCTTAGCCATGCCTCAGAAATAGCAAAAGTTATATATATAAGTGGAAATGTAAATGATGCTGATTAGCCAAGTGCTGTGGTTCAAGGAGAAAAGTTCAATCAGAACGTGAAGAGCAGGAAGAGTATTTGTCTGGCCTGTGTATGATCAGCCCTTCAGCAACTGCTGGAGAGTTTCCTACTAAAGCTTGGAAAAGCAGGGCAGAAGAAAGGCAGTCAACAGCTGTAAAAGATGAAGACTGGTGTTAACACTGTCTTTCCAGAGTGTGTGTTCACGCTTGCTAAATCTCCTCTGCAGTTGCCAAATTATGTAGTTTGGCTCCAAAAATTCATGAACACAGAGAATATGGTAAGCACAGGGAGCCAAGGAGCAGAGAGCAATTTAGAATGCCAGTCATCTAACTACTGTCGCCTGATGCTTAGTGATTAGGATATTTAGAGAACTGAATGCTGTGTGGTAATTTCCAGAGCTGGGTATGCTGTAGTCAGGCTCTGAACAAGCCTTCGAGGAAGAGCTTGTGGCTCTGTTAATTTATTAAGGCCTTGACCCCTAGCAGAATTTCATCATCCATCCTGAACTGCTCCAGGAGCCTGTTTAGTTCTGCCCCCCCACAAAGCAATGTGCTGTGCTGTGGATAATGTTTAGTTTTCAGACCCCTCAGTGACAGCCTCAGCTGAATTCAGTCTCCAGGCTGTAGCTGGCCTTGACATGGTTCCTTGTCCTCCTGCCTGAACCAAGGCCAAGCTTCTGCTGAGAAAGATGGGCATCATTGAGGGGGCGATGACTACTGCTGTGATAAGCACAGCAAAGCTGCTGGGGACATTAAAGGGAGTTCCTGATCTTAATGCTGCCCTTCAGGAGCTCTCCAGATCGGCCCTGAGCCTGTTCCCTTCTCTGAAAGAAAAATATTTCCTTCTACTTGGCTTGTCACATAATTGCTAATATTGCAATAGACATTCAGCGTTGTTGGTACAGTTGAAATTAATCCCAGCATAACTTTCCTAGAAAGGAAAATACCTGCTGTGAGCAGCTGTGCAAGTAGCCCTGCCCTCTGTAGGCACACATAGGCACACATGTGCAATCCCTTCATCTGCTCTAACTGGTCCCACTCCTCAGGTGTCCTGCAGTGCTGAAAAGGATAGCTTGCTGGCAAAGATAAGAGTGGGGGAATACTTTTAGTTCCATGACATACCATGAAGATAATGAAATAAAACCAGAGGGTCAGTTTTTTGTTCCCTGAAGGTTACTGTGATTTGCAGTCATTTGTGTCATTGGAGTCCCATGTAGCCATTGGTACCGTTCTGGTCAATATTCTGGTGAAGGAAAGCATTGGAGTGCCCAACTGTGATGATCTGTATAAACAGGGGAGTGCCTTCTGATATTTAGCTGCTGGTGACACAGATTAATTTCAGTCTTTGGGCTTAATGTGAGCCAAAAGTGAATTGCTGGAAAGAAAAAAAAATGGGTAGGACAATGAATCTTCACTGGAAATGGCAGAATTGCTGTGATGTGTAGTGCAGGTTGTGCAGACATTACCATCGGCTCTGTTTGAATGAGTGATTTCAAAGAAATGCTTACATAAAACAGCAACTTCACAGCTCTTTTCACTGAACTCTTAGCATTGGCTTGCAAGGATCATGGCTGTTTCTCTGTAACTACTGATAATTTGTGTTTTACTCATAACTTTTCAGCTCATTTCAGTTAAGAATTCCATTGCACAGTGTAAGGTGTCGTGAGTTTACCAACCAGCCCCCCCGGGGCTGAAAATAGTTTTTCCAGGTGAATTTCCAGAGGAAAGCCAATAAAAAGTTTTAGTAATGCCTCTGCCAATTACGTATTTAAGAAAATGGAAGAGAAGGGTTGTGGTGCAGAAGAAAATGGAAGAGCCAGTGTAGCAGCCGGCCCTGTTGGGCCTGGGCGTGCGCCCCCCACCCCGGGCCAAGTCTGGCCCAGGCAGGGCAGGCCAGGCCCAGTCCTCTCCTGTAACAAAGTAGAGAAAAAAAAACTTTAGAGAAGAACCTGGACGAGACATGCTGCAATAGGAATTCCAGGCAGAGATAGCGCAGCCTCCAAGGTCAAAGCTGGCAGCCGGAGGAGAGAGAAGCCCGAAGTGGGGGGGAGCTCCTTCTCTCCCCATCCTCCTCTCCCTTCAGCAGAGAAAAGACTGAAAACCAAAAAAACCCCTGCCACCTGTGGAAGAGTGTTGGGGAGTGGAGATGCCCCTCTTCAGCTCATGAAGGAGCCCACGCAGAAGCAGAGGAGTGCATGAAGAGGATGTGACTCTGTGATGCTGGAGACCTGTGGCCCATGGAGAGAGAGACCCACGCTGGAGCCAGACTGCCCGGGTAGGATCTTGTGATCCCAGAGAGGGATCCAGGCTGGTGCAGCTGAATTTGTGACCCTAAGGGACAGCAGGGAATGGAAAAACTGTTACCCAAAGGTGGACTCGCGCTAGAGAGTTCCATCAAGGACTGTCTCTTGTGAGGAGGGACCCCACAAGAAACAGGGGTGGACTCAAAAGCCATTATCCCCTGTAACAGTGGGAAGACCATGGTAAGACAAGTGTCCCCTTGCAGTCCATGGAAGACCCCACAGGGCCTGGGTAACCCCCAGCCTATGGTCTTAGCCCGGGAAGGGGTAGGCCCAGCCCTGAGGTCGACATAGAATAGAGAGAGAGACAAAGACAGTTCCAACTGCGACGAATTGGAGCTGTCGTCCTAAATAGAATAGGAGAGAAACTTTAGAGTGCTGCAAAATTATTTAAAAGACCTGTAGCTCTGGAAATGGAAAAGAGACTGCTTCTCCTCCTGAACTGATACAAGGGGGGAGGGGTACTTCTGTAAATACCTAGCACCTTTGCCTAGTTAGAATTGTTGTATATATAGTTCTTTAGCTTTTATCCTGCTAGTAATAAATCCTAATATTATTCTCCCCAGATCAGATCTCCTTTATCTGCATAAACCTTCTCTCAGCTTATAGCAATTGTGGTGGGGGACGGTAAGAGAAAATTGGCCCAGAGCAAACCCATGACAAAGGGCACTGTATGACACAGACCTTTCCTTTTTCTGGAAAGCTGGCAGCCTAAATGCACGGGAGAGGGGGAAAAAACTAGCAATTTTATGAAGGCAAAGAAAAATTTGCTAAATCCTCTCTTGGGGACCATCGAAGCAGAGGGATGAACTACTGAGCTGGTGAAAGGAGAATAGAGTCTCTAAAGAGGAGAGAAAAGAGCTGAGCTTGGCTTGTTTAATGTACAAAACAAAGCTCAAATGGTCTATTAATTGTTGTCAGTACCTGAGAGCAGTTTGAACTAAAGGACAGTGCTGGCACACACTTAAATGCCAAGTAAAATAAAACCCCTTGGCTTTTTGAGCAGGTGACAGTTCCCTTCTTTCTCAAGCTCTGGTTCAACAGAAGCCAAAGCCCAAAGCTGTTGCAGTGTCAGGTCTTTAACATTCACACCACCAAATGTAATTAAGCTCTGCAAGGGCTGCACCCTGGATAGAATTTATCTCTTGGTTTGTAATGCTTTAATTTAGTATCAAATATTCATGGGCTGGCAGGGTCAAGTAGGGATAGAAAAGTACTGTAACAGACATGGGGAAAGTAGGATGCTAAAGAATTCAGCTGAAAGGTTAGTCATCCGTGGAAACCCATTAGGAAAAATACTGTAAATATCCTCCTGCATCTGTGACTCACAGATCTAAACACAAGCCACTTCTGCCGTTGGCCTGTGGGACTTCCAGAGCACAATGTGTGTGCAATGTGTGCCAGCTCACACGCACACAATATTCCAAGTGAGCAGACAACCCCAGGTGCCATTCCAAATGCTGATGTTTGGTGTGTTCTGCACTTATAAATCTGTTGCATCTCATGGGCTTAAGGGCAGAAGAGGCTGGTTTTGAGACATCCTGTAAATCCCTATGCAAGGTTGTTGTATGACCAAGTGATTTTTTTTTGGGGGGGGAACATGCCCTGCCCAATTAAGGACATGGTTCAAAGCCTGTGAAATGATGTTTATTGGTGCCAAAGAATCAGGACTTATACTATCCGATTTATTGTTGACAAAACAAGTTTATTCAATAAATTGTATTAATGAAAATGAATTAATTTATTCGTTCAGTAAGATGTTTCTGAGGCCTGAAAGGTGTCTTTAGTGCATTTGATAGGGAATTCTCATATTGGGAAGACTGGATCAGAAAGAAGGGCAAACAGACCCCTCAGCCTGTGGGACAGTGCAAGAAAGGAACTGAAATTCAGAGCAGCGGGGAAAAATGAGCTGTTCCGAGTCCAAGTGTCTCTTCTGCTTAGTGCCAGGTGAGAAAAGAGGGAGGAGAAGAATTTTTGGGTGAACAGGTTGTGGATCAGTATGGAAAGAGTAGCTGTCTGGCTGCAATATCTGGAAACGTGTGTGGTACTTTAGGAAACGTGTGGATATGGGGGACCTGATGCTGAGGATACAGACTGTGTGCTCCATCTCCAGGAGTAAAACACCCCTTGACCTGCTGTCTTCTGTTTTCCCAGTGGGCTCTCAAAAGCACTGTTTGATACACGTAGAAGAGAACTGGCTAAAAAGAAAAGTCCTTTGGGGCCAGAAATACCTGCAGCTTCAACCTGATGCTACATCTGCCAATTGAGCCTTCAAGTCAGGCTGGGTGCTGGGAGAATGAGAACTGGTTTTAACTCAGCTGAGAAATACCTGTCATTTGAGCCAGAATTTTCCCCTTATCTCACTGCAGCATGCAGTGAGAAAATTACCTAAGGATTGCGTTTTTAGATACCCAAAATATCCAAAGACAAGAAGTTCTGCAGGAATACAACTCTTTTTTTTAAAGCATATGTGTGTATTTGTAAATATGATAAAAGCTACATATAGCGATATGCACACCCAAAGACAAGAAATTCTGGAGGAATACAAACACACATGCATATAACACCTTTTAAAAGCATATATGTGTATTTGTAAATATTTGAAAAAACTAGATGTAGCTGTATTCACACATGTGTGTCATTCAGAAGTTCTGAAATTTCTGAAAACTCCAGAGTGGCAAAAATTAATTCTGCTAAATCCTCAGGCACTTTTTAGAGTTAAATTAATACTGGTGCAATTAAAATGGTAATACTATTTATTAAAAAAAGAGTACTTAAATAATTCATTTTCCTATTGGTTCTGTGGAGTGTGCTTAGGTTTAGCAATTATATGCTAAGTAAAAGCAGCCTCTCCTGTAATGATTTCATGATAATCTGACCTTTGAGGGTCCTGGCTCACAGCAGCTGGCACTTTCTGTAGGGTTTACAGACTGTAAAGTAATTAATATCTATGAAATACCATTGCTGGCCTTCTGAAGCAGTTGTGTCCTTGAGCGCTCCCTTTTCTCCCTCTCCTGAGCAGCCTTTTTGGTTTTTTATATCCCTGAATTCTGGGGGTCTGGTCATTGGTCTGCTCCAGGTGAAAGGCACATCTTTGCTGAGGGGTGCACTGGTGATCACCTTCTCTCTGTTTGGGGGTTCGGAAGACATAATTGAAAATCTGTCATGCTTAATTTTATTTAATATTAAGCACAGTAATAGCTCTTGAAAAGCTGTCTTTCAGGGAAAGGTAATAAGGGTATTAATAAAAACAGGTGAGGAGAGAGGGCCTTTTTTAGCTTCCTGCATTATTTTATCGCTGTCAATCAGCTCAGAACTCCTTTGAGATTATTCCTGTATAGTTAATAACATTGTTTCTGTGATGACTTTAATGACTGAACCTTTCTTCCATCCTTAGCTATGAAAATAATCACTCTGCTTTTTTTTCTTCAATAAGCTATTGTGCGGGGCTCAGTACATTAAGGAACATTATTAAATATAGAAGTTTCCTCTAATTAAGCCATTGGCAAAAGATGGCTTGTCCAATCATTTGCTGGTGATGGGTACTGAAAGAAATTATATCTTGTGCAGAGAATTACACTTTTCCTGCCATGCTTCCCCTAAAAAAAGAACAAAATGATATAAAAATAAAGCAGTAAAGTTGCAAACTCAGGCAGTCAGAAATTAGATAATGCCAGAATGATGGCTGCCAGGATCTGCCTTGTGTTAGGAGAGATGCATTCTGTCCTACCCCGCCCCTGATCACAACCTTTTCCTCTTTTCTCTCTGATCTCTTGCCCTGTACACTATCATTTCCTGTCACAAATTTACCATTTGTCCTAAAACCTTAATTCTTAACCTTTTTAGAATTTTATGTCAAGAGCAAACCATATTTTATGATTCTGTTCCTGGAAAAGAGAGAAATAATTCTCTGTACAATTTTTCCAACACCTCCCTCCATAAACCCACCTGTAATTCAAAGATGTTTGTGCACCTTGAGAAAACCACCATTTGTTCGTTGGTGCAATATTTGCATGTAGGAACAGTGGTCTATTTAATGTGTCTGTTCATTCTGGACATGACTAAAAAAGCTCTCATCTCCTGTAAGATTGTGTGGCCTGCTCAGTTCAGAAACCACACAGAATATGCAACGAGTGGGAGGAGTTTTTAACACGCCCTGTTGAAGAAAAGCAGTGGAATTAATTCAGAGGAAAATCTTATTTTAGGGTTAGTTCAGTCACCGCAGATGAAAGGTTGTTTTCCTAATTGGTGGCATTCTGCATAATATTAAAATCTGGAGTTTACGTGTCTTTCCTAAAGCATACCTCTGAATTTGAAAATCAGATGCATTTACTAATTGCTCACATCTTATAAATTATGGATCTCTCCTTGATGGAGACTTTAACTATCTATTAAACCCTGAGTAACAGAGTTATTCTCCAGCTTCTAGATAAGTAAATCAAACCCACAACTTTTAAAACAACGAAAAACCTTTTAATGTTTTATCTTAATAGAAATAAAGCTAATCAAAAGCCAACGATTAATGAATCTCTCCAAGGTTTCTATTCTTTAAGAGATTAGAGTTACAAAGCCTGAAATAGTTTCAGAAGGTAGGTGTGATATTGAGCTCAGATGTTGTATTTACATATGCTCAGCTGAAAATAAGAGTTGCTAAAACCCAGTATTTGGATGAAGATTCTCCTCCTCAGTGAAACCAGAGAGTTAACAACAGCAATATTCACTAACTTCTGTGTGCAGAAATGTCCTAGAGTGCCAATAAAGTTAGTTCTTCCCAGGAAATGCTTTGAAAATGCTCATTAAAGAGCGGTTGTTGCTCATATGAAACAAACTGGAAGTCTCTTTTTAGGGAAGTATTTCCTTGGGAAAGAAAAGAGAAGCTCTCCAAAAATAAGTAAACTGCTCTTTCAGGGTTGGATAACTAGCTATTTGCTTCTTGCAAAAATGCAGACTGAGAATGTTGAGCTGAAATTTGGCAAGGTTAACACATTTTCACTATGTGTAGTCAGTTCCTGTGTCCAGAAATAGAAACAGCCTTTTGCTTTCAGGAGTGGCCTGATACCTTCACCTGCACTTTGAATAGAAAAATAGAAAAGTCCTGTTGTTCTGCTCCACCTCTGTACCAGATCTCTGGGATGTTTAATTCATTCTGCATTGCTCTGAGGAATGGGAATTGTGCCAGCCAAGCTCCCATTGCTTCCATAGTAGATGGCAAAGAAATTTTAATAAAGATAAATTTAATTTATCTGACTATAGGTTTTCCTATAATTCCTCCCAACTAACCTGTCTGTTGACTAGGAAAAAAGCAATCACAATGTCTGATATACAAAGCCTGTTACTCATCATACATCAAATGAACAAATAAAACTTCCTTCTTCTGTTAAATGACCACAAAACATTCCTAGAATCTTTACAGGCAGTTTGCTTACCATGCTGTGTAATTCTGGACACCGTTACAGCCTGCACTGCATTTGTCATGTGTACTCTTCCATTTGACTTCTGATCACATGCTTGATCTTTCATAATCACCGTGGGAAAGACATCCTTCTTCACCTCTCCTTTTTGTTTCCTCTGTATTTGTTCCCCTCGATCCACTTGTTCTCTCTCACACTGCGTGCAAGCTGGAGAAGCTGGAAGTGCTTCTGAGCTGTGAGAGGCTGAGCATCAGTCTGCCTCTTCCACCTCTTTCCTTTGTGTAAATATGACTGTGAAGCATTGTGCAGTGAAGGTAACAGTTCAGGTGCTGGCTCTGTGCGTTGTTAGGAGAGCACCTCTGCTTCAAGGACTCTGTTGTCTAACTGTAAAAAAGAAATGTCAAAGCTGATATCGGATGCAGATGTCCCATAAGCAATTTTCAGGCATCAGTTTGACAAGACAGCCCTTGCTTGGCCTTTCCTAGTGAAAGCATCCTGAGATCCTTGAATGGGCTCTCAGCTACTCACGGGCCATGGCTGTCTGAGGGAAATTGGTAACAGGGAATGTCTTTTCACATGGTTATTGCTTTTCTAAAATCCTTCCAGAGTGTTGATATTATTTGGTTTATGAAGTAGCAGTTTGTGCAATTTTATGTTGCCTGGAAAGAAACTATGATTTACTTGATTGAAGCTCCCAAAAGCAGAGAAAGTAAAAGGCATCAATCTCTCCCGCTGGAAATTGTGAAACTGGGCAAGCTATAAGCTGATATGCTTTGAGTGTCTACAAAATGTAGCTACTACTAAATAGCCCAAATGGTAAAACATTTTGTAACAGAATAATGCCCTCATTTTACTCTTTCCGATATAATTTACAACTAAGTTTTCCCTTGGGAGATGATACAATAAACTCTCCTGGAAACTACTCTGCAAATATGTTGAAGACCAATCAGGTATTACAGTGTAATGTCAAAATTCTTACTGACTTGCTAAACATGTACTCATCCATAGCTTTTATCAGGACAGAGAGATGTTGGCTGTGAAGATTGTGTTGTTGTAGAGTGCAGACTTTGTCTAGGTCATACTTTTGCTCAGCATAAACAGTTTAGGATTTACTGTGTGCACTCAGCCAGGCTGGGCACCTGAAAGTTTAAGCAAACACTTCTAAGCAGATACACAAACAGAAGAATTATATTTTAGGCTGAAAATATTGGGAAGACACTCAGATACTGGTGTAAGCCTGCTCAGTTTCTTGGTTCAGATGATATTTTTAATGGAAAAGTAGGCATAGACATGTGGGGCAAGCTGACACCTGAGCTTAAGTCGAACTCTGTCAGCAGGAAGAATACTTGGGAACATCTTTAGAAACTATATTTCAAAATTTGAAAGCAAAAGGATTGGGTTTTTTTTGGTCCTGTTATTTACCTATTTTTCTATTTAATGTTCACATTCCCACATTATTTTATCATCTGGTTTATTACTATTTTGTTTTTCAAGACCCACATTGTCTTCCCAGCAATACTTTAGAACATGAGTCAAAATATGCATTTCAAAGGCTCCCTGTGTTTTTGTCCAGCGCCTTCCTTTCCAAATGCCAGATTTGGGCCTTGATCTGCAGTTTTAAGGTTTCTAGACTGGCATTTGCTTTGCCTTCAAGCCCTCCCTAGACCCTACTGTAATGTATATTAGCTTAGACACAGCCTAACTTACCTCACATATGCAACAGTGTGATTCATACATCATAAATAAATATCTGCACAGCTAATTCTCCTATTCTAATGTATGAAAATTCCCACTCTTGGAATAACAAAATATCAAGTTCAGCCGTTCAGAAGACAAAGCTTTAGTTCAACAACTCTCAAGATGAGTTCTATAAATTATGTAGCAAGATCTTAATTTACAAATTGCCACCACCTTAACAAAAGATGCATATAACTGACTGCTGCTTCAGAGTTGAGGCAATGCTGTGCTTAAGCCACTGGTCTGCTTCTCAGGATGTTATTAATATTTTGTAAGCATATTACCAAAGAAGGCTAGAAGTCTGTGAGGACAAGGGTATGAGTTAAAGTTCCTACCAGCTGTCTTAAATAACTGAATCACATTTTGATTCTGCAGCATTGCAAGGCTTCTCAGGTACAGCTCTCAACAAAATCACATCCAAGCGCCCTTCCTTTGCTGTAAAACGTCTTAAAGCAAACTGAAAGACTACCAGAAATTGTTTTTGCGGTAACCAGTTTGAATATAACCCACAACTATAGTGTTTTGGGTGATAAATTCTCTGCAGGTGCCAAGGCAGTTCAGTTAGGATACACTGTTTCTGGATCAGGTAGAAAAAAGGTTTTCTACAGGCTGTGTTCTGATATTGATCAGTGTGCTCAAACTTGAGGGATTTTTATTGAAGCTTGTACAGAATACCTGAAAAACCACTGATGCTCAGGAGGGCTTAACATCACAATTTCACAAGTGTTGACGTAATTAAAGGATGCACAGCATGGAAGGAGACAAGAGGGGAGCTTGTTGTGGAACAGAATTCCATACGTGTGTGCTGTGTTAGCTTTGAAGTCTCTAAATGCAGTGTTCTCTCAAGACACAAGAAATGTCAGTATGTACTACATATTTCTCATGGTTATGGATGGGGATTTGGGGGAAGCTGGCAACAGCCATGTGCCTGAATCCCATAAATAAGTCTGCTGAACTCCTTTGAAAATCTCAGTTTATTGTGCCATTCAAAATTCATAACCCTGAATGAGCAATGCATGGAACAGCTAATTGAGTTCCATAAATTGCAATAGGCTTGCTATATCTACATTTTGGATATTAGTGTTTCCCTTAGAATTGCAAGTGCTATAACTGTTTAGAGGCCACTTTGTAGTTATTCAGTAAACATTAATTTTTTAATTATGACAGTGACAGGTGTATTGCATTGCATGGGTGAAAATGTATGAACAAATAATGAAAATTAATTGGTGGCTACCAGCACACTCACAAACATGCCTGACTGAGTTTTGTGAAGGTGAATATTATGATTGCCTTGAAAAATTAAAGTTAAGCAAGTGTTGACTTTGCTGTATCGTGAGGTTTTTTTCTCATAGTAAAAAATTTGTTTCCTCAGGAAAAAGTTTTGGCCAATTGGATGTTGAGTAGTTCTCACCAGATATAAATGTGTATGTTTTAATTGATCAAAAGGCAAAATGTGAAATGCTCTGTTGAAGTTGACTTGAGATGTCAAGCTTCTGAAGGAGGTGACGCGGTGATGACTACTCACGTTTATTATTGTAATCGTGACTTTGCTACCATTAACCTTTGTTAAGGAGGAAAGAAGGGTGATGCATTTGGGAAATATTTTCACCTCGTATCACCTAAAATCTGACTTTGTTAGGATTTAATGCAATGCGACAAAGCCCACAGTTCATGATGGAGGGTCAGTCCAGCTCCTTGGATCGGAGTCAGGAAATGTCTGTTATCTGCTGGCAGCTGAGCCATGCTGGGAGCCATGCTGCTGCCTCATGAAATGGATATCCCCTGAAAATAGAAATTGCTGTATTTGCAACAGATGGGATGAAAAGGGTCCACTTGCCTTATTCCCTATGTGTATTTAAAGTTCTTTGCCCTTTCTGTACTCTGTCTTGTGTTGGAAGAAGGAAAAAAAGCCTTCCTTGCAGAAACTCCTGTCCCCCCACCAGCTTTTCCTGGTAGCTGCCTTTTTTTGTAACCCTGACATGGCATCCTGACTTCCCCTGGGCACCAGAGCACCTCTGTGTCTCTGCAAAACAATGACAAAAAAAAAAAAGAAAAGGCTTTTATCTTTGTCTCTCACGTGAATTTGCTGAATATATATACTGGTTTTTTTGAATGTCTGTGAATTAAACACACTTGTTCTTTGGGAGATCCTCATCTCCTGCACTTGTGTTTGTTGGTGCTTTCAAGTGAGTTTGAAGTAGATCAAAATGTTCATAGCTTCTATGGAAAAGGGGAAAATTACCCTAAAAGATAATTAATTGTCTGGGGTCCCAAAAGTGTGAACTGACCGCTGTGGCAGGTTTCCACTGCCCTGATGCCATGCCAGGGACATGTAGCTGGTCAGCTGAGGCAGAAGGGCTTTACCAGATTATGTTCAGCAACTGGATAAATACCGTTTCTGCAGCTAAAATAAAACCCACAACATAGCTCTCCGTGGTGCCTCTGCCACAGCCCAGCCTTCCCGATGGATGTTAAGAAGGCTTAGTAGTGTTTATGAGAAACACCGGCTTCCCTAATCATTCATTGATCTGTTGTTCTCGGCAGAACGATGAAGTTTTCTCTGTTATTTTGCTCCACTTCACTCAGATTCGCTTGATTCGAACCGAGGAGTGATTTAAGGTGGAACAGTCTTGCCGTTTACTCCCAGCTGATAGGATAATTCTGGCTTTACTGCTGGGATCTTAAGGAGCTTCATGCTCAGGTAATATTAGTTGTAATTGAGGGAATGGGCTGTCGAGAGCTCGTTCTTACAGTTCTTACTGAAAAAGAACCTCTGAAAATAAGCGTTTTGGTTTTGGTGTCGTTTTGGGCCCAGTTTCTCCCGCACTCTCCCTCAGGACTGCCTGGCACAGCTGAGGGCAGCAGCGGCCGCCATCTTGGGACAGCACCTTGACTGGATCTCTCCTTATCTCAGGGTAATTATTTTTAGGTTTAAGAACAAAGAAATGGCTATGTTTGGCCTAGTAGAGGCTGTTAGAAGACCATTTTATAGGCTGCCATGCCAAGGCTCTGCTTTCTAGGGTGTAGAACAGTGCTGGACCCAGGGATAGCAAACCATGGAGCACAAGTACTCGTCTCCTGTCTGGAAAGAGAGATACAGAGCTTTTCTCTGGTATATATGTATCAGACTTGAACCCTGTGGTTTGGAGTGGTTTTAAAGCAACTTTAGATTAATACTTTTATTCCCCTACACTCCTTTTGTTTCCTGCTTGTCCTTTCTTATCCAGGGCCTGATGTTCAAGCTCAGTTGGAGGAACAATCACCTGTGGCTCTTGAATCCTCAGAGGTGTTTCCTCACCTGCTTCCACACTGTCATGTGTCTGCTTGGAGGGCTCAGTGGGCAGTGTCCCTTTTCCCTTTGGGACAGGGAGCTTGTTAGGTGCTGCCTTTTCCTCCTTCAAATCTGTAAATTCATTCCCGCTGCCCTGTCCACCTTTGGGGAGCCCAAATACATTTACCAAAGCAGTAAAAGTGCTGTGGGAGTCTGAGCCAGTTGCTGCCTCACTCAGTGGCTTCTTCATGTAACAGATCACATCTCAGGAGCTGGAGAGATGACAAGGAGAGGGGAGATCACACGGGCCAGGAATTCCCAGTCAAAATAATGCTGTAATGGGGCTAGGGGGAAATCCCGCATGCTTTGGAAGTTTACAGAGTTCATTTGGTTTTCCTCACTGAAAATTTTTAGCTTTAAGTCTGTTGGTGATTAATCTGCCTGTTTCTGTTCCAGTTGTAGGTGATGGGAATAAAATGCAGGTTATTTGCATCCTTGTCTCCCTTTCTTTTCGGAGGGACAGAGTCATGTGAAATGTGTTTTTGCAAGAGCCTCCAGCCCTAGCAGGAGAATCAGACGGGGAGGTGACACTCAAGCTACCACTGCTGTGAGTCGCTTCACCTTCTTAGATTAATGCTGCAGCCAAAAGAGCTCCAATAGAGCATTAGGATACCTGAATTCAGGATACCTGAAGAGGAAAGCCTTTAGCCTTGTATACAAAAGGATGAGAGGTTTGCATCATGCCTACTTTTGGCACAAGTTGCAGAGGAGGAGATCAGGCTGGCTGATCCCGTCTGGCGTGAGGATTTATGAGTCAGCATGGAAGCCAACAGGGCTTGGAGTGAGCTCCAAGTGGGCAGGTGTCCATTTTCAGTAAGAATCATATCAAAACTTGTAGTGACTGGTGAAGTGACTGTATTAGCCAGGAGTGGCCAAAACCTGAGATGCTTGCTGCATTCCGTTTTTTCAAGCTGGACCGCTCAGAAAATACACCAACCTGCAAAACAGGATATCCCTCTGCGTTTTTCATTCATTTTTGAATTTAAAACCAAAACAAAACCCTAACTTAATATATCAGACTACTAGATTTAGTCAGGTTTTTATGTTCTAGTAAATTAGAACCCCCCCTTATTTTATTTTTATAATTTGGTTTTGCAAGGATGAACAAGGCAGTTTATCCAGCAAGTGAATAGGTGTTGCAAAATGATGAAAGCCATGGGACTGGAAGGGATCCTCTGGTTTGTTAAAGTACTTGCCATAATTTGTTATTTCAGCTGGATAAACCATACCAGGTGCAGGGTTTCTTAGGCAGTTCACGATTATCAACAATAAAACTTTGTTATTTTTCTCTGTGGTTTTTTTTTGTTTGCTTGTTTTTGTTTTGTTTTAAATTTGGAATGATGATTTGCTGCTCTGTATGTGTCATTTCTGTACTGTGCTGAATTAGGGCTCTTTCAGGTGGACTTGCTGTTTGGCAGTAAATAAGACATATCCTAAAAATAGAAGACGTGGTTATAAGTGACAACAATTGGCAGGGAGGGCTTGTTCAGATGCAGTTTTGGAACTGCTTTTAAATTTTTTTCCATTCAATTCCAAGTTAAACATCTATTTAAATTAATTAGAGCAATCATAGTATTCCTAGAATATCAGTGCAGAAATTGAAGCCATGAGTATAATTTAAATGTTTCCTGAATTCTGAAGACAGGCTAAAATAAGTCAGCTTGAGGAAATTTTTGCATATGATGAAAAACAAATTCCTGACCAAACTGGCTAAGCTGAAATATCTGAAGGCAAAGAGCTATCATGAAATTGCTGGTGAGCATCTGATTGTAATGGAATCAGTGTCCCAGGGTATAATGCAGCTCTATATTTAATACTGAGCTGCTGAACCATACTTCTCAAGCTAGCTCTACTCACTGGGCTCTCATCAGAGTCCTGTAATGACACTGGGCTCTGTTTGGATGGCATGTCTGGAAATAGCTCCAGAGCTATTTCAGCAGCTTCAGCTGAGTACAGGTGTTTGACTTTGGAAGGACAACTAGTACTAGATTTTGTGGCATAGAAATCTTTCCTTAGTTATGCTATCACGTGTGTTAATCATATTACAGACCTTTTATAAGCCTAATTAAAAGGCTCTAGCAGACTTAAATCTGAAATCATGACAAAGCACTGAACCAGCAAAGCAAAATCCTTTATTAATGATTCATACACAACACATTTAATTTGATGCCTGCTGTTGCTTGTTGGGTTGTTTTTATTACAATATTGACTGGAGTCCCCATCATGTTTGTTATAGTCTGTGCATGTTACTCTAAGCATAATTTTTCTTTCAGTGTTTTGTTTAAGGTATTGACTTTGCCAAAGGGAAGGAAAAAGTGCATACAGCCACTTAAGCACACAAGTAGTGTTATCAATTTCTGTCCATTAAATATGCATAAGCACATAAATATCCACATACACAGTGGATGCAGGCTGTTGCAGGCATGGGATTAGGTGAGCTTTGAGAAACATATCAATGTGGAGGTCCTGTTTTGGGGAGCAGCTCTGGGCAGGATCATTCCCCCAGCACGTGTCAAGTCAAGATAAGGACTGTGGGGTCTGTGTGAGTGTTGAAATGCCAATTTTTAAAGGCATTTGTGTATTTCTAGGCCATTTCCTTCAGTTCCTTAGAGTGAAAACTTTATTTTCTCCAAGAGCATATTTTTCTTGTTCGGGGTGGTTTTGTGTGGGGTCTTTTTGGTTTTGTTTTGGTTGTGTCTTTTTTTTTTTCTAATAACATCTTAGTTCTGTTAATCTTTTGGACTTTCAAAAAGTATTTCTAGTTATTGGGGTTTGGGATCTTTTTTCTCTTTACAACCCAGGCAGTCAATTCCTGAATATGAGCAGGAGGGTTATTGAGCCATTCATCTAAAGGCAGCAAAATCTCAGCCAACCCAAAGATGCAGCAATGATTTTGCTAAAAAGAATTGGATAGCAGTTTTGATTCAAAGACTGGTGTATAGTTCTAGCACTTCCAAATGAAACTTCAAGATTAATCTTTGCAAATACTCAGTGATCAATTCCACTTAAAAGTACAAACGTGTGTTAATACATCTGTGCTTAGTCTTTACTCTTCTGAACCTGCCCTCTATCCACCATCATTCCTGTTCGATGGTGAGCTCTTCCAGAGGTGTCTTCCATGTTGTGTCCCTTCAGTGCCACCCTGAAATATGCTGTACAGCACAGACTTACTTGCAAACAGACAATGTCATCTGAACTATGGCATTTCCCCAGTGGATTTTGCTCATGTACTGCAGAGGCTTTTGACCTACTCTCTGTTTTGAGTTGTGCAAAGTCATCCTTTTGTGAATCTTTAATACCTTACAATGAATTTCTACTCAAGTTTTACTAGAGTGAGAAAAAGGAGTACCTCTTTATTTTTCTACCTTTCCAACAATTATTTCTAATAAACTCACTAAAATTGAAACAGAAACCATGAGTCGAAAACGAATTTGTTTTCCAAAAGTGGTTTGTTTGGTTGTTTGGTTTTCTGCTTTCCTTGGGTAGCAGCATCTCATACTAAAGCATCCACCCTATGGGAAACTCAGGACAGTTAAAAATGGACCACATCTAACGTGTTTGTTTCGTTTTTGCCTTTCAGTCTATCCGAGAAGTGACAGGCTATGTTTTGGTGGCTTTGAACCAGTTTGAATACCTGCCGTTGGAGAACCTGCGCATCGTTCGCGGGACCAAACTCTACGAAGAGCGGTATGCTCTGGCAATATTCCTTAACTACAGAAAGGATGGTAACTTTGGACTCAGGGAACTTGGACTGAAGAACTTGACAGGTAAGGGAAACTTGCAAATGTGATGGATTAGATGCAAGAAAAAAAAAAAAAAAGGTGTTTGAGTATTTACCTCCATGTCCTCAGTTGTTTGCCTCAGTAATAGAGGCCCCACGAGAGGCTGACAGTTGTATGTGAGTGTCATCAGTACTTCATTCTTTTTTTTGGTTTATGAACCTACTTTTCTCAATACTGGTCAAAGACTGTGCTTGGAAGCTATGCCAAGAGCGTATTTGAAACAAAAATAATTGTTGACAGAGTAGGTGAATTTTTTTTCTGAGTTTTAATATCATGAGCCATGTTGCCTTCCTTGTAATCCTTGATTATGGCACATGTGTTGCTTCAAGTGTAGGGTATTTTCTGCCAAGTTGTCTTAGTTTTGACATCTCCTGAGCATCTTCTCTTGCTGTTCTCTGTCACCATTGCTGCTGCACAGGGCTGTTGGGGAAAAAGTAGGGGGTGAGAGAGAGAGGCTGTATCTTTCGTGTATTTAATTTTAGAACGCCCTTTTCTAAGCAAAACTAGTGAATTACATGTAGTGAGAAAAATGCTTGTTTTCTTGAGCCAGAAATGTAAGCAAAATCCATGGGTTTTTGTTCATCTGTAAATTCATGGCTGGATCATGTTATGGGGTAAATCAATACTTTATTTCTCCCATCTGAGGATCTACAGGTTTCAGAGATTAAAACTTGGCTAAATATCACTGGACTGTAACTTAATCAAGAGTAGACAGAGGTCAACTCCTTTTATGGAATTCACTGGAAGTATTTTATTTATATGTAGTGCCTCATCAATTATTATTATTTCTACCCTAAGCTTTGGTGATTGTGAAATGGCCTTATTCTTGCTAGCAGCTAAAAGCTTTCTGAAAATCACTGACCTGAACTGGATGTGAAGATTGAGCCTCAGTACAGAGAGGCAGGAACGTTCTGAACTCTGTTTAGGCACCCTTCTCTCTCTGCTTTTTTTTGTGTCTCAATATTCAGAATGACATACATTGTGACATTGTATGTCATACAGTGACAGACATCCCCAATTGAGCCTTGCCAGGCTTTCAAAAACAGGAGGGAAAAGGAGGCCTGAAATACTTTACAAAATAAACCAGGTTTGGCTGACTCTTTCTGATCAGGCTCTTTCTTCTGGTCAAATTTTTAACAATTTTCTCTTATGAGATCATCATGCCAATATCAGAGTGCTTCCCAAAGGTCTCTAAATCTCTGCCATCTACTGCTCTTCTCTCTGACCATCATAATCTAATATCCTTCCCTTCTGTCCCCGTATTTCTTCCCACCTTTCTGATTTAGGGAGTTCATTGTAACTGTCTAAGCCTTCACATAATACAGAGCCATATCATTTGGAAATAATAGTTTTATCTCTTTCTCTGTATATGTTTTCTGGTCTGTGAGTCTCAGAAATGCTTTGTAAAGGACACTAAGGCTGAGTGAAACTGAGACAGAGAGGTGAGAGCAAGGCCAGAAAACGGCTGGAAGTCTTTCCCCTTGGGTCTGAGGCTGTTCTGCCAGGAGGAAAGGGTTGTACTCTTAAAGCTCATTTAGCAATGGCTTTGCTGCTCAGTAAGGGGAAAAAACTTGTTTTGTAGGCTTCTGCTCAGGATTTTCTTCTTGAACCAACTTCCCTGTGTTCACACGCAGTTCCTGAGATGCCAGAGATGCTCTCTGGAAGCCACTGTGGTGTGATAGACACAGACTAAAACTGCCCAGCAAATGGTTTCATTTTCTTTTGAAGTGTCATAAGAAAACCTGCCTTAGTTCAGCCCCTGAATCTCTCCTAATATGAGATCATCACAGCCACTTCATCTGATTTAGGTGTTTAGAAAGGTTTCTGATGGGATTATTTGGCTCAAAATGTATTGTTGTCTCTTGGAAGAAAAGTGCTTTAATAACACTAACTTGTCTCTGTGGAGCACTTAAAATAGCTTCTGGGTGCTGAATGTGAGCCAGTGTGTGCTTCAAAATACTCGGTGTTTTCTAGATAGCATGTGCCAGGGCCTCATGAGTCTCTTCAGCAGCTGTTGGTTGACCATTTTTGTACACTGGTTAACATGCACCTGGCTGTTTTAACCCATAACCTTCCTCTTGTTGCACATGCTCTTCCTGGAGTGTAATCATACTAACTTTATTTTCATAACACATCCTTAGCTTTAGTAGCTGCATAAAAATAACTGGTAGATGTCGGAGCTGGTGATGTTGCAAGGCTGGGATAGTTCAGCTGTGTGTGAACCTATTCTGTGTCTTCCCATTGCTCTGTGTTTACTTCAGAAACCACCCGTGAGTTATTAAATTGAAAAAGCAGCAGCCCTCGTGAGCTTGTGTCCTTCAAGTCCACTAGAGATTTCAAGAGACTGTCTTTGAATGATCCATCTCTTCCACCTGAGGAAAATATAAACATGGCTCTTGTCTTGTATGTGAAGAATTTTCATTCCAGTGCTTATGCCTTGTTCACAGAAGTTTGGGAAGTTCTCTTCTTATTTGTGCAGTGCAGGATGATGGGTTCCTGAGGGTATTTCTGCCCACTGCTGCACAATATAAAAACACCAGCACTACTCCTTGTGTTAAATAAATGAGGAAGCTGCTTTCACCTGCAGATTCTCCTCCTCAGCCTTCACCACAGACAGTGTTTCAGCTTCCTGTGCTGTACCATTGCAGTATTTTCAGTGTGTTGTTAACAGCTGTGTTTTTATTGCCAGATATGTCTATCAAGTTTTCATCTTTAAATGTAACTTTAAATGCTTGAATTTCCTCCCTTGTACTATAAAAAAATGACAGCTGTGAAGGCAGTAAGTTTTATCTCACACAGAAAACATGATCCAATTCTCACTCATAATGTCTGTCAAAACACAAGAGAGTTTTGTTTGTATAGCTCAGGCCAGGACCACATCCTAAAATTTATGTGACACCTGCGAAAAATCTTAGCTATAAAATCCTTTTCTCGCTTGTTATAAAAACTTAGTCAGTGGTTCCACAAACATGTCAAAACCAAACTGACATTGAACTAATGAAGTGGTTGCTGCCATCTCAGCTGGACTCATCTCAGTTTGCAGATTCAGCTGCCAAGTAGCCTTACAGTAGAAAAAAGAAGGTTTGACATTCTGAACATATTCTTCAGCCTGAGATGAGCAGAATAACTGATGCTGAGGAAGAAGGTTATGCCACCTTCTTCCAGCCATGGCCTGGGAGCTGGTGCAAATCATACCTGTCTTCCCCAGCTAGCCAGGCAGTCAACCTTAACTTAGCCAGTGAAAGGGCAAAATCATTTTTCACCCTTGGAGCACTCCAAATACAGAGAATACCTGATGGCTGCATTTCATTATGGCATTTACCTTTGTGAGTGGGGAAAGAGGGATAACTCACAAGTTCTAAAACCACTTATGGAGTATCCCATATTTTCCTCTGTGTGAAGATGTATAAGGGATTTACAGCAAATTATGTATCTTTGAGCAGTGATAACCTTATCTTCCCTATTTGTCTTGGGGACAGAGGCTCCCCTGTGTCTTTCAAGAAATCAAAAATGCTAAAGGGTGCTCTGGAGGTGGAAAGAATGGCATGACTCATGAAAAAAATTGCTTTTCAACCTTTCAGTTTCAACCTGCCAGTTTTTTGGCTTTTTTTTTTCTTAGCAACAATGCTCATTTATTATAATAATATTGCAGCCCAATCAGGGTGAAGGGAAGGGCCTGGGAGGAGTCAAATTTTTCTTTCTGTTTTGTTCACTGGGCATTATTTGGATATAAAATTCTTTTGGATATAAAAATCTTACTTAGATACCCGCTCAAGACCTGAGCTCCTTTAGCACTACATTGACATCATTTTTCGCGGCAGGGATTAAGGCCACCCCCTTTTTATTGCCTTGATCACAGAGTGCTCTGTCTGTGTCAGCAAGACCTTTCCTTGGACCACGATGCAGGAGCCACTGCTGAGTTCATGCTGTTCAGAGATGCAAATGCCTGTGGTGTGACACCCCAGCCTGAGAAGACAAGACTGGGGTGTGCTGACTGTGGCCCATTTTTTAATCTCTGTGGCTTCGTACTAGCAGGATGAGCTGAGAAGAAAGCAATATTTAACTTGCCTCAGGCTTGCTATGCAACAGGTGGGCAAGGCATTGCCTCTTAACCTTGGAGAGGGGTTGCTAGGATACATGGAGGGATGAGGAATTGGTTTAAAAATCCCTGTGGTACCCTCTGTGTGCAGGGCAGCTGCAGGAGTTCTCTGCCCTGTAGGAGAAGCTGCAGTGGCTCTGAGGCTGCCCAGGTGTGCTCCTTTCCCTGTATCCTCAGAGTTGCACTGACCACGGAGGCATTTGTATCCCAGCACATCTTTGTGACTAGGAGAGAAGGGAGGAACACCTCCTTTCCCATGTTTGTGCTTCCCCTGAGAAAGGAGGGCTCTTTGTGGTGGCAGAGACCTTGGGCACACAGCGCAGAATCAGCCATGCGTTCCCCTTGCTCATCTTGTCCCGGTGGAGAATACGAATGAGGCTTGTGGCTGCCCCCCACGCTCATAAATGCAAGTGTGCCTGCTAGCACGTCTGTCTCCTCTCTCCCAGGGCACTGTTCGACTCTTTCCTAGGGGAAAAAAATTGCCCTATGCCAGTTACTGCTCTCCTCGTTGTAGGTGTGATTTGACAGACAGGAAAGTCCAGAGACCAGTCTCTGGTGGCAGTGGGTGTGCAGCCATCCTGTGGTGAGTACAGAGGCAGGCACTAGCCTGGATTCAGGCTGCTCCCTGCCAGTTGGCATCAGTGCCTGGGAATGCTTCCAGGCACTCCTCAGCTTACCGCTGCAGATGTGGCCCGGAGGAATCCCAGATAAGGGACCTGCAGGCTGAAGAGTGACTGCCTACAGCTAGCAGAAAATTGCTCACAGGTGTTATCAAGGCAAATAGGTATATTGTATATAGCAAGAAAGAAATACTGATTTTGAGCCCTGAGAGATTTATACCTTTTATTATGTCCAGTAATAACAAAGGTGGGACAGTGGTTTTTTAAATTTCAGCAAGGCTCGAATATTGTAGTCACTGTAAAGGATTTGGATATGCTTTTGTCCTGCTAAATGGCATAACTAATGTCTGTGATTCTTTGCGACTTGTTGGTTAACAATTTATGCTCAGTTTTCTCTATTTCAGAGCGCTTTACTGTTTTCAAATCTGTCTCAAGTGTTACAAATGTGCGACCTTGTTTGGAATGATTAGGGCAAAGAATTAAGCAAGAAGCTCATCAGAATAATATGTTGGCAAATGATTTTAATTGGAAATCTGAAGGATCCTCCGTAAAGGTATTTGCTGGTGTCACTTCCCCCCAGTATTTTCACATGAACTAGGAATCACATATATTGCAAATGGTCTAACCCAGTTTATTGAAAGTAATACACAGAATGATTGATGTGAGTTTCCAATATCATGCAGCAGAATAACTTCATGTCGCACAGCTTCTCCTGCAACAAAACAAGACTTAAAAGTCATGGGACAAGAAACCAAGCCAAATCCTTGGCTTTCTCGATTTGACTTCATAATGAACTGAAATTTAAATTGCCCTTTACTTTCTTCAGTGGATAATTTAATTCATGCTTTAATTTATAAGTTAACTAGTGCCTAACACCCACTTAAGCCCTTTTAAGGATGTTGTGTTCAGGGTGATCTGTCAGGATTAATGCCAGCTAATGATAGCTGACTCAAGGCATGTCTGTCTACACCAAGCAGCCGAGCTCTGTAAAGGGATCCTTAAGCCAGCATCCAGTCTAGCTGGCTTTGGAAATAGTGTTAACCACACCACTTGGGCCCTGTGCTTGGATAAATAACCTGAAAAGGCAGATGCAGATTGCTCCTGTCTTACCTACCCTCTCTGCAAACAGAAGCATGTTGTTCTGGGCTTTCATAGTCTTAATTAAGTGGCTGCTGGGTAAGGAAGGGTATGCTGGTAAAGACTAGGGTCTAGAATAGATAGAGGAAATCCTTCCTAGCCCTGTGGTAATGTACACATCTGCTGCTTTATTTTGTGAGTCATACCACTTGTAAAACAGAGCTGATAATGCTTGCCTGTTTTTTTTAATTAGACTAATTTTAAAAGTGTCATTGAAACTGCTGTTCAGTGAGGATCTGGTGTGATGTGGATTTCACATTTTAACATTGACAAATGTTGGTTTAAATGTCATTATAAAACGCATCCGGATATGTTACCATTGTTACCTGATAATGCCATTTAAAATAATAATGTCATTCTTGCTCTTTTTCCATGGCAGTTTCTTTTTCACCTCTCAGTTCTCTCTATCTGTGCATTTTTCAATTTTGAAGCAAGAAATTCTCTGTGTTCCCGATGTGTGAAACACCCTTTAGCTGTTTAGAAATGTGGGCAATCAAGATAAATCCAGTAGTACTGAAGCCTTCTGGTAATGGAGTAGCTTTGCCTGACTTCCGTGACTCAAGAGCTTTAGCAGCACAGGGATTTTTCTGGCCACATGCTTTGCAGGGAGTTAAACATCTGAACAGAGTAATCCCTCCATTTCAATCACACGGGTCAGGAATGGGTGACATTTCAAAACATCCAACTTTGGCAGGCAGATCTGTGTTGAGCTACACTGTAACTTAAATAAAATGCAGTAAGTGTTAGAGTCAGGAGGATCGTACAGTTTATAGCAGTAGCACTGCTGGGAAAATATATCCTGGCTCCCCGCCTGCTTGGGAAAGAAAGAAAGAGCGAGCTGCAAGAGTTGTCTTGTCTGGGTGTTTTAGAAATTAAAATCTTTCCCACTCCATTAGTATATCTTCTTCAGTTCAGATGAATGAAAGAAGGGTTAATTTCAGTGTTTGTTGTTTGGGGTGGGGCTTTTTTCATTTTTTTTTTCCCCCCTCTTTCTCTTTATGGTCTTCTGAACTCATTGATTTTCTTACTTCCTTCTGACAGGCTACAGCTGACAAGGAATTTAGTGCTTTTGTGAAGTAATTAAAGTCTTGTGTTACAGGGGGAATGCAATCTATCAGCATTCCTTGGCAAAAGGCAAATTACTGAGCAAGATAGTCCAGTTGCCATTATCTGCACTGTGGACATGAGCTGTGGGCCTCTGTTGGGGCAGAGGGACCAGCCTCCAACAGTGGGGGGCTGCTGACATCTAGGGCTCAAAATGGCATCAAACTTGGGGAATCAGGTGTCAAGCTCAGTGCCTTCATGTAAAGCTCAGCAGAGGAATCTCAGTGGCATTGAACACAGGTCTGGAGGGCAGTATATGGCTGCAAGTCAGTATGAGCTTACAGACCTGGATTTAAACACAAATCCAAGAGTGAGCTCCTTATCCTAGCTTTTCTTTCCAGCCTATAGAAATTATGAGTTGGGGTTTAGGACCCCGTTCGTTGCAAACGCAGAAGTCCCGCTTCAAAGATCCCCAGTTCAAAGAAGGCTGGATCAGATCCCTAGGTTTACAGGGTGGAAATAATTGATGTTCCTAGGATATTTTCATGTCTGTTCATTTTCATGTCATTTGCTGCAGAGAGAAATTCCCTAGAAACCCTGTATGGAGGGACTTGACAGGCAATGAACCAAAAACTTTCATTTGCTCCATGTAGCTCCAGAAAAACCCCTACAGACAGAGGAGGCAGAGCAGCCCCGCCAAACACTCGGCACAGGGGTGAGTGTCATGTAGGCTTCACTGCCTGCAGGCTGACAGAGGCAAGTGCTCCCACCTTCCGCTTGGCCAGCTCCATCCCAGCCCGCTTGTTCCTTGCCTGCATATGAACCTGTTTCTTGCAGTTGTCACAAAGTCTCAGCCTGGCCAGTACGGGGACTGGCCTCGTCAAAACTACGTGAGGTAGTTGTAACTTGAGTGGGTCTGCAGCAGCCTTGAGATGTGCAGCAGTGCAGGGCCAACAGGTCACTAAGAGATTATCAGAAACTGAGTTTGATCACACAAGTTTTATCTGCTGGGACGTGAAAGGGAAATTCTGCTGTTGCAAGGACTGTGTTTTGTGTTAGTGAGTGGAAGGAGTTCCAACAGATTGAACCCATCTGCTGTGCTGCGCTGGCAGATCCTGCCTGCAGTTTCCAGGGTCTCCAGAGACCCTTTCTGACCTGTCTTGTTTGCTCCCCTCTCCCTGCCCCGGGGGAGTGGACACGCTGACTGGGGTGCATCCAAGGGCAGCAGTTCCAGGCAGCTGGGAATGCTCTGTTTGTGAGTGTGCTTTGTAAACACTGAAACACCTGCACTGCATCTCTGCAAAGCTATCGAGGTAAACCAGAGATGGACAGGGCAAAGTAAGACTGAGGGGAACATAAAAATAGAAATGCAGCCCTGTAGAAGGGGAATCACACTGTGAGCAGAGGTAAGAAAGTGGGAAACACTCAGGCATGTGCCCACAACTAACAGCGGAGCAGAAGCACTCACCTGGACGGTACCTGCATTTAAGATGAAGGAGCAGACAGGCTGCTCAGGACTGTGCCTGACACAGACTTGCTGGAGTTCTCTGGGATTCCAGACTTCCCATCAGCCTCACCTGGATTCAGCCATGTAAAATGAGCTGTGATTGGTCTGAAGTGCCAGTGTGAGGTAATCAGAGCGGGACACAGGTAATGCCTGTGGACAGGAGCTGTCTGCGGGCTGTAGGAGCCTTTTCTGCATCACTCAGAATGTGCCTGCAGGCGTGGAGTGGGGGAACAAAGGTATCAGATGAGGAGAACATGCTGGAGGCCTTTTTCTTTGATGTTTGGAAATTGCTCAAGGGGCTGTCTTCTCTGAAACCCCTTTGCTTTGCCTTATTTTCTTTTTTTTTTTTTTTTTTTTTTTTTTCTTTTTTTTTTTTTTCTCCTTGGAGAAACTTTCATAGATGTAGTCTCCTTTCTTTAAGGCTTAGAAGTGAGAGCACATCCATCCATCCATCCAATCGCTGTGCAGGCACTGTGCTCACGCTGGAGTTCCTCCAGGACCTCACTTGTGCTTCTGCCAGTCAGAAATAGCAGAGCCACGTGCTTTGGGTTTGAAACCGCTGCGACTCTTGACATGGGGGGCACAGAAGGAAGGGCAGCTTCAAAAACATCTCTGTCTCTGATGGCAGAGAGAAGAGAAGGTGATGTTGTTTTTTGGGTTTTGGGGGGAGTTGGGATTTTTTTGGTGGTGTTGTTGTGGTGTGGTTTTGGGGGGCAGTTGTGTGTGGTTTGGGGGTTTTGCCCCCCCCCCCCCCCCTTTTTTTTTTTTTGTGCTGATGTTTTTTAACTGGCATGGGGACTGTAGAACCAGTCACCTTCTAAAATGGCTCTGGGTGCGAGTACCTGAGGGCAGGATGCAGAGGTTGAGTCCACGTGTAGAGGTTCAAAATGTTCTTTCCAAGACTACTGCTCATCTGCTCCAGTGTCCTGAATGTAGACTTGCACTAGACTTCAGTTAGTGGAAGATTTTTGAGAACTTTTTTAAAATTGAAAAATGTCTGACAGGGAAGCTTCCTGTGAGAAAGGAGTAGTTTTTGAAAAACAAGGGGGAAAAGTGCTGATATTGCCAGGCATCACCTTTTGTTTAAAAATGAAAAGGTATAGCTTATGATTTTTACCACTTTTTCTTGCTTTCTTCTATAAATTAACTTACATTTTCAACCAAACAAATCAAAGTTTTTTGTGTTAATTGAACAATAATAAATGAACCTGTTTTAGAATGAATTTTCTTTTCCTTTGGATTTCAACTCACTGAAGTATCTGGTCTTAGCTTCTTTGCCGGGTCTAGGAAATGAATGGTCTTAAAAAACCTCTGAAAGGTTTGTAGAGTTGTTTCTTGCTCATATTTTATCCCAATATCAGTCATGAAATACTTCCTTTATTGTAAGAGTGTGCCTAGCGGAAAACAGATACACAGAGCAAGTCGTAAATGAATTGGCTCAGCTGCTGGTTGTGGTGCAGGTCTGTCAACATGGTTTGACATGAACAACCTGCTTCTTGACAGGGTAAATTGGCTTTTTTTTGGGAGCTGTTTGCTGCCCATGTTTAAACTTCATCCACTATACTGGTGTCAGACTACTGTGGGTGTCCCTAGCACAGGCAGCAATCGCTCTGAGGTTACACTGGATGCAGAGCCCCAGCTTCTTGCATCTCTGCTCATTTTTAAGTGATATGACCAATTTTGGGCTCCCAGTGTATCTCTCTATGATTCTGGAGTGAAGAATTAGATGCAGGACAACAACATTATGTCTTGGAGTGGCGCCCTTGGTTTAGTGTTGTTACAATTTGTTTCATAAAAGCACGATGGTTCATTTTTTTTAAAGGCAAAGCAACACGCACCTGAGTACGTGCACCTAAGTGCATCTGAACTAATGGCAAGCTTTGCAGCAACCTTTGGGTCATGACTGAGCTCATCCCCTGGCTTGAGGGCCCAGACCAGATCATACTGAAATTACTCTTTGCTAGAATTGTACAGGAAGGAGAGTTCATGTGCAGCCAGGAGATGGCTTTCTCATCTCTGGTGGAGGTAACTGAGTCGCGTTTCCAGGCAGTAGTAATTATCTTCCCCTAATACTTGAATTCCTAAGCCTAAGCCAGTTAAAGATCTATTATCCTGAGTGCAGTGTTGCAAACACTGGTAAAAATGTGGTGCAGAAGTGTATCAATCATTAATAATAATAAAAAAGTTGTAATGCAGGAAAGAGTAGAGGGAGGATGTAAGCAAAGCACCTTGTCCCGTATGTGCTCGATGGGGAAGCTGGGGTGGACACAGCTGCAGGTGTCCCAGGCTGTGGAAGAAGCCCACGGGGTTGATAAAAGATATTCCCTCGTGTCAAATCAAGAGGTACAAGGTGTGTTTTGGGGAAGGTGGACGTGGACTGGCATTGGCAGGACATCTAAAGTCTGGAATATCCATAGTGTTGGCGCTCCCTGACAGTCTCACCAGGACTGAGTTTTGTTCTCAGATGGTGATACCACACTCCCTAATTTATTTATTTTTTCTTCCCCACCTTCTCCAGAAAGAAGCATGCTGCTGGCTCTTCTTACATATTGTGACTCTTGGGGATGGTCCTGTGCAGGGCAAAGAGCTGGACTTGATGATCCTTGTGGGTCCCTTCCAACTCAGCAGATTATGTGATCAAAGCACTATTTATTTATTTATTTACTGGAAATATATGTTTCTCTCTCAGTTGGATGTCAAAGCCCCCTTACCAAGGGTTGCCCCTGGCTGGTGTTTGCCAGGAACTCACAGGGGCAGCAGCCAGGCAGGACTGGTGCTGATGGCTCGGGCTGTCGGCATGGCTGCCCGAGACCGCCTTGGAGGCTGTGCCAGGGGGAGATCAAAGGTGGTTGAAGGTGGAAGGGATCATTGTTCTGAATCCTTCAAGTACAACATGAACTGGGTGGATCACGACTTTTGTCTTTTTTTTTTATTTTATTTTAGTTTCTCTTTGCCTACACAGGGCACGTAGAAGTTCTGAAATGACGCTGTTGTTGCCTTGTGGCTGTGGTTTTCTTTGCTCCTGCTAACTGTTACTTGTGGTAAACATGCTTCAGGTGGTCACTCTTACGTGCTGATACGGGTGTGCACTGTAGAGCTGCTGTCAGGTGAAGGTGGCAGTCGTGAAATGCTTCAGCAATGGCTGCACTGAGGCTCTTTGTTTTAGAGAGTGCTGAGTTTTAAGTGAGACTTGATGTCTTAAAAGCATGCACTGAGCTAAAATATGCATAGGGTGAGGTTGCAGGGGCAGCATCCTCCTCTTTGTGTGTCAAAGAAGAGCTGAGAGGGATATTTTAATAGCTGTGAATGCATAACAGCTTGATCCCATGGGCTGTGCAGTTAGCCCCTTGTGAGCTCAGTAAATCTCAGCACAGCCCCCATTTCATCCAGGAGTAAGACTTCTAGATGTTCAGAGCTGAGTGGGTTTGATTTAATTCAGAAGCATTCAGCTTCCCAAATAAAGATAATAGTTTTGCTAGCTGAGAGATTTATTAATATGTTAACACGGCCTTAGTTTTAGCCTCCCTTTCTAAAGAAATGTTTTGCCACAAACCAACCTTGAAGTTTGGAAAAGTAATCAAAGCTCTGCTGAGCAAATTTGATGATACTGATGGTTGAATGCGTTGTGACCTCTGCTGGCCTCATTCTGCTCCATTTCCCCTTCAGGCTGGTAGCAGTTGCTGGAAGTAAATATTAATCTGCTAATTTAGCCTCCAGTATAAATAGAAAAAACATAAATTGCAATCACTGCCTTGTCAGGGGGCTTATCCAACCTCACTGCTTTTCTTCTGAGGAAGAAGTGGCAGTGCTGCCTGTGTGCTTCTCTGCTCAGGGGACTTTCCATCCCATGGTGTCTGGGTGGGACAGATTATATCTTGCTTGTCACAGCAGAAGGGCCAGGTGAGGCACCTGCCACCTGGGCATAAATCCTCCAACATCCCCATTTAATAACTGCTCTTCTTCCTTGCATCCTTCTCTGGAGACAACTGCTCTCCATGGTTGTTTGTTGTTTGTTTGTTGTTGTTGTTTGTTTGTTTTTTCTTTGGCTGTTTCTGTTTCTGAAAAGAGATTGAATTTGTCTGTATAGAGACAGGTTGTGTTAGGTTACCTTGCTGCGGCCAGCCCTGAGGAAGAAACTGGGACATGGAAATAATATCCTGTGGCTGTGAAAGGGAGGGCTGGAAGGGACTACCTTCAGTCTGGTTGAATTCAGATAAGCATTATAGCATATGGAATCCTTTTACAACCTTCACAGGAGCCAGACATGATTTTATGCAGGGGAGGGGAGAGCTGGGCAAATGCAGTTGCAGCTTCCTGTCTTGTTTCCAGTGGAACGGTGAGTTTGCCTGATACATGGCACAGTGAGAGCTGCATGGGCAGATCAGGGCTGTGTCACCTGGCAAGCACTGGCCTGCAACCGGGTAGAGGGATTGTTCACCTCTGCTGTACAGGGCCATTTCAAAATGCTTTCATGCCTGCCTGTTGTTGGTGTCCAAACCAAGCGTGATATGCCTCCACAAGCGGCATCAGAAGGCTTCCTTGCTGCTTCTGGCTGGGCACAGGCAGAGCTTCAAAGACAGCAGCTGTGCTGTTTGCAGCATCTGAGAGGTTACTGAGGAGGTCGCTGGCTCTCCCTTGGCACTGGCACGTGACTTTGGCATTGCGTGAGAGTGGATGTGCTGACCCAGCAGTGGGACGTTTATGATATGAGGTTCTGATGACTGGCTTCACATCCATCTTCTGTGGGATCCGATGCAAGACTCAGGGTGGTCTGCTCCAAAATGCATGGGTGGGCTGCTTTCCTCCATGCTTTCTTTTGTGGATAATTAGAGTCGTGATGTAGCGTTTAAGGATAGCCAGCGAAGAAACCTTACTTGGTTTTAAATAAAATTGCTCCTTAACATAACTTGTTAAATTGAAACAAACCCCACATGAATGTTCTTTTAAATCCATTTACAAGTGCCTTGTATTGATTTAGCCTACTTCAGTAACTCAGATAGCTAAATTGATGTCTGTGCACTAAGTTAAGTGCATTCTCTTGGGATTTCATACCTCCTGAACTGGCTTGACTTCAAAACTGATTTCAGTTAAACCAATGCAAGCTGTGTGTGAAGAATAGGCCTTTCTTATTTGTTGCTACTGGTTTGGCCAAGTGCAGCGTGACAGCTTAGGGGAAAAGGGGTTCTTTTGCCCTGCTGACTGTACTGCTGGGCAACCCTATTAACTTTGCCCTTATTTTTGGCCTTGCAGTGATACTTCCATTGCCTAAATACCTTAGTGGCAGCCTTCTTTGTGCAAGGCAGCTGTTTGAAAAAGGCTATTTAATTCTTTTGCTGCCAGGTGCACTGTTACCTGGTATCTGGAAAAGGGAGAAGAAACAGGCCTACTTCTCTGCCATCCTGGCAAATGCCCCCCAAGACAAACAACAGCAGTTAAGAGCCCTAAGCAAAGATTTCTTTCCATTTTCAAACAGTGTCTTTCAGCTTTGGCTGAGCTTGGTGCTATATACCAGAGTTCCTTCAGCCATGAAGCTGACAGGCTCTTTTTATCTCAGCCCCCTAGAGTTAATCTTAAGTGCCCAAACTAACACCTGTGACCAAATCTCTGCTCCACTGACAGTGTGGAAAATAGTTGAAGCCTAACCAATCATCATCTCTCACTGGGCCTGCAGTGAGGGCCACAGTTTCCCTTTATTTCTTGGGGAAGATAGGATATGGGAGATGATTGCTATAGGTTCTTGATTTGGTGGTTCACTCAGCATTTGAGCTGTGATAACTGGTGATGTATAAGCTCTTTGAGCCCTAAATGAATTACAGCAATGTGGTTTGCCTGCTTTTCACATAGGTTTACTGGACCTATTTCCAAAGTTTAGATGATGAGACAGTATTAAGCAGCAACAGCAAAATCTCCTCAATAAACATTGAGCTTTCTCTTACCTGTTGAGAAAAGTGTTTCTGCATAGGCATTTCTAAATTAGGGGTTGTGTTCCTGTTTTAACTAATGATTTTGCAAGTAGACGTGCATTCTGTAGATGGTCATGGACAGATCTGAGCTACTCTTTTCTAGAACACAAGGATCATCACTTTACAGCAGACTCATCTGTAAGCAGCACTTCCCAGAAGTAGCTCAGAAACTAATACGAGAAAAGTGAAAAAAAAAAAATAGTTCCTGTGCTAAATATTAGCTCATTGTGATTAAGACAGGAGGCCACCACTGCACCCAAGAAGGCAGGTAGAGCAGACAGAGAGAGACAGAACAGCTTCTCATGGAGCATCAGTTCTGCACATCCATAGCTCCCAAGACAGCCAAGTTTCATTTCTATTTGAAGGCAAAGGGGGTTTGAGGGGAAGGATTTGAAAGGTCAATGAGATAACTTGCTGGATGTCCGCATCTTTGAGATACAGCATAGAAGAAAGAACAAAAGATGTTTGAAAATGTATCTTGTGTTTGATGAAAGGTGGCATGACAGGCCTATTGAAGATGGGAGAAGGCATAAATAGTGTATGAGAGAACGATAGGCTCTGGAAGGTCCTGAAAGTGAATAAAATTTGCTTTTATTTGATGTGATGAGCAGACATGAGATGGGGAGAGAAGAAAAAGGATTGTTTTGAGTGGTGAGCTAGGGAAGTAGTCACGCAGTGGAATTTGGAAGGAAATAGAGAAGGGTGAAATTGCCTCTTCAAGGAGATATCCTGTTGTCAAGACATGAAAAGAGCCTCGACAGGAGCTGAGGATTTAGGGATGGACAAAAAAGGCTATGTTAGAGAGAACAGAGGTGGCACTGAATGTGTCACACAAATTGAGACTCTGGAGAAGCAGTGAAAGGACAATGGACTCCAGGTTGTTTGAGCCCTTGGCAGCAGTGGCTGGGGCTGAAGGAGCGTAGGCAGTGTGTGCGCGAGGGAAGGTGCAGCGTTTGTTCTCTGTGACATTTGTAGAGTACCCAGTGATTAGGAATGTATTGTCTAATCTGCAATCACCATCTCCAGGTGTATCTCCACATGCCAAATACCTCCCAGGATGTTTTGTCGGGAATGGCGGATGCTGAGCAGTTAGGGAGGATTGTCCAGCCTCGCAACAAACTGTCACGCTCACAGATGCCACCAGGAAACAAATACTGTTTCTGCTTCATAGCACAGGCCCATTCCTGAGGAGAGGCACGCATCCCAGAAGGGAGGGTTTCAATAAATGCACGAGGAAGCTGCAGAGGTTGAAGTTTATATTGTGTTTTTCTTGCTATCACACTTGGTGTACTATCTAAAGAGATCTCAGAGTGAGGCGGTAAAACAGGGCTTTTTTAATTCTACATTACCCAGCAAACCGATAAGGCAAACAAAGCAGGCAACCAAATAGCACAGGCACAAGCCACTCCAAAAATAATAATGTAGCAAGAACAATAGGGGAATAATTCACAGCTCCCTAAGAAATTTTTTCAGTTCAGAGGGGGTGAGATAGCAAGCAGCTATTGACTGTTTTCCTCTCATGTTTTCCACCTGTCTGCCATGTGATTGGGAAGTCTATTACCTGAATCCTTGTGGGAGTTTTTCCAGTCTTGAAAGCCTCACTCTACAAGAAGCAATCTTAATGGAAACTGAGATGCAGGCATGAAATGAATATAAGGAATGGAAGGAGAGTAACAACTAATTTAAATATAGTTGAAATCCTTTGTAACTTTACAGAGACACAGCTCCAGCATTCCCCTGGTCCCTCTGGGCTTCTCCAGCCCAGTATAGTGGGGTGAACTGATAGATGTTCTTTCCCTCTGGGGTCTCACACCAGGCCAGGGGAAAGGTGAGAATGGCAACCTCAGCTTGTGAAGAATTTAGTAAATTCTGTGGCCTGATGGTACAAGGTGTTTGTGTGCTCTGCCTGGTGTGCTGAAGTGCAGGTCTGCACTGCAGAAGCCAGGGATTTAAACCCGATCTGGCTGCCTGGCTCAGCTGCCCTTGGCAGCAGAATGAGGGATCCCAGCATGGGCCACAAAGGCTTCCCCAGTCACTAAGTAAACATTTGGGCTGCAGGCCAAAATTGTTCTCCATGCTACCAAAGTCACACTGTTCGCAGTGTGAGATCTAAGTGGTCTGAAGCCAGCCCAGAACATCCACTTCAGATACTGTGATTGCAATTTAGACATAACCTTTAAATGAAAACAGACATTCTGAAATCGTAATCTGCTTCAGACTTCTGTAGCAATTCACATTTGATCTGCAGTCCAAACTGTGGACAAAAAGAAAGCTCTCACAAGCCTATCTGTTGTTCTTTCAGCCTCATAGTGAATGAAGAACTAGAGGAATCAACCCACAGTTAAATTTCTTCTCCTTCAATTTTATCAGCTTTCTTCAGAAAGGAGCCTTTACATGCTGGAGAGATTTAGTAGAAATATCATTGCAAATACCATAAGGCCTGGGGTGTGTTTTCAAACACTAAGTGGAGTGAGAAGCCTGACTGGCTGGTGTGTGTGTGAGGGCACCCATTGCTTGCTTGTGTCTCATAACAGACCAAAGAGGACTGACTGCAAGACAAAGCTGTCACAGGCTAGGGTGGGTAAGGGGTCAGCTGTGCTGTTGGCCTTGTACAGTTTCATGCCATTTGCAAGACTAAAGGGCATTCCTGTGCCTCTGTTCTTGAAAAGCTGAAAACTTATTAATGTGTAATCAATTGTGCTTCTCCAAGTCTGCTTCAAACACAGATAGAAACATACTTAATCTGTGTAAGTAAGAGGATGGCAAGAAGAATGTTTGTGACTTCTCTGCCCATGTCTGTCAGTCCATTCCTTCAGCTTACCAGTTTTCTTCTGCTTTTTTGCTAATGTGGCAATATTTTAAGTGTTACTTTCAAAAGCTTAAGATCTAAAATAATAAACCCTGTTTTTGAAAAGGTGGTGATGGCCACGTATGTAAAAATAGAGAAGCATCTAACTCAGATGAGTAGGAGTTAGCCATCTAAGTACCTTTTAAAATGGTATGCACTCTAAGAGCACAAGTTCAGTTTGGAAAGGGTGGGGCACACAGTCCTGAAGTCTCAGGTTCCCGTGCTATTCTGAAAAAAGAGATTGTACATCTTCAGTTACATAGGCAGGTTTGTGAAAGTCAGTTTGAGGATTCTTCTGAAAACCTTAGATGTTTAAGTTTTGTGATGGCCTGAGAATTTCAGCTTCCATTTAAAAACAAATAAATCCATTTCCAACCATCACAAATGTAGAGCAAAAGTGAAAAATAAAAATCCCGAATTCTCATAAGCTGGGCAGTGCATACAAAAAATAACATTGATATTTTTAACATCTCGGCATTTTTTAGTCATGATGTCTCGGGGGCTGACTGAGATCCTGGAATGCTGGGGGCTGGCTTATCCCATATTTGTAAAAATAGCACATGTCTAGCAAAGGCAAAAATGCTGAAGAACTTTCCACACCACCTTTAATTGTGGTGCTTGTGGGGTGGGATAATGTAACATACTTTTACTTTATGCTTTACTTTTAGAAGGTCCTTCTTGGGACTTATTGGCAATAGCACAAGTAATTTCTATTTCTGTGAATACAGTGTAGATGATGAAACTTTCTGTTGCTGGCCACTTTCCAGCCAGTACTATCTGTTTATTACAGACCATGTGTGGGAATGGAGTTGTAAACAACCTCTTACTTTGGCAAAACCAGAACACTAATCACTTTTGTATTAGCTCCAATAAATCCTGAAAATAACTGTTGTGGATTAAAGAGATAATAATGTGTTAATCCTTTCTGTGGTCATTGACCATTTTAAGCTGTTCCATCTCTCATGCCTGAAGAATAAATCCTCTGGCTCTTGATGAAAGGCTAGATAGTGAAGTATGTACACACATCAAACACCACAGTTGTTATCAACAAACACATTTTTTTCACTACTGCAGATCATTTTTGATCAACTTTTACCTTCAATCTGAGATCTCACTTTTCCCCCACCCCACCCTCTGGTCTTCTGTCACCAGGACTCCATCATGGCACACTGATGAAGAGGGGATCTTACAGAAAGACCTTCTTTAGCTCCTGTCTGGTGCTTAGGGTTCAGAGCACTTTCTGGCACAAGCTCTCCTATATGGGAACAAATAGCTGGAATTCCTATGGGGGCAAAGGAACTGATAGACTTGCAGAAGTAACATATAGGTCACTCATTTTACAGATTAATTGAATTAAAAAATTAACAACATAGTGTTGTGGACGTACTCTGACACCAATTAAAGCCAAGGAAGAGGTTTTCCAGCTTTAAAAGGGCCATGTCCTCTGAGAATGGAGTTGCCCTGTACTAGAGCCAGAAGAGGGGGAGAGAAGAAAGCCATACAGCTGAAGGCTTGGAGGTGCTGCAGTTTGCAAACTTTATTCCTTCTTTTGAAAAAGTGAAAATAAGCTTGAAAGACTTCTTACTCTAGGAAATTCAGTAGCTGGTTGTAGCAGTTTCAGTTGCATGTGCCAAGCTGAGACATGAAGTTAAAAACATTTTTCAGATCACTTTCTGCTGATGGGTGTATCAAACAAAGCCACAGTAAGTGCCAGCATGGCCTGTAAGCCGTTAGTTTACAGGATTGTTCACATTATACAGCAGTCAACACACTTCTGATTTTTATGTTTGGCATTGGAAGTGGTGGTTTTCCTTTGCAAAGTGAGTATTGTTCTTTACACAGAAATTCAGGAACCTCATAGTATGTGGAATAGGCAGTTGATTGAAGATTAAAATAGTAATGAATGTATTAAAGTGGAATGTACTTGGGTAATTGATTAATTGGTGCAGTCTAAGCTACTTGCAGAGCATTACATTCATTGTCCAGTAAATCAGTCTTTGTTTTCTATCCAAGCCTTGTGACTGAGAGCTGAAAGGTATGAACAACTATTAAAGTCATCTCCAGATTGGTTCTGCTGGAACCAGGGGGAGCTGGGCAGTGCCCAGGAACCCTTTTGCAGCCTGTTGCTTGTGTTGGATCTCACATGTCACTAGTATCACAGGATTGCAGGCAGGCTTAAGATGTAATTAGTAATGCTTTTATCTTCCCACAGCCCACTTTTGCATTTCTCCCACCTTGTTGCTGCATTTCTAAAATGAAAACGATGGTCTCATGCAGAAAGAAATGGCACAGTGACATTTTAATTAATGTGTTCGTCCAAGGGAATATATGATTGCAGCGAGAAACTTCAGTCTGGGATAGGAACTAAGCACTCCTTAGCAACACAGGAATACCAGAAAGGACTCTCTTATTACAAGTGAAAATCACAGAGCACCTGAAAGCTGTGGACTGATTGCTTTGGGGTGACACCAGAGCAGTAAGCCTGCGAAAAAGCTCTGTGTTCAGGACTTGAGGATCAGGAAGAAGAATGAGATGGGATAGGATAGACTTCCTAGGGTGCCTGCATTATGAAAAGCTTCTGTTTCCTAATTTTAATAACTGTTTGGCTATTGAAAAAAGAATGATATTTAAGCTCCTTTCAGAGCCCAGTGGAAGAAGAGTATACAAGGAAGTCAATGAAATGAGGAGCACATAAAACGGACAGCACACTTTGTGCCTTCTTTGAGTTTTCTTGGGGGCTTTTCAAGGTCTGTGCTGCCTTCTGCTACTCTGTTGCTGTGCTGGTTCTGCTCTCATGGAGTAGCTGACACAAAGAGATCAAATCTCATTGTATGTGTATGTACAGTGTATGGTTAGAGGATATTAGGTAGCAGCTCCTCACTGATTTTTTTTTCTGTCAAAAATCTGTTCGCACCTAGAGGGGTGGGAAAGCCTCTGTTTAGGGAATTCTCCTCTGCTCTTCTTTCTGACCTGCAGCACTGTGTGCCATCCTTCTCTGTGGTGGCTCTGTCCCAAATGGATGTTTCAGGCATCCAATCTGTTCATCCGTCTCGCAGTTTGTCGAAAACAAAAGTGAATCTTTTTGGAACATTTAATGAACACAAGCTAGAGGAAGGTGGACCTTTGTTTTGTACACAGTGCGTGGACCCATCCCTAGAGTAACAAGCATATTCTTGTTTTATTTGTTTTGTTTGCTTCAGAGTATTTCAACAGACCTGGGGTGTAGAAAACTAAATGCCGAAAGTGAAACACTGAAATAAAATAGTAATTAGTAAATTAGTAAAGTACTAATTTCCCAATTAGAGAAGCATGTGTATAAACACTTGCAGAATTAGGTCCTAGAGTGTTTTGCTTGTTTCTGAACCTTTCAAGTATGTAGTTGTTTGAATATGTCTGTTATTTTTATGCCTAAACGTGCCCTTTTAAGAGCCTTCCTTTCAGCTGCTTCTTTAAAAAATGTTTGTATGTCTAGCTTTTTAATTCTCATACAACTTAAACCTCTGCCAAAACCCAGTGAGACTAAACATTGGCTACTGTTAGCATCCAAAAATTATGGCTCAATTTCCCACCGTGAATATTCTGAGTTGAGAGCCCCTACCACTGTAATATGATAAACACCAAGGCTGCAGGCCGCCGTGTTCACTTGCATAGGAACTGTTTATTATCAGCAAACATGGTTGTGACAACCACTTTGAGGCAACACTGCTCTATATCAAATATCAACAGAATTAGCATGCGTTTTCATGTTAATTACTGTAGTGCACCGTGCTGTGTGATGGCCGGGGAATGCAACAGAGAGGTCTGAGCTTTGCCAATCACTTACAATGTAGAGTTGGGCTAATGTGAGTTCATTAGCTCAGAGGAACAGCATTTAATGAGCTGCTAACCTCGCTCTAGGCCTGCTTTCCAAATGGTAAACGGCGCCTGCCAACTCATCAGTAACATAGGAGAGAGAAGGAGGACACGACAATGGGGTTCTGGTATTCATTAAGCAGACCCACAGAATTCACAAGCGGCAAGTGGGTGACGCTGTGGTAATCTCATAGAAATGGAAATAACAAACATATTCCTCTGACAGTTTCCTTGGTCAGGTATGCCTACAACGCTATTAACCAAAATGTACGGGACAGAAATATAAACATCTTTGGTTTTAAGCTCTGGTTTTCTTCATCAGCCTTTGAAAACTTTATGAAGGTGCTGATTATTAATAGCACTTGCAATTATTAATAGCATGAAAACATGAGTATTTCCATGGGCAGGTACTCCTCTGTCATATGGGGTAATTGTAAATTAATATATCAAGTATTAATGTTGATGTTGAGTGTAATTGGAAAAGAAAAATCCTTGATGATCTGCTCTTCCTCATTAGTATGATGTAAATATGCTTAATAGCATCATTGTAAAACATGAATGACAACAATACTTGATATAACATTGAATGTAAACTACTCCTTTCTTTGTGCTGCTGTTACTTTGATTTATTCCAAAATATGGCTGCTAGTTTGAAAGGCATACCTGCTTTTCTACTCTCTTAATTGATCATTGTATTAGTTTATTATTTTAATCAGGACTCTAAGCTGCACTGAAAAATGAAAAGGAGCCTATTTTGCAGAGACAGTAAAATCTCTTATCTCTGGTTTCTTTCAGTGACTGTCTGTAACGGTCTCTCTGATATTGCAACACTGATTGGCGAGAATAATTTACCACTAAGGCATAATAAGGGAAAATGTAATAAAATGTCATGAGGCATTGCTCATTTGCAGTTGTTTGGCTAAAAAATAGGTTTCATAAAACTTAGGTGAACTTAGAAATCACCTGAACACATTGCTTCCTGGATTTATGGCTCAATAAGCCTGAATATATGCTCATAGCCACTTCAGAGCGCTGTGATGTTTCATCTCCCCTGGAGTCAAAAGTTCTGCAGAGGGTTGCAATCAAATGTGTCAGGGAGCATCTTCCAGGCAGCTGACTGTGACCTGAGGCTCCAGAGGTGTGGCTGTGGGTACAGGCACCCTATTGCCTTATGGCATCCAGCCTTGTTCAGCTAGGAGAATAAATTTAGCCTGTAAGTTACTAAAAGCAAGTTTCCTGTGAGGCACTTAAGACAAACGTGGGTCCCAGCTTCATGTGAGCCCTGCCCATCCTCCTGTAGGGCAAGGATTTAATGACAGTTGTATGTTTGCTTTATGGTACTCCTGAACTCATATTGCCACGCTTATTTCTGCAGACACATTAAGTGGCCTCTAGGTACAAGAGTTGTCTTCAGAATAGTCAGCAGTATACAAAACCTTCCTCGGTTACCAAGGAAAAAAATAAATACTGACCTGTCAGAGGGATTACAAATTCACAAACTGCTCAAAACAAGTTCAATCCACTGTTGTCCTGTGGCCCCACCTAATGTGTTTTAATGTTGGTGTCTCAGTAGGGACTTCAAAAGAGGAACAAAAGTAACATCCTTAGTGAGATGGTCTGCTTGGATTACTGCCATGAAAATAATTTCCTGCATGTCACCAGAGCTGAGCAGTTCACTCTGTCCCAGAATAGCATTAAAGTTACTCCAAAGAAATTGAGTTGACTTGTTTGTGTTGCAGTTTCAGACAGCTGTAGCCACTATCCTTCAGTTGGCAGAGAGATTCCTTTCTCTTTTCTCACTCCTGTCCACTCATGAGCTCCTGGAGTGGGATGTTGTCCTGCTTGTGACAGGAGGAAGGCAATGGGAGTCCCTGACAGTGTTTCAAGGATAAGGAATGGATAAAGAATGAGCCCCACCTCAGTATTTTGTTATCATTAATGCTTACAGTATTCACGTTCAAGAGGAATTTGCTTTTTGAGTTGCTTTCAGTAGGTATAAAGCAGACTGCTTGCGTGCTTCCGGCCTGGCATTGCATGGATAAAGAGGATTGAGGAGGCATTTTGTGGTCACATATTTGATTTTCTTCTGCTGTCTTTATGCAGACATGCTTCTGGACTGTCTCTGTGTTTAGTGGAGTAAAGCTGTATCTGGTCGCCCACAGCATTTCTGTATTCGAAGGACTTCCTCGCTTTCAAGATTCCTTGCATCTATTACTTTAAACTTCCCCCTGCTTTTTATAAGGCTCTTTATGTTCCAGCAGTCTTTGGGATTGTGTCCTGGAATACATATGAGCTCATTACCTTACAGGTTGTTGCACTTACAGTGGCTTTTCTTTAGAGAAACCAGTTTGAGCTGGGTTAGGTTTTGTGTCGGGAACCTGCTCACTTGCCAGCAAGTCTTGCCTATGAATGGCTCAAATCTAGTTGGAACTTCCTTCCATGAGACCTGGGCTGGGTCAGTTGCACCAACACTGCCCTGCCTGCTCCCTCTGCACGCAACTTACCCTCTGGTTCTTTGTTCATGGCAAAGCAGTTTGTCCTGAATCCGAGTGACACGTCTGAGATAAAGCCAAACCAAAATTAAATCTTCCATGGCTTTTTCCATTGGCTTTGGATGAGACCTTTCATCGTTAGTCTATTATATATTTTAATTTTTAAATTGTTTTACACTTCCCATGACAAAACAATGATTTAAAATGAAGATAAGGGATTTTCTTGTGCAGCATCACATCCTTCAGTGCTTTGCTCCTTGAAAATTGCACATTATTGCAGCATGAATCAAGTCAGATGAACATTTGCCCAAAAGAAAGGTTTATGTACCTGTGCCTATACTTAGATAGCCAAGAGCCATGAGTTTTGCTTTAAAGCTTTTCTTCTTACTAATCATACTTAAATTTAAAAATGTGTATGTATTAAAAACATACATATGCTTTTTATGCGCTATTTTCCCTTTTCTGTATATATTATATCTGAAAGCCATAGGTATATGACATGCAAGAAATAGTGCTGCTTAGAAAGGGTGCCTACCTGAAGTTTCCAAAGCTGGAGTCCCCCTACAGCTACCTGGTATCCCCATCACTTGCTGCTAATTCCTTCATCATTTCTCTTGTGAAAAAGCCGCTTTCTGGGTAAAGCTGAAGTTTCTGGGTAAAGCTGAAGTTTCTGGGTACTGTGTGGGGGTAAGATGGGAGCTGATGTGTGGGACATTTCTGGAAATTTGGTACCTGCACCATGCCCCTGCCAGCCACTCCACATGCCATGAAGCTCCCTTGGTGTTAGGCAGGACTGAGCTTCTGAACCCCATAGTTCAAAAAGGCCTTTCTAAAATCTGATCATAGGAAAGGAAGCATGTATTTGAGGCTATTCCTGGAAAAGTATTTTAGATAGTCGCTCAGTGTATACTTCCATTATATTTAACATGAAGAGCCAGAAGGGCAGAGAAGACAGAGTGTTGGCTTGTAGTCACAGGCTCAGGTTGCTCACAGAACAAGCTGAAGGGAGTTGGGTTTAACTATTTGGTCAAGTGGTACCATGTGATTCTAACAGGAATTTCAGGAGTGTGAGGCTGGGAGATGCTTCCTTTTGGTTCCCACCTTGGGCGGATGCACTTGTGTGTGTAACTGTACACAGCGTGCAGCTTGGCTGTAAATGTGAGCTGTTCTCTCGGGAGTAAAATTTTTCAGAACAGTCACCATGTGACTTGGAAAAGCTTTTAAATTCTTGGAGATAGAGTTGCATAAGGCTTTGTATGATCATTTCAGTAGGAAAGGGGTTTAATTAACAGATGAAAACTTTTCCTGATTTCTCAAATATCTAGGGAAAGACACTTCATGTGTACTCATGTAAGACCATCCCAAGACATGCTGCTCTGGTAGGATTGCACCACGCTAAATTCATTCCTTAGATGGTGCTAGCACAATATGTGTACACAAACCCTCAGTCAGGATGCTGCCCCTGCTAAATACACTGTGTTAGTTTTTAAAGATAATGCCTTCTGCTTGTAAACAGGGAATACAAGCAAACGTTTGTAAAAGCCACAGCTTAAATGAGCTGCAAAGTTCAGTACAGGGTGAACTGAAGTTCCTGTGGGCTTCAAACACAAGGACACTTTTCTGTTGTTCTTGCTGGTTTATAAATACATGTAGTGTGAGTGGTGGAACACTGCAGTCAGTGTTGTTGAGATATTGTATTAAGTTGGGATTTGATTCCAGGACTCCAACACTGGGATAGTTACTTGGTTGGAGACTCAGGGTTAGTTGAGGTGAGGAACTTCTAAAGTCATGTCACATGGAGACATTCCTGATCCCTTCATTCCTTTATAGGATCTGCTAAATAATTGCCTTTTTGATATAGGAATAGCATTTACAATTTGCTGCTGGTCAGCGAACAGTTAAGCCTCCCTCCAGGGCTATTTTTGAAAGTGGCAACAACTGTTTTCAGTATTTGTAATCAGTCCAGAAATAGATACCACTTAACAAGAAGGCTAAGCAAAGAGAAGGGCCTTTTTCAGGAATTCCCACTCTTCACAGGCATTTAGTTTTCGAGATCACTTTCAGCCCAAGGACACTTGTAGCTGCTGGCTGGCAGGCAGGTTGGTGACCCCGGGTGCTGCCAGAACAGGAGCCACGGGCAAGAGCAGCACCTTCTGGAGCACAGGCTGAACCGCAGCGGATCAGGGAAGGGATAGCAGGACAGGGAGTTCCCCCAAGGCCAGCTGGAGTTGGTCCAGCATGGTCATGCTGCATGGACATCCCTGCCACTGTGGAGTGTACTTCTTGCTTGTAGTTTGTGTCTACATCTTATCACTCATGACATGTTAACCCTAATCACTTATCAGGCAATCCTAGTGTGAACAGTGGTTTTGTACTTCATTGACAGGTCCTGTTAAATTCAAACCAGCCAAGCCAAACTCATGGTGTCAGGGAGAAGGGGAAAAAAAAAATCTCCACAATTATAAGCAGCTTCCTCACCTGCTTCAAAGCAGTTAATTTCTTTTGGGGGGGCTGATGACATTTGCAGAAAATGCATCTGCCTTTCCTATTCCTCCTCACATGTGTTGGGTTATTCTTTGTATTTTGTGTTGAATGTTGCTGCATTATGTACAAATATCAAAAACAGACTCTGGAAAATGCCTAAGGTCAGGAAATGCCTGTGATGGGTGATGCATCTGCTCAGTGCTTGCAAGAGCTGTGTACCGCAGTGGGAAGAGCCAGACTTCGTTTCTTCTGTATCTCTGTGTCAGTGTCCCAGTGTACCCAGTAATTTGAGACCTGGACATCTGATGGGAAGTAAGCCAGAGACCTGTGTGTGTGCATGCAAGGCTGCATGAGGCATGGGTTGATGATGGGATGAGGTATGAGTCTGGAAGTGGCATCAGCTGCCTTTGGAAAACCATGCAGGTATGGGAAGGTGCTTGAGTGAAGTGGAACTCAAGGGCGTGTTTATACAGCATAAGGGGAGCCTGGTAGTTTTTCAGGCTTGAAACTACAAAAAGCTAAGGTACCCATACATATGTCCCCAGGTAGAACTATGAACCTAAATATTACAGGTGTGCTCTTGACTGGCTGAATCCAGTGTGCATTTTGCCTTACTTGAGCGGGACTGAGCCCTTTAAGGTGTTGCTTTCCCATTGGAAACTGGCAAGTTATTATTTTAAAGTAGAATAGAAAGCAGCTCAATGTAGGCAAGCCATTGTAACTTACCAGAGACACATTGGCAAGAAGCAGTACTTTTAGCAGGAATTGAAAATGTGGTTTTCTGTGCCAGGGGTTGGAGATTATGGCTGTCTGTGATTTCTGTGTCTGATAGTTCTGAGCTGCAAAGGGAGCAGTTCATTCTCAGCCAGCTCTGATATGTGAGAATCCTGGGATCTGGTTTTAGAATATCCCCGAAAGCTAAATTAGCAACACAAAAGTTATACCTTGGGAGCAGCTCAGCAGGTACAGCCAGACCTGAGTTACACACATGGTATACTAGAGTTTTAATTGCTCTTAGCAGGAAGGCAAAGAAGTCACTTAGCAAAAACTGGTGACTTGCTTTTGATTAAGCAGGCTTCTATATAATAGTAATTTAATGATGAGTTTCGGACAGCATGTTTTTCCTTTATGTTGCCTCTCAGCATTCATTCCAGTGGTTTTTTTCTAAAATCATTACATATTTATTCCAAGTAAAAAGACTGACTTTCAAATGAACTGGACTTGAAAACAAGGAAAGTGCCAGAGAGGGATAAGACATCTATGAACATAATGTACCTCTGCACTGAGGCTTTGTTTAAGAAAAAGTAAATACACAACCCTGCCAACTCTTCTGTTGAGGGCAGAGATTTAAAACACAAGTTTGTAATGAAGGTGACAGTGAATGTGGTAATAGAAAGCTATAAATTAGGTAATGATTTATTTTTCTCGCCTTTCCAGATTTATAATTTATTAAAATAACAGTTTGGGGACTGCACAGAGTTCTGGAGAGAGGCATCACCATGGCAAATTAGGGACCTGATTTTACCACCTGTCTGTCTGGTTCCTGCAAAGAGAAGTATCCCCACACAAGGCATGTGTCTGTGGCTAGGGACTGTGTGGTAGATCTGAAGCTCGAGGGGTGGTCCTCACTTCATCTTTTTGTGCATTTGGGGAAATAGGCAGGCAAACTGGGGGTTCTTCTGTGGTGCTTCCCTGCAGTCCCTCTTGTTGCTGTAGTTAAGACATAGTGAGAAAATGGGACACACACAAAAGATTCATGGGGCTTTCCTACCCTGTGGATTAAGAGATTTAGCAGGTTTGAACTTGAAGAAGTTGTGTAAGTGCAAAGTTGTGCTCGATCACCATAACTAAAGATTTATATTTGCACTGGCCGGAGAAACTGCACCTAGATAACTTGGGGTAAATTGCTTTTGACAGTCACGTGCCATTTGATTTTCATTTATAAGGATGCCTGGACACTTTGGGGTGATAATTTATGCCTCCTCTGGGACAGACCAATTAACGATCCTTGTCTGGGGAAGAATTCCTCATTCCTGAGTGCTGCAGGCACCAGAAAATATCTGATGAGTGGCCTAAGTATTGTCCCCACTGGGAGTCATGAGATATATCTGTATCATCTATATCTATATCTATATATATATATCTACATACAAAAAGTTTTAGCTAAGTATGTAGATGGAGATGAAAGTCTAGCACCCCAAAGCTACAGGCTATTAAAGAGAGTTCAACTATTTGCTGGCTTCAGCAGAAGGACTAAACAGTAAGTTGAGATGAAAAAATTACTTTTGTTAGGTCAATATGCTACACTATTCGTTTTTAATTAGGCCATGACAGCGAATCTCTGCCTGCCTTGCACTGATTGTATATTCAAAGATCATTCAGGATATGCTAATGTAAGGCTTTTAGTATCCTTTTAGGGATACATTTAGCATATTAAAAGCATACTCTGAACATTAGCAAGACATACTGTACTGGTGGTTCACAGCCAGACCTGGAGTTTACTTAGGCCATGGTATGCTCTGTGTCCTGTAAATTATTACTGTGTATATTTTTTTAAATTGAAAGCAGGTCACTGTTTTCCTTACTAATTAAGGCTTGAAGCTTTTTCCGCTGTGCCCATCTGCTTTAATGTACTGCTCAATAAAATCTCTATTATTAACCCATTTATTCAAAGCATGTAGATGCTTCTTAAAATCTTGAGGTCTTTTCCATCAAGACAATCATGACTAAGTAATCATAAATGGGTGAATTTATCATTTAGCCACTGTTAGTCAGAATTTGGACTTCATAGAAATTCAGGCTGAAGGGAATCACTACATCCACTGGTCTCTAGCTGCTGAGTGTAGAGACTCTCCCAGTGATTAAGACCAGTCATTCAGGATTGCAGCAGACTGGGGTATCCTTATTCATTTCTTTTCCTTCCCTGAAAGTAGTTAAGCGTTTTCCCTCCTCTCTGAGTGAGTGGCATTCCATTAGGACTTCCATGGCTTCTCTGTGCTGCAGCAAGGACACTCATTCTGTCCTTTTTCACTGCTCTCCTAGAACAGGCCACCTTTGCATGAACAATGACTAACAGCAAACCTGTCTGAAATCGGGAGGAACCTTTGAAAGGATGTCCAAGGATTCATGATACGTAAACAGGAAATATTATGCATCAGAAATGGCAACAAATTTTGCACAGGTAGATCTCATCTGCATTATTTTAACAAGTTTCCTATGCACCTGCTCCTCGGGTACCTGTTGTGCAGTTGGCTATGAAACTTGATTGAGGAAAGTAGAGGAACAAACTTTTATTATTCACTGACTTCCAGTCCAAACTGGCAAATGGTGCATTTGATTTTCCAGAGAAATTGGGACATTGATGGAAAGAGGTGCAGGAAAAGAAATTGCTGTTGTTTGAGACCCTGTGCTACTGCACTGGGGGAAGATTGTGTGAGGACAGCAGAGTCACTGAGCCCCATGTGCCTCTGATCCCAGCATCCCTTACTATTCCTCTTCATTTCTCAAGTACTTCTGGACCCTCATGAGCAGATAATGCTTCCTGTCCCCTGGAAGTGCTTTGGGTGTCTTTGAAGATGTGGATTTCCTTCTCTTTGTGCTTCTGTGACATTGTGCAAGAGACAGTGCAGCAGGGCTGTTCCACCTTTCCTTCTTCACACCTCTGAAGGAGCGTTACAAGAACCAATGCAGAACAGGACACCAAAAACTGCAGGCATTTTGTAGAATTAAGTAATTTCAAAATTAACATAGCAATTTGCATGGATTTCTGTGTAATTGCTTTAATATATTTTCAGGCTCCCCAAGGCAATGTTTTAAGGCATGTTACATAGTAAAAGTGGGATGAAACGAATGAATGTTCATGCACGTAGGGCAGGATTTTCTAAACCAATCAGTGTTGGTGGTTTACTGGCAGGATTTTGCTTCACTGAAGTCCTTGGTGAAAATCCTACCAGATCCCTGCTGAAATCCAACCCATTATAGCATGGGGCTGTGTAGGTGCTGAACTCAGTGAACCCTTCACAAGTATGAGCACAGTCCAGTAAAGAGTTTACCTCTAGGACTAGGCCCATAGACTTTCATATTATTATTTGCATATTTTATTTCAAATGCTCAGGCTCTTAGAGGACTAAACCTCATTTGATCACACATTTTCCAAAGATCATCTCATTGTGAAGCCTGAAAAGGGTATGTGATCATATAGTTACATCTCCTACGTCATCAGTCAAAAAAAGGCCATTGTGTGTTATGGCAATAGCCTGTTTGCTTTTTAAAGAAAGGCTTCCTCAGAGGAGCTTTGCCTCAGCTAAACCCATTTGCTGGACTGCCTGGTACCTTTTCCCTCTTAGAGCACATGGAGTATTCTTTCCTGAATTCCTTGTCATGTCCAGGATGTTTGTCTGCTAGAGTGAAAAGCCTTTTCGTATCCAGTGCCTGTTCCCTGTGCTGGTATGTGCAGACTGTATGATAAGGTCAGCACTTTCTTTTCTGAAACAGAGCTATTTCAGAACAGAAAAGAGATGGAGATTCAGAAGCCGTGCACTAAAAATCATGGCTCATTTCTGAACCTTATTCGGTTCATTTCATTCAGATTTTGTCACTAAAACTGGGAGAAATGCTCCAGGATCCTACTGGTGCCAAACACAGCACCTACTCCTCAGCCATTCTGGCTGAAGCCATGACCAGAGACCCTGTGTTGGGCACCCACTGGGAGAGCATTGCTCCCTGCAGCCCCCTGTGCACACAGAGCCCTGCTTCTTCACACTTTGACAGCTCTGCCATTGTGAGAGTTGTTCACTGAATCGTAATCCAGGTTTTAATGTAGCCTGTTGGTTCTCCAGGTCGAGTTCAGCACTTTGCAGCCCCATAGTTTGTCTTCCTCTGGTTATGCAAAAGTTTAGTGTCACTTTGGCAGAAGAGCAAAGAGAGTTCCTTGCAATGTCTGTGCTCTTTGTTGGTGCCATGTTTGCCTGTGACTTGTTTAAATTGTTCCTTTGGTGCAACTCAAGAAATGCATCTTGAGCATTGTAAAGAAGTTCCTGTAGGCAAATCTGTTTTGGAACAGATTTTGCTGTGCATCACGAGAGTTATTGAAGATGATCAAAGTCACACTTAAGCATTAGAGCAGATTACAAGAATTATTTCTTTATTTCATGTGTCAGTCTCTTATTGTTCTTTGTTGTAACTGTCTTATTTTAAGTCTGTACATTTTCAAAATGGTTCCACTGTTCTGTCACTAAACATTCAGCTTTTTTAGTGAACCATCAAAGAATCAGTTACTGACTGACGTTCTGTCTTGGCAGAAGTAGTGCTTACCTTTCAGCTACTTCTCCGTGTAACAAATCTGCTTCATTTTCCCTTTTCTAGGCTTAAAAACAGTACAGTTTGGTAGGGCCTGCTGTGCAGTAAATTAATTCCAGGCTGAAAGTGAGAACACTTACAACAGGAAAGACATTTTAAAAGTAAGAGATACACATCTGTGTATGCACTTTTTTTTTTTTTTTACAAGAATTAAGGCAGGCATGAATTGTCCTCAGCATTTACATGTTTATTTCTGTTGTAGTTTCAGTAGAAATTTCTATAAAATAAACTTGATATGCACCCAGGAGTGCCCACACACACACATGCAGATGGCATGTACTTTAATGGATACTTACAAAAAGCCCTATTTAGGTTTAAAAGAGATTAGTGTAAAAGTGAGAAATGCATTTCTTTAGTGATTAGTAGATATGATTTGAAATTATTGTCATCTGAATTAGTTTTTAAATGCAGGGAGTGCATAGCTTGTTTTTTGACAAAGGCCCATACAATTTGGGGTATTCTAAAGTCGATGCAACTCATTAAGAAATCCAGACCATTAAGATATCCAGAGGAGAGGCATAGAAATAATTCAGGTTATGTAATACTTCTGTATTAAATAAATATTAATTAATTTGTGTTAGATAAGTCCCCAACTGGAGAGAGCACTCGGGGAAGGGGGGGGGGGGGGGACTTGAGAAACTGCAGATAAACAGGAGAGTGTTGAAACAATTCTGTAAATGCTTGGTTGGATCCATGAGAACAGCTCAGTATTTACATGTGTGGTAGCCCAAAGCCTGCCAGGAAGAGCAGGTATATTCTGGGGATGGGACACTGCGTGTAGCACTGCTACTGTGTACATATATTTAAAGGAAATATTAATTATCTTTCTTCTTCCTTCTGTTTCATCGTTTTGATCTAGTCTTTTTATGTAGCTTATGCTCATTACTTAATTAGTTGTCATGTCATTTCTATTAGAATACCTCAAAAATATTATTTGCTGCTTTCCTTCCTTAGGTTACTTTTAAGTCTCGCATACTAGCTATGGACAAAATTTATATTTTACCTTTAAAAGAAATAGATTTAGCTATTTGAATAGTCTCATCTTTTTGTTAATCCATGAGAGAGTTGCCACTTTTTGCAGCATTTAATTTATGGTGAGGTTTGCATATTAGTGAGGTGACTCCACTCGATGATTTGTGCCAGGGAAGTTTTGCTCAAATCCTCCCAGCAACCCTCCATTTACATCTACAGGCACTTCCATTCTTTTTCCAAACAAAGTAGAGTAAGTGGTGGGGGAATCAGAGAAGTAATTAAAATGCCAAAACATAGGAAGCAGAAGACTTCATCGTCATCATCAAAGCTTGTTTTATAGAATTCTTCAGTTTAAAGCTGGTGCTTGTGAAGGTATAACACCAAGGTAATTAAGCTTGTTTTGTAGTTTGGTCACTTTGCCTCTTATCTTGCTTATTTGGGTGGTATTTTATTAATGATCTCTCAAGGGGAAACTACTGTAGCTGGGAAATTAATGAAATATTAATAACATCCAAAGTGATGCGTACGATTCCACGTTGGAGAAGCCTGACCTGAATGTGCTCTGCCCTTGCTGTGCTCCGTGAGCAGAAAAATCAGTGTAGAGCATGTGTGCCCCACACTGCCCTGAGCGTGCTGAGTGTGCTGTTCCCAGGGGACACTTCTGGGTTAGCAAGTAGGAATCCACAGGTAAATCAGAGTCAAGGGTGGGCAGTGGAGCAAGATCTACAAACCTGCTCAGCTGAAAATGCTAAAAATGAGCTAAAGGAGGCAAGATTAAGCCTAAGAGAATAAAATCACTGTAGAAGACTGGAGGGGACAGAGCTGTAAACCCTCTTGCTGTGGGGGTGAGCAGTTGCTGTTCCACAGTAAGTGCCACATCCCCTCTCCTTGTTGTATTTATCATGGTACATCTTTGAGTTGGGCCTCTTTAGGTAAGTTGAGGTGAAAGCTGTGTCTTGAACGGGTTTTCCATTGGTAAGATTAGTTTATTTGCCCTGGTCATCATAAACACATGAAAAAAAAAAAAACCACTGCAACTCTACTGGAGTCAGCTTGAGGCAGAGATATAATATAGTAACAGCTAAACCTCTTAGTTAAAAGTTTTGCAAGGCCTCTGGCAAAACAGGAGTTTTTTGGAGTCATTCAACCTTATTAGCTCTGCAACTGTTTATGTACCTCCATGTACATAAACCACAAACTGTTTAAAAATAACAGCATTTGGAGGATGGCCCAGATTTTTGAAGAATAACAAGTCATTTCCAATTCCTCTGAACCCTTCTCCTCTTTCCCTGAGTGTGCAGCATTTTCTTAGTTTAGAAGCTTTTTGATCATTTACGAAATTAACATTGCAGCGGGGTTCTGAAGGGATATGCTCATCAAGGAAACCAATTCAGATAACAAAAAGGCGCAATTGTTAGTTGTCTCTATCGTTATGGGGGAAAAAAGATCCTGCAAGCTGATCAGAGTCCTCTGTCAATGCTTGTCCCAGATCCTGCCTTCTGCCCTCTTCTTCCCACCCTCCTCTCCCCAGCAGCTCTGTGAACAACATCACCATGAAGATGCTTCCTTACTCCAAGGTGGCACACAATGGGAAACACGATGCTGGTTGTTGCAGAGATTCCCTCATGGAAAAAGACTTTGCTTCCAGCTGGTCAGATACCTGTAGATGACAGTCTAAGAAAAGAAGAGATCAGAGAGGGAAAGAATGTGCGTGCTCTGGAGAGTTTGTCCATGCTTAGTGGTTGGATGGATGGATGGATAGATAGATAGACAGATAGATAAAAGGAATCATGCAGCCTAATTTCCCCAGTTTTCCTTGGGAGATCTTGGGCTTAGACCTTTCTTATGACATGGGTAAATTATCTCTACTGTTTTTTCCTTATTTTCCCATCTGTAAAGTAAAATCGTGGTAATCCTTTTAGGATTTTCCTTTTCTTTTTCTTTGCGCTCACACAAATTTGGGGTCAAAGGCTGTCTCTGCCTCAGGGTTCCTCAGGGTTCCTCCAGTGGCAGAAGCCTTGGACTGCTGTGTAATCAGAAATGGCCCCAAGGCTGAGTTGTTGGGTTTTTCCCAGTTCTGTATATGAAAAGACCAAAGGCAAGGCATGATTTGTGCAGGTACTTGTGCACACACCCCTATTAACACAGTGAGTGAAGCTGCTGAAAAATAAGCCGTTGCCAATGCTGCCTCTTAACTTGTCTTACGCCCAAGTGCGCACAGCAGCTTTATTGACTGGTGATGTGGAAATGTTCTTTCAAACTAGGCATTCATAATTAAACTGAGATCAAATACTCAGCCTTCGCTGTGGTGCTAATGATGTGCAATATCTTCCTTTTCTTGTATTATTTTTTCATGTTTGTCTCCGTGTGTGCGCATGTGTGTGTATTTTTGCAGCAAGCTGGAAATTATATTTTTAGTCAAGAGGACTAATTAATAATTCATTCATGAATAATGATGAAAGTAGCTGATTAAAATGTATGTCTAGCTTCAAAAGGAATAATCTTCAGAACTTATAAGGTTTATAAAGTCCATCTCAGCCCCCATCTTCTCTTCCCAGCCTCTGTGCAACAGCTGTTGTTACTCCCATTCACAGGTATCAGGTAGCAATTATGCTGGGGATATGATCCAGAGTAATAAAGCCTAGTTTTCTGAGGAGGTGGGAAGTTTCCTTCTGATGTAGGAAGCTGGACTGCATCTCCTGATGGCAGTACAATGTGGAGCTCCAAAGGTGGATCACCACAGTGGTGGGCAGTGTGTGTGTGGCACAGTGATCAGAAGTGCACGTGGGCATTATGTGGGTTCGCAGGTGGGCTTGCCTGAAGATTTCCTAAGGTACCCTTCAGTTATGAGAGTCATTCTGCTGGTGTTTTCAGCTATTCCTGGCTGCACAAGGCAGGGAGCGTTCAAGTGCAATGGCAGGGACGTGTCAGCATTGTGATTCCTCTGCAGGAGCTGCTCCTCTCTGCAGTGCCTTGTGGCCATCAAAGTACTACGTTGAGTGTTCTTGACCAACTCTCAGGGCTGCAAATGACTTGCTGCAGTTACGAGAGGTAGAGATGTGAGCAAAGTCAGCTGCAAACCTTCCTTTAGCTTCTCCTTCTTGGTTTATCAGGACTGTGTTGAATGGTGTCCTGCCTACTAGTTCCTCAGTGCCTTTTTTTCTCTCCTTTAATCTTCTGAAGGAAAAAAATAAACTCTGAAAACACAATACCAGGAAAAGAAAACTGAACAGAGAAACGGGATCAAAGTCTTTCGTGAACATAGTGTGTGTAAAGCCACCTGCAGGGGCAGATTTGTCATGGTAGGTTTTTGCAAAAATCATTAACTTGTCATGGCAAAATGGAAAAAGTAATAAAACAGCAGTAAAAACAAGTTAAATTCTGAGCCTAGAGGATCAGCTTATTTTTAAAAACATGACAGTTTTTTAGGGGTCAGCTCTTACTTTCTCCAATCCTGTGCGACCATCGCCCTTTTCCTTTTAGCCTAGCCCTTTTCCAGGCCTCAGTATTTCTGCAGTGTTTTGTATTTGACATGTTGAAGAACACTCATTATTACCCTTTCCCCTCTGGATGATCTTTTTATTTTTACATCCTGGTGATGTAGTTGTGACAGTACATAAAATTACAGCTAATTCTGCTGGCCAAGTCCTTTCTGCTACTCTCAGCTTATATCCTCAGCTCAGAAGTACTTGAAAAAGTTCCAACAAGATTTTAGGCAAAAGAGCGTTTTGTGGGGCTCCTCTTGTTGGATCATGTCTTCCTGAACTGTGGGTCCTTACTTTTGTTAGTGCAGATATGCTTATTACTCCTTGTGAAACAAAGTCACATTACATGCACAGTTGACAATGTTCAGCTCCTAATAACTCCTCTGTGTTTGCATTCTGAACTAAATGACCTGAAAAATTTTAGGTTAAAATGTGAGGGAGAAGAAGGGGGGGTTGGACACATTAGAAAATAAAGAATGGTTCAGGAATGCATTTAGAACTGAGAAATCCTAGTTTTCCAGCCCATCTAAAACTGGAAAGCCATTGAAAGTGTAGGACTGGATGTTCATCTGGTGTAAATAGACATGGTTCACTGGTTATAAGGGAGCTATGCAAATATCTATCTGCTGAGGATGCAACCCAGAATTTAAAAAAGAAAGCATTTAGAAACCAAGGGAAGTATAAGAGAGCTGTTTATTTCTCAGTAGCTGTGCCAGGTTCACCCGAGGTCAGCAGTGAGCAGAAGGTTGGTGCTCTCTGCTGGTTCCCTGCATCTTTACTGCCCTATTATCCGAATATCTGCATTAGCATTTGCTCCTGTAGGAAGCTGGCTGCTGGCATCGCTTCATGGTCAGGCTGACGGGTATCCATCTGCTGCCACAAACAACACCTTTTGTGGTAATCTCCGCTGGAAGAACCGGACAAGTTACCATGGAAGTGGTGGTGGTGGCATTGGTGCCAGCTGCTCTATGCTCTTTTCTGCTCCTCAACTTCTGTCTCACGTGCTCCATCCTTCATGGAACTCATTTCTTCCTCACACTCATTAAAAAACGTATGGAAAAAGTGGCAGTGAGTAGTACTACAGGCATTTACCTGGAGAAGCAAACCATTACAAGTTAGAGATGCTCTTGTTAATTAATTGGCTTTTTAAAAAAAAAAAAAAAGAATAATTTCTGCTGGTGAGAGAGCAGCAATCGGATACTGCGATATTCTGGCAGAGTTGGTAACAAGCTCAGGAGCCCACAAACATTAACACATACAACATCTATTGGCCCTCTTTAGAAACAAAGATGTTTTCCTGGTTTGTTTGTTTGTTTGTTTGTGGTTTTTTTGTTTTTTTTTCTTTGCTAATTCGTGCCCCAGGGGCAAAGCTCCAGCATGCACTCTTGCAGGTGTCAGTTCCACATGTCTCGAAATTCCATTGCAAAACTCCCCTTTGCTGCTGAAGGATTAAATGTTACCTCTCCGTTTCTGTACTTAGCCCCTCTGGTGCAATGACATCTATCTTATGCATTGCACTCTGTGTGTGATGTGACAGGCTGAAGGGTTTTTGAAAATATATTGTGGTTTTAATCTCTTGGAGCCCTGAAATGTATTAAAAAAAAGCTTTTTGAAGATCTCAGGAACAACAGAAATTTGTACGCTGGGCTTTGGGGTTTTGTTAGTCCATGTAAAGCAGTTTTCTTTGAACAAGTGACCTTTTCCTCATGTTCCACAGCACCATGGTGGCTGTCCTGGTTGCACAGAGACAGGGTGAACGCTCTTCTTTGGGATGAGGAGTCTTGCAGGGATCTGATTTCACCAAGGACCAAAAAGCTTATTTAGCACAAGGGTGGTGGTATGCACATGCACGCATATATTTTAAAATGCTAAGATGACATTACTGTGAAAGATGCCCTTTAGCGCTGTAGGTGGGAATAAATTGGGGTATTTTGATTCAGAACCCTGAAATTCAGAAGCAAACCCTTAACTGATGAAAGCAGCACTTTACTAAAAGCAGTGGACTAATGTTAGCTGTTGTTTTCTTATTCCTAGCTTGGTCATTTTTATTCTCTTCTTTGATTATCAGGCCTAGCATCAATCTTCTAGAGCCTCCTGCCCATCTACTACTCCATAAACTAGCTAATCTTAGCCCTCTGCCAGTTTTTCAATAAAGATAGTGCTGCTATATTTTCCAGCTTTGCACTGGAGGCTTTATCACCTCCTGCCCTTTGGCACATGGACTTTTATTTTCATCTCTTCTTGGTCTCACTAATGCAACAGTCTGGGTTGCTGTAGTAGCTCAGTGGTGTATTTTGATCTGTCAGTCCAACATCTTTCTTAGTTATAACCGTAACCTGCAATATATTGCAGTTTCTCTTACTGCATAATAAAGCATTTCAGAGTGCACCAAAAGAAATCTTGCCCTTATGGTTTAGAGTGTTTAAAGAAATAGTGAAGCATGCTTTGTATCTAATTAGCTCTTACGGTTCTTCAATCACGCTGCCAGATTTTTCTTTTATTACCTTGAAGAAATTTTCCCTCCCTTCTCAGCTTCTCCACCCTTTTCATTTTCACAGCTGCTTCTCTTCAGGCTTCTATTCAAGCTCAAACTTCCCTTCTCTACAGTGGTGATCCTTAGGTGGCTGTAATCTGTAAAAGGCCGCTATTGCTTAGCTTTATTTTAATTATTAATATTTCAGTTGTTAATATTCAAGAGTAACCCATCATGCAAAGTTTATATCATCCTAAAGAGCCACAGCATTAGCAGGGTCCAAAGCACCAGAGTTTTCTTCTGAAAAGATAAAAATTTATTATATTTACTGTCAATAAACTTGTAAGATAAAGTTCTGTCAGCAAGGGGGCAGAAAAGCAGGAAATTGCAGACTAAGATGTCTGAAGAGCTTACAGAATAGAAGGGTTAGTTATTTTCTTAAGATGGGTAGGACAGCGTTAAATCCACAGGTAACAGTAATTGGGGTGACTCATTCTGCATTTGCTTTCTTAACACTTAAAAAGAGTAATCTTTTTTTAATTGAAAATTGAATAGATAAGCTGGTTCCTTTAGTTTCATGTAGAAAATAGAAAAATAAAAGCGACGAGCCCAGCTGTTTGTTCCAGGGAGGTGTCCTGTTTAATTCCTGCACTCAAGATCTAATGGACAATATTCAGGTCTCACTTGGACCATCTGTGAATCACAACATTCCCTGGCCATCTCGGTAGATGTAAAACAGGAGGTGAGACCTTACCTGGTCACTGCTGAGCAATCAGCAACCTGCCAAACAATCAGGAGGTAATTGAGGAAAAAAGGGTGATATTCGTCAAGTCATGGAACTGCTGGGAAGAGAAAGACACGACGCTTTTGTCCACAGCAATAAATCCACCAGCCCAAGATTCTTATTATCTGCAGAGGCTGCTGTTGACAGGATTGTGACATACAGCACCAATCGGTCTGTGGTTCCACATTAGCTGCAATGGGCATCCAAATTGTTTTTTGACAAATCCTTCGGAAGGCTGCCAGCAACCTTCTGGCATGCACTAACAACTGGTTTATGGTCCTGCACAAATGTACAAACTCCTGATAGAGGTTAAATGCACTGCATCAGAAATTGTATTCTATTTTATCATATCGCAGAAGGAGAGATGTGATGATTTAGTGATTCTCTTGAGGATAGTTTGAAAATATTGCAGACTTGACAGATGGCAAAAAGATAGCTCAGCAATGTTGCATTACTCCTGTTGTGATTTAGTTTTTAACACCTTTGCTTATTACATGTTAAAACAAAGGCAATAGGCCAGTACTTGGCATGGCTCTTTTTTGCTTATTTGTCATAGACAGTTTCTTATTCGTCATTTCCATAGTAGAAACCACCATACTGTCTTTCCAGAACAAACAAGGAGTGCAAGCAGGATGTTCAACTCCACTGATTTCAAAGTGCCAAAAGAACTCAAGTACTGCTTGTTTTTTTTTTGTAGTCCACATAGTAGCTGAAATGAAAACATGGGTGGTGGCACATAAAGCCAGTGTGTCTCGTAGCGTGTTTGGAAAAGGTCTTCCTACATCTTTTGATCTGGAAGGCTTTGAAGGTGTGCTGGGGGAACAGGGAGTCACATAACTGTGTGCTTTCTTGCAGAATCCCACCAAAGAAGAGCAGTAAGTATGCAAGTCTCATTGCAAACAGACTTTAAGTAGAAAAATAAGAAATGGCAAGTTATCAAACCGGCCCCAGTACAACCAGCGACAGAATTGAGGCTGGGACACTGGCTAGTAGTCCTGGTCCGAATAGAAGTCATTTCAGGGCAACTTAGTCCCTTGGGTGACAGTCAGGTGCCACTGGCTCACTCTTGGTGTCAGCCAGCCTGGTGCCCAAACTGAGGAGGGGGAAGAAGGCCAGATGGTGTTAAACTATCTATCCCAGTGCTGTTCCATTCAAGGCTTTTGCGCTTCCTGGAATCCCTTACCTACCTGTGCAGTTCAACCATGAACATCACAGGCAGACAAGGGGCCTGAGAGAGGATGGTCTGGCTCCCACAACCACCACTGAGATGCCTTTGAACTCTCTTCATTCACGGGTGTGGAACTGGATGAGACTTCTGGCAGATTCCCATTTTTAAAGTTAACAGTTTCCAATATCTGTGTCACCATGCCTATCACGTTACATTTCAAGATCTGTCATTCATCTTTTCCTTGTTCTTTGCACTTAGTCTTGGTTTTGCCAAGGGAAACATTGTCTTTTCTTCCATCTGTGGAGTTTTTGCACTCTTTGCCTCCCTTTTTTAATTCTTTCCTCTTTCCATCATATGAGGCAATGCAAGTAGTCTTTTCCATCTGAAAAATGAATACAAAAATGGAAAAGAAAGCATGTTTTGAGACTTTGTGTTATACATACGTATTCTTTGGGACAAGCATATTTTATTCATTGAGGAAGAGAATAACTTTTCGGCTGCGACTTACGAACTGTTGTGGGATGATGGAACGAGCAGTTTCAGATATGGCAGAATCACTCGTGGAAAAACAAACTGTTAAATGGTGGAGGGCCAATGTTGTGGTGGCTGTGCCCTGTCATCTTTTTTCAAATGCTTGTTGGTGGGGAGTCAGATTTAGGAGCATGAAGGGAAAGGTGGTGTGAAGATGGTGTTGACAGTCAGACCCCCCCCCCCCCCCCCCATCAGCTATGGTGGGAAAAGGGAAGGGCTCTGCTCTAGGTTGTATTTTATGGGCTCCAGGGAAAAAGGGAGATTTCCTTCTTTTTTGTTCTTGAGCATATACCCTATCTTCTGAAAGGCTGCAGTGATAGGAAGTGGGAGGTGATACTCTCAAGGTATTTTGGGTAATGGTGGGGTGTTATATAACTTTCAGAGAAGAATGGCTCTGTGTCATTTTCTGTCTGGTGTTTCAGTAGAGAAGTGTTAGAGAATTAATCAGACTTAACTCCTTAGGAGGCGATCTGCTTACACTTCTAACTGCAGGGTGGCTGGATTTATGTCTGCAGTCTTTTACAGGTCTGTATGAGTTTGCTTTGCTCATGCCTACAGCTGAGTCTAAGCTGACCCTCCCTCAGTAACACCGTGCTGAGTTGTCAGAATACATCAGCCCAAGTCTAGCACTTGCTAAAGAATATATGTAGCTCTTCGGGGACTCAAAGCAGGGATAAAGCTTGCTCATCTGTGTCAGAGGAGTACCTACTTAGAAAGGTACCTAACTAGCTCAAAATGAACCAGCTTAGCTACCGAGCTCAGCCTTGCTGTTGCAACACAGTGCATTGCTCTGTTTGAAATGCCTGCACGTGTGACAGATTGCCAGTTCACAGTGTCCCTGAGCTGGACCCTTCCCCTGCACTGCCAGTCCTTGGGAAAAGCTTGTGTTTCTGTGTTCAGGGACCACGGAATCTTTTCTGATGTTACGCAACAGTCTGTTCTACACTGCTCTCTGCAGATACATGAGATGGGCATTTGAGGTGGGGGGTTCAGTTATGTTTTATCAGATGTCTTCAGAGGCTTGAGGGGGCTGCAGTTTAAGGCCTTGCTTTGTACATCTGAAGTCTGGCTCTGGCTGTGGTGTTCCCACAGCTGCTCTGCCCCCCAGTGTGATGCCCTTTTGTGCCTCCCTGCCTTTATTTCATCTGCCTCCATACAACCTGCTTAGGGCAGAGGCAGTCATGCATAACTCTGAGTGCAGGAACTATGTCTTTATGGAATGCAGAAGAGGTGATTTTATGCTATCATTGATCATAAACAACATCATAAGATAGCAACAAGTTGATTTCTTTTAATCGTTTTGTCTTCTTCCCCTGATATTACGTGGCATTATTCTGTCTGTTAACCTTGCAGGCTATGGTACTAATTTGATTTATTGCTTAAAAACCAACTTGAATTTTCCTGAGGCTGTTCCAGAAATTGCTTACTTTGTTATCAAAGGATCAACAATGCACTGAAGACATCTGAGGTTTTTTTTTATCCCAAGGTATTTTAAGAAGTATATATAGATGTGTATAAAGAAGAAGTATTGAAGTAGTTCAGAAAGTACTGCTGCACCTGTAACAAGCTGTTCACAGTGCTGTGCAAGAGTTGTACCATCCCAAAATGCTCACTCATCCCTAGAATGGTGTGTGTTGTCCCAGGCATCAGTTACAACTCTTTGCATTTGTAGATTTCAGATTTGTATTTTTTTTTTCCATTTTACAATATAAACTGAGCAGACCCAAGAAAACAGTGCAGAGGGAGATTTCCAGTGAGAGGACTGGGTTGGTTGGTTGATTTAGCAATGGCACATCTGAGCAGACAGACTAATGCTCACTGTAACTCTCTTCTTCATAGGTTTTCATCACACAGATGAGAAAGACTAGCACCATAACTGTGAAATGAGGAATAATAAATACATTTGTAGACAGCTGGCTGATTTGTGGCACTCCCTGCTGCAATACCTGCTGCAGGCAGGAGTGTAGCAAGCGTGAGTAATGGGACAGCTGTTGGTGCAGGTAATACCAGCTTTCACCTTTATGGTGCTCTTCAGACCATGAGTCTGCTGGAACTCCTCACTGGTAGGAGTCCATTTTCCTTAAAAACAGGCACTTCTTTCAAACACTGTGTAACAACAGAAGAAGCAAGGCCATAAAAGAAAACCTAGTGTGAGCTGGGTTGACTTGTGTACTTCTCGTGCTGTGCAACTTAAGTTTTTGCATTTAGCTTTTTACCTTCTAAGAGAGCCCCTTTAACTCTGAAGCTAGGTTGTTTTCCAGATGTAGCTGCAGGATCAATGTTTTGCATACCAGCTTTTTGTCCTCTCTTTAGATTTTTGTTAGACATAGAGTTTTTCTGCCAGAAAACACTATTTGGGGTTCACTGAAGCCATCTCGTAATTAGTTCATTTGTTTAACAAGATACTTTTAAAGTACCTTCTGTGATAGCTGCACTGTGCAATTGTCACCTGCTCAGGTCTGCTTTGGTTATGTTGCTCTTCTCTTCGTTCTTACTCATTTTTATGATTTAATTGGAATTCAGCAATGACCCTGATGGAAATGAAGAGAGGAATATAGGCAGGAGAAAGCAAGGTATGTGAAAATGAAGCACAGTATAAAGGAAACTTTTGTAAATTGGATGCCTCAGAAGGTCAAAGTTAGTTTTCCTAGGAGCATGTGGTTTTATTCTTTATCTACTTACTATATTTAACAAGTATGATTGTTACTAACTCTGAGGTATTTTGCATGACCCATTTGGTCTGTCATAATACCTCTGAGTCTTGTGAACACCTCTGGTGGTGAAATGAGACTGTCAGAGACCAGCTTCCTAGAATCACCTCCCCCACCTGGATTTTGTGGCAAGAACCACTTGTTGGGTCAGGACTGCTACTATCCTGCATCTCATGCAGTGATTTTTGCTGGCAGTGAATTAAGCTGATGTGACTTAGTTTTAAATTTAGGAACATTTTCCAGAGTGCAGGGGCTAAGGATAACCACAGGAGCAGAGGGCAGTGTGTAACAGCTGTGGGGTGTGGTTTAGGTCTCACTGAAATAAGTTTGAAGAGGGCCTGATGTGTTGCCCAATTGCCTGCTCTGTGGTCATTGTGGAAACACCTACTTAAGGGGTCAGGAAAATGGAGTAGCTGACCTCTTGGTGGGCCTTGATTGCCTCCTTATTGATGTCCCTGTAAATCAGCACAGAAGGAAATGGCAAAGGCAAAGCAAAAAGGAAGCAAAGAGAACTTGCTGCATCGTGTGGGGTTATGCAGGTGAACAGCGAAAGCTGCAGTGTAGGAAACCTGCATATTGAAAGCATTAGTATTATCTAGGAGACAGGCAAGGTGGCAAATTGGGTACTGGTGCATTACCTCTCATGAACTCGGGTGAACAATTCCCTTGACTTGTCTCTGACATGAAATGTGTTCTTTCAGACTATCACTGGCCAGAAGCCCTGCTACAGGGCTTTCTGTGGTGAGAATCCTTGCATTTGAAGTGTTAGCTGTTCCAGGGCTTCCTTACCTCCCTGAAAAATTTAATGAAGATTTGGAATTTCTTGTGCTATATTAGCGATCCACCAACCAAATCAAAGAGCCCTAATTTGATATTCATGTTTCTGACAGACTATTTTACATATGGTTTGCAAAAGTCTATGGTCTTCTTCAGTTAAATTCATGGGATCTTTTAATTTTTTAATTTTAAAAAAATACCTATTTTGCAAGGGTATTTTTAGAAGTAATAAGTACTTTGCTGTGTCTATAAACCAGGAATAGCCCTTTCCATGAGCAGCAGTAATAACCCAGCAGCTGAAAAAAACCTTAAAATTTTCATCATAGGGGAAAGAAGTCAAGCTCTGAGATATTGGTTTTAGCTAAGACTGCTTTATACCTCCTAGGAACCAGCTTATCAAAGAACTTTTTCTATATTTTATTGATTTCTTTTTTTTTTTAAATTATTTTACATTCATAAACATACAGGAATATATATATATATTTCATACTATTTTTCCTGCGTTTTGCTTGCAGTGTTTCTGATCACTCTGGTGGAAAGCAAGCATCCTCCACCTTTTCTATGTATGATTTCAGCTAGGAAAAGACAAAAGTGTTTTTATTATGCTCTTTATAGAGCTATTTGCTTGGAGACCTAAGTTCTCTTTCTGATTCGGTGTCTTTGCATCTTCTAGAGCAAACAAAAAGAAAAAAAAAAGAGAATTACAGAACAGTGATACCTTCTTTAACTGGAAGCAATGTGCAAAATATTCCATCTGGCCACATTGACACCTTATTGTAGTTTATTGCTCATTTGGAAACGAGAGTCACAATTCCCTTGTGTAGAATGCTCTCATGTTTCTCAAAAGAAGAGCTGACAATAAAGCCTTGATCTCCCAGGGCTTTGGGGCAGCTTTGTGTTGGGCTGGCTCCTGTGTGTCCCTTCCCCTACAGCCAGGAGACAAATGTGCCCAGGAACAGGATTCTACTGTGCCCCCACCAAAATTGTCAGTGTCATTAAGTAAAAATTTTATGTAGATTAGGGTTGATGTTGTTGTATTTCCTTCCTTTAATTGAAGGAACTGAATTGCTGTCAACAAATATTTTAGGTTAAGAAAATGAACTTCACCCAAAATGACTGTTAGTTTTGAGTAAGTTGCTATAGTAGATGAAATGGAAATGCCAACACTCTTTAATTCAAGTTAACAAAACACTCAGTATCATTATTTCAAAAACTATTATTTCAGAATTGATCTTCCAGTTGGCTTTAATCCCATTAATATGTATTTTTGGGAAACCTCTAAAATCTTCACAAATCTCTATTCTAGTATTCCTAGCTGGTACTGTGTTTCAGTAGGCAGCCCAGGAAGAGAGTTGCAATTGTCTCAAGTGGAAGAGGGTACATCAGTGTGCATCTGAGAAGTTGAAAATGTGGTTCTGCAGGTTCTGAACAACCTTTTAAGGATGCCAAGAACCTTTAAAGATGCTGATACTTAGTGTCTCAGAAATAGAAATGTCTGCTGGTCAGTGTTGAAATAGAAGCAGTTTGGTGAAGTGTGCTCAGACACAGCTATTTCACAGAGATCTCACTCTCTTACACAATGCCAAACTGAAATATTACAGACACTGGGTTGTGACAGCTGTCAGTCAAACTCAGCTGAATGTCAGCTGGTAAAATACCACTATACTTAGCTACATGTAGCTGTACTGAATTTTGCCCCACTGTCTTAAAAACAGAAAATTTAAGGCTCTAACAGCATCTCAACTTAATTTTCTAAAGAAATTTTGGGAGGGTAATGTATGGAGCTGCCAAGGCTTTGCATTTCATTGCCTATGGCCTCTGGACCATGGTATAACTCAAATCATCATGGACTTCCTGATGTATTTGCGGGGGAACTCCACTCATGCTCTGCTTAGTGTTGTCCAAGCCAGTCATGAAAACACTAACCCTGTCTGTCCCAAAGCACTACAGAGACTGATGCACTGTTAATTAGATTAATTTCTGAGCCCTAATCTGAAGATTATCCAAATCACTACGGCAGTGCCATCCCTGGCCTTCTCTGATTACGCACAGCAGGTTTGAAGCTCTTTGTTAATGCCTTGAGCATGAAAGGGACTTCTAGAGTCTGCCAGCTGACATCTGGGAAGTGGAGACAGTCTTCTTAAACCTGAGAACTGCCCCTTCCTTCCCTGCAGCAGAAAGGTAGCCTGGGGGCTCTGATAGGAAGGAAAACCAGCCTTTTACTTGGAAGGTCTTGGTTGTGCTTGAATGGTGAGTGTGGTTCGGACCTGGCTCCCTGACAAATGCTTGAACTCACAGTAACAACCCCTTCTCCCTCCCTTCTTCCCTTAGGGTAAATAAAAAAACTATAAAAATTGAAGAAACCAAAATCAAGGTAATTATATAAAATATAAATATTTACATATATTACAGTTATACACAATTAAGATGCTGTGTACACAGCGAAGGGAATCCAAGCACCCCCCGAAGGGAAAGGGAAAGGAGCAAAAGGGACAAAAGGGGACAAAAAGGGACACAGAACAGATATACACAATGAAAACCAAGAACTATCAAAATAATTAGCAAAACACATCTCACCACATCCCTCAGACAAGCAGGATTGGCAGGCACGGCCAGCACTCTCCAATCTCCCACGTATCAGGCCAGCAGTCCCTGCAAGTCTCAGCCTCTCGATGAGCAAGACCAACACAAGGACCCACTGCCCTGAACCTCGCTGGAAGAGAAGAGAGTGAGGTCTCTAATCTCCAACTTATTTATGTAAACCAACTTATAGTCTGGTTTACATAAAAAATCATATGGAATACTGGGTACATGGCCACTTCCTTGGTTATAAGCTGGTTACTAGGAAGGCCTGGGCCAAAATCATCACAGTGAGGAAGGACTGCATGCTCAGTGCTGGTGGCTCTGCAGAAGGCTGATGGTGACAGCCTGCTGAGTATTCTTATGTGCTTCAGTTTTACCTCTCACTGGGAGGAGAAGAGAGATCTTGGGCTTTCCTTAGGTTGTAGACTGAGAAAAGCTAAGCCTTTCTCATAGCAGGAATGGGGGGAAGAGTGGGAGTGAAGGGGGATGTGTTACTGTCCTTTACCCCAAAAAGCTAATAGTTCAGTGGCCCATCAGATGATGGTCTGGACACGGGATCTCCTCACTCTGTCAAAAGAGAGAGTCAAATCCTCCACACATCCAAGCCTGAGCACAAACTGCTTGTGAAGAAGCTGACTGAATAGGGTGGGTCCCTCCCAAGTCTGGAATGGTTTTTTGTTGAAAGACTTGTGAAGTTGCATTTTCACAAAAAGTTCTGGTTTAAACAGGTTGGCATTTCCCCAAGAAAAATCCATTGTGTTGGAAAATTTCCAGATAGCTCTGTTGCAAAACAAAGCGATTAAATTTCAGAACTCCATTAAAACTGCAAGATGCGGGGGGGGGGGGGGGGGGAATGCTCAGAGAGGTGCAGGCAGACACATGGATCTGCTTTGAAAATGGAATTCAAGAAGGAACTCATTTGACAACTACTTATTAAAGCCATAACAGCAGAATCTCAAATCCTGAAATTAGCCTCCCTGCTTCAGTAGAAATGTCTTTGCTCACTGTCTTCCTTATCTCTTTCTTATGTTTCCACTGGTGTGGTCTTGTGCAGGAATTTCTAACTGGCTATCTCCCCCTATGTTTTGTGTATGTTTTGGGCAAAGAGGATCAGATGATTTACAGAGTGGAAAAATACTGCTTTATAATAAAAGGAGAATATTGAATAAACCCCAGATTTAATACCCAACCTAACAGAACACCCTGATGAATGTAATTGCATTTTAAGCATTCTGATTGAATTTTTGATCCATTATTGCATTTGTTTTGCTTGTGAATCTTTTATGGGGAAAAAAAAAGTGACTGGAGATTAAAGGATTACCAAGTTCTTAAGAAGCCAAGGCAGCTGCTAAAGCATCTGAATACTCTTGCCTAAATTTGGTAGGAAAGCTATATTAATATTTTCTATTCTAGCATGCAATGTGTCTTAATCCCAAATAGCCCAGGGGCAGGGGGACAAGGGAGAAGAGCTGTAAGGGACAATTGCTTCTACTAGTGAACAAACTACAGGGTATTAGCAAGAGCTGGAACGAAACAGTGGTGTAATTGAAATAAGAACTCATCTGAAATTATTATGGGGGAGGATGAGGCTTTTGGGTTTTTTTCTCTCTAATTTTCTAATGAGGGGGAAGACTGAGAAGTACCTTGCATACACTCACATCATGAGTGTGGGCAAGATGCTGGAGCCTTTAGCCCCTAAAAGTGAGGTTCAAGATCCAGGGAGGTCTTTCAGGCTTTAACAGGCTCTCCCAAATCTATAGTGTGTTTTACCAAATGCTGGCTGCCTCTTGGAGTCTTCTCCTGGCTGAACAAAAGGAAAAGCTAATCTTGAGAAGTGACTTCCAGTCAGATCAGGGTTCATAAGCAAAGGCAAAATCAGCAGTGCTGATGAGGAATGGCTTTTGGCTAGTGGTTTTTGACCTGTGAGAGCAAGAGATCACCACATCTGTTGAGGCTGAAATTTGTTAACAAAATAAAGTGTAATACTTTTGTTGCTCTGAAATGATGCAAATAATATTATTTTCAGTGTTCCAAAACTGTAGGTATAACATTTTATAGGTACCACCACCTTCATAATTTCTGTGCCAGTCAAAGCTTCAGAAACCATTAAAAATGAGAACAGAATTAAAGAGCTGAGCAACAAAAGCAGCATTGGGAAAAGATGATGAGGGAATGAACTTTTTATTTCTCCTGTCTAGTGCTTATGATTAGACACATAACATGGGGTTGAGGGAAGGTTTTTTCTCCAAATCTGGAGTAGGTGGATGAGGTTTGCAGATATTTCTAAATGCCAGACTTTCCAAAATGATTGCAGGCAGGTAAATCCCCTGAGAACCCTGTAAAGTCCGAAATGGTTTTTGTTCATGACAAAGAAACCCTTTAGACATGGTGGCAGGGATAAAAATCTACATTAGATCTAGAGAGCAGTGAAATATTTCTAGGGGAAATCTGATGCCTGTGTGAAACCTGTGGCTTGGTTTAAAACTGTACTGGACTGAAGCATTTTGAATCTTCTGCACAGTTCCTGTTAGGCACGACCCATAACCAGACCTGCAGGTTCATGTCTGTTCTTCCTCTTTTTTTTTTTTTTTTTTTTCCCTTAAAAATCCTATAAGGTGTTTAGAGTTGGATTGAAGTTTGGACTTCTGTGCACAGTGGAGATATGTGAAGTAGTCACTCCACATACACTTACCTTTGGGCAAATTTTGTATCCCTGGGCATGTTGTTTAGGCTTGTTTGTCTTTTTCTGGCAGCAGAAGCAGAAAGATAGATAGACCCTGAAAAAAGGGACTACTTTGGTTGTAACTGGAATCTAAAATTGTTTAATTGTGTGACACTCTTGGTTTCAGTGGACTTTTCAAACCAAGAATTTAAAATGGCTTTCTGTGTGTCCTCTTAGCCTTGAACTAAATTGAGCTTGTGCTGTGAATGTGTTTCAGGTATAGTTATGTGTAACCAGATGTCTTTGGTTTGATAAAATGCACTGGCACTGGGACTCTTATCTGTTCTTTAGTCTGTATACAGCAGAAAGTGATGGATGCCTTTGAAACTCCTCACAGTAAACACTGCATCAAATGGAAAGAGTAAAAAGGTCTGGCATGATCTGCCAGTCTCAACCCATCTGCAGCCATGATGTCCAGGCATAAGAGTTGCCATCTTCACTAATCACATTTCTGCCATCTCAGCTTTGGAGATTGACCCTCTTCAGCTCCACTTGGATGTGCAGGGAGGTCCAGTTCAGCAGCACTTTGGGTGGATCTGTAGCCTTCTTTTTTCAGATTGTTTGTGGATGTAAGCAATCAACTCAGAAAACCTTGGGCTTCCCATGTGAAGGCCAACCATTTTTCGTGTTATTTGAGTGGAAAAAATGCCATTCCTTCAAGGCAGTGGTAGCACCGGGACAATTTCTTCTTCTAGTCTCCTGCACCAGTATTTTCTGTGACCAAGTGGAGCAAAGTTTTTAAATGAAAAAAAAAAAAAACCCAAAAAAAAAAAAAAAACCACAAAAAACAAAAACAAAAAAAAAAAAAAAAAAAAAAAAAAAAAAAAAAACACAACACAGTAGTTTTTTTCCTCCCAATTATACATTCTCCTTCCAACACAGGGGTGAAGCTGTCTGGTTTTTACTGACCAGTATGCAAAGGCAGGGCAATATGAAGTCAAAGCTCTACAAATCATTGAGAATGCAATTGAGGATAAACCACAGTCCTCTGTTAGGCTCTAATAATTCTTATTTGGATTTGCTTGTGTCTGTCATTGCTTTGCTTATGATGATAATGCTTATGGAGATGGGGCTTAGCATTTTTTTTTTTTTTGTTAGAAGAAAAGAACCTTAAGCCCCATGTATTTAAATGAACTCATGTAATTCATAGGAGCTAAAGGATGAAATAATACAGGATCATAATTATTTTTGCCCAGGAAAAAAAAAAATCCATTAATCCTACCATCCTTTCATTGCTAGCAGCAGTCACAAAAGCAAATCACCGAGGTCCTTCGGCAATAATTTTCTAGCGAGCTTTTTGCACTTCCTTGACCTCTGCTCCGCTGTGATGGGAAAGAAAGGGCAGAAATGAGAGATAACTGAGAGTGTTGCTCCATGCTGGGAAGTAAGTATGTGTGAACCGAGCTGTCATTGTCATGCTCAGAGCAAAGCCAGCTTAGGGATCCCCCTTGCTTCCGAGGGCTGCAGAGCCAGCCTGCTCCTCCACTTCACTCCGTTTGCAGCAGCTGCATGTAGAAAACAAAACCTGCAAATCCTCTAATTCTGATGGGTCAGACAGGTTTGCTTTTGAAATGGCCAATTCCCTCAGCACCAGTTTGCTGGTAATAAGCAGTTTACATTATATAGTGGTCAAAGGAACTGTTTTTCCATTCAAACGAATTCTGCAGATCCTACTGCAGATATTAATGCTGGGAGAAATAATTACGAATAGGTTCAGAATGCACTGTTAGCACTTTGACATCTATTAAAAATTAAGATTTGCCCAGGCTAATGTTCTAATGTTAAACTTTTTCTAAATACAGTTAGATGTTTATGTTAAACCAACAAGTAAACCCAGTGTATAATTTGGAGTCACAGGTCGCTGAAGTCAGTGAGAGCATTTTATTAGTTTCATATGGAAACTTGAAGGGTGGGGGGAGCAGCATGGAAAGGATACCCAAATAATGCAGTTTTAAAACAGTGTGATGTATATTCAAGTAAAGCTTGCTGTAAGAGAATTGTGAAGTTTGGTCTCAAAATGATTTGTGAAAACAGTCTCTCTCCCCTTGCTTGTTGCCTTGACCCTATGATTTTTGTGGGAATTTAAAGTGGGGAGTTGTTTGTAGCAGTGAAGCCCAGGTGGCAGTTGTGGGGCTCAAGTCATGATGCTCGGCTTTTGGATGAAAAAAAAGAGAAGGCTTTGTGGTGCAAAAGGAACAAAACAACATATATCTCAAAGGCTCAAAAACTAGGCAAGAAACAGAATCCATCTTCAATGAAAAGACAGTGAAGAACAAAGCCAAACCCTCTGAATTTTTGAACCATTCTTGGGAGTTTGGGGGCCTTTTACACGGAAGAGTTAAGCTTAGCCTTGCTAACCCTGTTGATGGATGTTGTTGCTCACTGGGCTTATCTTTTTTAACAGGGAAGGAGGAAATGAAGCAGGCCAGAGGAGAAGCTCTGTAGGAAAAGGGACTGGAGCTATGGCCTCTCTAGGAAGGGAGGTGGTAGCAGTGCCTATCAGTTCTCTGCAGATTTGATGCCTACCCTCAAATGCAGTCTGAAAATTTCAAAATGTTAGCTTTGCAAAACAACCTTTCTCCAACTTTCTTCCTCCTCATCTATGGTAGGCAATGAAGCATTTGTCCTTTTTATGTCTTTTTATATCACAAATTGTAATACAGTGAGGGTGAAAAGAAGAACATTTAATTACTGGGAAATAATAAATATCCAGAAATCAGAATATTTTAAGAGTCACAGGCACTGTTTACAGGAAACTGGTTTTTCTTTCAAAGTCTTTGCTGCTTCACGTAGTTATGATTACTGAGGCATCTCACGTTCACGTTCCTTTTGCTTCTCTGATAGTTTGGTTCAATACAAAATGTGCATCACAAGTAGCATATTTTAGTCCTAAAGGTAATTCAGTTTGCAGAAAGGATGAAAACCTGCTACAGGAAGAGGAAGTCTTGGATCTGAGACCACATTTTCTGAGGGGGTAGCCTTGATTCCCTAAAAGGGTTCATTGCAAACTGTTGAAAAGCAATTACATGTGGCTAGGAGATCCTGTAAGATTTGTTTCAATTGTGATCCCTCAGTTGTATTGTGATATGGCCATATGCTGTAGGCTGCGGCCCCACTTACCCTGAGGTTTCTTATTTACAGGAATGGTTACCAAAGCCTGACTTGCAGTATTGTTAGACCTGGAATATCAGCTGTTCATCATTCAGGGTACCAGTCAGGTTTGTAGAAGATTTCCCATCTTGTTTAAGCATGTATATAACAGTTATTCTTTTCAGAAATATTCCACAAACCACCAGTGTCACGAAACACAAAATATGTCTTTTCAAATAGCTTAACACAGTGACTTATTTTGGACTTCTGTTTTCATAAGGTACTTCCATTTTTGGAGGTCAGAGTTGTCAGTCATCAAAGTAGCTTGTTTTTCCAAGAACAGTGGTTATTTTCCCCACTAAAAATCAGTCCCTTTCTCAGTGTGTTGACTCACCCCGTTCTGTTATCATTTATCACTCCTAAGAATCTTGTCCCAATGGCATAAACAAGAATTTTTTTGAAACCTGGGCTCTAATTAAAGGTATTAAACAATTGGGAAATTTTTTACCTTAAGCTCTTCCGATCACCAAAGTGTTTAAGGAAAACAAATCAACCGAACAAAAATAATTCATTTAAATTTTCATAAAATTCGGGGAAGAAGACATCATTGCTGGTGGCTTTGAAAATTCCTCTTCTCTACTATTCTGGTAACAGCCCTCTTGCTGTTCTCAGGCTGAACCGTTCCGAGTGCTGGTTGTGCTGAATAAGGTGTTGCACTCTGTAACTCGTGTCCCTTGCTATTAAATATACCAACTGTAATTAACACCCTCCTCGAACCTTATTGCTGATCTCCTGGCTGGGCAGAGGTCCTGTCAGGATTGGGTGTCATTCTAGCTGATAGTTGCCAAAAAGGCATTTGAAGGCTTTGACAAGGAAAGCGACCTTAGCTGTGCATACATTAGTTTCCTCTGGTTGTCCATTTAGTTATTTCCAAGTGCTTAAGACTCTAGGTAGAGCAAAAAGGAATGTGTTACCTGACTTTCCCAGCCAGATTTGTGCTCTTTTATTTATAGATGGCAAGATTCAGTGAATTTTGATCTTTTAATGGGTGAAGTTTCATTAATTGAAAGCATTGCTTTACCTTAGTTTTGCTTCACATTAAGCTTGAGAGGATGGGAAGGTAAACGCTTCCCATCTCCAATGCGCATCTCTTACTGGGCACTGTATCTCCTCAGCAATGAGTATTGATCTCCTGGACAGCAGAAGTGGCTGGTGAGCTGAGAAGGCATCTTGTACAGCAAGCTAAGTGATCCTGAAAGGGTTGCACAGAGGAAATTGCTGTGCCAGCATTACAAATGAAAGCAGCTCTTACGTCCCAGATAACTTCTCAAGACAAGCTGGAGTTAGTTGGTCCATGTGCTCCACTTGTGAAGCCTCCCTCCCTCTGCCATTGCTTGTTGCTTCATATCTGTTCACCATGACCAGGGGAGGAGATTATTCCCACCCTCTGTGCAGGAATGACTTTCATCACCTTCCTCTTAGATCCTCTTTTCCTTAGACCAAATCACCCCCTTTCTTTCTACCTGCCCATGTAGGTCCCTGCTCACCTCTCATTTCTTTTCTCTGGGTTTTCCCGATGGGTCCCCCTCATTTTGAAGTGCTCAAACTCAGCTAGTGCTTGAGCTGCCAATTTGCCAGGACTGAGCAGCATGAAAGGATTATCTCAGACATTGCAGCCTCTGTGTGTCTCTGCACACTGCAGTGTGGTGTTCACCTCTTTTTGTGACAAGGTGTCACAGCTGGCTTGTGCTGATATCTTAGGGCTGAGGATCAAAATGTTTTCCTGAAGAACTCTCTCTCCTCTTTTCTCATTCAGTGTTTGTACTGTGGATTATTTCTGTTTGAGGATGGTCCCTAGTGCTTGTCCCTGTGAATTTTGTTCTTTTCAGACCATTTTTTTCTTTTGTTAGGACCATTTGAATTCTAATTTTAATCCCCTGTGTATTTGAGGTCCTTTACGTCTCAACATTGTCTGAAAACGTAGGAGCATACATTCTTGTCTGTCAGCCAGGCTGTAGTTGTAGAGAATTAGTCTACTCATCATCCCTTGCTGTTGGGCTCCCTTCTGACCTCTAGCCACTGGTAGCTGTTCCCTGCGTGCAGTTACTCAACCAGCTTCCACCCATCCCCAAGTTTTCCCAAGACCATCTTTCTGTAGTTTGCTTATGAGAATATTAGGCAGGACAGCCTTATGTTCCATCTTAAGTAGAAGAATGTATATTTGCTAAAAAAATGTTCATGTTTTTTAAAGTGTTGGCCTTCTGCAGTGAGCCAGGAGCTCCCAAGGTGAGCACCTCTGTGATGCTCTGCAGGCCTGGCTGGTGGGAGGCAGTGCTCCAGGCACAGCAGCTCTTCCTGCAGGGATATGCAAAGAATAGAAATGTTTTAATCAGGGCTCGAGAAAGGAATCTGGAATTGGCAGTTCTGATCTTCCACAGAGCAGCCATCCTAACTGAGGTGGCAGGTGGGATTTGACAGACCTAATGCTCCTCAAAATGGGCTTGTGCATGTGAAGAGGCAAGCAATGGGTTTTAGGAGGCATCTGCACAGGGAGGGACACACTGAGCTGGACACCAGGCTTTTCCAAAGGGCTTCTGCTGAGAGCCTTGAGGCTCCCCTTCCCTCTGCAAACGTAGATCCAGACTGCAGCAGTCAGTGTGGCTTAAACCCACCTTTTATTTTTTCCTCAGTGAGGGACATGGTGTCTTCTCTAGGGTAAATGTATTGTCTGTTTGAGAAGACATTGAAGAAACACAAAATGAGAAACTGGCCAACCTCTCAAGGCCATAATGTGTAGCAGAAAATCAAGATGCTGGCTCTGCATTAGAAATTGTACCACAAGCTGTGTAAACACAGAGAAGCAGGCTGTTACTGCGTTTAGTCCTTCTGAGAAAAATGGACCATTTTGGAATGTATGGTACAGTGGTACTCTACCATCTAGGTATAACTATTAGAAAAAAATGTGTGTAGCTGAAAGGATTGGGTCTGTGGAATTCCTGCTTTTACCAAGTGTTTGCTTATTTTCATGGGGAAGTTCTCAGCACTGCATTCCTTGAGGGGAATAAAATACAGTATTTCCCTGCTTTAGGCCACACAAGGCTCCAGCATTGCTGAGAGGTCTAAATTTACACTGTCCCTTTCCAGTACATCCTGGTTGACAAACTTTTACAAATGTAGGAATTGCGGTTCCCATGTGTCTGTATGCTGTGTCCCTTTGTCTTGCTGGCATAGAGCTGTTATCTCCTGGAGAATGTAATTTGGTTGCTTTTTGTGATCCCTCCTGCCACGTGGTGTTTCCACAGACACTGTAAGTCTCAGTGCTGCTGCTGTCTGCAGTCTGCACCCCTCCTGAATGTCATGTAAGTTCCGTTGCACACCCCACTATAATTTGGCTTGGAGAACAACCCACCCCAGCGTGGACAAAGGTTAAACATGGAGGGATATGCTGAGCAGATGGGAAGGAGATGGGGGCAGTTTTCATTTGGAAGGGTCAGAGTAGTTTAGGAAAAACTTCCAAGAGCCGTGGATTTTTCTCAGCATGAATCCTGTGTATGAAAAGTGTTAATTGTCAACAGCAGGTTAAAGAAACTGAACTTGGGGAGCTGCTGAACAGTGAAACTGCAAGCCAGTGATGCAGATCAGACATTCGCCAGAGTTTGCTGCCTCAAGTGTTTCTGTGCTCTGCCACTGCCACCTAAAATTGTTTATTTGCATAGCACACAGTTACAAAAAAATTACATATAGTGGGATATAGTGGGATTAATTACATATAGTGGGATATAGTGGGATTTTTTTGTTTGAAAGTGACTTTGCTTCCCCTACATCTCATAACTCCTTCCCACTACGCCATGACATTGGTAAATACAGGGAGTACCACTAGAGCAGTGCCCTGATTCCTTAAGCACCTAGCTTTTAGTAAAGCAGCAGGTACTGTACTGAGCTACAGCAAAAGGCTAGGGTGCTTTACTTCTGGATTTTATAGAGAAACTTTTTTTTTAATTATTATTAAGTTTGGGTGGCTTTTCTTTTCTCTAGGGTTTTGGGGTTTTTTTTCAAATTTTCTATTTGTGTTTATTCTTGACTTTCTGAAAAAGCAGCAGAAAGTTTTGTGTGTACATCAGTAAAGTTAAAACCATCAAAACAGTAGGATTTAATTACAGGTTGGCAAGGCAGTAATGCTATATGTAAAGCACACGATGTATGAGCAATTTTTATTTCTTAGTCAAATTCTCTTTTCCTGGCTGCTGAAAGTCATTCCTATATTTCTTAATTCTGGTTTACCTCACTGATTTCAAGCTTGACAGTCTTTATTTAAAGTTTACACCAATATTTTTATTCCTTTTTTTTTTCTTTCATAGGCATGAAAATCATACTAAAAAACCATTTTAGACTTACTCTGTTAGGAATGTTTGTTCATTTCTTCTGTGAGAACTGCAGAAAAAAAAAAGAGAAGCATTAATTTCAAACTCTAGCCCCTAGGATATCTATGGAATATTGTCTTCGATTTAAGATAAAAAAGTTTTGCAATTCCCAAGGGAAGTTTCTGTATCTTTTGGACTGAATCATTGAAGTAGCATATCAGAGTCATCATTCCTTTTTTAAAAAAAAGCTCAAAAGCTTCGACCAAGTAAAAAAACCTGTTAAATGTAGAAAAGAGTAGGGAATACTATAAACACAGCAGCTCTAATTTAAAACCAACTTTATAAAAGGAATATTTTCTTGTGTATTTTTATTCCATTACCTCTTGCTCCGGTAAATACTCCTGCATTTCTCCACATCTTGTAGGAAGGTCTTCAGAAACCAAATGTTTATGCATATATCGGATTGCAGCCTGCTTTGAGGTGGAAATCAGCCTTTGAGAAAAAACTGCCGAGAACCCCGAGTGTCTGTGTGGTGGAAGAAGCTAAAGGGGACATTGCTTGTTAACTGAAAGTGCAAGTGGTGCATTATTCCTCATTTTTGGTATTGGCAAAGAGCTGTCTCTGCTGCTTTGTGGTAGCTGTTTTTTGAAAGATGATGACTGCTTTTTCTCCTTTGACTTTTAAAATTTGATAAACCGCTTACAGAGGGTAAATATGTATTTAGTTTTGAAAATATCTTGCTGTTGCACTCCTCATAGGCTCCGCGCACAGACAAGTAATCAGCGTATTTTTAAAAAAAAAAAAAAATCAGTGATTTTCCATAGTGGTAGTTAGCTTTAATCAAAACTTCATAACATTGATGTTATATTAAAAGCAACCGCATTTGCCTTCACAGAACAGTGTGGGTATGAACAAACCAGTTTCTTAGGGAACTGAAGACAGCAAGATCCCTCACGGGGCAAGGAGCCAAGGTGCATATTAGTTGTGTAGCCAATGAGCGAACTTGCAAGTTAATAAGACAACTTAATAATTCTGTTTTAGTGCTGTATCTCTGTTGCACTTGTGGGAGCACCAAGGTCTCGAGACGCTGCGGCACTAAAGCCCCTGCACTCTGAGGAATATACAGCAGGGAAGATGAAAGATCTTCCCCAGAGCCGCTGTGACGTGCACTGCCAGAATGGAAACAATAAATAATTAGTAGGTGGTTCTTATATAGATATCGAAGTGCTTAATAAAGAACGGGATTTTGTTCCCACTGCCATTACACACAGAGTGAAGCATATTTCTTACTCCAGCTCCGCAGTAGCCTGCAGAGCAGCCTTTCCCCAGCCAGACTGTGAAGGAGCACTTTATGATCTCAGGTTAAGATAATGTTCTTTGTTCTCCTGGCCCCAGGGAGCAGTCTTACAGCATTTGACAAAGGGTTTAAAATGGGAGCCTTCCGGACAAGGAGGTTGGTCCCAGCTTCCTGATGAAGCAGCTGTTATTTTTTTATGTGCTGGTTTTGGCTGTTGGGCGATCTCCTAATTGCCAGTGTCTGTAGCTGTACAGCATCCTCGGGTTCACAGACTTGCTGCTGTGTCTCTTGCACCAGTGGAGACCAGAACAAGGATGAGCTGCCCAAGGAAGCAGAAAATTTTGTGGCATAGCAAGAAAATTACACCTGGGTCTTCTGGGTCCAATGTCTTGCTCCACCCACCAGCAAACTCCGCTGTCAGAATTATAGCTCTCCTCTCCTCTTGTTACTCTGCTACAAGGTATGTAGGGAAGAAAATGAAAAAGAAAAAACCTAAAGAGAACTGGTGAGACCTAGAAATCAATAAACCAAAGAGCTGATGGAAAAACTAGGGGTTTAAGTAGGGAAGCGGGGTTCTCATTATCAGAAAAAGATGAGAGATGGTTTGGCTTTAGTAGATAAAGACCAGGAATGCAGGACATAAAAATATATCTATTGGTTCTTTGAGAGCTGCTCGATGATATATTTTAGGCAGTACTTTTTGAAAAGCAAGTTGGTTGAACTGGACCAATTACAGCTATAATTAAGAAGTAAACATGGTTCTGGTCTTACCAAAGAAGGCTGTTCTAGGATTACAGTAGGTGCTGAGAAAGGCTACTAAAATGACCAGGTGCATGGAGCTGCTGCTTAATGAGCAGTGTCTGAAAAATCTGAGACATCACTTCAGAGAGCTGAAGGCTGGGTGGGAGAATGTGATTGCCATTTGCAAAATCAGGAAGGTGATGGCTGAGTTAGATGAAGAATTATTGTTCACTAAATGTTGCAATACTAGAGCAAGGGGTGCTCGGTGAAATCAGAAGATAGATTTGTGAGAGATAGATAAAAGAAATAATTTTTTTGCACAGGAGGTGGTGAACTCCAGGGCCTCACTGCCCTCTGAGTTTGGGAAGAAAGGCACTGCCTGAAGGCTCAAAAGGATTTACACAAGCTCATAGAGGACAGGAAGGGATGGGATATCCCCAAAGCAACAGCTGTGGGGAGAATGGGATGCTGGAGGAGAAGCCAGGCTACTTCCTCTCCCTAAGGGCCAACACTTGTGTCATATAGAGAGACAAACTGGGCTACTGAACCACTAGTGTGTCCCAGCAGGACATCTCTGGTACTTAATAGACACATTGGCAACCTTCCATAAGTGCCGAATTCATGTAAGTGTTGCACCACTGTCCATTGAATCTTCTTTGTGAGGTTGTTTTACAGTGGGAAGGAGACAGAAGGTTCTACTTGGAATCCTGAAAGTTTTCCTATTTTCTGTGTAAATGATTATAACTCACCCAGGAGGCATGTTGCCCATTAACCTGCTTTGGCAGAAGTGTTGCAGCTACCCAGGCAGGCAGCAAGAGGTACCCCCCAGTCTCTCAGGTGACTCCACCTGCTTCAGGTGGGGCCACTTGTAGCTGCTACTGTTTTAGTAAAAATGGAGGTTAATTAAGTGATAGTGAGAACAAGTTTTACTCTCTCAGTTATTCGAGACAAATGGCATCATCATATTAGGAACTTTTCATAGCTGCCCTGGCAGCTATTTTGGCTGTCTCCTTTAAAACTTGAACACTTTCTGGGTAGAGTTGTTGTGTATTATATCTTTAACGAGTGGCTTGGAACTTACTCAGAGTGAACAAGCCAAACTTTCCAAAGATGGGAAAGTGTCAGGCAAATCTCATGAACAAAACCTTGAAAATAAGTATCACAAAATGCTGTCATCCCTTGTCTTAAAGACATTGGAAAACCCTTTCAAGACCTTTCCTGTGAAAAGGTAATAAGGAAAACATATCTTGGCTTTTTATGCATTTCTAATCAAAATGATAATGTGAAAAAGTAGTTGATTCTCTTCTAGTATGTTTTATTTCAGTCATCTTTGCTAGTTTTGTGCATCTGCTAATATCTCATTCATCATCATATTCCCTTGTCAAGATTTCAAGGCAGGAGGGAGCTTTCTGACAGGACAACCTTACTCTTGCCTGGGGAACATATTTTTAGTTTCCCAAGATAATATACATTTTCTTTTTAGATTCTGCATATTTTACGACAAGATCTTAATTAGAATTAGTTCTGAACATGATGAAAATGTAAAATCTGTTCATTTCGGATTTCATGCACTCCATTTTTTGCAAGGCATTGTGAGTACTGCAAACTAGCAAGAAAGAACAGAAAATATTCTTCTAATTAAGTGATATACTTAATACTGCCTTTGCAGTAGCCTGTTTTAGCAGTTATCTCTTTTTTCAGTCTCAGCTGGGAACATATTCTTCTGTTCTTCATCACGCCCTAGCGAATGTTTTGAGCCTAATTGGTGGAAGGACATATCATTTCAGGGCTTGTCCTATGGGTTTTTTTAGTGCATGAGACATGTCTAAGTAGGACCCTGGCAAAGCTGCAGTTGAGTCATGTTCAGTGGCGTTATGTGCCTCTGTCAGAACGTGAATGATTTTGTAGGGGAGGCTGTTTCAGCAGAAGTTACTTTGGGGACTTCCTAACTCTCCCAGGACAGTTCTGCTGATGCACTGTATCAGCTTTTTATTAGAAAAATACGTTTTGCTGTGAATATTTTCCTTTGTAATATATATTAAATTTTTCTAAGGGCAAATCAAAAGGAAATATTTACATTTGCTGAAATGAAATGCTTCAAGTAATCTGAAAAAGAGATCTTTTTTGCCAGAGGAATTTAAATTTTTGACTTTCAGTTAAAAGACAATGAAGTCAGACTTCAGAATTTCAAATCCCCTGAAAAAAGGTCTTGCAGTCTTCACGTAACATGGTTATGAAACCATTTCCCGTGTTTTCTCTCTGTAGCAGCTCTACAGTTGGATTATTTTCTCATCTGCAACAACACATCTTCACTTACTGGTTCTGGAAACTAGGACAGATAATACTAATGATTTAATCCCAAATCAAAATATCACTCACAAATTTATCTCCCTCCTGCAGCAATTCAGGCCTGTGCGGTGGAGATATTTCGTTGGCCAAACTAGTTAGTGCAGAAAACAGCATTGGGCAAACAGAATTAACATAGCTATTTTGGCACTCTCTGTATGCAGCAGGATTCATCAGAAGAGCTTGTAAATACATAATAATGATAAAATCTCCTGCTCCTTTGGGGCTGTTGTCATCATGCTGCACTGCTGAAGTTTGTTGGGGCTTTGGCCAAGCCTGTATCTCCTATTGTTTTTAAATCAGGGGTGCCGTGGGTAAATACACTGTGTTGGTTGTAGTAAAACTAACAAATACCCATACTTTTTGCTGGGGTGGCCAGCCTGGGAGTTCCTGGAAATGCTGTCTTATTTGCCTCTACCATTTTCTTTGGTTTAGGAGAGACAATCTCTTCTAAGAGAGTTTTGAGTTTCCTACATCCTTTTTTTCTTTTCTTCCCAGTGTTGTAGTTGATTTCAGGAATTAATCGTCTCAAAGTGGCTTGTCATCAGAGTGATTTGTTGGATTTGAATCTTCTGTGACATAACACTGAAGAAGTTAATAAGGAGTTCATCCCAAATGTGCTCCTTCTGCCATGAGAAGGGAGCATGCAAACTGCCCAGTAATGGTAAAACCTCCCGTTCCATTGGGGTCTGCAGAACATGGTGCAGCATTGCAGTCTGGGGGGGCCTTGGACAGACCATCAGATCCAAGCCTGTGTCTCCTAATGATTTTCAGGATTCTGCTAAATTCCACAGGCATCCAAGAAAACCATTTTCATATTGCCAGGCCTTTGACTTGTACCACAGCCTCTCCATCCCACTTTCCTAGAGGAAGCTGCAGTTGGGCACAATACACACAGTACATGGTACTCTCAAGGGATGCTCATTAGTTGTTTTGACTCTCAAGAGGCCAAAACTCTGGCACTCTGCACAGACCCCTTCTACCAGCAACCTCAGTTCACCTTAGATTTCACCTTCTAGATTTCTTCCTGAACTCTGCAAGGACAGAGACTACATCAGTACAGCTTTCACTCTGGTTGGACCAGGGGCTTGTTAGAGCTGAAACATCCTGCAGCACTCAGATTAGGTATTTGTGATTACTTGACAGAAGCAATCTCTCTGCTGGTTTATTTCTGACACCATGTCATCAAAGCCCTTCTGAAACAATATGCACTCATGTGGGAACAGCAGTGTGTTCTCAACACACGGGCACACTTCTAGTCCTAACGTGCTGTGGGTTTTGTTCCGTCTTGTTATAAGAAACTACAAAGGAAACAACCTGCCATTACAGAAATGAGGTGGCAGCAGGGAATATTAGTAAATGCTTCATGTTGGTAGAACTTTCCCAAGTAAAAAAGAATTCAGATTTGGAAGGTTTTCAATTTTACATGAAATACTATGGAGGAGGGCTGTGAATGCCACAGCAATAAAAGCTTAGCTCCTTGCCTTGCTTTAATTCTGAAAGATAAAGTGCAGGCATGGGGAATGAGCTGTTACTGGAAGGAAGGGAATAAACTGAGCACAAAAAATTTTGGTAGGAATATTTTCCCAGTAATAATGTTGCAGACTTCAGAAGTAGCAAAAATTCTGTGTCCCAATTTACTTGAATTTGGCCCAGAAAAAGTTGTTGGGGAAGAGACTGTTTGGATTGTATGTAACGTGTTCCAAAGTAGGAACTTTTCATGTTCAGTTGTGCTGAACAGTTAATGTTTGTTCTTTAGAAAAGTGCTTTCATGAACCAGTAGGTTGACACTTCATGTAGCCCACTTGATTCTAAAAAACGAACTCTGGAAATCAAAAGCTCTGTTTCAAGCACAGTGCGTTGAAAATAGTCCGTGTGTCCAGCACTGCCTCTGATGTGCTCAGGGATGGTGCCAGGCTGTCCTGCAGCAGAGTCTACTTCCAGAAGGAATTCTGGGACCATCCAGCACGCAAGCTGCTTTGTTACAAGTATCTCTAAAGGGCAGTTGGCATTTATTCTGTTGGAGCATCTTTTTACTGAGTGGTGACTTGTGAGCTCTCACGGAGAAGGATGAGTACCGTGGAAGGCAAAAGTAATGTGCCTAAAGAGAATAGCTCAAAATGAAAGGCTAAATTTGCAAATGCTGTCTATCAGCATGGCTCCTCAGACTGAAGTGCAACCCTTAGCTGTGCTGGGGCCTCAGTACTGATAAAATAAGGGCACTCAGGTTCTTTTTGTTTCAAAGATGCTCTGATTAAAGCTGTGCATTGATGGCCTTTAGTGGGCCAGGTGGGAGCCAAACCCTAGTGAGCCACAATAGCTGTCTCCACAACTCTTTTCTCTGGTGATAACCTTTGGCAGCTCTATGGGAAGATGAACAGTAGGGCTGCCCTGGGGGCATTACACCACAGGAGGAATCCCTGTGAAAGAGGAATCTGGTATGAGATAACAAACTCCACTAGGACAGGCCTGGCAGCCACAAGTGTTTAAGGGTGCCCTAGACACAGAGCAGAATGTGCTTAAAATAACTTTCTGGGCTTTGCAAGCCAAATTTCATTGCTTCCCAGCCTCATGGTATCAAGACCACAAGTGTCAACTTTAACTCATGTGTAAAAGCAGACTTTGAGTTTGGAGAAAATATCAACCTGTTACTGATACTTAGTGCCCCCTTTCCAATTTCGGAGGGTACCAGCTTGGGACATTTGGGGAATGAGTAAGTGACAGGGGTCTTTGTTCTTTTTTTATTTAAACTTCATTTTACATAGGAAAATGTCACTTTTAAATCCGGGCAGAATTTTTGGGAGAGACTTCACATCCTGTGACCCTTGGAGGAATAGAAGCCTCAATTAGAACCAGTGATATCAACAGAGGAAATTGAGAATGCAGTATCACATCTTCCAAGTGGAAAAGCATTGAGAGCAGATGGCTTCAACTCAGTTTTACAAGTACTTACAAGAACATCTGGTTCCTTGAATGCATCAGCTGTTTCACCTCTTTCTGAGCTGCAATAAGTTACTCATTTCTTGTGTTGCCACCTCTTAATACATGGTCCTATAAAAAGGCTAAAGTCAGTGCTCAATCCATTACTACTTATGCCTGTGATTAATCAAGAAATTTGAATCTTAAAGTAAAAATTGGCTTTATTTACTTCAGTCAGCGATAGGAAAATGTAATACCTCACTTCTTGACAGAATTTGCCGAGGGTCTTGTTTTGATGAGGAGGTGAGTTCTTGACTATGCACAGTCCCATATTCTTGGCATTGCTGACATTTCAGAAGTCTATTTCAATTGCTTTGGAGTATAAAATTCAATCTGAATTTTAGAGGGAGAAGGGAAATCATGTGTTGAAGCTATTTTTTGTAGATTGTGAGTGTTTTCTCATGATCTTGTGATCCTACAGCTCTGCCTTCTTACATTGTTCATCGTTGTGTACTATGGAATGAAAAGAATGCTGCAAGAACTTGTGGTGTTGGAAATTGCCCTGCAATGATTCTTATCACCAAAAGTTCAGTCTTTATGGCCTTTGCAACAGAAATATCATGGGTACATTGCTGCTAGTTTTGGTTTGTGACTTAGAAACCTCAGAAGTGTGTCAAAACCAGCGTTAAGCAAAAAGCCTGACAGCGTAGGGTGCCACAGTTGTTGTTTTCCTGCTTTAAACCTGCTATTTTGGGTGATAATGGAATGGATTGCATATCTTCCTGGACTGAAAGGAGAACACATTCACTTTGCAGAATGAGAGTATACAAGATAAAAGTGGAATATCTTAGGGGTTTTGAGTTTTGTTTTGCTTCCTTTTATTACCTAAAAACCTTTAGTCATAAATAAATAGGTACGGCATTTGATCCAGCCATCTGTAGAAACTGGGAATCCATGTGAGCTTCACTCTGGAGCTGCATCCAAGAGACCTGTGAGGAGAGCTAGCAGTGTTTGCATGGTGAGCTGAAATGTATGCTGTGTTACCAGTAGGGAAGGACTACTGCATCTGGGTTGTGTTTCAGGGACATCAGATTTTATCTCAGCCTTTTAGAGCCAACACTCTGCATGAATTTAAGAAAAGGCACCTTCCACAAGACACAGAGATTGCACACAGTGCTTCTGCATGAGCCAGAGGAAATGTAGGGAGTGGCAGAAGGACTTGAGCAACATGACAAAGCTAGCTGAGTACCAGGGCTCTGAGCTGGCACCTGGCAGCAGAGTGATGGCAAGAGAAGAAGCAAACTAGATCAAACAGCTGATTCTGTTGCATGTCCATATATTTATGGCAGATTACAGGAAGAGGGGGTGTCAGAGTTTAAATCCTTTGGATTTTCCCTCTCTGGGTAATATAAATGTGGAGTATTTCAGAACTCCAAGGTGCCTGTACAACTGCCCTTTTCTCTCCCTCCTTCCGTTTTGGTAGGTGTGTGCTGTTGGTGATGCTTGCAGATATAAATAAACTGAAGAAAAGTGTAAGAACTGATTTGAAAGGCTTAGTTATCGTGTTTGATTTACATATTTGATAAAAGGCATGAGTTTGCATCCTTTGAACAGTATACTTTTAGTAGGGCTTACAAAGTTTTGGGGTTTGATTTTGGGGGGTTTGGGGGTTTCGAGGGTTTTGTGAGTAGTGATATTTACTCTCTGAATACAGCAGAGCACTAGATTATGCATACAGCCAGGAATTAATCCAATAATTTATGAAGGTAGCACCATTGGCATATATAAGTGCATTGCTTTTATTCCAGCAGCAGTGATATCTTAAACTGCAGAGGTTTTGGTGGAGGTTCCAAAACACTGGGTGTTTCTTTATTTGGTTGTGATTTCTCCATTAGTTTTTAATTACAACCTCTGGCACTTTGACAGATGCCATCTGTTTGCTACTCCAGAGAGCAGGCATGCCCCTCAAGATCTTGGCAACACAAGAAAAGGGATCTGTGACACGACCTAGAGCAAAGGGCATCATATCTGCATCAAGGTTATCACTACAATATGAATCCCTTATAGAAGTAAAACTTTGGAAAAGGCCACTTGCCTGCTTTTACCAAAAATGGGAATTTAAGGCCATACTTTAGGCTGCTGTCCTAAATAAACTAGCACTTGTGTCTTCTCATGTCATTTTACATCCCCAACAACTTTTAAATTAGATCAAGTCCATTTATTTATTTTTTTTTTTTACTCGCTTAGAATTTTTAGAGGAATCATTTTTCATTCTTCTCAGACAGCTGAGTTGGAAATGGACTTTTGAAGGATGATGGTCCTGTCAGTGATGGAGAAATATGGAGTGTCAGGGTATGATGAAGTATCTTCTAGTTAGTCCAGCTTTCTCTGTGGGAAGCTGGCAAAAGGCCAATTGCAATAAGCCCTGAAATATTCCTGAGTGAGAATATTTCTGGCTCCACCAGTGCCCCTGAACATCCCCACTCCTGAGAAGTGGCACCGTGCTGGTGTGTCAGCAGGTGTGGCTTGAAATCCATCAGGAATGAAAATATTGATGCTTTCCCAGAATTGTGGGTGTCCAAAGTGGTCAGAAACGTGCAGTAAGAGAATTTGAAGTCACTGAGAAAAGGGGACCGTTTCCAGTGACCTCATTGTGACACATAAACCCATCAGTTCATTTTCCAGCCGTGCGGTTCTGAAACTCTGGTTTGCCAACTGATTGCCACTAAATAGTCAGCAACAGCTTTTACGGAGAGATAACTGAAATCTTCCCTAAGTTTCTTGTCCCATAAACTTGCAAACTCTCTGGACTGATCATCAACCAGGTTGGCTGTTTAACTACTGTGTGCATAAAGAGATGAAATCCCTATAAAATGAGCCACATTTAGTGGCAAACTGAGACACAACTGAAATCAAAACAAATCAGCTCATTTGTGGTGTAATAACTTGCTACCTAGACCCCTTCTAGGTTTTCCTTCGTGATTATAGGCGTTACCTGCTTCATTAATTTAAGTACTGTTATTGTATCAATCAAGTACTTTGCCAGTTTCTAATTGCCAGGCTGGAAACTGAGTCACAAAGTTATGTTGGCTAAGAAACAGTTCAGGAATGACAGTTATTTGGGTAGGAATTTATTTTCCTAAAAGTTTTGAGTATTTTAAAATCCACATGAGTTTTTTGTATTTTTATTTGTCTTTTTGTGCATTTGATTGGCCTTTCAGTACATCACTCCATTTTGTACTAGTAACTAATACATTATAAATATACATGAGCACTGATACATTTCAGCAAATAAAGACTTTGGTGGTGATAGAAATATTTTTGAGTGCCCCAACATTATTTTATATTTCTTTCAAATGAAAATATTATAAAGAGCACTTCAGTCAAATTAACACAATGGATATTTCTGCAGAAGGTACTGATAAAACCATTGCAGTGGAGTTAAATCTCATGGTGGTTTGAAGGATATGGTGGCTGCTCCTGCTGATCATGGTCCTCAGTGGAAACTGCTGTAGGCCCAAATAGGCAGTGAGACATTCCAGGTCATCCACTTGGATTTTTCTGGGTTTAAGTAGGAGGTATGCTTTTTTATGCAGAAATTCACATGTGCAAATAGTCACAGCAAATAAATTAAGACATTTGAGAGCTACAGCAAAACATGTTTGTAGCCTTTGAGAAATCTCACTTGCATGGAGAGTGAAGAAACTGAAAGTCTAAAAGTTAATTTTTCCTGCAAGAGAAAAAGGGTAAGTTTCATTGCAAGTATCACCTCTTACACATTACAACTGCATTGTACCACTCAAATGCCATACTCAGGCCTAAATATTTACTGAAATAGTTTGTCTAATTAGGCCAGGCTTTGGCTTTTGTAGTTTTTAGTACAGTAGTATGTAAGCAAACGGTATGTATTTTATTTAGAAAGGTGCTGACACACACGCGGGGTTTTCTAGCAATTCATCCAGTCGTAAACACAATGAATCAACAAAGAAATGTTTGTCCTGAAGTCAGTGCATCCTTCTGCAAATACAGAGCAAGGTTAAAAGTTAAGACTTTTCTCTCTTTCATATGTGTTTTTCAAGGGCAAGAGAGAAATGTAGAAGAAGAGCATGATATCATCCCGTCAAGTTTGTGCCGTGCCTCCCGTCTATCCCAAGAGGCTCTACCGAAGAGCCTGGAGATAGATTCATTCTCAGTGTAACCCACAGTAGTGGGAAGCTCATGAAAGCCCTCAGGGCAGGTCTATATTATTCACAGGTGCTTTTTAGTTTGGTGTCTTGCTTGCTCAGGCAAAGAGTATTGGTTATTTAATGAACAGATCAAAATTATAGGAAAAAGTTCAGAAGGGAAGAACAGCGTGTTTTTGGTATCCCTTATGTATCTACTCCAGCTTCTCTGCATCCAGGATACTTGCATTGAATTAATTTCTGAGCTAGGTATTAGTGGAATAATAATAATACAGTGTAGTATACCTCAGAGGAAAAGAACCTCATCTTGAAGTTGCCTGTATGGAAAAGAGTTCTGCATTTTGTGGAATAATGGCACATGCTGCTGATAAGCAAAACTCTCCTCCATCAGTGGGATGTGGGTTTATAATTTACTGATAGGCACAGTCAGTTTGTGTATCTGTGTTCATAACTGATTGATAGCCTACTATAACAGCTGTACCAAGGGAAATCCTTTTGCCTATGGTGGCTGTTCTTTATTGGATTTTTAAGTTACAAATTTAATAAATCTCAGTTTTAATTAACAAAGTAAATATAAAACCGAGTTATGAGTTTAAGAGGAAAATGTACAGGAACCCCAGGACTGCACAGAAGATCTGATTTTTTTTTTTTTTTTTTTTCCCACAGCCTTGAGACATGTTTAGTCTTCTGTTTATTCTTGTCTGGCAGGAAACATTTCATATGCTAAGAAAGGTTAATTATTCCTGAAAAAAAATCAACATCACCAAAGAAAAAAAATCTCTACTTTTTAATTATAGGTAGTTGTTTATCATCCAAGGTTATTCTCCTGTGGATTTGATGTGTGGCCACAGTCTCCTTGTGTCTTGAGGTAAATGAGTGCAGACAGTACCTTTATATTTTCTTCTTAGCTGAGATTTCTTTAGCTGCCTCCAAGTCCCTAACATGCCGTATGGTAGATTTAATTTTAATTTACAGTATGGGTGCCACTGTGGCCTGCTGACACTGCCCTTTCGAAGGAGGTGAATCCAACTCTCCACAGGGCACGCTGAGAGTTAGGTGCAAATAAGAACTGCCAAGACTTCTGTTTTTTGTCTGGTCTGCAGGAGAGGTAAAGTAGAGGGTTTGAGTCCTGAGTAAGACACGGTTACCAATCGCTGTGGTCCAGGGAGAGAGGGCAGCATCCAGGAGAGTCCATTTGGCTGCACTGCTTGCCTCTAGTGGAGTACATGCTCTCCTTGGGTGAAGCAGCTGGAGTTTTAGTGTGTGCATTCCTCTGTTGAACTAGCTATCGCCTCTGTGTCAGATTTAAGGCAGCTGAACAGAAAGTTAAACTTCAGACTTGTTTGGACTCAAGTCAGCTCTTCCATAACTCAGCAGCAGGTGAAGCAGAGCAAGTGCAAGAGAGGTGTCAACACCTATGGCAGGGTCCATCGGGTCTTAGAGCCTGCTCAGACTATATTTTGCATCCCAAACTGGTAAAAGTGTGAAATCCAGAGATCTCAGTGTGGCTGCTGGAGCCTTGGGTGCTTTGTATCTCTTGTGACAAATGCTGGCAGGCAGTCAAGGACATTTTCTCTTTTGTTCGTGTTACGGGACAGGGCAAGACTGGAGCCAGCTCAGGCTGAGCTGACATTCACACTGGTGCAATGCTTCACGAGGCTTGAGGAGGGAGAGGAGCCTGAGCTGAGCATGCTTATCCAAATTTTTCCTATTACCCAACTCTTCCTTCCCCTGTGGTCCGGCCTACTCCCTCTCAGATAGTTTCACACAAGGCAAATTCATAAGAGAGATGGATGCAGTGGGAGATGATGTTTTTCCACTCTTACATATCCTCAGCTGGAATCCTGCTCTGGTTCCAACCTGTGCAGTGCTGCATGCTAGGCCTGAGCACTGAACCCCATTCTAAAGAATGTGCTGCTTCTTATCAAACCATGATATTTCCTCGGGAAAGGGGGAGGTGGAATTTTGCTTGTTATATGCAAAAAATTCCTAAGCAATCCTAGGCTACCCTGGAAAGCATCTGGAAGCTTTTGAGCAAAAAAATAACCAAACATCTAAAAGCTACAGACTAAAACTGGCAACACATATGCACCCCGTGCAGTGCCCCCGTGGGACTTCTGTTGAACCATTGAAGGGTATTAAGTTAGAAGGGTGCTGAGACAGGAGACTGACACAGTCAGTAGTGGAAAAACTTTGCTTGCAAAAAAAAAAAAAAGTTCTTTAGAAGACCCAAAGCTTCATAATTAAGTTCATAATTACCATCATGGTTTTAAGAGCATGTTGGCCCAATTCATCTGAGAGTACTCTCTCTCTCCAAAATGCACATGTACCAGCACTGTCATTTCCAGCCATCACTCAGGTACTCAGGTTTCTGGCCCTGCCTGAGGTACCTCTTGGTCTGGTACGCCACCAGACCTTTATAATATGTTACATGTTTTAGTAATTTCCCATCTATGTGTGAGGAGTTTGTTTGGTCCGTTGCAGGCTGTGATTAGTGCTAATGAAGACAAAGGTTGAATTGTATCCTGTGCTTTGTGGAGCCTTATTTAATTCCTTCCCCCCTACTGGGTTAAGAGGCAGAGGGGCTGGAGATGGTCCCACAAACTGCTGCAGGGTGGGAATACGCTGTCTGGCCTGTTGGTGGGGATGCCCAGTGATGTTTTGTCACCAGTCTTGGCTCCTGGTGTGATTTCTCCATAAGAAATCTCTGCTTGTGTCTGCAGAGATGCTGGGTGCTCAGGGGATTGTCCCTTATTAGTGAGACATGGATGCTTCCATTTGACATATGGATCATTCTTAGAACCTTTTGGTAAGAATTTAATTCTAACGTGGTCTAAAACTTGGGCAGAAAGGGAAGGGCAAGATTCTAATGTATGTTAAAAAATGAAGGACAGTGAATAACGGGCTTAAAACCCTGGATCAGATTTTTACTCATGTTTCAGCACTCAGCCCAGTTGCCCTTTCCCATCTCTTCCCTGCTGAGTGCTCGGTGGAGTTATCTGCCTTTGCTCTGTCCTCTTCTCTGACGTGCTCTGCAGCACCAGGATTCCCCACGTGCCTGTTGGCTCCTTGCCCTGCAGGAGTGAGAATCTTCGAGTTTGCAATGGGAACATGACAGCTTTTGATAGGGCAGGTGAGACATCAGTGATGGTGTTTAACCAGCGGCGACACTGTTAGGCTTTGGCTGTCTTCTGCAGCCTAGAGAACAGGCAGTAATGGGCAGAGTGGGACAGGCAGGGAGGCCCTGAGTGAGCCCTGAAGGCAGGAGAAGACCAAAAAAGAGCAGAGAGCTGACACAAGGGGAGATTTGGGATGGGAAAGAGGAAATCTTAGAAATGTAGGGAGGCTCCAGGGAGCAGCTTGTTGTAACCACACAAGTTTGTCAGAGCTACAGAGGTGGGATGAAAGAGGAGACCACCTTCACTAGGAGTCAGCCTCTAAGAAGGTGTGGGGAGGAATATTTGGGAACCATTTTGTTTTCCTTTCCTGTCACTGTGTCTGTGAAATTGGTCAGTTCATCTGAGCACCCACCCGGGCACTCAGTGTGTGGGGAGCTGTGTCTGGGAGACTGACTAATAAATTTCACAGGGTTTTTATTTTCTGTATTTTCATTTAAACATTGACATCACATCTCATTACCTTCCTTTGGCTTTAATTAGCAATCCCGTGGAATTAAGAACCATTAAATTCCTTGAGACTTCAGCCTTGGGAATTTGCCCAGAGTCACAAAGCTTACAGGCCTTCACAAGGCTTGACTTTCCTGGAATCATCTCCCCCTCCCTGTTTCATCCAAGCCTTTGTTAAAAGGAACCATCTTTTCGGTTTTGCTAATTAATTGCTCTAGACAACCAGCAGATGTTTTCTAGCCTTTGAAGACCAGGCATAGCCAGGTATATAACTTCTGCAGCCTTACACTGCTTGCCTATGCGATGCTTGAAGCTCAAGAGAAAGACAAACTATTTTAGCCAAATAAAGAGTTATAATAACTCAGAAGAATACCATCCCCCTATAATGGATAGGATGAATACACCCATCCCTTTAACAAAATTTTTTCCGGTTGTGGGGCATAGCATTCAGTGGACCGAGAATAAAATTATCATTCACTATATCTGTTATGATTATTGATTTATTTATTTATTTAGACTTTATGATCCTAAAAGGCAGTGGTTAGAAAAGCCACAAAGGTAACCATGGACAATGCAAGGGCAGAGATTCAGGCCTGAACCATACTGAGTCGAGCCTTTAAGCCAGGAGAATATCTGCTCTGGTTCACCCACAGTAACTGTTTGCAGTGCATGGACTGTTTGAGTGACCTCCCTCCCTTGTGTAGGGTTTTTTCGTAAGTTCTTTGGAAAAAAAAATTGCCAAGACTTGTAAGGATATCAGTTAGTACAGCAGAACTGGTGGGTCGGGGAACTTGCTCTTCCCTCCCGTTGTCTACATTATTAAAAATTATTTCCCTGAAATAAATGCCATCAATCAGTGCCAGCTGCAGTTTAGCGAGAGCTTGGACAAGGACAAACTGCGCTGTTTGGACGAGTTTAACTGCAGAGCAGTGAAACGCTGGAAGCAGACTGATCCTTTTCCCAGGAAGAAAGTGTATTCTGCTATCAAATATGACAAGAAGGGCAACCCTTCGCTCCTGCCAAATTGCATGGGTACAGAGCAGAGACAGGTTAGGAAATGTGACGAGTGAGAGCCAAGTGTGTCCTATTAATGGAGACATAGGTCTCACTGCAGTTTTACTTCCATGTCACGCCAGGCCGCAGCGTCGCTCCTGATATACTGTATCAAAACTGGAAGCTGTTTGGGTCCAACAAACTTCATCAGCTGCAAAAAGGAAGAGATGTTCTTGAGAGAATGTTTGAGACCAATGGTTGAAAGAAAGAAGAGGGTGTTTTCATTGTGGCTTTTAAAAAAACCCAAAACGTAGGATGAGATGTTGTTAAAATTAGAACCAGTAGGAGATGAGAAGGGCTTGTATTTAGAGTGTGCAGAAGAACTGGGGAACGCTTGAGGAGAGTGGTGGTCTTAAAACAGTGAGTGAACTAAACCATAGCTACCTCTTCTGCTTAGGATCTTGCCACCCATCGCTTTAGCTCCCACTATCCAAAGTGGTTATTTTGGCATGAATTCACATGTGCTTGTTTGCCTCTCTTGAGCATCTAGCTTGAGGTCAATAGTTTAAGGAGAATTGGCCTGAATTCTGGATTTTTTGTGCAGAGCAGCCACGTTTTAGTTGTTGCTACTGTTTCACTGTTACCTTGTGACAGATGCAAAGGAAATGGGCGTAATTAAGGTCGAAAAGGTGTGGTCAAACATGGTAATCAGACAAGGCGTGTGAGTTTTGGGGATGCAGAATAGTTAGCAGGAACATGCTAGCTGTTTCCACAGGGCCTGCAGCTCAGCAGTGTGGATTGGTTCCCTGAATTCGATCAGATTTGAAGCCCGATTTAAATGTGCATTCAGAAGCAAGAAGCAGAACTGACAGTGATCTCTTAGCAATTACAGTGGTTAAAATAGAAAAAAATATGAGTTGGGGTAGTTGAGGCTCAGGCCTTTTCAAACTCATGAACTTACAAAGAAAGGCTTAGAGATTGCTGTGATTTAACATTGATGTTCCTCAACTTACAGGCCTTCTTTTGACTGTCTGGCTGTTTCCAGCTACAGCACTAGGAGGGCAAATGCAGTCCAAGGTCCTTATGGCTCATAGGAGCCAAAGAAGAGTCACTTCAGAGTCTTCTGTGTGGGAGGAGGATTTTCAGCATGTCATTTGCACAGTTTCAGCACAGGAGAGACGGGGAAAAGCAGAGGCACTTCCCACCTCAGACAACTTTCAATTAAAATTCCCCTTCGAAGAGTTGACACTGTATCTCAGGAGAGGTTAACAGCATGGCACAGAAATGTGAGAGCATACTTGAACAGATCCCCTATAGAAATGTTAAGCTCAGCTGACACAGACTCCTCTTTTGAGCCCAGAGAAAAGATTAGTTGGGTTATGCAATTGCTGGAGCTGGCATAAACCAGCTGCATGCCAATTACTAGCCTGTATGCAAATACTTATGCTGAAACTCAGGATGCAGCTGGACGTGGGTCTGGGCACCCTTCCAGGATTGTTCCAAGCCACATTATGACAGTTTTGAAAGAGAAGGGCTCTATGGAACCAGTAATTTTTTACAGCCTTTCAGAAAATGGAGGAAATTACCACTACATCCAGATCTTAACTATTTTTTTTCAGAGGGAAGGAATTTCTGCATGCTGATGCCAATCAGGATGTACTTGAGGCACTTGCGCTCCAAGACAGAAGGCCATCAGTCTGTTTGCCAAGTTTAAGGCCTGAGTGCCAGATGCACTTGGGATAGAAAGCAGGCTGCTTGGTTTGTCAGTGGCTGGAGGAAAAGAACTGAAAAATAAACCACCAGATAATGCCTGAGCTGAAGCTCCTGGGGATGCTGCAGGGAAACCCTGCTGCATTCAAGACACCCCTGGCCTGCCGAGGTTTCTGTTTCTATTGCTGCTTGACTTCCATGTGAAAAGCACACTTGGAAGGTGTGCAGCAGTGATGGCAAGCAAACTGCAGTGCAACGTTTGCTCTACTATAAAAAGCTGATGCCAGGAGAACAGGGACATTGTAGTCTCACAGTTACTTATCTCAGCAGATGGAAAAGATAAATTGAGAGCTGCCACCAGCAGACATGAAACATTACAAGTTTGATCAAAATATTATATAGTAAATGTTCTGACAAGGAGAGGGTTTTTAAGTGCTTGTGTCTGTCTTGGCAACACAGAAGCGAATCAGCCTCGTCCTGTGTGGAGAAATGAGATGAATATCCTGTGAGGAGAGAACTTTGTAAAAACTTTTGGGGAAAAAATAAAAATAAGTTCTCTCAGTGCTGTTTCTCAAATTTGGCCCACATAGATGATAGGAAATGTAATACAGTCTTCAGTGGAGAGATGGAATCCTTAAGGGTTCAGTTTGGCTCAGTGGACCATATAGCTATTAGGTGGCTCTGAACACCAGCTTCTACTTTTTCTTCCTTGGAGTAGGACTCTCTATTCACTTCCTCCCCATATTTCTTCAGATTTCCTTGATTGTTGGCTGCCTGCCCTTGATGTCAGGGAAGGAAGGAAGTAGGATGAGTAGGAGCAGAAACCATTCATCTGGAGAAATGCTTCAATCGCAGCAAAAGCTCTAGACAACTTATGAGGAATAACGAACATAAAGCCATCACAATGAGTCAGGAAGGGTGGCTTGGTTGTGCATCAGCTATGTAACATGCTAGAGGGCATAGGTAGCATTTCAGAAGGGCAAAGTGACACCAAGGTCTGTTCAGTCTTCACTGAACAAATTTAGAAGATGCCTCATGCAGAAAACAAGGGCTGTGTTGTGAAAGACACGGGCAAGGCAAGCGCTGATACAGCTGCTTTGGGTCATTACACCAGATTGTGTCCTACAGGATGCTCATTATTAAAGATAAACAGACAGCAGAAATAAATTCCCGTACTGGGGTATCCGTCAGAGCCTCCAGGCTTTCTGGGGCCTGTTGGGGCACCAGGAGACTTTGCTCCATTGGTGCACCCAAATGTGCAACACATCATCTCCCCTTCTCACCTTCTGTGAGCAGGGCAGAGAAGAGATGATTTGTTTTGGATGCAGAAGTTTTAGTGATTTTTGTGTAATCAGATGCTGTGCATTCTTGCTGAAATCCGTACTCGGAGGTATGATTTTTTGGAACAGCTTAAAGGTAAGCACTCCCAAGGTGTGCTGTAGGAGGACTCTCTGAAGAGGCACATGCACCAGCACCCTGCACAAAGAGCTCATCTCTTCATGAACACGCCGTCACTGAGAACTGGGATGCAGGTGTTCCCATCAGGGAGGGAAGTCTGTGGTGCCTGAATATTAAGTCATGGCTCCTGTGAATGAAGTGAATGCTCATTTCTGGCTGTTGGTGTATTACTGCTCTTTTTGAGCTCAAGAGCGTGTGCCTTCTGGGGTGAGCCGGCAATGTGTCACACTCTCCTTAGACAGTAATTTGAAACTCATCAGTGATTCACTGCAATGACTTAAATGAATACAATTTTCTTTTTTGCTTCCAAAAATCGAAAGCTTGAAGGGGAGCAGTTCTTTTCATACTAAAAGCTGTAATAGTTCTTAGTCCAGACATCCCCTTTGCATGAAATGGGGGACAGAGACAGTGACAGAGGTTCTGTGTTTCAAATACTGTAGCATTTCTTTATACGTGCATGTGCTGTGCTTTTAAATGTGTTATCTTTCAGATGTGTGCTTTGTATTAGCACATACTTATCAGTAGATAAAATTTTAAAGTTAGGTTTGCTTTCATAAAAACTTAGAGAACGGATTGCTTATGGAGTGTTGTAAATACTGTTATAGTACGTGATTAATAATCGTAGGAGGACAAAATAATTTGGGTTGGAAGGGGTATCTGGAGGTCATCTGGTCCAATCTTCTCTCAGAACAGGACTAACTTCAGACAAGGTTCAGGTTGTTCATTGTTTATTTAAATCTCTAGAGATGAAAATAGCACCAATTTTCTGGTCAGTCTGTTTCTGTGCTGAACCGCACCATTATTGTGAAGAATATTTATCTGATCAGTGTTTCCCGTGTTGCAACTTGTGCCTATTGCCTCTTCTGCTTAGGCTGTGCACTTCCAAGAAGTCTGTGTTCCCCTATAGTCTTCCTTTAAGCAGAGGCAAGCTGCAATTTGGGATCCCCCCTCCCCAGTCAGTGCTTCTTCAGGCTAGAACAAGCCCAGGTCCTCTCACCTCTCATATGTCCTCCAGCCTCTTCCATGGTGGTTCTTCTCTATACTCTCTTGTAGTTTGGCAACAACTGTGTGGTGCTAGGGCACCCAAAATGGACCCAGTGCTTCAGATGCATCTTCCTGAGCACCCAGCAGTCACCTCCCTCACCTGCTGGCTCTGCACCCACTGTGTAATCACCCTTTAGCACTGCATGGGTGCACTGCTGATTGCTGCCCACCCACAAGACAGCCAGGACCTCTTCTGCCTCTATTCCTGATTTGGAGAAACCCACAGGAAGCCCATTGGATTGCTATAATGCTAAGTTTTAAATCTGGTAATCTACTTGTCAACCCCATAAATTCTATTAAGTAAACAGTAACTCTGACACTTGGCTTCTAAGACCGGGCTCAGAATTAGACTGGACAAAGTGAGGCAATTACCATCTCCTCCTGAAAATTAATATCCCTGTGACAGAGCCAATATATTACAGGAAAGCTCCTCACCTGCAAAGTCAGTTGGGTCAAAAAACTTTGAAAAGCTCGTGGTAGGAAAAGAAGGAAACAAATGAGGTGGGTAACTGTAAACAGGTACCACTGCTCCTGCAGTTAACTATCTGCAAAGGAAATGGTGGAGCTGAGGGTGATCATTCAACGTTGTGTTAACCCTGTTGTTATTTAACATCAAGACATGTAATACTGAAGGCAGGTGTGTGGTTAACAAAAGTAGTGTTGGTTGGAATCAGTGCACCTTTCTATCTTCTCTCATCGAAGCAGAGTAATTGTTACAGAGCAGGAAGACTCCTCCAGAGTGGAGTGGAAGGAGATGATTTAAATGCAAGCATGAGCCAACACACTTTGGGGAATCAAGATCCAAATAGGCAGAACCTGCTGTGGTCATTGCAAGGTAGGTTAAATTGAAAAACCACTATGACAAGTGAATCTAGTGGGATTGGGGAGAGAGACCATTTCCTTTAGCACAGGCCAAGTGTGTTGAGTTATAAAACCAAACCAATTACACTTCAGAACAGGATTATTTCTGGAGAAAAGAAGCACGTCTTAAATTAAGCTTATACCCAACTGTTGGATGGGTGAAGGGGTTTTGTGTTACTTGTTTGATTCAGCTGTTTCTACGCTCTTCCATAGTATTTTGGATCACTTTCTCCGTGCACTGAACCCTTTGGGACTTTGTAGCTGCATTTTGTGCCCAGTTGCCTCAGTAACTGCTCAGGGTGCAGGGTGAAATGAGGCCCATTGCTCTGGCTTGAAAACCACAAAGGGCTGGGATAATTTGCAGTGTTGTTTCTTTTTATAAAGTAACCAGTTAAATGATTTGGAGTCTCATTTTAATAAGGTTGTGAAAAGGAGGAGTTCCAGGAACGCTCAGGCAGAGGAATAATGTGAGCAGGTACACATATCTTCTTTGAGTTGGTTTAATGTCACTAAACCTGTTCATGAAACATATATTCCCTTTTGAGAGAGGACTTAAAAAAAAAGGAGTGGCCCAGAGCCTGCTGTCCTTTCATAAAGTAGCTAAATGACTTGCAAAGACCCTGTGAGCTCATCTTCACACACATTTGTGTTGAAAAAACTCAATTGAACTCAGTGAAAGGTAATCAAATGACTCTGTTTTTATTTAGCAGCAAAATAGGGAGCTAGGATTGGAAGATTTATTCTCAGGTTCTACAATCCAGTGCCATTAGTTATTGAGCATTTAGAAGCACAGACCCACGGGCTGCACATAACAGTGATTGCTTTTGATAGAAATAAAGAATATCTTGCTGTTACCATCAAGCCTTGAAACTGACTTCTAGCTAATGACCCAAATAATCTTTACTTGAAATTGTGTAATTGAGATCGAAGGCTGTCTAGGGCTTCTAACTGGGACACGGATTCCACATCCATGAGCTTTTGAGTATGGTCGTTGAGCTGAAATGGAGAAGGTTAAAACTCTCATTTTCATTACCAAACTCCCCCCATCTCCCAATACAAATGTGACATTTCAATTTTACACAGTCCAACTCTTCTTAAATCATCTGTATAAAAACTTGAGATCTTGATTGATGATGGATGAGCTATTGTCTCCTAAAGCACCCAGTTCTCATTACCCTTTAAGACAGAGCTTATTAATGATGGACCTGAAGTGCTTTCCCAGTGGGTCAGCAGCAGTCAACTATTCTGAGAGATCGAAAGACTTAGTTTGGCATGAAATTTCCAGGCCAAAGCTGGTTTTGGATAATGCATTCAGCATCTGGAGTGAAATATGAGAGTGTTTTGGGAGTGATACAGTATCAGACAACAGATCCCCATCACTTGGGTGATGATAGTGAAGATGCAGCTCTGTGTCATCCTGCAAAGGTGCTTCAGCTCTAGTGAGGCTGACCTTGGAAATTAAGGTATCATCAGCATGTGTTATATAAAATGTATGTACAGGGTATGCCTGTATGTGGTGTAGTATAAAGGACAGCTGTTTCTTTAGCAGTCAATCAGCTTGGAAGGTGTAAGATATCTTCTGGTTTGGTTTTGGAGTGGTTACAGTGGCTGTGCCCAATGGTTTTTCCTAATTAACTCCCTCCCTGCTCTCTGCCCACTTTGGAGCTAGTTCTTTTCCCTCTCACATGCCTTCTTCCAGTTCATCATGCCAGCTGGCTTCATAGCACCAGAGAAGAGCTTTTAATTTGCAACCTTGAATAGCAAAAGCCCTTTTATAGCCAATTTTATACCAATTTTATAAACAGATTCTACAGCTAAATAGATGCTTACAGCCCCCATTGCATATAAAGACAAACTAATAACTTTTACTTCAGGGTACATTGCAGAATGTGAACATGTTTTGCCAATTTAATCCACATTAGAAATTAGATAACAGACCATGAGGGATTACATGTACACAAGAAAAAGTCAGCTGAAGAAAATGCCCTTTTAAGAGAGGGATGAAGCAAAGTGTTTTCCATCTTGGATCTAAGCAGACACCATCCTTGCAGAGCCAGTGTCCCTTTGCCTTATTTACAGTGATCTTAAGCTTTGGTAGCTGGTTAAGTGTTTTCATTGACTCCAATCAAACTCATCCCGAGCCCCTTTTCCAACTTGACAGACTGAGTATAAATTGAGTGTGATGTGCCTGTTTGTGTTCCCTGGAATTTTATGGACAGTGGGAGATATTTGTGTTTCTGGGTAGCCAGAGACTGTACATTTCCAGTTCTCCTGTTTTATTGTACTGTAGGTTTCCAGAGTTCTGTGGGAATGGTTCACAAGGCTAATGACTGTAAGAAAATAGCAACTGGTAAAAGATAATACGTTTCTGATTTAGCTTCCTGAATCAATAACCATTTAAGAGAATTTTAATAATATGTAGATGTAGGTTCCCCACAATCATTTGACAGCAATAAGCAAAATGACAGAAGTCAGTGGGAAGTGCATTTGCTGATTTATTTTCATATAACTGTGTTTACAGAATTATACTGCTTTTAAGCCAGTAAAGTAGCTCTAATAAGGATGATCATAAGATTTTGCATTCACTTCAGAATCAAGGGGAGAAGACCTTGGTGCTACTCCTTTGCTCAGGGCAGGGCTTCAGCCCTGGAGCTGAAATGGGAGATAATGGTACTCTGAAGTGTGGCCTTACAGGAAGGAATGCAAAGTTGTCTGACAGCTTTAGGAGCATTTCTCCCACTGAAAGCTAGTGGGTCTTGTGCTTGAAAATGCCCTTTTGTAACTCTGTGTCCCCAAGCAATGAAGAAGCCCAAGGGTGATGCTTGCTGCCAGTGCGGGACTGGCAGTGTTTCAGGCAGCAGTTGGCAGAGCCGGGTGTTCTGCCCGCTGTCCCAGGCAGCAGGGCTGTTTTGCAACTAGTGATTTTCCAGTGTCAAAAAAAAATTGTTTTGGAAGACAAAAATACTCTCCCCGAAAGGTATATTAAAATATATTTCACTGCGAGCAGTCCTTTTTAGTGCTTCTTAGGCAGGAAGAGGCTTCTTTCTTCACAAAATTCACTTGAGGACTTTCCAATCTCTCTCCTGCTCCAGCCTCGGCAAGAGTTCACTGAAGAAATACCTCAGGTGTTGCACACAGGAGAAGAAACCTGTTTCTGTGCCTGGCTTCCTTTGCTAGCTCTCCTGTGCAGGCAGAGATCCTTCCTTTCTCCTCCTGTTCGTTGTTTAACTTTATCTCTCACTTTCAGGGCTGTAAATTAAAATGAGATGATGACTTTATGATGATGAGTTCATTATACAGTAACTCTATTGTATATTGATTACATTTTTGCTTCATTTGCTTAACATGTAACAGGGTTTATTAGGTCTTCCCAGGCATTGTTCTTGCTAAAAGAGGGCAGAGAAGTGCAAAATGCATTTGAATTTAAGTCACTGAAGCCAATGCATCTGTGCTAATTTACACATACCGAGGACTCAGCATAAAGAAAGTTAAAGATAGCAGTCTGGAATGGGAAGGTAGAATGGAAACGAGTCTGGATCCCAGGGAGCAGGAAGAGTCAAGCACAAATACTTTAAAAATTGCACTAAACTTTGAAGTCAGGATTACTTAATATCCACAGGAGCCCACCTTTGTTATTACTACTCAGGTTTATCAGTGCCTCAGCAGATGAATAGACCTGTAAACTTTAATCCTGTCCCCTGTGAAAAATGGTACAGTGCAAGGCGAATGGAGGTACTGCATCACATTTTTGGGAAAGAGCAGCAGGGACAACACTTACTATTCAGTGATGTGGCAAGTCAGAGCATTTTCTGTGTTTATGTTCAGTAAGTCACAGTGAAAGCTGTCAGCTTCCCTTAAAGTACAGATGGGACACTTTCTGGTTACTTTTATGCTCAAGTCTTTCTCCACAGATTGAAACTATTAGAATTACTTTCAGATTGAGGTCTTGCCTGCTATACAAGAATGCATCAAAGTTTCTAGCAGGAAAAAAACTTTGATAGTTATTGCCATGAGTGAATGCTCTGAAACCCAGAAATTATGCCAACTTAGATGTACCAATTGATAGAGGAACTATGTGGAATCGTGTGCAAGTGTTTAAGAAGCTACAAATGCAGATTTTACAGATTTTCATGGCTTGTTAGATGTTATTTTCCATTAAAATCTGGGCCATAATAGATTAGCTAATCCAGTTTATCTGGAATAACGCAGAGAAATCATTACCAGTCATGTTTTCAATTGTCCTCCAAGTCCCACCTTTTCCCCAGAGCAGAATTGCTAACAGATGCTGTGTGTTTTTTTTCAGGGATCATAAGAATATCATACAGACAGATCATTGCTATATCCCTAATCCAGATTCCTTTCTGCATAAGATTATTATTGTTGTTTTCATTTTAAGACCCTTTTCAATGAAAAGCCAAGCTTTTAAACCAGAGGTTTCTAAGAAATACTAATACTGATTAATATGGTGGAAAGATGTATTTACAGATGACTCTTTATTTAATGCATTCTTTGTCCAGGCTGCCCCCTCTACGTGCTGAGGCCTGTAAACCCCCAAATTAAAAAAAATTAAATAAATAAATGTAGTATTCCTTCCTTGTTGTTTGTTAACATTAGCATTCCCACTACAGCTTTTAAAGGTTTTCCTGGGAGATGAGGGCTATCAGATGATCTTAATCATTGCTACCCTAGTCAAGAACTATTCTTAATGTCTCTGTGAGCAGTGTGACACTCCTGGCTGTATAGCACCACTTAATGTCATTCTAAGGTGTCATTAGTAACTAACCTTCAACATTTCTTTGCTGAGGCTTGAATCTGTGACTCTAAGTGGTGCCAAAGGTTTTAGCTGCTTAGCTCCTGTTAGTTTTAATGAAAGTCACGTGGATTGTCCTCTGCTTTGGAAATAGGAGAGCCAGGTTAAGTAGAGCAACTGTGAATTTGAACAAGAGTTTAGAGGGTAAAAAACCAAGATACTGCTTCAGAGGAAACCCTGCTGCTACAGCCAATAACTGTGAGATCATTTTCAGGTTGAGATTTGACAAATCAAGACTTTAGAGACATGGCAGCAAAACAATTTTTAAACAAATTCTTATAAACACAAACATTTAAAAAAAACCCAAACCAAACAACAAAACTGAACGCAAAACCCCACAACAATTAAAAAACCTCAAATCTGCTCAGAAGCCATCTCCCTTCAACAGAAAGCCTCCAGCAAGTCACGTCAATGGCAGTTTTGGATCACAGTATTGAGATGTGGATCATTGCTGCTGAGTATTTGGGTATTTTGGATCAAGGAACACAGGCTTATCATTAAATATGCTTTTCCAGACATTGTGATGACTGGACCCTTATCCTGTACTGAGGGCTTAGAGGAGGACATTATTATAAGTTTTAAGCATTTCTGTGTATTTATTCAATACAGTATAGTGTGGGTGATTGCTCATTTTTTTAAAGTCATTTAAGTGTTAAAGGTTATTTTACTCACAAATAACAGAACTGTTCCATACATGATTACACTGGAACAACAGGTAAGCCAGTTTAGCAACTGTATGACTCGTCTTCATCAGGTTTCTTTTGCATGTAAATAAAGGGTTGCTGTTTACAAATACTCTAAGCTATTTGCCCTCTAGTTTTCAGAGTATTAAGTAAGATTACAGTGAGAATTTTTTGCATTTAAATTTCATATCCTCTCTCTCCAGCATGCAGAGCAGCAAATAGATTCGATCAGCTGTCTGTCTAAAGTCTTAGAAGTATATTCTCTTGTTCTTTTATGCAGAAATACTGAATGGAGGGGTGTATGTTGGCCAGAACAAATTTCTTTGCTTCGCAGACACCATTCATTGGCAGGACATCGTGCGTAACCCCTGGGCCTCCAACTTCACCTTGGTTCCAACGAATGGCAGCTCAGGATGTAAGTACTGCTTTTATTCTTAGCATTGTCATCTACTCAGCATGGTACAGTATGAATATGGCCACGAGTTTTCCCCGATCCTCTGTTACGGTGAATTGTATTTGTAACGTTTCCCTTCATTGTTCCCTGCGTTTTTCTATGTTTGTACACTGCTTGGAGGACCACTTAGTCTCATCTTAAAAACACTGTGTCTGTAGAGAGTATTTGTGGACATCATAGGTTTTCTGGATTTTCTCTCATCTACTTCCTCTCTTCTGCTTTTTTTTTTTTTTTTTCTGTGTGTTGCTAAAGCCACTGTGCTGCTGTGGAAGCGCAGATGTTATTGTTTGCTTTGCATTTTTTCCTGCTGCTCAGGCTGGTCCTTGAATCACAATGGTCTGTCTATGGCATCATAACTAGCTGCTGGAGTATGCAGCTTGCTGATACAAGCTCATCAATATTTTAACTTTAGATGAGAAATGATCCTCAAAGAAGTAGTTATCCTCTTGTCTTGTGTGTATATCCCTGAAGAGAGAGAGAGAGAATTTGCAGAGCATGCGGTGTTCTTCACAATGTAGCCAATAAGTCTCTGGTTTTATTACATTCTCTTTATTTTAGTGCTTTCGATGCCAAACCTGAAATATCTGTGTGCTTTGATTAATTTGTTTGATCCATTTATCTATTTCCCTTCCCTAGAGTTATTCACCTTCAGTAGTATTTTGATGATTCTTATGATTCTTGCAGCGATACTGAATTCTAGTCAACGGTGGTGACAGTGACATGGAGTATTTAAGTAAAATGTTCTGTAATGCAGTAAAGTGCATTCAGAATGAATACTGTGCTATTAAACAGTACCCTTAGGATGTATCAACACTGAAATTCAGATACAGGCTGGGAAGAAGTTTACATCAGCTGTCAGAAGTGACACCACAGCAGATATACCGTTCTGAGCCCCAGTATAGCGGCATTCTGGATTGCTTACTGTATCAGGTGTCCCTCAAGGATATTTAAATGATTGGTTGCCTCTTTAGCTTTCACTACAGCCAAGGAAAAGCTTGATTGTATGGTGGGAACTCATGAAAAATAAAAAAGGTTGAGACTCTGGGTAAAGACCATTTGACAAGTCCCCATAATTTCAAAGCAGCAACGTGTTTTTAGCCAGGTTCTTTGTGTTGTAACAGATTTTTTATAAGGCTGACTTGGTTTTGTATATCTCACCTGTTACCCTCAAAACCAGAGCTCAGCTACTTGAGATAAGGCTTCCTCCAGGAGCCTGCCAAACTGCACTGCTCCTCGGTGTTCCAGCTCAGGATCTGAGGCTCATCTTGACTGCCTTCTGGCTGGAAACTTGACACATTTATAAATGCAGCCAGCCATCTTATTTGCATACTAAAAACCCCTCATTGCTGGTGATGATCAGTTCTAGGCAGAACTGATAAAACCTTTGAAAGTGAGGGAATGCCTGTACCCTTTTATGAGTTACTGCTTCAAGAAAAAGACTTGATTCTTACTCATATGTTCTGTTACTGGGTTTTCTTTTAACCTTTGCCAGTTCTTCAAGACAGATGCTTCTGCGCCACCAAGGTAATAAGCTCTTCTAAAATAGGCAACCAACCTCAGTGCTACCTTTTTGAGCTCCTGAAAGTTTTACTGGTGACTCCAGAGGAACCAGAACTGAGTACTTTTGGAATCACACCCTGAAAGCAGAGAAGGCAAATATTAGCTCCCTCAGCAAGACAAAAGGATGTATGTACCCAAGTTCAGTTTTCTTCAAACATTTTTTGATTCCTTTTGAGCTGTTTTCAAACATAGGGAAGGAACAATTCGCGCTTTGCCATTTGTGCTTGATCAATGGGATAAACAGCATTATTTCAGTGATGATTGAGAGCTGCATACTAAGGCAGCTTCAGTAAGGCAGCCACCCATATTTTGCTTTATTTTTTCCTTACTTGGGATGAAGTGGTGCACAGTTGGACTATATTTAATTCAGTAAACATAAGTCTCCGCCAAGAAACTGGATTCCATCTCAATATTATTCGTGAGTCCTGTGAAATTTGATTAAATTAGCTAATCCAAACCATTTCTGCCTTCACAGCTTATGTAAGTGAAAATCTAAACCCCGGCATACAGAAAGCCAACAAATTTGTTAATTGGTTTAAAAAGGGTGTTAAGGCTTTGGGAAACAAAGAACCCACCATCTAAAATAGCCTATAATTGAATACCTGTCTGTGTGGGGCTGCACACATGTATTAGGCACACACATATGACTTGGAGAAATGAACATTGAATTATAACCTTAGAATGGAAATCAGTATAGAATATAACTAAATGAGGTATATACTTCTCAATTTTGGCTCTCATGTCACTTTTCATAATCTGCTAGGCAGTGTGGGTGCTTGCTGTGCCCAGCCTTGCTAGTTTTTACTGCTGCAAATGATGCCCACTGTGTAACAAAGTCATTGGTTCCTTTCTGCATAGACTGTGACTCAAGCTGTGATCCAGCATGTGTATGTATTTACTGTTTGAATCTCAGGTGTCTCCTAGCCAATGCAAATCTTGGTGAAGTCCATTGGATCTGTAAGTACACCTTGCTTGGTGTTGCTGACAATATCCTAAGCTCAAGAGATGTCAAGGAAAGCCCTCTGGGACTTTCCATGTCAGAATATTTTGAAATGAATTTGTGGGTTTTACTTCTTATCTACAAACCTACATCAATCTGGGAATGTGAACCAACCAAACCTGCTATGTGAAGCTCTGCAAAGTCCATACTAGTAGTAATGTAGGAAAGTCTGTGGAAGTGTGTGGTCATGTAAGCCTTGTGTGGAAGTGTGGAGAGCAATGAGACTAAGACGATCCCAGGGGAGGCAAAACACTGGAATGGTTTATTGGACTTACAGGGTCATTTTTAAAGGGTTTAGGGTTTACATATTCAACAGGGGGTTGGAACTATTACAATTTATTACAAATAGGGAGTTTTTCAGGATGACATAAGGGGAAAACCCAGATTAACAAGTCTGGGGTCTTAGCAATTACCTCGTGGGGGAAAAACTTTATTTAGGGGATTCTACAGGAGAAAATAAGTACTCAGGTTTACAGGATGCAGGGAGTCAGGGAACACAATGGGAGAGATGTTCTACAGGATGCAGGGATTCAGGGATACAAAAGGAGAGATAAGATACAATAGGGTTTCTGCAGAGGTTTGATGAAATCCAGGTGTGGACCCTCTGGGCTGAGGCAGAGCAATCAACATCTGATAATATCTCATCTGCTCCTCAAATCAAGGTGTTTTCCCCAACTCTAGCACCCCAAGGCTTTCTGCAGAGTCCACTCAAATCCTTTTCTACTGATGTCATAGTTTGGGATCCAACATGGAAGTGTGTGGTCACGTAAGCCATGGCACATCATGTGCCGTGTTTAGCCATGACTGGCACGACCTGGGGGGGCAGCTTATGCCCTGGGAATTGTTAGGGCTGTTTCATTGAGAGCACCTCAGCAGTGGTTCCTGGCAGGGAGTATTTCTGTGGACAAAGGCTGCAAACCCCAGTGAATGTCAGAATCAGGTACTTCATTGTTCCAGCTGGTCCTGCAGCCTAAAATGCAGTTTAGTGTTTTGGCATCACTGGCATCAGTAGCAGATGTAAAATCTCCTCTGAAGTGTCTATGTATCCAAAAGAGCAAAGGCTCAACTCTGAGGAGAGCCAGGTTTTGGGCAATGCTGGAGTGCCTCTGGCAGGTTGATACAAATTCAGGGTCACGCTATGAGCACCTGTGCTTGAGGGTGTGTGTCGCTCCAGGCACAGCCATGATCCTTGTGAGGTAGCCGACACTTCGAGCTGCTGGTGCTCCTCCCTTCCCCAGCCAGCCAGAAGAGCTGATAATGGTCCAAGTTCGGGAATAATTTCACTTGCAACCCTCCCTGCTACTCCAAGGCAATCAACAGAGGAGGTAGACAAAAGGGCGGAGTGAAATGGAGATGCTTTGAAGGGAAATCAGTCCCCTGCCTCTGTGACTGCTTCATATCTTGTATCTGCCAACTCTGGCAATCTTCTTCATTTACATCAGTGCTAGACAGAAGAGAACATGGCCAGTGAACTCTAGGAATAAAGCTCTTCTGATTCCATTCTTTGCGGGCTTTCATTGTCACATCAGTGTTAAGAAGCCAGTTGAAAAGGCCGTGGCATCTTAAACACTGTCAGAAATACTGCAGATGTGAATTCTAAGAGCTGCTTCTCCATTTTTCTGTTTCTTTAGCCTAAAATGCATTCTACCTGTTGCTTCAAGTTCTGATCACATGAATGCAGGACAGCTCATGTCAGAGGACTTTGAATGACACGGGATTGCTGTTAAGATGCGCAGAGCTGGTGGCTGCCAGCATGTGAGGCTGCAGTGGAATAAACAAACCTTTTACCAGGGACCACACATGTTCCATCTTTCTACAGACAGATCCTCTGTGCCTGGCATTTCGACTCATGCTGAAATACAGCTAGTATTTAGTGTTTGCAGAGCCTTCCCACACTGGTATCTTGTAGCTGAAGCTTTTGGAATTATCTGTAATTTGAAAGCAGCCTTTTCTTCAATTCACCTGAATTCGGCGCTCTCAGCCTGGGGTTTGTAAGCTGGGCACCTCGCAGTGGGGATATCAAAAGCCTTTAATTCTCTAAGGAATAAAATTCTCCCTTCATGTTTATGTTACTGAAATTTTTTTTTCAATGTTCAAAATTGTTTTCTCTCCTTCCAAAAAGCGTCCATGAATTCAAGCATTAGCTAAGCATGCTTAAAGCAATGCTTTGCAAGAGCATATTCCCCTGTTAGCACATCCACTGGTTGGATTTAGTCCCTTAACTGAAGAGAGAGAGCTAGAAACCCAAAGTGCAACTCCCAGTGATGGTGCAAGAAATAAAGCAGGAAATTAGGATTAGACTTCTTGCCTGAAATGCCTCTAGATTAGTAGACAACTGCTCTCTGACCTGCTGTTGGGAGAGTGCAGGGAATACCTGGCTGCTTTGATTGGTGTCTTTAATGTTCTCCTTTGTTTTGTGGTTAGCAGGAACTGGCCAAGCCCCACATTGTGCCAGGTGAGCTCCTTTGCAGGATTTGACACGGACAAAATCAGAATTCTCAGAGGAACTTTACTTGAAGCCTCTGCTTCACAGAAAAACTTGTAGTATTTGAATTGTGCTGAGGTCACTTGCATAGCCAATAGCAAGTGTTCAAAACGGTCAATAATGCATTTAAAAATACTGAATCTCTGTGGATGCATGTTCATGATGGAGCTGTTCATGATGGTAACTGTTTGGATAATAGAGATTAAAAAATTACTTTCCATTTTCAAGTTGGTTTTTTTTGGTTGGTTGGTTGGTTTTTTGTTTTTGGGGTTTTTTTGTTTGTTTGTTTGTGGGTTTTTTGTTTTGGTTTGGGGTTTTTGTTTGTTTGTTTTTTTAAAAAAAAGCTGCTTTCCAAGGAGTTATTCAATAAAAATGCAGGACTGCATGTTGGCACGTGCCTGGAGTTGTGCAAACCTAATTCTATGGAAATTAAATCCATTTTAAAGTACTGTCCTGAACTGAAGTTTCTGCTCAGACTCTGAAGTGAGATCTGTGGAAAAAATCCCTTGATTGATCTGGCTTTTCAACTGTTAGCTGAGGAAAAAAGATGGAATTTTCTAGCAATATCCTTTTTTGGACAGCTTCAGTTACTTGCTCTTCGTAAGGTAGTACTCCTCTGTCATTGCTTTGTATCTGATTGCACCTGGCAATGCAAAGCCATCCAAATTCTGAGCTGCACAGAAGTACTGCTGCAGTGTTACATGGTACATAGGGAGACACATTTTGATCTTCAGTGATGTGCCTGTGATTCAATAAACCCCACGGTGTATTTCAGGGAAACACTGCTTTAAAACTTCATTCCGTTTTACCCATCGATTCATAGATTTTTCAAGGGCAAAAGAAGCTTTGAAACATCATTAGCACTGATTTCCTGTAAGTACCATCAGCTTGCCTGTCATTGGGCTCAGTAACTTCCCCAACTGCAGCTCATCTTCCAACCCAGCTTCAGAAGCAGTTCCAGCCCCCGTGAAGCTGGAGCTCCTGCAGCCGTGGGATGGGTGAGCACAAGGCTGTGGTCCTCTGTGCACTATCCTGGCAGTGCTCTGAAGCTTTGCAGAAGTGCAGCTGTCCCCCAAGAAGTTGGTTACTTCCCAGTATTAAAATGAGTAATACCAGCTTTATCTCTGATTCTCTATTACTTTCATCGCTAATTTGAACACAGTTTTAAATTGCAGATGTTGTTGCATCTCACGCTTCCTCCAGCTGACTCAAAGAGCTCTCAGAGCCAGCATTTTCTCCCTGCAGAAATGGCATGTACCATGTAATCAGCTCACCTCCTGATCCTTTTCCATAAGCTAAACAGGCAGGGACTTTCACATCTCTCTCAGTGAGGAACTTCTTTCCAGCCCAAGAATAATTTTAGTTGCTTGTCGTTGTAAACTATGTGTATTTTTCTATTTGCTTTTCGAAGGCAGAAACCTAAATGAGTATAGCATTTCATTACTGATTGAACCAATATCCCATAGAAATAAATATTGTATCGTTTGTGTTTCAGCTTCACACATCAGCAACACTGCCTGGTGTTCAGGCAGTTCTGAAATCTGTGTGATATAGAGACTCCCTTTTTTTTTTTTTTCCCCAGAAAATGTAACCTGTGTGTTGTATTTCGAAATATGCAATCCTATGTTTGGCTGTATAAAAGCCAGTCGGTGTGAGTGACTCCAGCTCACCCATCAGCTTGGCTCACTCTCTGATACTGGCTGCTCTTCACTGTAATTTGCTGGGATTTCTTTCTTCCTGTCATCTGTATGTTTTATTGCCTGGGATTTTTTAATAATTTCGAAACCTTTGGCTGGAATATTAAGAGGCATCAGTCCTGGGGATCCCTGAGGAACCACACCCCAATTGTATTATAATTGCTCATTTACAGCTACTTTTGGAGAGCCTCCAATTAGCTGGCTCTTAATGCATTTTTCATGGGTTTTATTAATATTGAAACATAGAGACAAATCTAATTAAATGTTTACCGCTTAGCCAGTGCTCTATATTTTAATTAAAGGAACAGAAAATGGACTTGCCAGCTGCACAGTTTCTTATGAAGTCAGCGCTCTGTTCTCCTGGTGCAGGCAATCCAGGCTGTCATTGATCTTACCTGCGTGCAGGTGTGTTTGGAAGCATTCCAGCTCAGTTTGACATACTTATCCCTGTCTGGTATGAATGTGGTCGATGTGAGTCTGTGCCAGCTCTGGATTCTTTTTTTTTTCGTTTTTTTCCCCTTTCTTAATTTTCTCTGTTACCCTGTCTTTGTGAGTTGCTTTATTCAGGTTTTATATCAGCCCTGATAACTGAGCATTTGCTGGGCTGTGTTCTACTGCAAGTTTTCCACATTCTAGCAAAAGGAGCAACAGAGTTTTTGGAAAGATACTTCTTTGAAATATTGCAGAAATGGGAATAATTTGGTAGAAACTTAGTTTAGTAGAAATGTCTCTTTATGTCAGATTAGTTTAAGTCCAGAAGCTGCTTACATTTCTTTAAACCAGTATAGGCATAAATCAGCCACATGGGTATATGTACATGCTTTTCAGCACACATAGTATATTCTTATACTGCGTTTCACAAAAAGCATGAGTTGATATTTACATAGAATTCTGTACAAGAGATAGGAGTGATAAGCTTTATAGTCTCCCTTGGTGTTAACAGTCTGTGTGTTTGGAGTTGCTGGCAAGGAGTGTAGGTGACTTTGTGTACAACCATTCATTGCAGCTACAGAACAAGGTCTGACAGGTGGCCAGCCCCTTGATTTAATGTTCAGGAGTGACCTTGTAATTCTTCACAGAGCACATAACTCATTTTTTGTACCAGTAGTTGCAGTATTAGAAAAGGATCATTTTATTTACACATAGCGATATATCTGGAAATTTATACTCAGGTCACAAACCATTGGGTGTTTAACTCTGAAGTAATTATGTGATAGCTATGAGGCATAGGCATTCCTCAGATCCTTGCAATCTCTCCCAGAAGTCCCAGCCTTCCACCAGTTCTCAGATATGCTGTGCCTAAACAATCTAAAATGATGTGCACGCCAGTGTTTCCAGCTACACCACCCAAAACAGACTCCTGCATAGGACCAGCCCTGCTATCATCAGGTGGCCACACTGGTGACATGGGGAGTCTTAGATCAGAGAAGGAGGGATGATGGAGTCCTTTCTCTCAGAGGTAAAAAAGCCATTGGTTAGTCAAGATTGAGGAGAGCTGAATGCAGTGGAAATACAAGGAAAGCTTTCATTTCATAGATGCTACTGTAACTGGAGAGAATTACATGTAAATCACAAGTATGTGTAAATCAACCCCCTAGGCCTCAGTACCGGGATGCAGGTGAGACAACCATGATTTGTCCAGTTACTTCTCCAAGGTATTTTGTGGTTTTTTCAAAGCACAAGGATTTTGCTCTGCAGAAGGCCGGAGTAACAGCAGTATATTTATATATGCTGGCAAAAAGAAAAGAGGGAATCGACTGATTCATGCTTAAAGCCACCTTTCAGAATAACTGGTGTATCATTTTTGGTGTACATCTAAATTGGAAACTACCTACGGAGAAAACAAGATTGCAGAAAGTGTACCCTGAAGACATTTGTTATTTCAGAGTTTGTTAAATTATAGCCTTTCACTGAGGTTATTGCTTGAAGTTCAATTAACATTTTAAATGTATGTTTGGAGACCAGCAAACAGGGCTTCAGCAGACAGGTGGTCTCTGTACAGAATGAGTTCCCTGCCACTGTGGCAAAGCCAGAGGAGAAGCTGTTCTTTTTGATAAAAAGCCACGAATTCCTAAAATGTTTCATGAAAGCTCCCGCCATGTGGCACACACTTCATGGACTTAGAGCACTGCACTTTAGCAGCAGTTAATGGTTCCATGGATATCTCAGTAGGAAAAAAAAAAATTATATCAGAGCTGAATGTAGACAACCAGAAAGTCCCACAAATGCCTTTTGTTCAGCATACATGAAGGTTGCTTTTCCTTCCCTTAAGAAATCTGTACTCAGGACAGAATTTATTTATTTACCTGGAATTGAAAGACAAATACAGTAACAGAAAAAATTGGTTTTAAAGAATAGTTTTTGCCAAGCGTATGTACCTGAAGATGGAGGAATACGTGAAATCCAGTGGGTACAATGAACCTGTTTTGCATTAGAATGGCAAGCTGAACTGCTTGAAGTTGCCTGTAATGTTTTTCCTCAACTCAGAACAGTGTGTTTTGAATAAAGGGAATCAGTTTAGCTTTCTAATAATACCTTCAGCCAGCATTTTCAGAAGGGATTTTTCAATTGGTGACTGCCCTTGAAACAGATTTGAAAAGCAAGCAGACATGGCATTTAATGGATATACACCTCTAACAGTTGAGTTACTGAATAAAAAGTAAGTAACAAATGCAAATAGGAATAAATAATGCTGTGAGGGACAGAACTCCTTAGGCTGCCAGAGCCTAATGCAGGGATCTAGCAAGGTTACTGCTACAAAGGTGGGGATCTTTAGGAGTTGTGGGTACAGAAAGGAGGGCACTGAGAAAGCCAGCATTAACAGTTTCTGAAGAACCTCTGACATGGGCATCTCCTGGCGCTGAAAATTATATTTTGGATAAAGATAAACAAAAAACCCTCAACTGCAAAACAATTCCCATCTCTGACAAAGTGCTGACCTGTTTTACTGACTGTCTTCCTTCCTTATTATGAACAGTTGCAGGGTGAAAGTCACCCAGCAAGTGGCACAGGTTACCGTGCTGATGTATAATAATATTACAAAGTGGCGCTGTTTCTGTAGCTGTAGAATTTAAGTAGGGCTCCACATAGTAGTGAGTGGCAACTGTTGGCAAATGCTTATCTTTTAATGGTAACCTGTGTGTGTATAATGTATTACTGCATACCACCTGTTTATAAGCAGATTGGTGTTTAAGCAGTGTAGTGCACAAGGGAGAGGCTTTCAGGTTAAATTAAAGCATGCCTTTTCATTACGAGCAGCTTTATCACAAACACTGGTGTTTCTGGAAAGTAAGAAATAAACCCTAAATACTGGGGATATTTAAAATAGTCTAATTGAATGGTAATTGCCAGATTGGTAGTGAGTGGGTAGGTGGGTGGAATTGGTCTTTCACAGCAAGCTGCAGCTGCTCTAGTGAGCTGCCTTTAAAGAGCTGCTTAGGGAAAGGAAAGGAAAGAAAGAGTGTGAAATCAGCTGCCTAATTGTGTCTACTGGATCTTGAAGCTGCTGTGTGCCTCCCACCCTGTTGAAGTTCTGTTGTTTGATCTGCACGATGCAAGTCCCAGCCACCCGTCAGAGTGGGCTTAGTTGGTGCTGCTGCACAAAGGTAGGTGTATCACAGGGGGTGGGTGCAGTGTTGGGACTACCCAGCCGGCTTCTCCCAACAATCTGTTCTTTCTTGCTTCAAACACAAAACCACCCCAAGACTTTGTTGCTACTGTACCTGTATTTCTGTAATGATTTTGTTACACATGCCTGTTTTCACAGAAATTCTCAGAACTGTCACTAAAGCTCCTGTCCTGTGCTAAAGCTCTCTGGCCACTGGTCTGCTCAAACCCAGGGCAGCTTCATGGTCTTGTTTCTGATTCCTTCACACCTTCTGCATGGAAAAGGACTTTGCTGGGTCTTCATATGGAGCTTAGTGAATGAAAAGGAAGTTTCTGTCTGCTAAACAATGGGCAGAAAGTAGCAAAGCAAAAAACAAGAGTGCATTTAATGCTCTTGCTGTCCCTCATGTGTGCCTTTCTGTAGGATCTCCACATTCTTATCTCCTTGGGCAGGAATTCAAAGGAGCTTCCCATCTCAACATCTTCTTTCTGGTCCTCTTGCAGGAACTTGTAATTTACCTTCAAAAACTCATAAAAGCCATCATCAGTGAAGTGTTCTGACATAGGGGAAATGCTGGAAATATTTGCAGAGTAAAATACTTAATTCAGTGTTTTCACATCGTTTTGTACGAATTGCTACTTCTTGTAGTGGGCTGACCCTGGCTGGACACCAGGTGCTCACTACAGCTGCTCTCTCACTCCCCTCTGCATTTGGACAGAGGAGAGAAAAAAACAGTGTAGAGGTGGGAGCAGTCACGTACAGATCACCACCACGGGCAAAACAGACTCAAACTGGGGATATTAATTGAATTTATTATTAACAGGGTCAGAGCAAGAAGTAAAATAACCTTAAAAACACCTTCCCTCCACCCCTCCTTCCTTCCATGTTCTCCTCCTAGCAGTGCAGGGGGACAGGGAATGGGGGTTACAGTCAGCTGTTGTTTCTGCTACCGCTCAGGGAGAGGAGTCCTTCCCTTGCTCCTGTGGGGTCCCTCCCATGGGAGACAGTCCTTGATGGACTTTTCTGGTGTGAATCCATCCCTTAGGCAGCAGTTCTTCCCAAACTGCTGTCCTGTGGGTCACTCCTCCATGGGTGCAGTCCTTCACCAATGAGCTGCACTGACATGGGTCCCCCACAGGGCCACAAGTCCTACCTGGGAAAAAACCTGCTCCAGCCTGGGCTTCCCTCTCCGTGGGCTGTAGGTCCCTGGCAGGATCATGCTCTGTTCTGGGCGTCCCACAGGATAACAGCCTCCTTCATGCATCCACCTGCTTCAGCATGGGAGCCTCCATGGGCTTCAGGGGTGTCTCTGCATCCCTATGGTCCTCCATGGGCTGCAGGGGCACAGCTGCCCCATCATGGTCTGTGCCACGGGCTGCAGGGTCTCAGCTCCGGCACCTGGAGCTCTTCTCCCCCTCCTTCTGCACTGCCCTTGGTGTCTACATTGATGTTCACATGTTCTCACTCCACTCTATTGAGTTCTGCTCAATAGCTTTCTGTTTTAAATATGTTATCACAGAGGCATTACTGTCATTCTTGATGGGCTCAGCCTTGGCCAGCAGCAGGAAGCCCATTCTGGAGCAGGCTGGCATTGGCTCAAGATGGGAGGCTTCTGGCAGCTTCTAACCAAAGCCACTCCGTTAGCTCCCCCCCCCCCACCAAAACCTAGCCCCAGAAACTCTTATAGAAACAACTTCGCACCAAATTCATCATATTACACCTACATCATAGTCAGATAATGTCCACAGCATCACCTCTGAGCAGATCTCTGATAACTGAATATTATCCAGGAGATTGCAGTGTGAAATTTGTTTATATGATTACTTTCATTGAGTTTTTGTGTGTAGCAAACACTTAATCTAAATATTGGAGTATATCCCCAAGCATTGTTTTCCAACAGAGAAAGGGCTTCTGTTGTCCAAGTATTCGTAATAATAGTTTTGTTCCAAATAGCTGGAGATACATTTCGAATAGGCCCATTATGATTCTTATTCAAACTTTCCCTAAAACTGGACTCCAGATTTCAGGGGAATGGAGAATTCCTTTCTACTATTTCCATCTAATTGAGTCAAAAGTTGGTGAAAACATTAGCAGTCCTAAATACACCCTGCCAGACTCTAGAAATACTACATGGCATCAAGAAAGAGTAAAATGAATTTTAAAAGCCACTTAAATTTCAACTTCTCATTTCCTTTCTTTGAGGTTATTACTTTGTTTAAAAAATGAAAACTGTATGCCTCTCTATTTGAACTTTATTACTGCTTTGGCTGCATTACAGGAGCATTATAACAGGACATTATTTTGACCTATGTGGTATTGACTGACTTGATCTGTTTGAGGGTGGATATCATGGTTTGTGGGGTCAGGGTATTCCCAGACCAGCGGGTCCTTGCAGCTGAGTTGTAGTTTTCCCCTGCCAAGCTTGGCAGGGGGGCTACCTGTCTTGCCCTGGTGGCTAACCCCAGCCACCCCAAGCACCAGACAAGAGACAAGCAGCTGGAGCTGATCTCAGCTGGAGCTGATCTGCTTTATTTTACAAAATGGAAGGTTTTTATAGGGCAGATAAGGAAGGTTTGAGAATAGGGGAAAGGTATGCAAAACTTGGATAAGGTATTGGACAATTAGCAGGGATTGATGGAGAAAAAGGGGGGATACATAGCTTTTCAGATAACTTTTAAGTACACAATTGGAATGGCAAGATGCCCTCCTGGGACACTGTCCAATCAGGAACTGTCTGCTTTCTCCTATGGGAGAAAACTTACAATCTAACAGAATAAGAACATGAACATAAAATGGAGGTCTCAGTCTATCCGTCTGATGCAGGGACATTCATGGTGTCAGACGCTGATTCCTTCCATTGGTTAAATTTCTCTTCCTCCTCCAGCCCATCTCCAACAGGTGGAGGTGTTGCTATTAAAAAAGCACAAGAACACCCCCAGCTATAGCACTTAGTTTTCAGTGTGTCTTCGAGTTTGTTGAGAGCCTCCTTTGAAAATATTCTCTAACAGTGAAGGAATTTTTCTCCCAGCATTGCACATTATGCCCAAAAAAGCGACCTGTACCTGAATCCTTCAGTTCCCAGCCAGCTTATCCATCAGACAAGTGCTGCTGCTCCTAAGGACAGATATCTGGCTCAAGATTTATTTCAGGCACTGCTGTGGGTGCCCATTTGATCGCTGTGGTCAGTAGGAGTTGTTCCTGTGGACTTTTTTGTGGGTTTTGATTTCCCATATTGTCACACCAAACAGAAACCCCGGTTGCTGTGAGCCAGAGTGAAAAGTGCCCGGGCAGTGTCTTTGGAGCAAGCAAGGATGTGGGTGTCAGCGTTAGGCATCGCAGTAACTACTGCTTAGGTAGGAAGTGTAGGCATTTCCAGACATCCCCATGCAAGGTGTAATACTGAGATGAATGTAAAGGCGTATGTTTGGGGTTTTTTTTCTCTGTCTGCTGCAATCTGCAGAGCCTTCCTCTCACAGACCTGCCTTCTGCTCACACTCAAATTTCCTCAGTCAGAAGGACTTTTCTCCCCTTTTATGAAACACATTAGAAGCTCATGAGTTCTCCAGGATGTGGGGGAGCAGGGATTAATTTTCTACCTTGCATTGAAGCATTCAAATCTGTACATCCCACTTCCCTTTGGAAACTGCCGTAAGTTGGTCTGAGTTGGGATTTTTTCCACTTCTGTTGACAGTCTGAGTGAGTATTAAGTAATCATCGGGTGAAGTACAAAAATAGTCCTAGGGGTGCACTGATGCCCAGCTCTCCAGTGAACACAGCCGCTGTGCTAGAGGGCAAGAACCCAAGAATGGTTGTGTCCAGCTCTCTCTCTTCAGGGCAGTTGAGCTTCCTGTGTCATCAGGAGAGCTGTCTGGGGAAGGGATGGCTGCTCTGTGCTTTCCTCTTCCAGAGGATAGCCTACAGACTGGTTCTTGGGTTGTTGACCTGGGAGGAAAGAGTCTTCATTGCAGTAAGCAAAGGAGAAGGTGGGATGCATAACCCACATCCTAAGCGAGAGTTAACGTACAGGTGGTGGGATATCACCCTCTCCTTCTGCACAGAGGAAAGGGAAGACAAGAGTTACCCCTGTATTTTAAAGGGGTATTTATGTGCTTTGAGGATGGTCCATATTAGGGAAGGTGTTTCATTTTGACCCCAGTGTAAATGCCTGTTAGGCAGAGAGCAGGATGCTCTGTTGTTCTGGAACAGAGGCCCTGCATAGTGTGTGAGGATGGGCACTTAGCTGTGGCTTACTGGAGGTGAGTATAATTTTTTAACAATAATGATTACAAGGAAAGATTCCTGAGGGCTTGTTGTTCTTGATGAGCCTGCCAAGCAGCAGGTATGACTTGACCTATCATTTTAGCCTTCTGGCTGTGTCTCCCCATTTGCTCAGGATCCCTGTGTGCATGTTCAGGAAGGCATTTCATGCTGATTGGAACTAATTCACCATCACAGTGGGGGGAATTCACTTACATTCCTCTGTGCTAACAACTATAAGCAGTGATAATTAATAGCTCCTAATTCCTAATCAGTGTAAAATTTTAGACTATGTCATATCTGAAGGTTTTTATTTTGTGTGGATGACTAAACCCCCAATTAATGCATCGAGTCACACAGTCTTAGCAGTGCTGTCTGTTCCAGACAGAGAAAAATAACCATTACCCCCCCCTCAAGTCCCTTTCTGTAGTCATTACTGTGGCCTGAAGACATTTTTCTGTAGCAGCTGCAGTAATGTTACAGTGAGCTTCCTATCAGCTCAGAGCTGTCAGCAATAGATATGAATCCACCAGCCCGAGCCCATTCAATGCTACTGACATGCTCTTCTTGACTTTCCATTTATTCCTTTACCTCTGGTGGCCAATCTCTCTTAAAATCAAAACTGTCTGCCACCAGCGTATCTAGCAGTACTCTGTAATTTCACAGTTCTCAACAGATGCCTGGTGCCTGTGCACACACACGAGTTGTCTCCATCCCACATTACTCAAGGAAATGCATCCCTCTCTGGTATTCAGTTTTTGTTTTCTGGTTTAGTTTTATCTCTATTCCCTCTCCCTTGCACTGTTCCCGTATCTCTTTCTGTGCCTATCTTTCAGGCAAAATCTCTTGGATTATTTTCATTTCCCAGACTTGTTTCCCATGCCGGTTTCTTTTCAGTTGCCTGTGCCTGAGTCCCTCTCCATTTGTGTGCATCTCTTTTCTTATCTACTGAGGAAGATGAGGGGAAGATAAAGGAGTTGAATGGCAGAGTTGAAAGTCCCTGTTGGAAGTGATTGTTAGCAAGAGTTTGCTTTCGCTGTTTCTGGGCCCCAGTGGTCCCTGAACGTAGGTTGCACCCATTAGGGGTGGGCACTAGGAAACTTTGACTTATGGATGGATGGATCCATAGGAGATGCTGTGCTTTTCAACAGTGAAAGTGCTTATTTGATGTGAATTTTAAATGCTATGTGAGTTTTTCCTGCAAAGGGATCCCTTTAATATTTGCACAGGATATCTCTATTGGGCAGGGAGAAGCAAAGATAAAGAGAGGAGACAGAAAGGTCAGTATGGTAAATGCTGCCATTTACCACCATAAAAGTAACAATATCAGTGGGACACAACTTGTTAAAGAAAAGCCTGTATTTTATGGGACTAATTCTATGTTGGAAAACTGGTTGGTGATACATCCTGAGGTGAATTCATCTGACATGAGTTAAAGCCACATAGTTTGTTAGCAGTAGGGGAATTGGCCCTTTGATTTCTGTATCCCATAATGTTCCTACAGAGAGGAGGAGAAAATAAGCACCAGATACTTCTATAAAACATTTTCTTCTTTTACAATAAGTTTTACTTTCTCTTGCGATGTTTGCCTCTCCTGCCATCAGGTAAAGGAATCCTGAGAAGTGTGAGACTCTGTTAAGTAATTAAATTTCAAATCAATAGCAGAGATCTGAAGGCTAGCACAGGGCGGGTAGGGAAATGCAAAATGATTTTTACCTAACAAAGAAGTGTGAATGAATGAATGTGTGACAATAGGAAGAGTTGGACAAGGACAGGGAAAGCATTACAGGCAGAACAATCCATCACAACAATAGTATCTTTAATTCTTGTTAATGCTATGCTGCAGTGTTTAAATTATATTTTGATTTTGTCATCTAATCATACATAGAACTAAGGAGTTTAGCTGCCTAGAGAAACAATATGCAAGTGTATTGAAACCATCTGTCCTACCTAAGCAATGCAAAGAATAGTCTGGGACTCATACCAGTGTATACCTGGAATTTCTTGGACATTCAGGCTGGTTACATCTGGAAACATCTCTAGCGTTTTTGCAGGTGTGAATTTTTTAGGTGAAGGCTGAGTTTATAAGGAGCTTACAGAAGCTGATAAATGATTTATAGTTGTTCTGATAGTTAATCAATTACTTCGGACTGTTAGGTAAGTAAAGAGGCTGCTTCTTAGAATGGCTTGGAACCATCTAAGCAACTTTATTTTGGCTGTGTTTATTTGCTCTTCAATAGCGGTGTATTGCAGATATGCTAACGTTGATTAATGATTAATTAACCTCATAGAAACCATCTGCAAATGCGAGCTTTGTGCAAAGTGAGACCATTTCTTCTCTTTTTTCTGCTTTCCTTTTCTTACTGAGAGAGGTCTGCTCGAGGCAGCTGGTATAGCTGATGGGGACAGAGCAGTGTTTCTTCTCTGTATGACACTGAGCTTAGAGCTAAGAGGAGGAATTCATTTTTCTTATCTTGTCAGTAACTTAATCCTTTGCGGTTTTATTGTTCCTGAAATAATAAAGTCAGTCTGGAGTCAAAGGAAAGCCCTTCTCAATTCACAGGAAAGCACAAGGGTGAAGTAACCTTGGTCTTTCCCAGGCTAGTGAGCAAAACATTTTCTGCTGGTGACTTTCCCTGGCTGGGGAAGCAGAAGCATCTCCCACAAATAAAACTCCATCCTGTAAATTACTACAATGATGCTCTGCACCAGAGTCCATAATGAAGATCTGTTGCAGTAGTTTTGGCCAAGGGAAGATGAGCCCAGGAGACGAAACATTGGTTTCTGCGTGCAATTTGCCAAAGCAAAATTAATTCTCTCATTCCAGTGGGAATCTGCTCTTTCTTAACTTAGATTTCATAACAAAACCTGTAAAAATTATGGAAGCTTCTAAACTGTCACTGTGCATGCAAAACAATGCTACTATTCTGGAGCAGAAATCTACTCAAGGATCCCATCTCTAACCAGGGCAGGAGACTTTTCTATGTTCTTACTATTTGATTGTAAAAAGAGCCCACAGGAGGAGCTGTTGCAGATGAACTGTTTTACCATTGCTAAGGGTTCCTGGGTCCTGCCAATTGCTACCAGAAGCAGCAGAGAAAATCATAGGAAGGGGTTCTACTTCTTTACTCTCTACTGCATCAAAAGAAAGGGAAGAACATTTCCACAGTTTTATTGTTTGCCATTTTTAAGCCCTTTCTGCTGTATGTTAACAGAATCACAGAATATGCTGAGTTGGAAGGGACCCACAAAATCATCAAGTCCAGCTCTTAGCCCTTCACAGGACCATCCCCAAGAGTCTCAACATGTGCCAAAGAGTGTCATCCAAATGCTTCTTGAACTCTGCCAGGCTTGAGGCTGTGACCACTTCCTGGAGGACCCTATTCCAGTGCCCAACCACCCTCTGGGTGAAGGACCTCTTGCTAATTCCAACCTAAACCTCCCCTGACACAACTTCAGGCCATCCCCTCAGGTCCTGTCACTGATCACCACAGAGCAGAGATCAGTGCCTGTTCCTCCTCTTCCCCTCAGCTGGAAGTTGTAACTTCAGTGAGGTCTCCCCTCAGTCTCCTCCAGCTGAACACACCAAGTGCCCTCAGCCTCTCTCCTCATACAGCTTTCACTCAAGGCCCTTCACCATCTTCATTGCCCTCCTTTGGGTGCTCTCTAATAGCTGAATATTTTTCTTACATTGCAGTGCCCAAAACTGTCACAATATTCCAGGTGAGGCCGCCCCAGTGCAGAGCAGAGCAGGACAATCCCCTCCCTGGCCCGGCTGGTGATGCTTTGCCTGATGCTCCCAGGACATGGTTGGCCCTCCTGGCTGCCAGGGCACTGCTGACTCGTGGCCAACTGGCCATCGACCAGGACCCCCAGGTCCCTTTCCTTGGCACTGCTTTCCAGCAGCTCATTCCCCCGTCTGTCTGTACATCCTTTGTACATCCAACATCCATTGCCCCATCCCAGGTACAGAATCCGGCACTTCCCCTTGTTGAACTTCCTCTGGGTGGGGACTGCCCAGCCCTCTCATTTGTCGAGGTCTCCCTGCAGGGCCTCCCTGTCTTCCAGGGAGTCAACAGCTCCTCCCAGCTTTGTGTCATCTGCAAACCTGCTCAGTGTTCCTTCCAGTCCTGCATCCAAGTCATTTGTGAAGATGTTGAAGAGCAAAGGGCCCAAGGTGGAGCCCTGCAGAACCCACCAGTGACAGGTGACCAGTCTGATGTCACCCCATTCACTATTACCCTCTGTGCTCGACCTGTGAGCCAATTGCTCACCCACCACATGATGTGTTTCTTCAGCTCTGGGCTGGACATTTTGTGCAGAAGGATACTGTGAGAATCAGTATCGAAAGCTTTACTGAAATCCAATAGGATTACATCAGCTGGCTTCCCTTGATCAACTGTGTAGGTTGCTTTTTCAGAGAAGGAAATCAGCTTTGATAATCAGGACTTTCCTCTCATGAAGCCTTGCTGGCTGTGACCAATAACTGTGTCGTCTTTCAGGCATTTTTCAATATGTCCCAGAATAATTTTCTTCATCCAGACACTGAAGTGAGATTGAAAGGCTTGTAGTTTCCAGGGTTCTCCTCCTTCTCGCCCTTCTTGAAAATCAGGCCAGTCTTTGCCAGCTTGCAGTCAGTTGGGATCTCTCTGGATTCCCAAGACTGCTCAAAAATCATTGTGAGAGCTTTCATGATGACATCAGCAGCTCTTTAACGATTGATGAATCAGAGATTTGTAGGGATCCAGCTGGAGCAGCAGATCCTACATCGGATCAGGGAAGTGGTCAAAGCACCAAGCCTGACAGAGTTCAAGAGGCATTTGGATGATATTCTCAGGCACAAGGCATGAGGGCTGGTCCTCTGCAGGGCTGAGTTGGACTTGATGATCATTGTGGGTCCCTTCCAACCCAGCATAATCTGTTGGAGAGGTTTAGAATATTTTAGACACAAGGAGTAACAGGAATAATTTGTTTTATGCCACAAATGGTTTGATGATTATTTTTTCACAATTCTGTTGGCTCACTTCAATCTAAAAATCTGAAGAAATGCATGCAGGAATATCTGTGAGAAGTATAATTCCTTCAAGGGCCTTGTCAGCCTTAGGGCCAATACATTTATTATCGTTTAAGCCTGACATACAAATCTAATTGTGAGACCTGCTCCTCACATGAATGCTCGTTATGCTCCTGACTGCTTATGTTGACTTCCATGGGACTATTTCTGTCTCAGATTTGCAGAGCTGGTTTTAATGGGTAGCAATCTGTCCTTATTACAGTGGGAAAACCAGGTGGAATACTGAGGGATGTGAGAGCAGAATCTGAACCAGTTCATAGAGAGAGCAAAGAAAGCTATTTTTCTTTTTAAACAACCAAACCAATACAGTCACATTATTTGGAGGGAGTTTGGGTTTTATTTTTAATTTTCAGTATATTTGACCTTCAAAAGACCACATAACAATTGAATTCAGAGGTGTGCTGACTACAAGCTCAGCTCCTCATTGTGTCTGAGAAAAGTGAAAACAATGAAACAGACACTTTGAGTTCCCAGTGAGAAAAAGGGAAACTGGCAGCCTTTTCTTGCTTTATTGTTAAATATCTCTATTTAAATGCAAATCATCATCTGACACTGCCAAACAAAGTCATGTACCAGGCAGCAGGCATGCAAGTTAAAAAAAAAATTAAAATTATATTTTGAAGATGCTGAATTGCTTTTATTTCCAGGAGGGATAGAGGTGGCTGAATAAATTTCTAGTTGTGTACTGAGTATCAGCTCAACACCCAGGAGCTTCAAATATGAAGATTTTTATTTTAAGTGTAGCTTTTACAAAAGTGTGGGCAGACTCTCTAGTTATGGATAACTTAGAGGGGTGTTGAGTTTCTTCTGTGTTATCCCACAACACATATTACAGTGGAAAGTCCAGTGCATACAGTATGTTTTGGAAGGGGGTGGAATCCAGGGACAGAAGGGGGAAGAAGCAGCCAAACTGCTGCCTTACACTGCCTCAGGAATGTGTGGTTAGAAGTGATCAGTGCAGTGCTTTGTACTGTATCTGTCTGCAAGACTTCTGGCTTTCTCACTAAACTCCAGGTCCCTGAAGCTAGAGGGGCATGAGACTGGATGGCAAGGAAGGATCAGGCATAAAACAGAGTCTTTCCCATTCTTTTGATCAGGAATAGCTAGTTTATAAAACCCACTTCCTGGAGATAATTTCTATTCTGTTGAGCAATCACCAAAATGAACCAACAACCTTCATCTTATCAGGCCTCATCTGTTAAAATTCTTGCTTTAATTTGCTGTTTACCTCACCTTCTTTTTAAACTTCCATTCTTATAAATTAATGTGGATGTATTTGCTTTCTGTGCAGGGTTCCAGTAGTCTCTTAATAATCATAATAATCATTATTACTGATTAAAGTTGCATTATTCATGCCAGATGGAGTGTCCTCCCTGTCAGCCAGAATGAGTTTGCATTATGTAGTTATAGTACATTTATGATCTAAATAAACAGATGGTAGAATGTGACAGCAAATTATGTGCTGGTGATGTCAGCAACAATGTTTCCCAAGTATAATTGCTTTAAATGAACATGAATGCAACAAGGAGCTGGTAGTTTTAACAAGGTAGTTGGCACACAGTGTGGTAATTACCAACAGCATCATCAATAGTGCCAAGAATGCTGAGGGAGGAACACTGGCTTTGAAAATTAGTGACAGAAAGTCCAACTTTGCTGGACTGTCACAGCGGGTTTACTCAGCTCTGTAACATCTCACAGGAATAAGCACTCTGCTAGCAGAGGAGCAGTGTTTTCCTTTGAGGTGATCCAACCTTAGGAGAGAGACATTTTGCACTTTCTCCAGTGCTGTCTCCCATCAGGCCGTGTGGAAATTCACATAATAGCATCTCAGCAGTATTCAATTCTGGGAGCATTTGACATTCAGGAGAGAGAAGCACTAGGAGCAGGAGTGTGACTGAGCTCTGGCCATGTTCAGATGGGAGCTGTGGAATGAGGTCTCCACAGCACAGACTGGTGTGGGACTCTCTGAATGTTCTCTCAAATGGTGTAAGATGCAGCCAGAGGAGAATGTGCCAGCTCTTCTGTTTGCTTTCCATTTGCCGTGACATGGAGATGTGAACTCAGCTCCCTCTTCTGTCCAAGCGGATATCAGTCAGTAATTACTAGGTAGTTTCTAAAACCTACCATTGCTAATTAGCTCTTCCTCCTCCAGATGTATTTTACAGTGAAAGTACCTACGGTTCTTTTTCTTGAGGGACTAAACCTGTCAGCATGTGGAAGGATGATGCAGTTGCAGAGCATCATGTTCAGGTTCAAGCACAACCACAGGCAACTAAAGAAACAGCAGCCAGAAAACAAAAAGTCCAATGAGCTTAGCTCACAGGTTAACAGGTTCATAGGGCACATTTTCCTTACCATAATATTGGACATGCAGACTATACAAACTTGCTGGAAAAAGGGGTAGCTTTCAGTCAAAGGCATTGAGTGTAGCACCCCACAGTTCAGATGAAACTGGACAGGAGCTGGATAGCTGTATATCCTTTCTAGCACAGTTCTCTCTTCTACTGTGAAGGAATCAGCTGGTCTCACATTGGCTGTAGAGAGCAACCCTGGGTGATGAAATTGTTCCTCAGTCTTCCAGACTTGCTCATTTTTTTTGGTTTGTTTTAAAATGTCCCAGTCATTATGCATACCAAAGAGGTATTTAGAGTATAATTCACTTAGATAAGTAGCTGTATTTCATGTATGTTTGACACCAGTTCTGGTTATTCAGCTGGCCCTTTTTTACAGAGACTGTTTCAACCTTGGTAAAACATAAAAAGCTTCCAAAGGCAAGATGGACCCTCCTCTTTGTCAGCTGCTGGATGATAAAGGAATGAAAGGAAGCCACATTTGTAATCTCTGCCTTTCTGTCTGTTCTGCAGGTGGTCGTTGCCACAAGTCCTGCACAGGCCGATGCTGGGGACCCACAGAGAATCACTGCCAGACCTGTAAGTGTGTGAGCCTGAGAAAAAAGAACTGAAAAACGATGTAGCAGAGATCCTGTTTGTTGTTGTTGATGTTGTTTCAACAGTGAAAGGATAATACAAATTCTGGGTTTAGTATAACTCTAAAATATATAAATTTTGTTTTCCATAGGTTTGTACCCACAGACAATCTGCTCTTTTTTACCCATGAGAATTATTTTTTTGTTTCTTCCCTTGTACTTTCTAAGACTGCTTAAGCCAACTTGAATTTTCTTTTCACTTCTTGTTGGCAACATGGAGCATGGCTCCTGAGAATATTGATGGTTATTTTGGAATACCCTGAAATGAATACTGCAGGAATAGAAAAAACTATGAGGCAGGTTTGGAGATCTTTAATGATGACCTGACATTGGAAAGTTCCTGATACCAAAATACTCTGTTAAGTTCAGTGGGAGCTTGGGAATAGTAGTTATCTTGCAGAATTGTTCTTTTTATAATAACTTCAGAATGTATTTGAGTCGCACTGAAAGAGAGAATAATAGTTGTTTTGTGAAGGAAGTAACAAGTGAAGGATTGTTCACAATGTCTATCTGTCCTATTAAATTTAGAGAGCGTTAAAATGAATTAAAAAAAGATTCTTCCTTGTGTGCTTTCAGCTTCTTCAGATAGGCACTTAAGAGCTGGAAGTGCAGTCCCAATATTAGCAGATGTAAAAGAGGAGAAAATTGAAATATGCCTTTTCCTACAGATTTTTTTCTTTCTCCCCTTTACAAGAGGGTGAAAATCAGTTGTGTTTACTGGAGTCACTCTTCCTGGGAAATGAAATGTTTGCTGGTAGCTCCCCCAGAGAACACTGCTCCAGCTTGTGCTTGTTTCCTTGGCTGAGTCATAGATAGGAGGAAGGAATTGTGGCAAATTAACCGCTCTCAAATGAGCACACTAACTAACTCTAAGCTGATGGTGGCCCATTGTCAACTGCCTCTTTTGTGGGACATATTAGGAACAGTGTGCCTATGCCTTTTTTTTAATTGGATCAAGAGATAGGAGGAATTTATAAATGGCAAACAGCTTGACATGAATGTTTTACGAGTGGGCGGGAACGGGCAATCCAAGCTGCCCTCCTGTCTGTGGCAACGCAAGGGGCACAAGTGACAGGGCTGCACACCTGCAGAGGCTCTGCTACCCTTGGCAGAGCTGCTTTTCCTTCAGGAGCATCAGCTGATGCTGCTGGCAAAGCTCATGACAGTTACAGCTCTGCTAAACTTAACACGTTCTTATATTAATTTCATACGGTGTTTTATCTGCAGGTGTGACCAAAAAAAACCTTGGGGACAGGTTGTAGGAATTACAGTGTAATGAGCGAGATACAGTGATGCCAAGGAGATTCTTCTTTGTCTAAACTGAGCTAGGATGTCTCCTTCCTTTGCTGACAGTCTGTATGAAAGCCCCAAAGAAGTCAGTGCTCAGAAAGTCTCCTTACCTTTGGGAGACTGAAGTGCATGGAGGGTTATGTGCTGAAGTAGATAATGGACAGGGAGTTAAACCTTAAGTGTCATGGTTTTGCTGGTTCTTAGGAACTAAGCAGGAATTTTTCCCTTCCCCCTGCTCACTGCATGGGGGATGTTAAGTGGGCAGTTAAGTAACACAAAAGAAGGTGCCTCTTAGTTAATGGCCCTTAGAACCTCCTCTCCAGGGAAATGGGGCTAAGAAGTTCCTTCTTATTTTTTTTTTTCCTCTTGTCTTCTGGGAAACAGGGTGGGGAGGAGTTCTGGCTGGCTGCTAAAGCTGGAAAAAGGTCAGAGTAGGAGCTAGGAGTGGTTTTTGTTCTCGGCTTGGCTGTCAGCTGTGGATTCTGCTTGGATTTTCATCAGAGAGGAACTGTTGTGGGAAGGTGGGGTTTTTTTTTCCCCTTTCCCCGTTCCTGTTTGTTTCTTTCTTAGCAGTGGTTCTTGTGCACATCAAAGGGAGAGGAAAAACTATTCCACACAACTCAGTCAGCAGGACAGAGCGAGTTTTCCTTTGGGGAGGACCTTTTTCTTTTTGTTGTTCCTGTCCCTCCTCTCTCTCCCCTTTTTCGGGGGGGGGGGGGGGGGGAAGGAAACCCTATTTTTTTTGTTTTCTCCAACACACCTCAGAGGATGTCACTCCACATGGCAACGACCAGTGATCCCACAGCACCTCTTGCTGACCAGCAAAAAAAAAAAAAAAAAACCCCACAGAAAAAACCAACAAAATAAATCAAAACACGGCAGACTCTGCATTTCCAGTGATCCAACAGTGCCCCCTGGTAACTGGCACAGGACACTACAAGCTCTGAATCTCCAGTGATCCAACGGTGCCCTCTGTTGATGTGGTTAGAATTGCACCAAAGGGCCCAAACTGAACTGTTTACTTTTTTTTTCTTTACTTGTTTATTGGTTTGTTTTGAAGGGAATTATTTGTGGATATAGGAGTATTGTTTGGTTGTTTTACTAGTTTCCTTTTGTTGTTTCTGCCAATACACATATATCTTTAATAAAGGGCTGTTATTTTTCCTTTTTCCACATGTTTTTTTCCCCTCAATTGGAGCCTCTTAATTTCAGATTTACAATTCTTAGAGGGAGGAGTTTGGGTCTTCCTCATAACTCATTCTCAGCAAAACACCCGTGTCTCATTTAAACTGAGACACCTAGCTGACCAAATTATTTTATATCGTGGTTAGAATTAATTAATGCTGGGTTTTTTTCTGTCTTAATGAGAGGCCTGTTCGTCTGTTAAAAGTAGTAACTTAGTAAGAACCTGGGTGATCCATCCAAACTTAAGGAGATTTATTCAGGCCTTATGTGGTTAGCTTATCCAAGAATAGTTTAAATCTTAGCAGTTGTGATCCTGGCTCAGGCCTTGGCTTATGGCAAGTCCGACTTTGTAGCCACAGAAGTCCATGTGGCAGGATCAGCTACTGTAGTCTCAGCCTCTACAAAGCACTGCTCTCAGATAAGTGAACTGATTTGATGGATTAATGTAGTAATACCAAAGAGAGAAAAACTTATCTGCAGTGCTGTGAAGTCAGAAGCTTAGTAGAGCTGCACGGAAGGTTTGCTCCAGGAGTGACAGCTATCTCTCCTTTCACAGTGGCTGCCCTCTCAAATTCAAATAGTGAGGACAGGCTAAGGTACAACGTGGGTTTAAAGTAATAAACCATGGAAAGACATATGCCATCTGAGTTTCAGGGAGATATGCAGATCACACATTTCTACTTGAAAGAGCCACTCTGGAGCCTCTGATTGTCAGAGAGAGGAGTTAATTTTATATCATTTACTTCCTCTTTTCCTCCATGACCTCGCTGCACCTTGGGCAAACAGCAGGACTGAAGGAAAAGGCTGGTAAAGCGCGTTTCTGCATTTCTTCGTATTTGCTCACGTGTTTTTCTGTGAACTGTGTGAAGCAAAGAATGAGAATATGAGTAGGGGCTCGAAACATAAAAATGCAAGTGGGGCTATGCTTTCACTGCCTTTGTTTCTGACTTGAAAAGACATGCCTGGCTTTCAGGCTCATAAATGTTGCTGTTAGATACCAAGTGGAGAAAGGATGAATGGTATAAACACAGTGAATACCTTAACCTCCTCACCTTGGGAATGCTCATCTTTCAAACATGTGTAGGAAAACACTTCAGCAGTATTGCATCCCAGTGTCAAACTGTTTTGTTCCTAGAAGCAACTCAGAGGAGTGTCTGCATTTTAATAATTTCATTTTTTTTATTCAGTCACTGAAGCAAAGTATTCTAATAAACCCCGTCCCAAGATAAGATTTAAATTGTTTTCCTGGGAAAGGATAAAAAAAGAGAAAGATCTTAATCCATGTCTTTCATTTCAAATTACATATGGAAAAAAATCCTTGGTTTTTTCATGAATATCATCTACCTACGTGTTTATGCTGCCTTCCAGCAGTGTTTCTGACTCTGTCTGAAGCACCACCTGTGTCGAACTCCATCCTAGTGTCTCCCTAAATGTGACAAGAAAATTCATGTACTTAAGAAGACAACTAATAGGAAATTTAAACTAAGCTGTTCTGTTAGGAAGATAGAATTTCAGGGTAATGTTTTACACAGTTAACAATCCATTTTGCTTTTATAATTAAAATACTGGTAAATATTAACATGGAGAATTTGAAAGCTAGATGATATTATTTGTTTTGGTGTCATCAAAGGATAATGTGGAAATATTTTGAATAAGAATCTATTTTTCTAAGAATGTTGGACACCCACAGAATAGAATGTCAGCCACTTTAAAAAAATCATAATAACAAATGCTTTTGCAAGTTACTAATCAAATTTGAAAATTCTGATTAGGTTGTTTCTATTTTTGCTGCTGATGTCTACTGAGAATTTTGGGTGGAAAACTGAAACTTTTACAAATTGAATACTTCATTAAAATGGCAGATTATGCACTTTGTCCAAGAGGAATGTAACTGAAACAAAAGAGAAAAACCTAAATTAAAATATAGACCCAGCTGAGGAAAAAGACAAATAGGCTATAAATCAAACCTGAAACATAAAACATTCAGCAAATGCAAAGTGCTCCATGACTCTGTGTGTGTACAGAAGTTTGGTCTGAGCATAATTGTATTTATACAGTCTTTATGCAGCTGATGCTGCTGAGGAGAAGGTGCCCATGCAGTAAGTGCCCAATTAGAGCAGCAAAAGGTGAGTGGGAGTCTTGTGGGGCAGACAAAGAGCTGAACCAGCAGCTTGGATCAACCAGGGTAACCCAGCATTGCTGCTTGAAGCCAGCATCTTTAATTAAAACCCTTGTATTTCTGTAATAACTTTGTATGTTCTTAACACTATGTCATTGATTTCAGTTATTTCCCATTTTTTTTCTTAATAGATTTATAGTGTCCTGCCATAATTAAAGATTAAGGGAAACAATAAAGGAGACCGATTATTTGCACACATATATGAGGTGCTGCTCGTTCCACCCCAAGCCCAGCACAACTTATTGTTTTATGGTAGAGATTGAATCTCCTCCAGAAACCTCTCCCAGTGCATGGAGTGTTTTTTTTCAAGACCTTGGTGTTTGTCCTTTGGTCCTGGCCCTGATTGTCACAGTTCTGTGCAGAACCCTCTGAATCTTTGGGATCCCACACAGGGTCAGTAGGTAGGTAGGTAGATAGTAGGTCAGGCAGGTAGTTTGGGTGACCCTCAAAAAGTCTGATTTGAAACCTGGGCCCTCAGCTGTGATTGGTGGGGGCTCTTTTCACAGTTATGCTGGGGGAAGATACATGTATCTGGCACCTAAAATACCATATAGTTTAACATTTTGGGTAAAATTTACCTGTTCATTTCACTCTTTTGCATTGGTCTTAAGTCACAGCTGTAAAAAAATCAATTGATTACCTTTTGATGAGTGTCTGGGGAAAAAAGCTTCTTGTCTTTTTAAACCAGTGCAGCTACATACATTTCCTGTGGGGTTACCCCATGACAATGATTGCAGGAAGCTGAACTGGTGAGTGATATTTATTGACATCTGAGCAATCAGAATGTTTCAGGACTTCAGACTATAAAGAGAATTGCCTTGTATTTGTTTTGTTTTGGGAAAAACCCTTAATTGCAGACTTAGATATGAGTCCTTAAGAATATTCAGAGCCTACTGAGATCATTTCTCTCATGGTGTGTGGTGCCACTGAGGGTATTCCTGGCAGGTCTTCCTCAGACCTGGACCCTCAATGGCAGTTATAATGTACATGTGACATGCAGTGAACCAGAAGATAAATATGTTGTAGCCTCTTCCTAGAATAAAACATTGGCATTTCTGTTGGCATTGTTTCTTTTCCCAGCAAAATAAACAATTAAGGAGAAGAGTGATAAACCTTTACTGTAATTGTAAATTTTGCTTTGGAAAAATCAGTGTTCACTATCCTGAGCAGCATGGTAGAGGTGGTCATTGAGCTGTGCATAATTGGAAGCAGAATATGTTTTTTGAAGGCATCCTTCTCAAGAATTTTACTGGCAAGGGGACCATGTTCCCCTAGACCAGCCCTGGTGCGGGAGATGCTCTTGGTTTTCCAAAAAAGGAAACCCTGTCCATAATCTGGAATGAATCATTGTAGTCTCTGAAAAATTTAGGGAATTAAAAAAAAAAATGAAACAAACAAGATCTGTAACTTTGTACAAGCCTTACATGTGGGGCTCTAGAGGAGGGTGAATAATTCAGCTGGTTTTGTCCTAGCCTAATAGGGTGAAAACTGCTGAAAAGATGTCAGTAAGTTCCTTAAATCCACTGCTGCTGTTGGAGTTCATTTCCCAGTGCTGCTGCAGTCGAAGCAGCCCATCCCATGGAAATGCTGTTAGCTGTAGTTCAGCTGGGAAGCAGTGTGGAATCCTGCATCCTGAGCTTGGCTCACTAACAGCCTGTGAGCTGACAAGCTGACCTTTTCTATATTTGCCTGGGGTGCCAGTGGAGGGTGTGGGCACAAACACCAGGCATGGGAGAGGCAGGTCTCTCCTCCCCTCAAGGGAGGGGATTCACTTTCTCAGGGCTTGTTTTTAGGGAGGCAGCAGTGGAAGATTCCCAGTACCTATTGCAGCCAGTGGTATGGGAGGTACTGTTGGGTCTTGGCCTCTTTTTGAAGTCTGCCAGGAAACCTCCTCCATGGGGAACCAGTGGCTATATGGAGAGGATGGACACCTTGGCCCACACCCAGTGGCAGCTGGCACTGAGGTAAATAAATTATGGTTGAATTAATTGGGTGGCTTGCACTGATTATTCACACAGAGGGGCTTTACACCAAAACTTCCAGGTTTAAGCAAAGCGTTCAATTGTTGTGAAGCAGCAGTGAGAAATGCTTTCAACAGCATCCTTCTGGAGAATGGGGGGGAATGTGGCTGTGGCCATTTTATTACATGAGATACACATGGTAAAAGGGAGGCAGTGTGTTTGGGTGGTGCTGCCTTGGCTTGGGGGCGAGCTCTTCATCTGGGGAGTGACACAGGTGAATGCAGAGGGTTCGGATTGTGGGGTGGAATGACATGAACAACCTCAGTGCCTCTCCAGTCACGATAAAGCTTGGACTTGCCTCTTTTGAGGCCAAAGGAGACAGTGCCATGTCCAGTGCATATCCTGAACTGGCGTAAAACAATACACAGACGTAGCCTAGATGAGATATTTATTCATTTTAATGTGCTGGGACTCTGTCCCTGTCACCATGGTGGTGGCATAAAGCCACAAGTGCCATTGTTTCACATCTCTGTCTTAATGTTTATCGATACTGTCACTTAAATAAACAAATCCTTTTAATCTGCATCTCAGGCAGTGTTGACAACAAGTGCCTTCACAGAAATTTCCCATATTTCTCTAATAATATTGCACAAGGCAAAAAACCCTTTTCTGTCGGGGAGAGGGTTGACTCTAGTATCAGAAGATGGAATTCCTCTAATACTGCATAATTTTACTCCATAGATCATAAACAATCACTTCTGTTTGGTTATTTACATTTTTATATCCTAAATAAATACTGTGCACAGCAAGAAGCTTTGGCATTATCTTAAGTATTTCTAGCAAGTAGTGGAGGGAATTTGGATTGGAAAGTACTTATAAAGGAGTTACCAATACATTAAATAGTAGAATTGAACAGAAAGTTGTATGGAATTTTGCATTCTCTTACTTCCTGTAAAGTGTTTTTCATAGAGAAGTAGTTAAATGCTTTTAACAAAATAGGTGTTAAAAATTAATTACAGAAGTGTAACATCCCAGTTTTTATCAAAAGATGACTGACAGCACAGCTTCCTGGCATTGTCTAGATGGTGGTGATTGGTATAGCCATTTGGATAATATTAACTTATTTTTCTGTAAATTAAGATAGAAGCTATAGCTAAGCGAGGGGAGGAGGATGTTTCACTCCTAGGCCATTCTTTGCACAAGACTCTAAACCCTGAGGTACAATGGGGTGGTACTACAGTCCAGTTGGTAGGTATAGTTGTTTCCCTGTGAATGAAGACAGGATTGTGTGTGGTGTTTCCAAATGTGTTCCAAAGTTGCTGTTTGTTCTGTTACCATTTGTCAAGCTGATTGCCACCAGGAGAAGCATTTGTCTCTGACACTGATGGCCCCACTCTGAATTTCACTCATTTACTCAGCATTGCAATTCCTCATGGGGAAAACTCAGGTGGAACTGGGTTGTTTTGTGGGGCATTTTTCATATCCGTTTACAAAAACTAATGATTTGAAAATAACACTCCACCTGACTTTGCAAGGATAAAAGCACTCACTTTAAAAATTCTTTCTCCACAGTCATGGAGCTCCATACAGTTCCTAAAGAGAGCACCATGCAGGTATCCTGGAGCATATGAGTGGCCGGTCCCACCGAAGCTGTTATTTTAAAACTTGACGGTTTTTCCAATCTGCAGTTTGTCGTTTTCCTCAGCGTGCGGTTGAAGAGCTTTCTGCTTAGTCCTGAACCTGACGTGGTGATTTTTTTTTTTCCTGCCTCCACCTAGTAACGAAGACAGTGTGTGCAGAGCAGTGTGATGGACGGTGCTACGGGCCCTACGTCAGCGACTGCTGCCACCGGGAGTGCGCAGGAGGCTGCTCCGGACCGAAAGACACCGATTGCTTTGTATGTGTCAGACTCCTCCTTTTCTTCTTCCTGGCAGTCACTCTGCAAGTTCTTTATGCTTCCATCCCCGAAATGCACAGCTTTGTCTCTTTTAGTGTATGGCATGCGCACTCCCCAGATTCAGGCTGCAGATTTTAGCATTTAATATTTTGTTGTATTATATTAACATTACTTATCTGCTTAATATTACCCATTAATAGACTTGGGAGATTTGTAAATACAGATTTGGAACCATTAATATGCTAATCTCTGTGATTTTTATCTTTTGCTTTTCCAAAATTAACTTTTAGAGATGATAGGAAATTTTTAGTCATATTTATCACTGCATTTGAGCATTGCTTTTATTACTGCTCTGTGTGCTTTTCATATGAAAGTCAAGAATAGAATTTAGGGTCTCTGTGAAAGGCGTTCCCAGTTACTGCCAGATTGAATTTTAATTCATCCTTTTTACGTGGCATCCTTCTTCATGGAGATGGAAGGGAAGTGGTTTCCAAGCAGTTCTGCCTCAATTGAGTGTTGCTACATCTACTTCAGATGGAAAGAGGAAATGGGTAACATTTACCTGAAAGAAACGGGGAAACTGAACATACAGGCCTTTAGAAAAGTTTGCCATGTTTGTAAGTCCGTTATTTGTAAGAGCAGCTTTAAAACCCAACACTGATCTCATGAAATGTGTAGCCTGTCACGCTGGGCTGCAGAGACACATTTTGCTACTGTTTTGGGGGAAGCAAACCTAAGTCTAAAGAAGCCTGTAGCTAGGACATGCACAGAAACTGGATTTTCAAAGGTACCCATGTGATTGAAGAGAAAATATCTATGGGATTGACTTCCAGATAGGACTGGGAGGAGAGTATGGAAAACTGCAAATGTTTTGAAACTGTGGGTGGTTCATAATGAACAAGCAAAAATGAACCTTCCTGTGGCTGGCCCTGAGACTTGCTCACTGTTTAGGTATCATTTGATAGTGGTAGGTGTTGTACTTCAAAACCACATTCTAAATGTTGTTCTTTGGCTCCTGATGGAATGCAGTGATGGCTTGACTCAACTGCTGACAGGTTTTACTGAAGCTGTTCTCTGTGGCTTTGCATGAGCAGATATTCAGCACGTGTGGTATGGCTGATCCAGTGCTCATTGCAAGTTCTGTATTGGCTTTGGACAAGAGAGATGGGAAAATAACATTCTTTCCCTTGTCATGTACAATCTAAATAGGCAAAGGGAAGTGGAAAAATGCAGTTATTGTTCCCATATGAGTTTTGAGGACTATCCTGAAAGCTGATGTATTGAAGTATGCCCATTTTTGAAGGTTAGGGACAAGTTATTGGCAGCATAAATTTTGTTGCAGCCTGCAACAAAAGGAGTTAGACTCTCTGAATTGTGGCAGTCATGGAAATATGTATGCTAAAGATCAACTAACTTGTTTGTTCGGATTCAGCAGGGAAGCACACAGGGCTTTATTCTCATTCAGTCCTGGCCCCAGAGCAATGTAAGAGAAATTCAGCAGGGGTCTGGCAATTTTCAGGACTAGTCATTACTTGCTTCGACACAGTGGGTGAAAAGTGTAGCCCTTTAGGCTATAGACAACTGTTCCTACCTCTCAGCTGAGAACTTGTTTTTTTCCATGTGCATTTCACTGTGCTTTTATTCACAAATTAGTGGTGTTTAGCACAGAATGCTAGAAATTTGCATATATTACTACTGAAGCAATTATAAAAGCTTTAATAATAAATTTAAAGTTCCAAAATCTTCTTGCTGAGTATTTGCTGAGAATTGCCATCTCTCCAAAGAGTATCAGTGTGCTTGATGCGTTTCCTAAACCATTATCAGAGGAGTGTCATGTACATGAAAGAGTACCTTTTAAGTAAACATGTAAGAAATGGGCTGAGGAAACAAACTATAGTATATAAGCAAAAGTACAGTTTATGAAGCATTAAAAATCCTTTAGTGTATTATGGCAGCTTGCAACAGCATCCTGTTGTAAATATGGTTTTAATATTTACGGATAAAATTCTTCCATCCTCCTCCTTATGCTGCCATACAGTCATTTGCATATTCAATTCTGAAAGCAAGACAGTTATCATCATCTGACATAACTAAAAATCAAACATGCTAAAGCAAAGTTTTAAAGATGTTCTCATCTTGGATTCAAACCAGACCTAAAACTTGAAATGCAGAGGAGGGCTTTGTTGAGTGCCCACTGGAAGCAGAAAAGTGACACCTGTTGGTTGAGTGCACTTCCCATCCAGTTCTGAGTAAAGTAATTGACTGTATTTATCTTTGTAAGGAAAAGGAAAAAAAATATCTGTTTCTGTGGAAAAACTGACAGGTTTTGTAATAGGCATTTTAAAGAACCAGAAAAGACAGAATCAGCAGTTTGGCTTAGCTTGCTCCAGGACAGTGCCTTCACCCTGCTTGTCCTTTTCAGCAGCAGATATTGTCCTTGGGTGCATTATTAGGCTCTCCCTTCTGAAATCTTCTGACATGACAAGTAATCTCCCTCAGTCCGAATAGGGATAAGGACTGTTAGTTAAAGCAACAGAACAGAGGAAACTTTTTCACTTTTCTCTCAGTCCCAGCCCTGGAGGGGAGGGGACAGGACACATGTGTTGATATACTTGTTGACTCTTTAAAGGTACAAAACAATCTGTATATTGTAAAACCTGGAAAAGGACAAGAAGGATTCATTCAGACTGACACTTCTGAAGCAACCTGAAAGATTGGTTAGTGAGGAACCATTATCCAGTAGCAGTGGTTGCTTAAACTGCTAGAGGGATCCAAGCCAGGCTACAGCTTTCATATTCATATAAATCTGACATTCACAGTATGCTTTGAAAATTGCTCCAACATTTTTTTTATAATCTGTGGTTAAAACCATAGACATGATATGTAGTGATAAGGAATGCCAAAATCAGTGGGTTTTTTTTTTCTATTACTAATTATCAACCTTGCACGATCAGTTATTTTCCCTGCATACCATTACTTCTATTATCCACACACATGCCTCTTCATTTGTCAGGGTCCTGTCCTCTGTTAGCTGTGCATGGCAGAGCTTGAATGCTAAGTGGTACTAAGTCCTATTTTCTTTTTTTCAGTGTGTGAAGCAACTGACCTTGTTAAACTTGCCACTTTGGGAAATAACCCCCTCCTGTGCTAGCTCAAAAGAAGCTCTTATCCCTGTTGCTTTCTAATTGGGAATTTTACTTTTCAGCTGGATGATGGACTCATGCTGTAAGAAATCTAAAGGTTTGACCTCTGAAAAAGTCATTATCATTTGTTTAGACTGACGATGATAAATAGCTGCTCACTCTTGGCAGTTTAAGAATGTGCTATCAAGTTGTGAATTAGTTGATTGCAAGTAGTAGCAGTAGTTATGAAACAAACTACGTGTTTTTGTTTTTGTAGGAAGTGTTGTAACAGTCAGCGTTTCAAATTAAGGAGGCTCACTGAGCCTGCTTAATTTGAAAAGTCATGTATTTGCCAAGATCCTAGCAAGAACTCTTAAGTTGCCAAAATTAAGCTTAGAAAACTATGCATCCTATTCCTCACGTTGCAGCAAATCTGTCTTTTAAACCTTAAAAAAAACCCCAAAGCAGCTCTATGATTAAATTTAATATTTTTTTCTCCCCTGTTTTGCAGGCCTGTATGAATTTCAATGACAGTGGTGCATGTGTCACCCAGTGCCCCCAGACTTTTGTGTACAATCCTACCACCTTCCAGCTGGAGCACAATCACAATGCCAAGTACACCTATGGTGCATTTTGCGTCAAGAAGTGCCCACGTAAGTGCTTTGTTACCTGCTCTCTCCTGCAGAGAGGGAAAGTTTGAGTTGCATTTCAGGAGCCTTAAAAACAAGGGATAGAGTGAGAGCTCAGTGCACAGCACCATCTTGCAGCCTGTAATAACTCTGTCATGTGTCAGCTGAAGGCAGTGACGGTCTGGGTTGCTGACACTCCTCAAGTATCCTATATAGTGATTTTGCTAAAGAAAGGGACTTCACTATATTTCTGTTCTCATGACTGCTGCTTGTGACATTCATGCTGCAGATCAGCGTTTTCAAATTTCAAAATAAACCGTTAAAATACATGGTGGAATTGTGAAAGGGTTATAAATTTTTGTTTCGGGAAAATAAAAATGCAGCACCTGGCACCAAAAGCTTTCATGACACTGCTGCCCTTTTCTTAACTTGGAATAATGATGGTTTGACAGAAAGTTACTCCAAATATTTTCTGAGCAGTTCTGTTCCCATTCAGGATTAAACACGTAATACTGACAACAATGCAGTCTTAAAACTCCAGAGTAAAATTAGAGGGGAAGGGAGAGTTGAAAAAAGAATAATCCCATGCATGTGAAAAACACATGCTTCTGAGATACCAGCCAGATGATGACAAGTAACATTAAAAATTACAGGGTCATCACTTAAACCATCTTTGAATCTGCTGGTTTAGTTAGAAAGGAAAATAAAGGAAACAGTCTTCTTGCTCTCCTTTTCATTCCTACCAAGGTTTACAGTTAATTATTTTATCCATAAATTACATGTAAGAAGGATGGGTGATCTGTAATAAATGGAACCATAATTCAAACCAAACCAAATTCAAATTTTGAATCTCTGTGAAAGAGTTCAGATTGACAGTAGGCTGAGGCAGTATCTGTCAAGGCTTAGTTCTCTCTGTAATAGTGGATTATTTGAAGCAAGATTGGGGTTTTTATGAACCTGGTATAACATGCACAATAAGAAATATAATTCTTTGCTTAAATACTTCATTGAACTTTTCCCATTTCTCATTTTTTTCCTTTCTTAACAGCATTAAGCTTTCAATTAGAAAGGATCAGTCTAGATCCGCTTTGTTTTATGTGGCAAAATTTAAATACTTGTCTTGTACACTGGTTTATGCCAGATGCATAGATTTTTGTGTATGTATGAATCAGACAGGGCAAACCATCTTGTTTTGTTTCTCTCCAATGACTGTAGCTTTTTTTTTTTTAATACAAATAATAACAAAGCTAAACTGGGAGAGGAGGGGGGATCAGACCTGACCATTCTATGATTCACCCATTTTCATAAGTCTGTGAAAACGTGTCTTTGCTTACTTGTACACTTCTGAAAACACTGAATGGTAAATGTTAATGTCTATGCACAAGTGCTGAGGCAACAATATGTATTGACACAGAGTCCAAAAACACGTGTCCCAGCACTATTACTCACTTTCTGCCTATGTATTCTTTTCGTCTTCAGACAACTTTGTGGTAGATTCCAGCTCTTGTGTTCGTGCATGTCCCAGCTCCAAGATGGAGGTTGAAGAAAATGGTATTAAGATGTGCAAGCCCTGCACTGACATTTGTCCTAAAGGTAGGGAGCAGTTTGGTATAAATTTTCTTGAATGTAGCAGAGCAGGGTGCTATTTTGACATGAAATACCCTTCATGAGTGCATTGTAGAATATTAATAGCCTTTCTTGAAAGTTTATCATGTTGTAGTGGTGATAAAACCAAACAAATTACTTTTTATTAGATACAAATTAAGGGGATTTCTCTGTTGGTTTTAGAGAAATCTGAAAGAATTCTTGATTATGTTATTTTGATGACAAATTTTTCCTGGAGGTGTTTTAGAGCTCTCCTTTTATCATTCCAAAGGGAGCCATAAAAAAGCCCTGACTTCAGTGTATGGTATGTCTCATACTTGTCAATACATTAGGTGTCCATATATTTCCTCTGTTTTTTAAAAATGCCTCTCTTTTCCCAGAATCTTCTACCTCCCTTCTTAGTGTCTAAAACACAGAGTGGTGATTCTGCTGTTGAGAAGACTGAAATCTGTAGGTTACTTTGCTGTCCCAGACTCCACTAGGGAGACTTTCTGCTCCCTGCTTGAAGGTCTTCAGAGCAAAGCCACCATCATTTTTCTCATGAGGGCCTATGCCACTTTTCATATTTGGCTTAATTGAAGTAAAGAAGGGTTTTTTTGTTTGTTTATTTTGTTTTTATTATTTTTTTTCTGTTTGTTTTTTTGTTGGTTTTTTTTTTTTTTTCTGATTGGATAGTTTGATGCATGAAAATATATACGTAGTGTTCTTCACTCTCTCAGAAGGAAAGCTAAGTTATATGTTTGCAGCTGGATCGAATGGTGTGTTGTGTGGTTGATACTTGCCTTTAGATCCATCAGTGAAACACCTTAACCTGTGTGCCAGGGTGTCCTTCTGTGGCAGGTACTTTAGTTTATTGTTTGTTCTAAATTGGCACATGCTTCTTTGGGAATATGGGTCCTGGGTGCTGTTTTAACACCTCTCAGCTGAATGAAATGAAGATTTGTGTTTAAAAGGTCAATATGTTTTGATTCAGTAATTGTTTTTCCTAGTTCTTTACATAAGCTACTTGTTTTGGCAGCATGTGATGGCATTGGAACAGGGAGTTTAGTGTCAGCTCAGACGGTGGATTCCAGCAACATTGACAAGTTCATAAACTGTACCAAGATCAATGGCAACCTTATTTTCCTTGTTACTGGGATTCATGGGTAAGTGAGAAAATATTATGTCATGGTGCCAGCTGAAACCAAATGTATCCACTTCTTAATGATGGCTGAAGGCAGATAAATTAGTTTTCTGCCTTCCATTATGAAGGAAACCATTACCCTGATTCTAAAGATTCAACCTCTAGGAAAAGAAAGGATGAATCGGATTGTTTGCACTAAAAAGAGAAAAGACAACTATGATTTTTGCTTACTTTATGAGATCCTCAGTACTGGCTTACAATAATGGCTGATTAGAGAATGGAAGGGAGAAAGGGAAACTACCTTCCATGAGTTTGGTTTAAATCTTGCATGTGCAGAGTATGTGGAGAGAGAGCCTCGCTTAGCATAACTAGTCATAGCCTGGGTGGCTGTCACTGAATATACATGCAAAGTATCCAAGTTTTAATTGCAGCAATACACAGAACTCACTGGTATTTGAAACCATTTTTTGTTTTTGTCGAGGTTTGATCCGGCCTCTGCCTCTCTGGGCAGTCTATGCCCGCATTCTCCACCAAAAATGTCGTGGTTTTGCTCTGGGTCAGTTTTCCTCGCCCTCCACACAATTATTATAAGTTGAGAGAAGGTTTATGCAGACAAAAGAGAGCTGATTGGGGAAAATAATATTAGAATTTGTTACTGGCAAGATAAAAAACTAAATAACTATATCTACAATAATGCTACTTAAGTAAAAGTACTATGTATTTATAGAAATACTTCTCCCCCCTTTTCATCAGTCCAAGGAGGAGAAGCAGTCTCATTCTCCATTTTCAGAGCTCCAGGTCTTTTCAATAACTCTGCAGCACTCTAAAGCTCTTCTTCTGTTATTCTGTTTTCTCTAGGACAACAACTTTTCATTGCAGCTGGAACTTTTTCTCTTTCTCTCTCTTTCTATGTCGGTCCCAGGGCTGGGCCTACCCCCCTCCTGGGCTAAGACTGCAGGCTGAGGGGTTACCCAGGCCCTGTAGGGTCTTCCATGGACTGCAAGGGCACACTTGCCTACCATGGATCTTCACCACAGAGTCACAGGGGATAATGGCTTTTGAGTCCACCCCTGTTTCGTGTGGGGTCCCTTCCCACGGGAGAACAGTCCTTAATAGACTTCTCCGATGTGAGTCCATCTCTCAGACAACAGGTCTTTCATTCTCTGCTGTCCCTCAGGGTCACAAATTCAGCTGCACCAGCATGGATCCTTCACTTGGATCCCAACTCAGGGTCACAGATTTCTAGCAACAGCATGGATCTTTCACACGAACCCCAACATCCTACCCGGGCCGTTTCGCTCCAGCGTAGGTTTCCCTCAGGGTCACAAATCTTCACCTCAGGTCTCTCATAAAGTCTCAGGTTCTTTATGCATCCATTTACTCCAGTGTAGGCTCTTCCATGAGCAGCATGGGGGTCTCCTCACCCCAACAAACTTCCACAGGTGGCAGGGTTTTATTTTTCAGTCTTTTCCCTGCTGAAGGGAGAGAGAGAGAAAGAGGGGGGGAGAAGCAAGCCCCCCTTCAAACTTCTCTCTCCTGCTGCAGCCTTGGCCTTGAATACTTGGTTATCTCTCTGCCAGAATTTCTTCTGTAGCATTTCTCATCCAAACAGTCAGTAATTCTTCAAAGTTTTGTTTTTTTTTTTCTCTACTCTCCTACAGGAGAGAAGAGGGGCTTCAGTGCTACACCTGCCCCCAGCCCAAGGCCGGGGGAGGAGGGGGCCCTGGCCCTCCCTGGGGGCTGCCACCGCTCCTACATGGCTACCTAATTTCAACTGTGTCACAACCTTCTCTTCCGTTTTCTTAAATATGTAATTAGCAAAGGCATTACCAAAACTTTTGATTGGCCTTTTCTCCGGAAATCCACTTGGACAAAACCATCCTCAGCCCCAGGGGCTTGGCTGGTGGGCAAAACCACGACAGTTTTAAATATGGCTGCATATTGAGTATGTCTTAGAAACAGTTGAAGATGTGGAGATACAAAACCAGTGGTTTGAAATCTCTCCAGAGTGTTCTTCTGGAGGAGAACACATCAGCCAGATGACTGGTTCCTTTCAGTTCAGTTTGGTACAATGTGGCTTTGCCATTGCAGCAAAGGTGAATTCATGGGGCAAATGCTGCAAGGGTGAAACATTTCCAAGGATGACAGATATCCTCCAGTTTGATGTTCAGGTGGGGTCCAATGCAATGCCACTTTCTTTTATTGTATTCTTTCTGTCACTGAGAGAATACGCAGTCATTTGTATCTTCTTATTAATTCAAGCCTTCATGTTGTAATCAGCCATGGTGGATTACATGAGACACTTTGAGGTATTTTTAGACCTATTAAAATGAACAAAATTGTCAGAATGCACAAGTATGATTAAACCCTCTTGTCCCTTTGTTGTGATAAGTATGCAGATATTTTGTGGTACATTAAAAGTGTAAAATACTCAATTGCTACCAATGTGTAGGTTTCAAATTTTAGCTTGCTTTTTAGGTTCCTCTAAGCTTTCAGCATTGCTTGCAACTCGCTGTCAAGATTTGATACCTGAAATGCAGTTCCCAAGCCAACTGCATGTTTGCAACTTTATGGCATCACAAAAATGTGATTAATTGAATGTCTGCAGATTGATCTGAAACAGAATTCTGTCATGAGTAGTGCCAGCAGATTTTCCTTTAGTCTTTCTATAGATTCTGGTACATTTAGATTATAATGAAGTGGCTGACACTAGGCTGGCTGGCTGGCTCAAAGTTCCCTACTAGGTGAGGTGGAAAGAAATTACTTGTTTCCATGATTTGTTGCAGAGATTGGTTGTAACGCTTCACCTACTACTTGACTGCAGCCCTGAGCAAGGCAGCTGACAGCCCACTTCAGTGGGGCCCTACAGCTCAGTGGTTCTCAAAAGGCCAAGAAATGTGAACTTCGAGTCTGTAGCTGGTCTTCTCATCTCTTCAGCAGGGAGTGCAGTGGGAAAGGTTAATGTAACATAAGGAGGAAGAAAGACTTTTGTTCAAGTGGTTTAAGGAAATGCTGCTTCGAACTTGCTGAAACCCTGGAGGAGGTAACACAGTAGTCAGTGCTCAGGCCATCACTTTCTGATCTGGCCAAAATGACTGGCCAAGAGGCTGATGTTAGTCTGTTAAATTTCAAGGAACAGGAAGAAATCGAGTAAATGCAAGACAAGCAGCTAAGAGACCATGAGCAGTTTTGTGTGGAATAATCCAGTGCATTGCATGAAATGTAATTTTGAGTATTAAGAACTGCTTTTGTTGCAAAAGTTGTATTAGCTGCAAAGTTATGAGACAAGTCTCACTGAAAAATCTGTCTAAATTAGAAGAATCAAACCCAGTCTTGAATAAAACTGTAATCACCTGAAAAATATCTAAATTTGGACTATAAGCAAGAAGGCTAAAATACTTTGTTTGATTTTAGAGAAGAATAGGCCATACAGTTTTGAAACTGTGCAGCACTTAGTCTCTCATTCTTCATGAAGAAAACACACCTCAGTAAGTCTTAAGTATGAGGACACTGAGTTCTGCAACCCTAAATTGTTCTGCAGCATAAATTACAGTAGATATTAAAATACAGTATATATTAAAGGAAGAGCAGAAGATTGAGTAATGAATCTTATAGTATTTATATTTCTGGAACAGATTTTTGTTTAAGATTTCTGTTACATTTTGCAAATCAGTAACATAAAATGGAAATTTAAAAAATGACAGTACCTACACAATTAGTTTATTATATGAATGGACAGTGCAGAACAACAGCAATCTTACATATTTCCTCTCCATCTTTTGCTTAACTTCTTTTACAAATTTATTTCCTCAGAGTGAACTGCAGCTTTTAGGAGGATGAATTTTTAGTGTTTTATACATCATTATTTATAATATTTTATATATAAATTTGATAATTCTGAATTGGCTTTACTAGCATCCAGGAGTTAAGTGGGATGAAGGTGGACCTAATTTTTGCTGAGTTGCCAGTACTTACTTTTCTGAGGCAGCATTTATGGACGAAGTGATCTTTATTAGGATACAGATCTGCTGCCTGAGACAGAGACAGAAAACATATTGGCTGGAAAATGGGTAGGGCCTGTATAGGTGGGATGCAGCCTTGTCTCCACTGTTTTCTTCTGGTTGGGGTGCTAAAAACTCGAATTGCCTTCTGCTTGTGTTGCTGCCTGTGACAGGATGGGATATCCCAAGGAGAGCTGTGATGTTAAGGATGGACACTTCCAGCTCTAGCAGCAAATGCTACGTCCTTCTTCCCCCCCACCTTGCAGCAGGAGCAATGAGCCCTCAGTGCTCACCAGCTTCTTATCTTCCCTTGAGTTTTCTATTTCCAGCTTCATGATGAGCTGGAACTAAGTCAATAAAACCAGACATTTAGCTGTTTAAGGGGCTTAAGTCTTTGTCTGCATTTTAAAAACTATTTTATCGTAGAATTTGGAGGTCAAATTCAGCAACCTCATGTTTGTTAAAGGCAAAAGTTTTCCTCTTTTGATGGTAATGCATTTTGAAAGCAAATGTACCGTGTTTCTGTTAGGTAGTCAAAACTTATTTAGTTTTCTGAGAGCCTCAAATTGTTAAAATTGAGTGTATTTGATGCTTCTGTGGTCCACTGGGCTTTATGCTAAGGTTCAAGAACTCATTTTGTTGCTGCTAGCCTGGAGTCACCTCCAGGATGGTTAGAAGTGACCCCATCAGTATGTCACCACACAGATTTGTGAGGCCTCTCCCCAAAGACCCCCTAGTTGATTACCTGCATGTTTCAGTTCCAAAAATGGTGTGTTCTGGAAAGCAGGAGAAGGAGAAAAATTTACTGTGGATGTTTCCTGCTCTCAGAAAACCCAAAAAAATACCAAAACGTGGCATTAAAGAAAGGGTTTTTTTCAAAGGATTTTTGTTTGGTTTAAGCTTCTAGTTGGCTTCTTTAAAACTGAGGGCAAAAGTTTTATTTACTAAGTGATGTCACTCTCAAAATCAAGGTCAGCTTCATCTCTTTATGCTGTAGCATATCTAATTTTAAGATTTTAGGTTTTGGGGCTTATTTGATTTCTCTTGTGACAAACCTGCTTGGCAGAGATCTGTACTTATTGATGTTCCCTGTTCAACACCTTCGGAAAAGTGTGCCCTTTACATGCCATGTGTCAGGAACTGCTGGCATGCTCGTAGCTTTGTTTTCGTTATAGCTTGACACTTGTTTCAGGAGCAGTTTTGTTAGTCCTGATAGTACAGTGTTGCAGCTGTACCATTTCAGCTGGTATTCCCAGAAAAAAAAAACATTGAAAATTCATTTTCAACTCATGGTTGTTTCAAATTCCTTCATTTTCCATAGCATAAGTATTTGCTGAAACATTAATGATGTTAAGCACCATTATTTTCCTTCGAGATGACTTGGGAGAAGTTAGACACAGATCTGCAAGAACAATAGAAGAAGTCTGTCTCATATGCTTCCTAAAAGCAAAGTACTGAGCACCTTAATGCTTCTTTCTACATGGTATGGCTTTGAGAACCTAATCTTTTATTATTTAGAGCATCACATTATGTGTTTTTAATCTTTCAGAGACCCGTATCACACAATTGCTGCAATCAATCCAGAGAAATTAAATATCTTCCAAACAGTGAGAGAGATAACAGGTAACACGCTTCTGAATTCCTATAATCTGAACTTCTCATTTTGCATTTATGGCTGTCACTTGTTGGGTTTTCTGAAGAACACAGGGTAATTTTTTCTTTAAGCTCATCATGCTGTAATTTTTATTAAAGTTTAATGCAGAACAACTTCATTATTAGTTGAAATTCTCAAGTGTGTTGTCCTTTGTTCATGAACACAGGATATCCATTAAATTTGGGGTACCAAGACCTTACTGCCAAGTGGACAAGAGATCTTGGTCCCATCTAACAAAGCATGACAAGTGTTGTAAGGTGGGGCACCTAGTGAGGAAAATGGTGCTGAAATGTGGGAAACAATTGTCTTCACCTGAAAATATTTGAAATATGCCTTGGAAAAACAGGCAAGCCAATCTGCTTTTACAGCGACTTCCCTTGATCTAACAGAAGATGCTGCTGCAAATTAGCTTCTGTAAATTAAGGACAGATGTGTAATGTGTGGAGTGGTAGTGCCTCCAATTTTTTGGGACTTTTCAGTGGGGTCATAGAGCTAGAACTCAGTACTTTTGTTTTCTTGCATTTTGCATCTTGTTGTTTCGTTTGGGGGACACAGAGGAAAATCCTACAGTTCTGAGTTCTTATTTGCTTGCTGATTATATACAGATAGGGGAATACAAAGAAATAATTCAATTACATGCACAAAAAGAAATACCTTTGGGCACTACAGCTTGATTGTTGCTGGGTAGAGCTCAGCAAGTGTTAGACATTTGAAACAAGTTCTCTCCCACATGCTTTACCTCTCCAAAGTTGTGTTTTTCAGCAAACCAGTGGGATTAAAACTGAAAGCAGACTCTTTGTCTCTCCCTAATTAATGTCAAATATAACCTGGCATCTGGATGTCTGTAATTTGCCATTTTTAAGAGCAGTAATTACCAGTCTGAGTTCTGCTACTTACGTGGAATTACCCCTGTGCTTAACTTTCATTTATGGGCTAGGCCTGTCATAACTCACGTATGTGGTAAAGCAATCTTTATGGTTGAAGTTACTGATGTTCATGTGTTCACATTTTCCTCCTTCAGGGTATTTGAACATACAGTCGTGGCCTGAGAATATGACAGATTTCAGGGTGTTTTCTAACTTGGTTACCATCGGTGGAAGAGCTCTCTATAGGTAAGGTGCTTCCTCTGTTGGTGGAATTATTTTTTGTTAGTATTCAATGATTCTTTGTTCAGTAGCACAGAATGCAGCATCCTGCGTTCCTGATGGGAAGGACATCATAAATTGATTTATTCTTTATTTTTTTCATTACCGGTATCTTTGCTAATCAGTTGTTTATAATGGATGATACCTTCTGAACATAATTATTAGGAAAAAAAAAAGTATTGGTTCATAGCTCTAGCTATTAACTCATTGTCTGGCACTTCCATTTTATGGTTTAAAATACCTTGTGAAGAAAGATAATTTAAAAGACATGAACAGTAGAACTTAGCCCTATTATTAGGAGTTTGTATGGTCACAGTTGGAAGTGCAGGCTCATGTGTCTGAAGAGCAATGTGGTTTTAAGAAGAGATAAAAGATAAATACAAAGAAGAACACTGAAATCACCGAGGTATACCTTGCAGCTATATGAGCTTTGTAGTGCCGTGTTTACCAGGGATGTTTCTGTCTGAAAACTCATATTGAGAAATTGGTTCAAATAGAAGAAAATGTGGTGAGAAATAATGGGTGAAGCACAAGGAGGTACCTAAGGGATACACACACACACACACACACACACATATATATATATGAATCCAGCAAATCCCTTGTTACACATTGTGGAGATGAGTAAATCAGGCATAGGATTCTGCTGGCATCTTAAACAGCAACCTGAGCAGAATATGAATAGCAGTGAAGCCTTGAGGTTGAATCTCAGCATTCTGTTTGGAAGCAGCAATTTTTATTTGGAACAGCTGGAAAACAATTACAGTCATTAAAATACAATAACTTAAAGGATTCCCAGAAACTGGATATTGTCTTCACTAATCTTCAGTCATAAAATATGTGCGGTCGTTTCCACCTTACACAGACAATCATTTACTGTTCCTTTCATGAAAAAAGACGATAACTACATATCACAACAGAAGAAAAATGAAATGTAGAAAGTCGGCTGTAAAAATTTTCTTGAAAATAACAATTTCTTCCTGTATTGCTTTAAGTGACATTATTTTCGTGCCTGTCAGAAGATGTTTGAATACATTTTGCATGACTTTGTCAGTTTCTCCTAAGCATATAAACAATCATAGTATTAATGCTGTTGAAAAAGAAATATGAATTTTATTCAGTTTTCCTAACAGCACATTATCTCAAAAAATCTGTTAATGGATGAAATGGAACTACATGAAGAGTTCTGCTGGCCTCCTTGGCCTAGTGCTGCAAGTATCACAGCTTGTAGCATCTCAGTTCTTACAGGACTCATCATTTTCTAGGCGGTAGAACTGTAGGTTGACTCATAAAATATTTGTGTCGCTCCAAAATAACAGTCTTCTGACCAATTCTCAGTTTTTCCAGAAAGATCGTCTTGCCACTAGGAGCTAACTCCGTTGGGAAATTCCCAGCCAGCTCTAATAAGTTCCGCCTTCTGGAGCTAATTCCCGTTCTCTTATTTTTGTTCTCATCACAGTGGCCTTTCCTTACTCATCCTAAAGCAACAAGGCATTACCTCTCTGCAGTTTCAGTCCTTGAAGCAAATCAGTGCCGGCAACATCTACATAACAGACAACAGCAATTTGTGCTACTACCACACTGTCAACTGGACCAGCCTGTTCAGCACCCCCAGTCAAAAGACAGTGATCCATCGGAATAAGAGGGCAGAGAACTGCAGTAAGTACCTGCTGCTCAGGGCACATCATCTTCTCTGTGGCTGGCTCACCTGGGGCAAAAGGGATACGGTTACAGACAGGTTACAGTGCAGAGAGCAGCTCAGAAACTCAGCTGATGTCTTTTGCAGCTCGATGGACATTAGTGGAGATGTGATAATTTACATCATTTAAGGATTTGGGCCAGTCTGCCTCTGTAGGAAAATGAAATTTTTGAAAGCATGAACAAATGAAAGTGAGCAGAGAGCCCACTGTTTCCTTACTATGATGTGAATTTTCCAGGTTATCGATCCAGTTTCACAAATATGAATTCTGAAGGCTCTGATTGGAGTGTTCATGACTTGACAGACTCAAAAATTGCATTAATACAAGCATATTGTACCAGCAATACAGCTAATTTTAAGCAACTGTTAGACTGCTAGCAAGAGCGGAGATTCTTTCAATTGCTGTATGCTGAAGTGATATTTCTGGCTTTTGTGCTTTAACCCGCCAAAAATGTTTTCTTTGGGTTTTTTTGAGGCTGTGATCCTACTTTTAACTTAAGCTTTTAGTTCTTTTTTTGTTGGTTTGTTGGGATTTTTCTTTTCTTTTTCCCTCCCTTCCCTTTCAAGTCAGATTTTCAAATCTGATCTGCTTTGAAAGATTTTGTGACTATAGTACAAGTGCATCTTCGGTGTTAGGTGAAATACAACGATAGCTTTGTCACTGCTGCTCAGTTACTTTTCTAATGTCTTCTACCATGTAAGCACTACAGGAAGTACAAAGTCTTGTTTGATAGGTCTCTGTGTGGTTTTATTGTGGGGTGTTATTATTAGTAATAATCTTATTATTAGGCTGTCTCTTTGCACGCAAGTTAAAAAAGTGAAGGTTAAAAAATGCCACTTGTTGTCAGACAGTGTAATATGATTAAAGAAGGCTCTGTTTTCAACACACTCAACTTTATCTTGCTCTGATTTAGCTCAGTTGCTCAACATGGATGAGCTTTGTATCGTTGTCTTAATGGCTTCCGTTCTCTTATTTTTCATTCTTTCTACCTCAAGGCTTTTTCTTTGCTTTGACTTCTTATTTTCTTTGAGTTCCTCTGAGGGTGAAGAATATTTGATCATTGAATAAGGTCAGCGTTGCACAGGGAAACCATGTGTTTTCTGGAACATTCAAGTCCCTTGAAATTTGGAGGAAAGCTCCTGACTTCTCATGAATAACAAAGCCTTCAGTCTTGCCAACTGGAGCATTTAGGGATGGCTTGTAGTGTCAGTGTGCACTCTGGTTTTCTCTGCCCCCAAATAGAAAGTCAGCTATGAAAAAACGTGTATTAATTGGCAAATGGAGATGCTGCCCAGAAAGAGAATCACATCTTCCCGAGGATGGTTCACTGCTATTTGCTTTCCCCTGCAGAGTTGTAGGATCAGTTGGTGAGGAACCACCTAGTTCTATGCTAGCAGGCTAATAACAAGTATACCTTTTATGTCAGGAATGCAGAATTCCTTGGGCTGACAGAAGTCTGAAGAAGCACAAGGTCTTGATGACCGTGCAGCAGTCACTGGGGTTATATTCCAAGATCCTGGTGGTCCCATCTTGCGAGGAGATCCATGAACTTGTGAACCTTCCATAGAGCACAGGTTTTCTCTCTACCATATGAAAAACTGCTGACCATGGGAGAAAAATTGTGCTCTTGGTGCCTCATGTCTCATACAGTAATGATTCTTCTTTGCTTCAAGCTCTCTATGGCTTACCATGTCAGAAGACAATGGAAAATCACTCAGAGGTAAACTTTGTAAGGTGCTTTTTCCTTTCATGGGATAGTGTCCCAATTGGGCTTCCAGGGCAAATGGAAACTTGGATGTGCTGTCTCACAGCCCTGACACTGTATATTTTGTCACTGCATTTGCCTACAAAGGGAAAATGTAAACTTCATTTCACTTCTAGCTTGTTGGGGATTTGTTATAATAGAGACTTGTCATTTTCCAGGAAGAAAAATACTCCTGAAGAAAATTTAGGTGATTTAACACCATGGGAATCTTAATGAGGAAAACAAATCTCATTCATTTCATTTCATGAAGTCACAATGTCAACCACAGTGCCAAGGGCCCTTTTAAAAGTGGACTCTAACCTGTGTTCATTAAGCAGACTGTGTATAATAAACATAGGCCAGGGGCCCAGTGACTCCAGTCCAACTCCAGTGGCAGTGCAATCCTAACAGGGAACAGTGGTTTCCTCTCTCTGTGCATGTATGTATGAATGAATTGATTAATGTTTTGTGGCCTTGTGAGGGTCAGGATTAGCTGAGAAGAGCTGTCCTGCTGCTTCAGCTCTTCCTGTCATTCGGCACCTCTCGAGGGTTCTGCTGCAGGTTAGATGTCTAACTAAAATCTTCACAATTGCTCGGAGTAAGGCAACACTGTTCCTAAGTAGAATATTACTGCAGCTTTCAGATATGTTTATTGTTATTTCTTTGTATATTTTGAGTCACTGTCACTTTGGGTTTGTTTTCCCCACTACCCAGTGATTGTTCATGGCTTAAAACAAGTTACAGCAAATGTTTTCTATCAATGTGTAGCTTTTCTGAAAACTTACATAAGAGTTTCCAAGATTTTCTAGTCCCCATCAGATTTAAGTGACTTTTGTGATCTATCCCAAGATGATGGTATCTTTTCCATACCATTTAATGCTGTGTTCAGCTGACTCTCTATATCAATGAACAAATACTGAAAAATTGCTGAGGGAGTAAAATTATTGTGGAAAAATTTGGTCTGTATTAGTGCTTCATCTTTGAGATAACAGTGACATGGTAGAGTTTGGCAAAACTCTGATTTTGTTTTTTCGATGAAGAAGACAAAGACAATAGACTTCAGCCAGTGAAAAATGTTATAAAATTATCCAACACACAAAATATACTTTATTCTCCTGATACCCTCAATTATTTAATGTTATTCTTTATGCTCACTTGTTAACAATGTTAAAATAGTCACCAAATAGTTTACCACCTCCCAGATGGTGGTTAATAGCCTAGGGCAGACTTCCCTTTTTTTGAGGAATATTGAAAATACAGGAGGAAAACATATGTGTGTGTTTTAAATAATAATAAATAATCCATAAATCCCAGGATGTTCTGCTGCTTTATGTTGTCTTTCTAACATTGTCCCATGCAGGGCCAGAAAGGTGGGTTTACCTGGAAAGAATGTGACCTCTCTCTTCTCCACCTTCCATGCACACATTCAGGGATAGAAATATCAGTATCCAAGCTTGTGGACATAAAAGAAATCACCGTGGTGATCACCAGAGTGGTGGTATTTGACCACTGGGAGTCTTCTGAACTGTGTAGACCCTAAAAGACACCTGGGTTTGGGGACAGGTTGCAGGAGGAAATTTGAGGGCAAGGAACAAGTTGAAGGCTTCAATGGCCACTGCACCAGTGCAGTCTGAGGGTGTCCTCCAAAGTTTAAGTTGTTTAAGTGTTCAGATGGCAAATGGGCATCTTCAAACTGATAAGCCAAGGGGAGATTAATTGGAGTCCATTTATCTAAAATGCTCTCATCTAGTGTAGGCTTTAACTGTCTGCTACTATAAACTGTAATGCTAAACACTGGGCATAAAACACACTTTGTTATGAACATTATTAATGTAGAATGAGTGACTATAAAGTTTTCTGCCAGAGAATGTGCTCTGGTAGTTAGACTTTACTCTTGCTCCATGCTGAAGTTAAGAATATACCCTTTTTTCCCCAGCATGGGGCTTTTTATGGAGCAGTCAGAAGTGACTCGTGAAAAATGAGTGCACAAAAAATAAATGCAAAAAAGAAGTGTTCTTTTATACACAGTTATTTAAATAATTCTTTCAGCTTTAGTGACCCCTGCAGTGTAAGGTGAAACCTTTCTAAGAAAAGGTGGTTGTCAATGCAGTGCCTTTGTTATGAATTATATCAATTTAGGCACCAATCAAGAACTTGAATAAATTCATTATCCAGCATGATGCAGGACTAATTGAAGTCTGCCAGAGTTTTTCTATTGAGTTCATAGGGCTTTGAATCTGGCCCATACATGTATAGCCAAATAACAATAATTCTTCTTTTTTAGTAGCTAATTTTCCTGTGTTCTGTCTGGGTTGGGGAAAAACACTGAACCTTTCTGTGTCTAATCTGTGTGACCCCGTTAACAAAGAATGATCCCTTCTTCTAAAACTCCTGATGAAAATGAGTTCCTGTCAGGAACATCACTGTTCTTTCCTTCCTCATAAGGCTGTGGGATATGCTGAAGCTTCAGAACATGCTCAGCTCATGGAAATGCCAAATAATGTGCCTAAAATTGAAGCATTTCTTTAGCCATCCTGATAATTACAGAAGAGGAGGACAAGTGTAATAGCTTTTTATAAGTTGTCAAAACAGCCACTCCCTTCTTGCCAGGATTCATTTATGAAAACATTTCTATGACTTAGGAATAAGCAGAAGAGAACAGTGGATTTTTTTTGTTTGTGTTGCTTTTTCATAGACTACAGGCACTGTGTTAGCTAGATTTCAATAGTGTAATCATGATTTTTTTTCATTGAAAAGCTCCCTTTTTATTTGCATAAGGGTTACTCAGTATGTTTTCTGAGCTATCTTGTAATGCTGTCACTTGCTGTTTGAAGGGATATTTTAGTGCAATGCTGTGCGTGTGTAAATAAATCTCGATTACTCTGAGTAGTCTGACAGCTGAGAACAATGAAAATAAAGGAAATCACCAGCAATAAATTTAGATTTACAAAAAAAAAGGTGAGAAAGCAAATAGGTAGCTCCCTTTACATGATGAGTGGGGTTTAACAAAACAAAATTCCCAGTGTTCTTAAAATTTAAAATGAGAAGAAAGGGATCTCCTAACCAGGTTGGGGTTTTTTTTTGTTGCGTGACAAGTACCTAAAGTGAGTCATTGATTAGAAAACAAAACTATTCATATAAGCTGCTTCATTACAACTGGGATAGTTTCTGGGTTTAGGTTTTTCCTTCCTTTTTCTTATTTGCTGATACAGTTTAAGGCTGAAGCTGTGTATGAATCCTCGGTGTCCTTTTTGAGGCAGGACTCAGTGTCAGCCACACATCACCGTGAGACTGGATGAGATCAAGGGAGACTGGCAGACCAGGCATGAAGTGCTGCAGGCTGCTCTAGGGGAGCACTCCAGTGTGCTCTAAACCCTAAGGCATGGCTGGGGTTCCTCTGCAGTGACCAGCTTTTTCTGGGTGCCCCTGTAGTCAGTGAATACAAAACAGGCCAAAACTGCCCTTTAGTGCCAAGTCAAAGCTGAGCTGTGCTGCACAAAGCCAGCATGAGACTGAGCTGTGCTTGAAATGTCTATAAAGTAGGTGCAAGAGGAAACTGAAGCAAAGTTTTTTGCCCCTTTCTTTTGATTTCTGTCAAGTTCAGTCAGCAGCATAGTGAAACTACTGCCATCTGATAGTTATTATAAAAATGTTGCTATGCTTAAAAAAAATTATTGTAAGGACAGTAATAAAAAGCTGACTTTTGTGTCTCTGCTCATGCTGGCTGTGCTGATGTGGTTCCTTTGCAGCAGAAGGGCTGCTGGTTCACAGCAGAGCTCAGGGAAGGAGGATAAGACATGTCTCTGAAATGCCCATGTCCCTCTTGCTGTGCTGGAATCTGTGATAAGTAATACACTTTAAATATTAAATTACCACCTGGATATTAAATACCTACCTGGAATAACTCCTAAACGTAATTATTTTGTGTTTGGCTGTACCTGATTTGAGCTTTGAGGCAAAAGAAAAATGAAAAAGATACTTCTGGATACCTTTTGGATGTTGGCATTAAAAAAGTCTATCTGACATAAAAAGAAAAAAAAAAATTAAACTCCAGCCTTGATAAAACGTGTACAGACTTTTCATGTGTGAGGTTATTTGTGGTGTATGAATAAGACAGTAATAATAATACTGCTCCTCTACTTATGAATTACATGTCTTGCACAGCAGAGCAGTACAGGTGGGAAGCATCCCGGTGGATCTCTTGTTCTTGGATTGGTTTGCCTGCAAGGGCTGGAGGACATGGAACCTTTGGTTGGTTCCTATGCTGCTTGCAAAAGTATAAAGGTGAAATGTCCTTTTTTGGCAGTGAATTGTGAATATGTTGTAGGCAGCAAACCAAACAAGTAGATGATGATCTGCTGTTTTCAATCTCAGTGAAGCAAAATGTCCTATTGCAAAAAGGAAGGAAATGCAGAAGAACCTTTGCTCCTCTTGCCTACATGCTTCGTGGGCTAGGAGAGAGACCATGCATACAATTATTGTGGGTTTTTTTAATCCAAGAACTGCTTTCTGGTAAGTGCAGTGGTCAGAAAGGAGGGTGACAGGGCCGGGCCAGGCAGTGTGTACCACAAGGGAAAGCACCGTGCCAGTGTGAAGTGGACTTCCTGCATGTCAGCAAGCAAAAGGTGCAGGAATTTCCTGGTAGTAAATAGGAGAGGATATGGGCCAGGCATGTTATATAGATCAGGAAGATGTGTTTGACAAACAGGATTCCAACATCCAACAGTGTTGGACACTGGAAAGCGTCGATGGAGGAGCAGTTCGGGACAGTTGCTGCATGGAGCAGTGTGTGCTCCTGTGCAGTCAGCTGCTATGAGAGACACTGTGCTTCAAGGGGGGACGTTTTATACTCTGCAGCACAGAATAACCAGTTTTAGAACATGCCTTGGAAAGCTGAAAGCATCTTTCTGCTGGCTCTTCTGTGATTTAGAAGGGCTTTGTGCTTCTCAGGAGATAAAACTAGTATACTCTCCAATTGTTCAGGTAGATTTTAATAGACAGTACCTACCTGCACTGGAGACGAACCCATCAAGTATCCTGAAAGGAAAAGAGGGATTTTTTTTTCCTGTCACCCAGCTATGCTGCTGCACTGAAGGAAGAGTAGAAAAATAGTTCATCAAGAACAATTGTCTTTTTATTTCTTATAAACCTGACAAAGGGTTTTTTGCACTTTGCAAAAAGATTCTCTGTTTATTTTATTATTTCTTCTCTTTAGGTGTGTGGTGGGTGTGTACAGTTGCTGTTTTATGCATGTATACAGTGTGTGTGTGTGTTTATTCCTAACTGTTCATCTTCCTGCTACAGCATTTGGAGGGGGTATTAAAATTCTCCCAGCACACCTACTTTTAATTTTTATTTGACACTTCCCTTAAGTTGTTTCCAATGTTTCAAAAAACAAACAAGGGTCTATATTGTTGCTGTCTCTGATATTTCAGATCTTTGGTGGTTTTAATTTACTCAGCCGAGTGTGTAACTGATTTGTGTAGAACACTTCATAGTGGAAGAGTGAATTCAAATTAAAAGATCTCTCCTTTCACATGCCAAGGTTTGGCTGAAACTGCACCCTGACTTTCTTCAGGTGCTGGAGTGATAACGTGTTTTCTTTTGTTATTTGCTCGTTTTCTCCATCTGTCACATCATCTAGATATTTACATAGAGAAGTATTTATATAAAATAAAAGTATAGACTTACATTCTTTGAAATAAACTTTCCCTCTCACCCTTTGTTCATTGATTATTTTATGAGTTTTAATAGAAAGGCTCTTTGGCTCTTCAGGTGCTTTTGCAATAAATAATTTAAAAATCACAGTCAATTATGACTTTCCTTCAACTTTTTCCCCACCATCCATAAGTTTTATTTCAAAGAGCCCTCAGTTCACCAGTAATGTTTTCTATTTTAGTTTAGTAGACCTTTTGTGGATTTGGAAAATCAATTTTTCAAATCTTTTAAATTTTTGGCATTTACCATGTCCTGTGTCAGGGAATTCTGCAGGTTGATCTATACTTTCTATGGAGAAAAATCTCAGTTTTGAACCCTATTGGATTCCTGTCTCTTTGAATGCCCACGAGGGACTTGGAAGAAGCAGTGAGCAATTGTTTCATGCTTACTTACCTCCTTATCATTCCGGGTTTTATAGACCTTTATCATGTCCTTTCTCACCCATCTCTAAGGCTGCTTCTCTATTTATTCCTGGGATAGAGGCTCTTCTCTGGTTCATCCTTGCAGCACTCTCCTAAATCTTTTTCTCAATCCATTTTTTCTGAAAGGGGGCGAACCAGAAGTGTGTGCAGCATTCCAGCTGTGAGTGCCCTGCGTGTTTCTGTGGTGGGGTGACAGTAATCTCCTGCTTCTCTGTTCTGTGTCTAGAAAATCTGAACATCCCGTTTACTTTTCCAAGTCTGGCGAAATGCTGATGGCATGTGTTCCTTTGGATTTTGGAGGACTTTGTACATAAGTGACAGTATCCTCTCTTTGCAGCTGCCGATGGAATGGTGTGTAATGAGTTGTGCTCAAGTGATGGCTGCTGGGGGCCAGGGCCAGACCAGTGTCTCTCCTGCAAGCGCTTCATCAGGGGAAGGACCTGCATAGACTCCTGTAACCTGTATGATGGGTAAGAGATTCCCCCTTGCACTTTTCCTTGAAGTTGCTGATTATGTCCTTCAGGACTTCTGGGTTTATATTAATCAGTATCTGGCTCCGTTGCCAATATTTACGGATTTTGAGCGAAATGTGATGTGGGATAAGATTTAAGGGTTTCTAAACCTGAACTTGTGGAGAAAGCTTTCCCTAGTATTCTGCTGACTAAAATTTTCATGCAACATCAAAAGTTTGTTGCATCGCTTGCTGGTCATGTGAACAATATGATTTAGGTGAAGACTTACGAAACCCCTCACCATTTAGCCCTACTTGAATAGTGACACCCCTCTTCAGAATCATGCCATTATGGTAAGATGAGTTACATTAGGCATGTGATAAAGAAATTCTCTGAATAAGAACCCCAGAGTAGGAAAACCCACTCTCTTTTCCATAATGCACTGTGTAATTGTACACACAAATATAAATATGAAAACCCAATATGAGTTCTTCCTCCTTTTCCCTCTGCTGCTTTTGCTGGAGGAATGCCTACACACAGCACAACCAAGGTGGCTGAATCTGCCTTATGACAGAAAAATAGAACTGAACTGCCTATATTAGCTGAAGCAGCAGAAATTCATGATTAGGTTGTGGAGGGACACAGGTGGAATTTCCCTCCGTGTGTAACAGTACAGCAGGGTCCCACACATTTCTTTCAAAGTCAAAAGATAAAACCCCTTAAATTATATGAATTCTTTTTTTTAAGCTCAGACTGTTAACTGAAAGTAACTCTGCTTTCATTCTCCTTTTTTTCCTGCCTTGGATGCCAACTCATGTGACTGTTAAGGAAAGAGTACTGAATGAAATCCCATGAATACACTTCCATCTGGGAAAATGCATGCTAAAAAAATATCTTGCCAGAGTCCAGGTTTATGTGCTTAAAAGCTCCTCTTCTCTCCTTCTCCCTTGCCCCCCTGTAAAAAGAAGAGTTGCACACTACAGGTGTATTCTCATATGCACTGCAATATACTGGTCCACTCTTTATGGCTTGCTGCCATGAAGCCTGTCGCAGTAAGATCACGAGGACACTCGTGACCAGCACTCAAGTCAGAATATTCTGTTCTGTATCGATCAGTGGATGGTGTTTACACTTTCCACAGGCTCAGTTCTATCCTAGATGTGTGGAAATATATATAACCTGGGCTTGGGGAGAAGTTTTTTTTGTTTGCGTGAGAGCTCTGCATATTCACATTGTTGGGAAGCAACGTTTTAGAGCTTCAGACCTCAGTCTAGAATTGTTGTTGAGAACATTACAAGCCTTTTGGAGAATGGGCTTTAAAACAAGAGTATTTCATCAACCCTCACATGTAATGAGTGGCAATTCCATGGAAGGAAGTCAAGAAATGAGCTATTTTTTCCTGTTAATCAGGTCTGTATTTCGTAAGGAAAGACAGGGAGAAAACCACTAGGATTTTATACTTTTGAACAAGATATCATCTGCTTCACCTGGCTGTGAATGAGGTGCTGATGGGCCTTGTTTCCAGTTGGTGTGAATCAGTGTGACGGTGGTGGTGGGATTGGTCTCAGTTGGCACAGCCTGCTCTCCCCTCAGCACACCTGAAATCGATTCCCTCAGGTGAAGAGCAGCCATTTTGTCTCAGTTCCAGTCCAAAGCGGGTTTTCTTCTGACCTGCCTGCAAAATGTTTTCCTAGGGAGTTTCGAGAATTCGCAAATGGTTCTGTCTGTGTGGAGTGTGATCCCCAGTGTGAAAAGATGGAAGAAAACATGATCACGTGCTATGGACCGGTAAGAACAAAATTTGTTGTGCTACATAGTCACTTGTAAAAGTGCGCTCAAGTACGAGTCTTTTGGGCTCACGGGCTTTAAAGCAGCTGTTGCAAATTAGTGTTAACAAAAGCAGAAAACAGGCATATTCTGCACGTAGAGAAAGAACTCAAATTGATGTTGGGAGTTAATTTGCTTGGATCAGTCTCCTTTGGATCCAAGGAGATCCTTTTCTTTGCTGTGTTGTCTTAATGCTTTAGTGGTACAGATGGACAAAATTTTTAAAGACAGAAAGCATGCAGTTGTGATTTAAGTGCCCTTTTTAATCACTGTTTTCATTCTTAATACTTAGTTCTGTCCTGTTCTACTACAACTTCAGTTGAACATTTTTTTTTTTCTTTCTGAATGTGGGAATTTGTCTCGATGTCTCAGTTTGAACAATATGCTCTGGAGTTTTTGTACTTAGGTTAGGCTTTAAGTTCTTTTGATAGATAATGTATGTCATGCATCCTAAGTGCATGTTAACTGTGTCACCCATCTTTATAATGGCCAGTAAATCTTCTTTCAAAGATTATTTTTCATTTGTGAGATAGAAGTTGTCTCTTTCTTTTAGTTTTCTGTTAATTGCCAAGATTAAAGTCGCAAGTATCGTGGGAAAGAGTTGTGGTTTAGGCTCTTGATAACTGAGAAAACTTAACCCATAATTGATTTTTGTGACTTGCTAAATGGGGAAAAAAAAAAAAAAAGGCATAATCATTTCTGTTACAATACTGTGTTTTCCACAATACATCCATAAAGCAAAAAGCTAATGTTTCAAGTGTTCAACCCATGAGGGAAATTTGGATTTGTAGCAGGGTTATGGACATAAAATCCTAGACCAGTGCTCAGCCTGAACACTGGATTTGGTTGTACACTGGCTTGTCATCACAGCTTTAATATTTTACTTTTACATTACCCAAGAGCCTTGGTTCATAGTTCGTCACAATTTAATCCACATATATATTAAGAAGAAGGAGACCTTGTAGCTCTCGAGTGTTTCTGTGACGAGATGCAAGATGCTGTGTGGAAAATACTTCAGGAGTGCAGAGGCAGGGGAAAGGCTATTGCAGTTGCCTTGCAAAAGTGGTTCAGGATTGAATAGCGTTGCAGGAAGTTTCTCAGAGTTAAAGTGGACACGAAGTTCATTGTGTTAAGCACACCAATAATACTAAGAAACCTATTTAGGAGCTGGAGTTTAATCTTGTTCTCTACAGAATAAGTTAATGGTGGAAAGCACCAGGATTTATACATCTGTTGTTCCTTATCAGAGACTGGAACCATACAGATAATTAACTGTTCATTGGGAAAAGATGCTATTATAATTGCTGCTGAGTGCACTGTCAGTCTAGGACCTGCAATTTTAGTGCAGCAGGAAAAGAGACAGTCACTTGAATGCATTGCATTTCTTTCTTCCACTCTCTCCAGGGACCTGACCACTGCACAAAGTGTTTCCATTTTAAGGATGGTCCAAATTGTGTGGAAAAATGTCCTGATGGCTTACAGGGGGCAAACAGCTTCATTTTCAAGTATGCTGATGAAGATCGTGAGTGCCATCCATGTCATCCAAACTGCACCCAAGGGTAAGTGCAAATTCTGTGAAGTGAGCCACCCTATTTGTTGTTGGTTTACATACAATTTGGCTTAGTAAAGCACTTGTCCCACTCCTGAAAACAGAGTGTGCAGCAGCAATTTCATCTTCATTTTCAGGTCTCTCATGACGTTCAGGTTCTAGTTATGAATGCCCAGCAGCTTATCACAAAAAAAGCTTACACTCCTTTTGAAAACCGTAGGGAACAACTGTTCACAGACACATCCTTAGCTTTCCTTCTAGCTACCACTGGTTTGCAGCAAATGCTGTTATTTCACTTAATGTAGGCCTGCAAAATGACTTTATTTTTATTATTTGCTTGTTGACAGAATCTCTGCTCGTTGGTATTGAAGCTGTTAATGACTGTCCAAGAATAAGCCAACAGCACTACTGTGAGACAAAAGTGTTGCTTTGCTCTTTTTCCTACAGGAACTGATGCAAAGGGTTTGTCTGAAACCAGATTTTGTACAGGAGTCTGAGTCCAAGCGTGAATTTCTCAAATCCTGTCTATGTGCCCAGAATAATTTGTTACATTTGGGAATTATACAGCCCATGTATCTAAGTCAGAACTAAGAATCATACACAACCACAATTTTGCACCAACAACAGAAGTTATGAATGCCTTTTCCGTGGGACAGTTGGTGGTGCCCAGCATACAAAAGGGAGAGGCAGCCAGGGGAAAACAGAAAAAACATCAACCAGCAAAATAATCTTTGACAAGAGGCTCTTACTGTTTAGTAGCTAAAATTAAACCAGTAAATTATTCAATGTAATCTTGATGTCAACAGCTGTTACCATTCAAAATGAGACCTTTTGCTGGTTTTGCAAATCTGATTACAATAGAGCCATTAGGGAAATGAAAGGGAGATCTCAGAGACACAGCCAGGATCTGTTACAGATTTGTCTTCCTCTCCCCTCAGACCCTTTAAATCAGTTATGCAATAAGAAAAATGCTGCTACTGTGGAAGAAGAGTGTAAGAATGATATGAAAAGATGAGCTCACTGCAGGAGCTCTGGTCCTGGCTTTCATGGATGGAAGAAATGCCAACTCTGATCTAATCCTTCAAGCCCAGCTAAGTGTGATGCATTTGTTGTCCACTCAGCCTAGGCAGGGCCTTGCAGCTTTGCTGGCCTCCAGGAAGCAACACTTCTTCCCATTTCCTCCTCCTTTCTGAGGAGTTCTAACTGACCCAACTGTTTCTAGTGTTTATGGTGCAAGTGTGGTTCTCCTAGACCAGGAAGAGAGGAGAATGTTTTCCATGTCTTTCCATTTCTCCATATGCACCCATATTTTGTAAGTGATTGTTTTTATCTCCCTGGATAGGACAGGGTCAAGAAGGGAGGCTTTTAAGTATTGTGCTGAAAATCTGACATTCTAGTTCATAAACAAATAGAAAGGGCATTAGGCAGTTGTAATGGACCTTGCCAGTGCCCATCGGCATGCCTTGGTGACACAGGGCTCCTTTATGCTGAATTGTGTTGTCATTTAATCATTGGACTTTCAGTTTTCCCTTTTTTTTAATTTTCCTTGCTGATTAGGTTTTATTTAGCATTGAGTGCCAATCCCCAGTGAAAGAACAAGTAAAAGGGCCAAAGGTTACATATGCCAAGGTGTGGTTATCTCCCAAATGAGGAGCCATCCCTCTTCCATGGGTCTACTTCTCCTCATAGAAATTCTCATCCTCTTTATTTAAGAGTAAAGTGTCTGCTGCTAGGTATTTTATCACCCCTCATAAAAACAACACCCTCCTCCCACAAGTCTGGGTAAGCATGGCTGTTCTTTTCTAGTGTTCCTAAAGACTTTGAGTAATGTGATAATGTTAATGAAACTGTTAATGACTGTCCAAGATGTTTAAGGGTTGTCCTTCTTCTTGTCGACATTGTCAGGGGCTAAATACGCCCACAGAGAAAAGGGAAATCAGTTAATCTCTCTTGTTTTCTCATTCAATGCTGAATTCTCTAGTTTCATATTCTTCCTTCAGAAATTAATATTTAAATTGCCCTCAGTCATGATTCTTCAGTGAAGTAGGTTGTGGTGGGAACACATCTGGATATTTGGCTCACAACTGAAAAGTGGAGAGAAACCATAATTCTGCTTCATCTATTGTGCCTGTTCTCCTTGCTGTCAGATCAAGTGCTGGAATGAAGCCAGTGCCCTCTCAGTACAGCTTGGATACCCATCAAAAAATGTTGAGCTGCTGCAGAGCAGTGCTCCCAGTGAAGTATTAATCTCATTTGTTCAGTGCTGCTCTCTGTGAGTCAGTCTGCCTGATAAAATGGGTTGTTCTCATCCATTGTTTCTCCTCCTCCCCACCAGTTGTCACCAAGGAAGATACCTTCTGTCCCACCTCTGTTCCCTGTGAGCCTTCTGCCCTAATTCCATCATGGCACTTGCAGAGGATTGCTTTACAGCCTGGAGGGTTAGCTTTGATAGCACCATTCTCCTCCCTTTTTCAAGTGTAATGACTGCTTCTGTTAATAGGTGTGTCATTATCCAGCCCTGTTAATGATCTTGCATTGACCAAGAGAACTGTCAAACAGTGACTTCCTTGGATGCAACAACTGTGCTCTTGGCCTTGCATCCCCATGATAACAGAAGCCAGTTTGGAGCAGATCTGGGGCACACAGGACAGCTAGCCTATTTGATTCAAGGGAGTTGGAAAGCACTTGGCATCTCTTCTTGCAGGGCTAGCCAAAATGGAACACTTCCACAGGAATAAAATACTAATTATGTAATAGCATGTGACAGTCTGCTTCCTTGCTGGGCAGGACACCAAATGGGAGCTCTCACTGGACACCTCCCCTGATCATACAAATGCATTTTGTCACAAAGCCTTTTGAAGGAAGTGCGTTGCTCTTCACCAGAAAGTTCTTTTTCTTCTAAGCCAGGACCAGAGAAGCCATGGGAGCCTTAGCAACACAGGTGTGGTCCTGAAGGAAGCTGAAGGCATAAATACTATTTTGCCTTTAAAGCTTAGGTGTCTATTTAGGAAAACATTATGAATTCCAGATGAAACAATTGTAAGACCCCAGGCCCAAAGCCTCAAGCTTTACTGCGAGCATTACTTTTATTTAAGGCTCTAAAATAATTTGGATTTTTGCAAAGCCTTTTAGTTCTTTCATACCTTGAGGCTGTGTAAAGAGAAAACGCCACCCATGTTCCCCAAGAGATTTCTTTTAAATTAGTGAGAAAATAGGCATGTTAGCGAAAGGTTAAGAGGGGTAACATACAACCAAGACAAAGTATTTCACTGAAGTATCTGGCACACACCAATTCCTAGTAATATAGAACCCATCAGTTTTAAGTTACCCACAATATTAAGAAAACAAAAAGTGTAAAGAAATAAAAATTTTAAGAGAAGAAACAGAAGTAAAGAGAGAGAGAAGAAGAGAGAAGGAGCGAAGTAAGAGAGTAGAATAAAATAATTAAATAGCTACCACCAAAGACTCCTATGGAAGTTTGGGGTTTCACATGGCAGTGGCAGGTCCCAACAAAAAAGTCAAGATGGAGCTCGTGTGCTCCTGTATTTATGGGCTTAGGCCACTGTAGCCACTCCTCCCAGGCCACTGGCCACTCACTGACCTCCAGTTGGATGACCACCACAACTAAGGTTTTCTCCTGCACAGAGAAAATCCATTTATGCAGTTTAAAATAATTTTTGTTTATTTCCAGTGGCAAAGATTTTTGAGAATTCATCTGACTAGAAATGGCTTTGCTGCTCCACGTCTGTGCACAGCTAAGACCCCACCTTTCGATCTTAAGGAAAGTCGATGAAAGACATTATTTGGCAGAGGAAAAAAGGGTTGTTTCAGGAAAAAAAAACAGTTGTTACTCCAATTTTCAAAATTTGACATTTTAACTCACTATTTTCTATCAGAGGTTGATTATCTGTAAAATTAGGATGAGCTCCCTGAGTAATTTTCTGTATAAGCTGTATTGAACTTTTGTAAGGTACTGAATATATCATTAATGAATTTGGCATATCAACCATTTAACCATTGGCATCAGTTAACCAGTTCATTTTACAGAGCAAACTTGAAAATGAAAATATCATCCAGACTCCAAGCAGAAGGAACCCTGGGAGAGAGTGGGGTACCAATGTGATTTATGATTGTGTCATGCCTCTACTTCTACCTGTCAAAAATCCTGAAAACAAGGAATTTCCTTCCAGAGGAAAAAGTAAGGGATGGCTTGGTGGTACAAAATACCCTGGTAATAGATATTGCCATGACTCACACAGTGTTGTACTTCCTTGCATGTAATCAGGACAGTCAATCAGGGAGGAAACAGGAAGCTGCTCAGCATGACTAGGAGTAATGCAGATTGCACCTGGACAGAGTTTTCTGTTTGGGAATGGGAAATTTACTGGAGGAGATTACAAGTTCAAGTGAAAATCGGTGGTACTTTAACTTGGACTGGGTGAGGTCCAAACAGCTCTCTCTTCTGGGATTCAAGTCCTGTCTTCCAGAGCAAGAGCGAATAAATGTGCAGTTGTGAAGTGACTCCAAGACAACAGACTCTTGATGTTAGTCTGCCAGTTACCTGATCTAGTAACAGGCACTCAGACCTTAATTTGAAGGTGCCTTTCTTTTTATTTATAGCAAGAGTCTGAGCTCAGCTTTTCTTGACCTGCTAGTAAATGGAAGATCTGAACAACTTTTTTTTTTGCCTCCTTCATTACTGAACTGGTTTTCTGCAAATTGCTGAGAATGCCATGAAAGGAAAAGAGATTGGATGTGTCTGAGACAGGTTAGAATTCAGACAGTCCTGAATTCGGAAGTCCTGAAGCCCAGGACAGCTGAAATTTCTAAGAAGTCACATCAAGAGTTCTCTCTGTTAAGTTTTTTAACTGTGTTTAAATCATCCCCTTATGTTTATGCATTATCTGGTCACCTGGGTATTTAATGAATCCTTTTTATGTCTGCACAGTTGCTGGAGGAAACAGTTATTGAGGAAATCCTTACAGTTTGTGTTTACATGTCAGAGTTCGTATGTAAAAATAATAATTCAAGTAAACAAACAAGGGCCAAGGTTCACTCTCTCTGCTCCCCCTGATGAGCAGGTAAGGGGAAATTGAATTCACTGACTTTATTTTATAATGGCAGAGTGATAGCCAATTTAAATGCAGCAAAAGCTGATGAGTGGCAAGTGATGGTGAAGCAGAAAGAAAATCTCCTGGGAGAATATTTGAACTCTCTCACATTTTTGACATGGATATCCCTCCATCAAAGCCAGTCTGAAAGCAGCAGACTTTTAAATTTAAGGTATGATCCCCAACTCTTTTAAAGTGCCTCAACAGAAGTGATTTTCAGTCTACTGATGTGTCAGTTCACTTGCTCCTGTACAGCCAAAGAGCTCTGAGATCTTATTAAAGAGTTGAAATAAGTGGTTTGGTTTCCTTAAAATGCTGAGGGCTAGATGCTCCCCGTGGCTGCAAAGGTTCTAGCTGGGCGTGCAGCACTGAAGGGGGTGTCAGGTTGTCTTTAAACCCTCAGGTCTCTGAGAATCCTGACTGCTGTGTAAATGTGTCATTGACTTGCTATTTGAATGCAGGGGATCTAGGACGGCACTTTAGTCCTGCTTTTCATGAGGGCAAGGGAAGTCCACACATACCTGTGTCTTGCAAACAAAACATGGTTGTGTTTTAGTGGTGCTGCATATTGTGATTCCCTGCATTTCCACTGCCTTTGGTGAACACCTGCTCTTTGTGCAGGAGAACTTCTGGCAGCGTCAAAGGAAAGCAGAATGAAAGGCCTCAATCAGCAGACACCATTTTGTTCTGGTTTTTGTTGACGGAAGTTGATCCTTGAGCTTCCCTGTCATAGTCAGCTTCCAAAATATTTCTGCAGTTGCCCTGGCTAGGAGCTTAGAGCAGAGTGAACAATTGCATCAGTTACAGAGAGAAAAACAAGCTCTGTGCTCCTGGAGGTCTCGTCTTGCAAATGAAGAGCTTTTGTGCAGTAATCACCGGTTTGATGATTCAGAAGAACATCCAGAAGAAGCAACACTGTTGTCAGGACTCCCACGGATGCAGATGAAACCTGCCTTAAGTGTTGTTTAAGCCAAGATATGGCCAGCCTTGGAGTGCTGTTGCTATTATTGTTCCTGTTGCAAGCTCGCTTTTGTCACAGCCTATAATTCAGTGGTGACGTGGGTCTCTCGTGAGAATTATAATTAAGAACACAAAGGGGATTCCTGCTTCTTGGATCTGTAAATAACAATTTTCTCTCTTTCTCTCCCTGTTTTCACTTTGGATTTGCTGCAGGTGCATAGGGCCACGTATCGAGGACTGCATCGGCCTGATGGATAGGTACTTGCTGAGTAGTCGTTGCCTGTGTGTCTCCATCCTCCATGTGTGGACAAGGGCGCATGGTGTGCATGTCCTTGTGAATGGCAAATGACGTCTTCTGTTCTGTAATTGCCTGCAGGTGTAGAGGTCCCGCTAGTCATGACTGCATTTACTATCCATGGACACGACAGTCCACTTTACCACAACATGCTAGGTAACATCCACCACTTTTCCATTCTTTGTACACAGGGTCCTTGTTGCCACAGGAATGTTATACTATCCAGTTTGTCAAGAAAAGCAGGGGAAATATAATTCACCCTTAAGGAGGATACACCTCTCAACATCCAAATGTACTTTTCCGTTTGAAAGCCAATTAAATATTTTGCTCATTTAGGCTGATTAGAAAATGCCTTTTTGCTGGTGTTTTTTTTATTTGTTTGTTTGTTTGTTTCTATATAAAATTTTGTTAGAAACAAACATGATGGAAACTCTGGCTAACTTGGAATTTACTTGTTTTCTGTTGGTGTTTTTTGACTAAGACAGAGTTTAAAATCAAATGAAGCTTTTTCTTCCATACACCTTATCTTGAAAAAAATGTTTTAGCAAAACTGACTCTCTTCCTTAATTCACATAACACTATTATTTGAGTTTAAAAAATTTTTTGTTTAAAATAAAATTGCAACCTTGCAGCAATTTTATTTTACAGTAATGGCAGTTAAATTAATGTAGGTTGTATTCTGCATTCTTTTCCATGAAAGCTCTTCCTTGCCATTGAGTTTTTTTAATTCTAAATTCAAACTGGTTAGTATGATTTCCAGGCTTGTAGATTACTGTCCTGAGCTAAGTCTAGAAGAAAAATATATAATTTCAAACTCAAATTCACCTCATTATGGATTTTACTTTGGGGTTTTTTTCTTGCCTTTTGAAAAGATTTTAAGATTGAAAAGATTTTAAGATTGTCTTTCCTTCTTAATTGTGTACCTGTTGTGAATATTCCTATTTCTATTGAGAGAGAACATATTTGTACTTGAAAAACAGTGCTTTATAAATGCTATCAAATGGTATACTCGTTTATTAAATCAGTATCAGTTCCAACTTAATTCATGGACGAATTAATAACTAACAAAAGATGACTGAGTTTCTCAATATTTCTATGTTTTGTTTTACTCTTTCTGGTCTAAAATATCCAGTTAAAGATGCTTCAGTGGGGATTCCTTTTCAGATGTACTCATTTAAACAGAGTTGCCCAAAACAAGAAGTCGGTTTTAAAGGTCTCCATTTCATCAACTCTACTCAAAGCACAAATAACAGAAAATGTTTTGTTATTTTCATAAGTTTAAGGACCTTACCAAACTACAAAGGATGAAGTTCTTTAGTAATCAATTTAAAAATACCATGTACTTCATCAATTGGATTTTTAATAACTTTTTGAGGGAAACTTGAGAGCTTTATACTGGGAAGAGCAACTTTTTGTTTGTTCCAACCTTGTTGAATTTATTTTAGGAAAATTACTGCACTGTATTTTTTCACTTCCAAGACAAAGAAGGAAATTTCATACCTCCATATTAGATTAATGAAATTATGCTCTTTTTTTGTGTGTGAAAATGGTTCATTTTGTTTGGGTTAAAAAATTGGCAAAACTGCACTGGCAAAGTGTTACTTTTTATTATGGTATGGGTATAAATCAAAAATAAAAGCATTTAACTTTAGATAAGACCTTCTTCATGACCCTTTAACAATTATTTGTCCTCCTGAGACTTATAGACCTTACATTAATTAGCAATTATTGTGACCCTTATCCATTGATTTCAATTTGTTGCATTGATGTGAATTAGTAGTGAGTTGAAGGGTGCAGAGTTCTCTGCTGTTCAGGCAGCTGAAAGTGAGAGGAGGGCTTTAACCAAACAACAAGATATTACTCATCTTCTCCTATTTTCATTTTTATAGCAGTGTTGCCTTTCTGTCCAGTTTTGCAGTTTGCAAATTGTTTATGCCATGATCCATTGACTTGAAGGCTTTTGTAGGAGTCCGGTATAATAGCAAAGGAATTCTTACTGTCATGTTTGATAAAGATGAATCAGATGTGCATCACATGGCTTGTTTCCAAATGACTGGTGAAACTTCAGTTTTTCTGCTTATCTTTGGTCCCTTCAATTTTATGGGGGGAAAAAATATTACTTTTGTCAATGTACGTCTTTCTGCATATGTTTTTTTGTTTTTTCAAACCTTTAGATTCAATAGAGTTCTGTCCAGAAGGATGCAAGAAACTCTGTCTTTTCCTGTTTTCAGCTCAATGAAATGCTATTTTTCAGCCCAAATAGCATATTTGGACTATTTGAGCCCTTTTCCTTGGCCTACTTGACAGATTTTTCAAATGACTGTAAGGTTACTTGCTGGATCTCATGTGCTTTATTTTTTTCCCCACTGTGATGACCCATATTTATTTTCAGTGTCACAAAGGTTTTCATTGTATTCTGAGCTGCCAGAAGAATTTCAAACTGTAACTAAATTAGAAGCCTCGGGAGGAATTAGTGTCCCTTCTGCTTGTGGCTAGTTGCAAATTATGATTATTGTTCATTATAGCTTTTGATTTACTGTGAGCAAATCATATGGTGGGGAAAGCCTTCCCTCACATTTGTGAGCCATTCTTTCTGTGTTTATACCCTGTTTAATTCATGGCATCTCTGTCATGGTGTTGTCTGACTGTAATTTGTGTGATTCACAAAGGCAGTTTGCTGAGCACGTTTTCTGCCTGACCTCTTTGGGGTGCTCAGGTGGTGCTGAGGCCTGAAGGAATGGGACAGACCTTGCCAGTAGAGAATTCCCCATACAAGGTGGAGTCCTTAGCTGGCACATAACTAACTTCACTGCTTCTTTGCCCTCCTTTCTGTCCCTTTCCACCCTTCTCTGATGTGCTGAACATCTCAGCCCAGGGAACAGAGAGCAAGCAAGAGCCTTGTGTCCTGCCTTTCCCAGCTTCTCACAGTGCTTCCTGCTCTCTGCCTTTTGGGAAAGGGATGAGTAGGCACTGGAATGTTGCTCTAAGGCTTCATTTTTTGTTCCACCTTTCATATCAGCATTTCCTAGAAATCACCACAGCAAGTGAAGGCTTGAATTTTCCAGGATGCCCGAAGGAACCCCTTTATTACGATGACACTCCTCCTTTTGATACCTTCTGACAACTGCAGTCAGCAATTTCAGTGACTGGAATAAGTTATAATAGCATGTTCCAGCATACTCTCAAAGAAAGAGCAAAAAGAGGACTATGCCTGCTTGCAAGATTGGGATAACCATTGCCTAAAAGGAAGATGGAAAATCTGTAAAAATAATGCTTTGCTGTTCATTAAGAAAATACTCTAGGCAGTCAGGAAAGGTGATTCTCCTACACTCCCTTTCTCCCAAGTCTACCAGGAAAGTTTGGCTAAATTGGTTATTGAAGGGAGGCTGTGGACTCAGTTTTTACTTAAAGTATGAATTTAAAGTGAGTTCATTCTTCATGTGGATCATTCAGCTTAATACTCAGAGAGAAGAGATCACCAAAGGAGGAGTGAAGTTTCTGTTTTCCAGTGCATGAGAGATTGTAAATCTAAAGATGTGATCAGAAGCACCTAGTTGATGTGATAGAAAAGAACCAGGACCTTGGTGTTACTGGTCTGAGTAATCTGATGTCTCTGTTTATGCCCCGAGAAAATTTTATTCGTATTTCCCTTTTACTTAACAGAAACTAATTAGCCAGGCCCACCATTGTAAAGTGATTAAATAGAACGATGTGTAGATGTTAACTCCAATTACAATCCTAATGCTAGCTTTGTATCAAAAAATAATATCCTCTCAACAAATCATCACTTCCTCAAAAAAAGGAAAAAGTCTGGTTTTATGTACTGTGTGTGTCTACAAGAGCTAATTAACAGTAAACCCTCTGTAATGCAGGCAAATCCTTTAACAGATCTTTTGGATCCTGGCATAGTATGACTTCAATAGAATTTCACAGCAGCTTTGAGTAGTTGTTGGGGAAGGGAAACAATTTCTAATAAACTGCTTATGTTCATGGGTTTTATGGTGCTCTGCTCCGTTGCTTGGAGGAAAGTGTTCCATATGCCCTGAATTTTTTAGAGTAATTATAGTTCTGGAGGGGAAGAGGATCTCTGTATAAAATAAGAGGGGAGTTAAGATCTGTGAGTACAAACTAAGCTATGTTACTAAATGGGTAAAAAATGCTACTCTTGAGAGACTTTTAATATGGAGCTTTCTGATGCTGTGTCAGAACAGAGCAGTTGAAGAAACAGATTTATTTTTTATGAATCAAGACTAGAAAAAACCTGGCAGTTTCTGATCCTGCCTCTGTGGGTTGGATAGAGCTGTGATCTGTTTAGGACAGATTGATAGAGAAATCCTAGTCCTGTGTGAGAACTTGCCTCTACTGGACTGGATCTGAAGGCAGACCTTTGCTGAGAGCACTTTTATTGTTGCAACAGCATTTCCCTATCTGGAGCTTTGGGAGGGATACTTTTGGAGTAACCCTGTGACATGAATGAAAGTCACTATAGTGATTTTGTTAGCTCCTCCACTTTTTACCTATTCCACTTAGTAAGACTCGTCTTTTTAGGAAAGGGGTTAGGTGGGTGTTCCTTCTTATCTGCTGAACAGATAGCACAGAATGGTTAGGGTTTGAAGGGACCTTAAAGATGATCTAGTTGCAAACCTCGCTGCCATGGACAGGTACATCTCCCATTAGACCAGATTGCTCAATGCCTCATCCAGCCTGTCCTTAAGCACTTCTGGGGTTGGGGCAAACTGTTCCAGTGCTTCACTACCCTCACATTTAAGAATTGCTTCCATATATCTAACCTAAATTTCCCCTCTTTCAGTTTGAGATCTGAATATAGGGAGTAAATCTCTCATTGTTTCAAAGCTTCTGTTCTATACTGTTTGCTACCACAGGTTGCGAAATGAATTTTCAAATACATTTAAAATAAGAAAAGTCTTTGTTTGGAAAATGGACTAAATTATTTTCACTGAAACTATAGGCAGAAAAAAGAAGAAGTGATTAGGCCAAACATGATAGGGCACTTTGGGAAGACAAGAGGCATTAGGAAATCTGAATTGAATTAGAATAGAAAACAACACGCGGTGCCATTGCAGAGGTTTCTGCTCTTGTTTCTCATTAGGCTAAATAGGCCTTGTGTTTTGTGTCTGTATTGGTTTGGCTACACAAATAATTTACAGTGCAGAAATAAAATTGTGCCATGAAGAAGTGACCTTATTATAAAGCAGCAGGATATATCTGACCACTGCCCAATGGTTTTCTTTCATGGCTGGAAATGAGGATTTGATTTAGATTTAATATTGTTATTAATTAATTGTCTATTAAATATACATTTGAGGAGCTTTAGAAATATTTAAGATGTAGAGTTGTTTAAACATCAGGAATGGTTTCTTAATAATTCATTAATATTTAACATATAATAAATCAGAACTAAACCTTGTGGTCTTACTTCCAGTCTACTTGTGTAATGTAGGATTTGTTGCTCCTTCATAATTAGAAAATTTACATGATAAATGGATTTGAGTTGAGAGTCCAGCCCAGACTTAGTTCTCTTCATCCTGGCTTTCTCAGTAACCTGTCAGGTGATAAAGGAGCTGCAATTCCAGCATAAAAAGGGAGGCTCTTGATTGGGTTTCTTTAGAGCAGTACATTTTGTAGTACTGTGCTGGTGTTGTAAGCATCTGTACAGCTAAGTCTGCTTAATGAGATCTCTTCAGATCAAAGTTAGTGTGTCAGACCATGTAGGTGGAGGCTGTGTTTGGGTTTGAGAATTTGCATTTGAAGTCTGCAGTTGACATTACCTTTTTTTTTTTTTTTTTGTTTACATACAAAAATGTGTGTTCTACTTCTCAGTCAATTTGCAACAGTTTTTCCAGCATTGGATCCAAAATAGTGGATAACTTGTTAATGATGATGGTATAGTTGAAAGTGAATCTTTTTCATTTGTTTTCGCAGAAATGGAAATATCAGTTTTCAGTTATCATTTGACCACTGTGTAGCCTGCAAACACAATGGTAAACTAATTAAACAAACTGTAGGATTGAAGGATTTTACAAGCTTCTGTCCTTTGGTGCTCTGTGTGGAAAGTTGTACTGCAGCACTTAGCAAAGGTGGAAACATTGCCACAAATACCAGCAGCCATGCAGGTAGAGAGCATTAGTAAATTATGCCATCAGACCAAATTACTTAATTTTTCTATAATTTTTTTCCATGCTTTAAAGTGAAATAGCAGGGTGGGAAAATGTCATATAAATTATCTGTACCTTTGGGTAGTAGTTTCAAATAACTACATTCAAATTCTAGTAGGAAAGAGGGACTAATACTAAATTAATTTCCTATGCCGTGCCCTCTCTCTGTTAGTTCAGCTTCCTTTACATCTCTTTTCTGTAAAGTAGAGATATTTTGCCTCTTTTCTACCTTGTTGCAGCGGTAGAGCGTAGAGTTGAACAAGAAGTTACACCCTGTACTTTCAGAGAGGCTGTTTCCTCAGGACTGTATGTTGGAGAGGCTTTAGAGCAGGAATAGTACATTGTGCCTTGAAGGGAAGAAGTTTGGGAACTCAAATGCTTATTTTGGCTGAAAGTGAAAGAGCTGGATTTTCCTCTAAAAGTAAACAAGTAAGGAGCAAAAGTTTGGTTAAGGATGGCACTAGTCTAGCAGAGTGAAAAGGAGTGCAGGGTGTCTGTCTGTGAGGTAATGGCAGGGATGAAATCTGAAAGACATTCAAAGCAGTAAAATGCCAGTGCATTTCTAATGAGGGTTATTAATCCCTGGAATTATTTTTCCTGGTAGTGTTGTCTTCTCCAAGCATGATGAGTTTGTGCTGAGTCTGGAGGCTGTGCTGTACAGATACTTGGGGCAGAGGATTGTCCTGGTTCCTCCTGTTATTGCTTACAGTGTGACGTAGCACTTCCACGTCCGTGACAAGAGTTTCCAGCTACGGTCAGCTCTTAGCTCATGCTCTAAGATTAGGACCTCCTTTGAATTTTGATTCCCAGTGCTGAGTTGGACACAGACAAGCAAATCTAGCTGCCAAATCCTGGACTTTGGTTCCTGTCAGCTGTGATGAGGCACAGAGTGAGAGTTCCACGTGATTTTACACGAGATTTCTGTTACACTGACATATTCTTGTTCATTAGCTGTCTTTTTCTACGAGAGATGAGAAATGCATTCAGATCTTATCTGTACTTCTGTCAGAAAACTTCACGCTTTTTTTCAATCTGATGTGAATTTTTAATGACACCATCTTCACATGCTGGTGAACAAGCTCTTTTGCAGACATATTGGCTGTTTAATCAATAGAAGATAATGTAGAAACTAATTTCTGTAGTTATCTGAGATTGAGCAAATGATGAAACAGGCAAGGAAAGATTGTGGGCTAACAGGAAAAACAGGTGGCTGGTTCTGATTGAGCTTTTCTTTGGCAAAGGGTTGTGAGTAGGTAACTGTATTTGCATGTTGTGGTTCATCCCTCAGCAGACCTGGTAGTCTCCTACTGAAGAGTTGTGGCATTTATGCAGAACTCTGAGAACAAATAAAACCTCACTGTCATGACAAAGGCCAGGCTTTGGTTAACCATGGTCCAGTCATGATGTAATCCCTGACTTGTCAATGATACAAAGTTTTTCTTGTAATACCTGAAGGAAAATTGTCTGAAATGCAATCAACCTTTTAAATAAGCAGTGGGAACTGTTTCCTCAGACAATTTGTCTAAGACTAGCAATACTCTTCGTGTGACATAGCGTGTCCTTTGGAAACACAGGACATCAAAGCAATACACCAGTGTGTTGCTTGCCTCTTAAAATACTTGGATTTTTGTTACATCTTCTGTTCTTATTGTACTTGCTGTTCCATTTTAACTCATAGTTGTCTACTTGTAGTAAACCTGGTGATGTTTATACATGTCACTGAAATTTAGTAGCACAGAAGCTCAGAAGGCACAGAAGCTGTAAAGCACCCTAACATGAGTGAAAAGAAGAGGTGACACTGGAAAAGTAGAAAAAAGAAAAGAGAGAGGATGTGTTTTCAGTTTGTTGGCATTTCTTTTGCTCCAGTTAAGGTTCAGCCAAGTTAGAATCTGTAGGTTTGATGTCATTGTAGATCATGCTGAAGATGAGACAAAGACACCGGCGGTGCCTGCTTTTGGCTATATAGCAGGTTCATCTGAAAATAGTGCCAGGAGCATGGACCAGGATATACAGATCCTGTAGGTTGGTTGGTCAACAGCAAAGAAACTGTAATAACCTGGTACACTGGAGGGAGGAGGACTAATTGCAGTCAGGCAGTTCACCAACATGGCAGTGGCCAAACCAGTCTCTCTAAATTCCCAGTAGGCTTGAATCAGCCATGGGGATATTTTCAGGTTATGTCAGTGGGCTCTGTGTCAGTGGGCCTTGCTTTGCTTTGCTTGACTGAATAACCTTCCCAAAGAAGTTGTGTAAATTTCAGAAGTAAATGACATCTTTCCCTTCCCCTCATGGTCCAATGGAGGGGAAAAAAGACAAGGTAAAAAGTATTCCTGCCTTAAAATGGACCACTAGGTGTTAACATGTGTAATCTCAATCACAGTAAGGATCACAGACAAAGAACAGATTGAAGAGATAATATCCTTGCTTTGAAATAGTCCCATCTCTGGTAGAAAGGCCTCCCTTGTGGCAGTGATAACCTCTGCTTGTGAATAACTTGGATGCAGGCTAAGTTCGGTGCTGTCTTGAGCTCTCTGTGCTTTGATTTCCTGGGTCAACCAGTGGATCAGGCTACAAACTCCAAACTTTGTGGTGTTTGAGTCACCTTTTAATCAATGGATTTATAAAATAAGGAAGCAATTTCCAGAAAAATTCCAGTAAGAAAGCAAGCCAAAACCTGGAGCTTTAGCAATATGTTTGTGTGTACTCTCTCAAGGTTTCGTCAGCCTTTTTGTGCTGTTGGTGACTTAAATATTCCAAATACATATATTTTTGAAATGGTATGAGAAGCAATCCTTCTCTTCCTTACAACAGAGGCAGGGGAAAAAAGTTGCCTTCCTTCTCCTTGTTTTTTTGGGCCCTCCTGATCTTCAAAAGCTGTTGAGACCTAAAATGCACAAAAGTCAGCATCTGTCAGACATCCACTGGCTGATACCTAGGTTTGGGGACACAGAGAAAGGAAGGGGTTTCTGGCTGAAAAAGGAAAAAGATTTTTAAGCCAGATCACCATTTCCCCAGATTCTTGGCCTGCTCTGTTCTGGGATTTGAGCAGCTGCTGAAAGACGAGTTTTTTAACATTTGGAAGCTGCACAGATAAAGCAGAATCTTCAATAAATTCAGTAATATTCTATCATATGGAAATTTGGGAGAAGGAAGAGGTGTTTTACTAAATGATCATTTTCCTTTATGTGGGCCATACTGTACTGCAGAATAATCATAATGAAACAGCTGTTGGAGAGTGTAGGTGACCCTGAGCAGTACCCTCAGCATGGACACAAGCTGCTTTTCCAGCCAAGTCACATCTGCGACTCTCGAGGTGGTAGGAGGTTGCTGTGTACATAAACACACCAAAAATCAGCAGCAGAGCTGAGAATAGCTGATGGGGATGATACTCACAAAAGCTGGTTTCCCTTGGCTTGCTTTGCAAACAGTGAAGTGGAAGAGATTCCTTGGGGTGGCTGTGGAAATGGAGGAGAGGAGTGAAAGTGGATGAGTTCAGAGCTTCTAAGCCGAATGTTTCTTTTTGGAATGGCCTCTGGGGGAAGTGCTGGCAGTGGGATGATGACTAGAATTAAGAGAAGTTGCAAGATATTCCCGAGTTTCTCTCTGCTGCACTTGGTAATTTAAGAACTACTGATAAGTTATGGATATGGAAGAATTTTTCAGCATATTATCATATAGGAGATAATCCTGTATAAGCCTATGTCAGAAAGAGAATATCAATTTTATGTGAGGGTTTGTTTTTTTTCCAATAATCAAATGTGATTTTTCTAATGATTGATATAATATATGTGTAGGATATGTTTAGACAGTGTGCTATTTCTATAAAATAATAGCAATAAATCCAAAAGCAGCATCAGGCATACTCAAAGAAATTCCTTATAGCCTGCTCTTTATCTACCTTGGATTTTCCTCGGTATTTATGAGCACTGGCTGCATTTATTCCCTCCTCTGCTCCACAAAGATAACTTCTGCATATTTAGAACTCAAATGATGAGTAGGTACAATGTATGTTGAAGTTCACAGCACTGTGGCCATTACTAGCATTCTAGTAAATGTCTCACATGAAATATGTATAAATACATTTATGCCAGTGCAGTGTTATCATGTTGAAGTGTTACTATTTTGATTCCAACTCTCAAGGAAAGATTTTCAATTGTACGTATGTAATACATAAATGACATATGGATGTGTATTTACAAACACATCCTACTACAAGTCCTATCTCAGACATTGGTCCAAAAGATGTTTTAGTGCCACCACTTGTTAAAGAAACCTCAGCTGAAACTCATGCAAGGTCTTATTACAGAACAAATGATTGGATATGATGAAAAACTTCAGTATCATGACCATAATGTGACAGGTCTGTTCCCATTAGTTTCTCATGCCCTGTTTTGTTTTCATAGAATCCCTGAAGTGACCTTAAGGATCATTTTGTTCCAATCCCCTGACACAGGCAGGGACACCTTCCACAAGACGAGGTTGCTCAGATTTCCATCCAACCTGGCCTTGAACCCTTCCAGGGATGGGCCAGCCACAGCCTCTCTGGGCAACCTGAGCCAGTGTCTCACCACCCTCAAAGTAAAGAACTTTTTCCATATATTCCCTATTCCCTTTTGCCGGTGTCAGGTGCTGAACTGACTGCTCCCTCATGTGCAGGGACTTGTTCCCCTTGGAGAGGTGGTCCAGCAGAGGCTGGGGCTCTCTAACGTGCAGAATTTGTTTTCATAAAGGAGAAACATAAAGTCATAAAAACTGCAGAGAAGGGAATCCAGGATAAAATATCAGTCTTGGTCCCCAAATACAGCCCTTGAAGACTCCCTGCTGTGAAATATCCTGGAGCTTGTGAAAGCAAATGCTTGTTGCCCCATATCATTTGAAGCTGGAACAGGAAAAAGTCTAGGGGTCACAAACACTTAGAGAAAATATCTGCTCTGTGCTCTTTAAATCTTCTGAACAATTGCTCTCAGGAAAGACTAGCATTAGAAAAAAGTCAAAAGAGGCAGGTATAAAAATAGAGATCAATGCATTTGCAAAAGAAAGATGATGATTTGTGAAGTAAAGTAAAAACGGAGGGCACAAGGTAGAGAAGCTTCCTCTTGCAGCTCCTTAAAGGTAGACAATCCACCTGTGCAGTCTACAGGTGCAGTCATGTATGGGTTTGGATATTTCTTATGCACAGTAGCTCAATTTCAGAAAACACTTAACTGAAACTAAAGTGAATTACAAGCACTTTCCACCAGTGGGATTCGGAAAGTGTTAAAAAAAAAGTCACAGAAGGAAGAGCACCATATTCAAACAGTTTTCTCCTCTTTTTTTTTTTTTTTTTCTTTTTTTTCTTTTTTTTTTTTTTGTTTGTTTGTTTGTTTTGGTTTTTTGATTGTTTTGTTTGTTTGTCTGTGGGGTTTTTTGTTTGTTGGTTGTTTTTTTTTAATGCTCCTGAACATTCCTTCATATTCTCTATTCTTTATGGTTTGACCCAGCTTCCACTGAATATTTTGGCTTCTTACTGATTTAATATAGACACTACCATTTATTTCTCAAGAGATGTAACATTCTCTGTGGTACTTCTGGATCTGACAGTGAATGAATAGCAAAGTGCCACCAAAGTAGTTTGTTTCTATTTGAGTAAAGCATGTTTTCTTGATTAATTATTTCATGTGCACTGACATGATGAGCCAGTTGAGTGCCACTGGTTGCAGAGAAGCAGGCATAGTTGACTGATTCTTACCAGAATTGTTTATGCAGAGAGAAATTCTTTGAGCTAACTTTGATAGTTTTGATTTCAGAGCAGTCCATCAGCCCCCTGTAGTCATTACAGCTCTAGTTTCCTTTGTTTAAAGCAAAATATTACTCTTGCCAAAGAAGCTGGGAAATGTGATAAGTTTATAAAGATGATTGCTCTTTTTCCTGATGAAATGGCTTCACCTGTGAGTCCAGTCTAGTGGGTTTAACTGGCTTCATGTCACAGATAAATCGATCTACTTTATACGGGGCCTAACTTGGCGTATTTTAAAAAGAATGTTAATCTGACTCTCAAAACAGGGTCACTGTGCAAGTTCTTAAGAATAGCATTCCTTTTTTAAGTTGAGGCAGGAAAGAAAAATCTCAGCCTAAAAGTAACAGGGAGTGCAAGAGTTGTTATTTGGGCTTTTCGGTTTTACAAAACAGAAAACCATAAAAAGCCTCCACATTGATGCTGTAATTCCAGAGATTTCAGTAGTCATTCCCAGTCTGCTCTTAACAGGGAGTTAAAATGGAGAGTTCTTGGTAATTTATAGTGAAAACTAACAGTGGTTGCTCTGTATTATGCCATTCAGATTTAAAACCAGTTTTAAAGAAATCTATTTTGCACTATGTGTGCTTAATCATAAGAAGATGTCATAAATCTATAATCAATACATATTAATATCTAGAATTCTAGATTGTATTAATTTTCAAGGCTGAATATTTTTTCTTTATCCTCATTTCTTTTTCTGAGTGAAATGGGGACTCCTACCTTCTTTAAAAAAAAAGGTATGAGTAAGACATACTTTTACAGTTTAAGGGATGCACAAAATATATTTGTTTGTGTCTCGTTGGTGTTATATTTTCAGTAAACAAAAAGGTGTGAACAAAATATGTGTAAACCCTCAGTAAATGATGTCAGCATATGTGAAACATTTTGCAGTATCCTAACAGCACATCTTGGCTGGTGATATGCTAGAGGAGGAAGGTGTGTGCACAGTCACTTAGAGACTGCAAGTGTCTGTTCTGTGTGTGCTGTTCTCATTTGGCAAAAATGGTGAAAAATCTCTAGGCATACAGGTAACTTGATTATAGTGGTCTAGAAATGTCTTTAAAATGGGTGCTTGAGGAAGGCTTTGGTATAGGAACCAATGTGGGTAAGGAGAAAGGAATTTTGACAATAGATATCTGTTTGCCCCCAGTTAGTCTTGGCCTAAATCAAAGCTGTGTTTGATGTTTAACTGCTCAGTGGACCCAGCCATAGACTGCAACTTTGAGGTCATTTTGCGTATTGAAAATTTGTGATTAGTTGACAGTTTGCCCATCTCTGGATTAAATTGAAATGGGTGGTAATTGTGTAACTGTGAGATCAGTTGTGAGTTAAAAGTTGTGTTAGCAGTAGATAAAAACTCCTGATCTGTACATAAATAGTGATGTTTGTCAGTGTTCAAATGCCCTCAGATTATGTGGAGGGAGGGGAAGGGAGCCTTCTTGAAAAAAGAAAAATAGAAAGCAAAGCACATCCTGATGTGAATAACATTAGATGAATCCTTCCCACCCTGGGGAGCTGCGTTTCACGAACACCAGTCACTCTAGAAGTTGTGGTTGTAGATCTCTGCCAGGGTGTGCTGCACAGCAGAGAGAAGCTATTAAAATCTACCCAAATTTGCTTCCCTGTCTGGTTGTTTATCTTGCATGTTTTAAATAGTCAGATTATTGTTCCAGGATTAGCAAAATCCATCAGATCTCTGAAAGGGCGGCTTCAAACTCGGCTGACCCCTCCACTGATGGAAGGGGTGAGGAATGCAGAATGTGCGAATCATCCATGAGGAAAAAAAAAATGCCTCAATAACAAAGGTTTACAAGAAGGAAATACTTAGCAAATACTCAAGGTTGTGATGAATCCTATTTGAATACACAGATAAAAACTCAAAGGAGGGAAGGTTGGGAGAGGAATCTAAAGCCCTTTAGCAGTTTGGCTTCAAAGCTCAATTTCTTTACCTCTCATACTAGGTGTGTAAATTCCAAAGATATAGAAACAGGTGTTTTTTGTCAGCTTTACTCCATGGACAACAACTTGATTTCTTTCCCTCTTTCTCCTGAATTCTTCAGTCAAAAGTCATCTAAGTCAGTAATTAGGCTTTAATACCTGTCTCAAGGCACCATGGGAATTGCAGATGTTCTGAGGTTTTGGAGTGGATGGAGTGATATGAGCCCCACTGTTGAGCATCCTTGTCTGTCTTGGAATACTAACTTTGAATGCAATCTCAGTGTTGGTGTATGGGAGTGGGTGTTAAATATTTCTAAATATGAAAACACAGTACACGTTGAAAAAGAAATAGGTATTATTCATTTCTCGTAAGGGAATACTTGAATCTTACTTTCAACTTTCAGCCACAGATACACAGTTTCTAGTTTTAAGAGGCAAGATTTTCACATGGTGTGACTTTTTTTTTTTTCCCCTCCCACAGTCTCCCCTGCTGTTGCCTTTTCCAGTTATTAATTGAATATTCTGTCTTCAGCTGAGGGAGGTGTGGGGGATAGCAAATTAGCTATATGCAGTTGAATTCTGGTTCAGGGCCATATTTCTTGGACTGCTAAGTCTGTTTCGATGAGCATAAAAGTCCAGAAACAGCTGGCAGAGATTGTTTCTGTACTCTGGATTAGATTTTCAGTGTGTAAAGGAAAACAGTGGCTGTATCAGGAGTTTCTTGTTGATAGGTTAGTGGTGGAGCTCTAAGAAATGTGAGGTAGGATCAACTTCTAACTGTCTGTTAATTATGTTGAACAGGCAGGACTGACAGAGCTACCATTCCTTGCTTGAAGTTAGCTTTTCTGAGCCCTATCAGGCCTCCATGCTTTTAAAAATGACTCTTAACAGGATGATGGTTTTTGATAGGGAATTGCAGGCACTGAGGTGATTGTGAGACAGTAATGTAACAAAAATGTAAGTGGATTAAGCCCTTAATGCCATGAAAGATAAGGAGATTTGTGTGTCCAGCTGTCTGTGAAGCCGAACTGTTGGTTAGGTGCATATGCAAAAAAGGATTGGATGAAAAAAAACAAAATGGGAGAAAGTTTCGTGCCTTTGGCATCACCTCTGATCAGTGCCACCTTGCAGGGACCTGTGTTGAACAGCTTTACCAAGCAGAAAGGTAAATCGCTGGTTAACGAGATTCATCAGGGTGTCAAATGTAATGCTTTCGTGCTTGCACTGCAAGCATGAAAATAGTGGAGAAATTATGCAGAACTGCCAATAGCAGCAGAAGAGAGAGAAAAAGCAAACTCAGCCTAATGAACAGAAGTGAAAATGCTGTAGGTGACACCCAGAAAAACGGGCTTAGTAAATACTCTACATGAGGTTGGAAACAGTGGTGGCGTTCACTGGGGGTACCAGGAAGCTGTGATGGCAGAGACTTGTCATTTGGTCCTGGAGCAAATAACCCAGGGGGCTGTTGACTTTTGGGGCTTAGCTCAGCAGCAGAGGGAGGAGAAGCTGCTCGGTGTGCAGTCACATCCATTCAGGGCTGGGATGTTTAGGTCTGAAGGCATTTTGATGCAAGGGCAGTGGACTTGGAAATAAAAGCAACTGATCACTATTTCAGTGGAAAATAAATTTTTTTCTGTATTTCACTTACTTATTTAGCATTTAAATATGTTTATTCCTTTCACACTTCCTTTTAAAGCTTGCTTAATAGTGTGTTTAAATGGTTTCTCCTGAAAACTCAGATATAATATTCAATTACAGCATATTTCACATTAAAGACTAAAGTGTTTGGTGAAATTATTGAAAATTATTTGATTTTTTCAGGTCCCTACTAAAAATGATAAGCTCATTCTTTGAGAGCTGACATGATGGATCATAAAGATCCATTTTGAGCCCCCCTTTGTACTCTGTAAACATAAAAGGGCTGAAAGGAATGTGTAACTTCCTTTTATTTTTCTTCACTAGTTACGTCTCCTTTGAAACCATTTTCTTATTATGGTCTATCATGTAAATATTATTTGGACGATTTTTAGTGTACACAGAACCATAAAACTAATTATTTTCTTCGACAGCCATTATGCTAGTTATTCATATGCACTTTGGAGTCAAGTTCTCCTGCCTGTTTTGTCAGTCTGTGATTCAGTGATGTTTTTTAAAAATTATATCATAGAATCAACTGGGTTGGAAAAGATCTCTGAGATCATCAAGTCAACCCTTGATCCAACACCGCTGTGGTTACCAGACCATGGCACTCAGTGCCACATCCCATCTCATCTTAAAAACCTCCAGGGATGGTGAATCCATCACCTCTCTGGGCAGCCCATTTCAATATCTGGTTACTCTCTCTGTAAAAAATTTTTTCTTTATATCCAACCTAAACCTCCCCTGGCAGAGCTCAAGCCTCTGCCCTCTTGTCCTACTGCTGATTGCCTGGGAGAAGAGACCGCCCCCACCTGGCTGCAACTTCTTTTCAGGGAGTTGTAGAGTGATGAGGTCACCCCTGAGCCTCCTCTTCTCCAGACTAAACAACCCCAGCTCCCTCAGCCTCTCCTCACAGGACTTGTGCTCAAGTCCCTTCACCAGCCTGGTTGCTCTTCTCTGGACCTGCTCCAGCCCCTCAATGTCCTTCCTGAACTGAGGGGCCCAGAACTGGACACAGCACTCCAGGTGTGGCCTCACCAGCTCGAAGTCCAGGGGAAGAATCACTTCGCTAGTCCTGCTGGCCACACTGTTCCTGATCCAGGCCAGAGTGCCATTGGCCTTCTTGGCCACCACTCTTTTGGTTTGGGATTTGGTTGTGCTGGAAAGCCACAGCAAAACCGGGTAGGTGCAATCATAACCCCTGACCATAATGTAGTAGTGATGAACCAGGAGTTCCAAGAGGGTGAGTGTTTCTCCTGTGAATTATGTTGTTCAAATATAAATATCCTCTACTTGAGGAGGGTGTACAAGTACAGTGCAACAGGTCTGTCTGTGGAAGTTCCCTCTCACTTCTTCCATGTTCAGGAAGGCACATTATATCGGTGTTGGGAATTTTTCATTAGTTTTCCCCTAAATTCACAAGCCTGTGAGTTAATGTAGGTGAAGCCAAAGAGTCGGTGTAGTTAAAGCTCTTGCAGGAAAATGCACATACCTGTATCCTCATTTTGCCATTGCAGATTTGCGTTTGCCATCAAAGTGCATGTTGTGTTTCCTTGTCCACACGATTCCTCACATGTGCATGGTGGTTTGAAAAATAAGTTGAATTGGTATATTGATTAAAAACAAGCAGTCATACCATATGTATTAATATGTTTGCTCTGACTTCCCATTTGGACTGGAATTCTGGTCGTAAGGCAATAAGCTTTCCAGGCGATTGTGTTTTATGTACCCAACCATTCTTTGGCCGCTAACCCTACCTAAAACTAAAATCTCTGATTCTGATTGCTAGAACCCCTCTGATTGCTGCGGGAGTTATTGGTGGCCTCTTCATCATTGTCATTGTGGGCCTGACGTTTGCCGTGTATGTTCGGCGCAAAAGCATTAAAAAGAAGAGAGCGCTGCGAAGATTCCTGGAGACCGAGGTGAGAGTATGCTGCTTCTCACAGATTGTTTGAAAAGATACGCAGGGCTGTTCTGCTTTTTTATTAAAGATGTTAAGGTCTTCAATTTGGTTACCAGAGAGATCTGTAAAAACCCTTTTGCTAACTTGTGCAGACTAAACTAATGGAAAGAATGAAGCTATTTCGAGATCCTAGTTTTCTGTACATATATAGATTCGTGGCTTCTGAAGACCAAAAGAAGTTCCCCATGATCACAAAGGCATGTTCTACCACATTTCTGAACTCCTAGAGTAAATCTTGAGTAAGGCTTTATTAACAAGGCTGTTTTCAGTTCTGTTCCAAGGTTCCTGCTCCCACTCATCTCCATGGTAGAGTCTGGGAGTAAATGATTTATTCATCCCCAATCTGTTTGCACAAGTATCTTTATCCTTGGCTAGAATTTGTATTGCTTGGTAAATACTGTTCAGCTGTATAAAAAGCTTAACAATATTCAGTGCCTTTAGAATCTTGCCATTGTATCAGCTCCTACTTAAACATAAATTATTTTAAGTGGGTAGTTCTCATTGCATTTGGGAAGCATTGACTTTGAAGTCCAGCTATCATTCTCCATTTTGTCAGATAAAAACTGTGGCTGACAATAATCCTGAGGGACCAAAGCCTCCTGATGAACATATGGGGAAGGTGTTGTCTTGGCTTAGAAACCGAAGATTAAATCAGGAGCAGCCTGAGATAAACAGGCAAGCAGCACAACTTCAGCTGAAGTCTCTCTTTCTAGGTGGAGGCTGTAATAGACCTATTCATTATGTAGATCATTCTCCATAAAACTCCATGAGCCCTTTTTAGATCTCCACAACACACCTCCACTTCTACCTGCCATACCTGTGTTGGTGGATTGTGGCACAAAAGCTCTTTTTATCCTTCACAAACTGAAAATACAGAAGTATGCTGCCAACCTGCCTGATTTTCTTTTACAGTAAGCCTTTCTTTTAAGGTATAAGTACTGGACATCTAAAGTGGGAAGGAGGAGGAAAGAGAATTCACTCTAAAATCAAGTGCAGCTTGCAGATTATTTCTGTGATAACCTCACTTGTTGCTGTTTGGTTATGTTGTGCTTTCTTACCCCATTAATTTCCGAATACTGGTATTTTTACCTGAACAAAACTAATTAATCTGGTCAACAAATCAAATAGTTCATTATGCTCTAAGAGCCATAAAAGTAGTTCTCAAACTGCAGAGCATGATGCATTTAGCCTTGTAAACAGGCAGCTTTGAAATGCTGCAGTGGTTTCAAAACAATTTGAGTATAGGAGTAGCCCTCAATTCTTTTCCTCATACTGTAAAGGAAAAGGCTGTTTTTCATTGTTTAGAATATTGTCCTTTTCATGTATTTTTAATTTATTTTTAAAGAAGCATTGTTTTTCTGGCAGAGATGGTAGAACACTGAGATAATTTTGAACTGAATGTGCCATTGTGGCTCATTTACAAAGTTTCTTGGGACATCTTGAACAAATTGTTTAATTGCAGTAAATTAGTGGCGGTTAAAAATCAGTAGTCTACTATAAGGTGTTTTCTCCTTAAAGCTGTCCTCCTCTGTGTTAAAACAGGAGTTCAAAAAAATTGTCCCTTACCCAAAACAGAATAAGAATGTGATGAGCCATAAAGTCAGGACTATTAAAATGAAATATGGTCAACTTAAAAGACACTAAAATGGGAAAAAATAGGATGTGGTGCATTGATAATAAATGCTATATTTCTGTCATGTAGAAAATATTTATACTGCCTCCATTAGCAAAAGTCCTTGGGTGTGTTATTGTGACACCAATTCAATTTCCAGTTCATAATTCCATCATGCAATTTCTGGTGGAAATTATTACATGGTGACTGAGGACTTGCTTTATCAGATCTCTCGGTTTTGTAACACTGCTCATTTGCTTTTGAAGGTGAGAAACCCCTCCGCTAGTTGGCAGGTCAGTGGTCAACAGATCCCCACCACTGTCTTGTTCCAGTATTTATTTGAATTGGTTGTTTTCAGTCTAAGCTTCTGATGGGTCTTCACATTTACAAATGTTCAAGATTGTTGGATTTTCCTTCATAGCTTGTGGAACCCTTGACTCCAAGCGGCACAGCACCCAACCAAGCCCAGCTTCGAATCCTGAAGGAAACTGAGCTGAAGAGAGTCAAGGTTCTTGGCTCTGGAGCCTTTGGAACTGTGTACAAGGTAAGAGTCTTAAACACAGAGCAAAGAGTTCCCTCATTTAACTTTGGAACAGTCAAGTTCTGCATTACAGTAAAGCATCCCATCCCATGGATGGGTTCATGAGTCCTACATCCCTGTGATAGAAAGGATGCTGGAATTACACGGGAGGAGCGTGTCTTCAGGCTCAAATGTCGACTTCAGTTTTATTCAGACATGCAAATATTATTTCTTGGTGAGCAAAGGCATGTCAGTCACAATCATTCTTGTGTGCAAGAGGCTACACAGGCTGGATTGTCTGGCTATTAAGGTGCAGTATCAGAGTTTGTCATTCTGTTCTTACCTAATGGCTTTGCCACTTTTGGAAAACTAAACTTTGTCTTTCGTTTCACGAGTGTCACTCAGGTCTTGAAACAGTAATAATACTTTGTAAAAAGATGTCATTAGCTGAACTGTAATAGTTCTTGCTTCTTCCATTTAAATAGAAAGGATGAGTTATGCAAATGCACCCTTTAACCAGGATGTGAGCACGGAAGCCACAAGGGAGAAGCGCTTCTGTTAGAGATTTATTTTTTTTTTTAAGATCTGTTAGTGGTGTCCAAATCTCAGAGGCACGAAGTCGGGTTTAAAGGGCAAGTCAAAACAATTACCCAACCCTTTGGGAGCAACCCACACCTGCCAAATCAATGTGGTAGGTCATTGAGGAGGACAGACACTCATCTGTCTTCAAACTGAGGAGGACAGGAAGGAAGCACAGACCAGGTCACTGGAACTACAAGCTCGTGGGAATAAATTTATGAATAATCAACTTGAATATACTTAGATGATAATAGAAATGGGTACCTTGAGGCTGACAAGAACACAGCAATGGTCAAGGATGGAAAAGTAGCCAAGACATACACAATTTGTGCATTTTAAGTTTAAAATTTCCTTTTTAGCCATCTGAGCTTTTAATTGTCAGGTATCAATAATTAGAGAAATAATCCCTAAATGTTGCACTCTAAATATATTGCTCTCAGGGTGTCGTGTTCCTGCATGATGTTATGACCTGAAGGTCATCAGTTCTGAGAGTTTCCTGATATCTTCAGAGTTGAGCATCATAATCCAGACAGAAAATCCAGATTTTTGTTCAATTTTACCTGAATCAGTAGTCAGTGGAAAAAGTACATCACTGACAATGCTGCCATTACTCTTTAGAAACCCTCTTGGAAGGAAAATCAAAGGGGCTTGATGAGGATGTTCACTGCTACAGCATGGTTCATTTTATGTCAGGGTTTACTTTTGATGCAAGAAGTAGTTTTATGGGATTTGATTAGTTTTATAGATTTGTGTATTCTCAGTTCTGAGGTTCATAACTGATTTGCATAATGTGACAGAATGCATAAAAAAGAACTGTAACTCTAAATGAAGTTTCTATGATTGTTGTCTTATTAGTCTTCTCTCACCTTTTCTTCCTTTTCTAGGGTATCTGGGTCCCTGAGGGAGAGACCGTCAAGATTCCTGTAGCCATTAAGATCCTCAATGAGACCACTGGTCCCAAAGCCAATGTGGAGTTTATGGATGTAAGTAAGACATAAGTATTGGAGTTTGGCCAGGGTTGGTGGATGGTGTCATTCTGTAGTCCATGGAGATTATTAAGAGGAATTCCTGCCAGTTTTCTTTCCTTCTATTTAAATACCAGAAGGAGGCTTTTACACAGGACCTGTAAGGGCTGTGTTTTTCGTTCCAAATGTCGTGGACCCTCAGATATTTGGAGTTTTCTTATAAATGGTTTTCTGATCAGTGTAGGGCTGAAACTCCTTCATCTCATGCACCACATATCGTATCTTCCTGTGACAGAAAAGATGAGAGAAAGAGTTGCAGGGGAGCATCTTCCCATGCATGCAAGTATCTGCTGGCACAGAACTCATGGGGACATGAATTTATATTACTAATCTGAAATACCATTAATAAGAGGTCAAGATTATAATTTCCATGAATGTTCTGTGATCACAGGGACTGTACTCAGTTTTTATCTCTGTGTCAAGATCAAGCCACATTGACACCATGAATGTCTATATCCTATTCAGTGGCAATTTTTTGACAAGTCACAGAAATTTGCACTTTTTTGTAAATCCCTCTCGTGAACTTGAAAATTACATAGGACTTTTAAGTCTTGTGGGTCTGTTCAGTGTATAGACCTAATTGGGTGAGCATTAGAGTGACTGTAATCCACAAGGAGAATGTTATGTATGGAGTTATATATGTATGTGTAAGTTATGGATTTAGCTGTTTCAAACAGCTGTTTCATGTGTGAGTTCTTAGGCAGTGAAGGAAAACTGTATAGAGGAAGGGATTTCCTGTGCTTTCTACAGAGCACTGCATGGTTTTGTTGATTACATTCAGTAATCATTATGCACAATAATAAAGAAAGGCTGTTTCAGCCCTGTTTAAAAGCAGGGAATTGCACTGAAGGGATAATTAGTATCAGCAGTCAGTGATGTAGGTTCCAGCCTAAAGGTGAAGGAATTGTTATTCCTATATGAAAGTTGGTGGAACTGAGCAACTTGCACCAGCTGAGTCTGATCTGATAGAGAAGTAATAGTAATATCTCCTGCTCTGATACTGATTATCTTGAAGTGCTCTACAAAGAAAACATAAGGTTAAAAGGCAAATTTAATTGTCTGATGTTTCATAGTTTAGCTTGTTCAGCTGACTTAGTTCACTAGACCACAGTTCCCTCCAGTGTGTGCATCCTAACACCTGATAAATGGCTCAGAAATGATGGAGGGTTTTTGGCAACTCTAGAGATTTGTAAGGTACAGTTACACTAGGAAAGGTCTCTGTCTAAATTAGAAGTTTCTCATGAGTTCTGAACCAGTGGTTACAAGGTGAGAGAAAAGGTAAAGTTATTTTTAGTTCTTGAGGTTAAAAATAGCCTTTAAGTTATATTTATTCATAATAAAAGAGAATTGGACTTCAGCATTAGCTGATGCAAGTGACAGTAAGAAGAAATAATAAGGTTTTGTATCAATGCTGTTTTTGATATATGTACAGTGGCCTGTAGTCCTTTGCTGTACTGCATGGTTGAAGAAGATGATTTCATTTCATTCTTTTGAATACTTGTTCATCCAGTCCTGCCATCCTTGCCTCCTGACTCAGTCATTTATTTTCTGAAACAAGCTACATTTTGAAAGAGAATGTCTTAGGCATTGTTTCTGGTTTAAGTGTGACCACTCCTCCCTGTCCTAGGAAAGACATAGTTCTAAATATATAAAAATTATAAGCCATTATGAGGAGATAACTTAAATATCTTTCACTGAAGAGTAAGAGTAGAAAAATGTGTTTGACTCATTTACACTCCAAGACTTTGGTTGGTACAACTATCCTGATAAAACACAATACCATTTACCAATCTTACTTTATCAGGAACATTTAAGTGTATGTATGGAAAAAAAATACATCTTGTTGTACTTCAGTAAAAAGAGTATCATGAATAGTTATTGTTGGTTAAAAGCACTCAGTAATGTTTTAAAGGTACATGGGTGGCTAAATGCTGTTATGAACATAGTGGGGTTAGGTCTTGCTCAAGTGAATGGGAAGAGGAGATTAGTGGGAAGGAGGTGTCATTATATGAGTCACACCCTCGACTTTCGGTTTTTTGTCCTTGTCAAGTACAGGTGTGCTTCTGTCAGCAATTACTTCTTCCTGGATTGTGAATGTCCTTGTGCTTGCAAGTAGAAGTTAGCATTTCTTTTAGAGAGGCTCTGGAAAAGGGAAAGCCTTTGGTAAACAGTGGTTTGTGTACAGAGGGAGCACTTGGGACACTTGAGTGTCTAGAGAATTAGCTAGGTATAGATGCTAGCAGCACTGTCCATAGCTCTGATTAAAACTTCTAATGTTGGCCGAATGTAAGTCTAAAAGTGCTCTGCCAGGTCCTGAAACTCTGCTAAATGTTATGCTGAAAGAGTAAAGAACAACAATTTGGCTACTGGGCTGTCATTTGAGCACCCTGAACACCCGCTAATGGATTGGTAATGACTATAATGACATAATGTGTGACATTAGACCTACTAGGGCCAAACGCCTCCCACCCCTTCCCATCAGGGGATGATGAATTGGCCAGCATCAAAAAGCACAGCCCTTATTTGGAATTTTTCTTTGGGGAGTTGCAGCAGAGTCTTTTTTTCCAGGCTTTCTCCACACATTCCCAGCCAGCTCTTTTCTTTTACTCTGCTCCCTGCATTCTTACGTAGCTTTTATCACTGCAGCAGTCCATGTCTGTGACAATAATGCAACCTGGAGTCTGCAAAGTAACCCAGACTGCCTTCTCCAGAGCAGAACTGGAATGTAGGAGTGGGCTTTTATGGATTTGTTTTTACCGCACAGAGGATGTTGTTGCAGTTGTGTAAAATGGAGGTTTACATTTTTTCTATGTGTTCCTGAGTATGTATTACCACTGGAATAATTTTGGAATCGAAAGTATTTCAACCCTCAGGTGTTGAAATGGTTATGTGCTTAAACTGGGAGGGCATAGTTTCTCCTCCCTGCTTGCTTGGTCACACCTCTTGTCCCCAGAAGGGGGCTGAGATTTGAATCCAGAGAGCAGATCTGACTGCAAGTGTGTCTGGGAGGGAGTCACCAGCATACACAGGGGTATCAGGAGGGAACTACATCCTGCTCCTCACCCCAAGGCTGGTAACGGAATTTAAGAAGGGCCTGAGTTTTAGGCGGGGAAGACAGGCTTGTAGTGAGGCAAAAAGGCAAATATGCAGCTAAGAGGCTGCTCGGTAGCGGAACAGGAACTTATTGTAAAGTCCTGGGTCAAAGCCACAAGCTTCCAGGGACTCCCAAGTAATTCACCTTGGAATATTTTGCAAAGCCTTTTAGTTCATTAATACCTTGATTTTGCATAAAGAGAAGAAGTCACAGACTTTTCATAAGAGACTTCTTTTCATTTTGTAAGAGAATAAGCATTCTGGCAAAAGGTTCACATTAGATAACATAAAACCAAGGAGAAACATTTCACTAAAGCACCCAGTGCATGACAACCACAACTTAAGTGAAATACAACACATAGGCTTTAAGTTACCCACAAGAGATTAAGGAAAGAGTAAAGGAAGAAAAGAGATTAAGAAAATAAAGAAAGAGGTTAAAATAAGAAAATTGTATAGTTACCACTGAGAGGTCACAGGATGATGGCAGACAGAAGAAAAAGTACAGGAGAAAGAGGAAAGGATACAAGACAACACACAGTTGGCAGTTGCTATTACAATAAGCAAAAAATCAGGAGTTCTATCAATACAGAATCTCTGATCTATGCAAGGCGCCATCTCCCATCTCGTGAGCCCTAAAACTGCAGGAAACCAGGATCCAGGGAAAGAGTTTGTGAAATGAGTCTGTCTGTTGCAGTGGTTGGACCAGTTCTTTCACCTTCATCTGTGGACAGAATTCTTCTTTGGTGAGGTGCAGCACTACTTCATAGATTCTTTGCTTATTTAATAACAACACATAACTTAAGAAAACCCACCCTCATCCCTCCCTACAACCAGGTTTCAGGGAATATTTCAGGGTCCACTGTGAAAACAATTTCCCTTCCTCAGCCTCAGTTTATTTGACTGTTTTGATAAGTGATAAGTCAAGTAGCCATTGGCCTGATCAGATGGTTTAACATGGAGTCAGATACTTGACTGGTAATGTAATAGATTCTAAAGTCATGCTGCAGTTGGAGAGCAGAGCAAACAGCCCTCAAGGCTGAAAACATAAACTTGTCTTGAGGAAACAGTTGATGCAGGTCTTCCCTCTTTAGCCCTCTAAGGCTGATGTTTCCAGCAAGTAATCCTGTGAGCTCTGATTCTGTCCAGGGTTTTGATCCACTTACAAGTTTAATCTATCCTCTCTGAACTTAAATGCTCCATTATCTGTTAGGAAATAATTAGAGACTGCAAGCACAAGTCAGCATACATAGAGTTCCTTGGGAGTCCCTGAGCTCATTGAGATGAAGACAGTTTGACTGATGGTGGTCAGCTGATATTGGGCCAAGAGCTAATAATAGAAGGCAGCGCTGCTTAGCTAGGTGAGAAAGTTAACTTGGGAAAAATTAAACTGAAGGGTTCGGGATTTATGGTTGGAAATAAATTTCCCATTCTCATTTGTTTCCTGGTAAGAGAGCTTCAGAGGCAGTTATTTCTTCTATGGTTTTATAATTAAGATCTAGGGGCTTCTTGCCTTGGCCTGGACTCACTGCAGTTTGCTGCTGTCTGTAGGAGTAGTGTTCAGTGTGCAGGAGAGAATTTCTCACGTGAAGTGCAAAGGTAATATGTGACAATGACCTCAACTAGGCATGCAGTAAACAAATTAAAGGTGCATATAAGGGGCTGATACCCACATATTTTCTTTACATCTGACCTAATTAACTAAATTAATAAAGCAGTCAGATGTGCTGCAGAAAGAAATAGCTTTTTCTAGATTGTAAACCTGTCTTATAATAAAGACAAGTCCTCGACTCGAGGATATCAATATCAAACTTATCTTCAGAGGTTTCAAGAGGAAAAAAATTATATGGCTGGCTAGCAAAGACAGTTTTATCTCCTGTTCACAGAGATATGGATAGGTCTAGAGGCTTTCTTTGTTTCTTCAGGTATGTCTAGATGCCATTGCAGGAAGTACATTGAAGGTACAGCTAGCTAGTCAGGTGGGGAAGGTGAGAGAAGACTTATCTTTTCTTGGTTTCCATTATTGGCATTAGACTTCAGGTTCTTTCCTTGGTCCACAGTGGCATTCACAGACACACTCTGATGTAGTTTCTCAGCTGACACAGGTGCATTTGCACTCAGTCTCCTTGTTAGATGCTGCCTTACGTGACTATGTAAGTGACTGGAGAAATATTTTTGTCTGCCCCTTGATTATTTTTAATTCCTTGTGCACATCTCATGCTACTGCCACGCCAAGTGTTTGACTCAGGTTAGACCATGTAGATGCTTCTGAGAGTCTGAGAAGACATGAGTAATAACAGTATCTGGATCCAGGCACCCCACAGTCATTCCACTGACTGCCTGGCTACTTGGGAAATACAACCAACTTCATCTTGAACCTCAGTTTAAAGGGCAATTGTAGGATCAAATGAAATCCTTTATGGCAGCAATGAGACCTTTTTCCTTATCCTCTTTTGCTGTCATTTATGTAAACATCCTCCTTTCCGACTGGCATTTGGGGTCTGTGCCTGGCACTGGGCTCTGGCTGCAATTCAAACAGGTTTTCACTCCATCATGTCAAGTTGCTGAGGGTGGGGGGCAAGGGGTGCCCTAACTCCTCTGATTGTAGACTCCCTTTTGTGCAGCCTCCCCGCTCCCTCCCACTTGCACACACTGTAAGTGTAAGTAGAGCCACTTAGGAGCGGGAGCTGTTTGCCTGTCAGTTCCAGGCACAGAAGCTCACTGTGATTGCAATTACAATTTCCGACTTGTCCAGAGATGCCAGAAATCAAGCTGTCCTTGAGAGCGCTGCACACCATGCACAGGCCCCGAGAGTGATCAGCCTCTGCAGAAGCTGGAAATTTGATCACTGCTGAAGGTTAACTGCTTTTAGTCATCAGAAGATTAACTGTTTCAAGGCTGCGTTTCTGATACTTCCATCTTAAGTAATAATTTCCTCTGTAATTTTTTATTTCGGTAATTTTTTTGCTCCGTAGTATGTGAGGGTAAAATGTGTGTGTATGTGTGGGGGAGATGTTAATTTTCCACGTGCAAGGACAAGTGGCTGTATGGAGAAAGTGTAGACACAGAAGGGATGAAGTACAAGCACAGACAAATAAGCCAGGCTGTTTGGAAACAATTCTGCTGGCATAACACTCCAACTGGAAAATACAGTGAGGGAAAGTGAGTTGGCTTGCAACTGATGATGGGGGAAATCTGAAACTGATGATGGGGGAAATCTCTTCTGAAACCTATGAGAGCTGTGAATTTGCCAGTGAATTCAGCAGGGCCTGGACCTCACCTCTGGAGTAATCCTTCCAAGAAGTCTGCCACGGGTTTAAGAATCCCATGCTTTAGTGAATGACTGACATAATGATTTTTCCCTAAATGGGGTGGGAATGTATTCAGATACTTTTTGTTATGGCAATTGCAGAACTCCTTATTTCAAGTTTGTATTGTTTTCTGACTCGGAACCCCTGCATAAGGTTGGATAAATCCGTGAGTGGGGAGAAGATCTGGTGGGAGTGTTAGTTTATTCACTGAGAAATACAGCTGCAGATTCATTGAAACTATTTAAAATTCAAAGCAAATTCAAGAATTAGTTTTGGCTGTAAAGTTTTGAACTGATGTCCTGTATTATACTTTCTATTTAAACGGATAAGGTATCCCAATAACAGGGTTGATACTCGTTGCTTTGAACTGGACTTTTGGGCTTGGTTACTGAAACATGAAGTCAGTTATTTGCTTGGCTGTATATGTTGCTTTTATGAAGGTCAGAATCTCATAGTTGCCACTGTTTTATCAGGACACAGTAGAAGAGAGCTTTTTTGAGAAAGTATAAATCGAACAGGCAACGGATGAGAATATTAAAAAAAAAAGAAAAAAAAATGGAGAGAAGTGGTGGTGTATCATAAGTGGTACACAATAGTTCAGTTAATCAGACACTTGTGGGATTTGTATTTCCATGATGAGCTTTCTGTTGCAAACAGTACTGTGAGGGCTTGTTCTCGGCATTGTGGCGTATGTTGCCACCCTTCATTATGGGTTAAATCTGGACCTGGGCCAGAATGCTCTCCTCCAGCTTCATATTTTCCCAGGATTTATGTATTTGTATCTGAATGTGGGCTTTTAGAACTTAGGACTTCTAGGACTTTTATGCACTTCAATAAAAATTTCTATTTGATATTGCAAGGCCATGAATTTTGGGGACTCGTGTCCCAAGAGGATAGTGCCTGCAGGCGTGGGTCTTTTCATCTGCACAACAAGTGAATGGTGTGATTGAAGGCAGAGGGGAAGATGTACCTCTGTAAGCACAGATCTTGCTGGAGTGGAAGTCTATAGCTGAAAGACTTGTCATTACAAACATGAGAAACAGCCTTCCTTAAACATCAGCAAAGTGACTAGGAATACTGCAATGCTTCATACAGTCTGTCTGACATCCAGATGCAAAGTACAGAAATAGAACTGACAAAACTTGGTAAAACGAAAAATGAGATTCTTGAACAGTGCTTGATCTGTTGTGAGAAGAAGCTGACACAGATACCCAGTTTTAAAGGAACGTTTGGTGCTGACAACCCGGTGACTAGTGCCAACTTACCACTAAAGGAAAATATTTAAGAAATATCCTATTGCTTCACATTCTTTCTGTGTGCTTCCAGCTCACATTAGCAATATAAAATAGGCACATGTTAAAGTTCCTAAAGGGCAATGTGTATGCCAAAATGTTGCCACGCAGATAAAAAAAATTCAGGTTTTTATGGGACCTCTGTTAATAAAAGAGAGGTACTGTTTCCACAGGCTTAAGTGAAATGCATCCCAAACAAACCATCAGTAGTTTGAGGTTAAAGGTGAATCTAATGAGGTTTGAGGGAAAGAATGAAGAAGGAATGTCTCAATATTTGTCAGAGGAGCTGGCTGTAAAACTGCATGAATATGCTGGCTAATCATGTTTGAAGCACACTTGTCTGTGATTTAGCTCAGTGCCAGACCGGCAGGCTACTGCATATCAGATTTTTCATGAAGGCAGGCTGATGGGGCTGGGTGAGCTCCAGCATGTGCTGCAATTCACAGATCAGCAACAATGCAGAAAATAAGCAAGGGCAAAGGGCCCTGGAGGATCAATGCATTGTATTTGTCATACTTGGTTTTATGCTGCCAAAGTGTCAAGTCAACTTAAAGTTAAGGGTTATTGTGTTGTAGTGAGAAAAAGAAATCCGAGACTCATGCTGTGACTGTTTTTAATAGGAATGTAAGGGTACAGGAGCACAGGCTTAGACAAGCTGAATTGGAAATTTCACTGAAATATATTCTACCTTCAGAATACTGTAGTTTGGAATACTTCTCCCTTAGTGCTTTGTTGCAGATAAGCCTTCAAAAATTGTTTCCATGTCTCGGCACCGATCCAGACACCTCTGATACGTCAGCAATTGTCACAGATTTATAAAAACAATTATCGTCTGTTTATATTAATATTCTGCATATCATTTACAAGTGATAGTCAGCTGTCCCTAATGCTGCTTGTCCCATAATTTTAATGGAAAAATAAGACAGGGAAATCTGGTACCTGACTGGCTTGCTGATAATCTTTGTCATATTCTGCCAATACCTGTTAGATATCACTGCAGTTACTGGAATGAACAGACAGAGCTGAGGTCACGCTGGGGCTCTCAGTCCACGGAGCAGCAATTGCTGCCTTGAAATGCCTGGTCCTTCAATACTGAAACTGGAGTTCCAAAAATAAGGTTTTGCAGAGCAATGTTTTCCGTATTAACTTTGCTGTTACTTTTTGTTATAATATACAGCATCTCTTGGACCTGTTGAAAATGCAGTGAGCTTGTCCCTGCCCCAAAAGGCATTCAATCCAGATAGACACAACAGATAAAGGGTAGAAAAGTGATTGTGACTATAACAATTTATAGTTGGGACTCTGGATTGCAACTCACATCTCCTAACCTCTAAGCAAATTAATTAATTTTAAAAATTATTTTTAATTATGCTCTGGTTTTAAATTACCTTGGAATGTTTACTTAAACAAGCAAATACTATATAAGGGGGTTTTTTTCAGGCAAAGGTGTTTTGTCTGCTTATCCATTGAGAATGTTTTTAAAATGTTCTTTTCAAACACCTCTTGTTACTAGTGCTCTCCCCCAGGTCACGTATTTTAAAGAAACTGGATGACACTTGATATATAAGGCAAATTGTGTATTAGCAGTAAGAGAGAGAGAGAATAGCTCTTAGTTACTTGCAAGGTGATTACAAGTGTGCCTTGAAGGTTTCTGCTTCACATAGAATATTGGGCTTTTAATTACAGAGACAAATATGCATTGTACAAAACAGAATTACGTAGGTTTCTGATAGACCAGGGCCTGTTTTTATCTTCGTGCTTTACATGACAAATAATACAAAAATATTTAAGAAGAGACTTTTGAGCTATGTTGGCTTTCATTGATGGGCTTGCATAGGGAAAATCTGTGATATGGAGCAGAGTCGATGCAAGGGTAGGAAACAGCTGAGGTACAGTCAAGGAACAGTTTATCGTATGGAAATGTGGTTTCCAATTCAGTTGAGAAATGTGGAACAGGATCTAGGTACGGTTAATTCTCTGGGCTTCGATTTACTGACAGTGGATAGGCAACCTCCAGGTGGAATCTGCTAGAAAATGTTCTCCGGTGTTGAGGTGCCTGTGCTGTCTATGAAGTGCCCTTTGATGGAGCTCAGTGGGATGATTTGTGTACATGAAAGCAGAATTTTGCTCTTTGTTTTCTGAACCCAAGCTAATAGTTTTTTTGGTTTGTTTTTTTTTAATGAATTCTGGTTGGTTTAGGTCAGTGCCCAGAGCCACCTCTTAAAAACACAAGTCGTCTGAGTAGTTATTTTAGTAATTAAAATGTTTGGGGAAACGGTCTTCGCAATGAGTAGAGAAAACTAGTTTCATTGTTGAATTGTTTTCTTGGCAAAATATTGAGCAAATATGTCTTGGTAAAATACATTATTCACTTGCTGAAACTAAAAGGAAGAGTTTCTGCTGAAGCTTTTCAATGGGAGATTCATTCCAGGGAATTCCTCAGCTAGAAGATGTTTTTTGAGATATAATACTGATTGAAGCACCTGTTTTTATCATTTTCTGAATGAACTCTGGTGAATTTCTGTTTTCAGTGGTTTCAAGAGTCAGACTATGTTTATTAGATAGGAATGTTGTCAAATCCAATTTGAAATATTAAACACTTTGTGCGTGAAAGCAGGGAAGAAAATGTGGGAGGAAGAGCTGTAGAAGCTGAGGAGAAAATTGCAGGCAGAGTGATGAGGGAGCGCTGTGATACAGGGAATGTGAGGCAGCTTTTGAGGATTTTGTGTCTCACTGATGATGGCTTGGCCAGAAAAAAAACTCTAAAGGGAGCCAGATAGTCCAATGAAACTTTCCTTGTTTAAATATCATCCCTTTGCAGTAATTGAGTCCTGAGTGTGATGCTCTTGTGCAGCTGAATGCAGATGAGGGGAAAGGTGGAGATGAGTCTGATTTGAATTCTCAGAAGTGAGAAGTGAAATACCTGCATTACAGGCAAAATGTGTCTTTGATTAAAACAATTCTTAGTGTTGATTATACACTTGATGAAATTAGGTTTTAATCTGATGCTATCCCTTTAAATTGATCCTGAAGAGGGAAGGAGCTTTCAGCGTGTGATTATAAAGTCAAGCTTTTCAGCAGTAGCAGAAAATATCAAAGCAATGCCTGAAGACTCTTCAGAAAGGAGTGAGAACTTGATGGATTTTTTTCTATCACTCATTCTTAAGACCTCACCATCACTTACCTAAAGTCAAAAATCAAAGCAATATCTCCCTCCTTCTGAAAGGAATCTTCAGTCAAGGCTAAAAATGTGTATAAGCTGATCAGGGACAAGATCTGTTTACCCTTGCATTCAAATACTGCTGAAATGATGGCTTTGTTAGATTGTATGGTTAAAACTTCAAACATTTTTTCTAGTTGCATCAAAATAGTAAGAAATAAATCACTTTTGACTGATTGCTCTGAAATAATGATGTGTGTCACTAACTGTAAGTAAAACATTTGTCAGAATGATACAGTATTTTTATTAAGAAGTGTTGAGCACTGTTAAACAACTTACGCCTGATCAGCAAGGGGGAATCTCCAACATGGAAACCCACTGTTACTTCTCTTGACAACTTTCAGTGGGAACACTGCTGGTTGCTGATATCCTGAACTCTTGGCTATTTGTGGATAAAAGTGAACTGAAAATGGGCTTTCTCATCACCACAATCAGTGTTTTTGTGCAAGGTTCACAGAAAGGCTGGTGCGAGCTGTCCCCTGACCAAGTGTTTGATGGAAAATCTTCACTTGGTTTGTTATGCACTAGAGGTCTGTTCTTTTAGGCTTGAGATTCCTCCTCTGCTACCTCAGGCTCTGGTGAATTGGGAGACTTAATTGGTACAAAGCAGGGAGAAGTAAGAAGCATATGATGTGTGGGTTCTACAAAACATATCTCCTATATTTTCAAGCATTTAAATATGTGCTTAATGCTAAGCACCTGAGCCCTGCTGGAGCCAACGTGGCGGTCCACACCCTCAGTATTTGCAGGACAGGGATCAAAGAACTGCTTTTTTTTCTTTTTTTTTTCCCTTTTTTTTTTTTTTTTTGTTCTAATTTATTTCATGTTGCTCCAGAATACATAGTGAACCAGACTTGCTTCTGTAAGCACATGAAGGTGTCTATTCCTGCATGAATAGGACCTTCTGCTTCTCTAAGGTGGGCAGATTTGACCCAGCAGTCTGTAAGCATCACCTTCAAGGGGAAGAGCTTTCAAATCCCTGAATTGTGCTGGTTTCAAGTTCCGAGGAAAGTGGGGCATCCCTCTGATGCATTCGAATCACAGGGGGCAATCACTTGCATTTGAATTCAATGTCAACAATGCAGGCTGTGTCTCTGCAGCAAAGTCAAGCAGACTGTGTACCCTCTGCTGTGTGCAAGTTCCATGACAGGCAGGGGAGTCTCAGAGGGTTTGCCTGCCCTGAGAAATGCAGCACATTTAAAGACACTCACCACCTCCAGAAAAGGCTGTGTACCCACTCAGCAGTGAGAGGCCAGCCAGGGACCAACCCTGCTCTTGGACAGTGGAGAGCATACTACTCTAGTGTTGTGCCATGCCTTGCTCATCAGCAGGCTGCAGCCTGAATGCAGTTTGGGACACTGATCCAGAGCCACCTTCTCCTGATGGAGTGAGCAGCACTTGCCTTATGCTGTGTCCATCACGTTTGTGCGTGATGAACTAAAGGGTTTGTATATGTGGAATTTTTTTTTTTCAGTTTTAGTTTTTATCCTAGAGATTTCTTGGTGTAATGACAAACCTGACAGATGGATTTCCAGAATTTTATGAAAAAATAAGTTAGTCTCAGCATTTAATGGTGCAGAACACTTGTACTCCAGTCTAAGTATGCAGTGACTACACTCACTACCCATCAGACCTCTGCTTAAGCTCCTCATTGAAAACCAAACTCTAAAAAGTTCAAATTTCTTACATCCAAAAGATACGAATTCCAAAAGCACCCATTCTAATCTTGCAACCTCTTTAATCATAAGAGTTTGTCCTGGCTCTGAGGAAACACATGTCAACAAGTCTCATGCTGTTATCTTCTTTGTTTGGTCACATACAGCTTCTTTAACATGGCTTCCTAAAGCAAAAGAAGCATGAAGGGAGTTTCACAGAGATGGTTAGTGCAAAGCTCTGGCTAACAGCTCATTAGACTTCTTTAATGACAGGGCCTTGAGTTAGACCTCTAGTTATTTTCTGCTGTGCCAGCCACACTCAGTGTTTCCCAACAGAAAAAAGCAACTGGCCATGTGAGCGTTAACATAGAATTCGGACCTGGATGTGCATTGCTACACTTCAGTGCAACAATCTTTGATGAACCTGTACCTACTGTAAACATTCATCTTGCTTTATGCTTGGAGTATGGATATGAATGTATAAAAAGATTATTTTTTTTTTTAATACCTTTGTTCATTTGCTCCTGGGTCCTTCTTCTCCAGAGAGAAGTTGAGAGAATGTTGTACGCAACCTGAGTGTTGTCACCATCTCCCACAAGGGTACAGTCGCAGGAACCTGTGTCCTCAGGACATGGGATGTGCTGCCTTACTTGCACAAGCTATGTCCTGCAGCAGTAACCTCAGGGCTGACTCTGCAGCATTCAAGTGTATTCACTGTATTACCTATTACACAGCAGTGAAATTGGTTATAGAAGCTGTTGCCAAGTCCCAAATAATACTTTTGCCTGGAAGTGCCATGTTAACGTGTGTGCTCCTAATGACTATAAAAGGGTTCCTGGAAAACCAGCTATGGCAGTTTATGCTGTTGCTGTCCTGCCCCTGTTTGCTGCTGTTCCGCTGTGGGAGTCCAATATCCTTTGCTGGTCTCCATAGCTGCAACTGTCATTTCATTTTCAGGAGTGGCTGAGAGATTTCCACAGAAGCTTTCCAGAGAGTATCTGCTCGAGTGGTGAAATTTGTAGGGTTGAAGTATAGTAATGCTCTAAGGCCAAGAAAACAGCATCTTGCATAGGGAGTACAGGGGAGGTATAGCAATGAGTGTCACTGTCATACAATCAGTGTGGGCACGGATGTTGTTACGTGTATATTTGTGCTGCCTTGTAGCTTAAGGAGTTGTGCAGACTGCATAGGCTGTGCCAGCTATAATCTGAAAAAACTTGTAAGACCTACAGACAGACAAAAGGCATCGAAATATATGTTGGACTGTAATTGGATATGCCCTGCAGCAGGTCAGACATGCATTTGAGACAGGTGTTTGTCCCAGCCATTAAAAGAATTGTAAAATTAATGTGAAAAGCAGTGTGTTCAATGTAGTATCTCTGCTGTTACCACAGCACAGCTGTGCTTTCAGAAAAATGCACAGCGCAGTATGAAGTCAGCTTTTAAGTACATTTATTTACTTGACACTGATTAGGAAAAACAGCTGGGTTGTTCTTTTCTGGCTTTCTTTGTTTTGCTTTATTTGAGGGAATTTTATGGCAAGAGCATTTAGAAGCAGAAGGTTAGGAAATCAGAGATTTTTCAGACTTTGTCTGTGCTAATTGAATTCTTTGTCAGATGGATATCTTCATCTGGCTCAAGAAAAGCAGCAGATCAGGAAACAGTTTTGGGTGGGATTTTCCAATTGCAGTTGCACCTCCTCAGAGCTCTGTTGGCATAGCTCTGCTGACAGAAAGCAGAGTCACAGGTCTGGTCACTGGCACCTAGAAACTCACCCTTCTTTGGGATGTGCTCTTGTAACGTAACGCACGTGGGAGGCAGATCTGTGTGAACCATTAAAATAACATTTATGTCATGGTTTAATTTAGTTGTTTAATGTTGGCTTGTGTATATAAATCACAGGAGTTGAGCTTAATGGAGCAGTAATACAACCACATTCAAAAGGGGCAGAAGAGAGGAATGATTGACACGAAATGATTTCTTCTTACAAAATAGCATGTCTGAGAAGTGTAATGCTGAGTTGAACGTGGAAGGCTCAACTGAGCCCACCTACGGTGAGGCTGGGAGGACACATCAGTGTCCCTGCCAAGCTACCTGCAGGATCAGCCGCCTCCTGCAACAAGGTCTTGCTTTGCCAGCCTTTCCCTCAGATACCCCGATGCTGCAAGCACTGCTGTGAAGAAGGAAAGCCTTGTTTTTAAGTAGCTTGTTTGAGACCTTGTAGCACCTGAGCCTCAGCTGGTCAGGGCTCACCACAGACCTGCATCTTGCAGGTAAAGGCAGGCTGAGCTCCAGAGCTGCTCCCTGTGTGTGAGCTGGCTGGCTTACAGCTGTGCTGTGGATGGCTGCCATGCACTGCTACAGTGAGTAATACCTGAGCAGCAACAGCTTACAGAAACTCGAGAAGGAGATTTGCTCTGGCTGGAGAGTCACTCCTGTGATAGACTTACTGCTCTTGCAGACAGACAGAGAAGGGTGCCTGATGTCCAACAGGAGCCTTTCAAAACTGTCACCGCTCCTGTCATTTCTCACATGCCAGTGTTACAAAGACTCTGACTCCTAGGGGAGAGATGAAGAACCACATCTTAATCGTTTCTCTCCCCTCCATCCCTTTTGTATTTCAACTGTCAAAGAAATTTTTTCAGGAAAGAAAGGTTAAGTGATCTGGGGTGCTGTTCCCACTGTTTCAGACTTTCCATGTGACTGTAGATAGTAGGTTGTGCTTTTCTGTACCTCAGTTTCCTCTCCATTAAATTAGAATAGGCACAATTTCAAACTCATTCATGTAATTGTGCCAGTTGAGTGTAGAGACAAGATTTGCAGACACACAGCTACCAAAAGATTGGGAAAATTGCAGAGGTTGGTTTTGAAAGATGTCAGTGCCACCCAGCCAAGTTTGTGAGTTTAAGTGCCTAACCTGATTAAATGTTTTAGAAAACATTTAGAAATCACTCAGCAGAGTACCCAAGAGCCACAGAAACTGTAGCTCCAGGGTCCTTAGCCTCCAAACAGATTTTGAAATGAGGATTCCTATTCCTTATTTGCTGAACAGATTTTTAAAATCCTGCTAAGTCATAATGTTTTTTGTTGTTGTTAGTCTGTTTTGTCTAATTAGGTTCTAGCAGAACAATTGCAATCTCTTTGTGTTTGTGCTGTGCTGGATAGACATAGTCCTGAGTTCTTCTGTAGATGCAAGTTCCAGAAAAATAACAACAGTTTTACTAATGAGAAAAACTATGTGAAGCCAGTATTCATGCTAAATTAGTATTGTTAGTGGCTTAGATCTATAATGAAGGTTTCCTTGTTCTCTGTTGTGTGTCTCAATTTATTAGGGAGCAGTCCATAATATTATATTAACGATATTTTTATTTTCTGGAACTGTTTCCCAAAAGTATGTGCTTTCCTGTAATATCAGAACAAGACAAATGGCACTGTTTGCCTTTATTATTGTACAGACATGTCTTTGCTTTGGATTCAGACAGACTTGGAAATGGTGAGTTGCTGGAGAGTAATGGAGCACATGCTTTAAAGTCTTGTCTGGTTCCTGGGTAGGCAAAAAGAATATCTTGTCTCTGTTCTAATCAGTCCTCATTAAAAAGAAAAGTATTCCAGCTCTCTCTTCTGGGGAAACTCTTACCTTTACTCAGAGAGGGAGTGGGCAACAAGTGCTGTCCCCTTATGCATCTGCAGGAGAAAAATGAATGAGGCAAAAAGAAAAAATGAGGCAGAGGAATTTTGTGCTCTGAAACTGGATAGTGCACCTGTTGACATGTATTTATTTTGGTGGCCTTCAGGGACATTTTGTAGTCACCACAGAAGAAAGGCTAAAATTGTTTCAAGGAGACTCCATACCTAAGAGTTGAGTGAGTGGGAATTACAATAATTTGAATGTGAGCAAACCTACTTAAATTCAGATCCGTTTTCTAATTTCTTGTATTGGAATCTTCCTCAGATTTGCTCCTCCGTCATTCCATCAAATAGCCCCCATTTATTCATTTATTTATTCTTCACATACATTTAGGAAGAAAAAGAAAGGAGTTCTCCCCCCAGTAGGGACCATCTGCTCTTTTCTTATTGGGAAGGAAAAAACCCTACAATTAGCGACTTGTTCATCTTTTTGTTTTACCAAAAAAAAGAGAGGGACAGAAAGAGAGAGAACTATTATGCAAATACTCTGCAATTTGTTTCAAATAGTCTTTGTACTATGATGAGCAATTTCCTTTAATACAAACTCAGCCTACATGCCAGAAGTGGGGGTTTTTTTTGTTTGGTTTTTTTTTTTTTTTTTTGGTTTGTTTTGGGGTTTTTTGGTTGTTGCTGTTTTTGTTTGTTTTTTTGGTGTTGGGTGCTTTTTTTGATGTTGTTGTTTTGTTTGGTTTTTTTTGTTGTTTTTTGTTTTTTTGTGTGTGTGTGTGTTTGGTTTTTTGGTTTAGTTTGGTTGGTTTGGTTTGGTTTGGTTTGGGGGTTTTTTGCCTTTATATAAGGAAGAGGAAAAAGAAAATCCAACTTTTATGAGTTGAGGGTATGCTGTGTTCCTCAGATGACAGCTTCAACTTCACATCCTTCTCTTTCTTTCTTTCTTTCTTTTTTTCTTTCTATTTCTTTCTTTCTTTCTTTCTCTCTCTTTCTTTCTTTCTTTTCTTTCTCTCTTTCTTGCTTCCTCTCTTTCTCTCTTTCTCTCTCTCTCTCTCTCTCTCTTTCTCTCTTTCTTTCATACTATTTCAGCTTTTATTCTTTAAGTTGTCAGAAAGATGTCATATACATTTTTTGGGGGAGGGGGGAAAAAGGCAACAAAAAACAGAGAACCAAAATAGCTTTATAGAGCCACAATTTCATCTCTTTTTTCATTGTTCCATTGCCATGATGATGTGGTCTTGAAATGGAGGAGTCAGGTTAGTGAATGAGAGAGAAGAGCTTTTTTCCTGCTGCATTTAAATGCCAGTTGCTTCTGATGGCAGCATTAGCTCTAAGAACAGTTATGGAGGGTTTTTTTATGTAGCTTCTCTGCTCCTTGTCAGTAGTATGAGCTTTAGGGTTGAATAGCATAGCCAAGATTAAATCCTTCTGGTCCTTGTTTGTGGACAACCCAGCTTTGTAGCTGAAAACTTCTGTAAACTTATGGCCTGGAAAAGACAAAGTCTAGAAGAAAGAAAGAAATATTATTTCCTGTTTACCGTGTGAAAAGCTGAAGTGTGGGGAAAAAACCAAAGTGACTCATCCAAGATGTGTTGAAAGAGGACTTTGGAGGAATCAGGAGCTGAGCTTAGAGATTCAGATTTAGAAAGCTGCTGCTTTCCTGTAGTGATTTACTTGAGGATCAGAATGGAGGGAGAAGTGCTGCTGCACCTGGGCTACTATTGCATTGTCACAAGCCCTGGTTTAGGCTATTGCTGTGCAGCAGTCAATGAGATGGTAGCATGATGGTCGTATCCTAAAGGTTTAATGACTCTGTTGGCTTTCAGTGGGACTTAAGAGCATGAGGCACATTTGAAAAGCCCACGCTAAACCTCCTAATTCTTAGACCTTTGCAGGTTGAGCTTTGAGACTTAAGTCTATAAACACTGAGCGTAAATTCTCTGATCCAGTAGGACATTTTGGCACAGTTTCATTGAGTACCTTGTGAAGTAAGGCATAACTGGCCATCTTGCTGTACATGAGAGGCAATAGTTTGCTTGCCTAATATGAAGCTGATGCCCCATGCATTGACCACTAGTATTCAGGCAGCAAAATTATGGGAAGTCAAATGAGCTCAAAGAGACCTTAAAGTCTAATGTGTCACACTTATATCTTTGTTTCTGTGGCTGTAACAGGACAGGGAAGGTAGGAAAGTGCAGAATTTTAGGTCTGAGATATTACTGGATCTGTGAAGATAATCTGATTCTGTTGTTTGGGACTCACTACATCAAGTATACATTACATCAGACTGGATGTTCCCCAGGAACACCTAGCACTGGATAGACAGCACAGGAATTCGTGGTGTTTAGGGGACACTGATCCCCTTTAGACGCACAACAGGAAATGTCTTATGCATAGAGTCTTTAATTACTGGAGTAACAGGGTCACTTTTATTGTTACAGGAAGCTCTTATCATGGCCAGCATGGACCACCCACACCTGGTGAGACTCCTAGGCGTCTGCTTGAGCCCAACCATTCAGCTGGTCACTCAGCTGATGCCTCATGGCTGTCTGTTGGATTATGTTCATGAACATAAGGATAATATTGGTTCCCAGCTCCTGCTGAACTGGTGTGTCCAAATAGCTAAGGTATGTACTTGAAGCTGTTTTCTTTTATTGTCATTTTCATAACTGACTTTTAATCAAGACTTCTATTTTTGTTTGTGTTGGTTTTGTTTCAGGGCTGCTTTTGTTTTCAAGAAGGCTGAGTAGTTCTTGAAACACACTATTTTGGCTGCTTAGAGTATTAGATTGTTTGTCAATATGTAAACCAAAGTGTTTTTCTTGACTGTCTTTCCAACTTAGTGTTAATGGGAGGGCATCTTTCAGGGCGATGAGGGAAGAAGCCCCCCTTGTGACATCTGGGGCTGAACACTGGGGGATTTTTCAGACTCTTCTATTTTTCACTAATCATACATACTGATTTAATCTGCTGGTATTTTTCAACCTTTCTGAATCTGCATTGCCAGTTAAATTCTGACACGCCGTCAGTTGTCTGCCCCCACGCTGCCAGGAAGATAAATATTCACTTCACGTCACTCCTTGGGGAACCACTGTGGTTCTGCTGTGTTTAAAACTTTCACAACAGCTGAGACTGCTCATCTCTGCATAATGGGAAGTCTCAAGGGCTGAACCCCACTTTTCTTGCCACGGTGTAATGCTCTCTGCCTTCCTGGGGTTTTTCAGGAGCGAGAGCGAAGCGTTTGTCATCCAGATGCAGGCTGGATCATTCAGGATCAGATCTGTTGTCAAACCTTCCTGAAGCTGACAGTAGATGAAGCAACCATAATGCTGGGTAGAGGAGTTGGTCCTTAAAAGAGGTGGGGGGAAATCCAAACCTCACAGTCTGATGTTGCAGCATTTTGTAGGCATGTCAATGCCTTGTGCTGCGGTGGTAAAGCAGTCAGAGTTGCCTGGAGTATTGGAACACACTGGAGGGGATTGCCTATACCTGGAGATTTGCATGAGTTTATTTGGGGCTGTTACCAAACCAAGGAAGGTAGGAGAGAAAATTCATATTCCTGTTTGAGTCCTTCCTCTCAACATAACCTCCCTCCCATCTGTTCTCCACTCTCTCTATAATGGCTGTTATTATTTATTACAAAACATTTACACTGTGGCGTCCATGCAGAGGTAATCCAACTTTATTTTTATTTCAGCATATATATGGCTGTTGACTCCTTGGATTAGTGGGTGTACTTGCTTTGCCATGGACCTTATGTGGGCAGCTGATTCAGTGAAGCAGATAGCCTAATCCATGATAGAGCTGCCAGATCCATGGCAAGGTTCTGTGGAAGGCAGGTCATGGCTTTCCCATGGTGATTGTTATCAAAGTGAAACAGGTTCTAAAGTTATTTCTCTTGTAAATGGTTTCAGCTTAATGCAGGAATTGGATTTAGGTGCACTTCTTGGAAAATCATTGCCTGATGGTTTTCTTAATCACCCTGTGATGTGGGAGGAGGAGATTAAGTATTACAGATGTTTGAGTTCTGAGGTGGTGGGTAACCAAGCGGTGCAAAGAGGTGAGATCATACATGTAATATTAACTGATGAAGTGTCAGGAAGAGAAAGGGACTTTCTTTGCAATAAAAGGTGGCCTATTATTGAGGGAGTGTAGTGAAGTTTAGTTAGTTTAGTGACATTTAATTAAATTCATCCTCTTCTGCATCACAATAATCGTGGGGTTAATTTTGTCTTGGCGTCAGTTTGCAGCCTGAAGCTCATCTACCTGGCTCCCCATAAAAGGGACACCAGGACTGTTTTCCTGAAAAAGTGAAGTACTTGGTCCATACAGCTGATTCATTAGCTCTGGGCCACTCCAGTTTGTCTGGAGTATTTTATCCTCGTGTTTAATAGGGGATGGCTTGTTCTGGTTAAGAAGGTCCCCACAGGTAGTGCTTCCATGCCATGCCAGTGTGGTGCAATCCTGTTGTGGAGGTAGACTCCAAAAAACAAAAATGCACCTTGAAGTCTTATTTTCTTCTTGTTTTTGTAGTCCTTGTGCAATGAAAATCATTGCTGTGTGGTTGCATCCATGCATAAAGATACATAGCCTTCTATATAACAATTAAGATGCCAGTGAAAAGAGAAACATAAGAGTCTGTGCATACCATATTATGTGTAAGAGTAATGCAAATTCTGCACACAATTTTCTGTATTGCACTGGGCTTTCTAGTGGGATACTAGAATGAATACCTGTTCCCTTGCTGTCTGACAGACTGTAATGTCGACTGGGGTTAGAAGGCATACACAAAAAAATGTTTCACAGCTGGTAGGAAGAATAATATTGGAGATCCCTGGACAGTAAGACCACTTATCCCAAAAGGTGGAATAAAAGTAATACTTGTTTTCCGTTCATCTGTCACATTTAACAGTGACTAGGAATCAATCTGCAGCCTGTAAACAGGAAAGGTTCAGTTTGCCTAGAAATAGGCTGGTCTCCAGAAGAATTAGTGCAGAAGGTGGCTGTTGCATCAAGCACAAGTTCCCATTCACTGCTGGAGAGGTCTGTGTATTCCACTGTGCTCACATTTCAGGCTCTGCCATACAGCTTGAGAATGTCTTTCCACATCTTGCTTTTCTAGCCTTTTGGAGATGATTGATTGTGTCCTTCTGAAAGATACCAAAAACACGATTAGCAATGTAATAAGAGGCAAAAATGATCAAGTTACTTCCCAGTCATGTTCTCTGCTCCCTGAAGCAGCTTCTAGTATCTTTTGTTAGATACATCTTTCTACCTTCACCATCCCTGCTTGAGTGGTGAGAATTTTCCCCAACAAGGAGAGGAAAAGCTTCAAATCTGAAGTTAAGGCTGATTTTTACAAATTGTTTAAAATCAAGTTGCTGCTGCAATACAGTTCCTACCTCAGTGTGCTTTTCTCTGTCTGCCAATGTGAAGGCATTTATTTATCGAAGCCATTGCTTCAGAGTTCACTTGTTCTTCCAGGCTGTTCATTTCCACATATCTTTAATTCTGTACAGCTGGATGCAGAAACTAGTTGGACACTATGCCTGGTTGCCAACCCCTGTATGGCTCTAGAGATCACTTCTGAAGGGTAACAACAGGGCAGTTATTAAGTATTATTTACTGCCAATTGGAAAAAGCTTGGGTGCTTTTTTTCTTTTTTGCTTATACAGATTGTGTTGAATTTATTCTCATGTTTTACCACTCTAGGGTAATTCTGTTCTTCTTCCAGAAGCCTTAGTTTCTTATTTTACGGATGAAAGATGTAAAAATAGAGTAGCACCCAAGCATTCTGCGTAAAACAGGGTTGTCAGGCAGCAGCTGTGTCTAAGGGGGTTCTTCCCTTCTGCTTTGCAGATACACAAGGCATCTTCTTGTACCTCCCTTTGATGTGAACTGTCTTGCTTAGGAACTGAAAGTTTAACCTTTTAGCTCTGAGATCAGCACAGCAATTTTATGTGGAGTTTGATGTCAAGTAAAAAGTGTAAACTGTGCTCACATATCAAGACACTGTGTAGAGTGGGAGCTAGAGTGACAGCCTTGGTGACCTTAGGGTATGTAGGGGTGGAAGGAATAACGCTTAATGAACATCCTTAGTATTGGCTACTTGAGAAACAGACTGAGAATCAAATGCTGTAAGGATGGCACAAGCATAGAAGTGAATTCTCAGTGGGTGAATTTATGTCCTTCTCAGCCAGTGTATGTCAGATACACGTAAATCACAAAGGCTGGCCAAACAAACAGGAAAAGGTGCTGTGGGCATTGATATTTCAATGTGTTTCATACAACTTCTCTCAGCAAGGGCTGCCCAAACAAATCCACCCACAGGTGTGGGAGTGAGGAAATTCTTACAGAAATGCGTTCAAGAAGGGAAGACACATCACGAGGTTTCAGTCAGGAAGAACTGCTTGCACTCTGCCCCTGGCTGAGGTTAACTAGGCACCTCTGTTTAAGCTTGTGCCTGCTCTCTGTTACTCTAGTGGAAAATAAGACTAAATTCTGTGGAATTACTACTGTGGGCCTTTGTGCTGTGCCAAATGCTCTCTGTCTCTTCCAAGGGCATCTAGAAATGCAGTTTTGCTTCTGCACTGTGTAACAGGGTGAGTTCGAAAGGATGCCAAGATTGAAAACCAAGACACCGCTGAAAGCTCAACAATAAACCCTATATTTATTACAGAATTGGCCAAATAAATGGAAACCCGAGAGATAGGAAAGGAGTGAACTAAGCCCAGTTTTGCTGACCAGTGTTCAAATGCAGCAGAACTTTTCCTGCCCCAAAGAAGTCAAGGCAGAGGTGGAGTCAGGAAGCAATCTTCCCAAAACAAAACGACTTGTCTACTAACATCTGGCCTGTGGAGGAGAGCTCAACTCTCTTGGGTATAAGCTGGTGTCCTACTCTTTTCTGCCCTGTATCCCCCAGGGGCTGCCAGACCTGTTTTTCGTGTTCTGAACTGTAATAATTCTTTGACAACCCCTCAGAATACTAATGGGGTAAAGCAGAAGTAGGTGGATACAGTAGAATGTCATGGAAGGAAAATCAAGTATTTAGGAGATTACTTTTTATACCTTTTCAATATAAAAGAATTCTCAAATTACCTTAACTAAAGCCCTGCACAGCATCAGTTATCCGGGTGTGCAGGAAAACAATGTTTGAAAACACTCTAGGAAAGAAAAAGAGAGAGGAACTTGGAGATTGAATTTTAATGAAGTGGATGCACATCTTTAAGTCTGCCAAGTATTATTCCAGCACACTTAGAGTCTTTGCTCTCTCTAAGGATTCCCTGCCAGAAGTACAGATCTGCAGCTGGAAGCCTCCAGGAGCTATCAAGCCAAAGGCTCTTGCAAAGCCTCCTTGCTGCTTCTTTCTGCCACCCTGTCGCCTGTCCTGTTCAGCTGGTTCAGGCTCCAGGGCTCTGTGCCCTTCTGCAGTTCTCTTGGCAAAGCAGGGCTTGTCCACTGCCTGCTCTTGATCCTCTCTTCATGCCAGGTTTTTTGGCAAGGTGTGTTTATTACTGCCCAGGGCAGCACTTCTCAACCGGATGTAAACTCACAGGCTATGTGAAATTCAGAGGATTAATGTTGATTTATGCAGCTGAGATCCAGAAGCTGATATGGCACTTACATCCTAAATTCCATGAGTTTCAACCTGCATTCCTCATGTCTGGAATGAGGGAGGCTCTGAGCAGGGAGACCTGGAGGCAAATGAGGTTGCACTGTGAGGTGAGGAGCCTTTCTTCTCTGTAAAGACTCCATGGATTAGGAATGAGTCATTGATAGAGACAGCATTTGTTACCCTGCTACAGATGGGATGGGAGAGAAGCTGTGTGAAATGACAGGAGTCAGGGGTAACAGGACAGGTGTTGGGAAGAGGTGAAGGACAGTGGCTGTGGTTCAAGGTTTTTCTTGTTCATTAAAGAAGCCTACCCTACAGCTCAGTGACTATTCCATCATGGAGTGAACAAAGGAGCTTAATGACAGTCATCTATCAGCTGTCCACATTTTAAGCTTCAAGATGTCTCAATTCCCAAAGCTCTTTGCCATGACAAGGCTAATTGTATAATTATAATGCTATACCAACCCCTCTTGACGTGCTCACATGGGCAAGGACCAGGGCTAAGGGCTGTGATAATTATCCCTGCAAGCAAGTCCATTAGCATAAATGTAGTTTACTAATGGGGCTGCTCCGTGAGGAAGTGCAGTGTACAGGAGAGTGGGATCTAAACCAAGGGCTGTGAAATTAAAGCCATATTGAAACAAGGCTTTAATTGTGTGGAGCAGCAAAATCAAAATAGGTGGGGAAAGTATCATTTTCATCTCTTGAATCCCTCTACAATTTCCTTTTGCTATTCATCATGATTATATTTCTCACTCTGCTGGCAAGTTTGATTGGAAGAAGGATTGAAAGGAAGGACCTTTTTTCTGGTGTTGCTGGAGAGCTCTCACTGAAAAAAGTTATGTCGTCAAGTCTCAGAGAGGAATTACCTCACCTTCCCCATGCCCAGGGATTTTTTTTTAGTACCCTGCCAGGCAGCTCCCTGGCTTACAAAGGTTCTTAAAAGCTTGAGAAACCACTGCAACAAAATTCAGGTGGATCTTGCACAGTTCCTTATTCTAGCTTTTAATTTCTAAGTGGTGGAAGGGGAAAGATTTCTTTCTTGCTGTGATGAACTGGACTGTCTTGGATTTTGTGAAATGCTGAAGGTGCTTCTTTTGATCCTCTCTGGTATTAAGAATCTTTTTTTCCATATTAGGGAGGGCAGGAAGTAAATGTTAGGACTTTGGCCATCGTGTATGATCTTCCATGCTCAGATTTATGTGGGCATGTTGAATGCAGCCACTGCTAAGCAGGCTGAGACAACATCAGGGCCTGGAAACTCTTCCCTTGATCCTTAGTTGCAGTGGCTGGAAATAATACGACAAATAAACCAGGCAATTGGATCCTATTAAAAATTGGATCCTATTAAAAAGCATCTTTGCACTTCACATGTTTCCTTGGCAGGCATAGTATTCCATGTTTTCCTGCATAGTTGTGTACGTATCAATAGAGAATTTAACATGGTCTCCTCCCCCTTTCTTCACCAGACATTTCATCTGGAGCATTGCAGTGGTTTAGCAACGTCTTTATCTTTTCTACCAAACTCTCTAGCCCACAGGAGTTTCATGTGGAAAAGCATTAAAATGAAGGGATGTGCAATAAAGTTCAACTTTAATGCTGGAGAAGGTTTTTTTTCATTTCTCTCTTTCTCCTTTTATCTCTGACTTACTGTCCACTCACCAAATTACAGTTATTCTTTCTCTGAAATGTTGCCTTTCGCTTTCTTTACTTCTCTCTTTCCCCTGCTTTTGCAGTGTTTTGTGTCAACCTCTGTTTCCTGTTGCTCTCTCTCTGTCATCCTCATTCCCTGGCTGCTTGGCTCCCTCTAGCTGATACCTGCTCCGTGCTCTGGAAGAATGCAGGAGCATCATGCCTGCCACTCATCTGAATCCTTATGTCACTGTGTCTCACTATAGGGTTTGGAAAGAACCTCAGTTTCTTCATTTCTCTCATAATAATGCACTTGGGTTTTGAGGTTTTAATCCCAGCCAGCTGATGATGACTGTGTGAACCCCACGTGCTATCCTAGTTTGTGGGGGGAGGGATGTTGGAAACTGGAAGATTGCGTCAGAACCACAGGAACAAAAATGTAAGATTGGCTGGTATAAAAATTTTAGAGGTACCTTACTCCCAGCTTTATGCTCTGACCTCTGATTCTCTAAGGCTATTTTACATGCTCTAATAACCCCAGTGTGATAGTATTTGAGTTCTTTATGGTCTTCAGTGTGTGTGTTATATATATTTGGTCATTAGCTCTGGAGCTGGGTGGAATGACTCAACCTTTGAAGGTGACTGCCTCTCTCCACTGACGATGTAAAGACAGGCGTAGGCTAACCTTGAAGCTCTCTGACAGCTTAATTCGTAGGGGGATAAATGTGAAGGGAGCAGGTGATGACAAGGACACAAAGGAAATCTGGATCACAGCAGATACTGGAGGACTAAGCTAAGGTTGGAACTACTAACACAGGTGTGGTTGGATTTCATTCCTGCACGGTGAGGCATGTGCTCTTAGAGAGCTGTGCCCTTCTTTCTGCCTGAGGTCCTGGGAGCAGGGATATTAATTCAGCTTGGCAGTGACTGGGAGGGGTTTATAGTAGGTAGTAATTGTTTTTTCCTCCCATCTTAATCTGACTCCCTATCTAGGCTTCCTCTTTCCTTTTCCCAAAAAATCCAAGTGTTCCCCAAAACAGTTCTGCGGTTCGTGGCTGTTGGGAAGGAAAGCAGATTTTTCAGCCATTTACAAATCACATCAGCCCTTGTGAAGACAGAGAAATGAGCAATTGATTGCAGAGTGACAATTTATTGTTTTGTTAAATTAGAGGTGCACTTAGCCCTGACGTTTATAGGGTCTCTGATACTGGAGACCTGACAGGCTACAGAAGCTCTGGATGGTTTGCCTCAATGCATTCTCATCAGGCACAGTGAGCTGCACCAGGGGGACATGGGACACACACAACACTAGATTTTTCCTAGCAGTGCCCAACAAGACTGGCCTGGGAAAGCATTACTGAAAACCACTTCTAAATTGAATTCAAGATATTATAGGAGCACCTACTAGGGTCTGTCAGGATTTCCATTATAAGCACATATTTTTGAGGTTTATAACTCAACCATAAAATTCTGCAGAACTGTGACTTAGCATAAAATGTCTCAGCCCAAAGCATTTTTTTTTATTATTGTTCCAGAAATATATATATTTGGCTATTTTTAAGTTGCTGAAGTTTAGAAACAAAAGCTGGATTTCTTTCTCTATATACCCGTAAATTAAAATGCATTTTCCCCTACTGAGTACCTTTCTTTCAACGTTGTGTTTTATAAGATAAATTATCCTGCTTAGATAACTAAAAAAAACTAAGGGCCAAGGCACTGATGCTACAGCTTAGGATGCCCCACATTTTTGCAAAATACCACAGTATGCACATGCCCCACAAAAGCCTATTTATAAACCCACATTAGAGTCTTCAGGAAACTCTACAAGGCCATTTGCAAAAGGTTCTGGGGCTGTAAAGAGTGTTCCCATATTTGAATAGAGCTTAGCTTTCACTACTAGCTAGATGTCCCAGTGGTACATGGAAAAACGGAGCTGTTGAAAGGGAAGGGAGATGCTCAGCAGAAGCTGTTCCAGGTGAGGGGTGTGGTCCATAAGTATGATATCAAACCTAGCAGATGTCTATTAACAGAAGTGATACTGACTGTGCCCCGAATCCAGATCTGTCTTTGAAAAAACCCGACACTGTCCACTCTCCATGTATAATTGCTTCTCTGTCCAAGGGGGAGCCAGGGGTTGCAGTGGAGTGAAGCCTCTTGTCTCCCTGTCCTGGTATCGGGAGCCCATGAAAAGAAGTACAAAACCAGTAGTCACTTGATATCCTTTTAAAAAAACCTTTCTGAGCTGTATCTCAGGCCATAAATGAGACCTGAAGATAACACCTTACATCGTGGGACTTTGCTGATACATTCTTTTCATCCTGAAGCCACGTTTTGCAGAAATACCAGAGCAGTATAGGTGACAGAAAAATTCACACAGCAGTGAATACACCCACAGCAGTGAGCAGCAACCACTTCCACAGCTCCTCCATGCACTGAGGGTAACAGGGCAGCGTGTCAGAAGCAATACACTTCCTGCAGGTGCTCTGTGATCTCTGGGGTGTTCCTGTGCAACACAAAAGACCAAGGTGAGTCTGCTTAATATACCATGAAAGGGGAGAGGGCAGTTCCGAGCTGCTGCTGGCACCGTTTCAGGAGCCAGGTGCCAGACCTCAAGCCTGCAGGGTCATCTGGCAGTCAGGTATCATCAGTCAGCATTCTCCCACTCTCCTGCATCCCATCTGTTTCTGTCTAGTCTGTTTGTGCATATTAGCTCTCAGTGTGCAGCAATTCTCACTGTAGTTGTGTTTTCTTTCTTTGTCCTGCGACCTTAGTGCTTCCCTAAACTTTGCCCTTGTCTGTGGGACAGATTACAATCCTGGCTGCTTCTATTTTTGTTTACTAACTGTCCATGTTAGCAGAGGGATCAACATTAATATTAATATTAGAGAGGAAATCAGATTGGGTTATGTATCCCAGGAAAAATACCAAGCATTAAAAGAATGCATTGCCCTGAGCTGAAACAGTTCTGAACAGTTCTGAATTTTCCAAATAAATAATTTTTTCAAGACCTTCGAAAAGTCTTTGGGTTTATATTACCTTTCTAAAAAAATTAATTTTAAAACAAATTGTTTTCAAACAAAAAAATACAGCTGTCTTTCATAAATATTCTTGTTTCTGCTTTTTAAAAATGGTATTTTGTGAGGTTGTTTCACACTTATAATCCAAGTCAGTTTTAGAGACAGCAACTTTATTTTTCCATAAACATTGGTTTGACCAATATTTTCTAGGAATCTGTGGGTATAACTAAAATGCACTGTAATAGAATTTGGTTTTGTGTTTAGACTCAACTTGCATTACTTGCATTGTGAATTCCTTTACACAGGAACTTGTGTGCAGCAGTCTCCCATATCATGAATGTTGCATTTCAAGCAGCTTAACTTGGAATAATCTCATCCTGCGCTTTGTGTTATGATTGTTGCACTCCCCTATCATGCTTGAGCACCCTCAAAATATTAGTATCTTCCCACTCAGAAGTCCTGCCAAACAGGGCAGTATCATTGTCCTAGTGGATGAAGAACTGCAGAGTCAAAAGGCCAGGTGATGTGTCAGGGCTCTGAGATTGGAGCAGATGACTTTATTTTCCAAAATACAGGGTTATTTCCTAACCTTCGAACACTCCTTTCTTTCCACGAGGCACAAATGCTATTTATGTGCACAAGGCAAATAAAGGTTTTGGTGTTTTGGAATTGGAAAATGACTCTTTCTGCTTCAATAAAAACTTGGCTCTCTCACATAAAGATAGAAGTAAGACTAAAGTACACCAACCAGGGCACTTTTGATGTAGACAAGATGTATCATCATCACCAGATGAAGGTCTGACTTTACCTCCTATAGGGAACAGTGAAAAACATGCACTGGTACCCAAAAAAACGAAGTTAAATTGTAAAAGCTCTAGTGGTTTTGGGGTATGCAAGGTTTATCATAATAGTGATTAAATGATTTTGTGTATGTAGGTGAGCTAAATGAAGTTTTGTATGCTGAGTGTTAGCTATAAATTTATCATGGTTAAATACCCAAGAGGAAAACAAGTATGTGAGGTAAAGGACAGCAGTGGCATGAGGATGAATGAGTCTTAACTGGTTATGAATAAATTTAGAGCAGAGATTAGAAGAAGGTTATTAGGCACTTTAAGTGGTAAGGTTCTCAAACCTAGTAGAAATAATGGAGGCAAAATAATAATGACTTTTAAGATGAAGCTTGATAAGTTTATGAGGCAAATTTGGTCTGAATGGCACAGTTGCATTCAAGGGCCAGAATTTGATGACAGGGTTGCATTTAGTTCCCTGTTTTGAAGCTGAGTAGTAATAGGACAAGAATAAACAATGAAATATGTGTTCCCATGATTTTCTGGGAGACAGCCCGGGGCTGAAAATTGGAGCTTCAGGAGACAGAGATCGAGTTGTGTCTTGCACTTAGAATTGTTTCTTGTTTTTCTGTTTCTTACTTGCTCACCTTAATCATTCTTAATTCAAATTAAATCAGATTCTCATTCCATTAGCTGAACTGAATAATGCATCACTCTGAGTTTTCACTGAAATCAGCCAGCCTATTGATGCAGTGATGATGCTGTTCTTGTGAGTAAACAGATCAGAATCAATCCCATAGTTCAGCCTCTTTCACCCTAAGAAAGAAAATGGAGCGTTCATTTCATTTCATCTCTCTTTTTTATCCCTTGCCTTTGTCTGGGCCTTGCTATCAGTAATTCATAGCATGTGTACAGTAGGTGGAAAAAGCACATAATGGAATTATTTAATGAAGACTTCATTACATTTAAACATAAGTGCTCTAGTTTGTGTTGGAGACTAAAGACACAACATTTCTTCTGCAAAACTTGCAGTTCAGAGGTTCTGATTTTTGATACATTTTGAAAAAATACTTCGTTATAGTTCAGAGCTTACACACCTGGACAATATTTTATTGAAGAGGGAATTTATTCCACGTTTTTCCAGTCTTTTCTTATCTATCTTGCCTTCTAACTCTCTGTGTTTCTGGTGAGATATTCAGCCCTACACATCTTTTTGGACTACCACTATTCACAGAATAATGTCTCATCTTGTCTGTCACTTTTGCTGCGTCCCTCCCATTAGTTATGAATTCTTTTCTACTCTGCTTCGTACAAGTACAGCTTGTTACCTCCTCCTCTGTAATCTTTCCGATTTTGCTCTTACTTGACTTTTTTTCACATATACTGTTCTGTCTTTTTAAGACTAAAATCCTAATAATGGTGTTACGCTCTGTACAGTTCTGTGTGTCTCAAAGTGTAAGACTAATAATAATTCTTTTTACATCTCATTTTAAAACCATGATTGCCAGAAAGGAAATTTAATCATAGAGATAGTAGCAAAACTGTGTTTGACAGCTCTGTGATGGTACTGTGTTGTGGGGGTTTTTTTAGCTTTGCCTCCAACCAAGGTAAGCATAATTTGTGGCATTTTATTTTGGTCACAGAAAATTGTGAAGGCTTCTGTAATCATCACTGTAATAAACAAAACAAAATAACCTGCTTCTCTTAATCGAGTCCTGTCCATCTTTGACACAGTCATGGACATTTCCAAGGTGCTGTGGTCCCTGGGTCCCAACTGACATGTTTTTTAGAGGGAACCCCAGAACCCACTGTGTTGGGTTAAGGCTGTGAACTGCTCCTCTGTGACTGAAAAGACTGGCTTTAGACTGTACTGTACTTCCTCAGGGTCTGTGGAGAAGCTAAGTGATGGGCAGCCAGGGATTTCATGAAATACACTTATTTTAGGAAGAAATCACAGAATATGGTAACAAAGTGATCTGTAAAGCAAGCAGGATTTTGCCCCTTTCTCTGTACAGTCCTACCCAACACCCATTTTGTCTTCTCTGTCTACTACACAGGAGCTAGAAAGAATCATATCTAAGATTTGGGGTGTTTTGAAGTAACTCTCAGCTTTGCCCAGTTCAGCTGGGGATTTGTGGTTTTGTCAGAATCTCAAGGGTGGTTTGCATATTGTTTGACCTTCTTTGGAGTGGGTTTCGGCTTGGCTTCCAGTCTTTAACTTGGCTGCTGCATGAATGGGATTAAAGAGCTGATGAAAAACATATGAGGAAGCCTCTTTTGCCTGACAGAGCTGGCCACTGATCAGAATTTTAACATTGGAGTAGTGAATAAAATTATACTTCCCAAAAGAAGCTGCAGAAATGCACTTGGCATTTTAGGTTCATTTTAAATACATTCATAATTTCTGCTTTATTTCCTGGAAGGTATACTGTGGAATGTCAAGTGGATCATATGATAACACAGCTTTTATATACATATCAGAATAGAATATATAATTATATATTATTTATTATAATAATAAAATATCACATAAAAGCTTTTGAAGGTACTCCTTATTAGTGCCTGTTTAATTGCAACGCAGACAAGGAAATGATTTTAGCAAAGAAATAAACTGTGTCAGTTTTAGCAGTAGCTGCTTTTAATCCCTGCTAATATTATAAAATTTTATACAAAAGAAACTGATACTACCACTATATATTTTGATATGGTCTCACATTATGATTACAGGATGTTATGTGTCATAACAATGTAAGATAATGTACAGTTACAGGGAGAGAAATTAAAAAAAAAAAAAAACCCTTAGCCATATGAAGGATTAATATCAGGATTTTATCACTGATGTAGTGTCTGCCAGAATAGTTGGAACTACATGAGAAGCTGATTGGAGAAACAAACCAAAGCAACCTGCATTTGCATTTTGAGGGAGGCTGAGGCAATGCTGTGCAGCCTGATGCTGTGCATGGCTGGCTCTTCCCAGATTTTGGAACGTCAGAAATCCTGCACTCATGTCCGTGCAGACTGTGCAGTGTGGCCAAAGCTGCAGCACGTCCAGGATATGCCAAACTAATGATGTGGTTGGTCTGAGTGAGCATGGACTGTGCACAGTTCGTGTCAGACACACTGGATTTACCATGTCTGTGTCCAGAGCACACTTGCTTGTATTTTTGTCCTGGAAATGCTGATGGAGACGTGGGAGTCCAAGTCCTTTAGAATGCTTGGGGCATTCCAGGAGGTATTTTGATGTCACTTTTCTTCATATCATCTTATAATTCTTGTAACCTGTAGACATGTCAACCTGTGGGATTTTTGGTTGGTGCATTCCTTTACCTTTTTTTTTTTCCTTTTTAAGTTCATGAACACGCACATTTCTGTATTGGCAGCAAAGCGTTGGGCCTCTTGGTGTTTTGCCTAGCAAACAAAGAAACTGTGCATGGCATTCTTGAATTTCTTTTCTTGGTAAGTTCCAGTGTTGTGTTGCTTGCAATGATGAATGTATCTAAACTGGAAATCCACAAAATGAGAAGCAGAAAAGCATCACAGAGAATTCTGCATAACTGCCAAGTATGTGTCTCCTGCTTATGCAGTGTAGGAATTATGCTAAAACATCATGCATAGTGGCTTGCAACAGAAGAGGAAACCACGTGAAGTCAGCTGGCACCTGCACTAAAGGTAACCTCAGATGGTTTGTGTGCAGAACTGGTCAGGAGCTGCATTCTGCTCTCTCACTTTTCATGAATGATGGCCTTTCACTGCATCCAGGCTGCATGCAGAGAGAAGAGGCACATCTTCCAATCTTGAGTGTTTGCCCCAGAACAAATTAAGGTGAAGAAAAGATCACTTACATTTTTAAGAAGTAGATGGCAAAATGCCATTGATTCTTTAACACAAACCTCCTCTTCCTAATGTGCCTTCTTCGGTGGCGCCCAGTGTTAATTTAGAAGGCAATGACTTCAATGGGAGTCTCTGTTTTTATGGTAAAAGACAAGATGTGAGGATAGAAGCAGCTGGATTTTATTCCTGGGTGTTTCATAGGATTTTTTTATTTAATTTTTTTTTACATGAGACTTTGATAAATCAGTTGAACTTTTTTCAATGAAAATGCAGCCCTCAATGAAATAAAGCATTCAAATGTTGTCTAAAGAAAGGTGCCGTACACAAGCCAAGTGTTATTGCTCAGCTGCTTCTAACTGAGAGAGTTCCATAACGTATGCCAGACCTGTCAGAGCTTTGTTTATTCACATTAATGTGAAGACAAATGCAATAGATTCCAGTTTTCAGATGCAACATTCTCCTTGCTGGTTATCTGAAAGTATGTGCAGTGGCACACCTTGGTAAATTCAGCTGACATGCAATAAACAGCTGTATGTTACAGCTTTCTTTGCCTGCACAACAGTGTGGTTATGTGAGGTGCCTTTTAGATAAACTTTTTAGATGAAGGTTGTTTATGTTACCGAGTTTTGCTGTGCATTCTCAGGCACACACCAGGTTTTATCAAGTCAGAGCTGGCAGGTGGCAAGTCTGAGATGTGATAATACCTGTCTAAATAAATGTGGAATATGCATAAAAGGTAGGATGAAATCTTTGTGTTGAATATGGCACATATCTGGTTTTCTCAAAGTATATGGACATACTTTTATTCCCATCTAAACCATTTTTAAAAGTCTCATTTTCTCTCTCTTCGTACAAGGAAGAACATAGCTTGGCAGAGTCAAAAGTTTAAGCCAGTTAAAATATTCACAAGTACTGTGAGTAAGAATGATTAGGAACACAGATATGTATCTGTTGACTTGCACCATCTACTTTAAATCTTTGGCTTTCCAGATTCAGGTGACACAGACATCACATCATTTGTGGCCCATTGTTAGTTATGAAGCCAAAACTTACCAGAAATGGATAGCAGAGACTCATAAGCAGTCTGCTTTTTGTAATTGATAATCTAATCTTTTACTGCCCTGAAGAGAGACAGCTAATGGGTGTTTTGAGCTCAGCAGCTAATTGAAGATTGTTAGGAACAGCAGGTATTTTAACTTCAGCAAATCTGTAACACAGTTTTTGTAACTCTTTTAATAGTCATTATGTTCAATAACAGAAAAAAAAAAAATCTCCATAGGTGTCTTCTGTACAGTTTCTAAAACAGAATCCCTGGCTTATTGCCAAGTTCTTCTTGTGATTCTTTAGGAAGAAAGCAAAAAAACCAAGCAAAAATCCAGAGTAGAGCCAGCCCTTTGTTTTGAACATCAGCAATCTCTAGAAGAGCTACAGTTTTTCCTCTATGCTATATAATGAATCAGGTAATTCTGCCTCAAGGGTGCTGATGTACTTGGGTACCATATGGAGCTGGATGGCATTTCATTGTAGTTCGCTATCAGAGGAAAACTTCATCTGAACATTTATGTATCCAAAGCCTTTTTCATTCCTGGAAGCAGATTTTCCTGGCCAGCTAAAATCTTTTGAAGGTGTCTGGGCTCAAGTACAGTAATTTAACAGTAGGACTGGAACATAAGAGCCCAGGGAAATGTTATTTAATTGAATCTGTCTCTGTATACTGACGTCTGTCTACAGAGCACATTCCTTTTTTCATCCATCACCTTGCTGATGCACATTTACCTTGGCATTTGGAAAACCCTCTCCTCAGATAACATCGCAGTTAAAGAACGAGTTCTGAAGTTGAACTGGCCTTAGTGAGAACTGGTAAAAGGCATGTAAAACCATTTCATTTACTACAACAGCATACCATTTCCAAGGAAAGCTATAGATGGCTTTCCAAAGCCACCATGTCTCATTAGATTTAGCGTGGTTCAGATTTCAGTCTTTTGGCTTGTATTGTCATAGAAACTGGAACTGAAATTACAGCCCACATAATACCCCCCACAGGAACTAATTCATGTTTTCTGGAGTAACTGGCTGTATTAATATTGTCCAAGTGTCCCATTATTGTTGGCAAGTGCAGTTGGTGCTAGTGAGTGCGTGAATGACACTCCTCGAACACAATTGTTGGAGTGTCAACAGAACTTTAGTGCCTAAATAGCTTAGACTTTTGTAAAAACCTCAGCCTGGAGTAAAAGAAAATATAATGTTCTGATCTTAAATGTTGCCCTGATGTCTTGGTGCACCCAGTTGTTTCAGAGCTCAGTTTTATTTCAAGCAGACTTTGGTAGTAATAAAGTGACTGAAAGTGGGATTGTTGTTTTTCACATAAATAGTTCTTAAATTCTTAGATACAGGCCCACTGTGTATTTGGCCATCTACTGGAGATCTGCTTGGTGGAGACTGAGCAGAATACACAACATTCTCAGTGCTGTAGCCTTGTCTTTCTTCACAGAGAAATGCAGGACTGAACATAGTTGTGTGCCATGACCAGCTTTCCCTGTGCATAAGAAGGTCAACCAGAGGCTGGTTTATGAGCTCAGTGTAAGTAAAAGTAATAGTAATAACTGGTCACCTCACAGATCCAGTGAAAGGCCTTCTCATAGCTAGAGATGTGTGATCTCTTTGTATTTTCAGGGATGTTTTTATTTATATATCTTTTACTCAAGGCCTATGAAGAAATGAATTGTTTAGAAAACAGGGTGTTTCCATATTACTAGTTTGTTTTTAAAATACTTGGAGAAGTAGAATCAGCACTGATGATAGTCTTCCTTTGAGAACGAGGTTGGAAAAGTGATCTCCAGAGGTCCCTTCAAACTAACATTTCTGTGTCTGTTCACAGATTTTCACAGAGAAAATGTGGGTTGGTATAAGCTTGTCCATTGTCAAATTGCCATATTCTAAGCCCAGGTACTGTCCAGTAACAAAATAAGATTGTGCATAGATTTTTTTCTAAGTGTTAGGTCCTTGTGGTAGACATCACCTCTTACTTCTCTTAAAAATACAGTGTTCTAATCAGCCATTTAGGGTGAAGCAAAGACAGGTAAGAAAGTGCAGTTCCAGACTGAGCAATTCTGACTGCTTAGTAAAGGGCAAGGAGACAGTACTGTGAGGAGCACTGTTATAAATACACATTGTCCTAGCTACAAAGTAAAGTGTAAAAAGTGTTTATGTCCTTCCACACCTTGCACTAGCTCTGCACACTGAACTGCTAATATTTCTTCACTTTGTCCGACAGCAGCAATGTGCAGAGTACAAATCTCAAAATGAAAATTAGGAAAAGAGCGAGTGAGGAACGCTGAAAAATCAAAGGACTGAGTATACACATTTTCAAAGGAAATGTGATTTCCATGGTGAAGTTTGAATTCCAAGAACCAGGTCATAATACCTCTACTCATGCATGTGCAGCGTGCCATAACCTGGCTCTTAGTGGTTTTGCCCTAATGTCAAATAGGGGTGCAATTTCTAGAGTTCTTTAGCAATTTTGCCATTACCCGACTTCAGCAGAACACAGTGTAGGCTCTCAAGCAAAATGTTTCCCTTCTCCTTCAGGTACCCCCTCCATCTACTGTACAGCCTCTCAAGCCCTAACAGAACGTGTGTTCTCTGTACTTTCTGGGTTGTGGTTACAGACCCCTCCTGCACGGTGTGCAAAAGGCAGCACAGCATTGGAAAGGGAAGATAAAGGGTACTCGAGCGATGCAAAGAGCCGGTTAAGTACAGGTCATAAGCCCTTGCAGATGTACTTGAACAGGCAATGGCTGTAAACAGATTTTTCTGAATTCTCCTAACTAGTAACTAATGGGATCTCTAAGGTGGGAAAGTCAGTCAATTGCAGCATTCTAAGCATTAGTAAATTCTCCGCTGTCTCAATTGTCTGTTGCCTATTTTTGATGAAAAACACGTATGCATATTTATTGCAGCTTTGAAAGGAAGAATGCACAGTTCTTTCCAATGTATCTTCCCACCCTTCTCCCATAGTTAATTAAAAACCACATTTCCACAAGTACTCAGGGAGTCAGAGCAGCATTTCCCAGCTTCCAGAGGTTTATATGCTGCTGGCTAGTGACCCCAGCTGAATGGTGGCACTTTGGAAGGAACTGAAGTAGTTATGTGTTTAGACATTGAGACAATTTTGAATTGTAGTCAAGATTAGGAGGGAGCCTGCTGGGTAGAACTGAGCATAATATTCAGAGCGTACAACCTATTAGATTGATCGGGGCATTTTTTTGCCCAGCTTTTTGAATTAAGAAAAATAAGAAAATTTTGTCCGCCTGTCATGTTTTCATTGATACTGTGATGCTCCACCTCCACATGCAGAGAAACCCTGCAGCTCCCCTTTGCTCCAGGAAGCTCACTTGGGTGGGTGTGTTGGGAATGCATGTTCCTGGGGCTGTACATGTGGTGAGGGAAAATGGAAAATTTGCTGGAATTTTCATCCAGTGCTGGGCAGAACGTAAATGCCAGTTGGTAGAAGTTTTACATTTTTTTCAATGAAGGCTGTTACGCTGCTAATGTTTCAGAAGCAGTGGTTGCTTTTGGTTTTCCTGTACTCCTTAGGTAGCTAAGGATCTATAGCAAGTCTCATACCTTAGATCATCCTTTTCCATCCACTCCGTCAATCAGTGCAGCAATGGCTTCTGCAGACAAGTCCACAAAATAGCCATTTCCCAGTTAATCTTACTCACCCCCCCCTTATGAATATATCTGAGGGAAGAATCTGTCCTGTCATTTGCATTTATTTTTTGAGTTTTAATTTACTTCCCGTTGGTATTCAGGTCACCAAAACACCCTGTTGTATTTCTTGTTCTATTTTCCTTCATATAAAAATAAATGTCAGGATGATCATTTGATTAATCTTTTTTTTTTTCCCCTGAAAGGGTAGGTACCTTCCTTTCTCTAGTCTCTTGTGCGTCTTCTTTCTGTTTAATGTAACCTTTCATAGATTAAAAAGGCAATGATGTTAATAGAATTGCATAATTGTCAAGAGATAATATTCTCCCAGTGAAATATCGCTGTTGAGGCATAGCTAAAGCATTTAGAGCAAACAAGCATGCAGAAACAAAACAAAGATGTTTATTTTCAAAGCGACACATCTTTGCCATCTAAATCCTCAGATGTGCCATTCAGCCTTTGCAGGACTGGGTCCCCACATTCCCGGTGCAAGCACTTGCCAGTGGTAGGTCTGATGACTTACATCGAGTGCAGAAAGACTTTATCCTTCGTTATGACCAAAGAGAAGCAGAAATTTAAGCTTTCAGATGCAGGTCCAACCTTTCCCAGAGATCCAAGAATGTTTAAGGGCTTGGGTCTGGTTGCTACCTTTTATCTTCATTCCGTATCAGTTCATACTGTGCCAATGCAATTACACAGGAGGAAAAGACAAAAAAGGAGAAACAACAAAATGACAGCAACTGGGTTCACACCCCACCACCACAAAAAAATCCTTCCTAAAAAGTTAGATTTCAAATTTACTGGGAGCAGAGACCAGTCACTGCCAACTTAATTTCTGAATGTTAAAGATGAAGTGGTAGCAGATGATGAAAACGAATTGTACAGTTAGTATGAAAATATTTTGCTAATGCATATTGGGAGTGACAGTGGAGAGGTCTATGTAGAACTGAGCAGAGGACTTACAGCATGGAGCAGTGTAGTCTGTAAGGAGAGGAAGCATAAGAAGATAAAGGCTGTAGATTTGTGGAAAGCCAAGAACAGCATGTTCTTCTCAGAAATAAGAAAAATAGGTAAGTAGTGTCTTTCAAAAATGCTTTTGAAAGCAATCTCCTTTCTGGATCAAAGTATGCTGAGTTATCTAGCTGACAGACAATGAAAGTTATGTCCACTAGGAAAGTAGAAATTTAGAGTATAAATGTTATGTTTTATATAAAGGTATCTTTAATACTGCAGAAATATTCATTTCAGAATCCAAAAAAATCTCAGAAAAACTGCTTCAGTTTCCTGTTGGCAGTTTCAAGAGTGAAACCATGAAATGAACCAGGAAATGGTTAATGGGCTTGTTACTTTGTGTTTTCTGTGGTGATGTTTGAGACACTGTACCTAAATTATATTGAGACTTTGAGTTGCAAATAGGTGGCCAATAGCAGTTATCACTACCCCCGTGTCTGCACTAGGGGAGGGTGGTTGTGCCTGTCACAGAACAGATGATGCTAAATGCAAGAGTTGTCCCTCCAGCTTATATTAGGAGGATTTCAAATTTCAGACAAGGACTAACAATAATATAAGGTTGCATGAAGGTTAATGTTGTTTAGGCAGATGGTGAATTGCAGATTCAACCTGTTGTCACGATAATGAATGTGTTTGAAAAGATGTTCATGTGACAAATGGGAGCAAAATGAAACAGAATGTGCACATGCATGCACACACAAATTTAGCATTGCTGGCTGCCACTCATATATGCACAGGTATATGAACTTTTTTAAGGGTTCTATATTGACTCGTTGCCACAAATCACTGTGAAAAGCAGGGCTACAGATTCAAAAGAATGCACTGTTAATAGTAATCTGACATCATTTTGCCTGACAGCAATAACAGAAGCATTTGATCTGAGTCAGGAAAAATTTTATAGCCCTATTAGAGGTAATTTCCACCTATCCTCCTCCACCATGCCCATTTTTTACCCTTCTCTCTTTTTCTGTTTTACAACTTTATAGCAAAGTAGCCTAAAAGAAAAAAAAAATCTGTTTTGCTGGGGCCTTAAGGGTTCAGCCAGGTGTTTCTCCAGTGCTTTGAAAGTTTGTGGTCCTTTCTTCTTCGGAGCCATCTTAGAGCATGGAGTGGCTTTTCAGATGAGAATGAAATTGTATCTTCTCCTTCAGTCAGGTATTCAGTTAAAATAGTACAGACTCAAAGCTTTATGCATTATTGTAAATCCTTTTGAAAATAGGTGAGCCAGTTCTCTCTAGTTGCAAATCCATTGGAGTCAAAGCATATATGGAGATTTGTTTAAGCTAAATAGAAGTAATATGGGAGGTTAGGTGAATTATGAAGAGCACTGCTTTTGAAAACGATTCCCGATCAGACATTCTTGATAAGTATTTATCTAAATTATGTGAGCTGGTTTCCAGCACCTGGTTCACAAGAATAATGTAAATGGGCAGGAAGGGGCATAGCCCACTGATTCAGAATTGATACTGTACATGAAATTAAAAGGAGCTTTAGGATCCTTGTAGCTTTTCCAGGCTGTATAAGTTAGAGCTGTATCCCTGTCATAGTTGTATTTTTCTGCAACTTTCTCTCAGAATAAAAGATTCAAGGACATCATTACTGAATGTTTAGGATTAGTGTGGAAAATGCCCTCTGTATTTGCACAAACCCACCAATCCCCAACTGAAGAAAAATGTCTGAAGAGGTAATCTCCATTTGGACTTTTAACAGATTTTAATTTTTTTTTACTATTCTTGCAATAGTTCAGTGTCAAAATTAAAAATACTTAGCCCTTCCTCCAAAAGCCATTAAAAAACCTTAATTTTTTCACCTCTTCTTTCTGCCCATGAGGAGTTGTCATTTTCCACAACTTCCATTTTCTCCAAACTGTGTATTCAGCTCTTTTTAAATATTCATTTTTCCATTATATTTTTAACCTCACTGTGCTCATCTTTTGCCTAATTACTTACCTGATTGGTTTCAGCTGTGTCCTGAGGGGTAATGCCAGACTAAAACCAGCGGTGTCACTTGACAGTATCTCGAAATTGGGCAGTCAGAGATAGTTAACAAGGGCCCATCAGGCTCCTTTGGAGAATGACAGTCACTGTAATCAGTGGAGGCTGGAATATGTTTGTTTGGTTTGTTGGTTTTTTTTTTATTTTCCCTTCATGGCATCAATATTCTCTATATAATTGTGACTGCAGAAAAAACTACTCAGAGTCTCAGAACACACAAATCTGTGCTGTGTTTCTACCGAAAGGTTTCCAGAATAAAACGTGGTCGTGACTATAAGTTGTACTGGAGTCTGAAAACCCTGAGTGGGGAACCTGGGCCTTTTCACCTTTTAGGTTAAAGTTTCTTGTTTCATCCTTTCCATTTTGGCAGAGAAACAGGCAGGAATAAACAGAAAGAGCAATAGTTCTGTTTAAATTCTGTGCTCCAGCTGCAAATATTTACCTCCAGTACAACTCAAATGTGCGGTGAATTGGAGGATCAAAGGTGTGTTAGCTGTGTAGACACAAATGCTTAATTTCAGAGAGCAGAGTAGACAGCCTGGAATGAAATTTTGGGGAAGGAAGGAAGGAAGTATTTGAATTGATTAGCCTCATTAGCCAACTGCTGCAATAACCCTTTTTCTCAGAAATCCTTGCTGTGTCATTAATCACACCTTGTGTAAGGGGATTTCTGGTATTCGTAGAGGTACAGCTGTGACAAACGAGGTATCTTCAGCTCTCCTGCATTTCCATTGGTACACATCTAGTAGGCAGAAAGAGGAAGAAGAATGGCTGAGATGTTTCTGATTTCCTCAGCGACTCCTGTCAATGGCTGTTGCATTGCTCTCTGACAGTATGTACTGCTTTGCTCCCCAGCAGTAGAGAGCTTTCTGAAAAAACTTTATTAACAAACTGTAGGTCACAACTGTTAAGGCCAGTTTTAGGTATATATTTTCGGGCACGGTGTCAATTGACAGGGCCGGTCTTTTATGTCAGACAAAGAATGAGTACAATACAAAGGTCACCTCATGAAAGGTAACGTCACTCTGGCCCAGTGATGGAAAAATAGCAGTTGTCCTGTTCACCTTGGCATGCAAGTATAGATCTTTCTTCCAGGCCATGCAACTGCACAGCACTGCAGGAATGCTGCTCTTCAGGTGGAGTCAGACCTGAAGCAGCAGTCCTGCTTTGGCTTCCCTAACCCTTGGAAGAGGGCTGTAACGATGCCTCTTTCATCAAATCATTTGTCGCTTGTTGAATCCAGAAGCTCCTGTAAAAACGTTGCCCTTCGCAAAGCTGACAGATTTTTGCCCCTCTCGTGCCAGGTGCTTGAATTTCAAATACTCCTTTAGTAGGGATGCAGTAGGTAATACAGACTTTGGGAGTGTGAGAGCTTGCTTCTAAATCCGGCTTTGTTTTGGCTCAGCTAACAGCGCTTAATTTGGGTGGGTGTGTAACAAAAGGAAGAACAAAAGCGAATTTAGCTTTGAGTGCATTGTCACGCGTTTTTACTCCCCACCAAAACAAAGAGAGAGAGAGAGAGAACAGGGCTGTTATGGAGATTATCATCATCCTTTTGAGACGCCACGGTATTTTCCCAAAGAGGCAATGACATTTCTTAATTACTGTCTTCATGGGTAGCCATGTGTAGAGATTACCAGAGGCTCATCAGTGCATTGTTCTGCCAAAGCCTTGGAGAATGATAATGCTGACAGTACAGCACTCAGCCATCCAACACTCTTCTCCTTCCCCCGCTCTTCATTACACCGGCTAATTACTTCTGCTACTGGTGGGTGTGCAATGTTGCTTATACCACATAACCCCAGCAGGCCTCCACTGTCAGGGTAATTTACAGTAATAGCGTTATGCTCTCTTGCCACTCGAGCCTGGCCCACGTGGAACTGAAAGGCACCGTTGTTCTTTTATCAAGCTTGGCTGCCAGATCAACAGCATTGGAGGGAGAGGCAACCTGTGCTCCAAACTGGGAAAAATACGTGAACATCAGTTACTCCTGGTGACTCCTTGGAGCTGATATGTACCAAAAAGATCTTCAAGGAATTTTGTTTCATTCTCTGCTTTAAAATACATATGTATGCATGGGTTAATTTCTGCTCTCAGATGGTTTTCTTCATGTAGTAGAGTAAGAATAGGCAATTTTTTGACTTCCCACTACCTCAGCTTCATTTCCCAGCAGAAAAGGTTGAACGTGCCAGTACAATGCAAGGGTTACCATTTTAATCAGTTATGTATATATTTTTCTCTCTAAAGCATTTAAGTGCATAGGTGTGCTTTTACCATATATAATACATAGATACGTTATATAATGGAAAGGTTCTGGGTGACTGATTTCTCTTTGTACCTTTCAAAAAGCTCACTTCCCTCCCTTCCTCCTTGTCCTACAGGTACATATTTTCTCTGCCTGTGTGCGGTTAGAGAGGATGAAAATAAATCCCACTGCTGTCTAGCAATGAATTCATATTTTGACTCCACTGACAGCACACAGTGATGTTATTGTGTGATATTAAACTTCCAGTTAATAAGAAGTCTGAACACTGGTATCAGTTCTGCGTGAAATATGGTTGATTCTGGGTATATACTAGAAAAACTGAAAATAGACTTGCTTTGAGCCATGGCTTTAACAGCTTAGCTGCAGACATAGAACCAGAGTCTTAAGAGTTCGACAACTGTTGTATCCACCATCAGAGTCATTCAGGCATTATATTAATAGAAGAATAATTTGGAATATGTAAAAAAGCAAGTCAGTTATCTTGGCTTAAAAAAACAAGCTGTGGTGGTTTTGTAGCAGATTTCTAAACAATATGTAGTATATAAATACTCAAATATTTACATAACTGAGTGTAATTCTATAAATATAATTACAAACTAAACATAACATGAGCAAAATGGTTTATTGAATGTATTCACTACTTAGAACCATGTTTAAGTAGCCTGTGATCCTTTTCTGAAAGTAATCTTGTAAATCTGTGGTGCAGAAGTTTGCTTTACAGTTAAGTCATCATCTCTGTCCTGCTATTCTTGAAGACACAAATGGCCTTTCCCCTTTTCCAGTCCAGCACATACCCCCCCTTTCCTAATGCTGAGGTATTATATTTACAAGCTAGTCAAATATATTAATAAACATAGACAGGTGCACATTTAGCATATCCTGCCCCACCAGGGTACAGTTTTTCAGTCCTATCAATGACTGACTGAAGTTCAGGGCTGTGAGAAGCCCAGCCCTTCCTTTCAGTAAAGATAAAATACATGCAGATTCTTTCTGCAAAAAGCCAAGCATCCTTTGTTGCTGTCAAAAATCCTCAATGCCTGAAGAGCTGTGACTCAGTTCAGGCTGACTCAAAGCAGAAATATCTCTGTCTTGTACACACTTCATCCTCATAAATAAATCCAGGCTGAATTTGGCCTATTAGATGGGTCAGGTCCGACCACATGGCTCACAGCGATAGCTGATGACAGAGTGTCCCTTTTAATGGCCTGGATGCTGCTGGAGTGAGAAGTCAAATACAAACCCTCTCCCATTTTTCCCCCTTGAAGCTTGGACCATGTGGCATATGCAGCATAACTGAGCTCTGCCTTATCCAAATACATCTCTGCCCTCTCCCTAGGCTGGGAATGAGGCTTATTACTTTGACCTCCAAAGGGACAATGAGCTGAACGTGATATAATTGACATGTGAGCAATGCAGAGTAGCTGAAAGGGCTGGGAATTTCTCTACGTTTTGTGTCAGCTGTTGATGACCCTCTGTGAGAGGGGAAAGCTGGAAGATTTGGCTGGCTCCCCATCATGCCTTGCTGGTTCTCACTGGCAGTGGTCTGAGAGCATCACTTTCTTCCTGACCTCCTTTGCCAAATTGGAATGTGTCATAGCTGGTTCTCTGTGACAGCATTTCCCCTTTCTCAGGATTGTTGTTATTGCCCTTGAGACTCTGATTTTAAATGAAGATTGTGCCCTTTTAGGATGCAGCCTTGTTCCCAGTAACTTTACTCCATGTATTTACTTTTTATGTTTATTAAAGAACGGTTAGTTGGAGATTTAAATTTTGAAGCAGTTTGTAAAAGCTCTGTGCTATAAGAAACAGCACATCTAATAAAAGAAAGACCTGGGAAGAAGTCATTACTGGACTTGGAAATTGTGGTGTTAGAAAGCTGACTGCTTTGTAAGAGCCTGAGGCTCTAATCAGCAAACTTGTTGGTAATGAGTGATTTCATATGGCCTATTGCTTAATTCTAAAACATAGAGGCTGTATAAACAGCTCTGCAGTTCATTACAAAGTCAAATGTGTTTTGCCATTTAAATGGGCAGAGGTGACTGTGAGATTTAAGTGTTTCTATTTATTTCAACTAAGTATGCTGTATGTAGCAAGATGAAGGAACATTGAAAAAATAACAGATCGGGATTCACTTTGGACAATGTTTATTTGGTGACTGGGGTTTTTTTGTAGCATGCTGTTTTGTTCCGTTTGATTTTTTTTTTAACCTGATACCATGAGGAGAACAGTAGTCAAGCAGGGAAAGAATAGCCCTATTCCCTAATGTAAAAGCCTGAATCTATAGGTCTGTTTGATGAGGAATTTGAATACAGTATCACTTAGCTAAGTGTTAGAGGAAATAGAAAACAAAGAGAGGAAGAAGTTTGCAGTTTAATTCATAACTGAAGTCCCCTAATAACACTAAGGTTGTGTGTTCGATCCTCATATGGACCATTCAGTTAAGAGTTGGACTTGATGATCCTCATGAGTCCCTTCCAACTCAAAATATTTTGTGAAGTTCTGTTAAATACTGTTGAGTCAGTGAGTATGCTGTGAAAGCAGATAGTTCCTAAAATGGAAACTACAGCTGAAATCCAAACCGAGGATCACATTATTTGTTTATTCACTTGCTGTAGAGGCCATTTTGCAGAACGTACCATCAGTCTCAGAGGGGTTTTCCATGAAGCTGCTCTTTTCACCAGCCTAAACTGCAGCAATGAAGCCTGGGAATGCTTGGTTGTGTGTTTGTGTGTTCATGCCTGAATATGGAGGAATGGAAAAGGGAGAGTCACATCAGGGCATATGAAGCTGTGCAGGTTCACAGAGATTGCAGGGAGGTGTCAGAAAACATAACTCGGGTTGAAGCCTGTAGCTCTTTTGCTCCTGTTTAGTTAACATAGAAAACGATTCTTCCAGTAAGAAGACAGAGGTGAGCTCTGAGCAGTCCTCGAAAGTGGCTGTCTTTGATGGATTTGAGGAGAGCAGAGACAGAAATCACTTTAAGATATTGTTGGTGTTGGCGAGTGACCTGCTAAGTCAAAGGAAGGCAGAGAATCATGTGATGGAGTTGAGGAGTAAGCCATGATATTCACAGGCTGGGAATTCCACTCCAAATGGCTCCAACATTCCTGTATGGAAGAGGTAGTCTGGTTGGATGCCATGGACATGAGAAGATGACGAGCATACTACAACTTGAATGATCTGCTTGGGGTCTGCTGAGAGTGAGTGTCTGAGATCCCTTGACCATGAGGGATGGCACCATCATGGAAGTGTTTTTTTCATCCAAATGTTGTCATCAGCACTGGCACATTCTCCCACATAGAACACTCAAGGGGACATCTGCCCTAGAGGATTGTTCTCTTGGACCAAGGTCTGGGGGCCAGACTGGTTCTGGACAGAGAAAGTTAAATTACCATGCAGGTTGGTATTTAAAGGAATAACTTATCTTTCTAATGCATTGTTCATTCTTGGTTTGCATTCTGATTGCTTTGTTTTGCTATAGCTCTTGAATTTATTAATTATCTACTGGAAAGGAAACAGTATGGTAGAACAGCAGGGCAGAAGGAGAACATGGCACATCAGCAAAAATGAGCAGAGCAAGAACAGACATGACAGTGGAAACTGTGTGGTTTATTTTCATGATGTGCAATAAAAAGCACGTGCTGGATTACTTAAATTAGTTCAATCTTTCAGGCTGAGCAAAAAGTAAAAATTCCTATTCCCACCCCTATTTCAAGTAACTTTGCAATGCTGCTAAAGCTCTCTTTAATGGGAATAAAAGGGTCTCAGCACTTTTAAAAGATGGAGAAGTGGAGACATGGCTGTAATCTTCCTTTCTCTTGTTAAACGGTGCCAGCACAGCCTGTTAGTGTCACATGTGTTATAATGGAGAGGTACGTTGTCTGTCCCCAAATTACAGCATGGTAATACCTATTAATTTTGTCAGAATTATCATAATCCTCACACATATCCTACTCCTGACAAGCATGAGGCTTTAAAACTAATTTTTTTCTGTTGGTATTTCTATCCTGTTTTATTGTTGCACAGTAACTGATTTTAATTGAGGTAGACTGGACACACAGGAATGCCAATGAGATGTTTTCCTTTAAAAATCTGCAAGCCAGCAGCATTTCCATTCCATGCTGACTTCTTAGCCTTCTTATTTTCACAAATGCTTTTCTGAAAGATTTCATGTGCCTTCAAGAGAGGCTTTCATATCACTACTTTACAATTGTCTCAGTTTAAATGAGACACAGGTGTTTTGCTGACGATGAGGAAGACCCAAACTCCTCCCTCTAAGCAATTGTAAATCCAAAATTAAGAGGCTCCAATTGAGGGGAAAAAAATGTGGAAAAAGGAAGAATAACAGCCCTTTATTTAAAGATACATGTGTACTGGCATAAACAACGAAGGAAAACAAGTAAAACAACCAAACAATACTCCTAACCCTCCCCCCCCCCAAAAAAAAAGTAAAAAGGAACTCCTAACCCCTCCCCAAAGACAAGACCTTTAAGACCATCAACTAGGAATGTGGCCTTACCTTCCAAGGTCACAGAATGGGTCAGATTGGATGGGGCCATAGTGGGTCATCTGGTCCAACTTCCCTGCTCAAGTAGGGTCATCCCAGAGCACATAGCAAAGGATTGTGTCCAGACAGTTCTGGACTCCAGTGAGGGAGACTCCACACCCTCCCTGGGCAATCTGTTCTTGGGCTCAGTCACTGATTTAGCAAAGAAGTTCAGATGGAACTTCCTGTGATTCAGTTTCTGCCCGTTGTCTCTTGTCCTGTTGCTTGGCACCACTGAGCAGAGCCTGGCACCTCCCTACAGGTACTGAAGGAGATTGATGAGATCCCTCTCAGTCATCTCTTCTTGAGGCTGAACAGGTCCAGCTCCCTCAGCCTTTCTTTGTAAGAGAGATGCTCCAGTAAAAGCTGCTGCAGCAGCCAGATTTTTTTGATTGCCTCACCTGCTGGGAGATTATGAAAAGTCTCTATGGTCCTCCAGAGCCTTTTTGGAACAGCATTGGCAGGAGAAAAATCAAGAACTAATAGTGTTTACTGTGTTCAGTTATGTGAAGTGTGTGTGTCTGGTATGTTTCCACAAGGAATGCAAGAGATCTGTTATGTGGATACCAATTAAAGTGGAATTAGACGAACTGAATGGAGTATTACAGCAGCTATGTTTGTTCCTTTTTTCTTTTTTTTTTTTTTTTTAGTTTAATGAGGCCTAATATTCTCAGCCAGCCTGATGCACCAGACCTTTAGCTAAAACTGTCACCAGTTAATGAGGATTTTCCAGTGTGCTTAACCTGAGGCATAAAAGAGGAGCACGGATATGTCAGTATTCCCTTGATTTGACTGTCTGTTCTCTGGATTCATGAGTAAGACACTTTGAGTGCAAGCTGGGGGTTTTTTTAAATGTAGTATAATTGAATGATTTTTTATTTTTTTTTTGCAGTGCATTTATGGCAATCAGAGCCCTAACTTTTCAGTTCCTCCCACCAGGAGGATGCTCCCCTGAGCAAAGCCAGGCCCATGCCTGTGTACATGCGCTTGCACACGTGGAAGGGCACACATGAGGCTCAGCAGACAGTCTGTCTGCTCCTTCCCTGCAGCTGGGAAGGGAGTTTACCTTCCAGCTCTCCTCAGTCTCATTACATGCAGGAGCAGGTCTGTGCCGTTCCACACGTCTGCACAGTGGCTTCAGCGGGGTCCTCTGGAGAGCTGTCAGCTTTCTCCTCTATGCCAGTCTGCTTGACAATGCAGTACATGAAGTTGTGAAGCACAGAGCTCTGATACCTTAAGGGTTCAGGTTTTTCTTATTTCCTTTTCTGTTTTGGTTGTTTGGTTGTTGTGGGGGTTTTTGTTTTTTGGTTGTTGGTTTTTCTTTTTTTTTTTTTTTTGTGGGGAAGGATGCTTAGCAGATTTTTCCTTTTTTTTTTTTTTTTTTTTTTTAAACTGGAGTAGAAAAGCCTGGTTTTTATTCAGTTGCAGGTTGTAAATTACCTAAGGCTTAGAAAATCAACTTGGTTTTAGTAATAAATCCCCTGGTGCATTGTTTGCAGTATTTCATGTATACAAGCTGTTCATCCGATTCTTTTCTATAAATCTCATTTTTAATCAGTCAGTCAACATCTTTGACCTTCCTAGTCATTTGATGTATAACAATAACTTCTTACAGGATACTATTTTTATCCATGAATATCATAGATACCCCTTCTGTCCAACAAATAACCATAAAAGCAGACATCCATATGCTCTTTCACACCTAGGAAATGCTAGTGCCAGCAATCAGACACCTGAAGTTGTTATTATTATTGTTATTTTGGGAGTACTTTCTGCTTTTCATACAAAACACTTACTAGCACAATATGTCTTATTGTCAAAATAACCTTATTTTTTGAACATCTTCCATATCATGGCAGGAATCCCACGCACAACAGGGTGTTCTCTGATTCTGTTGTCATTTTTTTTTGTCTATTCTCACAGGCAAACATTTGATCTTGACTTCTAAAGCCGAATGTTTTTCAGCAATACTATTTTTTTTCCCTGTCATTCCTGGTTTTTACTTCAGAGTTTTGTCCTCTGGGAAGGCTGTGTATGTTTCTGTGCATGTTTTTTATTTGCTGCAGATTTTGTATGTGTAGCTAAATGGAATTAATAGCCCTTTGTCTGTCTTTGAGAAGTCTCTCATTCACCGTGCATCACTTCAGTTGCTAACAGACATTTATGCAGTTAATGCAAACTTTTGACTAGGCAAGTAATTCTGTTCTTGTCCCAGGGTGCTGGCTTATACATCTGTCTTTGGGGGTTAAAAGCAGTGGATTTTGGTTTTTTTCCTGTATCACTGTATTTATTGTCATCTCTTTAGTAGATTGTAACTCTGACTTGTCCTCTCTCTTGAGCTGGGTTCATTTCTCCTGCTGGTTTACTTTTAAATCAGCACAGTATGCTACGTAGAAGGGGACAGTGAATGCTTCGTTCATAAAAAGAATGAGAAGCTGATACTTTTAGAGGTTCACATGGACTAACACTCCTTTGTGTCTGAAGCTGATGGCCAGTGAAATCTCAGGGGAAATGTCTATGATGGCTCAAATTAGAAAGAGAAGCATTTGGAGAGGCACAGGTACTAATTTCTTTTAAATCACCTGACACACTTGTTAAAACTGGGTAGCCCTGCAGGTGAGAAGAATCCCTCTTCAGGGGTCTTCTGCAGATTGGCAGCAGCATGCCACATCGATTCCCACTGACTGTGGGGACAAATGTGCACAGCTAGGCAGGCCCAGGTTTTTCCCTGCTCCACATTAGTCACACATTAGACTGCCATGCTCTGGATGTTTCTCTCTTTTTTTTTTTTTTTTCCCTCCCCTCTCATTTTTTGAGGGACATTCTCTTGATAAGAAAAGGAGATTAAGTGACTGGATTAAACATTTCAGCCCCCCTCATCTCACCAGTAAGGCAGTCTGCAAGGGGAAGGTAGCAAACACAGAATGAAAACAGTCTGGATGCCTCCTTATACCCACTGGAAATTCCCTGTCTTGCAACTCATGCCTGTTGCCTCAGAGCCTCTGTAGCCTCCCACTTGGTAGTGGAAGTGTGCAGTTAGATTTCCACATGGATCATCTCTTCTCCAGGGTAAACAAAACCCCATTTCCTCAGCCTCATCCCGTAGTTTGTCTAGTCCATTCCCCTAACCATTTTAGCAGTCCTCTGCTGGGCTCTCCCTGATCTGTTGACATCTCTCTTGTACTGTGGGGAGATGCAGGAGGTTTCATATGCAATTTCAAATAAATAGAGGGGAATAATCTCATAAACTGCTGGTTATTTCTTGCTCATACATCTTAGTCTTTGTGATTACAGCACTGCATTGCTGACTGCTGTTCAACTTTGTCCTCGAATGTACACTACACATTCCTACTACCTGAATTGAGGATTTTTCCAAACTTCTGCTATTTTGCAACTTGGCATTTCTTTGCAGGGGGAATTTTCCTTCAGGTGAGAACGTATGAAGGACTGTGACAATGTCTGGATGCTGTATGTGCACTCCTTTCAGCTGGAGCAGAGAACAAGAGTAATGATGTGGCATAAATAGTGTGGAGACAAAACTCTGTTGGTAATCCTGTCTTGGCAGCATATTCCTTTTCTGTACCACTGTCTCCAGCTACTGTTTAGCCAAGGAAACAAAAGGAAAAAGTAAGATTAACTATATTTTTATATATATTCCTATGGCAAAAGGAGTGAGAACCCAGAGGGACTGGAATTGATAATGAGCTTTAATATTCATCCTCTGTCTAGTGGTAGAGGAATGCCTTTGATTCTGGTTGGGGCTCTATGGCTTTCTTTCCAGTTCAGATGCCTTCTCCAGCATAGGAATTCCAGTCAGCACAGATTTTACAGGAGAATGCAGGGCAGGACTCAAAGGAAATTGCCAGCTCTGTGAGCAGCATTGTACAGAGTTTATTATTTCTGGAGAGTTTCATAATAAAAAAACATGCAAGCCTTGCTCACATCATAAAACTTTACCATGGATGCTGAAGTTGAGTATATGGCAGAGACTGTACATTATTTCCATGCTAGACTCTTACAAGGTGACAAATGCCACAGAGCCAGCTCTGTCTGAAACATCTTGTAAACCTGAAAAATTGATGTCCTGGATTGTTTCTTTATTAGCCTTGATCTTGCTGCCTCCTGAAATAGCGTGGTAGGATTTGCCATCTTTTTAATGGGCCTGCAGCTACATTCAAGTAGCTGTTGTGTTGATTGTTTGATGGGAGGGGAACAAACTCCCAGTCCTTTAGAAGACTGATATTCCTGCTTTTGATTTGATGTTGTTAACATCCTGCTGTATTGAGAGTAGAGAGTAGTGTGGCATGTCTTCAGACAGTCTTCATCGTAAGATTGGGAGAAGTGTTTCTAATTAACCCATGGACTTTCTATCCCACCTTTGCACGCCTCCTAGTTCCTCCTGTGTTTCATATTCCCTGCTGTGCAGTGTCAGTGGAAGTCCTAATCTAATTAATATATAAGCACAATGAAAATGATTCATTAGGAGGTTTTTTTCATTTTCTCTGAACTCATTTATGGAAGACAATGTAGGAGTTTAATAGTTGCCAGATTAAATTGTCTGCTGTCTGTGCTAAAATGAGATGCATTTGGAGTCTCATCTCAGAGCAAAACTCACCTCCTTGCAGAGAAGGAAATAAAATGGCTAGAGTTTGAACCCCACTTTTTCAGATTGCCCCTTTCTGTTGGTATGGTGCATGGATCAGACTTGCATGTGCATTTCTCACAAGATTGCAAGTTCCAGTCCCAGAACTCAGTCTGCACAAAGCCAAATGCCTACTGTGTGTCAGGAGGACTCACGTTGCTCTGGTGCTGGGGAGGCACAGTGCTGTAGTTATCCTAAAGGTGCAGGTGGTTTGGGGATGAGTGACTGTTAGCAGTATGATATTTTAAAATAGACACTTTCCTCCTATTATTTGTGGTCAAAAGTGAGAAAAAGAAATCGGGAGCAATTTTTCCTTTCAAGTTTAGCACTGTCAGTTGGATTTGTGTTGATTCAAGTGCTCTTCCTCAGTGACCTTCATCCCCCCAGTGCCTGTGAGATGTGAAAGATGCTGTTGACACAAGCTTAAGCTCCCTCAGCTCATATCCCAGACAGCACTTTAACATGTTTGATGCTGCATATTTCTGTCTTGCCAACAAAGTGGCAGCGAAAGTTATTGCATTCATCTGGGAAAGGGAATGGAGCAGGATGAAAGCCATAGCAAACAGTGCTGTTTCCCTTTCTTCCCTGTCCTTGGTCTGTACCATGCCACCTCTAAATGCAGGAGGCAAAACAGAGAGGTCTGGGCACTTAAAACAAGACTTAGAAATGTTCCCCACAAAAAAAAAAAAATAAGGCCTAAAATTAAATCATTGGGAAACAATTCCAGGTCTTTATTTGCAGAAGCCAACAGCTTCTGCATTTGTACCAAGAAATCAGCTTATACACACTGAAATGTGATTGCAAAATAGTACTGGATGTAGTACTAACCCTCCCCATTCATATTTGCCTTACCATGCTTTCCTGAAGTTTGTTACACTGCTAGAAAAATCTGGAGGAAAAAGAAAACACCCTGTGTTGCTCCACACACGTATCAGGGCCACTGCAGATCTCCTTAACACATTTGTTGCCAAATAAGCAGGAACTAAGGAAATAAGGTTTGAGAAGGCAGTACTAGTAAAAGTATAGGATAAACAAGTATTAATTTTTTTAATTGCACATTTGGATCTTTTTATTCTTTGGTTAAAAATAGGCCTGCCTCACACAGTGGCCATTGTTAGCTATGCCATGGTTCATTGTGCCTTGTGCAGAGGCATCCAACAGGCAATTGCTGTGCACCAACACACTTTGTTATGTCTCTGTCATTACAAGTGTGAGCTCATCTTTGTCTTCTGCGGAGTTTTCTTCTGTCCCTTTCTATTTCTGAGGACCTCGGTACTCCACATCAAAGACATACAGTTGGTGTTTTGGATGTGATGATCCCTTGTACTATATCACCCCTTGCACAGCGTGTAGGGGAGCACCTGTGGTGTTTCTGTAGATGGTGGTGGATGTGCAGTACTCAGAGCAGTTGCTCTGCTCCTTGGCCTGCCAGCTGAAGTGAGGGTTTGGGGGACACAGTTCCCTTCAGCTGTGCTTATGCTGTCTGAAGAGGCCACTCCCTGCAGGGCTGTGCCTACTGGTTTCAGGATGATTGAGTCAAGGTGGCTGGAACAGTTTTAGGAAGGTGGTGGTTACTGTTCCTCAAACCTGAGAGAAATCTGGGAGCATTTGTGTGAATCATGCCAATACCTGTTACTGCTTCTCTGTTTTCACTCCACAGACACTGCAAGTGAAGTACAAAGTTTTGTGCTTTGAAGGTTGTCATATTTTTTTCCTTTTTATGGAATGAAATAAATCTGTCAAATAAGAGTTAGCAAAGGGCAAGGTTCTCAGTTCTCACTCTCCTTGGAAGTCTTTTTAGCAGAACAAGCCGGGCGTCATCTGCTCTGAAACAGTGGGGTGTAAAGAAAGGCTTTTGTACGGAAACCTGAGATTACTGCAGCCAAGGGCAGGGAAGGAGGAGGACATCCCCCTTGTGGATAATGTGTGGAAATTAAGTAAGACTGCAGAAACAGGGAACCTTTGGAAGAGCTTGGCCAGCTGGAAAGCTTCAGAGCTCCTGGGTGCTGCCATCTACTGTGGAAACCTGCCCACAGCTGGAGCCATAGTACATTCCTGCCTTCCAAGCACAGGAACGGAACTCGAATGAGCATTTTTGTGTATGTGCCATCTAAATAACAGCTCTGTTGGGTGAAGTACTGAAATAATTTCCCAGGCCAGCTGGTAGGAAATCATGGTTATAAGTCTATCAGGGAATTACAGTTTAATCGCAGCCTATAGTAGAAAGACTGCACTTTGGGTTAGTATTTTACATGAAAGGCTGCTATTGAAAAAATGTTACTCCCACTTCAATAGATCTTTGCTGCCAACTGCAAGCAGTTTTGTCTCTGTTGAGCTGGCATTGTTGACAGACTGAGAACTGGCATTAAAATGTGTGACAGTGCATTAAGGAAACACACTAAAGGGGATTTTAAAAACAGTCAAAGAGAGGTTGGCAGAGGGGCAGGAGAGCTGAATCCTGCCTTCGAGTGTGGGGTGGCAGGGAAGAGGGGAAGGAATCATGCTTTTTTCCCTTTGGAGAAATATTTTTTTTAAGTGGCTAGCAAACATTGATGGCATTCTTCTGCCAGCCAGACGGCAAATAACTTAAGCAAAGGAAGGGTACAGAGCATCTCATGTGGCTCTCTGAAGCCCTGTGAGAACTGGTAGGTCTTTTTGTTTGCCTAATAACTGAAATGATGACTTCTGCCAGTCATCCTAAGAAAGCTAACAAGGCTTCTTAGGGCCCCTCCCCACTAAATAGTGGCATTTTCCGTGGTCCCACTCAGAAGCAGGGCAAGGGGAGAAGAGGAGGATGGTTGACATGAATAAGTAATTCCTGGTACGGTGCCTTTCCTGCTGACTTGCTTAGCCTTTAAATTCTCTGTTTCCGTGTTCATTTGAGAATGACAGCTCAAAACCAGAAAAGGAAAAAAAAACACCAACAAAAAAACAAAACAAACAAAAAACCAAAACAAAACAAAAAAGGAAGGGGAAACACCCCCCACCTCCCCAGAATATTCTTCATGTTGCTGGAAGTTGGTCACGAGCCCTGAGTTGCTAAATACAAAGAAAGAAAGAACAACCTACTTTACAGGATAAAGATGAAAAGAAAGTCTAGATTTTTTTTTTTAAGTTGTTGTACTTTAGTAAATATAGCATAAATAAGGCCATGGAAGGCTCTTCTGCTAATTTTCTCTGTGGCTTAAAAACGAGGGCTGTTTGTAACTGCGTCTCAAAAAATAAGCCTTTTCTTTTGATACCTCAGGCTTCAGGGTTTCTGGAGTAGTCTCTTTTAAGTTTTGTTCCCTGTATGCTTTCCCCGTTGCTGTTTATTTGTGAACAGCCTCACTGGATCTTGTGGAACAGGGTGCTCAAGGAAAGAGGTGAGCAGGCAGAGTCAGCTCAGGGCCAGAACAGGGTATTTTTTAATTAATAAATTACTTCCACATAGTGTGGCGGTCTTGTTGTCCAGACTCTCACTGTTTCTGGAGAAAGTCTCTATACTAACTCCATTGTCCATCTTCCATAAAAAATAATGTCCAAAAATTGGTCAGGGCTGTAGAATTTTATTTTCTGTCCAGTAGGGAGTGGATTTTGTTCCATGATTTCAATTGATCTTATATCCATGCTGGAATTGCAGTCGCATGTCTTCTCTTTGAGTCTTGGAAGCTGAGTGTGATCAGCCTCTTCGACCATAGTGTAACTAAGAAAGAACTGGAATCAGGATGGAGGGTAAAGCTTCAGCCAGGCAGTGGTCAGCCCTAGCAGAGCTCCCATTTCTGTAGGAACTGGGTTTTGTTAGAAAATACTGGTTTCATGACGTGCTTTCTCTTGGCCTTCCCAGCAGATCCAATTGTGTTCCTACCAAACTACTCTGAGATGCTTCGGTATGCATCTTCAGACTCTTAGTGATCTCCAGTTGGGCTTTAAGTAGAAACAGAAGTGGCTTGAAGTCTAATTGGGCTAATTGAAGCCAAAGGAGCTGTGGGACCACAGTGGTCACTGACAGACATGAGCAATACCTGGAACTCTGATACCTGTCTGGTAGGGATTTAAGTTTCTTGATGCCCATCTCCCTGGAGTGTTTGCCAAAGGGATAGAGGCAGAGTATGGACAGTCCAAATGCAGTTTGAATAGCCAGCATAGGTGCCTAAAGCAGAGAAGATGTTTGTTCCCATACACAGCAATTCTCACTAAATCTTTTCGTCCCTGGAGGTACAGTCAGGCTTGATAAATATTATAAAGGGCAAAGCCCTGAGTTAAAATCCACTGTGACCTTGCCAGCAAGTATCCAGCATCCATGCAGAATTTGAGGATTTTTTATTTTCAAATATTGATCTGTCAAAGCTGAACCTGATAATTATGCAGTATTTGAAGGTCAATGTAAGGGTATATTATTCTTCCTCTCTGTCTTTCTCACTTTACTCACTTTATTCCAACGACCATGGAAGCTGAAAAATTTTCATTGATGATGGGTTGGGTTCTCAAGAAATTTTCTGTATCACAGTAAACATTTCATATTTGCTTTTTTGTGTCTGTGTGTGTATGAAAAAAATAATTCAGTGAGTTATTGGGAATGGTCACTGTTGCTTCAGATATTACTGGTAGAATCAGTTAATCAGCAAAGATACATGCAAGCAGCATTTTCCTTTCTGTCTCCTGAAGAAGACTGTCCTACTGTTCCATGTCTAATAATATGCCTGCTAGATCTTTCAGTAGTTGAACTGAGTATAATGTTACCAGGCTGTGAACAAATAAAATGTCCTGGTGCAAGCAGTCATTACTTGTAAAAATGGATAGTGGGAGAAAAAAAGATTTCTTTTAATAGAAGCATCTATTTCTCTGCTAAGGTTTTGCTTTAATTTGTGAATTAATTTTGCTCTAATTTATTATTAGCATATATCCTAGTTACAGGGCCAGGCCCAGTTTATCACTATGTGGGCATAACCAAAATTGTGTATTCTACACCATCATTTCTGATGGACTATTTGTAAAGGGATTGTTTGTCCAGGTCACACCTAACACCTCAGGCTACAAGCTGCCCCATGAGGCAGGGGAGTGTCCTTTTCTCTTCCTACCAATGACTCAGCTGTGATAACTCCCCTCTGGGGAGGCATTAACACCTTCACACCCAGCCTGAGGGGTCATGGCTGCTAATGGGCCATAATGGACTGGCATAACAGGCAGCTGCAACACCTGGACCATCCAAGATTCCAGAAATACCCCACGACTCACAGAATTAAACCACCCATTGTGGAAATCCCTGCCCTGGGAGAGGTACTGGGCATTCCCACCTGAACTTGAGCATATATAAACTTGGGGTTTTGGGACTTCTGGTACCACTCATCAGATCCAGAGGAGGACCAGAAGTCCAACAGGACTGCATCTGCCACTCTCGACAAGACTGCAGTCCTTACTTCAAGGTTTTCATTTCCTTTTCCCTTACACCCAGGGGAGCCACCTGATGCTCAGCACAGGGGCCAACAAACACTGTGCTGTTCTTGTCCCACGGTGCTGGGTTATACATTTGTCTTTGGGGGTTAAAACCAGCTTTTACCTGTGTCATTGTGCCTATTGTCATCTTTTTAGTAAATTGTAATCTCTCTTGAGCTCGATTCATTTCTCATGCCGGTTTACTTTTAAACCAGCACAAAATGAATGCTAATAAATTGTTGTCCTCTTTGCTTCTATTGCAACTCTTTTCCAATAGTCATGAATAAGCAGGAAACTTTGACCATTAACAAGATCCCTAGAGTTTCTTACCTATTTGTCTAATCATATCTATTTCCCAGTGCTGGAAGACGTAGTGGTTGGAAGCAAATGATTTTGAGTCAGGTGTAGTTCTCAGACAGGAAGTTTCTGGGCTAGATTAGGACTAGATACCAAAATGTTTTCAGTTTGCATCTTCACCTTGTGGGCTTGCATGTTAACTATGGTCATTCATGTTACCTCTTCCAAGATTCAAAAGCAGAACAGTATTTATCAAAATCACAATCTAGAGGAATTGTTAGATTTCACTGGAATGCTGTGGTTTACATTTAGATTTTTTTTCACTTTAGCTTTTTTTGGCTAATTGTCACCACTTCAAAATGTGAAATATCCCAGTTTATGTCATGGATTCTGAAAATTTTAAGAAAAAAAAAAGCTCCAGCTTTTCACAGTCCGGTACATGTGTACAGTGCATTCATCCACATCGTCTGAAATTTCCTAAATTTCCTAGTTGACAAGCAAACTTATTTTCTCTGAAGTGCCACATATGCATTTGCTGAACTTTAAACACTCCTTCTTGGAAATGTGGACTTGCAGTTTCCAAGTCTTGCCTTGTCTCATGCTTCAGTTTGAGATCCAAAAGCGCTCGGGACAAAATGCTCTTAATTAAGTCCGTTCATACCTTTCAGAATCCCGTCCGTTTTAGGTCTGTATTGTTATAGATGTGCTCTGGCTTTATTGATTTGGCTTCTGTTGTGAAAGTAGGGCCCAAACTGGAAATGAGTCCAAGTTCACATCTTCATCAAAACTTTTCCCACGTTGAAGAGCTGTTTGAGATTAGAATTCCATTTCATGCTCATTATAGGAATAGCTGTTTTCTGAACTGGTTAGAGCTGACATTTCCCTGAAATTTGTCGAATTAAGGTAAAGGGATATGGTTTGAACTCATTTTTAGGACGTTTTTAAGGGCTTCATTCTTCTGCAGGCAGATGTGGTGCAGTGAATTTCAGTGGGTTTAGAGCAGCAGAAGGCAAAATTAATATCCTCCCAAAACTGGTCTTTACCAGAATCTTATGTTAGCAACTGACTTGTCTGGTTTGTGTCTGTTTGTTGATACCTTTGTGCTAAGATTTGTATTTACAGTGTCATTATGCACGAAGTCTTCCAGAGAGAATTTTTTTTTTTCTTTCTCATAATTAAAACAGTAGGAATTAATGATGAACTGGGGAGGCTTGCTGTTTCTGCAGTAATGAGCTGAACTGCTTTCAGTGGCTGAGAAAAAATAAGTTAATACAGTGATTATTTTGGTCTGAACCAAGTCCTGACCTAAAAGATAAAAGTATTAAAATTGCATTAGACATGTAAAAATTGCAACCCAGAACAGTAAACACATTGCAAGTGTGTAAGTGATATAGCTTTGATTCTAATGCTCACTAATTGCAAGGGAAAACACGGTAATTTCTTTCAAAATTCATTTTTTTATGTTTTCTTCTCGCTTAATAATGTTTAAATAAAAGTTAAAGTTGCTTCTACTGGCTTTGCTGAACCACATCCCTTTGCTCCAAACAGCAAATTCTCCCCCTGCCTTTCATTTGCAGTTCTTCAGATCTCAGCATTCCCAGGGGGGACCAATGCTTCTCAGAGGGATAAGCAGGCTGAGAGCTTTCTGCAGTAGAAAGCCCAGCAGCGTGGCAGGACCAGGACTCTGGGTGCCCAGTGTAGGAGGGGGCACCAAATGTTTTGGAATTATGAAAACCTCCTTTCCAGGGGCTGTGATTGCCCTTCTTGTATTGTCGGGGAATAACAGCTCACTGTGAAGTCTGGGTTCATGTCTGAGAAACCTTATGAGTGTTGGCAGCTCACGTTGTTTGTATTTAACATTTTGTCCCTTCTGTTTCTGCAAAGTATTCATATCCCTCTCTCCCAAGAACACTGTCTCCTGTTGTGTCACAGTTCCTTGGAACCACAGGAATATGAAAAGATTGAGCATCAGTAATTACTGACCTACATGATCACCAAAAATTGAGATCTGTTATGCTTTTCTATGAGCCTAGCAGAGGGGTAATATGTTCCAAGTTTTTCTTTAATGATTTTTAGTTAATTTAGGAATATATGGAAAAGTCCTCTTTCCTTGGAGATAATCCTTGACTTCTCTCTGCTTTGGGTCCAGTGCAGAATCCATCATTCTCAGGTTTTCCTACAAGTCATGCTAAAAGTCCTGCTCTAACTTTCTTTTTCCCTTTTCCTACATGTCATGGTGTAGCATCCCTTGTCCACTGTTGTTTCACACAACTCCTGGAGTGTGTTATTCAATCTCCTTTGCCGTTGTTAATTCTCTCATAAGAAATGTGGAAAACCAACTTCCTGCTTAAAATACACACACTGGGATGTTTCCAAAACATTTGATGTTTTCTAGGCCAGCTGCTTATGATGATGTTCCTGTTGTTTGTTCAACACATACCAAGACTCTGCTGTTAGGGTGTTGAAAATGTAAACATATATGCTAATATTGGTCTGGGATCATGTTTTTGTTGGCAGATGAAGGCTGCCTAGCTTGGTGGGGCCAGGGGTTATACATAAAATGATGGTATGAATAACGTAGTATACATTATAATAGATTTAAAAGATCAGCTAAACTTACAGACCTTTCAGGAAGAAGTTTGAGAGTCAGATATTTGGGGAATGCCCGTGATTGTGTTGTAAACCACCATACTCAGGATATTCTGAAGTCTCCAGCCCCAGTCAGACTCTGTGAGCTTTTCTGATTTCATTTAAAGCAAAAGCAAAGAATGAGTGATCCTGCATACAGGGTTAAAATATACTCTAATGTCTCAGAGGCCAAAAAGCAAATAGGAACAGAACTCAAGTAAGTATTTGTAAATTAATTTTTTTTTCCTTAAGAAAGAGACTTTGGCCTAGATTTTTGAGAGTTTGAGGTTGATGTATTGTGCCTGTTATGTTGGCTGTAATTGAACTGCAGAGGAAGACGTGAAATTTATCTGTATGGTAAATGTACTGGTAAACCTCCCAGAGTACTGAGGGACTTCCTTCTATGACAGTCTGCCTTCTGGGGAATTACAGTGTTGCTGCACTTACAGAAAAGATGGGAAAGACATCCTTAGCTTGCTGACCTGGATGTGCCAGCGTAGCATTGTGCTGATGGTCCTGTTTGTGGTGTGAAGGTGCTCCTGTATGGTCTCTCTCCTGAACAGTAGCTCACAGTTCAGCAGAAGCAGATGGTAGCTACCTGTGTGAGGTTTCCCATGCATAAAATAAGGCCCAAAGCGTATTTATGTGGTTCAGACTTTTTCTCTTCTCAGGACAGGGCTGGATGGTTACTGAAACCTCTTTTAAAAAAATTGAAGTTATTTTCCTGTAAATGAACGATATGCGTAAGGGCTTGAGTTTTCTTAGAACTTTTTGGACTTAGACTGGTTTTCTATGGAAATTAGCCTCATTGCAATCTCTGTGTCTGCCTTCAAGTTCCCTTGCAATGTCAAAATGTTGGTTAAATTTATTCAGATTTGACAGGGGAGAAAAGGTCTCAAAGATATTATCTTTGTATGAGTTTCATAAAAATAGGAATCTGGATAGATGAGACTGTGATTAGTACTCCTGCTAAAGGAAAAAAAAAAAAGACACTCTAGGTTCAACCACATTATTAAACAACTGAGAGTCCATGCAGGGGACTGTCAGAGAAAACCTGCCTTCAGGCTGTCTTGGAGAGTCTTGCCTTCTCCTGTTTCCATTTCTTTTGCCACATAGATTGCCCAGCATTCTCGTGGTAAGAGCAGGAAAGTAAAATGAACCTGTGCCTTTTTTCCTGGAAGTACTTGTAGTAGGATTTAGAGCAGCATAGCAATTGCACCTGCAGCATCAGCATGACACATCAGGACCTTCAGAGGGCTCAGTGTTGGAGCTGATCTTCAGCCCTCTGCTGTGATATTTCCAGCTTATGGCTTCTTCCATAGCTCCATATGAGGCGAAAAGAGCTGTGCTGCATCTACCCTTGGCCTTTGCTTCATAGGCTCTCCTAAGGTGCATGACCCACCCCGCACTTCCAGCCTCAGTTAGTGAGGGAAAACTGAGCTCGGTTGTGTCCTTCCCTTTCCTGAGCACCTACTGTCCAAAAGGGACCATAGCTATCGTGAATTTGGGGCCAGTTAGTCTTCAGCCCCTTGTGTATCAAGTGAGGCAGTGTCACAGAAATTCCCACACGAATGACAAATCTCTCCGTAGCTTTTCTGAAGAAAAGGTTTCTCTGACCCCATTACCAGTATCTCTGTATCTGCCCTTTACCAATTCACGAAAAGATGATCCTGCATCCCACTGGGTAGTGGTGTGCTGGTCTGCAGCTCCCCAGAGTAGGTGCAGGAAGCCCTAATGTAAATCTAGGCAAGTGTGTGTAAATAGGGCTACATTCCTTCTTCTGTAGAATGTCATGGAATTTGTGATCAATGAGGCCCCCTGGAGCTCTTTAGAAAAGCAGTTTTGTGAGCAGTAGAGCTGCTGAGAGCTGGTTGCCTATGATTTATGTCTCGTGATTAGGTTATCTGGAATTTAATATGTTCCTAGTGCTAGTTAAAATAACCTTTAATAATATCTCTCTCTTTCGTGGAGTCTATAGTGCCTAAGAGAGACCGTGATCACAATAGCAGGAAAACTATTACAGCCTTTCTCCTGTCCTTGTCCACCAGCTTTCAGGAAACTCATAAGAATGCAAAACTTTTGAGGCAAGTGTAGTGCAAAATCAGGTTGAAAACACTCAAAAGCATAGAAAAATCTTAGAGAGGGACAGACAGAAAGATAAGTATGCACATGTCACAAGTGCATCATCCAGATTTCTTAAGGAGCTGAGCTAAAAATATGTGAAGTGGCAGAGAAAGTAAATATCAATTCAGATGAAAACAGGGAATGGTCACATCTGAGCTCTCGTGATGTAAAAGAATTGCAGCCTTTGTATCCTAGCTCAGCCCACTGGTGTAAATCATAGCAGATGCAGTACAGAAGCTCTTAGTTCCATTCATTCTGTGTGTGCTTGCCTAGAAATTTTTAAATGAATTGTAATATTTCTGAAATCTGGGGTTGGAGGTGCTTGTGTGCTGTTGTGCTAAAAATAATTTTATAATGGTGTGATGTGGGGAGGTTGTGCAAGTTTTCTGGAAACACAGAGCCAGAATTATTGTATAGGTGTCCTATGTTCTAGTAATAATATCATAAACAAGAAGCTGGTTAATAGTGTCCTTATGTGATCCCAGGCATCCTCATCCATCTCAGTGCCTCTGGAAAGGAGTCCTTTCCATCACAGTTCGTACCACTTGATGAATGGGCAGCTTTTATTGACCTGATTGTTTCATGCTGTCCCCAGAGACAGCTTGGTTCTCCCTGCCTTGCTGCTGAAGAACCTTTCCTGTAAAGACCTTTTAAAAGGTATTTCTATAGGGGGGTCATGTTGTGCCTGTGCCTGTGTTTTAATCAGTGTGTTTCAGTCAAGGTAGAGAAATATTTTGAGCCTGGTGCCAGTTACTTTTAATTGAAGAGAAGGGGAAAAAAAGCATGATTGGGTCCTTGGGGAAATGGTGAGCTTCTACAGCTGAGCCTTTGAAGTAGCTCTGCTGTTTTAAAGAGAAAGGAAAGAACTGTGAATGAAGCAGCCAAGAGATGGAGGAGCAGCTGAAAAATGCTAACCAGGAGAGTGTGGAAACCGTGCTTGGAGATTTCCTATAGGTTTGGATCTGATCCAAATGAACCAAAATCAACATGAGACTTTTCTACCCACTGCAATAATTTTACTATTAGCAGATCCTTTTAGGAATCTCCTCATTCAATCCTGAGAAGAAGATGGTTCCTGTATCTATAGGGCAATTTATCAAAAGCAGTTGTGGCTATTTTGTACATTGGCAGTCCTGGAGCAATAGTCTCAAGCACGAAAATGCTGCCACAAAACCGCAGGAAGAACAGGGAAAGCTTTTTAGGCAGGGTGTTAGTGGCTGGTCCCCAAAGGTCTTGGCCACAGGCTAGAGGAAGAGGCTGAGTCCTGTTAAAAGGCCTTTGGCTACTCTGGGCAATGTCTCCATGTGTATTCCATAGCCAGGGCTACCAGTGTGACATTGTAAATCATAGTAAAATTCATTGGCTGAGGCAAAAAGCAAGTGGCCATAACTGGGGAGAAAGTTCAAGTGTGAGTCTTCTCAAAGAAGACTTGGGATTTTAGAGGAGACCAGGGTGTTAAGTTTCCTCACTTCCCCTGTGAATTGCTTTGCCAGTGGTTAAAATCCATTTCAACCTGATTGCATCTTCCAGCTGTGTGCTGTGCAGAGGTAGCAGCAGCACTGACCCAAGCCTTGAACCTGTCTCAGCTGTAATTAGTGAGAAAACTCCCTTTAAGTTCAGAAAATCAGGAATTGAGTCTTAAGATGCTTGAAATGTTACCATCATTGGAAATGCACCTGCCCTGATTCCTCTTTGTTCTACTCAGGTCACCTGTTTCAGCTCAGCAGCTCTCAGAATTTCCAATATATTCACCACCCACATGCTCAGATCTTGAGATGTCAAAGTCATGAGTATTTTTCTTTCTTTTTGAATAAATCATGGCATCCCTGGCTCTGGAGACAGCCTGACAAAAATGTAGCTGTAACTGAAGTATTTGCTGTAGCTGGAAAGTGTACAGAGATCAATTAAAACAGCCAGTTCTTGCTCACTGGGAGGTTTCTCAGATTTGGGAAATAAAACCTCCAGTGCTGTGTTCCACCTTAAAAGTAAATGGATTTCAAAACCTTGAGCAAAACTACATTCAGATGTTTCCAGGATCTATACAAAAAGAAGACATCAGTTTTGTTTTGAGGCCATGGTGAAGGTTTCTTTTTAAGCATTTACAGCTTCAGAAGCAGTTTCTCCCCTGTGTAGGATTGTGATCCCTTGGTAGAGCTGTAGAACCACTTTACAGGAAGAGTGAACCAATACATAGCACAAACTGTTACTACAGTCAGTGCTCCATAATTATCTGAGGCCTGTAATTCCGTGTAAAGGGTAGAATTATATTTTATTTTCTGTGAGTAATCTGTAAGAGAGTAATGCAAGGGCTTGTTTAAACTTGCCTTGGATGCATTATCCCCACATCTCCATGAGTCCTGAGGGACAGAGGAGCAGAGAAGGGGACAGACCATGCACCCCAGTGCAGTGGGCAGTGCTCAGCTGTCCTCCACTTTGCCAGGGCGAAGTCCCTGGCTGTTGTTTCCATTCTCTCAAGGAGCACATGAACCTTTTTATATATTCCTGGATAACTTATCTGTGTTATAAACATCCTCCCCAGCACCATGGAGTGAAAAGGAAAAGGTGGCAGGGTATATTTAATGATACCCACACACACACTGAAGGCAGGGAACTGGTTGGACACGATGGCAGTTTGACTCACACTGTGTGGGCTCTCACTGTCAACACAGCGATGCTCTGAACCATTAATAACAATATGACGTTTTAGCTGGGGGGAAATAAGAGTCTCTTGAAACCACATTTCTGTCTTCCACTCACCCCACTCCAGCATTCATCTGGATTTATTGAATAAGGTTAATGGATTATTTAGCAGGTTTCTCCAGCCATTATCGGCGAGCACACTCTGTTTTTGTGGCTGGCCTCTCCTCTTCTGTCAGCTGTCATAAGCTTCTCAATTAGAAAAGGGAAAAGAAGATGAAATAGGTAACTATGGTTACCTGTGATGTGGGTTTTTAAGAAGTGCTCAGAAACCTAGTGGCAACAGAGTTTGGAAGTTCAAACCTTTAATTTATTCAAGGAGTCTCTTGAATCAGAGTACCAAAAGCATTTGAAATAAATTCAGAACATTTTCTGTCGTAGAACAATATTGCAGTTCAAAGCAGAAGCCATCATACAGACCAACTCTTCCTCTGCTCAGGTGAGAAAATAGTAGCAAATAGAAGAGGGTAAAAATATGCCCCTGTTCCACTTTTTCCTTCAGAATCCAGTGGCCCTCACCGTGGAATAGCTTGCGAAGGCAGTGGTTTCTTGGGGAAGTAGCACTTTCATTGTCCTGTTGTTTTCCTATTTACACTGAAGTGGTGATTTTAAAAGTGGTCATACGGAGCCCTGAAGCTGTGTGTGCTTCAGAGGCATCTTTCAAATAAAGGTACCCCCCTCAGAAATTCAGCACAAACCATGCTGTTTGCTGAGGAAATAAAACTAAAATCCTCCACACTTAAGTCAATGAGAACACAGGATAATGCTAACAGCTTTTAATTGGACCAAAAGTACCCTTTTTCTTCCTGTGTCTTGAGGTCAAAACTTTCACCCTTTAAGTGTTTCAGGCAGATCAGTGGAATTGTGTACATATTTGCCTTTTGAGAAGCAGAGAGCTGGTCTGGGCTTTTCCTGTGGGATTTTCATCTGAACACACAAGATAATACCACCACAGTGCCTTCTGTCTGCTCTGTGGGCACTGCCCAAGAGATGGGGAGATTAAGTTCAGCTGTTCAAACACACTGTCTCATCTGAACCAGGCAAGTACACAAAGTACAGGACAGACCTGTTTTGTCACGTATTGTGTTATCATAACATGCAGCAACATAAGGTGAACACTGGAAAACTTTGCATCCAGTGCATGATGTGTCAGTTCATCCACGTACTTCTGGTGGAAAATCATCTGCTACTGGGTCAGTACTCATTTCTCAAGAAAGCTGTCTGGAAAAAAGGGAGTTTGTAACTTGAGGGAAGATATTGGACTTATCCCTATGTTAGATGTTTGATGGATCCCATCTTCACACAGGTGATTTTGCTTTGCCATAAGACCATTTTCTAGAAGGTTAGCACAGTAACTCTGAAGCCCCTAAATGTTTGCCGAAGTTCCTCCTGTTTAGCCATCTTGAAACAAAAAGCATATAATTTGTTAAAGATGCATACACTTGGGAATATTGCAGTTCATTCAGATGCAGGGCATAGCCAAGCAAGGCCAGGGTTCTTATGGAATGGTTTGGAGTGCTGGAGAATTTCCAGTGTGTTAGTTCATTCTGAACCAGAGTAAGGCCGTGCTTGTATCTGTTAATCTGGAGGTTCCTTATTAATAGGCTGCACACTTCATTGATTTTTAATTAATTTCTGAAGAGACACTGAGGATAAGTGCTGCAGCCCACAGACATCTCTGTACTTATTGCAGTCCACATCTCTATTGATTGCCTGCCTAAGGAGCAGAAGTAATCCATTTTAAATACACTTTCTTGGAGAGAGTGAATGCACTGCACAATACACTCTCTGGGTTGTAATTGCATTGGCAAGAGGTCAGTGGCTGGGGTGAGGAAGAAGTAGTCCGTTGTTCAAATATGCTGCTGCCCTCTGAGCAGGAAAGCCAAGTGATCTCCCCTGTGGACAGTTTGGACCTACAGAGTTGCAGTGGGAACTCCTTTATAGGATGTGTTTAACCTGCTTGCCTCTTCAGAGGAAGGACCTGGAGCTGGTCTAACTGCAGCAATTAATCTAACGGGAAAAGAATAGCATTCAAAAAGCCTGTACAAATTGATACCCTCTCTCTTTGGTTGCCACCTTGAAAAGCATCAAACACTTTCCAGGGGGAGGTGATCCACTGGGAGCTGAAACCTGAAGTCTCTGAGCACTCCCCAAATCAGAGGACAGGTATGTTCCTCCTGCTGGCATGTGTAGTACAGATTATTATGATTTGCTTTTGAAACAGCAATTCACAGCCTTTGCCATAAGGACTGTGTTCCTGCCAGCCTCTTAACTGTAGTTACTTTGCAATGAGTATTTATTGCCCAGCAAGGAGACTTTTGCAGTAATAAATTTGTTATTTAGGCAGTTCTTATTTAAAGGCTTCTTTCACAGAAAAAAAGTGCTGACAACAGGTAGCTGCAGTTGCAGCCAAAACTGTGCTAAGTATTTCTGTGCTTTCTGGGCAGAGGTGAGTTGTGACAGCATTAGTGGGCACAGTAGATGGGAAATCCTGGCTTGCAGAGCCCAGGCCCTGTGGTACAGCAAGGGAAGGGCATCCCTGCAGTGGAAATGAATCTGAACAGCCAGGCTTTTTCTTACACAGGGGCCTCAGCAGATTTACACTTTGCTTTTTTCTCCTGCCATGTGCATCCAAAGGCCAGTCTCCTGGAAACACCTGACTGGTTTGTGTGCTCACCTTCAGCAGCCCTTGTGAGCAGCAGATACTGCAGCACTCGTAGGGAGGCATCGGATATGAAGTATCTTATCCAAGTGTTGGGATGACCCTTTACCCAAGAGCCTCTGACTTTATGAAAGTTTTTCCTCTTACAGCTCTGGGTCCTGTTCAGTAATCAAAGGATCAGAAACTCTCTTGGTGTGTGTCTGGCTGCAGCATGGGCATCGCATCTGTGTTGGCATGGTGAGGGTATGACAGGGGCTGCAAAGCTGTCTCCAGGTTACTGAGGCCTTGCTGCTGATACACTTATTAAAAGCACAGATAGAAGGTACAATTTCTCTCTCTTCTTTGAGCTGCAGTACCCTAAGCTGATCTTCGATTTTCTTCAGAGCTAATAGGAGAACATTCCTGTCCTTTGGGGCACTTTGGGAACAGGGAGAGTAATGTAGCCGGTGTCCACACAGCCTAGAAGGCTGGAACACCTGGCCCAGGTGAAGTGGTAACACAGTATGACCCAGTATGACCCAGTTTGAAGGCACTAAAGCTGGCATAGGAGAGCACCTTGCACCCAGCTGTCTAAAGAAAGCACTGCGGCAATAGTCTTGAGTTAATTGCAAAGTGGAGATTAGATACAACTCCATAGCTCCCTCCCAAAGGAATGTCATGCTTAGGAATTAACTTTACAGCAGCTGCACAGAGGTGGCTGTAGGCAGCATTGGAAATTGGAGCCACATGCAGTATGGCCAGCATTGAAATACCTGTTTTGCATCTCATTGCTTATGCTACTTTATGTAACATCTTTCATCAGAAGAACATGAAATGCTTCACAGACTCTTTATGTTCAGCACCAGCTTATCTAGATAGCTGCATTATTTGAGGGAACCTGGGAGACCACTCGAATTTTCTGCAGGAGTTCAGGCAAAGGACGTTTGATGATGACAGTGGAACAATGCCCCTTCTGGTGTTGTCAGAGGAGCTTCAGCACCTACCTAGGAGAGATAGCTTCATTATAAGGACCCCACAGGCTCAGAATTGAGAACCAATCAGTTCAGCAGTGACCCACTTATCTGTGCTGTGAAAAGGTGAGATGACACCAGACCCATCAAAATGTCTGCTCAGTCCAGTCAATTAAGTATTGAAATGTCATGAGCTTATGAAATTGCTTGTCCTCTTATTTCTTTCTACTCTTTCTCCCTTTATGAATCACCTATCATTTGGAGTAGTCTGCATTTTTCCTGTAATTCTAATCTAATTTTGTCTCATAGCCTCTTTCCCTTCACTTTTGCTTCCCAAGTTTGTTTTGACCTGTTATGCTTTAGCGTTTTTTTTTATTTTGTGTTTTGGGCCATAGCTTAACAGTGCAGTAAATCAGGCTTTAGGACTCCTGTTTCTGGAACAAATATGCTGCAGCAGCCACATGATGGAGAGTAAAGATCTCACACTGACTTCTTTTTACCCAGACTTGCTCTTTTGATGGGTAACTGGCATGTTTATATTGCCACAGCTACTGTGCATCCTCCTGTGGTTGGTACAAAGCCAACTCATCCTTATTTTGTCCTTCAGCTGAGCCAGCCAATGTGCAATCACACTCCCACATGTGAGCAGACAGAATTTGTACTTTTGGGAGATCCACAAGGGGAGAGATGTTAAGACTTACCCGTGTGCAAAACTTTTCACCTCTCGCTTCACAGCAGAACTAGCTTGAATTACCCATGCAGGAGTTGTATTGCTGCTGATTATCTTTCCATAGGGGTAGAAATCCAGCTGGACTGGGATCCTGTCTCTTGAGTCAAGTGTATAGATAGTCTTGCTGTTGTTTCTGTGTGCTCTGAGCTGTTTAGTCCAAAAACATATGGCAATGTCACAGAAGGACTGTGAGGAAAGGGATATTATCAGCAGGCATGAATCCACAGCATCCACTCTGCTAATGTCACACGTGCCTGAGTGCAGGTCTAGCAACGTTTCAGTCCTCTGGTCATGCTTAGGTGGACATAACCTGTGAGCTATAGGAAAATTCAGATACTTATATCAAATTTCTGTCCTAAGGCTGCATCTAAAGATGGACATCTCAAGATAAAAGCACTTTTACCACGAGATAGGGCTTGTTACATATGAACATTGCTTCAAACTTAAACTGTAGAGAAGTGAAACCTTGAGAGAGCTTATCAAGAGAGCAGGAGATGGGAAGAAATACACTACTATGACATAAGCTTTCTTTGTCTGCCCTTTACCAAAAAGAGAGAGATTAACTTACCCCATATAAATGGGAACTAATTGAATTCCTAAATACTGGGGATTATGCCACAGCCCTGGATGCAGGACTGGGTGTCCCTTGCCAGCTTTATTAGAGTATGCAGAACTTTCCAGAAACCCTTGGCAGCTCACCTGGTGGAGGCATGCACGGCACAAAGTGTGAGTCTCTGCTCTGGTGGCAGCTCTGGACCAAAACAGAGAGCATCCTTCACTTTCCCTTGGCTATGAGGGTGACCTCCAGTCCCAGCTCCCAAGCAGACCTACATGGCACATCACACCTCTGCAGCTGAGTTATTGTATTTCAGAGCAGTGTCAGCTTTTCCCTCCCACAGCCATCTCTGGAGTAACAGCTACCTGGATGATTCCAGTTGCTCCTGACAACAAAGGGCACCGTGTTTTCCTTGAAAGTCTGTTTAGCCCCAGGTAAAATTCCATGGAGTATGTGGGGGAAGAGATGATCATTTGAGACTTTCTGCAGTGATTCACATTATTAAGCCAACCTCAAGTTATTAGGATGGTAAGAGAGCAGTCTCCAAGGCTGCAGATTAATGTCCATGAGATTTGAGTTGGACTTGAAATTTTCTTTCTTCCTATACCTTTTTGATGAATCTGCCATGTGTGCTGGCTTTGGTGGGTGGAAGTTATTATCAAAGAAAGGCAGGCTGCTTTTAATTCCTGAGTGAAATGAGATCAACATGCCCTCAATTTAGAGAAATACTTATATATATTATAGAAAACAACAAAAGATCTCACTGAGAAAAAAAAATTGTAGTGGTTTTGCTGTGCACTGGTATTGCTAAAGTTCTTTGGGCAGGTGAAGATCTTTATGGTTACTTTTTTAATTTGAATTGTCTTGCATCATGCAAGATCAAAGACATATGTTAAATTTTCGTCAGTGATTAAACACATGTCAGTTCATCTTTAGTAATTATCCCAAAAGGACTTTGTATTTAATGACTTACATACCTGCTTGAATTCTGTCCTGAGCAGTGAATACCTTTTTTTCTGGAAATGAAGTGCAGGCATCTGATGGAAAGAGCTTTTAGGCAAGACTCATGCAGTTCAAAGAGTTGGACGTTCCCTGATTGGCAGCTGCCAACCTTTAAAACTAATCCAGAAGCATCCTCAGCAGGGAGGTGGGACTCTGAAAAGTCCAGAAAAGTGATGGAAATTGAGTTACAGCATCTGAAATAGTCTGTGGTTGTAACTCTTGCACTCTGAGCTATACAAATGGAGGCTGTGCTCAAAAGCTGCCCCCAGAAACTGGGAGACAAATTAGAGCAGCAGAAAATAACACTGCTAATAACAAAGCTTCATATTTCTTTTTAAAAAAAACCCTTTATTCTCCTGTTTCCACCACCAGCCTGACTTTGGTGATACACCTCTGTAGATATCTGATGCACAGGAAGTCCTAATACTTTATGAATCTAATGTTATATTTCCTACTGCAGTTAAGAACTTGGAACTCTCAGAAAGTTGTCCCATTTGACACAAAGTCTTCTTTCCACTGTCCCACTTCAGTTTGTTGCCAGCATGTTATGTCATTTTCAGGTCTGACATTTTTCTTATAAAAGGAGAATGAGCATACTTGACTGTAGCTGAAGTGCCCATTCCAAATCTGAGAGACTACATAAACACTCCATAATAAAGTTGGGAAATACTTTCTTTTTTTATAGCCCCTAATTACTAACTTTTAGTCTATTCAACAAGGTAATTTTTGCTCTGTTATTTCTACTCAGCTCTGAAAGTAAACTGATGAGAGCAGGATTCACCTCAGCAAGTAAAACTGGTGATTTGCACTCCCACCCCCAGTTGTGAAAGACAAAGGGCTATTCCTCACTCATCCTGAAGTTCCAAAGGGATTTGCTCAAGTTTTCTGTGTTATACCTGTTTGCAGGGTATGTTTGACTTTTTAATAGCGTTGGGCTCTGAATCAGAGGGTGATTTTAATGTTGAGGGCTCCTAGCAGTACTTGCATTTCTAATGACTTTGTGAGGAACCTCTGTTGTGACTGTGATGAGGAAGTACCAGTGATGGGTAGGCCATGGCTGATTCTTGTGTCCATGTGAGATGAGTCTAGGCTCGAGATAACGGGGCAACTGACCATTAATGGCTTAATGTCAAACCTCCCTCTCAGTGATTTCAGCAGGTAAGTCCCACCCATATTCTGGATATTCTAATCCATGTACTAAAGTGGGGGGGTTTCACATTATCATGACATTTTATACTTTGATAACTGTATGGGAATGGCATAGCTCTGATTTGGACCAGGCCTGAAGGGAGTTTCATTTCCTCAGCCTCACAGATGACACCTCAGATGACCCACGTAGTGTCTGTTGGATCAGGCTTTAGAGCCTCATTTTACCAACAGATCTCTTTCCATTGTCACAGACGAGGGTCACTTGTAGTTTTGTCTTGTAACTCTCCTCTTGCTATTCTCTCATGGGCTTTTGGGGTGGTGATGGCACCAGCTGTGTCATACAGGGAGTATTTTTTATCATCCTTCTGTGTCATATTAAAAGATTAGAGATGCATACAGAGCTTTTTTCCTGCCAGGTTTAAAACTGTCTTCAAGTGATGGGTTTTGGCATAGTATATGTTTAGACAGTATGGTGCAGTGAATACTGCAGGATTCCCATTTTTAGATTCTTTTTCTTCTACTTGTATAGTCCCATTTTACTGAATGTATATAAATATATTGAAAATATATGCATACATACCTTTTCGTTTACACTTCTGTCACCCACCTTTAAAACTTGTTGATAGGGTATCAGGAAAATCAAACATGTTTACACCGGGTATTCCTAGGAGGATTTACATTCCTGCAGGTCATGGACTCTGCAGAGGATTTTGTAGCTGTCAACCCTACATCATCTGTTTTTAGCTTTGCAGATAGCATAGGTGGGAAAAAGCCCCGAGAAGCTTGTTTGACAGAGATGAAGTAAACTGCAAGTAAGTACAGTGATACACAGACTGCTACTTCTGCCTTCTTTCTGGATATAAAAGAAAGCCAGGAGTGGTAATATTCAGGCTGGTGGTTACACATCTTTGTAGTTCTTAAGAGAGTGTGAGTTTAGGTTGAATAAAATAGAATCTTACTAAGCCGATATTAAATACACAAGATTGAAATAAATGAAAATGAATGAGTAGAATAAACAATGTAACATGCTAAATTGTTAGCCTACATGTTTAAAACATAATTGGAAATTAGATATGTAAAGAAGGTAGGATAAGACCAAGGAGGCATGATTAAGAATTTGCTTGTTTAACTCTTTCAATGAAGGATGTTTTTGGACACCTTAACGTCTGTTCCTGCCATCCTTAGCTAAAGACAGGAGGCCAAAGCCTCAGTACAGATCATATGTTATGATCTTAACAAGAAAGAAAGTCTGTTTCTTCATTTCTGTTAAAAGAAATCTGCAATATCTTCATATTATTTCAGTGCTGGTAGGTGCAAATGAATCTACTAAAAAATTAGAATTTTATTTGGGCCGGATGTATTCTGATGCCAGCAGAATTCTCTCGTCAAATTCTCTGGCTTCTTGTGCCCTCATCAGATCCTGCCCACAAAGATCTATTTGCAGGTTTGAACGCTTCTTTTTTCCCTCCCCCCACCCATTATTTTGAGGGATTGAGAATTTTGACCAAATAAGGATGGTGGAAGTTATCTCAACGCTGTGATGCTTTAGGAGGACTTCTGTTCATTCTAAAAATTTGAGATATTTCCTAAACTAAGTGGAAAAGAGATGTAAGCAGCACCTTGAGAGGTTTTGTTCAGGGAGGAGCTCTTCTGCAGTGAAAGATGCAAAACTGAACAGAGGTGCTTAATGCCATGAAAGGTGGAGGAAGAGATTGTGAGCTGTAGGAGAGAAGTGTCTGGGAGGAGCACAAGGCTGCAGTCATGGCTTCAGGGGCAGAACTTTCGGGAACTGCAAAGAACCAGCATAATTTTAGGGAGGGACATGAGTCTGGGAGTTTGCTGAGGTCCACCTAATTTCCAGAGTACTTGTTGTGAGTAATAATGATGCTGCCTTGAAGCCCTTTCTGGTTACTGTTCGGTGTTAGAGATGTGAAAGAGGACTTATATGATTTCCCAATCTGTCTGAATTTTATGGGACCCCTTCTGGGGTGATTTTCCTCTATTACACAGTGCCATTGCTATTGCCTGTGCTGTCCTTTTCTGGTTCAGTTTCTTCAGATGGTGATTCTTGTGCTAAGTAATGGTGCCTCTGGTTTCATGGTGTGTTTGTTGTGTGACTCACAATTGTTTAACCCGTGAGATTTATTTGTCCTGTTTCTGTGGGGTTTAATTTTATGTCAGAAAACATTATGCTTTCAAAGACATACAGTTCTGATAGTCAAAGCTAAAAGTATTGATTTGCAATTGGCAGGAGGGTGTGTTTGCTTCAACTAGCAGTGCTTCTAAAGAATAATTCCATTTGCTTTATGCCAAAGAATCCCTGTGTCCCCTTTCCAGCTACCTTCATGTTGACTGCATGAGATAGTGTTTATACCAAACAATCTCCCACATATTTTCAAAGCTTTCAGTGGTGTTTGCACTGAAATTTTTCACCTAAATCCCATAGCAGTTTAGGGCTCCATTTGATGCTTTTTGTAAAGACATCCACTTCGACTGAATCATAAAATTAGAAGGGACCTTAAAGACCATCTCATTCCTGCCAAGGGTAGGAACACCTTCCACTTCAGAGCTCCATCCAACCTGGCCTTAAACACTTCCAGGGATGGGGCATCAACAGGGGCAATCTGTTTCAGTGCCTCACTACCTTCACAGGGAAGAATTTCTTCCTAATATTTATCATAAACCTACTCTTTTCCGTTTAAAGTCATTATGCCTTGTCCTTGTAAAATCTCCTACATGTCCTTGTAAAAAGTTCCTGTCCAGCTCTCTTTTAGCCTCTTCAGATACTGGAAGGTTCTATAAGGTCGCCCCAGAGCCTTCTCTTCTCCAGGCTGAAAAATCCCAACTCTCTCAGCCTTCTGCCATAGGAGAGATGCTCAATCCATTTAATCATCTTGGTGGCCTCCTCTGGACTCATTCCAACAGGTTGATATCATTCCTGTGCTGGGTAACCTAGAGCTGGAGGCAGAACTGCAGATGGGGGTCTCACCAGGTTGGAGCAGAGTGGCAGAATCACCTCCCTTGTCCTGCTGCCCACTTTCTGTCACCAAAGGGCTGCGTTCTGGCCCAGGGCTCATGGAGGGTAGATTGCTTGGGGATAGGTATGTGTGAACTTCTTAGGCTGTGAAGAAGAATAAAATCTGGACTATGGCTCTGAGTAATCTGGTTGTTTTAATCACTATGTGTGGGTCTCTGAATCATCCGTATTATGAGATAATATGGTCTCTTTGGTATTCAGCAGTGACTTTTTAAAAATTACCATATATATTATACAGAGCTAATATATTAAGAGATACCTTAAGAGTAATTATCAAGTGTGTAATTTCATCTGTAGGTTCTCATAATGATGGGTAATGTCATAAATACCTTTTAATGAAATTATAGCCTTGTAACCCTGCCCAACTATCCTTTGTGTGTCATATAATTAATAAGACCAAGCTTTGGTGTTATCTCAGTGTCACAAAGCATCATGTAAACTTCCATACTGATGGTAGATGGTTAGTCTCCCACCAGAATAAGAATAAGGTTAAGGCTGGGAAGCTTGAATATATGTTACCTTATCTGTAAAGACAGCTGGATGAGCTTGTTAACAAAAGGACTTCCAACAGAATGTATATGCTCATTTAAAAATGGCCATTCATCTAGTGTCTTATTATAGTACTACAGGCAATATTGTAAAGGAAGTAAAGAGGCAAGGGAGTTTCAGCTACTTTTTCATCTAGTCCACTGAAGGCAGTGAAAATTTGCATCCAACTTAAAACCATTTGTAAATGGACAAGAACCTTCATCTTGAATTGAAGACACATGCCTGGAACATAGCAGAGCTGGGATTGTTTCCAAGTCTGGCCTAATTTCTGTGGGACTTTGGCTCATTTGGTTATTTTTTATGGTCACCAGATTTCCTGTCTGAAAAAATAAGGACCATAATATTTCTTTTTGTTGTCTCACACTTCTAGATTTTAAACTTGCTGAAGCAAACGAGTTATCTCTGTGTTATTTTGTTGGGTTTTTTTTTCCTTTGGTAATTGAATCTTGTAGAATCATTCACAATGGAGTAGACAAAGGCCATCTAATCCCTCCTCCTGCTCAGAATAAGGGCAGTGTTCTGCCCTCTAGGCCATTTCCTCATTGTGAGTACTTGTAAGTGAACCAGATGTTTTTCATGTCACCAGTGAAAGGTACTTCTCAAAAATCATGTAAGATTCATTATTTTTTTTTTCTGTTCTTATTCCTTCAGGGAATGATGTACCTGGAAGAGAGGAGACTTGTCCACCGGGACTTGGCAGCCCGCAATGTCTTGGTGAAATCGCCAAACCATGTGAAAATCACTGACTTTGGCTTGGCCAGGCTTTTGGAAGGGGATGAAAAGGAGTATAATGCTGATGGAGGGAAAGTGAGTACTGAACATGTATGGAAATAAATTTGTCATGCTGTGACAAACCTCCTGAACTTTAGGGCCGTGTATCTGCATGGGACTATTATCTCTGTAATATCTATGTCAGTGACACAGCAAAGCTCTGTGACAGCACACATAAAAGCTGCTCATTCTTTGTTCAGCGAGCTTCTCAGGTGCTGAAATAACAATTGCACGAACATCTTTCACACTCAGATTTTGTTCATATGCTCCATTTTGTGTCTTGTACTGAAGACTTCAATTCAGTGACTGATGGATGTTCGAGGGCATTCCTACTGAGCCCGTTTCTCTGCCCAGTGTGCTCCTCAATAACTTGCAGTCCCATTTTCCCAGACAAGTAATTTTCCAGGAAGCAAAAGGTAAGGCCACACAACATGTTTCTATCGGTATCATAAGAGAGTTTACCTCTTCTATCACGCTGAAAGAACCTGTGGATATGTTATGTCTGGCATCCATGTCTCCAATACCATGCTGAATGCCAGGCAACTAAAAGCCAGCTTGAGAATAATTTCTGAAAACAGACATTTACCCCTATTATTTCCAGCATACCACACTACATCCATACAGTGCTTCATCTCATTTCTCTTGCCTTCAGATTAATGCATTATAAAATTCAGAGGGCTGTAAGTACATACTGCTGCTGGCTGCTCCCTAAACATCTTGAAATCTCATATTTCAGTGTCACAGAATCCCAAGGGATTCTGCCTCTCCTGTCATTCTTTCTCCTGGATGTTTGGTTTCCTTTCTGTCTACTTGCTAACTGTGTTTTTCAGTGCTCATTTATGCCCTTGTCTGGGACAAACAGCTGTTGCCAGTGTGCTGTTCTCTGGGATGGGCTGCTGCCTTGTTTGTGTGGTTGCTGCCCTTGGCATCTGCTGCATGGATCACATCAGCAGTTCAGTCACTGAGGTGAAGAGCTTGAGAAGAGTCACTGGTGCATTCCCATTTCCCCATGGAAAGAGGCCTACTGGCAGGGAAGGTGTTTTTCCTGATTCCTTCAGCTCTCTAATCCTGTTTTCAGTTCTCTAATCCTGTTTTCAGAAACCCTTCTGCTTCTTCCCTCCATCAGCCAGTGAATGACAGAAAATGAGTTGATCTGTGCAAAGCAGCTGTTCCTGGCAGCTGTGTCTTGGACTTGTGAGGCCATTCACACTGCTGAGGGCTCTGGAGCAGGATTTACATGTCAGATGTATTGCTTCATTCCAGAGAAGTATTCTGGGAAATCCAGAAGACATAGGCAGCTTCAAGTTGTGTTGAGAGCATACTAAGGGAAATTCAGACTGAGCAATCAAGAAGTTCATCAGGTTGCCCACAGAGGTCATGCAGTTTCCATCCTTGAAGGTTTTCAAGTCCAGAGTTGATAAAACCCTAAGTAACTTGGCCCAATCTCATAGTTGAACCTGCTGTGAGTCTGAGGTGGGACTAGAGGTGTCCTGAGATTGCTTCCAACCTGAGTTGCCTCATGATGAACAAGGCAGCCTTTGCTCCTTTGACAGTTGTTTGACAGATATTTGGAACAACCCAGCCATATTTAATGGGAATTAAAGTAAAGTGGTGCACTTTTGCAGTGCTCACTGTCTTTGCAAGAGCTGAGCTAACCTTATTACAGGGTGCTATTTTTGCCATAACTCTATGGGTTATGCTCATTAGTCAACTTCGTGGAAGGTATTTTCGTAAGGATTTGAATGAAGACACATCCTCTGCTTTTACACCCACTATCTGTTCATATTCTCTCTGCAGTTAAATGTCTCTTTGGTTTATTCCAGTACCTCATCCATAGTTCCCAATTAGAGGCAACTCATACAAGCCTCTGCCAGGTGAAAATCTGTTAAGTGTGTGCCCATTAGATACTGATGGACCGAGCTGGGCCCATCAGGCCAGCTCAGGAATAGGAAACACCATGAATCCCATTTTAGCACAAACTCAAGAGGGTGGACCCTTATGCCAAACTGAGGTTTGGTTTGCCTGCACACCCTTCTCTGTCAAAAGAGATGAGCTTCCCTGAGGGTGATTCACTTCTGACTTGGTTTTAGGAGCAGCTTTTCTCCCTGCAGTACTGATAAGAGAACTGGGACAGCTAAATTCCTAACAAATATTAGGAGTTAGAAATTAAGCACTGTAAGTTCTCCCCATTGCCTGTTTACCCTGATGATGGGGACTATGCAGTATTATGGATGCTGCATTATTAACTTGCCTCATTAGGGAACAGTTGAGATAGCAGCGTCTGGTGCTGTAAACTGTTGAGGCAAAAGAGCTTCTCATTCCACCTTCTCTGCTGCACTTCTCATTTAGGGGAATTGGATGCATTGGTTTGTCCCATCTTTGCACAGGTTTGATGAAAAGATGAGTTGTTCCACTATGTCTGAGTCAATAAAATTAAAATTAAAGTTCTGCAGGTAATCAGTTCATGTTTTTCACCTCCACATGTTTTATGAGGCAAAGACCCATTCCAGAGGGCAGGAAGAGCCATTTCCTCTGCTGGGTAGTGCTGCTTTTTTTATAGGCTTGCAGTTGAAAAAGGAAACAGGAAGGAAGCTGATGTCTTAATGTAGGATCCGTCTGTATTGTTTTAATAATGTATTTCTAAGGGTACCTTTCTCTTGTCTTTCCCTAGATGCCAATTAAGTGGATGGCTCTGGAGTGCATACACTACAGGAAATTTACCCATCAGAGTGATGTTTGGAGCTATGGTAAATCTTCATGTGATGAATTGAAAAATTCGTGTCTTTTAAAGCATTAAACCCAGTTGTGTCACTATGTTAAAGATATTCTCTTTTCCTAAAGGAGTTAAATCCAGTGGGGTTTGCTTTTCTTTGTTTTTGTTCCTTTTTTTCTTTAAATGTGTAACTAGGCAGCAGTTTTTACTGTCTCCTGTGTTACTTCCCTGCTAACTAAAATATATTATCATGGTGTTTCCTGCTGGGATGAGTGCTGTAAGGTCTAGTCTGGTAGCAGTTTGGCTGATTACTGTGACTGAAGAAGGCCTCTTTCAGCTTAGACACACATTCATAAAAATATGGCTGCAGGTCACAATTTCCAGCAGCCTTTGAAAATCTCAACTCCAAAACCCATGAATGTCAAAAGGCATTTCCAGACTTATGGGACTTTCTGTACCTACAGTCAGATAAAAGAGAAATTGTCATAATACAGAGCAAATATGGCAAGAGAAAGAAAAAGAAGAGACAAGCTCTCCAAACTAACTAGAACAAGCATCCATTTAATTTCACAGATAACTTGGGAATTGGTGAGCTACTTCCCCCCCCCCCCAAAAAAAAAAATTGTATTTGAGAAATTAGAGGTTTGTTTAGCGTTGTTAATTGTTATCCAGATGAGCTGCTGTGCCGCATCTGCTGAGATGTCTGCCTCTTTATCTCGTGTAGCTATTACTAATAAAATCATGTATACCTTTATAAATGGCGATTTTCAGCAGTATCTAAAGCTATGGTGTCCTATTTACATTTCCTGTTGCTGTATCATTTTGAACCAAAAGGGTGTACAATTCTAGTAATTACTCACTTTTACCTGTGGGGAGCAGCAAAAGACACTGTTTGCTGGGACTGGTTAGCTGCCCTCTTCTAGTCAGCTGAGAAAAACCTGTGAGAGTTAAACTGATCTTGTAAAGCTGCTCTTTTTCTTCAAATTCTGTATCCTCCGGATCACTTAGAAAAAAATATGCCTTCATTTGTGAAATTCATTTTAAAGGCAGGAAGCCCAGAACATCTATAATCAGAAAGGACAAGACCATAAGCAGTTGACAAGTAATAGTTATTGAATATCAACAAGGAGGTGAATGAGTGTGAAATAAATATTTGTTTTAGTCATATGGTAATTTTGCTCATCACCTTTCACATTAGCTTGACAGCTGGAAAAATACGGTAATAACCTGGAGGTGTGTTTAAAATAACCAAATAAAAACTTTAGGAAACTGGGGTGAGAGCAGGATTTTCAATATTTAAGATTTTGTTTGGGGACAAATTCTGTTACTTATGATATATGATCTTTATTTCCAGCTCCGAAGCCAAGTCCTATGGCTTTTTAAAAAGAGAATCTTGGGTTTGTAGCACAGCACTATCATAAACTCAAATCCATAACGTGATTTAAGGAAAAAAATAATATAAGTGCCTGTGAATGATTTACAAGGCAAAGACAATGATATAATGTTAGTCAGTGCTGTACTTGTGTGGGAAATTGATGCTCTAAGTTAGGGAACATCTGCATTTTTTCCTCTTAAAATAATAGAGTACGTCAGCCATTCATTTCCCGTTTTGATGTGATAAAAGAGTGTGATGCATCCTTTTGTTATTTCATACATTTACTGTACCACTGTTCATCTCAGACCTTTCTCCTTTGCCTCACTACTATCATGCTGCTTTTTACATCATTTTTGCAGTAAAAATGAGGGAAGTTGCTTTCGAAGATTAACACAAAGTGCTGTTTGACCATTTTCCAGTGTTTTTTTAATGGCAGATTGTCGTGGTTTAAGCCCAGATGGCAACTAAGCACCACGTAGTTGCTCTCTCAACACCCCATTTCCCTGCCAGACCAGACTTCAGTGTTTTCACAGGCACTGGTAAAGAAGAAGAGATTGCAGTCCAGAACTGGGCCAGAAGACTGAACTGTAAGGGAAACTGAGTAGCATGACCTCAAATATTGACACTCTTTTTTTTTTTTTTTCTGTCTAGGAGTCACTATCTGGGAGCTTATGACCTTTGGTGGGAAGCCATACGATGGAATCCCAACTCGGGAGATCCCTGATCTCTTGGAGAAGGGGGAGCGTCTGCCCCAGCCTCCAATCTGCACTATTGATGTTTATATGGTGATGGTGAAGTGTGAGTAATTGTAACATTTCATATCCCTGTGCTCGCTGATAGAGGGACACTGGTTTAGAACATTTTGTGTCTGCTGTGTCCGACAGTGCTGGGGAATAGGACAGGTTGCTTCAAAACAAAAGCTTCCCAAGACACTGTAAATTCCATTTAAATGCTATATGCTCATCTTTTGCAATTGCAGATGATGCAAATTTATCTATGAAGGGCCAAGTTAGCTCAGCTTCTTATGACTGTCAGATGGTATCTCATATTCTTGCTGTGAAGTCAAAATTCTATGCTTGTGAACCCTTGTCATTTGCATGACAATTAATTTTTATGTTAAAAAAGATAGTATTATAGGTAATTATGGTACGCTGATACCCAGCCAGTGAAGGTTGTGAGGAGGAATGCTCGTTCCAAATATTGAGGAAAGAAATTGCAAAGGTTTTATTGTTAGTAACAAGAATTAGGATTGCAATAGTAATAATAAAAAGTAAAAGTAATAGAAGGAATACTACAGAGAGGTTTACTTTTTTATCATTCTTAGTCCAGTACAAAAATTTATGAATATTTTTACTTTAGCAGAAAAGGAAAACCATCTGCACATGATTTCTTCTACTCTTTTATCTCCAAGATACCCTCACTAGTGACAGTATCCTCCAAGGTTATGCTTCTAATTTAAAAAGAATTAGAAATATCTCTCTGATGTTTCTGGCTTAATTTAAGTAAGATTAACATACAGACATCTCATCCATCTTATATACTCCTTTCCCTTTTGCACTGTACACAAAAGCAGTGAAAAAAAAAAAAGAAAAAAACCTAGAAGAGGTAAATAAAATATTTTCTGGAAACAGTTGTAGTGTACATGCAGGTGTGGGAGTTGTCTGAACAGTGCAAGGGATTCATGTTGATTGAGTGCAGAAATGTCCCATCTGGTGAGATTTCTAATAAGCATGAGACAAATCTCAGTGGACAAAAGGAAGCCCTAGAGGATGTGGTGCTCTGGGAGATGAAAGGTTACAGCTTAATGCACAGACTGTAACGTTTGTGTGAAATTCATTATAAGTTTAGTAGCTTTCTTTTTCCCTTGTTGGTCACTCCTTTGGCTAAATAACACCTAGGAGATAAGGCCTGCTCCCATTAGCACACCTGGAAAGAGGTAACGTGCTCTTGGGAAGCTGCTGATAGGATCTTCCATTAGAAAAAAATGACAGACAGAAACTAGTTGCTGGTGGTGACTGCCTATATTACCTGCTTGTTTTGCAAAAGTTATTAGCAGGGATTGAGAATTGTTGTTCCTAATGAATATTTCTTGGAGAGTGAAGGACAAAGGAATCACCCTTTATTGATAATCTCTAGTGCCTCGTGTGAGGGCTGTGCTCATGATGCAGACAGGTGAAAGGCAGATGTCAGGTCAGTCCTCCTGTAGATCTGCTGAGCAACTCTTTAATCCAAGTCACTGTGGGACAGGACATCAGTTAAACTGTAGAAGTAACTTGGTAGTAAATCCACTAGACTCTGATGAGATCAGATTCATTGTATTAGAGGTTGGACACATCCTTAATAAAAGATAGTCAGTGCTGACATCTAAATGGGCAAGAGAGAGAAAATTGCAAGGAGTTGTTGCTGTCTCTGGGGCAGAGAGGAGCTCAGCAAAGTAAGAAAAAAATCCACACAGTAAGGAACAATCTAGTCTGGCCAAACGTAGGTGTTTTCCATTTTATGCACTGTAGAATTCTAGCTTTCCATTTTTCTGGGGTCTTTATTGCAACTTTTCTTTAGGCTGGAGCTATCAAGGACTTCAAACTTGTGCATTTTTAAAAACTGAATGATTTCTTCCCTTGACGGTTACCTCTTTTCTTTGTCATCTATCATCTGTCCCCAGGCTGGATGATCGATGCTGACAGTCGGCCAAAATTCAAGGAGCTGGCTGCTGAATTTTCTAGAATGGCTCGAGACCCTCAGAGATACCTGGTAATTCAGGTAAGCAAGTGTACAACATCACAGGGGGCCAAAAAAAATACTCTGTCTGTGAAACCTTAGGGGGTGTTGCCTTTGAATCTCTTGAAGTTCAAAATGCTCTTGAACTTAAAGCAAACAGTGACCACAGTATTACACTAGCATGAAGTAGAATAGCCAGTGTCAGTATCTCTAAAACAATAGTATTAATAATACAGTAATCTGAAATTCTCTTCCTAAGCTTGTATTTATTAGCACATATACAAGAACTGGCTTTGCAGGCTGCCCGGTGCTTTGCATTTTCTCATCAAACTGGGGACAAGTTTTGTCCGCTGATGGACAGTGCGTCTGTCTTTAGACATAGGACTTGTTGGCTCTACAATTGATCAGGCTGAATCTTGGAGGATTATCCTGAAAACACTTTTCCCTGCACTGCTGAGACCACAAGAAAGTTTCTTTTCATAGCCTAAACATGAAGATTTCTCAGAAGACAGAGAGTTCTGTCACACTGGTACCTCTCACTCTGGAGAGAAGCTTCTCTCTCTGTTCTCCTTAGGCTGTGTGGACTGTAGGCTTCACATCCCTGTGACAGAGCCACACCAGCATGGTTCATCCCATAGAACTGCACTGTGCCAGCAGTGTCCCTTGAGTCCATCAAGCTGGAGCTGTGTGTGACTGAGCAGAGGTGTGCGCCCTTTCATGCCTTCTGTGGAAGCCTAGAGTTCTGCGTGTGTGTTTTTGACAGCTCAGACTCAAGCCACAGAAAATGCATCTAATTGCTGAGGTCCTTAGGTGGCCTCAGTGTGCGAACAGTTCAAATGAAAATGAAAACTAAAGAGAAGTAAGGTGATGGTGAAATACCAGAGACCAGAGCACGGGAATGCTTTGATCCAAATAATGATTCTCTGGTGCTGTTCTCTTATGCCATATCTGCTCCATACCATGGAGCACAGGGCAGAAGTGCATCCAGCTGGTCCTCAGTTTCACACTGATGTAAGATTTCCTAGTGGAAGAGCCTCCAGAAGCACAGTCACTGCCACTTTGTGTCGCCTGATTGCCTCTGAATGTACTGCCAGTCTCACTGAACGGTGTTTCATTTCATCGTGTAGATGCACTAGACAACTCATGGTGTGTTCCTGCACGGTGGGGAACGCACGCTGCTCTCCCATCTTCAGCTGAAGTAAAACACAGTTTGAAAGTAACGTACTAGTTAAGAGGATTTGTGGTGCTGAATGTGGAATTTCCTTAGCAGTACTCCCCACTGTGATGAATTGTAAATTCAGCAGATGCAAGTGACTCTGGAAAAATCACTTTGATTAAATGACTTCATTACTCCAAATACTTCTTCCCTCCCTTTCTCCTCCTGCTCTTCCCTCCCCCATTGCATTGTTTGGTGGGTGTTATATCCTGTGAGGCTCCTCTCCAATGCTCCTTGCAGGCAATACAGGCTCTGAGCTTCTGGAGGAGACACCAGGGTAACTCCACTGCATTGGTATCTCTGCCATCATGACTCCCCATTCCTCCCAATGCAATCAAGAATGACAAGCTTCCTACTGAGCTTTTAAACTTCTCTGAATGCACCCTACAGCACAGCCATTATTCCCAGCTTTATTCCACATGGAACATTATAGTTCTTAAGGAGTGGGAGAGAATTCTTTAAACATGCAGTGAAGTTTAGCATTGTTTCTATGGTTTCTTAAGTGTTTGGGTTATGGGCTGCCTTTTGTGATGTTTTGTGGCACCAAGCAAAGTGCAGCCTAGATTTGCCTCTCCAGCTTGTAGGTAGTGTTTCAATACAAACACATATTTCTGTTGTTGTCTGGTTTGATTTTTATTGGGTTTAGCTCTGTTATATTTTGCAGAACTTTCCATATGGATGGAGCAAAATTTATCCTCAAAATCCCTAAAAATACAAACAAAAGTAAAGTAAATACCCAGATGCACCAGTTTCCATGCTTTCCTCACCTCTCCCTATTTCAGCCTAAATAGCTGAGATATTTCATAGAATCACAGAATATGCTGAGTTGGAAGGGACCTACAAGGATCATCGAGTCCAACTCCTGGCCCTGCACAGGACCAGCCCCAAGTCTCAACATGTGCCAAAGAGTATCATCCAAATGCTTCTTGAACTCTGTCAGGCTTGGTGCTGTGACCATGTCCCAGGGGAGCCTGTTCAGTGCCCCACCACCCTCTGAGTGAAGAACCTAATATCCCACCTAAATCTCTCCTGACAACTTCGGGCCATTCCCTCGGGTTCTGTCACTGGTCACCACAGAGGAGATCAGGGCCTGCCCCTCCTCTTCCCATCATGAGGAAGTTGTAACTGCAGTGAGGTCTCCCCTCAGTCTCCTCCAGCTGAACGGACCAAGTGCCCTCAGCCTCTCCTCATAAGGCTTCTGCTCCAGGCCCTTCACCATCTTCATTGCCCTCCTTTCGATGCTCTCTAATAGCTTGTATACCATATCTTATCTGTACTTCACAAATATGTCAGAACTTGGATCAGAAACTGAGCTTGTATCAGAAAAGGAGAGAAGAAAGAATAAAAGCTGGACCACAAGAATGCCAAAATGGCTTTGCTTGATTTATGCAGTTATTCCATTTCTGTCATTGTATTCCAGTTAAAAAAAAAAAAAAAAAATCAACAAATTATGTGGATGTGGTGCTTTAGAACAAATAAAACAGCATTTGTGGTCCCTGCAACCTGGCTGCCAGGGCATGAAAGAGGCTGAAGGAAAGGCTGTTTGGGAAATTAATCCATCTGTTGACATTTTTCCTCTCTCAATATAATCTGTTTAGGGAGATGATCGTATGAAGCTCCCAAGCCCTAATGATAGCAAGTTCTTCCAGAACCTTCTTGATGAGGAAGACCTGGAAGACATGATGGATGCTGAAGAGTATCTTGTTCCTCAAGCCTTCAACATCCCTCCTCCCATCTACACATCCAGGACAAGAATTGATTCCAACAGGGTAAGAGCAAGCTTTGACATAAAATATTTGCTAGTATAAAAGCACAAGTAGAGATTTAAGTTACTCAGGCCAGCGCTGCTTTGGGAATTACAAGCTCCCATTGGAAAGAGAGTGGCTATAAAATGTTGTCATTGGGTTCCCTGTTCATTGTGCCTCAGTGAATTCTAAATTAATAGCTCAGCCTTGAGTGAACAAAGGCTCGACTTGGGCTGCCTCTCCTGAAAGCACGGCTGAGGCTCGTGAAGTCAAGCAGTGTTGTTTCTTCACTGCAATGGGCCAGGAAGTGCACAGCCCTCATGCCCCCAGCCCTGCTGTCCTGTTGTCTTTACAAGATTGGCACTGATGTAAATGAGGGCAGCTAGAATAGATTTAGATAATGCTGCTTTTGTGTCTGCAGCCAGATTTCAGACCCAGCCGCTTTTCCCATCTGTGTGTGATGCTTTCATGGCCCTCTTCCACCAATGTGTGTTTCTGCTGAGCAGGTCACAGATATCAGCGTGCTGGTCTTCGTAACATCCCTGTCAGGGGGAGCTGAGGCACAGAGAGTGTTCAGGTGGAATTTAGCTCAATAACTAACCATCTAAGGGATATAGTCTAAGCTCTTCACCTAGCCTTCATTTCGTGTCATTGGAGTAGCATGGGTACATCCGGTGGGTGATTATTGCTGCCTGCCTTGGACATTTACAGTGGCATAAGTAACATTCTAGAGGTGTCTTTCTCTATCCACTAATTACTGGCAGCTGCAGAGCAGTCTTAGAGCTGGAGTGTGATCTCTGGTGAGTTGGATTCTGTCCTGCGTGCCTTCAAGGCCTCGGTGCCACAAGAGCCCTGCTCCAGGTGGGGAGCCGAGGTCAGGTCTCTGGAATTTATCTTCACTCCTCAACAGCCTGCCCACAGCTCTGACCTCTGCCTGTTCCGGTGCTTGGCTCCATCCTTTTAACAGTTTAGGTGCCATCTCTCCTCACAAAACTAAGAGATGGGGAAATGCATTACTAATGTGAGGGCATTCACATGGGCATCAGGTGTATTTAGTAATTAGGGACTTGTTTTCTCTCCAGGCTCCTTTCAGTGGAAAATCACAGTTTAAATACTAAATATAGTATCTTTGACATGTTGGTGTTTATTCCTCATGGTTTAGAAACCCTTTGGAGCTCCTTACATAGTTCCAAGTTCATACTTTGGTGTGAACTGATTACACCATGTGAAACAGGAAAGAGGTGAGTGAGTCAAGAGTGTATAAGCTGAGTCAGTATTGAAGGTCTTACCCTCTCCTGAAATTATCAGTGGTTTTCTGGAATAAGGAAGAGAAAATCTGATCTTAAATAATAGTCATTTCTTAAAGAAACTGCTACTGTTTTAAAGACAAGGACACTAGAGAGGTCTGGATTTATGTAGCATTTCTCCTGTATCACTGGAAGGCAGTGAAGGGGGGATGATGCAGGATTTAGCAATAAGCAGGAAACTTCTTCTTTATGGCAACAAGATTTAATTTTTAGTGTTGATGTCGATCTGAAATAAATCAGGTTTACTCCTGGCTTTCTCTGGAGAGGTTCTATTTCCTTTGCTTCTGAGAAAAGAAGGAAACCACAGCACTGACCTTTGAAAGGTACTCACTGTCACACTGATGCAAAACACTGTGGCTTCGTCTGACACGGTGGAGCGCTGCAATTTGCACCAACATAGTGTTGAGAGAGCAGAGTCTGACATATTAGGTTTGTTATATTCATCTCACTCCCATATTTTCTGTAAAGACTGAGGTTCATTCAGAGGAGAAAGGATTATAGGAAAATGTACTTGCCTTTTCAACAGTCCCTTTTGCTTTACATCTTTGGTCCCAGGTGAGCAGAGGAGTCCACTAGAGCTGAGGGAATTAATTCCAACAAAAATCCTAGAGTAAATATTCTGAAAGATTTATTTAAAATAGGTTGTTGGGACGGCCAGTGTGCTCATTGGGATATTCATGGAATGCAAACACAGGCATTTATTGTTATTATTCTTCACTAACATTCTGCAATTCTTAAATGTACTGCTAGTGTTACCATAGAGGGGTGCACCTAGATTGCAGGAAGGCCACAGCACCGTGTTCCTGGAGGGGCTTGGGGTCAAGCTGAAAGCCCTGTAGGATCATAGCACTTCTGGTTTCCTTTGCAGAGAGGTACTTTGTGGAGGTAGTACATTTGTTTCCTCTCAGTGCAAAAAGCTATGTACCTGTCTGTTGTTTTTGTGAAGCACTCAGTTTCTTGTTAACTATTCTTTTAGTGAAGATTCATGTTGATTTAAACAAAATACACAATAGTTCCTTTCAGGTAATAGTGCATCTGTTGTGCATAGTTCAGTACAGATGGGTGTCAGCCACAGGAATCACATGGAACTGAAATTCTGTCAGAACTCTCTACCTGCAGTTGTCTGATTCTATCTTGGTGTTTCCTTTGGATAGTTTTTGATTTATGCTTGTTTAGTGTACTGCATATTAATACTCACAAACTCATTATGGTGCTGCTGCAGCCATAGATGCCAAATGAATTGATACAGCTTTGGTAGTTTTTGCTCACTGTGTCTGGCAAATTGCACTTTATGGGGAGATTGTGAGGCAGTTTGGTGAAGGAAAATGCAGACAGGAGCTACATGATCTTCATGTCATTTTCAGAGATCAGAAGCATGAAAGATACCGTATTTCCTATCTTAGCTGTTCCAGTGGCAGTTTCAGTGGAGGAGTCGGTTATATGATGGCAGGGCATTGTGCTCCTTCTCTGAGGGCATTGTACTGACAGCTTTAGTTCAAAGTTCTAGCAGTATGACTGGAACATTCCAACATGGCAGTATGTCTGGCTACAGGGGACAGAAGTCTGCAGAAAGAAAGCAGGGAGATCATGTAGCTCCTCACATTTGAGCTTAGAAGACAGGGAATGAAGGAGGAGCAGGAGTATCTACTTTCTCAGGAAAGCTCTGAAGTTCCTCTAGGGCGGCCTCAGGACTAAATCCTTGCACTTTGTTGCCTGGGAGAGGCACCACTGAATGAGGCTTCATTAAAACACTGCCTGCCTTCTCACTCCCCTGTGAAAAAAAAAGTTATTTGGATGTGAATTAATAGCACAGAGCTTCAGCCCATAGAAAGAAGACTGGAAAGAGGGAAACCTTTTCATGGAGTTTCAAGCTCCCTGGGAAGCATCACATCCTCCTTCCTCCAAGGATTACAGAGATTTATGAAGCTGCAAGGCTCAGATACAGCTTCAGCATTTCCATCACACCCACACTGGCTTCATATTAGCCCATCCTGTGGACCTTGCTGCTGGGAGCAGAAACCCACACAGGGTCTGGCCCATAACAGTGGCCTCTGCTATGAAGTCCAGTCTAAGACTGCTGCAGCTTTTAAATAAAAATTAACATCCTAAGCTAAATTGAATTCTTTCATTGGATCTGAAACTCTTCAGTTGCAATTTCAGCTCTTTGGCTTTTTCCAGTTTTTATTTTTTGCTGTCTAGGGATACTCGAGAAATATGGAGTTTTAGACGCTCTGTGCTTCTGAGAGATAAGCTGAATTCTCGGCAGTGTTTCCATGAGCACAGGAACCCAGCTTGTGCTCAAGTGTCCTACATTCACATCCATTAGATGATTCATTCAGGTATTTGTAACGAGTACTGTCCTGTGTACACAGAGATAATACTAATACAGAAAGCACTCTGTGTACCCCATGATGCCTTTAGCTCTAAATCTTTGGCTAATTCCTGCTGAAAACTGTCTATACTGTTTATTACTCATGGATACTGTCCCTCCAATTTTATTCCATGCACTGTAGATCATGCAAGCATCTGCCAACCCTGCAATTAAATATCAAGCAGGTTTTTTTCAGAGATGTCTAATCCATATGTCCAAGGAGGCTATCCTGCTTGGCTAAAGTGGACTGTGTCACACCAAAAGCCAGTTTTCAGGTCTCTGAGCATTATTTGGTGTGCCTTAGGTCTGGTGGTGCTGCATGGCTGAACATGTGGATATGACTGTGGATAAAAAGATTATTCCAAAGAGAAATCAGGGAAAAAGTTATCTGTGTGATTCATTTGTTCTGGCTTCTACATTTGAAAGGTAGCCTTTTTCAAATCACAAGGCAACAAAGGAGATGGTTGGTAGGTGATTTTCAGATGTGTTTCACATCAGTGTGGTGTATGGCATCTTTCCTTCCCCAGCTTATCACAGACAATAGGGACTGTTCACCCAGTGGGATCACTACCAGAATTAAGTGACTTTTATTAGACTTTCTGTGAAAGGGCTGAATTTCCTAGGCACCTGCTTGTAGTGCTCCAGTGGCAGATCAGATCTGCGGTCTAATATGATCTCCCTCACATACTGAAATACAACAGGCTGTAAGCTGTCTTCATTTACAGGTGGAAGGAGGGATTTTGGAGAGCAGTCAGGGAGGCCCTTCCCGGAGTGTCAGCACAGCTGGGCTAGTGTGGGAGGTACTGCCAGCTGCAGGTGAGGAGAGCCAGCAGTCGCTTATACAATCCTTTCCCTTGGCAAAGCAGGCAGTAGGAGGGAGTCCTGATTTGACCACGATTCACCTTTGTCCAGGCCTTTAGTAGCACCTGCTCCCCATTTCTTTTTTTGTAAGCAAAGGCAGCTAAGTGTTCCTGCACAAGCTCTCAAGGTAAGTTATTTCTCCAGGGGTGTCCTGGCCACATGGGACTGATGGCAGTAAAACTGCTTCATCCTAAAGTCATTACAAAATTTGTGTGAAGAGATATCAAGGCTGGATGGGGCCATTGAAGCACTTTGTCCAACCTTCTGGCATAGCATAGCCCAGAACCTCTTGTCTCCTAATTTCTGAATCAAGTGTAAAAATTCTGTTTGAGGTGGCGTTTGTCTTTTAGAAAGATTGTCTTAACTGTATCAGGTAGGATGGAAAATACATCACAGTGTAGAAAAGTCTCACTGGGCAGTGAATGCTGACCTTTTAGCAGGGTTTGGACCCTGTTTTTTTCTGCTCTGCACCCTTTTTTGTGCTAGATTTAGAGAGCTGCCGCTTAACAAAAACCTCTTCTGCTTAAAGGGCTGAATAAGATAGTACCATTGGTATGTTTGCTGTTAGAAGATTACAACAATTATCTTTTCATGTGGTTTGTTCTTGGTGTTTGCAACCCTTCTGCTTCTGCAGTATCTTCCCAAAACTAATATGACCAAATCTCTTCTTAAATTTGATGCCTATTACTGCAGTCTGACAGTTTGTGGGCTTTTTTATTTATTTCTGTCCAATTTCATTAATTCCTTCTCCTTAAGAGGTGATAAAAAAATTTCTGAAAATCTTAGTAGTAATTTTTTTGCCTCTCTATTAGCCTCTGCCACTTCCTTATGCAAGTGTTGCAATGAAATCTCCAATGCCAGAATGGATAATCTTGTAAATTAACTAGACATTGCTTCAAAATATTTTATAATGTCTCAGTTTATTAACTAACAGTATATTAGCTCTCTTGCTTTTTGAAAAACTGCTAGTTAGGAAAGTTTACATGAAGCCTTTCTGTATGACTTCTGTCGAGTACTACATTTTGTATTTTTCTCGTAGAGTCTTGGCAACTGGCTGCATTTACTGCCTTCAGACTTTTAGGGTAATTCTGGAAGTCCTACCAGACCCTCTTTCAAGATCTCTAATTCCAATTTTCTGCTTTCCTAAGTTTTAACGACATCCTAGTGGTAGGAGGCTCTTCTCCATTCTGCTCTGCCTTTTACATTAAGCAGTTCCCAGTGGATGTTGTGGTTTTTTAGTGTCTGGTAGACCACCACAAGTATTTTACCTGCTGTAATTTTTTTCTTCTGGAAAATTCCTCTTTGTCTGTTTCTAGCCCTTGTTGGAACTGTGGATAGCATCAGACCATCTTTGTCCATGAAAACCAAAAGGTAAACCCAGACTAATATTAGTCAGCCTAATTTCATTACTCAGGGTGAAGAAGTAGCGAGAGTAAACATACAAAAATACACTGTAAAATACATTACATGAAAAATTATTTCAGTCTTAATAATTTACATGAAAAAGGAAAGCTTCTCACAAAATATGTATATTTAGAGCATGAGTATTTAAATACCTTTTTAAAATGTGCTAAGTTTGCCAGAGGAGGGGATAAGAAAATTCAGATGGAGGACTCAAACAGAATAGATGATGCCCAGCTTTTCACAGAGATTTCTTTGAAAGTACTTTATGGCAATTAGTTTCTTGCTTTGAAGCCAGGCCAGCTGAAATCAGTGGTGTCTCTCAAGGAGTAAGCCCTTCTTAGCCTGAACTGATTATCAGGACCAACTTGTTGAATTGCCTCATGGTTTTGCAGGTTAAGTGCCTTAGAACAGGATTTTTTTAATGTGTTGGCTATTTTCTCTTGCGTTCAGGCATATAGATTTAGAGTCAGACTTCCCTAAAGTACTGGATGGAATTTTGGTTTCTACAAATTTAATATGTATTTAGTAACAAATCTCCCCACCCCCACCCCACCCCCCACAGTACTTTCTGCAAGTTACCATTCAGTGGAACTAGTGGAAGAAACTGTAGCTGTGCATTGCTTCAAATCTTGATGTGTGAGATGTAAATTCATTGAGCTTTAATATAAACTGGTTTAAAATCAGGCAGCATCTGCTTAATCCATGAATAGCTGCTGGCTGTGTTAACAGTCGAGAGAGCTCGCAGCTGATCTATTTTCTTTTCTCTCCTGAAAAGAAAAAGTCAATAGATATAAAAAGAGTAAGTAATAAATATTTCTACACTGCACTGATGAGGCATTCTTGGAAAACAGCAAGCTAAACAACTCTGCATAATTCAGTAGATGGAAAAGTGGACTGAGAGTCAGGAAATAATTATGAGAGCTGGGAGAAAATTTTCCTTCTGTGACAAGATGTGAAGCAGAAATTTTTAGTGGAAAACATCTGTTTGTGAGGATTCGTCTTTGTGGTTTTCTTAAAATATTAAAATTATACAAGGGGCTATGATTTGAAAATGCACCTGGAACGGCTCCAGGAAGTTATCATTTAAACATCTGTCTGTCTATGATGGTTGGGAGTGCTGTCCTCAATGTCCCACAGCAGTGGGACTCCTGGGATAATCTGTGGCTGTGAGGCAGCAGAAGGACTCCAGAGCAACCTATGCCAAATACTGTACTTTCTAAACATACATGCAGTGGAGTTGAATGACAGCACAGCCTAAAAAATGGCCTTTGTTAGCCAAAGTAGAGTCTGAATTTCTTGTTAAATGCTGTGAAAGGGGAGGGAAAAATAATTCTCAAAGCTATAAAAAGGCTCTCCAAAAGATGCAGTGGGGAGAAGTGGGAGAAGGCACAGATGAAGTTTAGATTTAAAATGTTAAAAAATGATTATTTTATCCAAATCAGCTGGATGGTTAGTTCTTTTGGAGTATTACTGCTACCAGAACCTCAGCCCTGCTCTAAATCAACCCAGCATTTCATCAAGAAGCCTATTCTTTGCTGTAAGAGACCAAGAGTGCACAATTATGGGTTTCTTTTCCCCCTTGCATAATAAAATGGGGAGATTATCATCAAGTTTCTATTCAGATTTTAGGAAGGCTTTTTTATTTTATTTTTAAAACCCATCTTTGTCTGTAAGAGCTCCCTGTTCAGGCCAGCATGCTGTAATGATTACTGCTGTAAAGGCTTCAGTGGAGATGTGCTCTATTTCATTCTCAATGAGGGTTGATGGCATTTTGAGAGGCTCAGAATATCCTTTGATTACTGTATAATACAGACTGAGGGAGATGGCAGTGCAGCGTGCACACAGGAGGGGGCTGTTGCTCCCAGGATGGCTCATCAACTTTCTTTTGTGCTTTTTTTTTTTATTATTTTTTTCTCTTCCACAAATCACGGCCGCGTTGTGCTTTTGGTCCCATGCCCCATCCTCTCTCTGTTTTGGGATTTGAAGCTTGAGGTTTGTACAGAAAAGGAGCTGCTGTTGCTCCTGTGTTTTGGACAGGTGCTGCAGCATATGAACAGGAGCAGTGCCTTGACCCCTCTCTCCCACAGGGAATTGATAGAATAGCTAGGAAATACTAAGTTGTCCCTTCCAAACTGTGGGGAACCGGCCCAGTGTTAGAAGCTGCCATTCACTGTAAAGCATCTTGGAGACTGTATTAAAAAGGAGTGACAGAAAGCTCGTCACGGGTGACAGGAAGGATATGGGAGTCAAGGAGATGGGAAGGGAAAGATAGACACGTGCATGCTGTCTCCTTTCCTGCTTTCCTATCTGACACTCATGGTGCATTAACACAAAATAATCGGGAAAGGAATCCTTGCATCTTCATACTTGTATCATGCTTAGATCAAATTGCATATCGTGCCAGCTGAAATCTGTTTGCCAGCCCTTCTGATGGGCAGAAGGATTAAGATTTCTGGGGTCTGGAGAACAGGGGGTTTCCAGGGAGAGCTTTTGATGCCATATAGCAGGATAATCTTTTATGCCCATCCCAGGTATAGGAGATGAGTCTATGTAAAAGCATTTCACCTTGCTTCCCTATCAGTGTGCCTGGATACTGGGGTTTGTGCCCAAATTGTGCATCTCTTAAGAGGTTATTTTCATTGGTGGTCTTGTCATCTTTTACTCCTTTACTTGGTGAAGTATTAGACTCTACATGGTTTATGTCTGGTATTTCCCAGTAACAACACAGGAAATACTCTGCAGTATATGGGTTTGTTCATTCTCATACCACTATGCCAGGTTTATTAGGCATGTTTTGTTTGTGGTATATGCCATTCACTGTCCACAGTCCAGACTAAATTACTGCTAGAAGGCTGTATTCAGGTTTGGATCTCCCACTGCATATGGACTGCTCTAAGAGAGTTTATAAGAGAGACTCTTTCTCTCTTATAGGAGACAAAAGTGTGCAAGAGAAAGTTGGAATGACTGATCTGAAGCTATGAAGTCAGTGAGTACTGCCCAGGTGGCCAGTGAAACACTCATACTGATTTTGAACAAGTTCAGGGATGTCTTAAGCCCAGCACACCACCAGGATGTGGTCTGGCACATCCAACCGACACAGGCAACCTGTGGGAACTGAGTTAGAGCTCCAGCTGTCTTGAAATCTTACCTGTCCTCTGGCAAACAGCAACCAGAAAACACTTAGGTACAGAAAAGTCTTATTCATTGTTTCTTCTATTTATGTTTTCCCTCGCTTATCTTAACTGGATGTTTTATGTCTCGATTGTAGAAGAAGCAACTGTTAGAAACCACAGCCAACACTTAGCACAGCGTGGTTCTTACACTGGTTTCTGTATTTGTTATCAACGTTCAAGGTAAAACATGTAGATGTATTTTGAGAAAGGTTAATGCTGGAAAAGTGACTGGAACTTCATCATTTCCAATAAAGATTCATTGATGCCCAGTGGAACTTTACGGGCATTAGAAACTAAGGGCATGGTAAATTGTTTTATAGCTACTGTCCACAACCTGTGTATATTATTCCTGCCTTTTATTTTTATTGTTCAGTAATAGGCTGTCTATGGAAAAATGTATATCATGTCCTCTTGCATTAACTCAGGTGTGCCACTTTGCTCTCTGTGTCCCTGAAATAGGTGATGTAAGAGGTACAGACACACACATCCAGTTTCAGAGCATGCTCTGGCTGTTCTGTGTGTGCTGAAATGCTGCAGGGTGCCAGCAATGACCTGCACCTGCCGAGCCATGGTGGCAGTGACACTGATGGGAATTTTCCTCCATCATCCTAGAGGAAAGTGCTCAGTGGAGAATGGAGTTTCCTTGAGAATGGTCAGGAGCCCTGGCTGAACAAAAGATTGAGCATGAGGAATGCCAGACTTGTGTCAGTGTGAGCTGTAGGGATGGACATGGTTGAACTGTAAGGGCCCAGGGAGGTATCTAATCCTTTATTTTTATATACAGCCCTTTTCTGAGCAGGGGCTGGGACCAGAAACCCCCAGAGGTCAGCAAAGCCTTCTAGCAATTACTATACTAATAGCATTTCATTTCTGTTTAACATTACACAGCCATATCATGGTGTGTGTTTTTTCTTTCCTTTGATTTTCATCTCAGACGTGTTTGCTGGGGGCTCTCTGGAGCAGGGCAGAGTAATCTGTTAGTTCTGTGATCAGATGGAAGCAGGACTGCACCCAGGCAGGGATGGCTTTTCTTCTGAGGTGGTTGTTCCTATCTGAATTTCAGTTCATTGAAATTCTACTCTCTTGGAATGTAGCTGGAGTTTGCCTGGGGCTGGTGGGACAGCTCTGTGTTGTGGACTTTGCCTGTAGCCCCACCAAAGCACCCCAAACATTATTCAGATCCACTCACATAAATGAGCCATCCTCCTTCGTAGAGAACTGCTGGAATTTTGGTGCTTGCAGCACGATCTGCTCAGCCTGGCATTGTAGGATGCTGTGGTTTGGTGACTTGAGCCTGGATTCTGCCTTGGTTTGAAATCAGGAAAAGAATTTCTAGGGAAAGGAGGAAAGTGAGTTATTTCTGGAGACACACAGCCCAGAACTGAATTGCTACAAAGAAGTGTTGCAGAGTTTGATCAAAACAGATAATCACTGCGTTGCCTGAGGCATGGACTCTGAGACTGAACAGGACTCGTGAAGAGCAATCCATGTGAGAAGGTGGGAGTGTTTTACTCCTGCTTTAAGGTTTGGTCTTTTTTGCATACAGGAGCAGAAGGAGAGTGAAAGAGAGCTTGGTTTCATGCAGATAGGAGCAGTATCAGAGTAGGTTCAAATGTGTGTGTGTGTGTACACTGATGTTGCCTTTCCTTTAGTGAAAAAAAATCTTTCAGTCCTACGAGCTTAGCAGGCTGTTTAAGAACAAGAAACAGCAATATGTGCAACCCTGTTCAAATGTGTCTGCACATCGTGGTGAATGACAAGGAAAACCAGCTCTGCAGCAGCTGTGGGGGGGGTGTTGGGAGTCTGTGCCAGCCTGCAAAGTATGGGGGGACCAGATCATGCTGTAAATAAAGTCCTGGTTTTTTCTATTTAATGACAGTCCTGTACCACCCATTGCCCAGCAGCAGCAGCACCACACCACTGAGTACCTTCAGCATTTCTTCCACCTGAAATGTGCCGTGGGTGCAGCTTTGAAGGCAGCTGTGGTCAGCTGAGGTGGGATGAGCCATAGCATGGGCAGCAGGACAACCACAGCTCTGGGTGCCAGGCTCAGGCATGGTGCTAGACCCAGATGGAGAGAGACAAGGCAGAGGCATATTCACACAGCTACATGAGTGGCAGGACCCAACATGGCTTTGATTTCATTACAGTCTAACAAACAGCTAGAAAATATTATGTCTTCACTATAAAGAAAGAGATATTTACCTTTGGGAAATTTGAGGAGCAAGGAATTGGAAAATTAGATTAATAAATAGCAAGCAAGAACACAAGCCAATCTTCACAGAAGTGTTGTTTACTGCTCTTTTATCAGGCTCATTTTACACAAACGTAAGCTGTTACAACAGCTGATGTGTCGCTGTTGTTTCATACCAGAGGGCCTCAGAAAAGGCTTAGCAGGACAGAAAAGGCTTAATGGGACATTTTCTTGAGTTTTACCTTTTCTCCCCATTGTCATGTTTTTGCCTAATATTCAATCATGGTGTAAAGAATGAAATCTTGGGTGTTGCTGATGAGGGCTTCTCATGGGCCCTTAAAAATCTGTGGTTCTTTTTGGACCGTGCTGAGAGTTTCGGTGTCGATGGATGTGTGCACTCCACAGCTAGTGGATATAACACACATTACGCTATCAAAAGGGAGTCAGTATTGATTTATTTTATTTTTTTAAAGTATGCAAGTTGAGGCTTTTTAAGTAGGCTTATGTAATGAGGTCTTTAAGCAACCACACTCCTCAGTCTCTGTCCATCTCAACAAGCTAGGGATGATCATTTAGGTGAGACTTTCAGGATTAGAAATGCAAAAACCTAGAGCTTCCCAGTATAGAAACATCAGCTGTTTTTTTCAAGATACTATTTAGGATGCAAAAACAACAACAACACTTCCCCCCTTACCCCCCCAAAAAATCAACAAAGTTAATTGGATTGCACATAGAAAAGAAGCTATATAAGTTTTACCTGGAAAAACCTAAATGCATTTTCTTCTTACAGTGTGATTCATGTCCTGACCTGAGGGTAGTTATATTGGAAGATAAATTATGTCCTTATGTTGGAATTAGCAGGCAATTTAGGGACATTTAAAACAATTTTCAACCCCACTAAGTGACAGCTGTTTTCTTTGCCTCCTTTTTTTATGGAATAGTGGCCACAGGGCATTAACTCTTGGGGATAAACAGTAAAGAAGTAAAAATATGTGCAGACTGCAGTGGTTTGGCGAAGGGCTGTGTGTTAGGGTCTGTGTGATGGGTGCTGCAAGATAGCTATGTTTAGTACCAGAGCTAAAGGTGAGACATGAAAAAACACCATTATTGTGGTCTTAGCTGACAAGTCACTGACTGGGAACGATCTTGTCAGCACAAATAGCAATAAATGCATTAATGCCAGAACATTCTCTCCTGACATCTTGGGACAGGACTGTGCTAAGAGGGCCTGTTATTACATTGTTACAGTTGCAGAGTATGTATTTAAATGGTGGAATCACGGCCAAGAAGATCTAAAGGTAGGACTGTGGGTTTAGCCTTTTGTGCTGAGGGTGGAGCAGAGCCCACAGACACATAATGTGGCCATCCTAGAACAGTATTGTTTTAAGCTGCTAATGATCTAAATGGTTACTGGCAGAGGAGCACAGCCCTGTGTGCTGAAGTCCAGCCTCCTGACAAAAGACCTGCCTTTCTAAGTTACCTTTAGGAGATCACAGTGATCTGGGAACTGAAAGAACTCAAGGCAGTTCTCCCCTTCTTCAGCCAGAAACAACGAATTACAAGTGGAAATTCATGGGAGTGCCCTGTGTGAAAGCAGAGAGATGTAAATGAGACCTGTGTAATATAGCACAGTGTAGTACTGGGTAGAAAAGGGGCGGTTGCAGTCACTGGTTTAGTGTCTGTGAACAGCAGACAGCAGCCAACTCCCATCCCCTGCACAGAGCACTAACACAGCATTGCTACAGCTCTTTTTACTTGTGCAGTCTAGGGGCCTCCAGCCACCTTAGAAGACAAAAGAAGGAAACTCCTTCAGTCTCACAGCCTGCAGGTGCAAGGGAAGGATGTTGGCAGCTTTACACTGAGGGTAGAGGATTCTCAACAGAGCTTGGGATTCCTCGCTGTTAAGAGAGTTGACTCTCTCTCTAGTCACCGCTTTATATTCCTTCTCTAGATCCTACCTGTAATCATCAGGTTGCCTAAAACTTTACCACCCTCCATGGACCATAGTTTAATACTTACCTGTCTTCAGTCTTCTCCATCTTTTTGGAGTAGATGGAAAGCTGGCCTGAGTTCAAGTAAATACGAGATCAGAGGGTAATTCAAAGGCAGGTTGAGCCTCCTGCAGTGCAGTGTCTTACAGCCATCCATAGATGTTTCACAGTAGCATCTGGCAGGCTCAGGGGGTGTTTTTTATCCATTTGTCTAACACATTCTGCATTGTAACCTGTCACTGCCCATGTGTCATTACAAGTGGACTGTAAATCCGTAGGGGGTTCAGAAGGAATTTGACCTCTGCAATCAGAGCATCTCCGGTTTTCAAGGTCTTCCCTGATTAAAGGGGTCTTCCCAATTGTCCCAAGCAAGCCTTTTACACGAGACTGCCAAGTTAGAGGTTTGCTGCACAGTCTGTACCCAGCTGTGTATTGAATGTCTGTTTCCTGTAAAAAAGTAACCTCTGGTGAAGTGTGTTCTGTTCCCTCTTCTGGTACAGCCTTCACTCATAGTGTGAGCTTAAGTGTGATCAGTAGCTCTCCCTAAGACTGGTGAGGCACACAGCTTGTTGCTGCAGATGAGACATTTGCCATAACTGAATTCTTTGAATTTTGGATCCAGTTAGGAAATGAGACTGACGTGCATGTTTCTCTCCGTTAGCTCGTGCAGCTCAGGTGACTTGTTTCATCCATGTGACCTCTTGTTACATATCCATCATTCATTTTTCTTTCCTATTAGAGTGAAATTGGACACAGCCCTCCTCCTGCCTACACCCCTATGTCAGGAGTAAGTATTTCACATTCAGCCTTCATCCTTTAGGTTTTCCTCCTTCCTTCACTACTTTTTTTCTGTTTCAAGCCCCTTTTTCCTGCACAAATGACCTAAAAGCCAACAGGAAATGAAGTGTATATAAGAGCAATCAAATATTCAAGATCTTCGCACTCAGCCTGGGTTTGTGTGCAAACTCTATGGACCCACACCCAAAATTCTGCCAACTTTTCTTGAAAAAGTCTTTAGGTAGCAGACTTGGTTGAATCTGTCCATTTTTCCTTCTTATTTGTAGGTCACGATGTCAAAATTTCTTTTCACACCCTTGCTGACAAGCAAAATGGTAGGTTGAGTTGAACAATTGAGCTGAGATGCCAGTACAAAAACCGTTCAGCAGCCTAAATGCACTTCCTGATGGAATTACACAGGATGTGGGTGACCCTGTGATTCACAGCACAGTACACCCTAAAAGAATGCTGCTCAGGAATTAGCAGAGATGATAATAACCTCTGTCTCCAGTCAGGAGATTTCTCTAACATGAGGTTTAAGGGTTTCTCAGAAATCAGCGGTCATTGCCAGAGTAGTAGAAGAGGAGATGCCATGTTTTCCGCCTGCAATTGTGTATATCCAACCTCCACGTGCTTAGTAGGAAACAAGTTTCCTGCCCCCATTTCCATCACTGAGCACCACTGGGCAGAGGGATGCTTTGCCAGTCCACAACAGAGCCCATGGTGCTGGTGATTCTGCAGCACTGGGAGCACAGTGACCTGTAGGATGGACAAGGCTTCACCTGCTGGGTGAAATGAGTTATTGAGTGAGTGTGTCAGGAAAGGCACAGGGAGCACAGTGATGCCTTGCCATTGAACCCTGTCCCCTCCTTTCCCATGCTGTCTCCTCTTTTCCAACAGAACCAGTTTGTGTACCGGGATGGTGGCTACACTGCAGATGTGCCGATGCCATACAGAGCTCCGGGCTGCATAATACCAGAAGCTCCAGTTGCTCAGGGGGCCACAGCAGAGATCTTTGAAGACACTTGCTGTAATGGCACACTGCGAAAACAAGTGGCAACCCTGGCAAAAGAGGAAAGCAGCACCCAGAGGTACAGTGCTGACCCCACAGTCTTCATGCCCGAGCGGGTCATCCGGGGAGAGCTGGATGAGGACGGGTACATGACACCGATGAGAGACAAACCTAAAACAGGTAAAAAATAGTCTTTCTGGAGAAGTTCCTGGTCTAGTCTGACTGCGTTCTCTCTCTTTGTACATCAGCAGCTTTTCATCAAAAATGTCTCTTTAGTTACCCAGCAAGGTTGAAGCATTCTGACTAAGTTAATACATCTTCACATGGGGATTTATTTCCTTTTCTTGATTTTCTGCTTTAAAAAGCTCAAATGTACCAATGTGTCAAGTTTGGTAATTCCCCCTTTTATTTTTTTTTTGGAGAAATAACAAGAAGAATGAAAAAAAAACAAATCCCCATCATATACAAATTCAAATCCTCAGTCATTTCCAAGAAAAGGATCTATCTTTGGCCAGCCATAGTCCCCACTTTGCTTTATTTATTGATCTGCTTTATTTTCATGGCATCGTGTTTGATAAATGTCAAGTTGAACCTATCAGAGAACCAATATACACAGTTGGCCTTTTATACCCAAGAGAAGTTTAGGATTGAAAGAAAAAGAGTTGCTTCAGAGAGACCATCACTGCAAGGTGAAGATTGCTTAGACCTGTGCCAGCTCAGCGTGCTGTACTTCCCACTTTGCCATCGTTCATTTCTTCCTTTTTAAATAGTGACAGCTGTCATTTAGATGTAAGGGTATGTGTCATTACTAATGTGCTCTCAAACCTTTGCATTACCTTTAAAAAAATTAATACAAATGTAAATGCCAAGTCATTAGTGTGTTTGCTAATAATTTGGAAGCCACTTATCCTTTGCGTTGCGTGGTGGGAACGGAGCAGCAGCAATTGTGGAGTCCATTCATGGACCTGCACTTCAGCAACCTCCTTTGCAGTGAGAATTAGTTTCAGTGTGAGCCCACACACATATTCATATGCAGGTGCACCCTGGAGATCCTCAGAGTTCCATGAACAGAAGCTCCCTGAGCCCTCGGGGATGTGGCACTAGCAGGTCAGGAGAAAGCCCCTTCTTCCTGACTCCCTGGGCACAGACACATGCTGTGTGTTCTGTGCCAGCTTCAAGGTTCAAATCAAAGCATTTCTTGTCTCTCATAGCTAAAAAAACATACACTCCCACTGTGCTTTTGGTGTGTGCACATGTGCCTGCTCATCTCAGATTCAGTGAGTGACATTTTAGTTGCCTGTTCAAAGGTATTCACTGGATCTTGAACTTTTGCCTCTAATAGTTTTGGCCCCATCCTAGATAAAACCAGAGCTGAAGTGGAAACCATGACCACCCTGTGGCAACAGGCAGGGCCTATTTCCTTGCAGGCAGGGCTGTGTGGTTGGGGGAGTCTGCAGAGCCCTTGACCAGCACTGTGCTGCTGGAAATGGAAGTCTTATGTTGGCATCCTGTGTGGCACAGACAGGCTGAGAGCATCCCTCAGTAATGGTGGTGGCCTGGAAACCCTGGTTTGTAAGGAGATGAAAGGTAGAATTAATACTGGAAGTGGGTTTGATTTGATGACTTCCAGCCTTGAATGAACTGGATACTTTGGCTGCAAGGGTGCCACCACCAGATGCTCTTGTCCCCGTGTCACCTCCAAGCCATTCCTTTTGCAGCCCACTTACGGGTGACCTCCTCCTGCCCAGCCCGGCTGGCTTTTCTGTTCTGCAGTGAGACCTCATCACACACAGAGCAAGGCCCTTGGCAAATCCACTGCTCCGTGGCTCAGTCACCTCTCTGTGACTCTGGGAGAGCCCTTACTCAGTGCATGGTTTTAACCCAGGACAGCCAATCTCTTTATGTTTCTCTTCCCTCCCCACCACTTGTCAAGATTTCCATGCAAGCAAGCAAGCATTTTCCATCTCCAAGTATATGCCTTAAAACTTTTCTGCAATTCAGCTGCAATTTTTTTGGTAGTGTTAATCCACAGCAAGTGATTTGAAGCAACTGTAGCCTGCTCCAAGTCCTGTTTTGCAGCTGATGTAAGGCTCTCTTTTACCCTGTCCAAAGCTCATTTGAATCATTTTTTTAATAATGCTTTGAGGCCCTTTGTCCTTCAGGGATGGAAGGTTTTTAATAAGGAAAATTGTTCTGTTAGAAATGAAGCTGTCTTAGAAGTTAGCCCTTGGGGATGGGTTTTGTGCAGAGAGGCTTAACTAAGATTTCTGTAGAGTCTTCTGGGTGGAAAGACTGCAGAGCAGAGGGTTTGCTGATAGGTCCAAGGTTGCACAGAGAGAGTCAGCAGCAAAGGCAGAAGTCGGTCAGTAAGTTTGGATCCGTAGATTGAATAGGGAGAAGTTCAGGATAGCACACAGGCTACGGCTCAGTGAGAGCTGTAGTTTAGTTGTCCAGTATGTTTGATGAGTTAGTTTGCCTTCTGAGGTCTCAGTTTTAACCCATATTGTCTATTTAATTTGTAAATACTTTACTTTTTGCCAGTGTGTGTTCAACATAGTGGAAACTCCTTATTTCATCGGGACATTTAGGAATGTTTGGGGTAAAGGACTCACCAGTCCAAGTGCTGTTTCTGGTCACATGATGCCTGCTACATGATGGATTACTCCCTCTCTTGGCTGATTTATTTTTGATCCTTCCTTAGATTACCTAAACCCAGTGGAAGAGAACCCGTTTGTTTCCAGACGAAAGAATGGAGATCTCCAAGCTGTGGACAACCCAGAGTATCACAATGCACCAAACGGGCAGCCCAAAGCAGAGGATGAGTATGTGAATGAGCCGTTGTACCTCAACACTTTTGCAAACACCTTGGAAAACGCCGAGTACCTGAAGAACAATTTGCCGGAGAAAGCCAAGAAGGCCTTTGACAACCCAGACTACTGGAACCACAGCCTGCCCCCACGAAGCACCCTCCAGCACCCGGACTACCTGCAGGAGTACAGCACAAAATACTTTTACAAGCAGAATGGACGGATCCGGCCCATTGTGGCAGAGAATCCTGAATACCTCTCCGAGTTCTCCCTGAAGCCTGGCACTGTGCTGCCCCCACCGCCCTACAGACACAGAAATACGGTGGTGTAAAGGCTGCGGTCTCACTGAAGTGGAAAGGCAACCCCTTTTAGCTGCCTCACTCTTTCTCTCTCACTCTCCTTTTCTCTCTCTCCCTGTCCTCCCTCTCCTCCAACTTCCCTTCCCTCTCTTTCTCCCACAAGCTTCCTCTTCTTGCCAGTTCACTCATTTTTGATATTTCTAAGTGAAAGGATGTCTTGGAGTTGATGGCAGATTGGGTTGGGAACCTGGAAAAAAGGAAGGAAAGAGACTGAAAGAAGGCATGTACAACCTGGCCTTTCTCGCTCTTCACAAATCCCGCGGATCGGATACTCAGAGAAGCCAGTGGGCACCAGGAAAGGCCAGTGGCAGTGTTGCCTGTGGTTGAGCTCATTCTCAGTGGTTCAACCAGACACTGTAGGAAAAGCCACAGAGCAGCTGATTCTTTCAGCAGGAACTGATGAGAGTCTGTACAGCATTCCTGGAAATCTCAATGCAGTTTCCATCAGGGTGAAAAATGGACAATTTTTATATCCTGTGCGATAGCATTGTAATTGAGTTAGAGAATCCAATTTCTTTCTCTTACCCTTTCTATCCCAGCAACTGAAAATGACTAACGTGGCTTTTCATAAACATTCAGATCTTCATTGCGGCTTTCCAAGAAATGATGATGGGACTCCCATATATGGCTAAACCCTTCTTCTGAGCCACGCCATGATTTTTTGTGCCAATTCCCAACCACAGAGACTCCCACTCAGAACTGGTACGACACAACCATTTTTGTATATTTGCCAACAGGGCAAACATTTTAAACACAAAGTCCCTTTCAGAAGAGAGTAACAAAACCACACCTCCAGCCTGTTCTTTTTGAAGCTAAAAAACAGGCCAAGAAACCACGATTTCTATGCCAAAAGCTTTGCTTTCCTGTTTTATACCAGCTGACTTTTACACCTCAGAAGACCTACACTAATTCTTCCCTCTTTTTCTTCTTCATGATCACAAAGGGAGCTGGGGATGCTGTCAGGCAACACTGAGGACAAGACAGAACTGGAGAGTTTGATAGGGGTCCTGGAGTCTGCTGGTGTTTTGTGGAGTGGTGGTGGGAAGAGTCCTTTAAACTGGAAGACAGATACTGGACTGGAGAAAATGCACATAGCAGTTCACTGGAATGTTAGTTTGCACTTAAGCTCTAATTTTATTTGAACTGTTTTCTGGATTTTGAATGAAGCAATATGGAAGTGACCAGCAAAATACAAAATAATAATTTTAAATTAAAAAAAAAATAATTATTATATGTAAAGGATGACTGTGGAAATGCCAAAATGAAGCAAATCAAGTCTTTGGAACAATGTCTGCCAGCTCAGAGAGGCCGATGTATTGACTGCTTCAGAGAATACAGTAACAGAGCAGCCAGCTCTTGCTGCTGCTGTGTGAAGGACAGCAGAGCAGGGCGTGGAATGAGTCAGGGGAAGCAAATATCCTGCTCTGGCTTGCAGCACAGAACAATACCTTTTTTCTAAAAGGAGGATTATTCTGGCACAGAAGATGGTGGGTATGAGGTTTGAGAAGTCAAAATGTGCATGACTCGGAGAGCTTTCTGTCAAAAATGTAAATAAGTATGAGTCAGTCTCCTCGCATTTAGTCCTGCTCTCATCAACCTCATTTTTTAGCTAGACACCCCCACCCCATCCCCTGGCCTGCTCCTCTTTGAAATCTCTTTCAGCCAGAGTTCTGGACGTTTTTAGCAAGATGGAGCTGGGAAGGAAGGTCTAAGGGCCAGAGACACCGATGGCTTGCTCCTGACTCACCAAGACCTGTGTGTGTAAGAGCATTTGCATACCTACTTCCCACAAAAAAATCGTAAGGAACCATTAAGTACCTTTGATCTATCCACCAAGGTTTTTTTAAAGGGGAAGAAGCAATACTAGATGGATGGCAGTCTTGGGTGACACAAGACTTTTTTCAGTTTATGCACTTCAGTTCTGTTAGAGTCAAAGATCTTTGGGGTGACCTAACCTCGCAACAAAACCAGCAACGACCGGTGGTCTGGATATAGCATCACCCTCCTCTGAATTCCTGCCATCCCAACAGCTTGCCACCTTTAATCTGAGGAAAGCAGAGGAAGGAGTAAGATACAAGCAATAGTCACCCAAAGCTTGGTGGCTCAGGGGCAGCTTGACAAAGGTATGAAAGGGATTTCAAACCTGGGTTGGTTGTTACTCTTGTAGATGGAAAACAAACTGTGTGTAATCACAAGTCTGGTTCAGCCAATAATAAACTGTTTCTGCATCACGTGTGTCCAAGTCAGCTTGAACCTCCCAGGGGGAGGGTGTTAAACCTGAAAATTGAATATGTAGCTGAAGGGTCTGAAAACAGCAAGAACAGGTACAGATCTTCGGGCTGTTCGAAGGACATGTTGGGTCAGGTGGTACCAAGGTGGTTTGACGTGGCAGAATAAAACAGCCAGCAGATGACTGACAGGGGATAGATGGTTAGCATCCTGCACCTGAGAGGCTGTGCCAGAGAAAGGGGTTGATTTGTCCCTGAATAAGTCTTTTTACAAAGTAGCTCCTAAGGGAGAAAAAAAAAATGAAATAAAATCCCAGCACAGGTCACATGCTTGAATTCAGAGGTGTTCTCAAAGGCTGCTGGGGCAGAGGCACACACACCTCTGGAGCTGGGCAGGATGATGCTGGGATGTAGCTGCTAACACAAGGTGAGGCCTGTTTGTTCCTCGGGTAGTGAAGTAGTGCCAGTGTTGGAAACAAGCCCGCCGAGTAATCCAAATGTAAATAATGGTGGGGTTTAACAATTTAATATTTTATTTCTTACAAAACTTGAATTATTTATTCCTTTTATTTGTTGACTGTGGGTGTACTATAATATATTAAGTAGTGTGGAAATGCAGAGGTTCCTGGAAGTGAGGCAGCAGGAAGGCTGGAATGGGACCTGCCTTTGGGTAAAGCAGCAAGGCTGAGCAGTGCCAAGCCATGCTAGCTGGGTCTGGAATAGCTGAAGGTTTATGAGCACAGGGATTCGTGATGAGGGAAGACTCCACACACTGTAGCTTCACAATTTTTTTTTTTTTTTCATTTTCTGAGCTGCTGATTTGAGTGCAGTTGCCAAAACTGGCTCTTAGATTTCCTGCTATGCCAGTAGCTGACCCGTGCCCAACAGATGGTCCTGCCTGGTTCTGAGGCATCTGGTTAAAGGACTCCTTCTCCCTGTAAGAGGAGGAGTTGTCTGAACACAGCCCACAGACCTGCCCCTCTCCTCTGGAGGAGTAGTTCTGAGCTATGCTGGCAGCTTTTGCCTCTTTGACAGGGAAAGTTTAACCATGGTTAAAGGTAAAAAGAGAAACTGAGAGCAGCAGAAGTGTTTGGCTGCTTTCATTTGATCAGCAGAAACATCTGGCTGGCCCTGACTCACATCTTTGCCTCAGGGGGTATCACTGCTTGGCTTGATGAGAGGAATTGGGCAGATGCACGTGGCAAGATCATGGCAAACATTCAAGTGTATTATGGTGTGAAAGATGAGGGCCAGGCTCTTTAATGAATAATGACAGGTTTGGGAGAAAAGCAGGTATTTCCACACACAAACTGCATTTTGTCAGCACAAAGCAGCAGGTGAGTCCATCAACAGAAGTACTTCAGGGTAATTCACTCTCTAGTCCTACAGAGAACATGGAACACTTGGTTTCTATGGATTTTTTTAATGCAGTCTCCTATTTGTGAATGTTCTCCTTCCCCTTATCATGGCCTGAATGACAGAAGAGCAGTGACCAACTTCTGAAGAGCAAGTTTTTACCTGAGTGTGCATCAGCCATTGTCCAAGGCACAAAGAAACTTACTAAAGGAAAGAGAACAACAGCTTATTTTTTCCCAATCTCTTTCAGTGATACTTGTCTTAGCTGTTATTATCTACCTGAGGGTTATTGCAAACAGACGTGGATGCTGGAGTTGATTGACTTGCTGTAACACAATGGACTGAAAACAACAACTTTTAAGTTCCCATCTTCGGTTCTTTTCAAATTTTTCTTTTTCTGTAAAATAGCTGGGAGGGATTCTTACATGGCCACTCACTCAGATGTAGCAGAGTATTTACAATTTGCTTTCAAGCAGGTCATCTCTCACAGGTAGTAAGAGATGGAAATAAATCTGAGCTAATATCCACAGTAGGAGCCACCGTGTGGGTCTGTTTCAGGTACCTTGAGCTCAGCCTCAAAATCCTTTTCTGGGTACAAAGATAGGACGTGTTAACCCTGGTTGTATTACTTATTTGGTAGGAAATGTGTTTCTTGACTGCAAGACTTGTCTGCAATGATCTGATACCAGTTTCCCCTAAAGATTTGTGAGGGAGAGCATTTCCTTCGTGTTCATCCACGACCAATCCCAGCCTAGAAGCAAAGAAAATGACAGCTTTGGAAGAGCAGCTCAGCTGTGACTCTGTGGATTCACTCTTTCCGTAGCTTTAGGTAGAGCTGGGCAGGACAGGGGAGAAGTACAAGTTGTGAGGCGAGTCAGCCTAGATACAGAGCTTGGGTTTGGGGATGGATCTATATGGGAACCTCAGATGTTAAAGGAAAAATCTTTTTTGTTTGATAGGGTGTCTGTGTAGGTGTTGTGCATCATGGTGGCAGCTAAAGGAATGACAGGATTGTTTGAACTCCTTTATTCCATCTGGGAGATCAGGAGGCTAGCACAAGTCAGAATTAGGCTGCTGGTTGTGTAATTGCTCAGAATAACTGAAGGCATCCCAGTAAGCTGTGCCCTGTGCACTGGGCAGGTGTGCCCTTCTGGAAGGGGTAGCAGCCACTGCAGCACCCACGAGCATGGGGACTCACACACTCACACCCTGTATCTGCCCACTTTTTTGGGGTAGGGAATGGGAGTACCAGAAGTGCCCAGGGCCTGGCCACTGGGTGGCACCCACTTATTGGGATGGTTGTTTCCCTCATCTTGCTGAACTTGTGTCTCAGGGCTTCCTCCCTGATATCTCAAGGGTGTTTCAGAACTATGGAGCTCAGATTGGTGCCTACCTGCCTGTAAGGCTGTTTAATTTGAAGGTGATGGATGGAACAGAGGATTTAACAGAAATGATAGCCAGGCCTCTGGTTATCAGTCACCCCTTTGGCTCTTAGAGAGCATCTCAGAGGGGACAGTATCACCTCGAGTTCTGTTCACAAGGCTTTTTCAAAAGGTGGTGATACACAAAGACTGCTCATTTCTAGCTCTGTCACTTGTAGTATTCTCACTGCTGGGAATCTTAGACCTCTGCTGCTGACAAAACAGCTTGTCTGTGGTTATATAAAATCTTGGATTTGGGTTCAGATTGCATTTTAGAAAACCAAGGGTGTGCAGGCTGGGGTGGTTGGTGTAATGCTCATGCTCCATCACGTGCAGGGAGCTGTAGCTCTCTCACAGGGAAGTCACTGAGCAGTACTACTGTGTGTGCAAGGTTCCCTTTTTTAATTTTCTGCCTGTTGCCAAGTGTTTGTTACGCAGATGGGAAAGGTCATCAGCGTTACAAGTGAGTGGGGCTTTCAAATTGGGAACAAATAACAGCTTTGTGGCTAGAAGCACTGCTCTAAAATGTCAAAAAATCATGTCTTCACCTTTGTTTTAGGTTTGCTTTAGCACAATTTTATTTTACCTCTGTGTGGATTAGTAGGTTGTTGTGATGGTGGATTTATTGTTCTTGAGGAAATCACGGACATGTGAGGCTGTTGTTAGTGGTGTTTGCAGTGATGTCTGGGATCTGCCTGTAGGTTTGGACTGTGGATAGCACCTTTTGGGAAACTTTGTGAATGTTCAGGTCTGACTGATGGTGGTGGGACTTGCTTGAACTGTAGGCAGTCCCATCTCCTAAGCAGAGCCTTCCACACAGGGTATCTGTCCTCCAGCTGGAGTCTGTGCCAACAGGCCAGGAAAAGGTGTGAGGGGATAACCCAAGGACATGACCCCGACAGAAAAGATGAGTCAAAGCTGCCTTTTTTTTTTTTTTTTTTTTCTTTTCTTTTTTTTATGATTTAATTTTAGGAGTGAGCTTTGTGGGCCTTGGTAGAGAGGGGTTTTAAGGGGAGCTTTGTAAGACGTTAGGCAATGTGAGTAATTATGTCCCAGTTCTTCTCCCCTCTTCAATAAAAAAGCCATGAAATTGTGTTCCAGCTGTGTTGTGGATGACCCCACCAGGGCGAAGGTGGCTGGTGGCTCAGGTATGACCATGGCCATGGGTACATGGAGCCATTGGCTGTTGTTTGCCAGCAGTTTGGGCCCCAGACCAACCTTTGAGCCCTCTTGGGTGGGGGAAAACACTGTATTGTCCATAGCACTACGAAGACTAAACCCTTTTGGGATAACCGCGGTACCGAACTGTGACTGGTATTTTATAAGTAAGTGTAGATATGTATGCCGTTCTTTCGAGGTAAGGTACTCTGACATATGTAGCATAAACTGGTCCTGCTGTTAAATGGGTCGATTATTAACTGAGCAGCTGTGTAAGAGGTAGCTAACTTTGAATGCACAAAAACCACTGTTCCTTTGGACATGGGACTGGAGGTAGGTGCTGTGTACTTGTCTTTTTGTGGTAGGGTAATGTAAGAGGAAAATGAAGGTCGATGGGAAAACATGAAATTTTTTATAGCATTTTAATGTTGGAAATTGATACCCGTTCGATGCATTATTCACAATGGTTTTAATCCCTTTTGTTGCCCAGTTTTTGCTATTTCCCCAACATTCTAAGCTGGAATTTCTAAAGAGGTAGCCAGCCTAGTGTAGGGAGGGAAAACTGAGGGAGAAAAAGAAGTCTCTTTCTAAGAACAGAGATAGCCAAATTGTATTTCCTGACCTGGTGGCCCAGAACCACCGAGTTTTTCTGATGAGACTCGAATTCCCAGGCCCCTTGGAATCAAAGGCTCCCACCAGGAGAAAACACAGGGACAGCATCAAGCTCCTGGGAAACACTCTGGCCATGGTGCCTGCATGGGCTGCTGTCACTGCAGCCAGTCCATCCCAAAGGAACCAGCCTGGCCACCCAATGGGAGATGGCCATGATGCAGGGATGGTGGGGGGTCTGGGTTTTAGCCAGTTATCCAAATATTATCTCTCAAAGCACAGAGAGACAAAACAAAAATACTTCTGCCTTATGAAGTAGCTTCAGAAGAAAAGTGTCAGCATGTTGGGGAAGGCATTCATTTCTTGCAAAGTGATGCATTCAGAGTTAGCTGCCTTTCTGAAATAAAAATAAAAAAAAAAAATACAAGAACTACTGTATGTTACTTTGAAAATGTGAATAGTATTTTTATAGCTTGTTAAAGACACAGCTAGTTGCATTTGTAAATAAGGATAATGTTGCTTTTATTTTCCTTGTGGACACCATTATTTGGAACATAATTGTCCTTAGGGTTGATTTGTATATAAGTAATTTGCTTGTGATTTAAGCTGCTCCTCCCCTTTCCTTTCTATCCCTTCCCACCCTCTGGTTTTGGTTAGAAGTACCATTTTTGGCATTCTGTGTGATTCTGTGTTTTAGCACTATTGTGGTGTGTTCAGACTTTCTGCACTTGCTTACACAGTAGGATAAGCCAATTGTGTGTGGCTTAATGTTACTTTAACCTTTTGTTCCTCATAATTTAGCTATCGAGGATTATACACTGCTAAAATACTTACTGACCTGGGTTAATATTAGCATAATTTAGCATAATTTCCCTTCTTTTCATGGTTTCTGTTTTTTTTTCTTTTTTTCCTTCCCTCCCCTTTTGTCTTGTTTGGAGGCTGGGAAGAAACCTGTGGATCTTCTCTTTGTGTGGTTTTATTCTCCCCCTCCCCATGTGCCAGCCCTGAGTTTCTCCTCATGACCCTTGGGGTAGAGCTGTATCTGTTTGTTAAGGCAACTGTAGACTGCGACCCACCTTGCATCAACCCACACTCATCCCAGCTGAACAATTTGAGAACTGTTCTGCCTTTTTGTTACATGAATCTGTCAGAAATATATTTTTAATTTAATATAAATGAAATTCAATAAAATATGAAACAAAGTCTCTGTGCTCGTGTGAAATCTCTCATCAGGGGGCTTGAGCACTGCCAGTGCCATGGATTTCCCATGTCCACGGCCTCAGATCCTGTTTGGGGAAAGCTCTGGGATATCCCTGAGCTGAGGCAGCCACACACACCCAACACACACCCCTACACAATCCCCACCTCCCCTCCAACTATTAACCTACACACACACACCCCTATATACACACTGCTGCACTTAAACACCACTACATACACCCCTACAGACACACACAAAACAATCAACCTACAGAAAAACACCCCTACTCACACACACAAAACCATCAACCTACGGAAACACACCCCTACTCACACACACAAAACCATCAACCTACAGAGACACACAAACCCGACACACCCCAGAGCCCCCAGTCTGCCTCACTGTCTGGAGAGCATTAGCCCTGCATTACCAGGCCTATGGAAAGCATTTTACATTTATCGAGAAAGCATTAAAGGTCATTTGGCTCTTTGAGGCGCGTTTTAAAACACTCCAGCGTCCCTGGATTGCAACTCTTTTCTTTCATGAATGACCTCAACATTTTATCCCCAGCAGCCTGGAAAGGTCATTGCAGATACACACAGTTCCCTGAGTGGCTGTGCCAGTGCTGGTACCTTCTCTCCCACCTTCAGGGAGCCTTGCCAGGAGCACAAGCTCTTTGTAACAGTATTGCTTGCTGAAGAGGGTTGGGGTAACAGTATTAAGCATTCACACTTTACAGCTGTAGGTAATATAAACTGTAGTTTTGGGGGGAGGGGAAGGGGGTGGGTTTGAGGGGAGGGTAGGTGAGACAAAACAATTCTGCTGCAAGCCCGCCCTTGTACAAGAGGGCAGCAGGTTGTGGCATCCTGCCCCTGGCACCGCATCCAGCTCTGCACCACGAAGCCCTTCCCATGCCTGGCCTGCACTCAGGGGCACACACACTGAATGGCTCCAGCTAATGAAGCACCACACAGAGGAAGCAGTGCCTGATGCAAAGGCTGAGATTTGAGATCACAAAAAAACCTCACAGTATAACATTAGAACTTCAGAAATACTTCAGAATAAAGAAGGACCAGGGACATGAGCAATACAAGTTTTAATGCACACACCTCCCCTGCCCCCTTTCCCTAAGTGGGTTTTACTTACCTGACCAAAAAAAGTAAAAGAAAGGAAAGAGTAATCAACCCACTATTATCACATATTAATTTAAACCCCTCTGCAGCTCATTCAGGGAAGCTCAGCGAAGGCCATGGGATTCAGGTGTTTAAGGTGGTACTGAAAAGCACAGTTTAGCTTTTGCAAGCAGTTTCATGCTGCACTAATAGGGGCGAAGTTCTTTGCAGCCCTGTGTCACTCATGAATCAGATGGGCACATGCATATGAAATTCCTCAAACCTGAGGCCTCACCGCTGATGAAAGTTGATCTTGCAGCCACCAAGGGCATGTCCCAGTCCATGGTCCACCACCCAGACTGCTTCAGCAGCCACAGAGAAAATTGGCACGGAAGATGGGAACTATGACATGACAGGGGACATAAAGGCAAATTGTGTGGGCAGTCATGAATGTCTGTGAGAATAATTTGCCCCTGAAAGAGCCCCAGAGATTGCAGGGAGCCTCCACATCCTCCAGGAGGTAATACTGCTGGGAATAGCTGGGTTAAGTCCCCTGGCACACCTGCAAGCCCAACTCAGGGAGCTGGCATGAGTCTTTATAAGTCACTAAAAGAAACCAAAACCCACCAGAGCAGGGTGTTGCTGGGTTTAACTCTTATCAGGCAAGTCTGTCTAAAGTCCTTGCTCAGCAACTCCAAAGAGACACCTATTCCAGACCTCCAACCTGTCATGCTTGTTCCCCTCTCCAGAAAGAACAGCTAGCAAACAGCCAGCACAGCTAAAAAGACTTCTTTACTTACCATAAAAAACCCCCAGCTGTAAAAGTGTGTGTTTCTACTGCTACACCCTTGCCAGTAGCTAATGTTGGGGGTCACCAGAAAGCTGGGACAACAGGAGTGGGCTGCATTAATCCAGGAGGTGTCAAGGTGTTACTTATGACCTTTAACACAAGTCATGCAAAAAGAAGTTAAAAATCCTGAAGTAACACCACCAAATCAAGCTGTGTAGCAGGCTGGTCTTAGCAAAGCCCAGCTACTGCCTGCTCTCTCTGCTGCACTCTCCTGTCGTGGGTCAGCAGTGAAATAAGAGTTTAACACAACCTTTGAGCCCCCATCCCTTCACATGACCCTCTCCACCATGCTGAGTCACTGAGAGACAACATTTGGGCAGCAGAAAGTGATTTTGCATAAATGGTATAAACTTTCTGCCAAGACTCTGCTTGTCCCCGTGATAAATTCTCTCCCCTTCCCTTTGTGTTTTTCACACCACAAAACCCCTTTACTATTATTATGCAAAGAAAATCTGTATGAATCGCTTCCTGCAACGCATGGCAAGTCAACAAGATTGTAGCAACAAGCGAAGGAGTCATATTTTCCTTTCAGTCATCCCCACAGTAATCCTCTTTTGTTGCTGTCACACAGAGTGCATGTTGCTGTGCCCCATGCCAGGGCCTTGTGCAGAGCTGAACAGATGAATTACTACAGTGGAAACCTTTTGTTCCCACTGAATAGAAATAGTCACGATTTTTCAGACCCTTGTACCAAAGTGTGCTCCTGGCAAGGCAGGGAACAGCACCAGGGATGGGATGGGAAGAGGGAAAGGTATGAAAAAACAACTATTCTGAGAAGCAAAACATGGAAGATAGAAGTAACCTGCTGCTATAGCACCTGTGCCTTTCTCTGTTTCTTTGCCCCTGACCCTGCTGGTCCAGTTTGGGCTGAGGGCTGCAGGACTCCCCCTGCCTTTCTCAGCAGCTGAACTGTGGCTGAAGGCATTGCACACTGCAGCACAGCACAGGGAAGACAAGCTGGAAAGCAAACATGGACACAGCTCCTGTGAAATGCAGCTTGCCAGCAGCAGTATCCGACTACTGAAACACCAGGTCGGTCAACAGTGAATGGTTGTGTGCACCGCTGCCTCTGAGGGGCACAAGCATCACCTGGGGATGGAAATGACCCGCCCTTCACTCCTCCTTTTCTATGTATGGGAGCAATTTTCCACAGAGGAGTTGTTTCCTTCTTCTATTACATTCTAATATGGCAGATGGCATGTTTGGGTTCCCCAGTTGATTTCTGCACTAAATGCCACATCACTGCTTTATGTGGCACCCCAGAATCCTGCCAAACCCAGGAAAATAAACCATAGTTAGGAATACATATGTAACATGGCTTGAAGATGAATAGTGACATCAGTCTTACCCAAAGGCCACCCCACCTGCGCCACTGTCACTGCAAAATGCTCTTTCCAAATGAGAAATGCAAAAGAAGCCCCCAGTCTGTGCCTGTCAGGGTGCTGCCTCTCTGCTGCCAGAGATCCCTCTAGAAAACATGGTATCCATGGATTCTGCAGCGTGCCTGCTCATCTCACATGACGCTGTTTTCCACAGATATCAGTGCTGGGTATCACACAGGCTGTGCAAGATGATGGCATGGACAGGGGATTTCCTGACACCCATTTTTATCAAAAGCTGAATTTTGGACATTGAGCTGTAATTTTCTAACTTCCTTCAGGAGCTAGGCCTGGAGGAAATAGGCACATTTCAGACACCTTAAATGAAGGTGTCTAAAACTTGAAGCTTTCTTTATAGACAAGGGCACCAACAGCTCAGTCAGAAGAGGAGAGAAAAGTGGCAACGACCTTGCTCAGAAAGGGCGTGTGCCCCTTGACATGCTTATGCGGTCCCACATACATTAAAAAAAAAAAAGAAAAGAAAACAAAACCAAAACAAAACAAACAAACAAACAACAAAAAAAACAAAACACAAAAAAAACCCCACAGGAGTCTTTTTTCCTCTGTGCCCTCCATAACCCAGCCTGAAAAAGAGAGAGGGATGACTTCAAAACTTATTTAATAATTCAAAACCTGTAGAAGGGGCAAGCTGCACAGAATCCCCAAGAGAGATTACAAAGAGTCAAATTTGCTGATAATACAGTACTTGCAAAAAAAAACCTGCTATTCCCCTCTTGACACAGAACCTGTTGCCTACCAGAGCAATGATATCCAAGTGTAATTGTCTAACAATTGTTCCGCATTGAGAAAATAGTTCTGATTACAGACACTAACACGTTTAGGCATTAAGCTTCCTCACTGTAATTACCCTTGAGCTTAGTCTCACAAATGAATTAATGTGCTGATCACTTGGACTAATAGAACGAGCAAAAGGGTGATGAATTACTTCCAAAACAGATAAAATCAACATTGACATCATTTAATTAATTTCAGGCCTTCGGAGGAGGAAAAAAGGGTGCCAGCATGATGCTGAAAAGAAATGTATCTTCCCCATAGTGTTCTTCAGAGACAGAAAGATGCAAACAAGGGAGGATGGGGCTGGGGAAAGGGAAGATGCACACCAAGTGAGAAGGAGGTTGCTGGAAATGGGGCTGTACAATCTCTGTGTATGAGCAGGCAGACCCGCTGCATGACTGATTAAGTATAGCTCACATAGATACAATGGACAGATTTCTTCTGGGTATGAACAGATGAACTGCTCTGATTTTGAGTCATCCTCTGAGTGCCGTGGCCCATGCATAACTGCTGCTTCTCCCCCAAGCAGAAAGCCTGCTCCTGGCCTTCCCTAGGATCACAGGTCCTCTGTGAGAGCTGAGTGTCTGAGGACGGCATTGCCAAAACCCCATATCCTTTGTCATATTTTCTAGCAGGAGGTCATTTGACAGGCTGTCAGCACAGGGCTGGGCTGGCCACTGCTATGATAGGACAGTCTTATCATTATTTTCCTTGACCTCTCCTCCCCTGCTGGTTTAACGAAAATATATTCAGGAGGTAGGACCTCTAATGACAGTCCGTGGCAGATGGTGGGAATGTGTTTCCAACCCTGAGGCAGTCGGTTCCAGGTATACTGAACGCCATCCAAGTGAAAACAAACTGTGATCTGCACTCTGCACCCAAAGAAATGGAGAAAACCGCATTGGCAGTGCTGATTGTGGCACTACTTTGCTGCCTTGGACTCCTGCACTGAACCTTCAGCATGTCTGGCACAGCAACACTCTGTGATGGGGTAACTTCATTCAAGCCACTGTCCACCTCCATTCTCTTTTGGGCTTATGCACAGGCCAAATGGGGCCGTGGAAGGGTGAGTGAGTCTTGCTGTCTACTCCTTGGCTTTCCAGCTTATGAATGGGGATTGCAGAGTCTTAGTTTGTGTGGTATTGTTGCCAGTGAACTGTTGTGGTGGCAATCAACGCCTGCTGTTCCCCAGCTGTTGGCAGTCCAACAGCAGAAGGGTCCTCTGAAAAGCCAGAAAACAACCCCAGCCCTTAATCCCTTCTGTCTCTATAGCAGATATCCCAAAAGCCTATCAATGTCCTTTTGAGTCTTTGTATAAGTGCCCAGAATACTTGGGGTGTCTCTGCCACTTTTTCCTGTTCAAGCTCCTGTCACCCCAGAAATAGAAATAGCATTCTGCCACCACATATCCTGATGGCATTAGAGTGCACCAGGTTCAGCCAAAGCCTTGTATTTTCATGGGTCTGGCAGCCAAAGCTAGGTAGGGAGTGATTTCCCGTGTGCTCAGGTTTTTGTCTTATGTGTCTCAGACTGCACTTCTTCTGGGACACCACCCACCCCTCACCATCACCTTTCCAACAGGCTCCCAGACCCTGAAAACTGTCTTCCCTTAGCCTGTGGTGGTAGGAATATTCATTACTGAAATTCCTCCCAGCCAACTAAACTAGAAAATCACACGTGGAGGGCCTCGGATCAGATTTTTTTATAGAAAGGAACAAAAGAGGTCAATGCAAAGGACATGGCAGGGCTCTGGACTGCTGCTTTTAAATACAGACTCTCTCAAATTAGTTTCCCATCTGGAAAATAAAATGGCCTCGCACAGGGGGCTTGTACCTGACAGGGCCACACACAGAGTTTCCCCTTGAAACCCAGCAGGTAATGATCCATTATCAATTTAGATTTTCCATCACATGGGTATCCTACACAAACATCCACAAAGAGAGAAGGTCTTATAAATCAAAGGTCTCCATTACAGCTCACATCTACTTCAGGATTCTGCAATGGGAGAGCAGACAAGCTTTCACGTACCCACTTTACAAACACATCAATTCCTGGCCTGATGCCAGTTTAAACAAACATTAGCAGCACACAGAGACATACACATACATGTGCACAGAAATGGATTTGCTGCCTGCCCATAAATAGGTGCTCATCTCTCCTTAGTATATAAGCTTATACTTTTATAAGCCTATGCAATATAAAATGCAGATGCATGGGCACACTCAAAAAATATGACATCAATGCACAAACAAAATTTACAGCCATACACTTTCTCCCAAGTCATTTGCATTGGGTCCACAGTACTTGGCTGCAGATTTAAAGACACGTTTTATTTAGCTGAATTTTGGAGTGGTGGAGAGACAGAGGTGATTAGACCTGTGAAAGCTAAATTTGAAGCTACCAAGTTACTTTTATTCTCAAAAGCGTGGAAAGTCAGTGTGCTTCATCACAGAGCCTGGCTGCCCTGTCGATAGAAAAGGCAGAGGAAAGAGGATTCCACTGTTACCCCTCTGTTGCTGAGAATGGTAACTGGAGCCTCCCAGTGAAAAGACTGTTTCATGGGATTTTCCAGAGTCCAGAGATCCAGCAGTCCAATATCAACACCCCTTGGTAGCATTCATCATTGTCTTGGCTATTTTAATCCCTCCAGTTGCCCTGGGGACAGTGCAGCTTATGACTCCATTTTTTTGATGCAGCCTTACAATAAATCTGGTTAGTGGAGCAGAGAGTGCAGGTGACAGTCATTGTTATACAGAGCAAATTCCTTATTCTCAGAACCTGATCTTGCATCAGGCATCTCCTGAGACGCCAATAGTTCTATTTGATCTTTTTTTATAAATGAAAAGCAGCAAACAGCAAAGAGCACCAGCAACCTGGCATTACCTGTCACACTCACACGTGCAACAAGTCTGAAGGTCCTGAATTTCCTTGCCTAGTGCTAATCTGACCATATCACTGCAGCCTCACCACTGGCACTTCATGGACACTCAGAGGTCTTGAAGAAGACTCAGTTTTGGTGTGTCTGCTGGGTCTTCTTTGATACCTCTCGCTGTGCTAAAGTTTTGAGTCTTTCTCTGCCCTTCTTTACTCTTTGGCAGGAATAGCTCATCACACTTGTGGTTCCTTCAATGCCAATGAACACATTTCCTGTGCTAGGGCCCAGTTTATTTAAAAACAAACACTAAAACCAAATGGTGCCAGATGTTCAAATAATTGGCAACGACACCTTTCGGGAATCTAGCCATGCATTGTTCAAGACTCAGATCTGCACTTGATGGGCAAGCCAGCTTTTGGGCTCTGGAGAGACAGAAGGGGGTGCAAAAAAAGTGGTCTGTTTGAGAAATGACTTTTATGGGTACCTCAACTTCCAGCAAAACCTTCCAGTCAGTCACATTGTGGAAGTCTGGAGGGATGAACTTGGACAAAGGGGGATTTGTGCACCTGAGCAGCACAGGAGATCTGGGTTTTTTCTGCACATTATTTCTACAGGGTGGGTGCTCCTGTAAGCATCTTGCAGGGGCCTCTTGACCCTCATGACCCCAAATCAAAGCCCTGTCTTTTTTTTTTTTTTTTTCTATATAAACCAGGTCCCCAAGGCAAAATCTGCCAGAAACACAGGTTTTGGCATCACCAAGAAAGATGTGGTGGGTGAGGTGCTGGACCTACCATGAAAGAAATACATTGCTTGAACATTTTCTTTGGCTCAGATCACAAGAGAAGGTCTGGATTTCTAGTAAATCTGGACTTGGACTCACGTACCAATCCATCTCTAGACCCAGAGATGATGTGCAAACCCTTTCTTAGTTATTCCAGAAGGAAATGCCCCCCCAGTCACAAAAAGCCTTAGCGACTGAATTCAAGCTGAATGCAGGGTCCCATCGTAGCAACCATTACCATTTCTATGTTAATATTCATGGATTTGCATGCAACCAGCCTTGGGAGAGAGTGAATGTCCTCTAACTGCAACTTCAGCCTGGTCAAGGTGAGTGACCTTTTTCATTAAGTGCTTCCAAATTTGCAATTAAGCCAAGGATGTGAAAAATCTGTGATAATTACAGGCTTGTCGTCAGGCCAAAAGTGCAGAGGGAAGATAAAGGGGGAGGGAGGGGTGTTCTGAGTGCTATTTAAAGGCACAGCATCAAATCAAGAGCATTTTTGGCTTACATTAACACACTGTCCTGGTCTTGTTATTCAGGTAGGGTTATTTTCTAAAAATAGGGCCAAAAATCTGGGAAGACGTGAGATGCTGGTACCCGCCCTCAACTCAGATGGCCATGGTGAAGCTCTCTGGCCGTGCTCAGGAGCAGAGGAATCAACCTTCCTGATTTTTGTCCTAGTCCATTCTACACTCTGAACATCTGGTACCTCCATGTATACTATAATAAAGTCCCAAACTATATGTGCACAGCACTTACAAATAGTGCTTAAAACATAATGGCTTGTTAATATAACGCATACCATCTGAGAGTTGATATGAGTTCTTTCCCTTTTTAATAAAGCACATTATGAAAATTACTTTTATTCTTTCCTTCTTTTTTTTTTTAAATTCCCTGGCATTATGTAAAAAAAACCATCACTGTGAAGTGGAATGTAGTGCAGTTTATTACCACTAAAAAGGGAATGGCCCATAACTTTAGAGAAAAACCTCAAGTGAGCTATGGTCATTTTCTTGCATCCAGAAAAAAAATGTAATACTATGTCATGCTTCCCATTTCAGGCAGAATGTGGTCCACTTTCAGTTTTTCAGTTTTGTTGTAAAAAATAGAAAAAAAAAAAGTCTCAGATGGACTTTCACACTGTTAGTCCACCCCACTTTGGGGGGACTGAAGGTAAGTATTTCTCAATGTATTTATATCTGTCTAGCACTATTTATACTTCTCTGGATTTGCTGGTTAGTTTGTTCATGAATCTTTAGTATCTGATTGTGTACCCAGTCATTGTTTCTCCCTGCTGGAAATAAACACCTCAGTGGGTTAAGGCTCAAACAGCAAACTCATAGGCTTGGTCATTCCCAGGTTTACCTCTAGAGCTCTCCATTGTTTCAGTTCTTGGAAATCAAGCTTTCCTGTGATACCCCATCACTATTTCATGTAACACCACCCCATTTTGCTGTTTTTTGCAATCTGAGAGAGGTGCCCTGGCAATGTATATCCAGCTTTATATACGTACACATGACATTTCCTTGACTACTAGCACTCTGAACCACCCAAATCCATCAGTCTAATGGACATACACGGACAGTAAAAACATGTGCTGGAAAACTACTGGCACTTTGTACGAAATGCTCAGATTTAATAAGCTGAGTAATTATTCACTCTAATTGAGAGTAAAATACACTACTTGAATCTATTTATGGATGTCTGATTAGTGCAAGTAATTTTCCATTGCTTTATTATGTTTCCTAATACATTATGAATATAATGTTGGGATAATGGTCTTAAGTAATTTTGTTCTATAAGCATATGCCAGAAAGCTCACTCCACTCAGGGCCAGGGACATGTTCCAGTGGGCACCACCTACTTACACACCACTGTGCTATTTCCAAGAGCTTCTGCAGAGCCTAGCTGCCAACAGAGTGGGAATTTAATTTAGAGGGAGCTGTTAAACTGCCAAGCTCTCTTAAGTGTCACAGCACTATTTTCAAACAACACTGTCACTGTGACAAGGTGCAGGAGGAGGGCTGGGCTGGCTGCTCCCCATGCTGTGATGGATGTCTTTGATGCTTAGGGGGAGATGCAGAAGTAAATTGCATCACGCTGTTGACTACTTGTGCTGTAGCAAAAGGATGCAAGATGCAGCACCAGCACCTAATGCAGCCTCTTGACAAATCAAGTCCTTGAAGGCAGACCTCAGAGACAAAGTAGAGTCTTATGGGCTGTCATTTCCAACCTCCCATACGAAAGTGGCCCGAGTATTTCACCCCACTAGCCTGTACTGATTTCGACTTTAAACAGCTGCTTGCAGATATAAAACAGTGGCAGCCACAGACAGCATGATGGAGAAAAGCCTTGACTCCGTCACACTCTAATGTTCCAGGCTTGCAGCCTGCAAAGCCTCAAATAACTTTTCCTGGCTTTGGGGTGAACTGAAAGGAGTGCAGCAGCCTGTGCTACCCTGCAGAGCCCTAGGTACTCTGCCCTGGGCAGCACTGTACTCTTGGAAAACACCAGGAAAGAAAGAAGCAAGAACTGAAAAAGAGCTGGATGGCATGGCCTGCTGGCCAACTCTACAACCAAGGTCATCCTGTTATGTGACTTTGGAGAGTGTTGAGTGGGGCATTCATCTCAAAACCTAACTCAAAAGGACAAGTACAGCAGAGTGTTCTGCCACCAGCTTAACTCTTCCCTGCCCTTCTGTCTCCTTCCCCACAGCACAGAGGTCCTAGCTCCAGTCCCCAGGTCCCAGTAAACCTTTTTTTTTTTTACACAAAGTGTTGGTCTCCCTTTCATGCAGCCATTAGAAAGCCCTGCCTGCTGAAATAGCAAAAATTGAACTTGGAAACAGCAGGCAATTATTAAAAATGAAAGCAACTGGAATAAGCAGAAGATGAGGAGCAGGACTGAGCCTGCTCTTAGGGTCAGTCTCATGGTGGTTCCTTTCCTACCTTAGGGCAGGAGGAAATTTGGCTAAACAGGCAATGCAGAGCTTACCCATTTTTCCTCTCTCTGCCATGAAAACCAAGCAGGTGAAACCATCCAAGGTTTAACCTTGTAGTAGCATCACAGCACTGAAAATCCCATGCTCAGCAACTGGGCTGAGACTTGAACCAGCAAAGGCAGTAAGGTCCCCATCCCAGGGCCAGCTGGAGCCACTGGCATGAACGCAACCTGAACGCTCTCAAATTCTTGACAGTTTTTGGCATATTTCATTTTTAGCAGTTTTCCCCCTTCTCTCAGTTCCCTTTGGATTTTGCTTCTTTGCAGAAGGATTCAGCTGTGCTGTGAACATGGATGGGGCTTCACAGCTGTTCTGTCACCCACAGGGCAATTGTGGCTGGCAGTACTTCAGGTCGACACAGCTGGGTTTAGCAATTGTGAAAGATGTCAGACAGAGAGACATCCTTTTCAGACCCTCAGGGAACCCCGTTCTCCCACATACTCTTCATCTACCAGGAAGCAACTTGCAAAAGGTGTGAGGTAGCTCAGCTCCTATGAGAGAAATGCAAGCAAAATCACGTGTAGAGGCTATGGCTGACGGAGGGGGAACTTCAAAGTAACCAGCCCATTTCCTCCAGCAACAGCATCCAGCTGCAAAAAGCCACCAGCCCCTGGAAACGTGATCTCCCACCTGCCACGCTACCCTCTCGGCCACTGGTCGGGTCCAAGTCCCTCTCTCACCACGGTGCAAATGCTATTAAAGTAAGAACAAAGCAGCTGGAGTGAGAGCGAGGAGGCAAGAGGGGAAACCTTCTGTTAAGACTGCGGAAATTTTCAGTGAAATGAAAACAAATTGCTCTAAGTAAACCATTTGTCACAGTCTGATTACTCTGCTGTAACTCTGGGAACACCAATTTGTCATGCTAGATCAGGATAACGCCGGGCTGACTCTACGAAATGGCATGCTGCCTTCTGGCTCTTTCTGCTTGCAACCCAGAAGGGCAGCGGGAATCTCCTGCAGCTCCTTCCTGGTGCCCATCCCTCCTGATAGCACAGGCATACACTGGGGTCCCTGCAGTCAGTGTCACACTGATGATAGACTTCTACTTCCCAGCAAGCATCTCTATCTCCTGGAACTGCAATTCCACCTAAGTCCTGTCGAATATGCTGCTTTTAACTATTTATCCCAGTGTGTCTACCTAAGCCAACAGATTAGGGAGAAAGAAGTGAGGGGGGAAGCAAGAAACACATCACCTCGACACATCACCTCGACACAACAGCAGAAATCACAGCATTGCAGTCCTCAGTGGCAAAACATATGTAAGTGTTTTAAGAGCAGATGTACAGTTCATGGCGAGGAAAGGCAGAATGTTGTAAAACACTGATATATAAGTTATGTAAATGCCTCCTTTTTCTCGCTCACAGCACCCAAAGCCCCCAGGAATGGCACAGAACCTGTGACCACAGCAATCCAGTCTGTCCTGTGGGTCCCTACGTTCCTGAGCAATCAGGTATTGTAAGATGAAGCATTTCATGGAAACTTTTTCAACACACAGACTGGGTGGCACTGGTTACAGTGGAAAATGCTACTGCGAGCCATTCTGAAATGGCAAGAAATCCCAGAGCTGTAGCCAAAACTTTCAGCTGCATACATGGAGATACAAACCTAATTAGACATGAACATGGCTCTGCTGTAGCTTATAATCCTGGATGGGATGTGATTTCTGCCATTTTGCATTCAAGGCAGGCAAGATGGATATAATGCATATAAATAAGGGGCTGTAAACATCAGCATTATCTTTAGTAAGGATGGCAGTAAGATGCAATTTTTTAAGTTTCTCCCAGAGAAAACCTGGCAGTAGCTCTGCAGTGTAAACCATCCTCTCTACCAAGTGTATGGGGGGTGAGGAGGGAAACAGGCAGAACCTAACCCATTTTGTTGCTTCAGGACTCCGAGGCACAATTCAAGAGTTACACATCTAACATCTCTGATGTCTTAAAAGTATGATCCAGTCTGCTGTGATCTATCCAGAGATAAACATAATATCCTAAAGAACAGGGCAAAAAAAAAAAGTTGGTTACTCTTGAAAGTTGGACAGAGTAGTAGCTATGAGTTTGTTTTGTTGCTAAGTAGTTTGGTTTACTAACAACTGTGCAGAGCAAAATACCGACAGAGCAGCAGATAGAGACTTGGACTTGTCCTCTTGCCGAGGAATATGTGCTGTGTGGCTATGTCTCACTACTTACTCATGATGCTAAAAGGTATCATCAGCACCCTTTAACATTCCCATAAATGTGTCTATTTGAATCTCACCTCAACTTGTGGTGTTCTGTGAGAGTTTCTCAGCTCAGGCTCAGACCCTAGAGAAGCACCATATTTGCATTCCGCGCTTACAGACAATCAGAAATCATCAGGGAAGAGTTTAACTGGAGAACTGAATGGAATCAGAGGTTCAGAGGAAAAAAAATTTCTATGGAAAACGTTACAAGATTTTGAGTAGTTTAATCTGAAAAGGAAAAATTTAGAGAGGAAGCAGCAACAGTTTTCTATAAAAATTTTGTTTTCTAATTCCGTGATAGATGGCCTGGCAGAGGAGGGTTACAAGGACAAGAGAGGTTGTTGCACTGGACTAACATGGTAACTTTTAACCCAACAATCCATTCCTTGCTGGGCCTCCAAATCTGTCTCCATGGACTATACAGGAATCTTCCAGTGATATCAGCCTTTTTAAGCTAAAGTTGACCTTTAGAAATAATTCACTTGTGTTATATCTGTAAGCTCATTTGGGCCTGTGTTGGACCAAAAAATGCCATCATGCTTGTGCAGTAGTTTGGAAACAGACAGGGTTCAAAATTAATGAAGAATTCACCTTCTATTTTGGGGGTGAAAGGAGAATCCACGTAACAAAGAGCAGATGGCTGGAGTCAGTTGTTTAAGGCTCAAGTCCAAAATCTATAACTTGCCATATTTTTATCATTGTGGACCACCCATGAAAAGTTAGAGAGGAGTCAGTTATCCCACAAATTCTCCTTTTTGTGGCTCTTGTCTACTCAGTTTTATTAATCTAAAAGTGAAATTAACTTTCTTGCTCCCACCAGTGAAATTCCCTTCCCGGCCAGATAGCCTAATAGCGTTAGTAATACTTTTAATTCTGAAAAGCATACCAAAAAAATGGGAACTTTCTCATTATTAATGGAAGAAAAGCCCTATTTAGCATATCTAAATGAAAAATGTAATATTGATAACCCATACAATAGCAACCATGAAAAAACTACAAGATAGAATTATTCTCTCAGGGTTTTATCAAGGTAGTTACCGTATGCTAAATATGAAATCCACCCAGAAATCACTCAGAGAATTCAGTGTTAACATACTGTAAATAATTCCCCTTGGAACAGCAAACGTTCTCTGTTTATGTCTCCATAATTAAGGTTGTGTCAGCAATTAGCACGTGAATTTTCAGCGGTTTGCTACATTTTTTTTAAGAGTTAGAGTAAGGTGACCATTGCAGGAAGCCAGGCTGTTGCTGGATTAGCTGGAACAAAGGCCAGCACAGTCAGTGAGCAGCAGTGCTGGCTTCTGGAACGATGGTCACGTGGAGAAAGGGGTTGTGGACAGCTCAACCCCACACAAAGTGCTGCTTTAACTCATTCATACTGATCTCAAACAAACTAAGGCATGAAGATGCTTCCCACGTGGGAAACAATGCTACACACTTCAAGAGAATTAAAATGAAGATTTCCCTGTGGAATTTAAACCAGCAAAATCTGTTACCTTTGTCAGAGGGACATAAATAGCATTATGCACTTTATTATTTTTGTTTCAAAAGCTCTCCTAATTAGGTGTTACTATCTGTTTTTCATTGTGGAGAAGCTGTTTCAATTACCCCTAACAGTCACTGGAGGGAATTACTGCTGCACAGTGCAGATCAGCATTCTCCTGCCTCACGCCCGTTACAGGAAAATTGGAGCATGTCATATAAAAACACGTTGTGGCATTTATCAGCTGGTCTTCTATAAGTAAGAGGAGGCTCACACAAGTTTTGGTGAACTCCCGAGAGGAAAATCACCCCCTTCTCCCATTCAGCTGTCGCAACACTGGCTTATGCTCATGGTAAATCAGTATCTTAGGCAATATGCAGCATAAGAGGGGACATTCATTTCCCTCCCTGTCTCTCCTCTAGCAATTTTGTTATGCTCCTGAACTCTGATTCGGTGCAGAGAACATGCTGGGGAATGAGGTGAGCACTTGTGTATGGTCTAAAATTCACCTGACGCCTCCGTGTCCAACACGAAGCTGTATTTCCTAAGGCATGAATTTTGAAGGTGGTATATTTTTGTTTGCTAACATTTTAATCTATCTGGCCATTTCAAAATCATAGAAGGGGAGAAAAAAAACACTTTTAATATGGTATTTTGGAAGCCATGGTAAAGACAGCTCAAGCCTCATCTCGATGGAGCCAGAGGTAAAAGTCAGTATATAAGAATATCTGTCTGAATAGGAATAGACCTGAGCACAAACTCCAAAGGAGATACCAAAGACAGGGAACATCCTTCAAAATCTATTAGTTGAATTAGCAGAAAATACAATGTGAGCATAGTAGGAGAGATGCACTAATACCCTTGGACAAGGTTTGCAGGGTTGTAGCAATACAGAACACCTGTAAGATTCAGCTCTGACAGACTGAAACTATTGCAATCCTTTAATGTAGTAAACTTACCAAAGAAGCCAGAAGAGTGAATGGAAGAGTGTATTGGCAGAGAAGGCATATCAATTACTTATTTCTAGTTCCCAAGTCTGACCTCAGGAGTTTGCATTAAATAAATAAGTTTCTTTCCACATTCATTAAAATAATTGCTATTTTCATTACACTAATGATATGAATTCATTACTACTGCACAGTGTCTATACATATTCTCATGAACTGATTTTATGAGTGGCTATTTGTAACTAAATTAGCAGTAATGGGCAAATGAAATCCCAAAATTTTTTATGGTAACACTATTTGGAATAGGTCCTGATATCCTTCTTTAAAGGTGTTCCTGGATGTAATGAGTGTTCTCCAGCTATTCTTGTGATTGGGGTTTATTAGACATTTATGCTGCAACAAAGATGACAGAAACCAGCAGGAGCAAGGGTTCAGGTGGAAACTAGCCACTCAAATTTGAGGAGCATAGTCCAGTTTAAAGCCTACTGTGCTGGCAAAAATAAACTTTATTTAGAAAGCCGTAATTTGGACCGAAAACTTTAAGCAAATCTTGCTGGTTTCTAACCAAACAGAAAGGAGAACATTTCAGATATCAGCAAACAGAGACATAAAAATATCCAATCACCAGGGGATGAGGTTACATAAATTTTGGACACATTAAGCATCACTTCCTCTTTATACTGAGGAGTAGTTAACCACTGAAACAACTGGCCAAGGGACTTGATGTAAGCACTTGATATCTTGAAAACTAGACAGGACATCTTCTTTTTAAAAGCCCTGTGGTAACACCTGCTTAACACAGGAATGAGCAAAGGACAAAATACTATGGGCTCTCTTATGCCTTAGGTCAGTCTTAAACCACAGTAGAGCATTGCTACAAGCCTTAGGGTCTGATATCATATGACATCCTTTGGTACTCCTGCAACTGATTGTCCTCTAGCAACACACAAATTATGTTGAATATTTATTTAAAAGGTCTCAGATTTTCTCATGAAACAGTAATCATCCTCATTGCATATTCACAGCTGATTTTACCAACCACAAGGCCAGCTCTTCAGCTAGAATACATCACTGCAGTTCTACTGAAGTAAATGGAGTTTGATCAGTTGTCATGAGATGAAAAATCTGAGACCTGTATCAGAAGCACCAATATATTTCCCCGTTTTCCCATATTACTCATGCAAACCTCTCACTGATTTCCAGATAGGGCTGTGAACAGACACCTCTACATCTTCACTGCTGTGTTTTGGACTTTCTCTAGCACTTCCTTGACAGTTCTGTTTATTCCAATTTTGTCATGTGTGCACCTTGTTTTCAGCATATTTTGTCAGTGCTTAAAGGAAATTATCAAGCCTAGAGCTAACCAGCAAACAAATAGTCTAATGAGATTATAAAAGGGATTAGCACTTCAGGAGGACACACCAAATACAAATGGGCACTCAAGGGATTGGTTTCTCTATCAAGACAGTTGTGCCATATTAAGGAGGGATGGGGGAGCTCTCAATGCTTTGTTTCTAACCAGAGATCTTGAAAATACAATATTACACAATAGTGGAAACTGAGAGTTTATAAATATTTATACAGATGAATTCAGTAGGAATGAATACACTATTTTTTTAAGATATTATCCTCTTTTGCCAGAGGAAAAGCATAGGCTAAAATATCATAAATAGGACCATCCTGTGAATTCTGGTTAACTAAAAGACAACAGCAGGTGCTGCTTAAGAGACAATATGAATTAAAGGGGAATGCTGAAAATGATCAGCGAAGTCCTGAAATCAAACTCTGTGTGCTCGTGCAGCCTCATTCCTTTCAACACCCCTATGAGTCCAACTAACAAAAGCTGGGAAATCAGAATAATTTTTGCCAGTCTTAATTAATTGCCTTCTAAGTTTTCAAGCCTTATGGCCCATCTTTAGAATTGCCCGAGAGAGAAAATATCTTTTGCTCTACCCTGAAGAATTGAGAGTAAGAATTTATGGGCTGAAGCAAGAAAGCCTATGACAGTTCAAAGTTTTTTTGAGAGTTTTCTGGCATCTTTCCCCTGCTGGAATCTAGTTTTCAGCCTGCCATGCCCTTTCAGAAATATGTCACAAAACCACGTGTTGCCTTCCCCAAAAAAATCAAATACCACTTCCATAAAGGAATAGTTGCTGGAAAGGCAGCTTTCCTGCATGCAAACAAAGGGTTCATCTCCCAAGAGATGGCAAGAGCCATGTACAAGAAGAATACCTACAAGGTCTTGGTGTCCAGGGACTGTGCCTCACCTGAAATTTTTTTTCTGTTTTGTGAGCTCCAAACTGGATAAAAATTTGAGCCAATGTGTAAAATATATATGTATACTAAAATATATATGTATACTAAAATACACACATATATATAAATGTGTAAATTTCAATCTATATATTGCATTAACAATAATTCAGATTAGTAACACATCATTGTCTTCTTAATTTCAGCCATCTGAAAGCCTATAAAACTGACCCAGTACAGCAAGGAACTATATTCTCTTTAACCTCAGCATAGTCAAGTACACAAAGAATGTTTTCTTCTATATATATGCTGTCTAAATATTCCTTCTCTTTATCTTCCCCTTGTCAATGATGCTTTTTCCCCCTAACTTAATTACCTTTCACTGGATACATCAATATTTTACTCAAGAAGAAAAAAAAAAGGAGCTAAAATGTATATTGTGAAGAAAATATAGTCAAATATATTGACTAGTCTAAAGATAATGATATGTCCAGAGATTGTGGTCATTTAAAAACCATGAAATGTAATTTTGGAAATTGCTTTACCAAGTTAATAAAAAGAGAACTAATGAAAAGAAACTCACAAATGTACTTAATGATTAAGTTCTTTGCTCTCTTTTTCCCACTTACTGAAGCTTAGAGTTATGTCTTATTTGTCAGTAAAAGATTTTCTGGTACCCTTACCATACACATTACAGAGCAGTTACAGAAATGATCATAGCCAAATGAGACATCCTGGAAATATACTGGCTGTACGTATAACTAATACATTTACCATTTTATGTAAGTACCAGCTTCCAGGAATTCGAAAAACATCTAAAAGATCTCTTCATCCTGATGTAAAAAACATTTACTCCTGCAAAGACAGGCTGAGATGCTATGTGCTGAAACAGGATGGGAAATTACTAACAAACCAGAGCCTCATATCTGCTTGTCCTGAAGAAGGCAGAGAGCAGAAAGACAAACATGATGCAGGTGGGGAACATGGGTCACATTTTCCCCAATACCCCGTACTGGGACAATGGGCAACTTTTCTCTGGGAAAGCTCCACTTGGAGTTTGCCAGCTCATGGAGGAGCCAACAGGGCTGCTCTTTCATTGTTCTCCAGACTTGTCTTTAGTCTCAAAAAGTACTTCAAGTGTAAGAGCTTTCCATTCAGAGAAGCCACAATGTGCTGTCCAGATCCACGGAGAAAGTACAAGCATAAGTATCTTTTCTGTCAGCATTGCTGCAGCCTTCACAGCCTCACAGGAGGGACTTCCTTTCACACAGGTATGATTTTACAAAACCCTGGCCAGTCTCAAAAACACAAAAGAACACCAATCAATATTATCCCAAATACCATCCAACTCTGTGGAAAACGAACTGTGTAAGCTATATGAAATCACAGAAGTATTTACCTGCCTTGCTCAGGCGTTGTTGGAACAGTCTTTGCAAATTCCCATCAAACTGCATAAAACCAGAAGAAAGGCAACATTTGTTGTATTAAGACTGCAGATGCTTTCAGCACTTTATGTAACACTTGGATGACCTACACAGTAGGGCTATCTATGACAGGAATTTCCCAGTGTAATATGAGAGAATTCTGTTTGCTGTGGGGTGAGAGGCATACCTCAGGCACTGAGAGTCCTATTGCCTGGCATTATTGCCTGGCCTGGCTACTCTCCAGAGGGAGCACAGCATAGCAAATCTCATGCAGTAGGAAGCAGAAATGCAGGTTCTTTGGCATGCAACTTTCCACTGTGGAGGAATGGATCCGAAGCCTCCGTGGCACACAGTGGCATGACAACATCTTTTTCCCTGGCAGCAGAGAGCCCTGAGCCAGGCAGATCCCAGCCCTCTCCTTCAGACACAGACTATATTTTGTCTCTCAACTCCTTACTTAGATGTTTCCCTCTTGGAGAGTGCTATTTGACTCTCGATGGCTTGTGTAGCACAGTGTTTTTGACAGGATGTTGCTGACAGGCTAATCCACTGGCTATGTGCACCCTTAAGAACTTCTCTGACCTCTAGCGGATTACAAAGTTTGTGTTTTCTGACTCAGATTGTACATTTCTGGCTAACCACAAGCATTGTGTACTGTACTGAATTGTGTAGGGCTGCCATGCACACCACATCTATCTCTGCAGTTAGGAGATTTATTTTTCCTGTTCACTGGCATAGCAGTCCCTCTGAATGAGTCTGTATATTCTTTAATTTCTGCAATACTCAATCATCAACTCGGCTTTAGGGAGCCTTTTCCAAAGGGGAAATTCTTGTCATTTACTTCAGAAACAGGGCATAACATTACGATTACCACTTCAATTTTAAATGACAAGCTGTAGTGCTACCGAGCTCTAGCAGCTTAAAAATTACTACCATGTGTGAGAGCTCCAGATATCCCAGGTTTTGTCTCCAGATCATTCTGCCCAACTTCTCTGTAGTTCTTGCAACTTTGGCAGGCTGACAAATCCGCTGATGCTCAGTTACTATTTTTTATAATCTCATTTCACTCCAGCATATATCTATGCTACTCTACTGTAATCACAGGAGTTAGGACAGAGTAAAGTCAGGAGTTTTTTTTCTGGATGTGTTTGTTTATTGATGTGCTTTCTGAAATCTGTTACCATCGTGGAAGTTTTATTACCTCTAATCTTTAAAGCAGAGCTGTAATAGCAACACATCTTTCCAAGTCTCACAGAGTCCCTGCCTACATGGGACAGTATTTAGTGAGACATGCTGCCCATGGAAATAATCCAACAGCCAATTAATGACTTAAGAAGAGTCCTAATAACAAACTACTCTGGAGTCCAGCCATGCCATGACCCTTAAATATTTGCATTTTTCTTCTCTGTTACAAGCCAGAGCATCTTCTTAGTGACTATTGAAAACATCTTCTCCAGCCACAAAATTTTTGGATGATGTGTGCTCCTGTTTACTTTCAGCACACAGCCAAGGCTGACAAGGCACACAGAGCTCACCTACTTGTACGTCACTTCAGGACTCCTCAATATCAGTTCAATCCCCTTCAGCCTGTTCTAAGAAAGACACAAGACAAACAACTTTAATCTGACCCCCGTGTCTCACTTAGAGAGTATGATTTTGTATTTTGGGGAGAAGAGATGGTTCTCTGAATCAGTGTTTCTCATTCTTCATGTGTCAGACGTCAGAAGGCCTCAAGCAAAATCTTTTTCCCTGGAGGTCTGTTTTCCCTGCTGTTTTTTTTCCTCAAAATAGTCTGCCTAAGTTAGATGGACAGATCAGCAAACTGCAGAGCAATCATGAGACATGCACAAAAGCTCAACATTCCCTTAGTCCTGTTCTGATACTAAATATTACAAAATCCTCAAGCATGCATTCAAGAAAATTTGTTGGGAGAACAAATTGAGCAGTAGAAAACCAGAGTTTCGTTTTCTTTTTTTCTAGAACTTCAGTCTCACACTAATTCTACACCTGAGTGGCTGATATTTAGTTTAACTAAATAAATGCCATTTAACCTGTGAACCATGGTCCTTACGGCTTGGTGGAACATTCAACAATCCAAAGGAAAACTAAGTTTTATCTACTCCCTCTCTGAAACTTTAATGTGACCCATAAAATGTGTTCCACACAGAGCTGAATCAAAACTACTTGTTCCTTCCAATATGATTCTCCACCTCAGATCTATGTTTTTTCCTGATATATGCTTTTCAAAATGTTACTGGTTAACGTGTGTAATCAAAATGCTGAGGAAAACAGAGCTCAGGTAACCATCATGTGCCAAAAAACAAAATCATGGTCTCATTCAAAACTGGTCTCTCCTCTGAGCCAAAAAGTTTCACTGGAAAACCATCCTCTTGATTTTTTCCTTTCTGCAACCTGATCTCTATTGCGAACTTTGAACAAAATATACCAGCATGAATAGCATCTATATAAAAAATAAAGAGTGTATATCCAATTCTATGTGGCATTGTTCTACATTCTAACCTAAATAAGGGTAAAAAAGACAGAAAAACATCTACTCTCCATCTCATCACCTTTATGAAAATCTACTCTGATGTTTATGAAAAGTAATGAAAGCAATCCAGAATCTATACCCATACTAATACAAAGCCATGCACTCCTGCTGACACATTCTCCCATTCTAATTCTATAGAAAATTAAAGAATTTGAGAGCACCTGCTATGCTTAGAGCTCCCTAAGACTGTATATCTAACACTACCAAAACAAACAAAAGAAACCCAAACCGCCCTTTCACCCCCCCCAAAGCCATGAAACCCTTCCCTTACCCATCCCTAAGCTGTCAGCAAGCTCTCCTTTTATCTCCACAACAGGGCAGTTCAGTATATTCTCTTAGAAAATCTTTTGCTCTAAATCCAGCATCATCAGAAGAAAACTGCTCTTCTGACTCTCCACTCTCTGTGGAAACCCCTGCCCAAATCCTGCTCTTCTAACCCAGACCCCTGGGCACAGAAGCCTTGGAGGATCACTTTCCTGAGTGCTTTCTTCCAGAAAGCCACCCTGCCTGTAATCACTGATGGAGTAGCAAACCAGTCAGGCAGTCCATGCATCGAAACTAATCTGAAGGAAACTGCACACCTCACTGGTTTCTGTTTAAACCCCTGGCAAAATCCAACATCTAGGTGAGGAGTGTTTACAGAAGACAACTGTGTGAAGTTACAAGGACTATTTTTCCTCTAAACAGCACCATGCATGCATGAAAACTGCCCTGTACATTGCTTTCCTTAAAAAAATCCTTTTTCTAATTACCTTGAAAACTATATCCACAATAATAATATCTGTATCTAAACCAGTGGAATACGACCTGATCTGACTTGTCCATAAAAGAATCTGACCTGCTTTCATTCCAACAACCAACATTCTGACCAGCTACGTCTGGGGTTGGCAGTGCCCCTATGGAAACACAGAAGTAGTCATTCTCTTCCACGTTTCTCATGCTATCTTTATAGCCAGTAATAGTACCTTTATAGTCAGCACTGGAAACATCAGTCCCTGCGTTTACCTTTCTAGAGGGTTAACTCTAACCTTAACCCTTCTCTTCAACTACACCATGATAAACCAGCCTCTGCATTAGGAGTAAGAAATGTCCTTCTTATTGCAATTAAGAAGACTAACTGCATACCTATAAATATATATTTATATATGTTTGAAATATATGTTTTTATATATTTGTATACTTCCACGTGGAGATGCATATTATGTATCTCCATATTTATATTTCTCCATATGTAAATGGAGAAATTTCTCCATATGTATTTGGACAAATAGTCCTTTCTTTTAGAAATCCTCTCTTTAACCCTTAAACCAGTAAAAAAGGCCTAAGTGAACAGTGTTGTGTGGAACTCATTTCATATAAAGCCATTTTCTCTCACAAGTGCCATTTGCAAGCTTATCTTTTAGGGTCACAAAAAATACTGATAATTTTTTGTCCAATTGCTTTCTTTAAAAAACCCTACACTTACCATGATGGGCATTGGGAAACTGGTGTCTGCTGTAACCCTTGAAAAAGCTTGTCTCCCCTTGTTGTTCATGAAATGCCCAGAAGAATACTACTCTCTTAATTCCTTACCTTCTGAAATCCTAATTTTATCATTCCTAATCTGAAGTATCTTGACAATTACTGCAACGCTAATCTTGAAAGATTTCCCCTTATTCAGCCTTTTCTTAGGTTGCTGGACCTATATCATGAAGTGAGAACTTTTTTGAAAACCCAGCTTGAATGGAGCAGAAAGTTCAAGAGACTGACTGTCCACTGGATGCATTCTTCTTGTTTTTCAGTAGCAATCAATAGATCATTCACATATTGAAAAAGCACACCCTCTTCTGGTGGTGATTGCCATTGTTTCAGTTCTTTACCTAATTGGTTCCCAAAAATTGTGGGACTATTTTTGAACCCTTAAAGTAACACTGTCTAAGTGAGCTAGGTTTTCCTTAGCAGAAGAAGGTATCCTTTAGATCTAGTGCTGTAAACCAAATCAATTTTTTTTTTTTTTTATTCAGCCCTAATTTCAAAAAGTTTTCAGTTATTGGTTCAATCCCTTGTCCAATCTTTTAGCCTCAGTGGATATTGTTTCTTAGCCACTGGCTTGGCTCCTGGTTGTAGTTCTGTTTGAATAGGAGTTGCCCATTTTGGCTTTCCTAGTGTTTTATAGCCCAAACTCCTGTGCATACCTAATCTAAAATCTGATTGACATTTAAATGATCCTGGATGGGCTGCACATAGCTCATTGCTAAACTCAGAGCTGCTATTATTTGTTCTTTCTTTACCTTAAGTCCAATTTTACCTTGTTTAAATTCTATTACAGCTCCCAGAATTTCTAGTAGGTCTCTGTCCAATAGGGGTTTGGGTGAATTTGGTAAATACAAAAACTGATGCACTGCCATTTGTTTTAGGGGTTTCAAAAAGAAAGCTTTTTCTGATTGGCCAGTTGCACCCACAACTTGAACATATTTATCACTTTCAGGTATTAATTCTTGATTCAAAACAAAAAAATATAGCCCCAGTACCAATTTAAAAAATCTAATTCTTCTTTTTCTTCCCCTAGCTTAATTTTTACCAGTGGGTCCCCTAACGGCAGGCGTGCTGGCCCCCCCTCACTCAGTACCCTGTAAGCAACAACAGCCCCTCCTGTGCCTGTATCTCTGCCTGTTAATTCAGGGCATTCTACAACAGGCACACTGGTTCTGACCCAACCTTGTTTGTCAGGGAGGAAAACTTTACATCTGTTACACAAGGTTTTTGTACATATAACCAACAACTACAAAATAAACAATTCTAGGTCTTATTCAATGTGGTGTGCTCATAGTTAACTGTTCAGCACTACCTCCCATCTAGCAATTCTTGGCGTGATAAGACCTTGAACTATGTGTACCTGGATGTTTCAAGGTAAGCAAGGTATATCAGGTATACAATAATTTTTCCAAAAACAAACAAGACAACACAAAATTACAATAAACACACACACACACAAAACTATTGACACAATAACAGCACCCCAAACCCCAGTTCATAAGGGTGGTCTGTCAATTGTTCAAAACTGCCCTCCATATAGTAACTCAAACATAAAAAAACTCTTAATGAGATGTTTCTATAATTGGTTCAGAACAAACAAAAACTCCATGTCTGACTTTGTTTTCAACACAAGACTAAACAACACAAAACTAGAGAATCAACACATAACAAACAAAGGGCTATGACAGCTGCAACACTTCAGGAGTTCATAATATACTAACAGGCCCCAAATCCCTTATTCATGGTGTGACTCTTAATGGAACCAATACCAAAGTTAACCAAACTCTTAGCAACCAACAGGAAACTTAAGCACCTTGTTTCCCACAAAGAACAACCAAAAGGAAACTTACACCTTGTTTCCCTCAAAACAAACAATATTTGGCCAAATACAAATGGAACTGGAACGTACCAGCTCTGAGGGTTTTCACCCCAGGAAAGCATCCTTTCCCTTACACCCTGCGAACAGACGGCGTCCCATCCTCGACTTATGGGAATTCCAAAACCAAACCAAACCAAAACCAAATATAAATACCTTTTATCAATAAGCAGGTCCTTTTCCACCCCCTCAAGAAGTCAGCAAAGAAGGGGAGCCCCTCTTATTAGGTAAAACAGCTTACGTGGGCACCCAAGAAGGGGGTCCCGAACTCCAGGGGATTCTGCAGCCTGACGGAGAAGTCACCAATGTCCCGTCTGGGGTGGCCAAATGAATCCGAGAAATCCGATAAAGAAACTGCCCAGAAGCTTTTGGTCTTTTGAGCAGCAAAGGTATTTTTTTGTCGACATTGGGAACAAGTGGAATTATCACCTCAAAGCCCTTGCTCGAAGGTATCGGTGTAAAACAGGGTAATTTATACAGTCCAACTTCTATGATTACGACAGCTTACATACGTATTCATATGACTGCAACATCTAATCATACATATTGATAATAGGTGGAGTCTGGGCAGAGCTTGGGGCAGAGCTGGTTTTTACTCTCCTTAAACATCAAAGAAAGACCAGTTACAGCATTCACTTTGTTAGATCTAAAATCTCATGTTCGGAGGTATTTACATAATTTTGGTTCAGTTTACCAGTAAAGATACATTATTTCTGGTGTCTCTTTTCTAGGGTCATTTGTGTTTAAAACAATCAAATATTTCTTTTTCAATTGTTTCACACATCAGTCCTGGTAGTAAAATAGTTGGATGAAAACCAGGCCATAAGTGAGTCGACTCAGGAGAATGTCCTCCTTGACCTGCTGCTTTTCAACGGAGTGGATCTCGTGAGAGAAATGGAGATTCACGGCCATCTTGGCCACAGCGACCACAAAATGAGTTTAAAATCTCTGCTGACAGGAGGAAAAGTGCCAGCAAAACCTCAAGTCTGGACATGAGGAGAGTAGACTTCAGGCTGCCCGGAGAATTAATAAGTAAGATGCCCTGGACTGTGAGAATGATCAACTCCCAGTCAACCCTGAAATTTTGTGGGACCTGCTGCTCCAGCTGGATGCCTACAAATCTATGTGGGGCCTGATGGGATTCATCCCAGAATCCTTAAAGAGCTGCTGATGTAATCGCAAAACCTCTCTCGATGTCTTTTCAGCAGTCTTGGGAATCCAGAAAGGTCCCAGCTGACTGGAAGCTAGCTAATGTCCCAGTTTTCAAGAAGGGCGAGAAGAAGAACCCCAGAAACTACAGGCCTTTCAATCTCACTTCAGCGTCTGGTAAAGTTACAGAGAAGATTATTCTGGGACATATTGAAAAATGCCTGAAAGACAACACAGTTATTGGTCACAGCCAGCAAGGCTTCATGAGAGGAAAGTCCTGCTTATCAAAGCTGATTTCCTTCTCTGACAAGATAATGCACCTAGCTGATCACAGGAAGCCAGTTGATATAATCCTGTTGGATTTCAGTAAAGCTTTCGATACAGACTCATAGGATTCTTCTGCACAAAATGTCCAGCCCAGAGCTGAATAAACACATCATGTGGTGGGTGAGCAATTGGCTCACAGGTACAGTACAGAGGGTAATAGTGAATGGGGTAACATCAGACTGGTCACCTGTCACTGGTGGGTTCTGCAGGGCTCCATCTTGGGCCCTTTGCTCTTCAATATCTTCACAAATGACTTGGACACAGGACTGGAAAGGACACTGAGCAGGTTTGCAGATGACACAAAGCTGGGAGGAGCTGTTGACTCCCTGGAAGACAGGGAGGCCCTGCAGGGAGACCTCGACAAATGAGAGGGCTGGGCAGTCACCAACCAGAGGAAGTTCACCAAGGGGAAGTGCCGGATTCTGCACCTGGGATGGGGAAATGGATGTTGGATGTACAAAGGATGTACAGACAGACTGGGGAATGAGCTGCTGGAAAGCAGTGCCAAGGAAAGGGACCTGGGGGTCCTGGTCGATGGCCAGTTGGCCACGAGTCAGCAGTGCCCTGGCAGCCAGGAGGGCCAACCATGTCCTGGGAGCATCAGGCAAAGCATCACCAGCCGGGCCAGGGAGGGGATTGTCCTGCTCTGCTCTGCACTGGGGCGGCCTCACCTGGAATATTGTGACAGTTTTGGGCACTGCAATGTAAGAAAAATATTCAGCTATTAGAGAGCATCCAAAGGAGGGCAATAAAGATGGTGAAGGGCCTTGAGGTGAAGCCATATGAGGAGTGGCTCAGGTTCTTCCCCAGAGTGTGACTGGGCACTGAACAGGTTCCCCAGGGCAGTGACCACAGCACCAAGTCTGACAGAGTTCAGGAAGTGTTTGGATGTACTCTTTGGCACATGTTGTGACTCTTGGGGCTGGTCCTGTGCAGGGCCAACAGCTGAACTCAGTGATCCTTGTAGGTCCCTTCCAACTCAGCATATTCTGTTATATTGTAATAAGAACAAAAAGTGAGAAACAATGTACTCTTCTTGCTAGCAGAAGTTGTGCATTTAAGTTCTCCATGTTGACACAACAATCAAGTGGAAACACATTATTGCCATATAATTTCTGATTTTAATATTTCTTTTCCCTTTTCTTTAAATAAATAAATAAAGGCACCAAAGCAAGGGACATACAATGACAAGATCCTGGAAAAGAAGATAAAAAACTGTAAAAGTAAAGACACACTGGCAACATTCAAAGTGAGGGGTGAGATTCTCCCATGAATAGAGCAGTACATGCTCAGCAGATGTCTCATCACATCTGTCCACTGCTGTACCTCCCTCGTGTGCCAGGCTACCCAGTCCACGACCTGCTTAGCTCTTGCCAGGAGATACTGTTCCCCAAGGAATTTCCTTCAGTTGTCATGTGGCTCTCATTCAGAGGCAAGCTGTTGTCCATGAAATCTAAACAGCAGTAGCTCAATTCCCCATGCATTGGCTGTGTCTGATCCAGCTTCTTAATTCATCCCCAAGCACAGTTTTTCCAGCTGAGCAAAGCCAGGTTCTGCATGCTGGATCTCTTGAGCACAATGCTGGGGTTGAATTTCCCTGGAAAACTTCCTGAATGTGTGAAGAAATCACTGGAACAGGCCACCAGAGTCTAGAGCTGCTAAAAAAGCATGTCAGATCCAGCTTACAACAATACCTCGCATAATGTAGGGAACAATTAATATTTTTAAGCAAACCAGAATTTTATTTTTTTTTTTTTAAATCTTCAGTCTCTAAAATACCTAAAGGAATTGACTAAGTGCATTTCATAAATCATGTATTTCAGGACAGAAGATTTTGGTCAATTTTTCAGACTGTGCTTCTTGCTGATGCCATACTGTAGGAGTATATACATAAGGTCTACATCCAAAACCAAGTTTGAATGACCTTTTTAAGTCAATTATATTATCACTATCTGTACTGTAAATCATGCCTAGTACTGACATGGGGAAACTAAAAAGCTTTGAATTAGGAAAAGTGGAAAGTACATGCTCAGATCTCATTTTGGAATTCAGAGTGACTCCAAAATAAAAGTCTGCAAAAACATCTTCTACTCAAGTCCATGCACCACATACCACACATGTCCCTATAGATACATGGGTGGCACCACATATTCATGGTGTTACTGCGTTATGGGTTACTATATTTTCCATCCTACACTGTCTTGAACCATCTTCAACAGCTGTAACAGAAGATGATCCAAAGATGACTCTATTTCTTCAGCAGTTTTTTCTGCAGTTTGATAGCAATATTGTGAAGAACACCAATTTAGCTACCCCTTGAACCAGAGCTTACCTATGGAGCAGCCTACCAGAGAGGAGAAAAAAACATACAAGAAAGGAGGGGAAAGACAAACGATTAACTTTGAATCCATAATATTAACAGGATCTTGGTGGAATTCTTTGGGTCCCTGGGACACATCAAGGATGGATTATATTTGCTACTGTCATGCCCCAGTCTTTTAACCTGAAGTCCTGACAACATGAGGGGTAGATAGGGATGGATAGATCATGAAGAAGTAGCATAGAAGATGTAAATGAACTTTCCCACAAAACTCCAGCATAATCAGATCAAGTACTTTTTCTTTGTAAAGTAAAGAGCACAGGAAGAGAACATCCTACTTTTCCTGTCTTGCAAGGGCCACGGGAGAGGGAAGGGGAGCAGAATGGCATTGCTGCAGGATTCCCCGTGGCTGAGGAAGAAGGCAGCAAAGGGGCCTCAAGAAAGACATAGAAGAAATTCCTAGGACAAGCAGTGACAAGATAATCTTTCACAAGTGATCAAAAGGAAAATCTCAGTTCTGAAAGACACAGAAATAGCTAGAAAAGGACAGTCTTATTAGGAGGTATAAAATATGCATATTCAATGAAAAAAAAATCAATAACAGGGTTACTCCATTTACCACAGCCTCAAGGCTAGAGTTACTTAAGTACACAGAATTTACCAAGATTATTTCATTGATACAGTACTTGATCAGTAATTAAATTACCATGCACAAGCTCACATCAAACAGCTCGACATTGAGAAGATCTCTTTGGCATATTTCCCAAAAGTGAACCTTCATGCATCTTTCATACGGCCAGTATAATTAAATTTGCGTGTACATGTGGCAGAACAAGCACTTTAAGTAATAGGACATAATCCTAACAGCAGTTATTTCTTTAAAAAAAGAAAAAAAAAAAGAAAGAAAGAAAGAGAAAAAAGCACTTCACTCCATGAAAAAAAAAAAAAAAAAGAAAGCACTAAAAGAGAGAAGAAAATACAGGAGTGAGAACATACCATGCACTGATAGTAATGAGGACCAGTCCAAAGGCTGCAATGGAGCATAGATATCCTCACACTGCACCAGGATAAGTTTTACCAGGCCAAGAAGTCTGTGATAACCAAACATCCTGTGTTTCCCTGTGACTCTCCCAGGCCCCTGTAGGTCTGTAAAGCTGCTCTTTCCTGGAGCAAGGCTTTACAAAGCCTCACCTTCCCCTGGGTCCCAGGCATGCTCCAGCCCTGCACACACTTTGACATGCCTCCTCTGGACAACAGCCAATTCATGCCAAAAAGCAAAAAGGAGCTCAGAGATGCCAATTCAAGGTTCCAGTTGCCAATTTCTTTCTCATAATGTCAGTCCAGTGTATTTCAACAGAGCTACAACTTACAATTTGAACTGAGTTAAATTCTGGCATGGAAACCATTAAATTTCAGTCTAGTTGAGGAAACAGAGATTTATTTGATACACATTCCATTTTAGCAATGGTGCATTTAGGTAGTTAGAATTTAATGGGAATAAATTCTTCCAAAGTCCTCCCATCTGGATTATATAATCTTTACTATGAGGCCTTTGTCTGCCAATCTGTAGACCTGAAAGTTTCAACCAATGAACTAAATTTTCTCTTTCCCTTTTCTTTAGACTTCATTTTCTCTTTCCCCAATACCCACAAGCCTTAAGGCAAAGGCTGAGCACAGGGTTAATAATAATGAAAATCTGCATATAATACTTACAAATACCTTTGGTTTTAAAGGCTGCATTTGATAAAATTTATAGGGGCTAAAGTACTCAAATTTTACAACCTACTGAACACCTGCAAATTTATATACATAGAAAGAACCCACTCATCCACATATCTGCAGCAGTTTGAGATGTACAGTCCCAGTTAAGTAGATGACTTTTTCATTATTGCCTGCGACTGTGGGAGATATCTACAGTCATATTTGTTTCCAGATTATTACATGCACTAATGTAGTCATGGAACTGGAACATTACAGGCAACTTTTTCCTCTGTCTTGCTTGTATGATTCTCTTCATTAAACACGGTGAAAGAAAAAGGACTAAGCTATGTGTAAGGATGGTGGTGATCTAGCATTCTGAGACACAACAGCCACTTTCATGGGGATGGCATGGCTGTTCTGCTCACACCTCCCTCGCCTCCTTGGCTGAACCTCAACAGCCTGAACAGGAAAAATCAATAGATACACTAGGACTTTTAAATCACATTTTTAGTTCCAGTAAAGGCAATAACCTTCCCCAAACTCCTGCAGCTCAAAGAAGTTATCAGGGACAGACTAGATGCACTCTCCTTTCTGATTTTATTTTGCAGAGCTCTTTGACAATATTAAATGCAGAATTTTAAAGTAACACTTCAGTGTATGCCATGCAATGCTCTCCTCCAGGCAAGCTTATAACAGGCTGTAAGGACAACTGGACATCCCTTAGAAGAAAGGGACTTCAGAAAGCACAAAACACCCAGAAGTGGAAAATCAGACATTGGAGCACATCTCTCCACAGGTGTGTGAAAGGGAGGCAACTTCGACATCACTGATCATAAAAGCATAAGAAGATCCAGTATATGGTCAGGCCAATGATTTCCTCCCAATCCCCTTCCTTCAGGAGAGGCCACAAAAATCTCAAGCTAGGAAATAATAAATAACCCTGTCACACTACACTCCACCCTTCAGCAAACAGTTTCTTCAGGCTGTGGCTTCACCTTACAGAGACCCTGCTGACACGGCCAGATGAAGGAGCCTGTCCTCTTCATCCATATCCAGCGTGTCACACTGTGGTACAGCATGACTGTCCTACAGTGTTCATAAAACTGTGTCATAAACAGGCAGGAAAAAATATCCCTCCAGAAGGATGTAAAGAGCCAGGAAAAAGTAAAATGGGTTGTTTGTGGTTTTGGTCTTCAGCGTGGTATCGCATGTGTTTGTGACAGCAAACCTGAGCTCACCGCAGTAGGGGTGATGAAAATAGACTGGGAACCAGCAGGAATTCTCCAGGTTGATATGGTCCTTGCATACTCTGAATGATGCTATTAAAGCCCTATTTTTAATTCAGAAAGTGAAATCTGTGGCATGGTGGGAGGGGCCTGACCACAGCCAGGTAAATGAGAGGACAACATTCTGTGGCAGTGATAACTGTACCTGCCAAAATTACACCACAGCAACAAAATATTCCCTCTGCTTTTGCTAGCTGGTGGTAATGCAAATGGTGTCACCCAATAAAAGGTCCCAGATATGGGAGCTGATAGCTCCCCTCCTGGTCAATGTTACCTCGAGTCTGTCACAATGGCAGCATACCTTTCAAGGAAACTGACCCCATCACTTGTAAAAAGAAAGGAAAGCCTCTCTCCAGATGTATTTTTAAAGGGTTTAATACACTGTGGCTCAGATTTAAATCAAAATGTCTAGATGAGAAACCTAATTTCAGGCTCCCTCTGTGAGCTCCTCACCTGTGGCACCCTGTGGCAGCTGCTCCACGTGTATTTTCAGCACAATGTTGAACTTTTTGTTTCACTCCAGCTTAGAGCTAGTTGAAAAGGGTCCCAGGGCAGGAAAACTTTGCTCAGCAGGGCCATACAGAAGGACACACTCCCAAGCTGACAGCACTAAGCTCCCTCCTCTCCAAGAGCAAATACTCAGCTCTCCCATGAATGGGGAAATCTCTGCTCTTAATCACACCTCCCAGCTTGAGGACTCCCATGCACCAGCACCCAGGGAAGTGCCACGTCTGCACAAATAACAAATAACTACTCAACTGTTCCCTGTTAACAAGCTGAAAACAAAGACTTACCGAACTTGAGCTGTCCTGGGGCTTACATCATTTAACTGCTGGGCCCTGCCATCTCCGCCTCATGTGTCCAACAGGGACTTGGGACCTCGTTGTACCCTGAAACAAAAAAAAGGAAAAGTCTGTTGAGTCCTAGCCCCACTGGAGGGAATGTGCTAGAACCAGCCTTTGACAACGGGCTGCAGAGAGAAAGCCATTCCAACCACAAGATAGCCACCCAGCTGCATTGCTTGCTAACCTTTCCAGGTAAGCCAGGTACTACAATTTGTACTATTAGCCATGTAGTATTTGAACATATACTTCCCACACTACACTGAACCCCACTGTGCTCTATAATCAGTCCATTTGCAGGAGTGCAGACCCTCAGCTAGTGCACAGTTTGCACATTATGCTCAGAGTCCTTGCTGTGACAGTATCTGTCTCTGCGACTGTTAACTGAGCAGTCAGATTCCCAGAGATGTGAATATGCTCCAAGCACAGCCTTAAAGCAAGAACAGGCTGCTCTATAAGATGCTCAGCAAAGCATGCAGTCTTATATTAATGTCCTTGCCAGCTACCACCCATTTAGCAGGTGCTCCCTTGCTGCAGGAGCAGAAAGAGGGAGTCACTTTTTTTCCTGCAAGATAAACACAGGTTATTGCAGCATAGTGGCTGTGAGGTCCCTCACTCAGCCCTACAGCCACATCTGGAGGCCAAGGATGGGGACAGCAGCCTTAGCACTTTATAATTCCAGCATTTGCCAAGCAATAATTGTTTCTACGAAAAGAGGGAAGTAGGTAAGATGAGGCAGTAATTTAGTGAGAGTCCCATAAGTCAGGCTGGCAGGCGCCACAATCACACTGCAGTTGTGCATACTGCCCAAGACAGGGGAGCCAGGCAAAAAAAGCCACCACAGCTCAAAAGGCAACTTCCTTCTACTTAAAAATAAATACAGAAGACTAATTAAGGAACTTAAATAACAGGTTTTTGTTAGTTGGTTGGTTTGTTTGTTTGTTTTAAGGATTGGCTTCAATATAATATAGTTTGTTTGCAGATATCTAAACTAACAATCCTTCCAAAACCAGCTTCCTGGGGCATCATATTCCCATGCAGAGCAGTGCCTGAGAAGTCACCCTGCCCACCACAGCTGGGCCTCTGCTGAGCCCACCATCACATAAGCAGTCCCACTTGCACCCAGATTTGCATAAAAGGAGTAGTTATGAGCAATTAGGCTTGCCAAGGCAAAATTCTTCAAGGCCACTTTACAACTAGTGACAGATGTAGTATTCCCAAGTTTAAGCTATAATTTATTCTTATCCTAGGCAGAAACATAAGGAAAACACATTGTGCATTTTGCAAAGCTTCTGATTTAGGCATCTGAAAAATAATTTAAAAAAGGGAAAGGGGGGAAGATTAATAGAGGCTAAAAGAAAGAAAAAAACTGCAGGCACAGAGCCATAATTTAATATTCTGCAATGATGACAAATACCCAAACTGATTTGCCCCTGAACAAGTCAACTGTTACCTGTTATTCACACCAGAAGATTCCAGCACCCCATATTTCCCAGCTGTACTGTTCCTTCAGAGTTTAATCATAGGTAAACAACCACAGTGTGCAGGCTTTAACACAGCTGCATTACAAATAGCAGACCAAACCTGACCAGCCTGAGAGGGAAGGGAAGAAGGGATTGTAGCAAAGAGTAAACCCACTACCATCTAGGACATGAAGCATCTTCTCATGCTTCTTCTGCCTCTGCCATAAATCCAGCACTAGAGGGAAGCACAAGCTGAAAAGCCACTACAGTCTGAAGGACAGCCCTGTGGCTCTGGGTGCCAGGATATCCCGGGACTGGGGAAAGTCTCTCACACCTTGCCTGCAACTGCAGTTCTCCTCAATACCATCACAACTCAGTATGCAGAGCCTGTGGCAGAAAAGGTGAGTGAACTGTGTCAGAAATTTCTGCAGCAGCTGTTGCACGTTGCATGTAATCACAGGGTATTTCAGGCTGCAAGAGACCTCAGGAGGTCCCTGGTCCAGCTCCTGCTCAAGCAAGGTCAGCAACAATTTATTGCAAGGTTGCTCAGAGATTCATAATGCCAGGTCAGCATCACCACGCTGCATTATTTCCACAAAGCAATTATCTCCCCCTTTCCTCACAAGAGGAAACAAAGCTGGGATGAGGAGTTTTCTCACATTGTCCCTATTTAGAGAAATGTGGCTTGCCCAGGCAGTCACAGCCTGAAATCAAAAATCCTCAGAGGCAAAGTCCTCCTCCTGTTCCACAGAGCAGTCCCTTGCCTAATATTTGCATTTTCCTTCCTTCAGGAGGGTTTCCAGCTTGCAGAAGTGGTGTGGCCACTGCTCAGTTCAACCAGCTGATCTGGAACAACCAGCCCCCCACGGAAAGTCACTCACTGGGAGAGAAACATGCACCCATCAGTCACTGCTACTGGATAGAGAGGAATGGCACATGGTCCAAGATTTTCAACTCCTGCTAAACTCAACAGATCTCTCCACCATATACACACTTCATTCCTCAAACACCTCATCAAGCTTATTCTAACTTTGCACAGCCACGTGCTAAAGGTGGCTAAAGCCACATGCTAAATGCAACAGTCACCAGTGCTGAAACTGCTTAGGAAAAGGTTTCCAGGGGTTTTTAGAGATCAAAGCAGCATTCTTCAGGCCTTTTTTTTTCCAGAAACAGGTGAACAGGCTTGGGTAATGTTAAACACTACAGCAAAAAATTCTTGTCCACAATAGGAAAAAATGAAGCCAGCTCAGACTGGCACGGTTTCAAAATCCTCTCAGCCACATCAGGACAAATTTCTCACACTAAATTTCACTCCGAGGCCAGGAACCATGCTGAGATAATCCCCTCACCATGGCCAGTTTGATCACAGCAGAATAGTTCACTCTGTCCCCACTGTACATGTTCAGGAACAATTACAATTACTTCTTTCCTGAAAAAGAGATATTTAAATTTACTCTGATTCATTTTTTTTTAACTTCTATCAAAATTCTGGATCTTTTGCCAAGGCCTCTGTTACACTGCTAACACAGACTTTGCTTATTGATTTTGGTACAAGTAAGAAGGAATGAACCTGTGATTCCAAGCTCCAAACATCAAGCTGCTGGACTGTTACACTTTATATTACTGGAATCTAATATTTGTCAGCTTTTCCAAACAGTAGTTACCATAAAAAGCTCCTTTTTTGTGTCCTGTAAAGAATCTAACACATTATATTTGCCATTTGCAAAAAGGAAAACAAAACAGCAGGGATTTCCTGTTACATCCTACCTTCTCCTGTGTAAGCAGATTTATACCTGTGCCAGGGACATAATGTGGATTTTCTTAACAAATGAGAATGTCACCCCCCAGCTGTGCAGGTGACCTGAGTACTTCTGCATGTGACTGAAAGGGTTAATTTACCACACAAGGGGTTCAGAAGATACCTTGTTCTTTAAAATACTATCTGTAGTTGGTATGTACCCATCTGACCAAAAGCACTGTTGTGTGGGTCCCAGCTAAAGCTGGGATGAGGGCTGCATGCCATAGAGGGGAGGGACAGATTGTATCTTCAAAACAGGCTACAAATTTGGAAAGATTTACACAAATCTGTGTTCCTATTTTTCCCCAGGAGGAAACTCCTGCCCAAAGAACCCTCACTGTTAGAATTCATGCCTGACAATGCCACGTCTAGCAGGATGGTGGCCTTCAGGCTCCACCTGAAGACCCAGTAAAATCTTCCAAACTCTGACTTCACATCAGCTGGTTTGGAGGTGAAGGAAAATGCTGGATGTCCCTCTCCCACACAAGCATGTGCACAGTCCAACAGGTAAACATCATCTAGGAAATGACCATCACCTGGGATGTGGGAATACTTTAGAAAGGCCACTGAATCTTATCAGTCTCATATACTATGGCAAGAAACGTTATTTTATATGTCAGGCACATGTAAACATACACAGCAAGCATTCTTCTTCCAGCCCTGAAAAATCACCCCCCAAGCCCAAGTCTCAGAGCATGTATATATGTCTACTTCAAGTCTCTGGAGTGTTGTTCAGGTCTCTAAAATAATCTCACATCTTATGAGTCATATACAGTCAGCCCTTATGAGTCAACCCTATTATTTGTAAGCACCATTCTTATGCTTTTTCATTAGGTTATAAAAAGAGAAGAAAGATAATACTGCTGCTGCCCCTCTAGCTGACATTATTTAGCCTTCTTTTCAAAAAAAGAAAGGTAGGATTTGTCTTAGGTCACTAAAAGTGAAATCTGTTCCAAAAATGGGTCTTGTGGGTCCTCAATCAGGCTAAAGGTTGAAAAAGTATCTCGAAAAAGCAATCTGCTTTAACAAAAGTTTAATGTGATACATCCTGAGCATCTCAGTTGCCAGGATACCTGCTCCTTTCAGAGGCAGGGATCTGGTGGTGGGACTTGCCTTGTACTGAACAGTCCAGAGAAGGAATCATCTGGTTCATGACAGGTGCCATGAATGTTTGATGGCAAGATGACCCTGCCAGCCTTGTAGCTGCAAGTAGGTGGGAGACTAAAAGTAAAAGGAGACCAGCAGATGACTTAGATGCAGAAAATGAAAAAGCACAGCACAGAAACCTGGACATGCAGAAGGGCTCCAGCATGCTGAAAAGCTCACTTCCAAGTCCATGGGAGAAGGACAGCCCTTACTCTGAATCCCAGGCTGTTTCTGATACCTGGCATTGCCCATCCACAGGACCTCTCTCAAGCAGGTTGCCCTCCCACTAGGTACAAGCTACCTACAAATCCATTATGTCTGTGCAGCAAAACAGCTTGAGGTTTCATCCAGGAAAGGAATCTTGCCCCCTTTTCACTCTGTGCTCCCCCAGCAGAGCATTCAGACCATCTCTTCAGCGTACCATCGCTTTTACAAGGACAGGCAGATTAGTTGGGCCTTGTCTTTAAGCAAATGTGTTAACAGAGGTACTGTAAACATCTCTACACCCAGAAATCCCTGTGAGAATAACAGGGATTCTGTCCTGAGCCAGAAAAGCTCTCCAGCACAACTCTAAAATCATCACCTGCATAGACTATGATATACACATATATTTTATTGTCATTTAAATTATAGGAGCCCCACTGCACTCTGATTGATTTTCTGCATGTCACTAATGAAATAGCTCCAAACAAGTGCTTCTCTGACTCATGTATCTTCCCCCCCTTTATATATTAGCTACCTGTCAAATTACAATGACAGCTCTATTAGTTTGGGATTCTGTGGACAAAATAGGAACAAATGCCTTGAACAGCAGAAACCTCCAGTGGCCTGCATGCAGCGAGGGTGATCCCTTATAGCACTCCACTTTACACAAAGCTGTAAACCACATACATCTCAATCCTTTCTGATATAGATGGTGTAACTCTTGCCATTTATGTTCCTCATACCAAAATACCACATAGCCTTTCCAAAAACCGCTTCTGCAGTTTACACCAGAAATAATCCCACATGACCTTTGCAGACCAACCTTACTAAGAAGCTCTAATTATTCATGCACTTAGTTATTAGGGCTTTAAATGAAGCTGATAATATACTGAGAATATCTCTTGCATTACCTCAGCCCACGAAAATGACACAGTTTCCCCTAGAAAGTGAGATGTGATGCAGACCAAGTCATTCAGGAGACGATTACGCTGGAGCCCAGCAGCAGGAATTACATTAGCAAAGAAAATGTACACAGGCAAAGGAGAGCAGGATTTGGCCTTTCTAGTGGCTCAAATTTTGGTTTCATTATATGGTATGACATTATCAATTTAATAGCAAATACACCCTTCTCTCCCCCTTATAGCACATAATGTAGACTTTTTTTTTTTTTTTTTCCCAACTTTGCTGCCTTTGCCTGCATTAAAATCCATCTCTTCTTTCCCTGGCCCTAAGGAGTTATTAGGCTGCAAGATTGCTTTTATGAATATGGTGGCTTTGAACACCTACACTGCAGACCTGACCTCAGGGTAAAATGGAAATGCGGTATCATCAGTTGGGAAGTGTGCAAAGATGAGAGCTTAGTGAGCCATAAAGAAGTATCTGAAACACAGAGGTAACTAAAGACTTTGTTGGTCAGTTTGTTTTTACCAGACCATTTTAAAAATGTGGTCTTGCTTTACATTTCGAGCTCACTGGGCAGATTTACAGACACCTCACACTAAAGGCGCCACATCCATTTGAAAATCCTGGCTTTTGAGAGGTCCCTCAGCACTAACACTGAAAGTTTTTACTACAATTTATGGATGCAGCCCCCAGTGAGAGCCTTATGAACCCATTTTAATACAGCACCTGTAATCAGCAAACTTTTTATTTCCAGGTTGCAATTTCTGCAAGACACTTTACATCATTTTTGTGTTACAGATTAGCATGCCATGGTCCCCAGCTGTGGCCTAATTCTCCCTAGGTTTCCCAGCACTCTCTCTCTCTGGAATGGTCCCTCTCTAGCTTCATTGTCCTGAGACCAGCCAACAGCCCGTGGTTCTGCTGACTAAGAGCAGGGGAATTATGGTGTTGACAATCAGGACTTGGATCCTATAGGAGTGACAGATGCACTCTGCTCCCAGTGGTCAGGGAAGCAGCAACATATGCTGCAGTCATTAGTGACTGCTGAGCAACAGGGGAGACTGACACATCCCTGGCTCTTCACAGCACACAGTGCAATGGGCTCAGCTGAAAAAGCATGGATAAATAGTAGGATCAAACTGCAAAGGCCCCCACTGCTGCTCCCCACAGACCAGTTGCTCACACCAGAAAGCAGAAGTGGAGAACCAGCAAGGAAGTGTTTTGGAGTCACTGTGAAAAAACACACGTAATAAAGAGCAAGGGACACTTAATCAACCACGTTCATCATCTCCTGATGTGAGGTCAGCTGCAATCTGTCTCCAGATTTAGCTGGAAGCCTCACTGGAAGGAGTCAATCTCCTTTTTTGAGCAGCCCAGAAACCTCTGACCCCTCAGGTATGGGGCTGCATCTCTCTCAAAGGTAACATTCTGTGAAAGAATGCAAAACCAGCATCTCGCATTGCACTCCTGTCATAAATGCTCCTTGCAGAAAGCAGAGATGATTATGCCCTGGTGAATGAGAAACCTCATTAGGAGAAACAACTTTCATGTCTTTAACCTCATCTCTCCATATCCAATATACCTCTCCTTCATTTCAACACTCTGGCAGTGACCATTTAGAGAAAACACATCTGAAAATAGACGGCTTTTCTTTTCTTTTTGATTTTCTGTCAGTGAGCAGAGCTGAAAGCCAGGCTGTTTTCAACAGTATAAATTAACTTGGGGCTTAGATGGTTGTTTTCTCCTGAATGAATATGATAACATATCAGAGGGCTGAACTTCTATGTAGCACTATGACACTGTCATATTTCTTCATAGCTTTATTTCATATTTTCCCTAACCCCACAGACCTTAACCATCTTAAAAGCACAAAGGAAGAGAGAGAAAAGCTAAAAAATTATTTTGTGCAATTTTATGACATATTTAATGGGACTATTTCTTTTTTTTTTCTTGTTCCTTTCCAGATACTTAATCTAAGCAGAGCAAAAGCATATTTTCAAAATAAAACACACAACCTATTTCCTGTTATGTTCTCAGAGGTGCTCAGAGCTGACACCCCAGATGGTATCTTCGAAACTGAGCCCTAGGAATACTTACAATCATGCTGCACCTACAAAAATTTGAAAGGTTTAGGGGAAATTTCCATCTTGTACAGGCAGATGGCTCATGCTCTACCACCTTAATAAGCATCTGTCCATAAGGAGGAGGGGTTTATGTGGTCAAGACAACTCAAAGCTATAACTGATCTCCAAGAGGTGTTTCCCCAGAGGAATGCAAACTAATGAGTTGGTTTTGTTTTGCCTCAGCTTCCAAGCCATAATGATCTGCATACAATAATTTCTGTCTCTGCTCCTCACCTGCCACGTCTGCCTGGAACACAATTCTTCAAGGTGGAAAACTACTGCATCCAACATGTGCTTGTCCTACACCAAGTAGAACTGGAATGAGCACCCATAATGGGGGGGGCTTTGAATGCCTGCTAGACAAAATACCTCCAGCCCCCATGTTTTCATTTCTACACTAGTTTAATTCCCTGTGATGCTCTCAGCATGAACATGATATCCAGACCATGTTGCATCCCAGCTGGGATTGGACACTGTTCTCTGCCAAGCATTTGGGCTGTGATGCTCAGACTCTGACAACAAAGTAAGGTGTACAGCTCTGTGTGTTTGTGCACACACCCCACCACCACCCCCCCTCCTACATTTTTATCAGTGGTCAACAGAAGATCATTTGGCTATGCACTCTTTATTGACAAACAATTAACACCTAAGTTCATTTTGTCGACAAAAGGATTTTGTATTCATTTGTTGATAAACTGACTCGAAATTGTAGAGGAAACCCTGTTTGACAGTCCTGGCATATACTTGATTCAGGGAGGAAGATGCATTCAGCTAACTCTCCAATCAGTTATGTAGACAAAATGAATTTCATCATAGTTCTGTCAACAAAATGCTAACTTGCTTAAATTATTCTCTTAGCAAAATAACTTAACTTAAAATCCTTTTGTCCACAAAATAGAATTAGATGTTTAGTGAAGCCTTGTAAATACTACAGTCTGTTAGCTTAGCATTTGCAACTCAAACATATGGCTTAGCTGACTCAGCAGTCCTTGTCTTATCAGTCAGGGCTGATCTTGACTATTCCAGCTTTCCACTCTTCTGTGAGGTCAGTATGATAAGAAGACCAATCAGCTGGGATGCAGCATACAACAAAGTCAACCGGGTTCACAGTAAGGAATTTTTTCCCTAGTGTTATTTAATCACTGGCAACTAGCAGGGAGAATTTGACATAAAGCCTAAACAAATCAACCTCTTCCTCAAAAGAGAGGTTTCATCCTTAAAGCTGAAGTTTAACATGGAGTTTCCATGACAAAACCTTTGATAAAATAACAATTTAATGAGGGACTGCAGCTGAGATACCTCAGTAGATTTCATACTGTGAGCAAGAAAATGTAATTACCGTGTCTACAGTCTATTATACCTGTGGAAAATTTCCTTCTGCTTTTTCTGTATTGTTTCAAGTTCAAGTTTAAATTCACCTATTCATATCTTGCTCAGAAACTAACTCAGAGAACTGAAAGTACTCAGAGAGCAGGTATCGATGGAAAGTGCACCAAGTTCCCCCCAAGGCAATAGGAACTGCAGCACAATCAGCAGCAATCACCTGCCCTTCAGCTCATGGAAATGCATTTGTTTTGTCTCAGAACCTCTGAGCTGCAATTCACAGTCTGAGTCAAAAAGATGAAATAAGAATGAAGATTCCTCCCAGAGAAAAGGTACCAGTACAAGCAGCTCGATATGTGTGCATGGAGTGCCAAGAGTGGCTCACCAATTGCACAGGAGAGATGGAGAGTAAGGGCTTTCTTTGCTGGGTGGAAATGCATTTGTATGGCAACAGAACCCCTGGGCTGGAATTATCAGTCTAAGCTGCAACACAAAAATGAATGAAGATTCCTCCCAGAAAAAAGGTGCCAGCATAGAAAGCTCTCTCTTTGCATGAAGTGACAAGAGTGGCTCACCAATTGCACAGGAAAGATGGAGGGTAAGGGCTTTCTTTCCTGGGTAGAAATGTATTTGTTTTGTTTAAAAACTTCTGAACTGCAATAGACAGTCTGAGTCCAAAAAAGGAATAGGATGAAAGATTCCTCCTAGACAAAAGGTGCCAGCACAGGAAGCTCTGTGTATGCATGGAGTGCCAAGAGTGGCTCACCAATTGCAAAGGAGAGATGGAGGGTAAAGGTTTTTTTTGGGTTGAAATCCATTTGTGTGGTGTCAGAATCCCTGTGCTGGAATGGTCAGTCTGAGCTCCCAAAAGGAATAAGAACTTCCTGTGCTGGAACCTTTTATCTGGGAGGAATCTTCATTCTTAGTCCATTTGGGGGCTCAGACTGCTCATTCCAGTGCAGAGGTTCTGACACCAAACAAATGCCTTTCCACCCATCAAAAAAAGCCCTTACCCTCCATCTCTCCTGTGCAATTTGTGAGGCACTCTTGGCACTCCATGCACACATAGAGCTTTCTGTGCTGGCACCTTTTCTTACAGGAACCTTCATTCATATTTTTTTGGGGGGCTCAGATTGATAATTCATGGGCAGAGGTTCTGACACCAAACAAATGGAGTTCCACCCATCACTCAGAGCCCTTACCCTCCATCTCTCCTGTGCAATTGGTGAGCCACTCTTGGCACTCCATGCACACACAGAGTTTCCTGTGCTGGCACCTTTTGTCTGGGAGGAATCTTCATTCTTAATCCACTTGGGGTCTCGCACTGACAATTCCAGTACAGAGGTTTTGACACCAAAGAAATGCATTTCCACCCAGAAAAGAAAGCCCTTACCCTCCACCTCTCCTGTACAATTGGTGAGGCCTTCTTGGCACTCCATGCACTTTCTGTGCTGGCACCTTTTGTCTGGGAGGAATCTTCGTTCATATTCCCCGTGTGGACTTAGGCTGACCATTCCAGCACAGGGCTTCAGGCATCAAACAAAAGCATTTCTATTCAAATGCATTAACTAGCTTCTCTCCACTGAGGTGCATTTGGTGCTCTTGAATTTCCTTGACTGTTTCTGTCCACCAGAGAAGCAGATCTTGGAAGAAAAATAGGGTCTTAGCCTTTACCACTCTGTATTGCATGAAGAACGTAAAATCTGCATTCCTTGGGTGTAAAACAGCACTTCACAGCCACTTTGGCCTTCCTGCAATTCCACATGTACAGCATATAGGATATATAATGATATATATTTCCCTTGCCCTTATTCACAGATGAAATCTCTCCTGTGGAATAAACAAACCTTTTACACATCTCTCTATTGCTGTATAATTTTTCAGGATTAGGATGCAAGTGTATTTCACATCTGATGTGGAAAAGTATCTGCTTTGATTTTCCAACCAGCTATGACTTTTCAGTGGATAGAAATCTCATCCCTGAAGCTCCAGGGCCTTGGCTAAACACAGTAATATAACAGATTTTTTTTTTTTTTAGCAGTTTCAGAAAGGTAATCAAACTCTAGATTATCATTAAATGGTCCAGCAGAGTGGACACATTAAGGCATCTGTAAACATCCTCCTCTGCCCTTGATAGCAAGGATATCTTCTTTAGGCAAAGAGACAGTATTTTATTTAGATGCCTTGAGGCACCAATTTGCTTTGTATACAAACTACTGAGTGATTAACGTCTTGATGAGCTCTTTTCCTCATCAAAGTTAAAATGACTTTAAATATCACACGACTTGCTAATAGATGACTAGATAAAGCTAAATCGTGAAATGATCATTGCACTTTGGTCTCTTGCTCAATATATGGATTCCCTAATATGAGAAATGTGATCAGGAAATAATCTGCTACTAAGAAGGCAATTCGAGTCCCCCACGGGGAACAGGCTGCAAGGATACAGCAGTGAGGATGATATATTAGCATTTCAAGAAGAGCCTGAAATCAGTACAGAGGATGCCACAGAGGTATAGATAAAATTGCTTTATCTTTATTTGCTAATATTTCTGGGGAAATTGTAATATTGGGGAATTGCAGAAAGACCAAACACCTTGCTTATGCTGAATTGGATCTGTAACTGTGTATCACCTATTCAAACCTACAGTATGTGATATTCTCCAACTAAAAGTAGAAATTTCAGCCCAGGATTGGGTTTCTTTGTCAATGCTGCTGGTAAGTTTGAGGGTAGAGACACCAAGGTCAGCATTTCTAGAAGCAGATAGCATGTTTGAGTGACCCACTGGAGGTCCCTTATAGTGCTATAATTTACTACAGATGGAGCTTCTATCACCTACCCATCATATTTTGACCTCAGAAACCTGGTCAAAAAATGCCCCCAAGTTTTTTTGTTTGTTGTTGTTTTTTTTTAATGTGCAATATATATCCTTCATGTGATGTCTCAAAATCTCCCCTATACAAATTCCCTTCTCCAAAATCCCCCAACATCCTGTCTTATTGCATATGCAACAGATTTCCCTCCCCCCCGCCACCTCATTGGTACATACCTCTTTCTACAAAAACAATGATTTATTATTTTAGCAATAGAAAGCAGCAGTAATAGGCCAGTGAAAATAACTAAAATTGTAGCCACTTTGCCTAGCAATTATACATGTGACAGATTCATTTATCTGCTAGTCCAGCAGCTTAATTTACATTCCCACTTAATGGTTAATTGTGGAAGTGCACTTCACTGCAACAACAGGAGGAGAGAGCAAAGGCTGGACCTCCTTGAAAGGAAAAAACCTTTTTAATAAATACCCATGCAATTAATTATGCAAGCAGAGCAGCCAGTAGCAAGCAACAACAGTGAAGAGAAGGAAGACATCACAGTATTTACATGTCAAAATAAAATATCACTGTGGTAAAAGGCAGATGACGTAGATGACACAAAATGAGACAGAAACCAAGCCAATATTCACAGGAATTCAGGTGAAGGAGATTTAAAACAATAATTACTATGAAAAGGCTGATGAAAATTAATTGGAAGAGATGGCAGCACCGTTTCTGCATCAGGAGAGCAGAATTTTTCAATGTCTATAATAAAATGATGATTTACAACTCTGCAGTGAAGGAAATTTACACACTGACCAAGACTTTGGTAAGGTTTAGATCAGGTCAGGGATTTCCTGATCACATTTTGCTTTCATCCGAAAATGCTGACTCATTGAAACTGCATCCGTTATTTAGCACTAAATGTTTCAACAGTGTTTATTGCTGTCTAGATCCCTCAGGTCCTGGATGAAATCTCTGGTCAAAACCAGAGCTATGCAGAGCTTAACCAGCAGCTAAAGCACTTGCCTGCTGAGTAAGAGACCAAGACACTGAGCCCAGGCTGAGCAGGCAGGTAGGAAATTTGAATTTCTTTGTGTAACATTGAGGCAGACAGTGGTCACAGGACCACAGTGGTAAGTGGTATCTTGCTCAGTGTCTAAGTGAAAAGGTGCAATATCCCACTTGCTCTCTGCATGAAGAACTTTCCAAAGTCTTAGTAAGTCACAAAGAATGGAAAAGCAGCCCCTTGTGTGGTGGTCTTATGGAGGGATGGCCCAAAAGTCAAAGGTAAGTGCAGATGTACTTCTCCAGTAACTTCTGCAAGTCAAAGGTGGGTGTCCCCATTGCTTTTTCTTTTGAAAATAAAGCCATGGTTCTCATTTTGTATGGGCATCCAGTACCAAGCAGTGGCTTCTGGCACAGTTTTTTTGCCTTTAGACACCTCATGGGCTCTGGCTCAGAAAACACAAGATGTGCTTCAAAGAAGCCACGTGCAATAGGTGGAAGATCTGCAGCACAAAGATTGCATGTTTGCCCTGCTATTTTACCAACCCTTGCACCCCACATATTTTAATACATATTTTAATACATATTTTAATAATCAATGTATTTTTTGCACACATGTGGGTGGCTATGGCCCTCCTCTCTCAACTAGAACGCACACACATAGTGTCACATGATATTGCAGAGGTATCAGGTTCGTTCTCATCACACTGGAGATTAGTGCAGAACTGATGAAATCTGTTGTTTTGGCCAAAGGGATTTTTGAGAAACTTGGGAGTGCGCTGAACAAAACCACATAAACTTCATCAACGAGAAAGACAATCTCGGGCAGCTGGGTGGAGATACAACCCCATGATCATCACTGCTCTGGCAGAGAACTCTCCCAACCAACACTACTTTCAGTTTGTGACCTCTTGGTTTTTTCATGGGATGTTAAGACAAGCACTGCAAAGGTAAATTGTACCCTCAAACTCAATCATCTGGCAGAGTAAGAAACATGCTTAAGCTATTTAATGAATACGAATTTCCCTGATGCAGTCTAGACAGTTGATACATTCTGGGGCTAATCAGTCTTTATATATTACTGAGAGGCAATTTTTAAGAGAGAGACAGAAAAAGGGTCTTGACGGGTGGCCTGGTATGACCAAGCCCAACAGCTGCCTCTGAAGAAGAGAAATATTTGGCCCTGACACTGGGGACAGGACAGTGAAGATTACCACCTGGAAGTTCTAGCACAAAATCAGAGCTTTCTTGTGAACAAGAACAACAGAAGCCCAACGTTTTTTTTTAATTCATGATCCAAAATGCCCGGTCTCCCAGCACTATCCTCGCAATTCTGAGTTTGTACTGTTTAAGGATAACTTTCGCCAGAGAATATAAATCCTTTTCTGAATGATTCACCATCTCTGCAGATATACAGTAATTACTGTAACTGTACCAAAAAAAAAAAATAATTTTCTATCTTTCAAGAAGAACGTTCACATTGAGATAAACATTTAAGGAAAAAATTGAAATCAGAAGGCCCAAACCCTCTCGCGCAAACAGGTTTGACAGACGTGGGAGATAAGACCCTCGAGAACAATATTATTTCAGGAATTTTGTCAACCAGCTGGAAATCAAATCCATCTGAAACCATTCTAATTAGTTTGCTGTGTAAGTGGTAAAGCATGAAACATTTTGTGGGAAAGCCGGATATTTAAAAAAAAGGATCATTTATTTAGTCTGTATTGACTTGCTCAGCTGTAAATCACTGATGCATTAGATAATACTTTGCATTTTGTCTTGAGAAATCACACCAAGTAGAAAACACATTCTGTTTGTGTTATCAGGAGTTGCAGAGGCAGCTGGCTTGCTCCTTCTAATCCTTGCTAACATAACTGCATAATCACCTCACTGAGCAGTGAACCTCAGCTCCAAGGGCTCTGTCTTCTGCTGTTAGTTTCTAAAAGCATGGGAAGATCATTCCCAAGTGGGATTTGCTTTACTGATTATTATGGAATAATTAGGCACAACAGATTCTGACTTTTGAACTCACTATGTCTGGTAAAAGTGTCAAGGGCTCAGAGTTTTGGGGTTGCTGAAATGTTGCTTTCTTTCATGTGGGAGCTGGATTGCTGTCACCATCCTGATGGTATCAGGATTACAGTGACTCATCACTGTAACCAGAGTTACACTGACCCATCCAAATACTCAGAATTAATGCATTTCTCCTAGTGATTTTTGTTTTGACAGGCTCTACCATTTAATATTTTAATTAAAAAATACTTATGAGTAATAATAGGGTTTTCAATGCATTAGAAATGGCATAGTATTCTTCCAAAATTTTTTTAAATTTTTAAGTGCAAATTGAGTCACATTTTTTAGAGGTAGATTTTGATTTTTTTTCCAGTGTAAACAGACAGTAATGGAAGAATTTAAAAGAATGACACTTCTGTAAATTAAGGAAGACCTGCCTGCAGTGAGTTCTGCTATACTTGGGAATCATGTACTGCATTAAGTGTGTCTTAGAAGCAGGAACTGGCTTTAAAGATGTTAATAATTGCCCAGGAATATTTAATTAAATAAGCATTTCTAGACTCAGACAAAAAAACCTGAATTAGCATTGCTTCCACTACAAGCCATTGACTAAACCCCACCTGTCTATGACACCAGCAGAGTGATGTTTTCCTCACAGAAAAACCTGATTCCATAGAATCACAGACTGATTTGGATTGAAAGGGACCTTAAAGATAATCTTTTTCCAGTTCCCTGCCTTAGGTAGGAACACCTCTCACTAGAACAAGTTGCTCCAAGGCTTGTCCAACCTGGCCTTGAACACTGCCAGGGATCCACAGCTTCTCTGGGCATCCTGTGCCAGGGCCTCACCACCCTCAAAGGGAAGCATTTCTCCCTAATACTTAATCTAAACCTATTCTGTCTCAGTTCAAAGCCATTCCCCTTTGGGCTATCACCACGTGCTCTTGTAAAAATCCCTCTCCACCTTTGGGTGCTCAACTTAAGCTGAGAAATGCTAAGAAAAACAAGACTTGAGCCTCTTGGGGCTCAGTTATTTGCTCAACTTTTCACCTCCTGAAAGAGAAGAGGGGGAAGGTTTTTCTGAACTCACAACCCCCCCAAGAGGGACACCCGGTGTCTGTGGCACTGCCAGCAGCCACAGGCACACAGTGGGCACCAATAAGTGTGGGAAGGACTTCGGGCAGTGACACCTTTGGAAGGTCTCTGCCAATCTGCCGCTTGGATAAAGGTGTTTAATGTAAACATTAGGGGTCAAGTCAAGGATAAATCTCAGCCTCTGTGCAGATTTGTGACCAACACTTCCAGGCAGCTCCAGAAGGCTGAATCAGTGGTCTGAACCAGCACTGGTACTTATGTGAAAGGAGGGTCAGTATGATTTAAACCTAATTCCCCTCTGAGCAAGATTTGAAGTGCTCCCTGGCAGCAGAACATTCAACAAAACTGTAAAAACTGAGTAAACTGACAGGAAACCCGGTGAGACCGCTCTATCCTTCAGTGGTAAAGTTGTTCATGAGAATTCATGGAAAAGTAATACAGCAAAAAGCAGGACAATGTTGTTCTTGGGAGTGTTCACTCAGCCTGATGATGGTTTCTCTTAGGCTACTTCAATTGTCAGCTGGAAGAAATTAGCTTCTTTTTGAATCACAGCTCCAAATTCCCTTCTGAAGGATCCTTTCTCAACAGATTACACTAACAGCCTAAAGAGCTTCTGAACTAGTCACAAAGTGGCTGTAAAAGAGGGCTAACCAAACATCTGTGCACTTGCAATGAAGCCACAGATGCTTCAAAATCAATTTGTCATTGACTAAAAAGGGACCTGTGCATCTGGGATGTCTGGATGAGTAACTCTTGAATTCCACTTCTCCAGGGTTGCTGCAAGGCTGAATCACTTTGCTCTTACCAGGCTTTTACAAATGAATACTATGGCTTCTTTGTAATAATTGCAGAGCAATTATGAAACAAAGAGCAAAATCTATACAAGGCCAAACCTGATCCTTTCCAGAGACTTAATCTTATCAGCCCTATCCTAATAGTACCTGAGAAACTCCAGACGTTTCCAGCTCTATCCCTAACCCATGACCCCATGCTGATCCCAGCCTTAGTTTTCCCTTAACCACATCTGTCTTTAGAAGATCCTTTTTGCCTTAAGTCCACCTAAGCAGCTGCCTCAGTATCCTGATCCTTTACCTGGCCAGGGTCCCTATTCTGGACCCAAACTCCAAGCCACGGCACTTCTCATGTGGTGCTAGAGGTCTGCATCAAAAATTTCCTGTGAGCAGAGCACGCAATGGCCCTTGAACACCGACATCTGCCATTCCTTGGTGGCAGCCTCCCTGAAGTTGCCAGAAGGCCTTTGCTGCTGGTCTTTTTGTGCTCGTCAGAACCTCATTGTGCTGGACTTGCTGAGAAACTCCTCTGTGCACACCGACTCCTGTGCCAATTCAGTTTGCTTCCACCAAATCTGGCTGCTGCCTCTGTGCAGGAGGAAGAAAGCACGGCAGAACGGCTACAAGCTGTTGTAGTACCAGACTCCTCAATACTGAGCATTTTGCACACTCCAGAAAAAAAAAAAAAAAAAGAAAGGACACTGTGGAAAGCTGAGAACTTTGTTGTTACTGTTCCCACACTAAATTTCTACAAATTTATATGCACACACTGAGCACAGGTAAGACGAGGTCTGGCCCCAGGTCACAGAGAAATAAAGATGGAACAGGCAAGATCAATGTCAGGAGAGGCAGAGCTCAAGGCACCAGGATCCCTAAGTACATACATCCATATGCTCACATTTCTGAATGTCTTTCACTTGTTACCCTCCCCTATGTATCTCTGGATTTCAATGTTCAGAAATTCTCAAAAGTAAAACAACAAAAGTATTTGAAGGACTTTTTTTTTTTTAAAAGGCCAAAGCAACTAAAAATTATTCCAATTCTTGACTGCACACAGCTGTAGGCAACACTCACTGATCATTCCCATTACTCAAAATTTTCCCACTGCATGATGATGTCCTGGTTTGGCTCTTTGCTCTGTTAGACTAGCCCCATTCAAGCTGAAGGCTTCCATGAGAGGCACTGTACAAGGCAACCTTTTTGTCTGGAGGAAGAAAGTGGATTTCAGTTTCGATGGCTTAGCTATTTTCAAAATTAAGTGGGCTAGTGGTATGAGGGAAACTGTTTTAAGGATTAAAAACCATAGTAATCATTTGGGAGAGAGTTCTCTTCCTTGCAAAAAATTCTGTCATCACCACACCAATGAACATGGATTCAATATCCCACAAACAGCTATTGTGGTAGGGACACATTGCTTACTGCCCACCTCAATTTGGCAAAGATATATGAAGTCCTTGAAATAAAGCACAGTTATATAAGAGCAACCTAACTTCTAATTCCCAGCCCAGTAAAAAAAAAACTCAACTGGCTACATAAGACACCCAAGTCCAACACAACTTTTTTAAAATAATTTGATTTTGCCGATACTGTAACATGAATTATGGTTTTGCTAATTCATCTCCTCATGAAGATTTGAGGTACAGCTTTATTTGCTAAAGCCCATGTGCTCTGGGGCACCAAAGCCAGGAGCCCAAACAGCCTGTGCTCCCTCAACCAGTCCTCACAGAGTTGCAATGTGTAGTCACAAGCACCTGAAACCTGTTTTTCTGTACAATCATGAGAACAACATTCAGACCAAAATGTTTCTGAGTTTGCATCTGACTGCCCTCTGGATTCTGAACTGTTCCTTGGCTCTGAGGTTTTTCTTCACAGCCCAGAGATTTAGTTTCCTTTTTTCCCCCCAACCTGAGATTTGAAAACTGATCACTTATCTTTGGGAGATGGGACACTCAAAGAAGTCTGTAAACTGACTTTGCATGTATGAACATAAAGAACCATGCTAAAATTTAATTAGAAATCACAAAAACCGTCAAAGCAATCAACGTATAAATTTTGCCATACGTGCTGCAGACTAAACTTCTCAACATAAAAGTCAGTGCAGATACGTTTTTTGGCAGTGGAGACACTACATTTCCTTTTCAAACACTTCAAGTGGAGAGTGCTAGCAGAGCCCAAGGAGATGGTGCATTCCAAACATCCATTCCACCCTGGGCAGCTGGACACAAAAAACCTCAGTCCATGCTGACTCTCCACCTGCAATCACGAAATGGAGCTTTCTAAAACGGCTGTCATCCTGTGGGCAGCTTGTCCAGGATTGCATACAGGATTAGTCATAAGGGTGATGAAGCACAGTACAATTCAAGTGTTTCCATACAGATGAAATATAAGCAGTGAAATCAGATATTTGATATGACTGGGCAGCATCACCTCCCAGTCGCTCGACTGCATAAACCACTTTTGAGTCACGAAATACCCGACTGACCTTGAAGGGAGGTAGCTGAGGATTTATGCATGTGGAGCAACCCAGAACACTTCAGCATGGCTGAATTTTATTTTGACTCTTTGGATATATGGCAGATCCATCACATATGATAGTTGCTGCCTCCATTAAACACTGCAACAGCAAACAAATCGTTTGGCCTGCCATGAGAACCCAGAGAGAGCAATCATAAAAAATAGACCTCCATTTACTTGTCAGCAATTTGTAATGTCATCAGGTTTTGAACAAGTCAGATCTCTCTATGTTGCAGCTGGTATAGGACAGAAGACAATGTAAAACTGGGCCGGGAGACACTGGATAAGAGTCCCAGAGGGTGTGTGATCACCTCTGGAGAACCAGCCCCTGCTGGCTGCAGGCAGCAGTTTCCCAAGGGCTTTGCAGGCACCTCAGGAAACAAACATCTCACATCAGTCCCCGTGCAGACTGGAGAGCTGCAAGCACAAAGCCAGCAGTGCTCCATCTTTGCATAACAGGGGAAGTATGTTCCCAACACCTTTCAAACCTTAAGGAAAAGTGCATCCAAACAAAGCCCCCACAGCAGTAGGAAAGAGACAACAACAATGTGAGAAGCATCTCTACCACTGTGTCCTTGATGCTGCCATTTCTTTATAAGGTGGGCATTTCTGGACACTGATGACGAGAAAGCTCCCTCTCCTTGTTCCCACTAGGAGGGTCCTCCTAGAAAGAGGTAATTAACTCTGCAGCCAATTCGGTTCTTAATTGGCACAGAGAAATGTCAGGTGGAGAAAAAATAGCTGTACAGAGAAGTTGCAAAAATGTTGAAAACCCTTTGAAGATAAACCTCGAATAGAATGTAAGTCCAGAAAACAAAGCCACTCGAAGAGGATTAAGGGGAAATGTTCCTAGCAATTTCCATTAATTTTTTTTTTTGTTGTTAACTAAAAACATCCGACAGCCAGAAATTCGGAACTATTTATCCAGCTGCAAGAAGAGCTGTTCTAACTGAAGATGACACCACAGGAGACCGCCACAGAGACACACATCTGGTACTCTGATAGCCCAGGAAGGCAGTGCCATCTGCAGGGCATGGAAAGTGCACGAGACTTATTTTTTTGAAAACCAGTAAAACTGGTTGCTGCGGTAGAGGAGCGGTGGAGGAACACTCCCCCCCTGCAGAATGAAGGCTGCCCAACAAACCAACCAGGTCACAGCTTTGGAAGGAAATAAGTAGAAAAAAATAAAAGATCTTTCATCAACAAAAACAAGATGAGAGAGATGTCACTACACAAGGAGCAAGGGACCCTTCAAAGCACTGAAGTGAGAAGGAGTTAATTTTGATCTCAGATAATCTCATAGATAATCTCATCATCACCACTTAGGGAAGGGAGGGGGGCATAGCACCTGCATAAGGAAAAAGGGGAAACCATCTCTGACAGTTGCAGCAGCAAGGATCTGGAACAGCCTTCCAGGGAGGGTCAGAAACCTACTTCAACTCCAGGAAGAAGGACAGCAAAACAGAGTTTTACATGTTGACCTACAACATCTTACATGCAATGTTTGCATTGCAGAACAGATCTGGGAGGAGAAGGCGTTTCCTGGAAGGAGGAGATTCACCATGTGGTGTTTAGTATGGGAAAATGACTGGCTACACAACTCCCAACACCACCAGGATGAGTGCAATGGTGCATGGAGAAGGAAACATTTATGTATTCTTTTTTCTGCACTAGTACACAGATTCAAACTCTTTGTCTTCCACCAGGCTTTTGTTCCAACTTAATCACCAAACAATTGTTCAGCCTGCAGTGTATTTAGAGCCGAACACCAAAAGAACGGGTCTTTTGTTTCTTTCATAACTTAATAGAAAAAGAGGAACAGAGAACAATATATCTGCTGCCATGTTGCTACCAGGAAAAAAATATATCTACTCGTTCTGTATTCTCCAATCCACTGTCCTGTTCAATTTTGCATTTCAGCTTTTCGTTGCTCTTCAGGGAATGTCTCAGATTCAGAGATCTTGGAATAGTGAATCAGGGTAGGAAACAATTTCTGTACACAAATTCAGCCAGCTGAGAGCAGTGCTGAGATTGCAGATTGAGCCAGAGGGCTGGAACAATCAGCATTCTCCAACTGCAAGGACTTGAAAAAGACCTCTTTATTAATTGTGGACAAGTACAATGTGCTCATTACCACACTGAGCTGTCCACCAGCCAGGTTACTGTATAACTGATAAGATAATGCACCTCAAACCTCTTGTCATTTGCAGATTTGCCCATTTATAAAAGCCAGTCCAACATTTTTTAAAAGACTTATATGCAAAAGCAGTTTACTATTAGCTGAAGAACGGGGGGCTTAGCTGAAAAACGGCAACAAAACAATTCTGTTGCTGTGCTGTGCAGCAACAACCCACAGTGACACCACTTTATTAATTCTGGCCTACAGAGCTCTTTGAAGTTTCAGAAAACCATTGCCTGAAAATGCTATTATTTTATTGAAATCAGCATCTGTTGTTTTCAGTGTGAGCTATTCATTGGCACAAAACAGCACCCGAGCATCCCTGCTGTCTGTTTATGAGAGAATCACCGCCCCTACGTTAACATTTGTTTACTCCCAGTGCCAGAGCAACTGCGGCAGCAAGAGCTCAGTACCCTGCCATAACATCTTAACCCATTACCAGTGAATCATGCTACAAGGTGCAAATTACCAGTGGCCCCACAAGTGGGCTTGACTAAACACAGCCTCCTGGAAGCGAATTTCGGTGGGCTCAGAGCAGCAGGCTCGACATGCCTCGCATGTGACTCTTGCTCATCTCCACATGCAATTAATAGGATCTCTCTTGAGTGATGGGGTTTTGATGGGTTCTTGAAGACTACACAGTGGCTGAAACTTAATTACAGGGCCAGACTGCCACTTTGTCAGCACTGGCACTCAGGTGGACGACCGGAGGCAGAGGAGGGTGGGTGCCAGACAGCTGCCCAGGCTCCTGCTACCCATTCCCTCCACCCCACTGAAACACTGACTCTCCCTCCCATGCCACAGTCCCTCTCACCTCCACAACAGGAAAAAAGCCCCAAACTATGCTACAATAGTGCCCATGGAGGCTGTTGGGAACCTTTACATCACAATCTTTGGGAATCAGATCCAGGCAGACACAGGTACACAGGTACTGCTGTTTCTATGGGATCTGAGAGGGAGTTGCAGTATTTTTGGGCAGGGACAGTCTCTCCAAGCCCATGAGTCCTGCATCATCCCACCTCTGCCTCAGCAGAGAGCATGGAGGTGACCCTTTGCTGACAGTCTCTGGGGGTTCAGCAATACATGTTGAGGTTAGGTTTAAGCTTGGGCACATTCTCCCTATCCAGGAAGAAATCTAACATGGAACTGTTTTTCTCCATGACTGAGAACCAGCCATAGCCTTATTTATCAGTCCTCATTTTTTATTACCTGTCCAGCAGCAAATAGTACATGCTGCCTGCCCCCTGTGCCCCAAGAAACACATGAAACATGAATGACTTAACCCTTCTGGTGAAACAAAAACATCCAGGCCAGAGATAAGGAAAGCCTGTTCATTACAATTTCAGTGCTTTGGTGTCTAAGCCCTCACGTCACAGAGCACTTGCATTCTCAGTAAAACCTGCAGCACCTTCAGATATCTGGAGCTTATGTGATTTCAAAGGCCTTCCTCAGGTGACTTGGATTACAGGCTTTAACATGAATAGGGAAAAATCCATTTTCTTTCTAAATTCTAACAACAGGGATGGCTGCAATTGAAAGGAGATGGGTGAATGGGATATGTGAGACTACTAAATACTTGAAAAACATCCCAAAAACATTTGTGCAATTACTGAGCTTCAGGAATGTCATCTGCCTTTATAAAACTCCTGAAAAAAATCAGATCTATAATTTTTGGAGTTGCACAGCTGTGCTAAACCTATAATGCTAAACACCCTACCAAGTGAAGCACTGTCTATGGGAGAGCAGACAGGAATGTACCAAAGGCAAGGATATGTAGCATCCCACAACAACAAAGGGTTTTGTAAACATGTACAAGTGTTTTATTGAGTGGAAAAGAATGACCAAAATGGGGTTTAAAATGCCACGCTGATTTCTGGCACAGCACCAAGCTGGCACATCTCCCAGCTCTGTTCAATCTGGTTCTTTATTAGGCTGTGGATATACTGTAATTAACGATTATAAAAGATACTATCTGGCTAAATCTCCCAGCCCCCCATTTTAGAACGTGTTTGCTGCATTCTTGATGTTTCTTCTGTTTGAAAGGAACATCCTTTCAGGGTCATCTGAATAGGGCTGACACCCACCTTATTGCTCAGAGACCTGGGATCTCAGGGCCTGTGCTCAGCTGCCTCACTCTGCTGCCCCACTCAGTTGTCTCCTTTGCACAAGGCGAGTAAACAGCACTGCAGCCCCTGCCTCAGTTTTGGTGGGGATGACCAGTTGAACTAAAGCACCGTTAAACACAGAGATTCTTTGTCAAAACAAATTGTAAGAATATAGAGCCTGGCATAGCAGGGACTGCACCATTTAGTAATCTGCACTATAATGTTCCCCACCAGGTAATACAAACTGTAAGAATCACCAGTCACAGAGAGGACAACACTTCACAGCACGCTGCAGACCCCCTGTAGCCACTGGCACACAAAGCACAGCTATTGACACTCACGGGTTGGGACAGGTTCTGCACTGGTTTTCCTTGCAAGGAAGACATGCTAAATCTGATTGAGCCTGAGCCAAGATACTCGTGAAAATAAAATAAGGGGAAAAAATTTTACAGAAAGTCGGAATAAACTGCCAAAGAGATGCCTGCCTTACTGGATAAGTTGTAGATCAAACACATTTTAGGACACTGGCAAAATTTCAGGGTCTAGGTTTTTTGCCATTTCAGTGGCTTATGCTTCAGCAGCCATCAAAGCAAAGAGGCTTCTGAAAGTCAAGCATTTTGGGAGATATCACTGTTTATTAAAAACACATTGCAAGTTCTGCTTGTTACAATTTTCTGCGTGTGCTGGTAAGAAGAAGAAAAGACAGTACGCATTTTGAATAATTAACAGTGCAGAGGCATTAAGAGACCCCAGTATCTTATCAGCATTTTAATACAACTGATGCCTAATGAACTTATGCATGACCTTCAGAGGTAGCACTACAAGAATGCCTTTTGGTCTCATTCCTCTTATATACCCCATTTAAGCACAAATATGACAAAAGAATTATAATTACAATATCGCAGTATAATGTTTACAGAAATAGCCAGATTCACTATTCAGTTCTGAGGACACGTGCAGAGAAATGAGCTAACTATACACCCACCCATCTGAACGCTGACTACAGAGTTTATTTATCCTGGTTGCAAAAATCATAAATAGAACAGGAAGGTGAATCAGAGGGTACAATTTTATGGCTATAATCTTGCTTCCCTCTTCAGATCAGATGGCTGAGCTGAAAGAATTAAAGCCCATCAGGCATCACACCACATGTGTATGCTCAAAACGTTCAGTAAGGATAATACTCAATATATGGCATACCAAATATTTAAAGGAAGATTTTAGAGACTGCTGTTTCTTGTGCATATAACCACACTAAGGAGCGGGTTTGAAGAACAATTCCAAGTTTAAAGAATTCCTGATTTAAGTGCTTAATTATATAGCTTAAAAAGTTTATCTCCTTTGAGTTGCTTTTTACTAGTTGCATTTAACTTTACAGCTCCAGTTTTGTTTTCACCTGAATTTCAAAAAAAATGCTGAAAGCCCAAGAAAGAATCACCAGTTTTGCTCTGTCTGCAATTCAGTCAGGAAATAGCACACAGGAAAAACAGAATCACCAGTAAGCTGTGATTGCCAGTTACTTGACAGGTGGGTTTATTACCAGACATGGCAATTTCCAGACACAATCTGACATTTTGAAATGCCTGTTCTCATACTGCTGTAAATTCCTTGCTGCAACTTATATTACATTTAGGAAACAATTCAGAAGGGTCTAAAAATCAACGTGACTCCAGCTTCTTCAATATCCCTTAAAATCAAGACTATTTCACGTTAAGCGAAGTGCCAATGAATCTGAAGAGTTGGTATTTTGAGAAGGAGTGGTTTCTCCTATGCCCTGCAGAAAGACAGGAGGGAAGGAGGTTGCAGGCCTTCCTCCCAGTTTTCAGTTCACTCAGCTCTCTGCACAGAAACCAAAGGCAGATCTTGTTCACCCTGGAAGTATCAGCGTGAAATCTCAGGCTTGATGCCTCGGCCCTTTGTGCTCCACAAACCCTCTCTAATGACTGTATAGTGAGTGTGTTTCATCAGGAGCTTTATGAGAGCCAGCATCACTGTTATAGTCAAATAACCAGATATATTTTAAAATATAGTAGAAATTTATTAACAGCAAATAAGCAAATCAGCACGCTGGGAGACCGGAGGAAACTCCTGTTCCACCAACGGTCTGCGCGCCAAAAACGTGCATTGTTCTTTTATATGAGCCATTATCCCCTCCCCTGTAGGTGGTGCTTAGATGACAGAGGCAGGTCCTGGATGAGGGCGGGAAGACGGCAGACTTCTCTTTCCCCCCCCACCCCGTTCCTCTGGACGATTTTCCCCCACCCACATTTTACAGGCACACCCAAACTTACATTCAGAACTTGTTCAACACAAGAAGATACAGCTTGCTATAGTAATACAACATTGTGGAATCAAGCTAATTACTAACATTACAAATTTAATTTGATTAGCAAATTATCCACCTTTGCTTTTATTAACTATTAAAATCGCTGTCCCCATTTGGCATAAGCAAAGAAAGTATCAAACACATAAGGAATATCTTCTTCACCCAGCATCTGCCTCCGTCAGCCTCAGGGTGTTCATTATATATCCCTACATCTCTGTTTCCCCTCTATAAACCCATGAGAGCATTTTCCCTCTCCAATGCACTTTCTGCCTCACCTGCCTTATGACTCAGGTTCCTCAGAAAAAAGGGAGCCCTTTATGTGGCAGTCGTAGCCCCACTCCAGTATCACTGGTACCCCAGGTGATACTTTAAAACAAATACCTATATAAATCTCTACTCAGCAATTGGCAGAGCCCCCACCCCAACCAGGTACCAGCAATGTGCTCAGATACTCCCCAGTGCTCCCTAGGCTTCCCCAGTAAAGTCAGAGAAGATGAAGTACTGTGAGCAGAAGGCAACAATTATTATTTCAAGGTAAAAGCCAAGACGCCAAAATTTGCCTACCCGCCAAACGAAGAAGAGATACATTTGCACATTTTTCTAAAAGAACATATACGAAGATCTGCAATGTGCAACTCCCAGGACTGCAAATTATAAAGCACATTTTCCTTTTCTTGTTTTCCTTTCATCTGAAAAAAAAAAAAGGATTCTGAACACAAGTTCTTTGCAATGAAGGTCAGTGCATAAAACACTGTTTTCTGCCACAGACCCAAGAGTCCCCTGCAAAAGGATCCTAAAAATAAATACGCCTCTGCAAAGCCCTCTAGCTTTGATAAAATAACATTTTGACTGAATTGTTGTTTTACCGACAGTGTTCTCACTCCATTCCAGCAACAATTAAGAAACATTACATCTCCAGTCCTGTCTCCTGTTCTATAAGCATCATAAAGGATCTAAAACTAAAAGACATAGCCTTTTTTGTTCTTTTGTAAAGCACTACTACATCTGCATTCTCACTTTATGGTACAGTTAGAAGCAATTTTATTAAAGTATTTATGATTATGAAGGGCATAATATGAAATTGATCCATCTCTCGTTTTTCTACTGACTCATAATACGAGAAGAGCAATGAAATTACCAGCACACCGGTGTCAAACAAATGAAAGATGTCACTTTACACAGCACGTGGGCACCTTATGGAGTTTCCTGTTGCAAAATGCGTAAATGTCAGATGGGGCCGAATGAAAATGCAATTGCACAGCACAGTTATGAATGGTATGACTACTGCACAGGCATGCAGATGCCATTCCTGCACTGAGATACTCATGTTTTATCCTGACTGTGAAGGTAGAAGATGGACCTGCAACCCCCCAGTACATTTCTACAACAGAATGTCTATCATGTCATAATTAGAAAATTGCCAAGGGCTAAGGTGACAGCGTTTCATGCATGTGCAATTTTCCTGTTCATCATTTCCATGATGGAAAATTGGGCTTGGGCTGCCTGATTCCAGAGCTCCGCTGTTCAAATACTAATTACAGTGGATATTAATGATGGCACTACTGCTGCTTTGTAAATCAAACTGCTTTACACTAGGTAATGAGCAATGAATGTGCAATCAAATCTAGAAGAGAGGGCGTTTCCAAGCCTTTAAACCTCAATATATTCCACAAACAGAATCAAATTCATAGTCAGAAACACAAGACACAATTCTCTCAGCTTTCACGTGAAAATAGATGTTCTCATTCCCTTGGTACACCTCTCGGGCCTCAAACAAGTAAGGGGAGGGGAGGCTGATACATGAGCACATTTTGAAGAAGTGGTTGCATGCCCACTGTGTTTCAGAGCAGGTCACAGGCACAAGCCGAATGCAGCAGAGTGACAATGCTGCTTCAATTGTTAATGCACCTGACAGACAGCTTGGAGTCAGTGTTTCTAGCCAGTTTTTAAATTCTTGGAGTACTTTTTTTTCCCTGTGTGGTAGTTTTAAACTAGGCCTACCTTGGTGACCAGGAAGTGGGCGTGTACCCAGTATTCCATAGGATTTTTACATAAACCAGGGTATAAATAAGAAGGGAGGAGAGGTCTTGGCTCTCTTCTCTTCCAGCAAGGTTCAGGGCAGTGGGTCCTTGTGTTGGTCTCGCTCATCGAGAGTCTGAAGCCTGCAGGGACCGCTGGTCTGACATGTGGGAGATTGGAGAGTGCTGGCTGTGCCTGCCAATCCTGCTTTTCGGAGGGACGTGGTGAGATTTCTTTTGCTAGTTATTTTGATAGTTCTTGGTTTTCATTGTGTATATCTGTTCTATGTCCCTTTTTGTCCCTTTTTCCCCTTTCCCTTTGGGGGGTGTTTGGATTCCCTTCTCTGTGTACATAGCATCTTAATTGCATATTACTGTAATATACGTAAAATATATATTTTTATAAACCTAGCTTGATTTTGGGCTCTTCAATTTTTTTTTTCCTTTGCCCTAAGGGAAGAAGGGAGGGGGAAGAGGTTGTTACTCTGAGTTCGGGCATTTGGCAGAGAGCCAGGTCTTGAACCATCACACCCTGAAATGCAGAAATGAAATATTATCTAGTTGATTTCCTCTTGATTCCAAAGGATGTAATTGACTTCTTTTGGAAATGGATATGAGGAGTGTCAAAGAGGCTCAAAACTTCCAGGACAAAAGCCACAGTGCTATCTGGGATGTGAAATGAGGGACAATAGCCCCCCTGGATGGCAGCTACAATAAAATGAAGAATCACTACACTTGTTACATAGCTCTTTACATTTCCTTCTTTGTTGGTGATTACTAAGAACCGCCCTGAAGACAAGGTGACAAGCTCAGATGAAACTTTTCAGCATGCCTTCTAAAACAGGGATTGTGTTTCACCGTGGGGCAGGGGGCTTTATGGTCTTATCTATGTTAACAAGACTCACAAGGAAAAACACAAAGAAGAAAGTAGAGATGAGGATCTGTAAGCAGGAATCCCTCCAATTTTCTCCAGTTTACTGGTATCTGATGGAAACCAGGAAAACAAATGCAGCCAATTCATATGAAAATCAACCAAGCAAAGCTTTCTTCATTCCTTGAAACAAATAATATGCTTTCAGCTTCCATACCACATTAGATTTTTTAGGAATCTGCACCCTGAAGAAAGAACACAAGGAATTCCTGCAGTATCCAAGCCAATGGGCTTACCTTTTCATGGGGAAAAAAAAAACCAACAAAAACAAAACCAAAAGAAACCACAACAAATGACAAGTTTGGTATCCCAATGTTCACATATTAATGCTTTGCTTTCAATGTTTGCTGCTTTGTTTTCACTGCATCACTTTTTTTTAACATGTATTTATGCACACTAAAGATTACATAAAAGTCGTTTGGCAAAGATAACACACAGTAGGCTTCGGGATAATCCCATCAGCTTTGCATTTACTACCCAGCTGAAAAAGGGACAAGATCTACAACATCCTTTCTTGTTTACATAGTGTAATTTCTTTTGAGCTTTCTTGCAAGTGGATTTGCTGGGAAATATTGCTTTCTCTCCAGTAACGTCAGCTTTCCTCCCAGTCCAAAAAGTTATGTGACCAGAGGCAGTAAAGGAAAGAAGACTAAGGTAACCTTGAAATCCAGAGCCTTTTCCATTTCTTTCCCTGTACAAAACAACCCCCAAGTTTCTGATCACCTTTCTAAATTATGGGAGCAACATTTTGCAGAGTAAATACAGCATTGTGAATCTACAGGCTCACAAAGCATTGTGCTGATGACCTGCAGTTAGGCCTCAGGAGAGCAGGAGACAGGAGAAGAAAAAGAAACAAGGAAGGATTGATGTCTTGAGAAGAAAATTACGAAGACAAGCAGAGAAAAAGAAGGTAGAAACAGGTTCTGAAGTCAATTCTAAGTTATATTAAGTCATCCTTTCAAGAGCACTAAGTCTTGGAAGCAAATTTGAGGGGATCATGGTTATACCAACAAGGAGCTTCTGGCCACTTACACTTGGGCCAGCACAGAGACTTCTTTTTATGTGCCAAGCCTCTCTGGGGGGCTCTTTTGGCCAGGTTTGGCACTGCAGTGCCCCTGTGGCAAGAATTCAGCTTCTTGGCAACAAATCTTAGCCATGTTCAGCAGCACAGCAAGTGATCCCCCCTCCTCCAGTGAACTGCAGGGATGTTCCCATGCATTACATCCCACATCTACTAGATCATGGGACTGGCTCTTTATCTACACTGTTAAAGAAGTGAAAGGTCCCAGACAGCAGCAGTTGAAAACATGCTGTGTGCATTTCAGGGCTCTTCTGTCTGGAGAATAGCCAGCTGAAACCAAATCACACTGTCATTTTATAATAAAGCCACATCAGAAAACTACATATAAGCTACACCTGGCTATATTTTCCCAGAGAAATAAACTGCTTTTTTTTCCTCAGGTTATTGCTCCTCAGGATTGTTTCAAGGGTTTTCAAATTACATGAGTAACTACATTCTTCTAAGTCTTTGCAACCTCTTCCTAATTAAAACATCTCTCAGAATTATCAAAGCAGATATATTAGCATACTGGGCCAGCTGCCTTTCATTCTTAACAGTTCCCTGCATACTCATGGAGAAAGACAAGGAAAAGGAAAAAAAAAAAAAAAAATAAAAAAAATAACAGAGAGATAGGCTCCATTCTTTCTATCAAATCAAATTTGCTTCAGCAGGTCTTTTCTGAGCTCCTCCTATCCTTACTGGCCATCACACTATTTTAAAAAGCTGTCACCATGTGTGAGATACTTCGCTTCAGGGTGAAAATTATCAAGATGAAAGAGTGACTTACTCCAATTCTGTCAGCCTTGTGAATCATTCATGTTCCTTACATGAATCACAGCCAGCTGCAGTACCTGTCAGATTCTGGACCTAAGCCTTATACAATGTAACTTTTACCAATGATCATTCAAAATATTCTAATAACCCCCTTTCAGATGTACACATTGTGTGTTTGGCACACACCCCAATATAAAACAATTCAATGTATCATTCAGCATCTTGCTAAAGTGCCAAAGATGTAGATGAAAGCTAAACAGCCTTCTCTATAATGCAAGGACTGACTTTGTTTATTATTTTTCAAAAGCTCCATCTAAGGATAAATCAGCATTTTTCTCTGGGCTTCAGTAACAGCAGGTTTTAGATTCTTAAATGAAAGCTGAAGTAGGTGAAATCCAGAAGTAAGGAAGCCTTTACCTGTGATCAGATTATCAGAATAAATCTTACCAAAAGATGCTTATGTACCAATGAGAAGTTACCAGCTTTGTAAAATCGCATCTAAAGCTCACAAAAATTGCTAAGAAAGCTCCAAGTTCACCTTGTGAACTATTTAAACAATCTGGATGAAATTTTATGGGAAATCAGTACTGGAGTATGCCATGCACACCTCAGTGTCTCCCCTTAAAAACCAGGTGTTTATCCTAAGACTCATAAAATTCTCTCTCCAAACAGATACTCCTGTGTGGCTAAATAGGATATTTTATAACTAGGTTACTGTCACACTTGCATGCCCCACCAGGTCAATCCTGCCCTGAGGCTTCTGTGCTGGTGCTGGATCCGTTGTTCCTGCCAGCACAAGTCTCACCAAGGCACAGAGAAGTCAGCACATATTCAGCTACCCAAACCTTTACTGCAATGATGGGTTTACAGTGAGGATTTGTTCAGAGATGAAATAAAGCGTTCATTTAAAGCCATTAAAAATAGTTGCCTTGCTGTCAGATTATTAATTGCCTGTCATAATATTCTTACAGGTGATTATAAAAAGTATATTTCTGTGTAGTCAGAACGCCCTTCTGTCAGCACAGTGAATGAAGAGCCAGCAATAGGAACAGTCCCACGGCACGGAAACACTGCCACCTCCTGATCATTGGACAGGCAGCTGCCAAGGCACACACTCAGTGCATGACTGGCAGTGGGTACTCGTTTTAATCGAAATGCCAGCGACGTTCTCTCAGGTAGCTTTGTCTCACGTTTTGGGCAAAGGCACACATTGTTCAGCTAATGTAGGATCATTCACTGAGCTGCAGTAACCCACCTTAGTGGAGTTATCTGAGCTCTGTCAAACCCGACCGTTTTCCTTTCAGGCACACCATCTTGGTATTTCATTGCTGCGACACCAGAGATACCAGCAGTTACTCCCACTACCAACCACCAAAAAAAGCAGATTTAGTTCTGGCAGACCACGGAAAGATGCAGTGTGAAAAGCTACAAAGCCTAATATATTGTCTTCATGCAGAAGTTGTTGCCAAGCTTCACATAAAAGCACAGAACAAAGCGTCGTGTCCTGAGCTGCTGCCAGCGACCATCCCCACTGCCGACCGAGAACCCACGCCCAGCCCTGCCTGCCAAAAAGTTTCACCCCCACAAGAGTACATTTTAAGCCTGGGATGGTTAAATTTCATGATTATTTTGCAAGGCATCTTGGTCTGTAACTGAGGCATCCCTGTATTCATTACACTTACGAGGCATAAATGAATACTAGAAATTTGGGGATTCTGGTTCAGTGAGAATAAGAAATTTTTTCAACAGAACAAGTGACCTGTTCCAAATTTCTGGTTATGATATATGGTAGGAAACGTAAAATAAAGTGAGGAATATTAAGAGACAACAGCTATATTAAAATAGTATGTCCTTGAAATAGAGAGTAAAAGAAAAATGTCATTCACTTCAAGTAAGATTTCTGCTTTACCAAAGACTATGTTAGACTCCATCTCCCAAAAGTAGTTCTAAATAAACATCACAGATTCAGCTCCTGGAAGTCTGAATATTTTTGATATTCCTCACCCTGCCCCACTTGCACTGGAAGCATCTCCCAACAAAAGCCCCTAGCACCTTGTCATGGGCAATAAATTCACCATGATTCTGGTACCCAAACATTCCTGAACTTGCAGACCAGGCCCTTTGGCAAAATGGCTGGGCAAAAATGTTGGCTTTTTAGGAGGAGGAGATAACACTGCTTGTGAGTCAAGAGGTAATCTTGCTGATTTGAAGAGAGCTTGGAGGGAAAATGAAGTTTGCTGACAGCAAGCCCTCCTACAGCAGACTTTGCTGCTGGAGGAAGGAAATTACCAGAATCAGAGAGACTTTTGCCTCCTCCCAGGGCAGTTTTTGTGCCCTGGCTGGGCTGCTTGCCCACCAGCTCTGTCCCCTAATATACATCACCCAAGGGAAGCCCACAGCAGCACTGAAATAACCATGGAGCTGTGGCATACTGACTTCCAGTAAAGCTGATCTTGAAATCAAACTCAATTTAAAAATAATTTGCATTTTTGGTTTTCTTTTCAAAATACCATTGTAGTCAACACTGGAAGAAATTACTTAGGCAAGAAATAGGTTATTCATGTCTTGGAGACAAAAAGAGGCACTTTTATGGATTTCTGTAGTTAAGCAGGCTCCACACAGGCCTTTGTGGGTGAAATTCAGTAACTGCAGCTGCAGAAAGTAACAGTAGATGGTCTCTGCTGGGTGCAGGAGCCATGCACTGATATCATAAAATCACAGAAAGGTTTGGGCTGGAGGAAACCTTTAAAGATCATCTAGTCCAACACTCCTGCTGTGGGAAGGGATAAATGCTCATGTACACGTACCCAGAAACACTTCCAAAGTGGAAATGAATTAGAACTGGTTGAATTAGTCTCTGTGAATAATTTAGCTGCTACATTTTGCATTAATTGTTGAATAATTTACTCACAAATACATTCTCTCAATTATTTTATCTCTGCTGAAAACTAATGAATGTTATTTAGCAAATAATTTACTGTACAATATTTATAGGAACACATTAATTCTGAATATATTTCCCTATTACCCCATTACTTCCAAATTCACTGTTTGAGTGATCTCACTATAGATAGCAGGCAGCCATCTTTTATAAGTAATTTCTATTGCCTAGTCTGGTTCATTCTAATTCAAATATCTCAGTCCATATTCCAAAATCTTTCAGCTTCTTCTGGACACATTCCCTGTGGATAAAGCCTGGAGACCTCTCAGAATAAACACAAGTAATGTGCAGGCAGGTGTGGACATGGTTGGATGGACAAGAGGGAACAGAAAATATGGGAAATATTCAAGCAGAGGTGGGGAGGAGAGGGGGTTGAAGCCATGTTTGAATATTCAGAATTTCACTGAGATTTGACAGGCCTAAACATATAATTCCCTAGCTCTTGGGAAAACCATGGCCTTTACAGCTCTACCACTTGAGGTGAACCTGGGACAAAATGAATGTCCTGCTTCCACTGCTCACCCTCTTTCCAGACCACCACAGCATTTCCTACGGTCCCTGAGCCGTTTGTAAAAACAGTTTGGGCATTTAAGAAAGGATTTGGAGACCAGTTTGATTTGTAACAAATGGGAATTGTGCCAATGTTTTGAATGAATTTGCATGGTGGGTAGTGAATTTTGATAATGCCCATGAAGTCTGCCACTGTGACTTGGAAATTTAGGCTGACTATCATCATCTGTTTTAGGAGCTGAGAAGTTACAGGCAAATAGATTTCTGAAGGATCGGCTCCTGAGAGTTCCCAGCACCTGGTCCTTCCTTTGAAACACAATTTGGCAAAGAGTTCAAGTAGAGAGGTTAGTGGTTTTGTGAACTAATGGGGAAGAAAAATCCACTCCCACAGACACAGCTTACATTTGCTGGCATACAACTGGCTCAGCAGTGCAAAAGGTTGAGAGGGTCCTCTCACCATGACTAGGTCTGGGTCTTGTCATGCCTCAAGTCATCATAGGACTTGGCATGCCTGGTTGTAGAGCTCCCATAGGCTTAATGACTTTATTAATTTTCCTCAGATCATGTAAAAGTCTCCATTTCCCTGAAGCTTTTTTAATGCAAAATATTGGTGCAGTATTCCAGGGGCTATTTGATGGAACTGTTCTGCTACAAGATGTTCCAGTGCAGTGAGTTTTTCCCCTCTGACTGGCCACTGGTCAGCCCAGTTTGGGGAGGTGGAGACCCAATCTAGGTGGATTGTTGGTAAAGCTCTAGTGGCCATCATGACAAATTTGATGACAGAATAACACCCCACTGGTTGAGCATGTCCCTTCCCCAGAGGGTTGAAGGGACTTTTAGGATGTAGGGTCTAATGGAGGCAACTTGACTGTCTGTGTTAGCAGTTTGGACAAAGTGACTGCTTTGGGATGGAGTTTTATTGCCACCAACCCCTGTTACCTCTGTGTGGGAGGTTTCTGTGGGCCATGTATGTGGCCAATCCTTAGTAGCTATGATCATCACATCAGCTCCTGTATCTATTAAGCCTTGTATTGCTGTCTGCTGTCCTGTCATGTGAGAAGAGACTTGGCAAGTTAGTAAAGGTGTCTCTGTAGAAATTAGTTGTGTCCAATTTACCATGAGCTGAGTGTTTGTGTTGTTCTCTGGGAGATGGTTCTACAGGTGTCTTACTGGTTGAAGTTGAGCAAAAGGAGAGTCCTGTAACAATTCAACTGGAGGAGACAAAACTTGGACAGTTAACATTAAATCTCCTTTGTCAATTTTTGAAACAACATTGGGTTGTTTTAGGATTCCTCTATTTTTGTTTTCTAAACGTGGGGTTAATAGAAATGTTTCATTTTCTGGAATCTTTTGGTCAGGTACAACTAAGATTTGATGAGGTAAGTATTTGGTTACAATTTCATTTCTGAGGGAAATTATATTTTAGAAAAAAAAATCACATAAATCTTTTCAAATAAGGGAAGATATACTGGGGAATCAGGATGGGATTATCTCTCCTGGCCATTCCTTCCATCCAGATGAATAACCCTACCCACATGAGCAGTGAAAAGTCAATTCATTATTCTAAATTAATGGTCCCAGCTGACTCTGTAGAGCCTTGGAAAAAATCCCTGAGGGCTGGACCTGATGGTGAAGGCTGCCCTGGATACAGTGTTTGGACAAAGCAAGGACCAGAACCTCAGCCTCAGTCTTTTTCCATTTTACTATATTGCACCTTTGTTTGCTAATGGAAAAAGGTGTGAACAGAAAGACTGGCAATAATGAGAGGTGAAATTTTTAACCCAGCCTTGTAGTTCATTCCCTGTAAACAAAACCAAACCTAACATTTAACTAATGACTCTGGTATGATCTTCTCCAAGAGGTCAGCTCCAGAAGCATGAGGAGACGTTGAAGAGAAGGTGAAAGCTGACAAAAAGCTACAAGTGAACACGAGTATTCCGAAGAATCACACTATGCGACCAAGCTGTACGTGTCATAGCAGGGTTGAAACCAAAAAGACATCAATTGTAATTTACGTTACATAATAAGCTTAAGTGATCAGTAAAGAACTGGAATAATTTGTTATAGGATTTACAGGCAACCAATAGAAGATGAAACACAAGTGTGTCATGCTGAGGTGAACCCTTCATTTTTGCAAATAGCTTGATAGTGGCATTCAGGAGGATTTTACCAGCTCTATCATTTGTTCCTTGGTTACCTCTGTCACCTTATATTAAGAAAACCAAGGCAAGGTTATATTTTGTTTCTGCTTTCGAGATTTTCTTTTCCCATTAGCTTCTGAGCCAGAAGACCTAAGGTACTCGGGGGTTTTGGTGTCAGCTGGTGAATTCTTAAGATAACTGCTGCTGTTAAGTGCAGAAAATCAGAACCCTTTTCTACATTCAGTCCCACCCAAGCTCTTACTGATTTCTTCAAAGTAAACTTAGCCCAAGACTAAAATCTACACATAGCACATGTTTATTACCAGGGATGCCATCAGATCATCTTAAAAAAGGATCATACCCGTCATTCACAAGATGTCCATATTTTTTGCTATCTGCTTCATCCAGTGCAAAACTACTCATCAAACTGCATCATCTGTAGCCCAAAGACCAGTAGGAAATGAGGGTAACAAGCAGCAATAACAAAAGCTGACCTTCCTGGGAAAGTATGGCACTTCTTTCACGCCAACCAGCATATGGTGCACAAAACCTATCTGACCCTGCTCACTTGGCCAGATCTGCCCAGAAAATGACAGACCAAATCCTATCTCTCAGAAAAGTCTATTGGTCAACCCATTACAAAAGCATCACACCTTCTAAAATCATGAAAATCTAGAACAGTTCAAACCTCCTCACTAATGGTTATAGGAGTTTTAATCACTTTCATTTTGAAATTCAAATCGGACGTAGCACTTGAGCACGTGTAATCACCTTTATGAAAGTGAAAATTACCATCGGGTTAGGGCACTTTCCATATATCAGACAGAAAAATTACAAGATTCAAGGACCAAAACCTGAAAATGAACAAGCTCTGATTCAAAATAAGATTCACATTTCCAGTGATGAAGACAATTAATTACAGGAACATAGGAAGCTGAAGGATTCACCTCTTCTGTAAGTGAAGATTGAATGACTTTCCCAAGGGTTTACTGTGGCTCACACATAGGACAGGAGCAAAATAGAAGTTATGAAATGAAATTTTTCACTTTGTGTTATACATGATGACTGAACCATTGCAATGACACATCCTGCCTTTACTGTTAACAAAATTTGCAGTTGTTGTCATAAACAGTCCACATTTGGATGCTTCATCATAGAATAAACTTTGCAGGAGGAAGTGATATTGTTGAACTCTAGAGCTCAGCTGAAATCATCAGTGCATGACATACAGCTGGTATTAAAATTAAGTTGTTAAATTGGTATGCAAATATCATACTATCTATCATTCAAGATTCAAAAAGCAGCCAGGAGGACAGGAACCAAAATAACAAAAGGTATGAGCTCTAATTGTACCACTAGGCATCCTTTACGTCTCTAATGAAGTACTGGAGCTTAGTTACTGCTGAGAGGAGGAAAAGCTGATAGTACTCTGGTTGATGTTGCAGTACAAAGGGACAGAGAATCGTCATCTGCAGATAAAAGAGACATAAGCTCTAATAACACATGTTTAAAAAAAAAAAAGAACCCCCTCCTAATAGCCTGAAGGCATCTTAAGTAAAATGTCTGAGAATGAAAACTAATCTGTTTAATTAATGCTGAGCTCTAATCATTAACACCAATTACATAACAAGAACTATCTGGGATTCATGCACTGGGAAATTAGATACAGTAGACAAAACAATAATTTAAAGTGCTAAACATATTTGTTTCTGGAACAGGGTCTGGTACATTTCGGCTTTTGTAAATGCAGGATTATATCCCTCAACTGTGGCACAGATGAACCATCTGGGCTGGCAGTTTTTGTGATGTGGGACTTCCAACATGATCTGTGATGTTCACTGCTGTGGTTTGCTTCTATGCCCATGATGAAGCTAGAAGCTGCTGTTTCAATTGCTCTTCTTATAAATGGTTGGGCTTAACTGGTCACTGAGTCAGCACAAGCCAGAGCATAAACAGCAGCTGCTCACAGTCCCTTCTGAAGCAGCAGTGAGGAGGCATCACATGAAGATGGGAAGTAACAAGTCCAGAATACATGAAGGGAGACACACACTTCAAATATTGCAGAAGACTAAAGGTGCTATAATACACAGGGATTCCAAAAGTGATGAAATAGCAGCATCATGACTGCAAAAGGAGATGTAATACCTCTGACTTGGAAATTGGAGCTGCAAATGACAGAAAACAGCATGAAGGCTGAGGAAGTGGGGAATGATTGCCTTGTTCATCAGGTCTTACCCATTCCTGTTGTCTCATGCTGGTTGTGGCTGCACACAGACTCCTCTCAGGGTCATCCTTTCTCTTGGGAGATTTTGAGATTGGACCTGTCTTTTTTTTTTTTCTTTTTCCTCTATTAAGAACATATGCTGACCTCTATAGTGAGCACTAATGGGGCTCACTATAAAACTTTCAAACAGCTAACGTGGTTACTCAGCAGATTTATATAATTTTATATCAAATGGCAAACACTGGGGCTATTTGCCTTGTCAGTGGCACACTTCCACCTTAAGCACACCTTGAGCCCTTTGCACTCTGCTGGTGCAAAGCTGGCAGATGCTCTTCAGATGTAAAAGGCAACCTCAACAGCTGCAGCAGCTTTGTTCTCCTTGTAGGATTGGAACTGCTGACTACCTGCAGCTAAAATCACAGCTCTCCTTTGCACAGCAACAGGTCATGCATCATTTCTGGGGTTCTGCAATCTTGGCTTCTGTAGCTGCTCTTAGATTGGAATAGCAATCTCCACTTCCAAATATCTGCAGTGCACCCTTGCTGTCCCCTCTGCTCCAAACATCCTCTTCCCCATGCACCATTCTTCCTTCTATAGGTCTAACAGAAAAGACTCAGCCATCCAAAACCAAACAACCCAAATGGATCATTTTCTTGTCTGACTCAGATCTCTTCACTGTGCAAAGCTTACACCTCCTTCTGAATGGTGGTCCCCAGGCATCAAACTTCAGCAATGTTGTGATGGTTTGGACTTGGCTCCCTGCCAAATGCCCAAACTCACAATAACAACCTCTTCCCCCTCCCTTCTTCCCTTAGGGCAAAGGAAAAAAAAAATAAAAATCGAAGAACCCCAAATCAAGCTAATTATATAAAAATATATATATTTCTATGTATATTACAGTTATATACAATTAAGATGCTGTGTACACAGAGAAGGGAATTCAAACACTCCCCAGAGGGAAAGGGGAAAAAGGGGCAAAAAGTGACACAGAACAGATATCCACAATAAAACCTAAGAACTAGCAAAATAACTAGCAAAACAAATCTCACCACGTCCCTCAGAAAAGCGAGACTGGCAGACACAGCCAGCACTCTCCAATCTCCCATGTGGCAGACCACTTTGGTCTAGACCAAAACCATCACAAATGTCTTTGAGAGATACGATAGCTGATGTTATCAAGACACTGCTAAGCTGCTGTGGCTGACACACTGTCCACAAAGCAGTCACTTTCACCAGCCTAACACACCACCCTGTATCAGCTTGCTCGCTCCCTTCACAGCTCTTAAAGATGCTCACTCAGTTTAGGTCATTTTGCCAGAATTGTCTCAGCTCACTTACGCAAGGCAGAAGCTCTTCCTCTCCCTCCCTCTCTGATTATATTTCCTCTACCTCCCCCCTTCCTCCAAAAACAATCTGAGCAGAATTTTGCTCAGTCCATCTCTTCCCTTCTGTTCCTGCTCCCTCTTTGCACCACAAAAGCTTTCCTTTGTCAGATTTGTTGGCCTGTGACTGACAAGCAATTACAATAAGTAATTTCAGTTCAGTAGAAGATAATAAAATGTGATACCATAACTACCCACAAAGCCTTCAAAGTATTCATGTTCACTCTAATAACCTGGTGAGATGCTGTTAATCTTGACAGAGGCTGCCCAGCAGGTGCTGTGTAGCTGAGTCTTCATATTCTTTCACTGATGATCCTTCCACGGGGAAAACTCCAAGCTGTTAAAATGCAATGGCCCTGATCTGTTTTTTAATTACATTTAGTTTATTAGAGGCACAATCAGATACATAACTAGTCCTGGAGCCTGCCCTACCTTACCAAGAGGGAAATGGAGGTCTGACACATTTAGGCTCTCACCATCTTGGAACTGTGGAGCAGTTTCTCCCTGGGAGACAGAGGCATTGAGGGAAAGATGCAGCAGAGGAGAAGTTCTCTTATTTTCAAAAGCACATGATTTTTAACAGGTTTTCCCTCCCCTGCCCAGGGACAAATTGCCTTTGCTTTCAGATATTCCTCCTAAAGCCAAGATGTGCCAAGGGAAGTTTCCTGCCTATTTGCCATTTGAAATTCAGTCTGCCTGTCCCCTCAGGACCAAAGTACAAATGAGTTGTTTAAGGGTGAGGGGAGAGATACACTTGGTGACAAAGAATTGCAGGCCTCCCCTTTAGACTGCAATTGCAGAATAACCCTTTACCAGCATTTCAGAAAAAACATTAACTTCTCTTGGAACTCCTCCCTGTGGGATGGATCTGGTCTACATATAGGGCCCTCAGTTCCCTTCAAAAAGGAGTCACCTACTACAACTACCCTTCTTTTTTTCCTTATAGCTGTAGTTGTAACCCACCTGGTAGACAGGGTGCAACCTGCACATATCTTCCTCTTGTCTGACCTCTACTTGACTTTCTGAGTCTAGGGCCTCACATCTGTTCTTCAAGGGCACCCAGGGAGGTGATGGGGGTCAAGCGGGTGATCTTTTACCTCTCCGAACAGGGACCTGTTTCCATTCCCCCCCTTCACTTGGTTTGCCTCCTGACAGCAGGAGGGTCAGGGCATCACTGTCTCCTGCTGGACTTCCTTGGGGGTAGAAAGGGTGTGACTCCACCAGTCTATTTCCCTTCCACTTGCCCTAATGCTTCTCAGCTTCTCTACCTCTTCCTTGAGCTCTGCTACCATGCACAGCAAATCATTCACTTGCTCACATGGCACACAGGTACCTCTCACAATGCCCTCTGGCACTGCTGCCAGGGTCAAACAGTCTGCTCAGCCTGAGACCCGAAAGGCTGCATCCTTCCTGGAGGGTTCTGTCTGTGTCAACACACTCCTAGTGGTAACAGTAGCGATGGCTTTCATTTTTTTAGAAACCATTACCGGCTTTAGTTGAAAAACAAACAAAAAAAACCAACAAACAAACAACCCCCCAAACAAAACAAACAAAAATACAAAAAACAAAGCTCATCTGAGAGACCTAGGAGGTGGCTGTGCCGTGGCTGTTCGCCCTGTCTGTGCCCCTGTTTGCCCACTCCTGTTCCCCACACTCCCTGGAGAAGTTTATATAGCCCTCTCCAGCACCAGCTAACGAGCCTGTCCCACACCTATTTCACCTCAGTTGGTTCCTGAGGAGTGGCCAAGCCCGGGGAAGGAATCCACAGTTAAAACCACAACTGTAATTAAACTGTTTTCCAAGCTCTTGAGAAGTAATTGAAATGCTTAGAAATGCTCTGAAGAAATTAAAGAAATAACTATGACGACTGTCTCCATCTTGCAAAAGTAATCTGCAAAACTCTATCCACCAGCAGGTGGGTTCCAGGCTAAGACTTGTGATGTGAGCTCCTCAGAGAGGAAGTTCTACATGGCTCAGATCTCACAACGTTCCAAGCCAAGAGGTGGGAAAGGCACGAACATCATTTCAGTCTTCTGTTCTTCAACCAGTATACATCCAGACCCCACTGAATTTCACGGGAACTCAGTATTCATGGTGGAGAACAGATCTCTGAAACACACTGCGTGCTTGTCTCAGAGAGTTAATTCCTCTGCCCTCCTGTAATTTCTTTACAGCAAATGATGCCTTAGAAGGGAGAGTAAAATGCATGCTCAAGGTAGCTGAGCTGTGTTTTTCTCCAAACATTTTTCAAATCAAAAGTAGAGGATGTTCCTGGTATTGCCTGGAAATCTACTTATGTTACATCCTTAGATATACCTCCCTTTATTCCAGAGGATCTTCTTGAGTTTGCATAGTGAAAATGGAAAAAAATAAAAAGAAATTCTGTATGTCCTTAATATTGAGAACATGGAAAATAAATAACCTTCAGCTTTCTGTCCTCCAAGAAGAGAGGTGATGTAAGAGCAAGCTAAGTGCAGCTGACTTACCTGGGTCCAAACCAATGAGAGAGCCTCTTGCATAAAATAAAAAGGTCAAGAGTATAAAGATGTGATCCCGATGGGTAAGAGAGCCAAGAAAACAGTTTGCTATTTATATAGCTGATTAAATAAAATATAATGAGGGCTAGCTTGGCCCCTTTCCCAGAGTTCATAAACCCACACAAGGAATCTCCTCTGGGAGCAGTGTAGCCTGATGCATGCCTTATTTAAATCAGGCCATTTAAGCAGCTGACATTTTTAGTGTCAGCTTCTGTTTGTTCATACCCTCCCAGCTCTCTCTGCATTAACCTTTCTGGCTGCTGCCTGCCCACTTGCTTCATGTCTTCCCCACCTTTAGACTTAGCAGGAATCAAATTAGATAAAGCAGAACTACAGCAGAATGAGAAGTTCTGGGGAAGCCTTTTCTGTGATTTAATTCCCAGGTCCTGCCTGCAGAGCAGCAGCCTGCCTCATATGGTCTAGAAAGGTTGAGAGAGCCTAGCTCCCTAAAGTTTGGAAATCCCAAACTGCAGAAGACAAAGGTGTTTTAAGGGAAGCATTGCACAGAGCTAATCCAGGTAGGTACTTTCCCTGTTCTCATCAAGCTCTCCAGCACACCAAAGACTCATTTTGCATAACTCCAGCAGGCTGATGTGCTCTCTGCTAGGCTGGTACCAATAACCACTGCTCTGCTAAGACTGAAAACCAGATTTTTAGCAGCAAATTTAATCACTTAGGCACAACATCCCCCTAACCTGCAGACACATAACTACAAATGCCAAGAGGAAAAAGTTGGTGAAGAGTGGGATGGAGAAGCTGTTACTGTATTTCTCCCTGCTTAAAAAGGCTCACTAATGTCTGACTAAAAAAACTTAAAGTCAACAAGAGCCTTTGCACTGTCTATAGGAAGCTTTGAATCAGAATTTCTTTTGGGAAGAAGGGGGAGAATTGCAGTGATCAAGAGCTTTCTCTGAAGCGAAACAATGACTCAAACATAAGAGCTGGAGGTGATGATGAAAGGACATATTATGATGCACTGCTCAGGGAGACATATACATGTACCCTGCGCAATGTGTTGTGAAGAAGGCACCTTCCTTCCTTCCAGCTTGTTTGGGTGGTTTTGTTTTCTTCTGATTCCTTTTCAAAAGTTCATTTGCAGGAGAGTAATATAAATTCAGAAAACAACATCTTAGCTGTGTATGTGGAAAAGTCGTCCACCCAGTAAGTCCAAAAGCTAGTTAAACATCACCTCCTAGTTATTTATAATGTTGCAAATATTGACTAAAATATATATATTCATACTGATTTTAGTCTGAATTGATGCTCTGCATATTCTGCACACACATCTGCTTTTACACTCTTCAGAGGAACACGATGTCAATCACTTTGAGAGTGAGGACAGTCCTAAACAAACAAACCAATTCTAACAGTGTCAAATGAGGCTGATGGAGAGGAGTTTGTGAGTTCTGTATCAGAGACCCTGGGAAACGCCTCAGGAGTCTTTATTACCCCCATTACAGCAGCACAGATGGATCTGTGAGATGGAAGGCCATGAACAAAATGCACATAAATATTGTGGAGCTGTCCGAGGTCATGGAATAACTCAGGGCAGCCTTACTGGGTTTACTGTATATTTCTCCATCCCTCCTATATGAAATTCCTTTGAATTGTATCTATTGAATGTCAGGACTAGAATGCCTACATGAAAACTGACCCTCCTGGCTGTAAGTTTTGCATTCACTTAAGTCTTCCTTTCAGACGTTTATGGCCCCAAATTGGAAAGATCAGAAGAAACTGCTTGAAGATTTCAGCCCATTAGTTTAAAGATAAAGGGTAAGATGAATGCAAACTCCCTTTCAGTGTCTAACTAGGGGGCCTCATGATCTATGAGCAGGCAACATCATTTGCCAATATTATTTGCCACTCCATCCTTCTGCAATAAAAAGGTGGCCTTCATCCTTCAACACCAAGAGCATGGAGAACATCAGGACTGCCTCTCATTTACAACCTTTTAGCTGCCTCACCCCACAAAGTTCTCTTCTACTCTTACTCACCCCCACCCAGGATCAGAAACTCCAGACACGAGCACTGGCAGAAAAGGAATTAAGTAGTGCATAGAAGCTAACTGATCAACTATTTAGAGAGCTTAAACTCTTTAAAGGGATAAAAACACATGTACTTTCATTGCTATCATGATGCTGTTACTGTTTCATGTCTGCAACACTCCAAGTCCACACGGGCCCATTTTAATATGTTTTTCAAATGTGTCAAAACAAGCAACACTTTCTCTATGATTATCCTCCTCTGTGCTCCTACTTCTCTTTTTGCTGTCTTCTCTGCCCTGTTATAGTTTATAAGGGAAGGATTTTCCTGAAACCCTTACCCAGAGCTAATAACCTAGAGATCTGAATGTTCTTAAGAATACTTACCTCCTCCAGGGTTGCAGGAGATTCTGATTTTACTAAGGGACAGGGGCTATACTGAACATGCACAAAACAAAATAATCTATTCAAGACCACACTGATTTTCCTCAATTTCTATGCTCCCCTTCTCCAGCATGTTTCATTTTTCCTGGCATCCTGTGGCACTAGAAGGAGGGAAGCTGGTATGAGAAGCATGAAAGCACAGTATTACCCACCTTAAGTTCAAGTGAAGCCTTTGCCAGGCTCTCACTCTCCCTGCAGGGCAGTTACAACTCTGCAACTTGCCCATTTCAGAAAGGACAGGCTGGTTACAAACCCACTCAAAACACCTGACAACAGTCTGAGCCACTTTCCAATGTCTGACAGAGAAAGAAATCAAGACATATTGCTTTCACCTTCCCTCCTTGAGATGGAGGTAACCCCATCTCTGTCTCTCTCCCCACCCCAAGAAATGACATTTCCAAACCCAGGCAATGACAGGCTATAAATGCAGATTCAGCACCTTTTGGGATATATCTTGACTTACACATCAGCATAATGCTATTCCTCCTCTCAGGAAAAGATTCTGATAGCCAGATCAATCTATTCACAAAGGTGAAGAGAACTTCCTTTTAAGCCCTTTAACAAAATTATCTCAGTCATCAGAAGATGGGCAGCAGAAAGTGGTTTGTGCCTTGCAAATTTGCAGAGTCTGCTTTTTTTTTTTTTTTTTTTGGCACGTGTGGTTTGCTTTAAACCTCACTTATATAATGCTTATTTATCACAGCCACATGAGCAAATTCATGTATATGTATTTAGTATAAAAGCATTTGAATTAATGTTCCCAGCTTGTTTACTTTGAAGGACTGAATGCCCCCTCAGGAAGACATATTGATCTTAAAGGAGGCTCTTCTCTGATGAACACTGGTTCCTGCAATATTTATGGCATCTCAAGCCTTTTCTCTGCTCTTGATCTTTTGAAAAGGGATCCCAAAGGAGGGTGACAGAGCTCAGCAAGTGGAGGAGGAAGAAGTACAAGAGGGGTTCCTTTGCTCTCAGTACAACATCAAAATGTAAAGAGGAAGGTGATCAAGGACTACAGTAGTTTCTAAATTAAGTATTTAACATGTATATTAATGAATATAAGAGGAAAAAAACCAACATTGAGCCAACTTTACAAAGAATGCTAGGAAGGAAAAAAAATTTGCACCTTTGCTCAGTTTTGAGCTCAATTCTGCTAATTTAGGGCATATCAGCTGTGATTTTGAGGCCAGCCAAAAGAACTGATGTAAATGGATACATCAGAAAGCAAATCCTTCACTTGCCATAATTTTAATTACTCCCCATGGCCAGATTTATTATTAAAAATAAAATATTAAATACTTTTCTGGTTTCTTTAGAACTGAGTTTGCACTAAGAGATTGAGGAGTGCACACTTGACATCCATGTGATCTTCTCTCTCCTCCTCTACCCTGAGGGGAAATTGTTGATCCTGGTTTGTTGTTTTTTTCCATGGCATAGTAAGGAACAGAAAAAGCAAAACACAAGCTAAAGGGTCTAAGGACTAGACCCAGCACTCCAAAGTCTGAGTCAAAATAGGTTACTGATACACTATTTTGTCCATATTCATTTATTCTCCATAGCATTTTGCTTCCTCACCATAAACTGAGGTAATTTCTTCTCCTTTCTATCCCTGGGCTAGTTGTAAATCACCAGGAGCAGAACTCTCGGCTCCACAAGAAGCAAAGGCCAAGGCAGAATGCAAACAGTTTTGCTGATGGTGTGATCCCCACTGTCTGGGGAATGTGCCCTCCATGCATGAGGCCAGAAGGTAGAGTTACATGGTAAAAGACACACTTTTCAATCAGAGGGCTTTGTTGCACCTGGCTGAGAAAGAATTTGATGGCAGATTTGAACAAAACCAATTATTCGTGGGTGTAATCTGATAGAAAAAGCAAATATTCAGGGGAAAAAAATATTAAAAAAGGATTTTAAAAGCATTAGCTTCAAAACATGTCTGGGAAGTTTGATTCCTCAAAAGTGACCTGCATCTGACTCTTCCTTGCAGGAACAGAGGATGCATGCAAATGGGATGTCCAAAGAGGACAGTAAGGGGACAACAGAGGTTTTGAAGATCAAGTGCAGAATAAAGATGATGTCAGCTCACAGGCTCTTGTTTGCCCCTTTCCCAACCAACACCAAGGAGATATACCTGCCTGCTACATGACGAGCTACCCAAAATAAAATTCTCCCAAAAAACTTACCTAACGAAATGAATTGACTCAAGGTACTTTGGTGGCCAACAGCAAAAACTTTTTAAAAAGTTGTTACAGAACCCATCAGACCCATTAGTGTGTGACTGCAACTTGTGTGCACTCACAGCAATATCTATCCTCAGAGCTGCCAGTTGTCTCAAGCATCCTGTGCTTACCTGCAGCTCTGCAATTCTGCGGCTCCCCCCACCAACACCCACCAAGGGGGCTGGAACACACACATCCAAATCCTCTGTCTGAAATGACCTTCTCAGCTGGGCAGAACGGTCCAGGTCTCTGTGGCTGCAGATTAAGGAGAGGGTGAGAAAACCCAGAAGCTGCAGGGGCAAAGCTTGATGCTTGTCCAGTTCAGCACCATTTTCTCCCTGATTTTGACAGAGCTGGGAAAAGCTGCATTCATTTTGTTTCGATGTCAAGATGAGGAGGAGCGTCGAGATGTGCTGTCAAGATTTCTACCTGAAGAATTAAAATAGCCAGTTTCAGGTTAGCTTTTTGTTTAGCTACTTGTTGCTTCTTGTCAGCAAAAGACCTCTCTGGGCTGGAACACTGCACTCCCCTGGCACAGTCATGTGGAAGACAGATATCAGAGCACTTCTCTCATCAAAATATTTGCTTTAAAGGAAGATCAGAAAACTGAAACACGGCAGATGTTCAACAGGAGAGATGGGAAAAGCAGTGTTTACCAAGTACTTCAGCATTGGAGAGATAAACGGATATTTGAGCTCATTTCACTACGTACTGTTATTAGTTATATGAAATTAGACTGTCAAATACAGTTTTATAAAATGCAAGGTGAACGCAAGAGGGCAAGAAGGAGAACGAACACACAGGGGACAAATCACTGTCACTCACAAAGGAGTGCCTGGCAGACTAAGAATTCAGTTCACTCCTCAGGGCGAGCCATCCCCAGCTGTTATAAATACATTTTAATGCCCCTGTCAATGTATGGCAAGAAAGAGCCAGCGTTCCCCAACACAGTGTGTCAGGTGTTCTCTGTCACTCAGGGAGCCTGAAAGAGCCACATTTAGATTGCAGTTTTGTCACTTCTCCCTCTGGCAGTGCAAAGGCAGCTTCTCTGCTGGTTGGATGGAGCAGGCAGCGATTCTGGAGCACAGCCAGGCACAGGCTGCTGCCTGCTCCAACCCTCAGGAAGCAGTGATAGCTGGTCAGTAGGGTTGGTGCCCGCTGCTGCCACATTCACCTTTGTATCACTCCTGCAAACAGGGAAAAAAATTGTCCTGCAAAAATTGGACTCTGTCAATCCTCCTCTAGGTGGTATTGCAAAATTGTCAATGAACAGGTTGCTTGGCTTTTCTTCAGGGGACTGACAGGGCAGGAGGACTCTGGCCACGCTTGGGTGTTAGGGGAGAGCAGCCCCTCCCCTCTGGATGACAAGAGACCTCGCTCAACCTCACACTGGGAGGTCTTGCCTCCTGGTAGAGCCATCTCTGAGGGGTGAGATGAGATCAGACTTCAAGTCCAGAGCAGAAAGCAACAATGGTCCCAGTTCCCAGAGTACGGAGTTACCTCAATACTCCCATTAGTCCAGGTCCTACCACCTTCCCTAAGCTGTAGCTTTGCTACTAACAACTTTGGAAGGACTGTGAGCCTGACTGAAGCCAGTTTTCTGCTAAAGATCCTGCTTTATCTTTCGTTTCTGAAAAGCCCTGCAGGACTTTCTTAGAAACAAGAGCCAAGAGGGTCTTTTCCCCTTGCTGTCAGACAGCTGACAGTGCTACAGTTGTAAAATCTCCAGTAAAATCAGAACCATTGCTGGGGCTTCTGCCAGGATCCCTAACTGTCTCTGTTTGAGATGAGCAGCTCCCAGATACAGTTCCATCAACCCAAGAGGACTGCAATCACATCCCACCTTGTAAATGCACTTTTGGCCTCCTGCTGCCTTTCAATTCCCTCTAAACATGAGCTTGGTCTCAGCTACCGTGATCTCTGAGCAGGTGGGAAATAAGTGGTATTTAGCACACAGGAAACCAAGCAGATACAGCCATGAATAAGCAACACAAAGGGAAGACTCTAAAAGAGGATTTCATTTCAAATGAAAGCATTCTAATGAGACAAGTGGGCTACTGCAAGGCAGCCCATGGCTCCCACCAAAGGAGCCAGGCTTACAGAACGAGACAAGTTTTATGCTTTGGGCTCAAGTCAATAGTTTGCTCTCTTCCTGGCATGAGGCCAGTGGAGGACACTGCACACCCCACCCTGTACCCCCTAGCTGTACCAGTGCAACAGCTTGCAAACTTTGCTTTAGCCAGAGCACTAAAACAAAACCACAAAAAACACCAAGCATATGAAAGTCACCAAAACCTTCTCCACCATAGTGACCGGAGAGCATGGTCCCACAATTACTCAGATGACATCAAGCAGCAGGTGGCAAACACCAATTTTACTGCCAGACAGAGCTAGCATCAGCATCTGGCACAGTCTCAGAGCCACAGCCCATTCCTTGGCAGGCTGATGTTGCCAAGGTTCCACTATGTCCCTGCTGAGGATGGTAGAAGTGTGCTTGTGTGATGATTCGGACCTGGCTCCCTGCCAAATGCCAGAACTCACAGTAACAACCCCTTCCCCCTCCCTTTTTTTCTTAGGGCAAAGGAAAAAAAAAAAAACTATAAAAATTGAAGAACCCCAAATCAAGCTAGTTACATAAAAATATATATTTTACATATATTACAGTTATATACAATTAAGATGCTATGTACACAGAGAAGGGAATTCAAACACCCCCCAAAGGGAAAGGGGAAAAAAGGGACACAGAACAGATATACACAATCAAACCTAAGAACTAGCAAAATAACTAGCAAAACAAATCTCACCACATCCTTCAGAAAAGCAGGATTGGCAGACACAGCCAGCACTCTCCAATCTCCCACGTGTCAGACCAGTGGTCCCTGCAAGTCTCAGCCTCTTGATGAGCGAAACCAACGCAAGGACCCACTGCCCTGAACCTCACTGGAAGAGAAGAGAGCGAGGTCTCTAATCTCCAACTTCTTTATAGTCTGGTTTACGTAAAAAATCCTATGGAATACTGGGTACATGACCACTTCCTTGGTTATAAGCTGGGTACCAGGAAGGCATGGACCAAAACCATCACAACTTGCTCCTCTTGCATTGCTTCTCTCGTTGCTTTGCTGATGTGAATATCGGACCTGGTACAAATTGGCATCACCTGCTTCAAGCCAACAGAGAAGATCGGCAACTATACCAGGTACTGACCTGACCCACAGCAATGCCAGGGCTGAGGGACAGAGTCATCCTTCTGAAAGAGAAAGGCTTTGTTTCTACGATTTGTTTCTTTCTCCTTTGTTTCTAAACGGCTCTTAGTTGCCTGCAATCGTCTCATCAATAGCTCGTGTCCTGTAACATGCCAAGCTACTGCAAAACATCCTGGGGAGAGATATTTCACTCAGCAGCCCTTAAAGGGAAGTGCCTGCTGTCAGGCATGTGTGCTCATCACCTGCTGATGCATGGGCCTGTCTGAGCGCAGACTACAGTTCAGCACACAGCCTCCACAAGAGGCAGATTTTATCAGCATTACTGGTGAAGCAGTTGTGTAAAAGCTACGGGATCTCACGTTTCTGGAAGCACATGCATGCCATTTACAAACTTCCAGGTAGCAGCACCGCAACACAGATTACTTAATCCATCATTTCCTGGGAGGGGAAGGCAGCTGCTATGGCAGTAGGAGGTTTCAGCTGGGTGAGACCTGGTCATTATCTATAACAGTAGCTGTTTCAGAGAACACACCCTGCTCTCTAAACTTCCATTAGAAGCAAACTTGTATCCCCAAAACCTGAGGCCTCATCCTGTCCCATCCTTACCTATACACAGCCAAAGACTTCCATCAGAAATGCCACACGAGTATTTCCACTTACAGATACTTGAGACACAGAGATCAGTCTCAACACTTGGCCTTATCCTCCTACATTTGGGGACACAGCACTAGGACAAAAGTAACATTGTACAAAAGAGAGTCTTCCCTGTTTTCGACCATGTGCCATTTTACTGTCATAGAAACATAAAATCATTCAGGTTGCAAAAAACTTCTAAGCCCATTGAGTCCAACCATCAGCCTAGCACTGCCAAGCACTGCCCACCACTAAACCATGTCCCCAAGTGCCACATCTATAGCCTGTTAAATCTTTCCATGGATGGTGACTCCACCACCGCCCCCTGCAGCGCGTTCCAATGCTTGATAACCCTTTCAGTGAAGAGATTTTTCCTAATATCCAACCTAAAATAGCCACCACTGATGACAGCACAACAGCCTAAATAATTTCAAATTGCATCTCCATTTGGTATGAATATTAACTAGCAGCACAATGAGAGGAAGGAAAGTGTTTCCTAGAGATATATTTTCACTTGAGAGACCTGGCCACAAGGCTGTGGAAACGTAGGATGAAGGAAGAAAGGGAGAGAGATCATTACCAGCCTGGCTTTGTCCTTATCTTTCAGCATATCAATGCAGGCTTTAATGGAGTCATAATGAACATGTTCTTGGATACATGTAGTTTTCCAGCAGGCTCTGCAGCTCTTGTGTAAGACAGACAGATCCATCTCCTGGGATAGAGCTCAGTCCCTGGGACATTACAGAGTCCTTGAAAGGACTCATTCTTTCTATTCTATTTTTGCCCCAGTGCAGAAGAATCCCCTGTGAAAGTATTCCATGATCATGTGGGAGCAGGGGGGAGGAGATCACCTTGTTTTACTTTTTAGACTGCAGCCCTTTAGAGGTGTTTAACACAACCCAGAATACGGGAATAACAGAATCAATTAGACTGGAAAAGACCTCTGAGATCGAGACCAACCTATGACCCAACACCACCTTGTCAACTAGACCATGGCACTGATGCCACATCCAGTCTTCTTAAATGCCTCCAGGGACGGTGAATCCACCCACCTCCCTGGGCAGTGATTAAAATGTTTGATTACTCTCCCTATAAAAAACTTCTTCCTAATATCCAGCCTAAAACTCCCCTGGCACAGCTTAAGATTGCCCCCTCTTGTCCTATGGCTGATTGCTTGGCAGAAGAGACCAACCTTTACCTCACTACAACCTCCTCTCAGGTAGCTGTAGAGAGTGAAGAGGTCTCCCCTGAGCCTCCTCTTTTCCAGGCTTACCATCCCCATCTCCCTCAGCCTCTCCTCATAGGACTTGTGCTCCAGTCCCTTCAACAGCTTCACTGCCCTTCTCTGGACCTGCTCCAGCACCTCAGTATCCTTCCAGAACTGGACTCAGTACTCCAGGTGTGCCCTCACCAGTGCTGAGCCCAGGGTGAATCACTCCCTATTAATGTATTGATAAAAACATTTTTTGTTATCCTTAACAGAAGTGGCCAGATTAAGTTCAAGTTGTGCTTCTGCCTCTCTGATTTTCTTTCTACATGATCTTACTACATTCCTGAACATTTCATGAGTTGTCTGCCTTTTTTCCCAAACGCCATAAACTCTCTTTTTTTTCCCCCTAATTTTCTGCAAAATCTCCCAAACTTGAGGGCACTGTTAGGCAGCCAAATCACTGTCATTTCTCTGGAGCAAGTCATCCCAGCCCTCCCAGTGAGCTGGTACTCAATAAAAAGGAGCTTGGCTGCCAACCTGGAAGCTTCTGAGGTTTTGGGGTTTTATCACTTGTGCTGCAGCACTGAAAGTCACTTGGATCCTGAATCTGGACACTGATGCACAAGGCTCACAATAAAAACACAAGGTTTAGTTAAGAATTGTTAGCTGAAATCACAGTATTAACTCAAATGTGTTGGGCATATAACTGTGAAGGGTGAAATAATCTAAGAAAATACATTACAAGAGTTAATAGCCAAAACTAATAAGAAACTCATGAAAATAAAGGAGAGTATGGTCTAAAAATACTTGCTGCTAGTACCTATAATGAAATACTGACAAGATAAAACTGAAGCTATTTTTATTAGAAAATATTACTGAGTTCTTATGAGGACAGTATCTAGCAGCTTTAGTTAGGGCAGGACTCAGTTCACAGAGTCCTGGATGAGCAAAGGCACAACGCTGGAGGATATTAAAAGGCAAATCATAAAAAAAAATAAAAATATTAAAAAAAAAAATAGGATCGCTTTGAAGCTTTACAGTGAAAATGGGCAAATAAAAGAGGTTCAGAAGAAACCTGCTGCTTTGTTCTAAACCAAGCCTGAAATTCGCTAGAATTTGTCAGGCAGCTTTTGGGTCAAAGATTCAATAAATGCTGATGTAGTTGTTACAGCAGGTCTCTCATCTATTGTTCAGAACAGAAAACATAAACTTATATACAGTTTATCATCTCCCTTGATTTGTTGGTGTTTTTTGTTTTGTTTTGTTTTTTTCATTGCTTTTCTCTTTGCTTTGAACAACTAAATGATGCTATAGGTAGTGCTCTCCTGATACAGGTACCTCACAGCCAGAGTGGTGGAACTCTGAACTCTGCAAAAACAAGCCATTGCATTATATGCCACAGAGTGCTCATCAGCTCATGCCAACAAGGGGCAGTGACATGCTCAGGGGACAGGAATTGCCCTTAAACAGTCTTAACCATCTGGGAAAGAAGGGCAGGAGGTAACAGGAATGGGTGAAAATGTGCAAGAAAATAAATTTATAGCTTTTACCAGCAAGTAACATCATATCTCTAACAGCTAATGATATGCTTGCTGTTTTCTTGTGCTGGAGTCACATCTTTAGTGGGATAGGAATCGATCTCTACCACTTAGTAAGCAATATTTTTAAATTGTGAGCTCCTCTTTCTCATTTCAGAGCCAAGGTAGGTAGAAAATAGAAGCTCTAGAGTGAGATTTTTCACTCTACTCTACTCTTTGTAGCAAAATGACAGCTGATCCCTGATCTATGCCTGGCTGCTTCTGAAATACTTCAGTGCCTAAACGTCTGTGCAAGATGAGGATAGGAAGGAGCATATCCAAATGCATAGCAAGGTGAAGTGCTATCTGGAAGGAATATAAATTTGGCTAAGAAGACTATTTCAGCTAACAGGGATTCCACAATGACTTCTAATGATCATACAGGAAGAGTCACCCTTTAATTTCAAGGACCTGTTCAAGATGCTTCCTGGCAGTAAAGTGTATGAAACTCACTCCAGGTTGGATAATCCCCTTGCCAGGACCCAGATTTCAGAGAACCCAGGTCTGCTGAGACACCCAGACCTTTGCTCATGAAATTGGGCACAATAGGACAGAGCACAGGTACTCACTGGTCCCTGTTAGCCCCAGTCTTCCTCATAAAGTGCAGAACAAGGTGACATGGGTGCCACACACGATGGCCAGGGAGGGTGGAGGTGGGGAGGGAATAAAGCCACTCAGAGTTTGCTGCCAATCACCTTATATCCTCAAGTGTGAGGTTTAATTGCCCGTGTCGTCAGCTTAGCTTGCTTCAAAAGTAGTGTTTAACCATAAAAGATTATCATACAAGCTTATTCTCTTCTGGCTTGATGGAAAAAGAGAAGGTTCTAACTGGGTAGAAATTAATAAACAAAACAGAAAACACAGTAGAAGTGTTTGTTTGGCCTAGAAGCAAGGCGGTAAATACAAATGCAGTCCTATGTTGGAAAAGGTGGTTTTGTAACAAAACTAATTAGTTTAAACTAATACCTTCAAATAATGTTCGGAACAAATGTTTAAATTAATACTCAAATTCTTTTACCCCATTCTTAAATAAACTGTAAGAGTTTTTCAAAACAAGGAGCTGTGAATATTGGTAATATAGATAAACATGTTTCCAACAAGAAACCTCTGTGGGTGTGTTCATCCTGGACAGTGTGTTTTGTGGTACCTTTAAATATGAAGAGAGCAGCTCCTTTTACTCTCCTGACTTGCACAATCCATCAGTGTCTTTGCAGCCCCAGATCCCTCTGGGTTTCTATCACAGCTCATTTCCCACGACACCAGTTACTGCTTCAAATGCACCATCAAGAATGAAAAGTGAAAAAAGAGATTGGATTTGCCAGGGCTCCTCATGCCAGACAAAAGGATAGGAAAAAGAAAGGGAAAACTATTAGTAAACTTCATCCATTGCCAGGACATTTGCTGGGAAAGAGAGGACCCAAGATGTCTCTTTTTATTTCCTTGGGAAGGAGGGAATTAAGGGGGAAGCTGAGAGGTGGTGCCAGACACCCTGCTACCATCAGACTGGACTTATTTCTGCATTGCATTTCCAATGCCCCTGACATTTCCTTCCTGCAGAGACAGAACCAAACCACATGAGAAGGAGTCAAACTAAATTACAGGGTTATTTCTGAAACATGAATGCATCACAAGACTTTAGCAGCATATCTTGATGTCTCAACCATAGAACCACAGAGTCATGGAATCACAGAATTGTAGAATGGCCTGGGTTGGAAGGGATCTTAAAGACCATCTCATTACTCCATCCTTCCATGGGCAAGGACACCTTCCACTAGACCAGGTTCATCAGAGCCCCATCCAGCCTGGCCTTGAACCCTGCCAGGGATGAGGAATCCACAACTTCTCTGGGCAACGTATTCCAGTGCCTCATCACCCTCACAGGGAAGAATTTTTCTGTACTATCTAATCCAAACCTACTGTTTGTCAGTTTGAATCCATTCGCCCTTGTCCGGTCACTCCATGTTTTATAAAAAGTCCCCCTCCGTCTTTCTTGAAGCCCCTTCGAGTACTGGAAAGCTGCAATTAGGTCACCTTGGAGCCTTCTCTTTTCCAGGCTGAACAATCCCAACTCTTTTAGCTTTTCTTCCTAATGAGAGCAAAGACTGCCTCACAACTTGTGACAGAAAACAATGAAAACTGGATATTGATCAACCATGAAACTACCCAAAGGAAAACGAGAGAGAGAAGGATTTGGAGAAGAGTCCTCAGCAGACAAATCTCAGCTGATTTATTAGAAGAAGGTGTCTCTGTCCATGTGTTGAAGATTTGCAGCAGTGTTGGAACTAGACGAGGTCCCTTCCAATCCAAACTACTCTATTACTCATGCCACAGGCTCAAAGGTGGCTTTGCTCTGAGCCACAAGCAAAAAGAAATGGAAAACCCCCCTTTAGCAGTACACAAGAGGGGAAAGTAAAAAAAGCAATCTGGTACATCAAGTCTGTCCCACATTATTTCAGGCAACTCCAGACATGATCACATGGTCACATTAGATACCTAGGAAAGACTCCATCCCTTCTCAGCTCAGCCTTTCTAATAGGAATTTAAAGTCTATTCCCTCTGCTGTTCTTCTGTCCCTATACACAACTCTGTACTGTGAAGAAAGACATCACTTCTCTGAAACCTGCAGCCCTCAAGATGTACCAAATGATGTATCAAACAACAGTAGTGACTTCTTAAAATCACAACTGATTTCTGAAAGCATTGGCTCCTATATCTGGAAGAGTTCTGAAAGTATCCTGTTTAGAAAATTGACAATTTTTCCTCCCTTCTATTGATACTTGTGACAGAACAAACTCAAGCTCTCAATTACTCTGTATCTGGTTTGCTAATCCCCTCTGATACACCGGGTTGTGGTCACTGGGAAACCAGGAACTAGATGATTGAAACTAGGAAACTGGCACTAGGTGAAACACGAACCTCTGGCTATTTGGGATTATGGACTCTAAAGCAGAACCTGAATTATTTTTCTGTTGCATTTATCCACAAATCCATGCAATCTTTTTATCCTTACTTCAAAAACACTTAAGCAATGTGCTTCAGAGAACTTACACTCACTGTCACAGCTGAGGCCACAGGTTACTGTGGATGAAGCTGTAGATATCAAAACTCCAAGAGTGGAGTCAGTAGACTGTGGACACAGACAACTTCCTCAGCAGATCTGTGACTCCTGGTAAGAGAGATTCCTTCTCGTGAATTCCTCCTTTGCAGTCACTTTACGTGGTGGTGGTGGTGAGGTCACAGACATTAGTGAACACAAGAGCAATATCTTCGTATTTTCCATGCTGATGTTTTCCACACTGATATTTTCCCTGTTGGGAGCAACTGTGCTACAACAGCAGCTACAGGGGAACAGCAGTTTCTCCACAGTCCCAGCATCCTGGTTTCAGGTGGGCAGAAAGCACTTAGTGTCCATCAGTAGAAGAGCTATTTGCAGATGGGAACAAAAGGGCAACAGCCCAGGTCCTGCAAGACAAGGACTCTCATCCGGAAACTTTCTCAGCATGTCAGTGAGAAAGACAGGGAACATCTAATGAAAAGACTCAAACTGATCTACACAGGAGATGTCTCTGCTACCTCCTTACCATGAAATATATGGCTTTGAAGGAGCACAAGTAAGAAACTACATGGTACCTAAGTCTTGACACAAAAAGACAAGAAGAGGAGTCTCCATCTCAAGCTGAGGGGAAGTGAAGAGTGAGAGGAAATGTTCTGGCTTAATGTTTTCATCTGTTTACATCTACCCCCGTCAGTCAAGACCTTCTGAAGATGCTGTTTTTCTGGGAAGAGTGTACTTTTCAGACTAAGACCATAATAAAAAGCCCATGCTGTAATTCTCACATCACCCATCCCCAGTGCAGGGCCCTGCCTGTTCACAGTTGGGACATGTGCCACAGCTCCTGCACCTGAAGAGCCTTCCCCCTCCACAGTTTTTCTTTTACAGAAGCAAGAACCAGCAACAGGTAGATAAGCACTTCATTTCATGGCATAGGTAAGAGCTTAAAGTAACCAGACCAGTTTTCCCATTAAATGCATATTGCCCCCATGAGGCTAAAAGGAAGGCCTGGGTCTGAATGTATTGTTGACAGGAATCCATTTGCAGAGGCATCAATTATTATGACTGCAATAAATCGTTTACAAAGTGCTGTAAATTCCAAAGTTGAACAAACACAAGGCTTCATCATTACCCATTTCTCTTACAGCTGGGCAGGGAAGAAGTGCCTATCTTAAAAAGGATTGATTGGAGTTTTGTACTCAGGGAACTGTACTCTGAAAAAGGGCTAAACTTTGTAAAATGAAGGGTAAATCAAGGTTAAATTCAGGCAGTTCCAGGGCTGCAGTGTTAACTGGCAGCAACACCTGTAGTTGGCAATTTACAGCTGGCTTGGGAATGCCCCCACACTGGAGGGGAGGTCAGACACATCTTTCTGCCATAGACGTGTACAGACGAGGTTCTGACACCTCTGGATATGATCAGGAAATGGTCCATGACATCTTCTGCCTGGCCCTGGAGTGTCACTGTGCTGACCAGTGCCTACACTCAAATCACCTGGGCAGGGACACCTCCAGCCAGTGGGAGTTCATCCACCAATATCAGTACTCAGAATTTCTCATTACATCTTTTCCAAAACAAAACTTGGGCCAGATCCTGTGAATGATGCTGAGTGAAGGTTTCACAGGCACTCATTAAGTCACCTGCTAAACAGGGGTGAGCATCTACCCCGGGTACTCTGAGCTATGCAGTGAAATGCTGCAGCCAGCTAAGATGAGGGCAGATCCTGCTCAGACTATCCGAGTGTTCCTTGGCTGAAGTCTGATCCAACTGGTGGACTTTGGGAGCTTCTACAGCTCACTCGTTACTTTGTAAATCCTTTCCTTACAAATAAATAAAGTAATAAATAGATGGCACTGGCACAAGAGAGCAGCAAAATCAGTTCACCTGCTTAAATCATTTGCTGTTTGGGATTTACTTGCTCTGCTGGAATATTACTTTGTGTCCCATGGTTCACTTTCCTTCTTTTTCAGGACCAAAAACATGTTACTGTTTTTTCTGAGGGTCTGAGCGCTGCTGAGTCCTTTGTCTGAGCCAGAAACTATTAGTCATTTGGGACTAATTTCTGTCAGAGTTTTATTCACTGCAAGACCTACAGAGGGATTTAGAGCTTTGCAGCAAGTCACAAAGTCCTCACTGATCGTTTAGCCAAACCCAGGGCTCTCTGTCCCCCACTCACATCAGACCAGAATGACTCAAGTAAGAGGAAAGGTGACATGACTCTGCAGTGGATCCAACCTCTGTCAGGGAGATTGGAGCCTGACCTCCAGGTTTGAGAGACCATCTTGGCCCCAGAAGGAACCCTGGGCCTTATTTCTCTTCACAGGGGTATCACTGTCAATGATGCAACAGAGCAGAATCAGGCCCTTTGGAAGCAATGAAAGCTGTGATCCAAAGTCACAGGACTTGGAATTGACACTTGATCACTGAGCCTGCAGTGATTTTCCCATATAGACACCCTGAAAACATCCCCAGTGTGCTGGCAGGGATCTGGAGAAACATGTTGATACATTCCCCCAGTATGCCATATATCATGTGTCTGCAATTTAAAGAACTGATGGATCAGCCAACTCTCCACAGAATATTAAAAAAAAATTAAAAAAATTATAAATATTTCACATCAAAATTCACTGTTAACAGTTTGCAAATGTCTTGATGTAGCATAATGCAGTCGATGGGTGATTCATTTTCTACAGTTTTGGGGTACATTTATCTAGCTCTTTTATTTCCCAAGTATTGTCGGCAGTAATGGTTTTCTTTGGGGTCCAGGCATGACATGTAGCCCAACACATTCCTGGCCCCCAACCCACTCATTAGGCTTAGTATGAGTTTATTACAGATAATGGACTGCTGGGAAAGAAATGTGAGGAAGAGCAATGGAAGGGCAGCCTCTCGTGATGAACAATGGCTACTGAAGACATCAAGAGCTGATTCCCTTTCTCCCACTCGTTGCATCATGAGAAACCTCTGCCATGGGTTACTTCCATGTTTCACATACGGTCCCCTGGCAAAACTGTGACCCACCAGTCTGAGTCAGGGAGCCCCAGTTTGTCGATGTGCTTCCAGCTAAAATGAGGAAGCTGTGCTCTCCCAGCACAGACAACACACACTGCCTGCAAAGGGGCTGGAGGTTTCCCCACAAAGGACAACAAATAATGCTATTCCCACTAGGAAAACACAGAAGGATAACTAACTCTCTGTCTGATCCCCATGAAGGCATTCGAAAGACATTTCGGTTTCCCCCATTTTCCTTCTGTTCTGCTTGCATCTGATAGCACGTCTTTGCATTTTGCCAGCAGGTTTCCTTACTAGGATATTTCTAAGCTGCGATGATTATTTGTGAAAGGAAAAAACTGCACAAAATTTGCCTTGCTTCCCTTGGGTTGCAGCAGCAGCAGCAGCAGTCCTGGGAGTATTTCACCTCCCTTCTGAAGCCATAAAATCCGCAGCCTAATTCTGCCTAACTATCAATTTCAGACTCTCCGCTTCAACTGTATTAAAAGAAGCAATATTTTTATAAAACATTGTGAAAATATGTTCCCTGTATTGAGCCTTCTGGCAGATGCCTAAACATGCAAGAACCTGAAAAGCTTGCTGAAAGCTTTTTAAAATCTGGCTCTGTTTTCCCAAACGGCACAGTTTTTTCTCTACCCATAAGAAGTCATCTTGTCAAATACCTGCTCTTCCCTAGTCCCACCTGGCACAGGATGAGGAAATGGAGAGACAGAACATCAGCATCCTGGCTTGGAGATAAGGAGATCACTTAGCATCTCTGGTCTTGTTCCCCTTTTCCTGAGATCACCCGGTGTCACAGAGCTCAGGGAAGCCTCCAGGAAAGCAGTAAACAAGGACATTCTTACCCCTTTCCCTGACAGATTCAGGATAAACACAGAGTCACCCAAATTACTCACACAAAGACCTTGAGAAAGAGGTAGGCTTTACCCAGCACATACATTAACTTTGGGGTCAATACCAGTAGAAAGTAGCTGCCAGCTGCACCTGGCACCACTCCTCACTCCAGCAGCCACGAAGGTACATTTTGGGAACCCAGCGCTTCCAAATACCCCAGAATTTAGCAGAGTTTTGCCAATTCTTATAATGTAAACCACTGTCAGTGTGTTTGCCTACACAACTTGCTACTGCCTGCCAGCTGGGGGCAAAGCTTGTGGCTATCACTTGTGCAAACCTCTCCCCTGCCCTCCAGCACTCCCCTGCCCTGAATCCTCAGGCTGCCTGCATCTGGAGTACCTTAAATGGACTCCAATCATCTTACAAGTGAACAGTGCACACCTATGGCAAGAGTGAGTCCATGGTCCATGTAATTATTTGCACACAACACTCCTCTGGGCAAGATTTGGGGTACATTTGCTGTTTGCAATCCTATCTAAACACAAACCTCATTTTCCACAAACTCTGAAATCATGTCACTTCAAGCTTGTGAAAAAGTCTAAGAGTACAGAAAAGTTCTTCTCTCCAGCTCAGTCAGTGGGAACCCCTACAGCAGAAAGAAGTAAGCCAAAGCTCTTTCCCATGGATTGGGAATTTTCCAGTTCAAGCTATTGTGGCTCCCATCCACCTGCACTACTACAACAGCAGTGCCATGTTTGGCTGTGTGGCAAACTCAAATGGAGTTGGCAGAAACGGGGAAAGAGATATAATTGTGTTTCTCCAGGGAAAGTGGTCATTAGGAGGGTATTATCCGGACAGCAGTTACATAAACCGTGGCTGAATGGGCTCTATTTACAACAAGGGAAATTGCCAGAAAGTGATCAGAACATATGCGGTCTGATAAAGAGGATGCACTCGAACAACGTGAAAAGCCAATAATCTGTGAGTAAGTAGCTGTTTGATAGGTAGGAATTTTAAGCAGAGATAGGGCTGGGGGAGTGATTTCAAACCTAATCAAAACCTCAGTTTCAAAATTTCTCAGCAGTCCCAAGCCTTGTTTAAATGCACCCCATGAGCCAGGTTCAGACCTGATGCAGACTTTCTGCAAACCCAGTGTTTACATCCCCTGCCCTTTGGCATGAAATCTTTTCACAGATGCAAAGTCCTGTCCTCACACTTTTGCTATCGAGGAGGTCATACACAGGTAAAGAAGGAGTCAGTCCAATTAATCCCGTGTCAATTGTGGCATCTCTATAATGACTTTTAATAGCCCCCAGACTCACTCTCCTAATATCCCTTCTACTCTTGCAGACACAAAGCTCTGGATCAGCCATAGTCCAATCCTGCTTTCACATCTTGCTGAAAAAGACTGTGAATTACAAAGAGATCAGACACAAGAGGTTTTACCCTCAGCACCTGCCTTCACTGCACATTGCCCAGCACACACCCAAGAGCAGCATTTTCCCCTGAGGTAACACTTCCAAGAATAAGGCATGATAATTCTTAGCAGGATCTTTGTACATTTGTAGGCATAGGTTGGGACATAAAAATCCTGGTCTACCAGAGTGTTGGAAGTACCCTGTGAGAGGTGTATTTATGGTGGAGAAAAACCTCTGAAGAAAAGGAGAACTGAAAGAAGACAGCTTTGGAATGCAGCTAAATTCCTGGATGACAGATAACTTCCTACCCCAGAGATTGCTTTTCATGTTATAAAAGTGTTATGTTTATTCAATTTATTTACGATGTTGCTAGAAAAAATCTTACTTTATTTGTCATCTGCAGTTTCAATTATTGTTAGCCCTGTCCCTACTTGTTGATTGTAACCCCTCTGCTTATCGGCCCCTGATAGTTTAAATTTATAACTTTTCCCCTACTTTCTATTTCCTTTTACCCATATTTGGATGTGTTTAGCTCAATTTCTCCATTTATAGAAATTCCCTTGCATGAAACTCCCTTAATTCCTCTCAAATTCCACACACTCCATGCTGTACCACATAAAAGCTAGCTCACCCTGCAATAAAAGGTTTGTCTGTTTTGTCTTTACTCTGTGCATTCCTGTGCCAAGTGGATACATGGTCTTAACATTTAGGAGGTGTCACAGCTTTTGCCTCTGATACCAGAGGAGTTTAATTTAGCTTTACAAGTTTAAGACTTCACAGGGAGAATTCTCTAAGGATCTCAATAAGCTCCGTGGAACATACACAGGTTCCTGCAGCTAGATTCTTCATGAACTATACAGCACCAAACCACCACAGCCATGTGTTCCTCATACCAGAGCACAACCTTCTCAAGTGAAAGAATCAGCTCCTGAAGAGTTTTTGCCATCATTTGTAACTAATGTAAGAACATAAAATGTCTGCACCTCCAACTGTTTTCAGCTCATCACAATCCAGCACTGTGTATTTATAATGCAGTGGATTTCTGTTTCATAAACATGTTCCAAGTCTCCTTGAATATGTATGAACTTGTGGTTACCATCTGATTGACGCTCCTTCTCTCTTTCCTATACAGGTCTTTACAGAGCTTTCCAACTTGCTCCTCATATGAAAACTAACTCTTGATCAGCCTTGTTGCCTTTTCCTGAGCCTCTTTCCATTCTACTACATGCTTTATCAGATGTAGAAATGGAAAGAGCTGAGGGATTCAAGGTGTGGGCCATCCATGGATTTATTCAGCACTGAGAGATGTCCCCCTACTGTTCTTCCAATCCCACCAGTATTTTGGGGTTTCTGCTAAGCATTGGGCTGAAATTTTCATGAGACTTTCCATTGCAGCCCTCATCTCTCTCTTCATCAGTGATGGCCAACTCAAAGCCCACTATTTTACATAAGATCTTGGGTTTCTTTTTTCTTAATGGCATTATGTTGCACTGTGCTGTAGCTACACTTTATGCTCACTCACCTCTCGTGGAGATGTTCACAGGCTTCACCCTCTACTCTGAATAACTCTGTACCATCAGAATAGAGGCAGGCCCTTACAAAGATTTGTATCCTCCAGAGATGTGCATTTCAGATAAGCAAGATGTGGAAGAGTTTCTTTCTCTCCACAAGATGTGTAAGTCCTAGACAGCAAAAATTAGGCAGGATGAATGCCACTGTGGAAGTCTAATCCCTGAGTCCATGAAAGTAGTCATAATAAAGCTCCTATGAGCCCTTCTATACAATCAGACAGAAAAGGGGGTCTGCAATTCCTGGCAGAACCAGCTTAGCATTAGAATTAGTATTGAAGGAGGATTCCCTTGTTGGCAAGAGTGCTCAGAACCATCAAAAGCAGGACAGCATCGTCTGCAGACACAGCTATTTACCTGACACTGGCTCAGTGACTACAGAACTTGCACTTCCGCACCAAAGGTATACACCTTCTGGAGGTTTAGTCTATGTCCTTTCCTGCCCTTAAATTTAAGCCTCACATATAAGGTCTGAGAAACCTCTTCCTTGAAGATCACTGGCCATGTATCCCCTTTCCATGTTGCCCACCTGCAATATTACACATAGCATATGGAGAGATGGAGCTGTATTTGTGTGTCTCATTCCTTCATCCTGATTAGCCCTACATCTTCCAATGCAGCTACAGGTCTTTTAAATAATTTTGCAGCACTTGAAAGTTTCTCTTCTATTATCTTTATTTATTATCTAACAGCTCCAATTCATCGCAGCTGGAACTATTTCTCCTTCTCTCTCTCTTCTCTGACGGCCTCAGGGCTGGGCCTACCCCCTCCTGGGCTAAGACCATAGGCTGGGGGTTACCCAGGCCCTGTGGGGTCTTCCATGGACTGCAGGGGGACACTTGCCTACCATAGACCTTAATCACAGGATCACAGGCATAATGGTTTTGAGTCCACCCCTGTTTCTTGTGGGGTCCCTCCTCACAAGAGACAGCCCTTGATGGACCTCTCTAGCGCGAGTCCACCTTTGGGCAACAGTTCTTCCATTCCCTGCTGTCCCTTAGGGTCACCAATTCAGCTGCACCAGCCTGGATCCCTCTCTGGGATCACAAGATCCTACCTGGGCAGACTGGCTCCAGCGTGGGTCTCTCTCTCCATGGGCCACAGGTCTCCAGCACCACAGAGTCACATCCTCTTCATGCACTCCTCTGCTTCTGCATGGGCTCCTTCATGAGCTAAAGAGGGGGGGCTGGTTCCGCTCTCCAACAATCTACAGGTGGCAGCAGTTTTTAGTTATTAGCTCTTCCCTGCTGAAGGAAGAGAGAGAGAGAGGGGGGAGAAGCAGCCCCCCTTTGAGCTTCTCTTCTCTCTCCTCCGGCTGCCAGCTTTGACCTTGGAGGCTGGGCTATCTCTGCTTGGAATTCCTTGTGCAGTATTTCTCCTACAGGCAGTCTTCCTTTAGAGGTTTTTTTGCCTCCACTCTTACATGTCTTGGTCAGGGGGGCTTCAGTGCCACACCTGCCTCCGGCCCTGAGCCGGGGGAGGAGGGAGGCCTGGCCCCACTTAGGGCTTCTAATTTCATCTGTGCAACAACCTTCCCTCCTGTTCTCCTAAATAGCTAATTGGCAGAGGCATTACTAAAACTTTTGATTGGCTTTTTCTCCGGAAATCCACCTGGAAAAACTCTTTTCAGCCCCAGGGGGGGCTAGTTTGGCAAACCCAGGACACAGACCTAATCGTAAATTCCCTGCTTGTTATTCTCCTTCTCTGTTCAGCTGGAAAAAATTAACACTCCACTCCCTGAACTGACGAGAGAAGCACATGGGTTGTTCATTAGGAAATGAGTGCTCAACTGATTTCTGAGGAATGCTGAGAAGATAAGCCACAAATCTATTTGATCCTTTAATATCTGAGGAAATAATCCTCTGGGATCTCCATAACCCCAAAGAAATTAATGGAAAGTCTCCCAAGAGGATTAAGGTCTCAAGTTAGAAACTCCATCCCCATCATGGATATTCACAGATTTATTCATACAGCACTGTAACAGAACAGGGCATACCTGCTTTTTCCTCTGGTCAGGGGGGGACTGAGATAACAGGCAAGGTTTGAATCCGAACAAGACTCCTGAAATGGCCACTGGTGCAAAGTATGATTTACAAAAACATGCAGCTACAGATACATACAGCATCTGTATGTATTTATTTTCCTAAGAAATCCGGTCCTAGGTGACTACTGCTCTGAATGCTACATGCTTCCCACAGTTCCTTTCCCTGTTTAGCTGTCAGGACCACAGGACCACCACAGCTAAGGCACCGTGCAGATGCCCGGGGCACACCAGAGCCCACAGCAAGCTCACAAGGATGGGGCTTGCCCACAGAACAATTATTAATGGAGATAAGGCATAAAGAGTAAAGAAATCAGTACGACCCTGACAACCCAGGTTGGATTTGCAGGATTGCCCGTGAAGGGGGAGGGCAAAAAGAAAGCCCAGTGAAAAAAAAAAAGTCAGTAAAAAACCTCTCTGCTTGTAAGCAGAGCGCATTTTTCACTGTGTGACTGAACGCCAATAAACAGAGAGCCAGAGACAATAAGCACAAAGCTGTTTTCACAGGGTCTCTTCTCAGGTTAAACCCAATTTCCCACTAGCTTGTCATTACTTTGATAAGTAACTAAGCAGCATTCCCAGGAAGCGCAGCATTATTACTGGAAGCATGCCAGAAAATAGCTCCAACCTGGAAGATGGCAGTTTCAGAGCAGGAAATTGCACCATAACTCCACACAAAGAAAACCATATCAGAGCTTGGTGGTGCTAGAATGGGACTCAAACACCCCAAGTTTAAGTCTTCACTCTGCAAGGGGCTTGCTGTGTGAGAGGGGATGGGGAGGTTGTCCAGCCCTTTCCATCCTTTCCCTATGCCTACCACAGACACGAGGGGAAGCACTGGGAAGAAAAAGGGGAAGCTGTTTTCTTACTGGGCTGCTTTCATACCTCAATGGCCTGAGATGTTCCAAGGAGATCGGTGGAAACACCCACAAACCAGCACTACCAATCTGCTTTGAATAAGCCAGAAAGGACTCAGTGAGGCCAGTGCTGTAACAATTCAGAGAACCTGCTGCCAAGCTAGCTGCTGACTGTTTTGGCTATAAATCTGGACCTGACATATGCATACACTATGTTTTCCAGCTTTCTACCCTATATTTTGTAATTCCAGAATGATTGTAAACACTGGTAATAAGAATGGCTAATAAAATACAGTTTATTAGCCAACCTTGTACAGTATTTTTACAGCCTTTTCCACTCATCACTGAGAAAAACAAATCCTTTGCAGCTGTGCTGGAGCTAGCATTGCTGCCAGCCTCCCCTGGTCTCACCTGTAACGAGGTGAGTAATTAAAGTCCTTATAGGAACACCAGGGTTTTTTATTGCCTGCCACAATCACATCCTCTGCTCTCTGACTGACTCAGAGAGGAACTGCCACAAATGTTGTTTCCAAAATAGATCAGCACTGAAACTTGCTTTTGTCACAGTAAATGATGGAAAAATTTAGGAGCTCAGCTGCTTGACAGTCCTTGTTTCCTGTCTCAGGATGCCAAGGAAAAATCCAGTGGCCCCTCAGAAGTCTGGTGGATCTAAATCCCTGGTCAGGCTTGTGGAAAAGCTGCCTGTGAATCACTGTAGTTAAAATGGTAACAAGCAAATATCTGGAAGTAGGCAGCATTGGGGAAGCCTTCATTCCACAAAGTTCTGAGGAATAAAGGCAACGAACACCATTCTGTTCATGCCCAAGGGTGCCGGGTTATGCATCTGGGTTTTTGTGGGTTAAAACCAATTGTTCATCTGTATAACTGTATTTATTGGATTATTTTTATTAAATTGTAATTCTGACTTATAATCTCTTTTGTGCTGGGTTAATTTCTCCTGCTGGTTTGCCTTTAAACCAGCACAGTAGCAAAGTCTGTTTTTATAAAGGTACTTGGGGGAGTCAATTATCATGACATATGGAGTTACTCTCCACGAGGTAAACATAAAACCAAATGCTTGGCAGTAAACATAAACCTCCCAAGTTTTCCTCCTCTTTCTGTGCTTTTATTCCTTTTTTTATTGTCACGTTCAGAAGTATAAATTGGTAATTTATTGAAAAAAATAATGGTAACATTTACCAAAGTGGCACTATTCACTACCCACTTTACTGTGAAGAGTCTGGTTTTAGGAGCTTCATTCTTTACGTTTTTTAACACAAGTATAAACAAATATAATCCTGAAAAGATGACTAAAATTATTTTCCCTCTTTACTCACTTTGCTTAAAAAAAGAAACACCTAAATAAAACCATGGAAAGGAATAAAGTTTCTCTGTGCAAATACTTTTTCCTATCAAGTTCCCAATGTGGCCAGCCAGCAGTGCAGCCTGAAGGAGATACCACAAGTAAAGAGATGTGCCCAGGGCACCTCAGAACCAGCCAGCAAAAAACTCAACAGCTTCAGTCTGGGATCTTTATGCAGAGTAACAAAAATCCCTTTGACTCCAGGTACTAATTCAGACCATTGACCTGCTTAAGGCAGCTAAATCATACAAAAGATTACTCCTTGTACTGCCACGAAGATTACCAGGGGATTCTCACTGCTGGGTGTACAGACTCCGAACAGTTCATCACTCCTTCAGATAATGCCAGCAGTCCTTAGCACCGAGCAAGGTTTGCAGGGAAGCTGAAGCACTGTCAGTGGCACAATTTACATACCTGAAAAAGAGAAACAATCTTTCCCTAGGGTGTAAAGTGACCCATGTGCTTACAGGCCATGTGAGAAAACCACTGAGCAGCATCTCTGGTCAGACAGTCCAGGTGAGCTGGTTGTCCAGTTTCCCCAAATGTTGCTTTTCAGAGGAGTGTAAAATGAGTCCTAGAGGAGGAGCTACAGGTTGTCATCCTCTCCAGCTTGCATCACAGAGATTTGTGGTGCTCCTAATTACAAAATGCTATAAATACAGATTCTACCACACAAGCTTTCAAGATTCACTACAAAGCAAAACCTCTTCACCTTCTTGAGTCTCTTCCTTATCCAAGTGCCTATAAAACAGACTAGCTGTTGAACTGAGGGCACTCCTGATTCCATTAACACATTTTAATAAAACCCATTTTATTAATAATTTCACATATGTAAAGTAATTCAGCTGGACTGGAGACTCATCACATAAATAATTTGTGACTAAACTTCTTGCACTGAAAGTCTTCCATTTCTACAGGGCAAATGATTCCTACCTTCTGTTATGTCCCGAAGCTGAATAGACAGTGATAACTTTCCATGGGACAGATAATTAATTAAATCCATTTGATTCCAGAAGCTGTCATAACTCAGAAGGAGGAAGCCTTCGTCTGCTAAACTCTCAAGGTTTGTAATGAAGTGTCCAATACCCTATATAATTTATAGCGTGACAAGTGTATGAAAATTGTATCATATTTTTTTCTGTAAGAGGAACATCCTGCATTGAGATAAAAATTTCCTTATTATAAATACATCCTCTGAAGCACTCTAACCCTCTAAAAATAAAGACTGAGACTGAAGTCACACTGTATTTAGCACTATTTTATACAGTTCTTATGCAATCCCATTCACCAGATGCTTTACACAGTACCTCTGAAGGACTCTGGCATCCTTAAAGTCATCCTCTCACCAGTGGACAACTCCACACCAGGAATTTGGCTGGTTTGGATGATGTTCTCTGCATAAGAGGATTTTATAGAGCTGCCCATTGCTATGGGTTAGTATCAGAGATGAAAGGCTAAACACATCCACTGTGCATGGCATGGAAGGGCTGCGGGATTTGTGTCAGGCAAACATCATGAGGCAACGAGCTCTCCTCCTCAGCTGAGACCCAGGAGCACTGCTGCTGAGCACAGCGTGCAGTTTCTGCAAGTTGTTATGATGGCAAGAAAGGCCCTTGGAGAACACAATTGTGAAAGGGGGGTATGATACTGCAGGTCCAAAGCAAGGGCTTTTTCTTGGGCAACAGCAAGAGATGTCTATAGACAGAGAATGAGATGTGGTTGGTCTTCAATAAGGTGTACTCTGGCTCTTTAGGAAGTCTGTAGGACTTCCAAGTGACACCCAGTGTCCAAATCAAGCTTAATCTAAGTTACAGCTCTAATAACTGGAAGGTCAAACTCAAGCCAAGCAAATTGGTGAGGAAAGCATCTTCGACCAGCATAACAGCACGTAGAGACAACTACCACTATTTCTTATAATACTTGAGTGAATCTTTAACACCTCCTCCCCTCTACACAGGATGAGAATAGCACCAGAAAACAAGTTTTTAAAAAAATTATATGCAGCACTCAGCCTTAATGCATGTGTTTGAAAATCTATCCAGTGCTGAAGGGGCTTTCTCTAGCTTCACAATATTTCTGTATTGGGAGAAGCCATTCTGTTGAGTTCATCCTATTCTGCTGAAGATGATATATTGAATCAACTCCTGTCACTTTTCAATAATTCCTTAGTGTGAACAGCCTTTGCCATGGACTTCCTCTGGCAAGGAATGCAACAGAAAGGAATTGTGGGAAACAAAGGAATTCTGCCAAAAAGCCACTCCATTTTGAAACAGCTAATGAGCACTAGAGCTCAATATGGAAGTCCACCATGGAAGTAATTAATCATGGAAGCCATCATGTCAGCAATTAATTCTAATCACTCCTGAAACAATAACATTTAATTACGGGTTCTTCGAAAACTAAAACCCCAACAATTATTGTTAATAGGCTTTTCTTGATGGCAGAGAGTGAACAGACTTTGTTAAGGTTGGTTTTCCTGCAGTTAAGTTTTTAAAAAACAACCAGCTTTTAGTTAAGGATGCCTAGGTTTGCATTAATACATAAGCCAGAGCTATTGTGTAAAATTTAGATTCCACAGGACAGAAATGCAATCTTTGAGGAACTCTTGGACATTTTTCTATATAACTCCTCTCTGCTGAGATCTCAGATCTTTATTTCTGTTCAGAGGTACTTTCACCTCAGAACAGTTGGATGTCTCCAGCTTAATTTCAGGAACATTCTTGGTAGTAAGAACAGAAATTGCAAGTGGCTCTTTTGTCAGGCACTCATTTATGCTCTGCAGGTGAGCTCTAGTTGAGGAGTAACAGTGGTGGTAACCCAGACCCAAGCAGGTGACTCCTGCTCTGTGTCAACATGGCTGTGGCCTACTGCTGGAGGTGGGAATTACGAGAATTGTGAATATTGGAAAAAGAATGTTGAGCATGGACTGTCTCTTAAAGAAGAAGACATCTTTAAAGTGATCATGGAGTGTTTGAGAGTGAGATTTGTGGATTTTATATTGTGTTTCTTGTTTTATTGTATTGTTGCTGATTTATTGTACCCCTGTCTTTTATGAAATCCCTTTTTCCCCTCATTCCCATGAACCCTGTTTTCCCATTGCTTGTTATTTGGGTGAAAATGAACTATCCCGCCTCCAGTCCAGCAGCATTTCTCACCCAGCCTGAACTGCATGAGGAGAGGATGAGGATGGAGAAGGACCATCAGTTAAATTCTGGTTTAAGCTACAGAACATGACTGCTCTTGCACTTGAAATAGCTTCCAGCCCTTTCAAAATGTAACAAGCTCTGAGGCTCTCCTGTCTACCAGTAATTACTGAAAAGCATTTCCTGGCAAATACGAGCTAACAAATTTGGAATTCAGTGACTTGAATGTCAATCCATCTTTCCTGTACTCTCTCTGTGCCCTTTGGGGCCTTGTGCCCAAGTGTCTCTGAGTCTGCATTTTCCCTGTGTTCAGATGGGGAATGGCACTGTTGTGCTGTATTTTACTGATGTCCATCACAACACAGGCACATCCCTCCTCCCCTCCACCATCACAGGACTTCTTTGCTTACCTGTGCAAAGCTCTAATAGCCCCGTTTTGTTGTCCATTTGAAAACTGCACAGGAGATACTCCTCAAGACGCACTACTGCTGAGGCACCAGGAGTTTGGATATCCAAATGAGCTATAAATGACAGAGCATTATCAAAACCTTCATTTCAGGATCAACAGCTCAGGCTACGCTGCAAAATAGAGAAATACTGATACTTTTATAGGTGTTGGAAGAGCAGTACAAAAGATTTCAATGCCTATTTTAGGATATACAAAGGAGTCAGCCCTGCTGGCAGTAAGAACACTCTATTTATATGTTTTCAGATGGCCACATCAGTGCATTCAAAATTGACTAAAGGCTCGAGCTTGACCCTTGACAAAGATCACATTTTGATGGCTTCACCTCCACTGTTTTGTCTCCCATGAATCCTGAAAGGCAGCAAACACTTCAGTCATGTTTAGTCAGAACACAGCCCACTTTTCTGAGTTGTTCCCAGTGCTTCTGTCAGAAGGGAATGGATTGTAGTACCTCTCAAAGACAGTGAATAGCAGAGGACTGCTTTAAGCTATAATGAGGTCTCATTATTACATGAGATCTTGAAGAGCTTGGCAGCATTTAGTAATGCCCAGGAAGTCAGAAAAAAGAACAAGATTGTCTAGAGCTGGAAGAGCAAATGTTTTTCCTGAAAAGGTACCTGATTTTCCATATCAATATCTCAGGCTATCATTTACAACAGAGACTAAAAGTGTAAAATCAAGCACAACAGCATTATGCTGGCTTTGCTCTGGCATAAGCAGCTCCAAAGAAACTACCAAAAACCCATATACAGCAGAAACTTTATGGTATAGGAGTAAAAAATTGACCATTAATAAGAAGAAACTTTCCCTGGGAAGTTGAATTATGACAGAACTACAAACTCTGGACACTCTTTGAAGCTCCTTGCAAAACAGCTGCACTTTGCTACTTTTGGATAGTATCTTAGACAAGATTATGGTAATCTCAAAGCAGTAGCATTACTCCCTAGAAATTATTCATCTTTTCCCCAAAGTACATTATCATAAAGCTTGAACATAATTTGCAACAAATGCTTTTGTCTCTCAGTTTCATTTTTAAAAACTTCCATGAATTAAAAGAGTTTATCTCAACTGGTATTATTAGCCTGCACAACTGAATATACTTTAATTAGAAGAACGAGTGAGAGTTTAGCCCATCGAGCTAATGACAAAAATATCACGTTCTCCATTTAATCAGGACACATTAAAAGGTTCATATTTAAATTCTCTTCAATGTAAGAGTGAAGCAAATGTTACAGCATGACTAGGTTATACAGTGTTAGACACTGAGATGCAGAAAGAATCAAAACAGAAGGTCTGGGAACTGTTTGGCAGCTAACTTGTAGCAGAGCAGATTTCAATGTCCTGCAGATGGCTAATGGCAGGGCAGCACCTCCTGTCCTTGCAGGGATGGCAGCAGCACTGGTTACGTGATGAAAGGTTCCCAAGGTGCAGGCTGTTCTGACCATGGTTTGGTGTTATAAACACTATAAACAGAAGGAGCCAGAGGTCCTCTCTCACCACCTCATTTTGGTTGTTGCATGAACCCACCCTCCTGCTAGTGGTTGTTGGCATCACACTGGGATAGAGGCAGCAGGCGTGCATCAAACTCCTGGTACTGCACACGTTGCAGTTGTGGGGTTTAGCACAGTGCTAACTTCCAACCCCTTCCCTACTTTTATGGATCACTCTGTTACAAAGATATAGAGGTGCTGTCCTCTCGGATGCCTCTGATGCAAGCACAAAGAGCCAAAGCACAAATCAGCCTTTAAACCTTAAGAGTCCAAAATATATTTGGTATGTGAGGGAAGGAAAAAAAAAAAGATGCCTTGCAGAGTGGTAGCGACATCCAGTTCAGGAAAACCCAACAACCTGCAGGCCAAGCAAGACTCATTTCTCTGCTCACTGCCAAGAGCTCTTTCAGATTATGGAGTCTTTCCTACTTGGCTACTTCCTAGGACTTTAACAAACGTGATTTTGATGGATTCAGATGATCTTATAGAAAAGAGGTTTCTTAAAGCTTTTCCACTTACATAAAGTGTGTGCTTTCATCTTGCTGTGTTCTAAGAGCTCTACCAGGAACGCAAAAACTGGTAGCACTAAGTTGTCCTTTCTCTTACATTCTCTTCCTCTTGCTTTCAACTTGCCAAACTATCCCAGCTTTGCTACTAATCTCTGCAGGAGTTGGCTACCTGAGCAATCCCCAGGTGATACAAAAGGTGTGAACTCCAGAACAGTAAATCCAGGAAGGTAACCAACTGGAGAAAGTGCCTGACTTCTCTATTCAGCAGCATCTCCCAGGAAATCACATCTCCAGAGCTTCCCAGCATTTAGCACACTAGGAGAACTATAACTCCAGAGAGTAGCTCAGTAGACTGGCTACTGAGAAAAAAAAAAAAAAAAAAAAAATCTCTGTTACTAAAAATTAGTTCACTTCATACTTCATCATGGCTCTTGTCACCATTTCTTGTGCTTATCTTAAAAGCTGCGCTTTGTACTGTCTTTATTTATTTCTTTTATCAACCCTCCTTTAAGACAGTAAAAAAGAGTAAAATTATTTGACTGCTCATAGATTAGCAAATTTCTTGTTCTGAACAGCCACCTCTTTCATCTGTCATTGTCACCTTCTCCAAGATAATTAAGACAAAGATTTATACATTTATAAAGCACAATCTGTTGAAAGCAGAGATGAGCTTGATACAAAAGATACTAACTGTAACTTTTTTTTAGCTCTGCGTGGATCCCAGTAGCTGTAGATACTTAGAAATCTTTTCCTATAGTGTCAGCACAAAAAAGAAAAGCATATCAAGAAATAAATTCAGCCAGCATCAGTGTATGCCCGAGGTAAGCTGCAGCATGGTTTCTTGACTCCTTCTGACCATGACAGGAGTTGGAATTTCATCTTGCATCTGTCAGAGTAAAAAGAATTTTTTTTTTCTTCAGCAGGGAATGGGAGGAGACACCAAAAGAAGATGGGGAAAAACACAAGGCAAGGGATGGTATTTGTACAGATAGCTCTAAGTGTTGGAAGAACATTAGTGTCACCTGCTTCAGAGGAGGGGGAAAGGGGCCCAGGGTTTAGCACCTGCAGCAAAACATTAACACTACTGCATAATTACAAACTACTCAGCCCTGGTGTGTTTTTCTACTGAATTGCACTCCAACTGTATGAGAGCCTGTGGACACCAAAGGAGCTGTGGATTAAGTTCCTGCAGGTGCTGCAGTAACCGGAATGTATAGATACATTTTATAAATACATTCTATAGCTACACCCACACTCACTGGCAGGAGTACTGTTGAAGAAAGTTGAATTAAAAGCAGCAAACGTTTTTCCCATTTTTCCAAAACTGAGAGCCCCTTCTTTAAAGTTCCCATCTCCTCAATGTTTGTTAGTCTGCTGCTCTGTCATCTGGCTCCTCACATTTCACATGTCCCTCCTGGGGGATCAGGGCTTCTCCCTTTCTCTTGAGTACAACAGCTGAAGAGAAAGAGCATTTCAACTGTCCTGCTGCTCTTTTTCCACCACCTCCTCACCTCTGAGGTAGTCGGCAGCTCTGCACTAAGTGATGCAGTTACTGTCAGATATCAGAAGGATGGTTTCCTAACAGACTGGTGTTCATTAATGCTTTAAAAGAAAAGAAGGGCAGAATCCAGGCTATGCAGAATTTAAGAAGGAGTAGCTGACACAATCCAGGCATTTATTTCATCTTCAACTCATAAGAGAAGTGACAAAATAGAAACATAAGAATGCAGATGTTTTAAGATGGCGCTTTGTGCACCAATAGAGGTAAAAGCAGGGTGGGTGGATGTAAATGACACCAGTTGTTAATGGGGTTTTTGCCACTGAAAGAATATGGCAAGGTGGCTGTAGGGTGCTGCTTCATTAACCACCATTAGTCTTCCATTTCACAACTGAATGGGTGAACAATTGGTGCCTTTGGGCTCCTCCAAAGTTTTGGTTTGTTTGAGGGTTTTCTTTTGCTGTTGTGGGGTTTTTTAATAACATCTCTATTCTAAAAGTGCAAAGCTCTCCCTTCGTAGAACAGGCACGTGTGTTCATCAGAAAAGTTAGTTCTGAAGAAATACTGTGACAAGAGCACTTGGGACATCAACCAGATCAGAAATAAAATCTGTCTTAAAATTTGGTCTTGGGAGGTAGCATTAATGGTGCAGAGTCCCATGGTACCTAAAGGCATCACAGCCTCTGCCCACTCTTTTGCATGTACCAATAACAGCTCTCGTGAAATTTTACATCCTTCCTGAAATCTTGCAGCATTAATTTAAGAAACACGAGACTATCTCTTCACCCTCATTTTGTCTCCACACTCTAAGCTTCTTGGGGCCCATGTGCCAAATGGGTGTCTGCTCCACAGACAGCATTTGCAGGTGCTGCCAGAGCTGAAAAAGCAGCAGAGAAGGTGGGAAGGAAAGTGAAGGGGTCACTTAACCGGGAGAGGTAAAGCACTGCAACACTTCATTTTAAAAGGATTCGATTTTAATGCCCACAGTTATGGCATAAAATGTTAGACAGCGGCACCCGAAAGTCTTTGGGGAGTTCTCCACTTTTGAAGCCAAACAGAAAGCTGGGAGAGAGTCTTTATCATACAGGGACAGACACACTTGAACTCACAGTGTTGAACAAGAATTTCGAAAATAATATTGATAGTATCCTGAAGGTCTGAGCAGAATTTGGAAGCAATTCCAGGGCACGTACATGCAGCTTTCTTCTCCCATCAAATCTGCATGCTGAAAAAGATGATTCTTCAGGGTTAAAATGAAACAAAAGGCAGCTGCACCATGCTTGTCTGCTGTTGCAGGGAATTGTGGGGAATCTGTGTTTATCTGTCTTAAAGAGCTCTGGTCATACTCAACACCATGACAGACAGCTATGGTGCCATCAGGTGGATCAAGGAGGATTTTATTTTTACAGTCAAAAAATCCTCAATAATCAGCAATGGAAAGAGAAAGCTCCATGTGTTTCTATGGGAGTTTAGGGCCAGATTCTGCATGCAAATAGCTTGGAGTATGGATCCAAGGAAGGCATTTCTAAGGAGAAGGCTTGCTTATGGAAAGAAGGAACAACTCCTGTGTAGGATCAATTGTGTTTCTTTTCATCCTCTCTGCTATGGTGGTGTCTGGATCTACCCATCTAGGAAGAAACTAATATTTGATCCTATGTGGAAATATGGAGAAGACAGTGGAGAGACTAGGGAGAGGATGGCTTTCCAGTGGGCAGGCAGAAGTATTGGCTAGAGATTCATTTGTGTGAGCTGCAAAAGCAACTGGTGCAGATGCTACAAAATGCATGCAAAGATGGCTTATTGGGTGATCTGAGATCCCCTCTCTTTTGTGGTGCCAAAATCAGTAAGCTTGCAGGTTGGAGAGAGTTCTTCTATGAAGTGTTTCCATTATCAAACTGTCTGTAGTGGAAGAGACTCCTGAAGTCCAACTTCCCAGAGTATTTGACAGCTTCAGCAAAAAGCTTTGTCACCTGCCAATACAAAGCAGAGGAGGACTGAGCATTGCAAAGCCTTCTGCAGAAGGGTAAGTGATAGAGCAGGCTCCACATTTCTAATCTGTCACCCTGAAATTACCCTGTGCAGGTTTAGGACCCTTTAGTCCATCCAAATCCACACCAATTGTGCACAGGTGCTGCCTACAGCCCTCTGGAACCTGAATGTCCAGCTGGAGAGACATAGATGTGCTGGGCTTCCTTGGCAAGACAGCTCTGTCCCATGAGAGCTGTTGTTTCTCTATCCTGCCCAAACCTAAAGAGAACCAGGGTAGCTTTCCTCTCTGCAACTCAGAGATTACAACTCTGCCATCAAAACAGTTCACTGAAATGCATCAAGCAGGTGCAGTAATAAATTTTGGATGGGGATCCCTGTTCTGGTCGTCAGAGTGTGTTTTGCTAGAAGGCAAAGAATGCATCTTCAATTCCCCATTCCTTCTAATGATGTCTGACATTACCCCATTTATGAACTTACAGTTTGGCACTCTCTGCTCTCCACTCACTCCAATCACAGCAGAAGATTTTGCAGAGCTGGACACCAGTTCAAGTCACTGGGTTTCATGTCAGCACCCACCAACACCAGTGGGAGTTTGGCTGCTGTGCTTAATGAGAGCCAGATGAGGCTCTTCTGTGACAGTGGAAGCCACTGGCAAAGGAAGGCAAGGCACTACTGGCAGCAGGAGTCCCACTTTGCATCACCAAATATCTCTTCCCCTGTCAGCATGTGAAAGAGGTTTGTCAGGAGCTACAAACATGTAATGACCAGCAACTGGGGACCACAACAGGACAGGCAGCAATTCCACTTGGATGACACTTTGGAACTGGACTGCCCCAAGGATCATTTAAGAAAGCCCAGCAACATCCTGCTTTTTGTTTGTTTGTTTGTTTGTGTTTTGTTTTGGTTTTGTCTTACTCGGAGCAATGTTATTTTGTACAGTAGCAAAAAGAAAACCATTCAAACCAACGTGTTGTCATGATTTTCAGATACATTATTTGTCAGATAATGAGGGTACAGACATTCTGGAATCTATGGTCACAAATGCTTGCAAGCTGTGAAGGCTCTTATGTCTAAGAGGAGAAAGAACAACATAGGAAGTACCTGGAAGTTAGTGAGAAGAGCAATCCCGCTGTCAATAGCCATCCTCCGAATCACGTAATTATCATGGACAAACTTGGTGTTGCTGTTGGGCAGGTTAATCACCAGATCTATTTTCCCATCCCTCACCAGCCTAAGGAGACAATTCACAAGACGGTATCACAGTGTGTCCCACCTAATACTCTGATGAATTGCACAGGCATGGAGATAAACAACACTGAAAAATTTCATCTCAGTTTAGTCCTCACCCCAAAAAAAACCAAGGTGTTAAGGCACTAAGCTGCCACAAAGGAATTTCGGCTTTATTTCTGTTCCAATCAGCAATGCAAAGTAATATTCAATTTTGATGAGGTGAGTGTTACCTGCTGACTGGAGGGAGGCTCGGACTCTGGCTTTCCTGCGATGGCCACGCCACAGGACTCGCTGGGATACCATTAGCATTGAGCCAGTATGAGGTTGCTTCTGTGGCATAAAGCTGGGAAGGAGAAAAAAAAAAAAAAAAAAAAGGTTATTTACTGTGTGCTTCTTCATACCAAATCTTTTCATTTAACTCCTGTGATCTGACCCAACACACGGCCTTGGTTGTCAGAGCTGATTTTGGAGGGAATTTTTCATAACAAAGGTGTCTCTCCATACAGCACAGAATGACTCTTCCAGATTTCTGTTATCTGGGATTTCCTGATGGATGATAGTCAACAAATGGGAGTAATACATCCAGAAGCAGTGCAGTGACTTAGGAAAAATTAAATCCCTCTGACTTTCAGTAGGTTTTAAGTTCAGTCACTTATGACTTTTTCTGCCACTTTTTTTTTTTTTTTTTTTTTTTTTTTTGCCTAGCACTAAGCTTTGAAAGGCAGAACTGTAAAAGCTCTCACCAGTCTTCTGTGGCTGTGTTACTAGTTGCCTTTCCATACAGACATGGATGCCAAAGGATGCAGAAGGGTTACAAGAGGGATATAAACACCACAGAGTTCGTATCTCTGCAGCTTGTGAATGTCACTGAAAACTTTTCATAGCAGCACTATAAAAATCTTCTCCATACTAAAGGTTTTCCCTTCCTTGTTTCCAGCCACATATGGCATCCTGTTACCGCTTTTGTGTCTTGGAGAACTTAGAGGAGTTTATAATGTCCATCCTGGCTGCACGCTCATAGCAGAGCCAGAGTTGTTCCTGCCCTCACAACAGTCCCATATAATTAAGCAATCATGAGAACTTTTAGTTGGGTGATACCTGCTGACTTCATGGATCACTTAGCTTAAAATCCCTGTTTTACATTGAAAATATCCTTTTTTCTCTGTCTCTAAAGAAACTCCAACTTGTTCCTGCAGCAGGCTGAGGACATTTCAGATTTTGAAAGCTCTCTAGCTTTAAATAACTGAAACCACCTACCTTGAAGCCTTCCTCATGCAGTAGTTCTGCTATGCTGAGGAACCTGGGGCGGAAGGACTTCTGAAAAAGGAAATTTTTTAGATGAAGCATCCAAGCTAGGATTTAGAAACAGTGCTTTGCTGGGCAAATCGAAAATACTTGAGATTGTGCTAAGAGGCAAATACACCTTTCTGTGCTGAGAGAATGTGTGTGGGTGCACAGAAATTTCTGCATGTGCACATACAGAGCCATTCCCAAGACAAATGTCTGGATCCTGAAGCCCAAGTCACTCCCAGCTAAGACATATTTTGTTACAACACCAGGGTAAATTTTCTCATGCTAAGTTTGACTGCAACTACAGAGGCTTTACTATTGCATATTTAATATCTTAGGCAATTGCCTTCTCAAATACACTAACTAGAATCTCCTCTGCTCTTAATATCTTTTCAATCACTGCTCAAACATTTGGCTTTCTCTTCTGACAGCTAACATACATGGATGGGCTTTGGTCTGCTTTTGGATGCTCTGTTTGCACATTCACATGGATAGGAGCCTGTGTATGTGTGAGTTCACTTCTAACTGCCACAGGCACATGGAAATGGGAGACACAAAACCACTGGGAAGACTGGGACACCGTGTTCCCAAAAGGACCTGAATGCCCAGATACACAGGGCACCTCTGAAAGGCTCTCTCACAACGCAGACCCAGATCCAACACAATTTAGAAAGATAAGACAACCTCCTGTAGATACCTGCACTTGAACAAGCCATTTTAGAGCAAAAGATGAGGGAAAATGTGATGCTAGCATAAGTCTCTTTGGGATGTTGAAGGTACGGCAATGCGAAGATCAGACGCAACACATGCCCTTCTCACTGCCAAGGCAAGCCAAACCTTGCTTTTAGCCTTAGCCTAGCCTGGCCATTTGCAAGTAATATTATTGCAAGCTCCCTAGTCCCTGCTGGAGCTACTGATAGCTTAACCTCTATGGGTAGAGAGAGCAATAATCTGAAGGGTGAACAATTTTCCACGAAGAAAGGGAGTAAACAGGGTTTTTTTCCAAGCACTCTGGAAAGAACCTCACTCTGAAAGCCATCTCATTCTGTGCATTAACTAGAAAATATAAATATACAGTGTGACAGGGTTGGCAGCTTCCCAGTCAGAAAGAAGGGTTCTGCCTTCTGGTGAGGAGAGTTGGCTTTCACAATAGTATTATAAACTTCTATCAAATATGTACTGAACACTTGTGACACATAAAACAGCCTCTCCATGAAAAGAAATTACAGCTGTCAGCTTGCATTGGAGCAGCCTTAGATTTACAAGCTGGCTGAAATAACCTGTGTAAGAAACCATTAGTTACTAAAGGTGAAAAGTACAAGCAGATTTATTTAGTGGAAGATATTTATTGTAGAAGCATTATATTCTTTTTCCTTTATCGAAAAAGTTCCATTTCTTATAACCCCTCTCACATTTGAAAGGAATCCTTGCTATTTGCAAAGGGCTACATCCAGTGCTCACTGAGATCCAGCACAATATGAAGCCATCTCATCTCCTGTGATAATCTTGAATTCTGCATCCAAATCCACTGTGGAGGACACAAAAATTCTGGTACGTGAGGAATTAAGGCTGAAGGTTACCTTGAAACAACAGACTTGGAGGGCTGGGATTTAAAACTAAAATACTTTATCAGTGCTTTCCACATCTCGTGGTCACCAGCACAGATGCAAGACAGATGCACTCCATCCCAGAGATATCGCTGAATAGCCCAATCAGGAAGGAGAAAAAATTAGCTTTTCAACTCCTCTTGCATAAAATATAAATTATTTAATGACAGACTCAGGTTTCAGCATCATAGATTTTTCCAGATTGTGAAAAGAGGTCAGATTATCAGATTGCATAAAGCAGCACAGATCCATTTGTCTAACAAGGAAGCTGTACTCAATCTACCCTGGAAGAACATCAGGCCTCTAAAATCCCAGGGATCTTCAACCTGGGCAGTGTCAGAGAGTGCTCACAGCCAAAGGACCACCCAGCAGGCTTGTGGTCCCACCTGACTGCACAACCTGCCTTGGAGAAACCATCCTGGGACGTTCTGGTGTTCACAGCCCACCCGATGCCTCCTCATTCCTTGTGTTTCTTGTTTCTGCAGTGAGGGACTCCCCTTCCCTCCAGCTAAATACACAGGGAAGACCACTTACAGTCCATATGGCAGGTCTAGGTCAGCATGTCAACCTTCTCTTCTTTATTTGCCCTCAGTTTTAAAGCAGACCATTGAAAAGTAGGTAGGTGACAAACTACGGAGTGGGGAGGGACAAATACCTGGTTCTCAGCAGTAATTTTGCACTTCTTGATTTGGAGTTTGATTATATAAGAAATATGCTGAGATGCAGAGAGACCTTTAAGCGATTGATCTGTTATTTTCAAGTTTCTTTCGCAAGAAAATGAATGGTAAACACTCATTAAAAAAAGACAGAATCCTGTTACTTTTAAAAGGTTTGTGGAGTTGAGCTTTTAGCTTTATCTCTTCTTTTTCCCTTCTCTTTTTTCTTAACACCTTTGTGCAAAGAACATTTGGCTCAGTTTAACAGCTACTGACACAAAACTTACATAAAGACTTTCTATAGCTAAAATTACTTTTTGCTGCCTGTTCTCCTTTAGCTGCTATCAGGAAAATAGGCTTATATTTTAAATATTTTCTTCTCCTGGCTTTGCTTTTCTCCCTTTTAAAAATGCTGGGTTTTAAATCTGCAGGTGATTAGATACACAGTAGACACACAATATCAACTGCCCAGAGTTTCATACCTAATTTTAAACTTTATCTAGGTAGCAAGTGAAGACTTTTCTGCTAATTAAAGGTAACAAAGCAACAGCTTCCATCCACAGATGTGTCTATATGTGTACACTTATGGACTCAGTGGTAGTCTGTGTTAGCAGAAATCGTGTTCCTTTCTGGCCACTTTTCACACACTTCCTTCATATTCTCTGCTTTCTCTGCTGGCACAAACAGCCAAAGACACTTTCACACCCCAGCAGTCTGACAGGAAAAGTCATCTATTCTGTGCTTTTGTTTTATCAGTTTTATACAATCACGTAGGGGATAAGCTTATTAGAAACACAACGTGGAAATGGCAGGAGGGGATCAGCTGGTTTTATGGGGCCCAAAAACGTTCTAGATGCAGTGGAAGTGTCTGAATTCCTGAGGAACACACATACATCCCAAAGTTTGCAAGTGTTTCTGACTTCAGCCCCTCTTGCAGTTGATAGCTATTCCTTGATAAAGAGCCAAGGCTTTTTGCTTTCCCAGCCCCCTGTTTGTCCTGAAACACAGATCCTCCTTACTGCTCCAGGCCTGTGAATGGGGCAGTGCTGTTCCCAATGCAAACCCACCAGGAACTCCCTCATGTAACAGCTCTTTGCAAAAGCCGTTGCACTGGACAACATTCCCATAATGATGTCATTTAAATTGTCTGTCACACAGAGCATCTTTCAGGGATGGTGACAGCAAGAGATGAAATGCTGAAGTCCAAGCTCTAGTCTGGCATGGAGTCACTGAACCTGCAGAGTATGTGTCTGAAAGGCAGTCCCTAAGAGGAGAGCTCTGGCAAGGTGTAAAAACCAGAAACACCACTGCACAAATAGAGCCTTGGCTCTTCCTGAGCTGCTCCTCGCTGACAGGAGCTGCAGGGTAGGGAACAAAATTGGCTGTGCAGCATCATCAAAAAGGGTGAGGAACAATGGCAGAAGTGGGCTGCAGGGTCAAGACTGTTGTCCTTTAACCCCTGACCCCACTGTACTCGATTATATTCCCATCATGACTCCAACAAGGAGAGGAATGTGCCACACCTGTGGAGGCCTGATGGCCCGACAGCACTGAATTACATCAGTAACTAGCCCACAACACCCCAAAAACATCACATTTTCTGCCCTGTCAATGATGCTACAGCTCTGCCTGGAATGAAACATACACCCAAGAGGAAAGCTTAGCAGGTCCAGCTTTGCAGCATGGAAGCTGCCTCACTCTTTGGGGGCTTGGAGGGGAACCGGTTTCAGAAGGGCAAGAGGCAATGCACAGATGTAGAGGGTTTATATGATTATATGGTGAAAGTACCATTGCCAGGACTCCCATCTGGGAGGGGGCATAGAGTGAGCTCTGTGAGGTTCTGTGGGTTCCAGTTGGGATGTTTCTCTGAACTGCCTGTCTGTGGTTTTGTTCCATAGAAAGGTGGCTTCTAGCTCTCTGATCTTAGGCCTCTGCTTCCAGCAAACTTCTGCAGCTCCCAGTAGAAATTATTAGGAGACAGAGGGAAAACCAATCAGGCCAGCTGTACTGAATCCAATAAAGATCTCTCCAGAGCATTTGTTCATCATTGTCTTGCTCTACTTCAGTATGAATTGCAAAGAAACACATTTAAGTCATAAAGCCACATGAATGAAAACAAGGCAAGAGCTACCAAGTTCCTCTGTGCCAATCCTTTTTCAGCTTTGATTTTTAGGACTCACCTGGATTCCAATCAAAATCCCTTCCTTAGGAAATGTAAACCCTGTGGCAAGCATAGCCTTCTGGAAGGCAGAGTACACGTTCTCCCCGAAGCACGCAACCTGGGGAAAGGCACAAAGGGGGCAACGTGAGGGGAAAAACCCAAAACAACCCAAAACCCATTGTTTTAACAAGAAACAGGAATGAATTTTTTAAACAGGCTTTTTTGGTTCTGCTTCAAGAAGTCAGACTGCATTTGCATGGACCCTGAAGGCATGGGGAGGGTGGGAATAAATCAGAAAATCACTGTGGACAAATCTCATCATTTTAATGAAGCAATAACGAAGGAATAAGCAACACTTTAGTTTCAAACGGCACACTGAGGAGTAACAACAACTGATTCTGCTGAGCTATTGGAATGCTGTACACAGCCTCTGCTCTCACGTTAGGGAGTGCACTGCAAATTGTTTAACATTATACAAAGCTTCAACACCAACGAGGGTTCTGCACGCAGCAAGTTCCTCTGTCTGTGCTGCAAACCAAGGTAAGGCACTGCTTGTGCTCTCCTGTGCTCCTGGCATTTCTTGGGAAGGAAAAACATGGTATATAAAGATGCTTATCCATTAAAAGTCCACAGTTGTACAAAATTCAGGTAAACTTTTAGTATTTACTTAGGAGAAAAACCAAAGCAAGCATGCCAATTCATAAGAATTTATTTTATATTAAAAAAAAAAAAAACTTGAGGGGAAAACCAGTAAGAATCATTTAGCAGTTCTCCAGCATTTGGAATTCTGGTGACAAAAAGAGAAATGCATGAGATTTTGTGAAAGTTTAAAAAAAGCAGAAAAAAACCCACAACAACAACAACACAAACAAACAAACAAACAAAAAAAATCCAATCAACCCTCACTTTTCTTGGCCAGCTCCACACTTTTTGAAAAACAGTCTGAAGCAGAAACTGTCACAGATTTTTCTCTTTGAAACAACAAATCCATTGACATACACAGATGGGATGAAGGAGCTGACTGAGAATTGCTTTCCCATTTTCCTCTTATGGTCCTTCCCATTCCAGAGCCAGCCCTCAGATTCCTGGCCTCACTGTTACCATGGTGAACAGAAACCATTGTTTCATGAAAGAAGAACAAATGATGATTTGCCAGATCTTCTGAAGTAAAAAAGAACAACTAAAATCCCGGAAGGAAAGGGATAAAAAAAAAGTCATGATAACTAATATCCCAGCTTTCCTTTAAAACTCATCCCTGAATGTTCACACAGCTCTACAGTGGATCTATATCCTGTGTATATCCTGGACTTCTTAGGGTGATGGACAACCCCATGTCTTGTAGGCTTGGAACAGGGATTTCCAGCCTTCCAGGAGAGGTTCTTCATTATGGCATGGTCAAAACAGCCACAATACTCAAAGAGACAGGGGTAACAAATTCAAGCCCAGATCAAGCTATGTGTGTGAGAAATGTCTTTGAGGAATAATTGAGCATTTTACCCAAAGCAAGCTATTACACTTACTTCCCTCATAAGAAAGACTTTCATAACTGTCAAACTTTATGGCATTTGTGAATATGGATCTTTCCAACTCATAAAAGTTAATAATCCCTCCTTTATCCCCGTGGTAATCTCTAACTCTGTACTGAGCTGTTTTTTTTGTGGAGGAGGGGGCAGGGGAGATTGTGTATTCAATTGTGTTCTGAAAATGAGGAAGTCAAGGAAGCCACTTGACTTATTAACTACTTTGAAAGGAAATTTTCTGCAATACTGATTTCCCACACATTACAAAGAGTAAAATAAAGTAATTCTGGAGAAATGTAGGAGACCTAAGGCTGTTCTCTGCTTGCATTTGGGTAGCATGCTTTTTAATATTACAGCAGTAAATATTTCCTAATGGAAACAGCTCCTCTAGACACACCCAAGCCCACATCCAGTAAAGCAGCCCAGACTCTGCCACCTGCCTAGCTATGGTAGTGCAGTATTAGGCCTAATCTAATTGTCTCAGTATTTAATAACAGAATAAGTTCTGGCCCAGAATAAGTTCCTGCTACTGCAACTCTTTCTAGAAGTAACAAAGTAAGTTTAGAGATTGCTTGAGTGTATCTAAAGAAGCCTTTGACAGCTCAGCAATAATTCATGAAGCGACCTCTTTGTTCTAAGGGAGTAAATGTCTCTTCAGGTGATCTAGATGGAATCCTGTAGCCCCAGGGTGAGGGGGATGAGCCCAGGCAGAAAATGAACAGCCCTGTGCCCTTACAGTGTGCCATGTGTACACTGAGAGACGTTTCAGAAGCACCTCACAGCCCAGCTATAGCAAGAGTGGCTAAAGCTGCCCAGCCTCTTCATCCTACCGCCAGTCATTACTGCAGCCAACACATTTCATTCAATCTTTTCTGATTTTTGCACCTTGGGGGGTGCCTTGATGGTTACTAGGCAACAAGAAAGCACCACACATATTTTCTGCCCTTAATTAACTGTTCCAAGACCAGCCACTCATGACCTGGAGTCTCAACATCACTATTCTAGCACATGCTCATGGGGGGATTGGAAGCTGAAAGGACTTGTCTGTCCAGAAGCAGATGATTCATAAAACAGACTGATGCAGGGAGAACCTCCTAGAACCCAACAGCTCTCAGATAAACTCACTGCAGGCTGTCACACCAACTAGGTCCAACTCAGGGAGCTGACATGCAGCTAAAGAGGGACATCCAGTGGCTGAATAAACTGAGTTTTCCAAGACATTGTTTTTTACGGCTATGGAAGATGTTTTTAATTTTCTGAAGAAGCTACAGATGCTATACTGATTCAGGCAGAAATAAGATCACTTTCTAAGATTCATGATGTTTAAAGTTAACTTGGTTTAAGAAAAAAAAAAGATACCTCCCCAGTAGAGGCCATTTCACATCGGAGAACAGGGTCAGCATCTCTCAGCCGGGACCAGGAGAACACTGGGGCCTGGAGAAAGAAAGAGGAAGGGAAAAAACACAAATTAATGGATCATTTAAAAAAATATAAAAATTCCAGTTACACTTGAAAGTGCCAGAGAGAGACATTAATTTATGTGAAAAAGCAGTGGTCAAGGCTGATAAGCAAAGGAGTACTTGGCAAATTTGTTCTCTCAGCACCCTAATGATGGACTGGAACAAATAAACATGTGTTTCACCAATAAATCAATTATCTAACTCTTGCAGTCCTGCTCACATTCCAGTGGTAGATTTTCAGTCCAATATCAGTTTCATTTAAAGGACACATTTTAAAATAGAAAGTCTAGGAAACATCTAATTCATGGAATAAGGAGAGATGGTATATAAATCCAGTGGGTTTTTCTGAGAAAACTGTTCTTCATGAAATTTTTCACTCACAAAAATAAAACTATTCCACAAGAAAACATTCTTTTGGTGTAAACCATATGAAAATTTGCAAATTATTCTCATGTTTTCCTTCTTCTCCCCAAAACACCCACTCATAATCATAATATGAAAATATTAAATTATTATTATTATCTGAGGACTTAGGTCATTGCAGTCTCTGAGTTCTCTTGTCTAGTTTGATCTTAAAATAACGAAAAAGGAGGGAGGAAAAGAAACTGTTAATAAAAAATTACTACATGTGACAACCAAGGAACAAATTTCCTGCTTCGGAATCATTTTCTGTAGGCTTCTCCATGCCTTAAATGCCATCTTCACAGCATTCCCATGAAGACAGGATTCTTGTTGCTTAAGAAAGAATCTATTTTTAAATCCACAGATATTAATTCTGTTCCTAGAAGCCTCCGACGATAACACTGCAGACAGGACAGATTCTGTTTCATGGCACCTAACAGTGACCAGCTGAAATGCAACAGCACAACTTCACAAGGTTTCTTAAAAAAATGTCCTCTGTTTTTGTGACTTTTAAATCAGTTTTGTTTCTACTGTAAGTAAAGAGAAAATTTTTACAGTGGCCAACTCCAGAGTCTCAAGCTGGGATGTGGCAGTTGAGGTGGATTATTTTTAATGCACATTTTGTCTTAAATAATAACAAACAGCTAAGTCTTCTGCTAGCTCCCTAACTTTTGTCTGCCATTAACATAAAAATGCATCAGCAGGAACAGACTCTGACACTAAATTCCATTTAAAACTTAGTCAGTCATGCTCTATCCAGGATTTAATCTTGGTCAGGCCATGACACTTGCATCAGTCTACAAGCAAACATGTTAAGACAGTCTTGCAGTCACTAAAGCTGAAACAGTGAGACTCAAATCCACAAAGGAGGATGTGAAAGAGGAAGAGAATTTCATATTCTCTTTTCAGAGCATTTAAGACCTGCTGGAAAAACAAGATCCTGTCTCTATGCAAATATTCCTAGCAATAAATTGTGAGAGGATAGAAAATATGACGCGCGAATAATGACAAAGAGGTTAAACTGGAATATTTTTCAAAGTTTAGCATTTCCAAAGGTAAGTTCTTATATTTGACAAATCCACACAGAACACAAAGAGTATAAAAGGCTTTGTGGGAAGTTTTGAGGAATATAGTTGGTTTTTCCACTCTGTAGCCAGCACTCCCACGAGAGAAAAAGCTCTTGACAGTTTAGCTAACAACAGTGTAGAAGACCTAGGTCTAAATAACAGAAATTTAAAAAAATAAATAAGACTCACAAAAGCAGAACAAAAATCTCAAGTTCAAATTTCAGATCATGCCTATCTGTGGCATCAAAATAAAATGTAAAGCCACTTCTACACCGGTTTCAAATAACCTGGCCTGGCTTGGGCCACAGATTTGGCTTGCATGTTAATAAATCTGAGCATTTTATTAGTAGGAAGATATTAGGTGTTTTCTGCTTCCTTGGTTTTCACTTGATATGGAAGCTATTAAAGCTTGAAAGTTTCAGTATAAACAATTCTCATTATTCCTTGGATTTTCTGCAATACTGTCCTGGATTTTTATGATTAGGAACTTCAATTAATTTTTTTTCTTCCACTAAGCATTCAAAAATACCAACAGTAAACTTTGGTATCTTGTGTGCTATATAAGCTTAGTAATTATGAAGAGTAAAACCTTGGCCTTACTGAAATAAAAGGATCCAAGATTTCCACATCTATTTCAACTGGTGCTGTACAAAAAGGGGATTACAAGTCCCAAATCCTCATGATGAAATCTTGGGGGCACTCACAACACAAGGTTGTACATGGCCACACATATGTTAGATAGTGTTATTAAATAGCCTGAACTTCAGTGTTCAATTCTGCAAGTGGAAATTTATTATGCACTTCATAAACATGATTCAGAGTAGCTTAGAAGTAAAAAATAATGGATGATTGATTTTGGTAATAATCACTGGATAATTTTGCTTTGATTTTTCTCTAAAATTTCCAGATATCCAAATATAATTTTCCAATTATCCTGACAGAAAATACAAAAGGTCAATTTGACCTTTGGCCAATGAGGAAATTGTTCTCTATGGGCATTGAAGTCCGAATTGTCTATTAACGTGCTACATGCTGGCTCTGTAGTGGGGTTTTTTGGTGTTCTTTTGGAAAGCATACCTTAATCCCAACATATTTGGATGGAATAATGGGATGTTCCAGTGTGGGGAGGGATGACTCATTAACCTCTTTTCCAACCATCACTTTAGTGGCCACATCAATGAAGTCCACACCCAGAGTCTTCGATACAAAGGGGAAGGAACGTGAAGCCCTCAAATTGCACTCTATCACCTGGTGGGATTAAAAAAGAGAAATAGCAGGGTCAGGCATTGTGCAGTGAAGAAACAGACTGGTTCATATTTCCAGAAATCAGTCCTTAGTGCTCTTGGCAGAGATGAGCTTCAGATTGCCAAATACAAGACAGAGAAATTGTGTTCAATATGAAAAGAGCGATGAGGGGTGGGGAGTGGCCAGCCTGAGATACAAGTAGCCTGATGTTCTTTAACTGAGGATCTTCCCTATTGTCTGAATATTAGAACTGAGGGCAAGCTAGAGTTCACTCAGAAAACATGCTATGCTTTACCCTGAGTTAATGTGCAATAGGCATGGAAACTTATGCACAGGCATTGGGTACAACCTCTCGAAGCCCAACCTGTTCTTTTTCCATGGCAGTGGCACTTCCTGAAAGGCTGGACTATCTTACTGACTTCCCTTATCCACACCTGAAAGTCATTCAGTGACCCAAGAAAGCAACAGAGAAGTTCTGCATCCTGCTGAGAAGCTACCCTGGAGCTGATTAGCAGAAGAGGAATCACTGTAAGTGAGGATGAAGGGGAGTGAAGGGGGACAAGGATAGTAAGTTAAGGTAGAATTGAAAAGGGAGGGCTGTGCAGAGAAAAGACAAGCACAGATGAGGGAAAGCGAGGAACGAAAAACTCCAGTCTGTCCCTGTGGGGTACTTAACTAATAATAAGCACCATGAACAAACCATACTAATAGGCCTTAGCCTGTCTTAGCAAGAGGCCTGCTTGCAGGTTGCAGGAAAAGTACTGGCATTGATATCAGGCTGCAAGAATGCAAACTATTGAGATAATAAGGAGGAGTTTTTGGAGAAAGACAACGATTTCACTGCACATGCATAGCTGCTCGTACCCAATGATAAGGGGGTTAGGGATACATGTTTGCCTTGTGATTTACAACATTTAACCAATGGTTTGAAGGTGTTCATGCACTGCAGGGCTCTGAGGGTATTTAAGAGCCTAGGTTATGTAAATAAAGTAGAATGTTTGCTTAAACCATATTGGTTTGTGTGCGTTTGTTCACTGTGAGCTCCTCCGCCAAGATGTCCCTCTGTGCAGTGTCTGTATAACCATGCGTGACACAGAAAAAAAGGGAACAACAATAAGTATATTTTACTCAACTAATAGCCCAAAACAGATCTTTTACCAGTAATGCATCTCTTCTGTTCTCCATCAGGTTTTCTTCCTAGTCACTATTTCCTCAGTCGTACTCTGCTCTCATTCCTCTGACCTCCTTCCATTAGCAACAGAAAGCCATCTGTTACCCACAAAGGGTTAAACATCCACTGCACTTCTGTTGCTAATAGCTACTAGCACTATTCAGATAACCATCTTAATGGCTTATATCAAAGGCCTAAACATTGTCTTGCTCTCTTTCCAGTCCCTTGGAAGGCTTATTTTAACACCAAAATAGCTAAAGATGAGAGAGGATATCAGAGATCTAAAAGCCACGATGTTCAGTTTATAGGATGAGGCACAGGTCTCAGTGCTGTCCATCCTATTCCAAACTGATAATTTTGGGAAGGAGCGCAGCCCACAGCGAAACAAAGCTAGTGCTGGCAGACAGGCAGCAAGACTCAGTTAACCCTGAGTGAAAAGGCAGAGGAGGATGCTCTCTCCCACAGAGACAGGGAGAGCTGTGTGATTAGGGGTGGCACACGTGAGCCCACATGATCAGACAAGGCAGGCCATTTGCCACAGTTACTACTGCAGAGTTTCCCCAGCAGGGATGCAGGAACCACACACCAAAGGAGAGTCTGAATTCCTGCCACGGTCACAAGAGCTCTTACCAGCACCTCGTTGCCTCGCACCAAGAACTGGATGTTGAACGGACCAGAGATGGTAAAGGCATTTGCAATTTTTTTTGTAGCAGACTTTACCTATAAAACACGAATAAATAAAGTGTAAATGTCTGTATAGAAAATAAGTAAGTCTCACAGAATAGACAGCATCATGGCAATTTGTCAGTACAAGTGTTGAATAACTTTGCTTCAGGAGACAAATATTTTCAGAAGCAAGGCCTTGGACATTCTTGGAAACAGAGCTGGAGCGCAGATCAGTGCATGACAGACTTTGCTGGCTTCCAGGTAAACCCTTAACAGGATGACATCACAGGTGATGGCATATTTTTTCTAAAAATTGCATTTTGACAACTAACTTTGTATTACCAGGTTTATTCTTGAAAGGGAAAAAAGTCAAGACTAGGTGAGGTTAATTCATCCTGTTATGTTTGGGAAAGCAGGCAGCTATAAAGTCTTACACCTGTCATAATCATTTAAGGATTTTGGGAGAGAAGGAAGTAGAAAGTGAGCCATGGCATATGTGTGAATTAGACAATCCTCTACTTCTGTGGAAACTGGTTCTAAACCAAGGAAACAAAACAATCCAGTGGGTCTAAGAGCATGTACACCTACTGCTAAAATCAATGAGATACATACAATTCAAATGATGCTATGCACAGCACAGCCAGTCACAGGGGCACTGTGACATCCTTTGCTTGCATATATCACACTGGCCTTCAGAAAAAAACATTAATGATTTGATTTCTCCATTGTTGGTGGAAGGAAAGCAGATTCAAACTCGTATTTCCTTTTCTCTTTTCAGTGCTAGTGCAACACCTACCTTCTCCAAGGCTCCCTGGCTAATGGTCTGTGTGGGTAACATGAGGGTGGCATCTCCAGAGTGAACACCTGCATCCTCCACATGCTCCGAAATAGCGTGTGAAATAACCTGCATACAGTAACAAGACAGCAGTTGGTCATCTCCCCTCTCTCATCAATTGTTCCTTCATCCTCCATCCTCACCACAGTCTCCTGAACAGCTGTATCCAAAAAAGGATATAGATGGGGAAGGGGAGGAAAAAGTGAATTTTCCAAGATTTGGAGGAGAATAAGCCTGAAGCCAGACACAAAGCATATGAACAAGGAGAGCATCTCAATGTGTTTCATAGCAAAGGTAAACAAATCATGAACATGGTAAAACCCACCATAGCCTGGACATGCAAAGGCTTCCTCTCTCTAACACACACGGACTCAGAAGGTAAAAGCTAATTATGCTTTAAACCACCTCTTTAAGTTCTGCTGGCCAGAGCACAAAAAAGCTGTCATTCCCCACCAGAAAGAAGAACAGACTAACATCATCAGTATATTATTTTTTGCCCACTCTCATGGTGCTTTCATCACAGAGAAAAGCAAATGGAAGAAATACAGGCTTAAGGACTTAAACTGAATGAACTGCATCAAAGCACTCTACCCGATACCAAAAAAAGTGATTGTGTCTGCTGGTTAAAAATTAGCATTGAGAACAGAGTATTTCTGTTAATTGTTAAGTTTGTGGGGGTTTTTTTGTGAGAACTGTCTTTGCTGAGTAATGAAATGCAAGGTGAAGTTGTAATAATAAAATAACTGTGGCAATTACAGAACACATGCTGATACAGTTCTGATGAAAGTAATTCCTGAAGTCAGTGATTCACAAATGCAGTAAAAATTACATTCTAAAGGACTCATTTACATGGATAAGCAATGCTTAAAAAAATAACTGTTCAAGCATAATGATTTTGAACCTAAATGAGTTCTTCTTGTTTCTCTACCCTTCTCAGAACAAATCCATGGCTGTACAGTAAATCATTCAAACTACACGTTTTTTGCAAATCTCCAATCCTGAAAAACAAGTTTACAATTAAAGGAAAGCAAAGTACTTACTCTTCCTGCCTTAGCTACAGCATCCATTTCCACCTCACGGGCATTTTCAATAAATTTAGTGAGTACCACAGGGTGATCCTGTCATCAAGACAAGGAAAAAAATAATAAAGTTTTTATTTGAGAGTACCTGGAGACCATCCAGGCCCCTTGGGAAGCAGAATCCCAAAAGACCAATCTATCAATATCTTTATTTCCACAGATGAGTTAATTTTGAAAGAATATAATGGGTGAAAACATGGCATGATTTCCCCAAAACCACTGATGCAAAAGTTTGAGTTCTCCATAATGACACCTTGAAATCTGGGGCAAAACCACAGCAGGCTTTTACATAAGATCATGGCAAAGTAAGATAGTGAGACATGCATGGATCCAGTGACCTCTGACCCTGTCTCTCAAGGATGATCCTTACCTCCAAGATCTTCCATTTTTCCTCCCTTTGAGCCTCCCAGACACCTCACTGAACATACTGCTTCACAAAGTAACTAATCCTTGGCATATTTAATGACTTTGTAGAGTGGTTGTTTGCTACTTTAGTCGTGTATTTTAGGCAACTGATCCATTCCTTTCTAATTTCTCTGCCTGGTTTCCTAAGTCTCCCAGGGAGAGGTTGCCACTAAATATAGCTGGACAGGAACAACCTGTCCTTGTCTCTCAATACCTGGTACAGATTTTTTTTCCTTCTTCTTCCTCCTACCTATGTCTGGGATGTAACCCCACACTTCCCATTCCCCTCTAATACTTTCTCCTCCCAGACACCTGATCCAAAAAAATCTAATCTTCATTCTTCTCAGCCAGCATAGTGTCTCAGCATTTTACCTGTCCCATCCACTATTAACTACCTGTTATTTATTAGAGAATAAAATGAAATATATGACAGTCTGTGCATGCTCAAAAGGCTTCTCTTGAAAAAATACCAAGCAACTCCAAAAGTTACAAGACACAAGCAACTCCAAAAGTCGGAAGACACAATTCCTTCCATTTATCAGTGCAAGGGTAAATTCACAGGCAAGGACACTGTTTCATAAATTTAGTGGTTTGTGTCCTGTACCTTTCTGTCTTGCTGCAGTTTTTCACGGGAAGGTTTTATATGAGCACACAGCCTTGCTTATTTCAATCTGTCTCAGCTCACACAAGAAGTTTGGTACGTTATTGACATCATAAACGCCATAATGGAACAACACCAGAACAGCAAAGTAGCTAAAACAACAGAACAACACTGGTTAGGCTCTTTACCTGGAGATTCTCTGCTGGACAGAGCAGAATTAGGTAAGGGTTTGTAACCAGAAAAATGCAGCCTGTGTCCCACAAAGATGATCATAACTAATACTGGTAGCCTCTGTGGAACCACTCACTGACCACAAAGCCTCAACAAGGCTGAAAAACCCTTCCTAATTTAGAAGCAGAACACGTTATTTTCGTTCTGGTTTGCTTTTTGCTACCTTAACTTCAACTATACCATAACTTTTGGTTATATACAATATTGGAAGAAGGAAGAAGTCTTTCCTTGGCAGTCTGAGTACACTAGCAAAAAATTAGCATCTAAATCTAGTTTTACAGATCAGAACCAGATGAAAATCAGAATTAGAGCACCCAAAAATTCATGGTGTGCAACTGGTCACGTTTGCAGCATGTGGCAGGGCCTTATTTGTGAAGCAGAACTGGACATCCTAAGGATTCCATAGGAACACCCTCTATTTCCCCTAAGAATACATCACATATTGCCACGACTCTACAAGTGCAGCTCCCACCAAGACCTCTCGCAGCAGTGATGAGACCTCTCAGCAATGAAGGACAGCACTGTCCAATTCAGGTCACTCGAGTTGTGACATCTTAAGGTGACCAATTGGCACTTTCCTGGCTTCAGCCTCCTACAGGGCATCCATTGCCATCATAAAGCCACCCAGCAGCACGACGAAGTGATCTGTCCCACTAAATGGGGCTTAAGGCTCTTGTCTGGGCTGCTTCTGTGAGTGTAAACATAAAGCAGAGTACTTCAGATGAAGTACAGAGAGAAGTCAGTCATTCTGGGAGGCTGAGCACTGCTAAGAACCTGGCACACTAGCACAGTCTGACCCTGTAGTCTTCTGAGAATTAGTTAAATAATTCATTCTGATGAAAATAACAGGGGTACTTTCCCTCTAAAACTTGTTCAAAGACTATAGTAAGTGGTTTCCTTGCCTCCACACTAATCTAACTTTCAGGATATTATTACTTTGCAAGGTATCTCCCTTTCATTCTTTCAATACCATTTCTTGCTGAAAAGCTAAACTTCCATCATTTGCCTCATATACTTAAGAACTGAATGGTTTTGTTCTTGTTCAAGCTTTAATCACCTGTTTAACAAGCAGTAATGTACCTGGCTTCCACAGCCAGTTGTGTTTTCAGAGTTCCTCTCTGACTTATTTTTTACTCCAAGACTCCTGTGACAGCAGTGTTTATGGTGCCATAGGACTGTTCTGAACAGTGACCATTCAAAAAAAAGAAAAAAAAAGGAAGAAAAAAACCTTTAGAAGAGATACTGAGATGAAGTTTTTAAGTTGTTCAAAGGAGACAGACAAAACAATTCAGAAACACGCTACCATGCAGGCATCCCATGTCAGTAAGGATGCTTGCACAGGATCCCATGCTGGGGAGCCTGTTAGGGAACAAACTGAGGAGTCAAACTACAATTTCAGCGGCTCCTCCCCAAACAAAGAAGGGAAAGAGTAAGGAAGATACTATAAAGAAACAAAGAGATGGAAAACACAGTAAAGAAGAAACAAACAGAGCAAACATAAAAAGAAAAAGCAGTGGCAGCACGAAGACCAGTACCTGAGAGACTCTGCTGGCTTCTGCTAACAACTTCTTCATTTCCTCCTCAGTGAATACCACATTCATTGCAGACCCACTGTGAGACCAGGGAAGAAAACAAATCAGGTCAGCTTCCACTGTGATCAGTGTTAGGCACCACAGCACAGGATTGCCAATCAGAGAGGAGCCCAAGGAAGCTCCAGACTCAAGCTACTTACCCCATCTTGATTGAAAGAGAGGCAGAGGTGGTACCTAATGACCCTCCATTATACTTCCCTGAGAAGATAGGAGACCTCAGAACCATAATGGAGAATCAAGTGAAGAACTATGGTTGAGTAGCCTTAGCACTGCTGATAAATGCCCTTCCTGAGTCAAGCCTTTGAACCTTCCCCTTAGCTGAGGGAGATGGCTCATCAGCCAGGCAGCTCCATTAAGGCCCAGACTTTCTCCATGGGGCAGGTTAGCTGTGAGATCAGGTAAAAAAGAAACTTTTCTCACTTTAGCCCAATTTCTCCTCAGTGACAGATGAACTGAGGAAGGCACAGGTCACTGGGTCACTGGTGATGGCTGTGACAAGGTAAATCCAGACAAAAGCCAGGCTGCTCTTTTCTGGCCATTTCTTTGTATTCCTCCCCTAAGGTCTTACTCCTTAAGGGAGAGGCACAGTAGATGCAGACACTGTAACCTGGAAGCTACATTTGAGATGTAGCTCTCAGTAGCATCTGAAAGGGGGATCTGGGAGAACATGGGTCCAGAGTCAGTGATTCAGGTGCCTTCTAAAGACAACAATCTTATAAAAAAGATGTTGCATTGGCCATTTCTACCACTGGGGCACAGTAGCCCTTTGCTTTGATGGGCACCACACAGAGGCTGCAGGGAAAAGGGGAACAAGGATATCTCCCACAAAATCAGTCACTTTACCCTAAGATAAATAGAAACAAGTACCTTAGTGATTATATTTACTGGACTACCTCTTCAGCTGATGTAAATCAATAGAGTTCAATTAAATCTATGGACCTGTGTGAGGAACACCCCTGAGGATGTGACCTGGTGCACAAAGCACATAACTGCTGGGGAAATGCATTGGTTTTCCAGGGAAACTGGCAAATATTAAAGGTCATATCTGCTCAAAGGAGGAAGAAGTCTAGCTGTGGACCCATTGCTGCTCTACAAATAGAGGACAAACAGAGCACAGGCTTTTCACTCTCTGGTTCCTCAAGTTTTACATCCTCTAATTTTATCTTTCTCCCTGAATTCCCTCTAACCTGGACAGACACCCTTTAGCAAATATTTAACATGGCAAGGGCCTATAATGGATTTAATACAGATGGAAACAATAGCTAAAATAAGTGTTCCATAAAAATCTGGAGTTACATCAGGAGCAGTTTTTAACTTATACTCCTGACCTGAGGTCTGTTTTCTAACTTTCCTTGCAGTCCCACTGCAAGCTTTAGAAACCAGATAGAAAATTCACATTCAGGAGTCTCTTCTAAAGGATATTTCCTTGAGGTTTGGAGATACAAGAAATCCTTCTCCTTTCCTTCTTCTTAAATAAAAATGTCTTTGCCTCTCCTCTCCCCAAAAATTGATACTGTGCCTCTTCATTTTGATATGTGTGTCATCTTCATGTGGAAAAGGATCCAGTGTTCAATTTATTTTCACTTGTAAATTGTGCCCAGCAAACTGCTGGGCTGTCACCCAGCTATGAAGAAACTCCTCGAAGACTGAACATGCAGAACGTGTGAGTTTGCTGTGTGTACACACTGGTCTAACTTCCTCAAAAAGTCTAACTGTTGGAAATGTGGGGCTCCACACAACGTCTGTTTAATGATGTAGGAGTTGATACATTTCTGGAAGGATTTGTGACGGAGTGTTAGAACTTGGTTTTTGCTGGGAAGGCTTTCTGCCGAAATGTTAACTCTTTCTCAAAGGTGGTTTCAGTGCTTTCCTCCCCTCCCCTGCATAGCAGGAGTTCTCAGCCTTGCTCTCTGGCATGTGAGAAAACAGAGAGAGCCCTAACAGACACACCCCAAGGCCTTGGGAAGGTTGGGGAGAAACAGAGAGGACAGAAAGGGCCCTGAGGGGACAGGAGCTGGCCTTTTCCCCTGAAGGCCCGATGCGTGCAGCATCTCAAAAAAGTGGTCCTTGCATCTGAAATCAACCTTTTTTAAAATCCTTCCACTGCCTTGGCACTCTTAGGAAGAATATGTGTGTATGTTTACCTTACAATAAGAAGCAGCTGCCACCGTGTAGGGACATAAAACATGCCTGCAAGTGGAGAAGCTTGGCAGATAAGAAGCTGAATTCAAAAGATGCACTGCCATTTTCTGAAAACAGATGCCAACCCCAATAAATGGCCTCAGCATGTTCCCTTCTGGTTTTCCTGGTGCCAAACAATCTTCTGATTTAACTGTACAGGTAACAGTCTCAGGAACCTTAAAAAATATCCCAGATGGCTCGTGGGTTTGACCTTAAGATATGAAAAAGGTAATACAGCTAAACAGACACTCTTCTGATTATGATCCACCTTGATCTATGCCTGATGGACTTAAGGGATCCGTGTGCTTACTTCATTGATTGGATCAGTTGTCCCATGGGCAGCTTTATGCCACGTACACCTAGCACAGAGCTTTCCACACATCCCTGAGATTACTCACCCTTGTCTCAAGGAGGCCTTTGGAGTTCATACCCTACCCTGCTGAGCTCTGATGGCTAAGCCTTACCTCAGAACATAGGAGGGCCTCAGCAAACACGGGTACTTTACTGAGCTTGCAAATTCAACTGCATCTCTCTAAAGAAAGGGAAGAAAAACACGCTGTGAGCAAGAAAATACTGTAAAGTCATACCAAAATTTCAACACTAACTGCATTTGCACCGTATTAGCCAGTAAGATGGTGGGGGAAGAAGTCGGGGACTGTGGCCTGGTTCCAGAGCTGGCAGCTTTAGACCTTCCCTGTCCATAGAGTTTCACCAGGAAAAAAAAGCAGTGCCAAGACACCTCTACTCCTTTGCAAACTCCACCTTCTAGAGCAGTTCTCAAGGCCAGCAGGGTAGATTAGACTAGCCTGACAGCAGTGTTAACTTCTGCTGGGTATATGCCCCAGGTTGTGTAAAGGTGATTTAAAGACACTTCCCTTCCAGTCTCCATCCACTCCAAGAGCTGCTGTAGCATCGCTTTACAGGGACCAAAAAGTTCTTCAACACTGGCAGTGGAAAACTGTTAAATAACTTTGGAATCTTGAAATGCATCAGTGAGTCAGTCCCTCCTGAGCTTCTTCATCATTTCAATACCAACTTACCAGCGTGCTGACCGCCCTCCAGGGAGCCTGGGCCACATGCAGCTCATCCAGAACAGCTGAGAATACAGAGCGATCTTCTGCCCGGTCAATCTGCAGAGGATTTGTGCCAAGGATCTTCACTCCACTCTGCTGAAGTGGCACCGCCAAATTATTGGGAATCTGCCCTCCTACAGAAATAATGCAGCCACTGCATCCCTGTCAGCAGACAGAAAGGAGCACGGTCATGTCCAAGTTAAATAGTAAGAGCTGTTACAAACAGGAATCCAGCACTTAGGTCATGTTTCTTGTCAGATTGCTGTGAATAAAGACAGAGCATAGGGACAACAAGAAGGAAGAGGGCTGGAGCACCTCTCCTACAAAGACAGGCTGGGAGAGCTGAGGTTGTTCAGCCTCGAGAAGAGAAGATCCAGGGAGACCTTACTGTGACCACCAGTACTTAAAGGAAGCTTATAAGAAAAAGGTAGAATGACTTTTTACATGGGCAGACAGATAGGACAAGGGGGAATGGCTTTAAACCATTAAAGGAGAGGAGAGATTCAGAGTTGCAAGACAGTAACCTCCAGAAGTGAGGCAACGGCAAACAACTGGAATTTATGGGTTTTTTTTCTGCCAGCACTGCTATTTACTAAGCAAACCACCTTTCCTAGCCCCAGAAGCCAGTCTTTGAGGAGTGTAACAAAGCTAAGCAGAGTCTAGTTCAACAGAGCCCAACACATCAGACAGCACGTGAGGGTGGATTACTCTGGACACACTCAGCCCTTTATTTTAATCCATGCTTCTCATTTCTGACTAGCTCCTCATTTCTGGCAGTGCCCTTGACAGTAAATAGTATTTCAGCAAACTGTCATATGTTCTCATTTCCACCCAGGTTATTTGGCAGCTGAGGTGGAGCAAGTGGCACAGCATCCTCCAGACACGTTGGAGCATTCCACGTCTGTCACTGGGCAGCCATCGCATTTTAAGTGTGGAAATAATAAAGAGTAGATAACGACACAAGTGAGCTTGCTTGCAAACACATATCCTCCTTCAGATGCAAATATGGACTTCTTCTTTTCCATAGAACTCCTAATGCTTTCAAGTACAATATAGTCAGGTGTGAAAATTTACAACAGCAAAAAAAGGCCTTAGAGTACCTGCAACAACTATGAGGATATGAATTGTGTTTAGACTGTGCAATAATTGAGGGTAATTAAATAATGGGCACTTTACTGCTAAATTAAAGCTGGCAAAACTTTGCCCAAAGGAGAATCTGGCCCACAGTACAGCTGCTGTGAAGGCTCTTTTGAACCAAATGTGTTTTACAGTTTTACCCACTTCTAACAAATGAAGAACATAAATCAAGTGATCCACGGTTCAGCTCTAAAAGAGAGAGGAACGATGTTCTTTCAGTTAATAAGTGTGTTTTTCCTGAAGGAGGGCAGCCCCACTGGCCTTCTGGAAGAGGAACCCCTTCATCAGGGATTTAAAAGGATTTGGAGTGACAAGTCTGTAAGCTGAGAGCAGGATGGACTACAAGTGACTGCAAAAAAATAGATGATAATGCTAGTACAAGCCCCTCTTAACTCTGATGTAAATAATTTCCTACCATAATAAAAATCTACTAAAAAAATCTGGCAGTTAAATGGCACTTTTTATCACAAAGTCTACAAGATTATTATTTGCTTAGGAGGCTAATACACAGTGATGGAGATGTTTTTTTTTCCTCTTCCCCATGCAGTCATCCCCTACTGCTGAGATGACACGCTGCTGCTGGCCAACAGCAACCATCTGAGAGAGCTCAGGACAGGCAGTGAAAAATGCCTCATTAGTAGAGGGTGGAGCAAGGACAGAGGCTGTTTTGTGCCCACACAGGGTTGTCTCATGACATTAGAGATCACCACCTCCAACTTGTAAAAGAAATCTGTTTCTTAGTGCTTCCAGACCCACCCAAAACAGACTAATTCTCCCTAATCCCTGGGCCTCTTACCATCCCACATGGATGAGAACCAGACAGCAAATAAGCAAACTCCTTCTTGCAGCTTGGAAGGGTTCCTGTTGGATAACAAGTTGGCCTACTTTTGCTACCAAGGTAACCAACACCTTAATCTATCCTCAGCATGTTTGCAATGTGGATGTCCCAGCTAACAGCTTCTCCTCAGCTGCTGCTTATTTCTTCCTTTAAAACAACTCTAGTTACTGAGCCTCTAAAATTCAAAGACTGCCTACATCGAAGCTGGGATGGCATTCTGGAGTCTAGCCCTAAGGAGACAGAGGAGATGGCTTATTCAAGCAGATAGCAAAGAATCAGAGACTCATTTTTACTCAGAAAAAAGTATAAATTGAACCTAGCTGCTGCTCACTTCTTCCTTTACAATTCTGCTGCTGTTTCCCAAAGGGTTTTCCTGCCCAAAGATCCTCCAGGGAACAGGACTGCTCCACTGAGAATGTGGGCAGACAGAAAGAGATGCCACTGCATATCACTCTATCATCAGCCATATTTTAATTATAAAGAAACTGAATAACATCCTTGCCATTCGATATCTTTAAAATATATGCAATACGTAATCTAGTGAAAGAAGCCTAGAGGGAATTATCATTCCCTTTATGACAAAAATCACTCTTTTTATTACTACGCTGGTTTTATGTCATTAGTAATAGAGTTGGGTTTTCTTTTTCCCTGAGTTTGAAAACAAATTAGACCATTAAAATTGTACCTAAGAGCCTCCTTTAGTTTTATGAATTGTTTCAGGATTATTTTATAAACTGAAAAAGAATCAGTAGAGGCCCTCAAGCAGATAGATATTAAAACTAAGAGGGAACATCTCAGGAAACAAAAAGCCAATAAATCTGAAGGAAGGGATTTTATTTTGTTTTTTAAATTATTGTCCTCACAGACTACCACCTAACTGCATGTTCACAGTAAATTAAACTCTGCTCCAATGCACAGCTCAGTCTCTGGTGAGTCAGAGCAGCTGTGAATGTCAATTAGAGGTAAAAGAGGACACAAAAGAGAGAAAGGAGGGACAGCTGAGCACATCCCTGGGATAAGGCTGTGAGAAGCTGTGAGCATCTCTTGGTAGGCAGGTTCCAGCTGCCTCAGTCTTGCTGGTAACCTTGCTTCTCAATGCAGCCTCATTTGTCTAATCACTAAAAGTGGGACAGTCAGTGCACCTATTTGCTTGAGCTTAACAGTTACCCAAAATTTGCTGCTAATCCTAACTACATTTAGGGAGCTGATGAATCATCTCTACTGAGGGCACGGGAGTGTGCCCATTGTTTGCTGATGGTTTTACCTACAGTCTGCCAGCAATCCAGGACTTTTCAAAGTATTTGCCACAGTTCATTGCCTGCTGGAACACCATAAGAGGCCAACGAGCAGGAGAGGTTAAACGAACAGTTTGAAATCATGGCACTATTCATGCTTTGCATAGGAAGCTGGGAGAGATGGCTGTCTTGCAGGATTGGTAGAGGATCTCAGAATCAGATTAATTTTAACTTGATAGTTTCATTAGAGACTGACTTCCAACTGCATTTGCCGGAGGAATTATTTTGTTAACCGGATAATAGTATTTGGCTCACTCATTTTTTTAAAAAGAAATGACATATAATAAATAATACAACTTAGACTACATTGTGTTTGAGGTCTGGGCTCTGTCCCTAGGTCTGCCCATGGCCTTTTGCATGACTCTGTGCAGGCCACTCTATTCCTCAGAGACTCAGTTTCCCTACTTCTAAATTAGACATAATGACACCATTTCTTTTTGTTGCTACTGAAGAAAAGTGTTCTAAAACAACTGAGTATTTACTACTCATCTTGGGAATTATTAAGCAGCACAACCCTGATTTTGGACGTTTAGGCTCAAACACTGATGACTTTAACACCCTCAGAGCAAACATCAAATAGGTTGTTTTCATACCCAAGCCACAGTAGCAAAAACCTCTGCAAACTCTTTTTCCATCTCTCTTATCCCCCTTTTTTATTCTCACCACCTCAGTTCCTGCTGCCTTTTCCCTACCCTCTCTCCTCTCACAATCACTTTTTGGTTTACTTCACAAGCAGGACAGGCTAAAAGCATGTCCAGAAGCATAAGCACAGTCCAGTTTATGAGCATGGCCAGCTGAGCAGGGGAAATTGCCCACAGTGTCCTACCCCTTTAGGTCTGGGTACCACAGAATGCTGCTTTTAGACCTTGAGATCTGCACCACCTCCCATCAAACCTGCCAACCTTGCCGTGACAAGCAGGATAATGCAAGTTTCAATATATATGCATTATTCTTTTCACACGTTTTTCTCACCCAACCTGCTAATTACTAGCACTCCGTGTTGAAATGAGCCGTTGCTGCCTCATCACCTGTATCTACCCTCTCTTTGATCCTGCAGTAATTAAATGCTGTGTTTCATCAGTGGAACTTGTCTGACAAACTGTCACCCCACTTTGCTCCACGCCCCAAGCTCAGAAGTTCAGTTCTGTTAAGTAAATAAGAGTTCAATGCTTTTAGAGCTGAGCCTCATGCATAATCCTAAGGCATTAAAAAAATCAGCCTTTGAGTCCAGAGAGCCTGCCCTGAATCTATGTTTTCCAACAGTAATCTGGTTTTACAAAAATTTATAGAAGAGGTAAAACAACATATACAAGTAGGAAAGCGTGAACACGCAATCTAAAAATGCTCCTAGCCAGTATTTTGCAAATGGCTGAAGAGCAGAGCCTCGAGACTGAGACTTGAGTTCTGATTAGAAACCAACATTTTCCATATTGGGGCCAACTGTTTATATAATATATACTCTAAGTACCAAATTTGTCTTGGGACTCTTCTCCATCTCTTAGATTAGCACTTCTGAACACTTGAAAACCCCTAAGAAAGCAGTACAATATTTGGATCAGCTGCAACATGTTTGATGGCAATTCCAGTGCCCCTTCCTGATCTGCCTGCCTGTATGCCAGACCAGATCCACAACACTGCCACTGTACTGCAAGGCCAAGACTGCAAGTTCTTGGATCTTGAGCTCACATCAGCATGATGTTCTATTGCTTCAGGTGGAGGACTTGTGCTTCCAAGTCAAGGGTATGATTAACTACTAAAGCACAGCACCACAAGGACAGAACAATTTGTGCAATAAACGACTGCAGCAAATTAAATCTGCATGCAAATACTGCACAATATGGCACCTTGCAAAATAATTTAACATTTATCCGGCATTCATTACTGAGCAGTCTGCTAGGAACATTAACAACGTGTAAAATGCAACAATGGGATCCAAACCAAAGAGCTTAGGGGAGCAAGCTCTCTCCCCTTGTCAGCAGCTGCTCTGCCAGAGCAAGCTAGTGACAGGAAATTTGAAAAGTTTAGGTTGCTTCGTGGCTTTTTATAGAGCTTCTGGTTTTCTTTACCTCATATTGGTAGATGTCCAAGATCCTTTCCAGTGACAGCTCCTCAAAGTAGAGTCTGTCACACTCATCAAAATCTGTGCTTACTGTCTCCGGGTTGCAATTCACCACGACGGTCCTGTTGCCAAGCCGACGCAGCGTGCGGATACTGGAAACGGCACACCAATCAAACTCCACGCTGCTGCCTGCCAGGAGACAGAAAAGTGGGCAAGGAAACAAAGGATGTAGAGAAGAAAACATAAAGAGAAGTTCTCAGCACTAAAGGGGAAAAAAAAAGGAAAAACGGGAAAAAAACAGGGGAAAAAACGGGGGGGAAAAGGGGAAAAAAACGGGGAAAAAAAAGGGGGAAAAATGAGGATGATAAAAAAAGGGGAAAAAAAGGGGGAAAAAAGAGGGGGAGAAAAAGGGGGAAAAGAAGGGGGAAAAGGAGGAAAAAAGGGGGAAAAGGGGGGGGAAAAGGGGAAAAAGGGAAAAAAGTCAAAAAAAGGGGAAAAAAGAGGGGAAAAGCCAGCATTTTTTACAGATGTAGTGTAAAGAACAGAAGACTGAAATGGTTTTTACCTTCCAGAGGATTAGAGGATGGCTAAACCAACAACAGAAAAATTATAGCACAATGGGTTTGACTTTCCTGTGCGATGACTCTAGGTAGGGCAGGTTGGTAGAACAACACTTCCAGAGCAACTCTGCGATTCTTTTACTTTAGTTTAAAGCCACAGTGACCATTGGCAACACTGTGGGGCAGCATGTCCTACTGTCCCAAACCCTGACTAAGCACTGTGGTGACCTGGAAAGGCAAGAGGCCCAAAGGGAATCACCCGGTGCACGGGTGAGCACCAGGACTTAGTGATTAAACTTGGGACAGGTGCAGCACTTGTGACTAGGGCAATGCTGTGGCTTCAGGGAACACTGGAATCATAGAATCATAGAATTAACTAGGTTGGAAGAGACCTCTGAGATCATTAAGTCCAACCCTTGATCCAACCCCACTGTGATTACCAGATCATGGCACTCAGTGCCACATCCAGCCTCGTCTTAAAAACCTCCAGGGATGGTGAATCCACCACCTCTCTGGGCAGGCCATTCCAATGGCTGATCACTCTCTCGGTAAAGAACTTCTTTCTAATATCCAACCTAAACCTCCCCTGGCACAGCTTAAGCCCCTGCCCTCTTGTCCTGTTGCTGATTGCCTGGGAGAAGAGACCGACCCCCGCCTGGCTACAACCTCCTCTCAGGGAGTTGTAGAGAGTGATGAGGTCACCCCTGAGCCTCCTCTTCTCCAGACTAAACAACCCCAGCTCCCTCAGCCTCTCCTCACAGGACTTGTGCTCAAGTCCCTTCACCAGCCTGGTTGTTCCTCTGTGGCCCTGCTCCAGCCCCTCAATGTCCCTCCTGAACTGAGGGGCCCAGAACTGGACACAGCACTCCAGGTGTGGCCTCACCAGTGCTGAGTACAGGATCACTGCCCTGCTCCTGCTGCCACACTGTTCCTGATCCAGGCCAGGATCCATTGGCCTTCTTGGCCCCCTGGGCACACTCTGGCTCATGTTCAGCCTCCTGTCAATCAGCACCCCCAGGTCCCTTTCTGCCTGGCTGCTCTCCAGCCACTCTGTCCCAGCCTGTAGCTCTCAGGGGGTTGTTGTGGCCAAAGTGCAGGACCCGGCACTTGGCTTTGTTGAACTTCATCAAGACTTGTGTGAACAGCTGCTACCCTATAAATTTCTACGTTCAAACATCTAAGAGGGGTAACATAAACAGAGAACAATGCATATTAAAGAACAGCATTAAATGGTTATGTTTACAGTCTACAAGAAAACTTTGGCCTCATCATGCTGCATTCACAGGCATTACATGATCGTTAACCACTGATATTATTTTTATATATAATTGTGTCAGAACATACATTGGAAATTCAGGCTGTGTTTAATTGCTGCCTCCACCACTTAATCATAAAAGAGATGACTGGCACAGGTCACTCACTGACAGGCACACAAGTTGTTTCCATACTTCTGTCAAACAAGAACCTCAAAACATGTCTGAGCCTCAGCTAAAGCCCCACAGAAAAGAGAGAAGATAAAACCTGAAACTGGATGTTTCCCAGAAGGGACACTAGATGTTTGAACACCTTTTATATTCCACTTCCATTACTCAGGTACTTTTCTATGCATAGGAAACCTCAACTTTGGAACACAATGGTCATCTGCATCCCCCATCTGACTGCTTCAACCTGGGAAAACAGCTGAACACCTCTGAGTGTATTCCAAGCACATCCAGTAATGGTCATGTCCAAACATGGGAAAAGGGAAGACAGGAAATAAATAGTATTACTAGTAATGATTGTTGTAACATAAACAGACACTGCTCCTCAGAAGATAATGACTACATCAAAACAGGCATGGTTTTGAACTCACTTTCAGGTTTCAATCACATTAAAATATAAGTGCACACCTTAAAATTGACAGAGCACTCTACTGATCCAGGCAGGTAATGGAATACATTTATACTGCTCTCAGGGCTGACTCACACAAACAAATCCCCTCTCAGGACAGTTGATCCCTTCCTGACAGCAGGTGAAGAGCAAGGATTGCTCTTGAATAACTGAGCAACACCTCATGGAGCACAGGTCAATTATTGCAGCTCAGGCTCTCTGGGAACAAGAGGCTTCACGTGTGAAGGAAAGGTGAAAGACTGAAATTCAAGAGTGTGTGATTGCACTGATTCACATTATGTTTCTATCTGGCATATCAGTTAACAAGTAAATTCAAAACAATACACTTCAGTTTGGACAATTTTCTTTTTAAACACAGAAGATAGCATGAGTTGAAATGGCTTCACATTTCCTCTAAATATTTTTATTTTGCAAAAGTGTAAACATATTCAAGATTTTCCTGCAATTTATTTCAGGATATTTTCAAATAAGAACCATAATGTTGTTTTTTTTTTAATCTAAAACTCAATTTTCACAAAGGAAATAGAAATAATGTTACATGTTTAACTTCCATCCAAATCATTTAGCCCTTTCTGACCTGGCAGGGAGCAGTAAGTTGATCCCACTGAATTCTGATTACAATTCTGAGAGCATAGAGGAAGAGCCCTCTGCTTACTTGCCTTAAGAGGATAACCAAAGAGAGAAAAAAAAAAAAAAAAAGAGATACAAGTAATGGCTTCCTTTAGCAGCCTCTATTTAATTGCAACTTCTTTCAATGAGGGTGTTGATCTAATCAAAGCTACAGAGCAGGTGAGATCAAAACCAGATCTGCATGGCTAATCTAAACAATGAGGTGGTCATTGCACAATGGATTCACAGACATTCAATTTAATTATGAAAGAACACTGACATCTTTTTCATGCCTTTTATAACCATGCCACACAGCACACTGACTGAAGGAAGCATTCACAAAAAATAAGCACAATCATAAAGTGTTCCTTCTGATTTCACTCATCTCAACATTCATGCTGGAAACTGAGTTCAAGAAGACATGTCCTACAAACAGCAACAGGAGTGCAGCACGTGACCTCTCCATCCAAGCATAACAAACGGATGGAGTTTTCAATTTCAGCTTTCAAAACTCATCACCACTTCATGCAAGATGCAGAGCAGAAATATTTCTGAATAACAAGCAATTTTTTCCTTGTCAATAATTGCAAGCTATTTGGAGGGATCCATTAATAGGAAAAGTGAAAGTCATCATATATAGAAGCCAGCAGTCTGTCTACTCAGTACTCACAGCCATGAAGAAACTCTTATGCTGTATAATGATCTGAGTGGGCTGAAAAAACAGCATACAGAGAAATGCTTATACAAAAGCAGCTGAAAAGATCCAAATATTTTCAGAGACACCTCTACTTGCAGCTGTAAATTGTGTAACACCATCATGAGAGGGCAGTAAACACATAAGATAGGTGTCGGAGCAACAAACTCCTCCTAATACAAGGTATCAGGTTCTTAAGACCTTAACATGTGGAAAAAATAAGACTAAAAAATTCCACAGAACTTTGTAGGAATTATAACTAAGTATTATGGGAAAAGTAATAAAGTTTTCCGTCTTTTTTCCAGGGTGTGAAATGAAGTCCCCAAGCAAGTCTAAAAGGCAAACCTTGTGTTAGGAATTGATGTCCTGAGCACTGTACTCTGGAGGGTTTTGTCACCATATGAGAAGAGGAACAAATGAACCACAAGAATATCTGAAGAAGGCTTGAGGGTTCAAGGAGAACAGAGGAGTTGGAAGAAAGGTTTACCTATGTGATACGGTCCACAGCCCAACACCATCACTTCACAGTCATCAAATTTTACATCATGTTCCTGAGAAGGGAGAGCAAAAAGGCATTAGGATATGTGCTCCACAGCACCTTAACTCTGTGCTTTTCAGAATAAACAGTTTCTGGTGCTCAGCTCATATCCAGCAGTCTGATCCTTTAGGGCTCAAGCCTGATCTCATTTACTGCAGTGTAAATCAAGTGCAACTCTCCTGGAATTAGTGGTGCTGCACCCAAACCAAAGAAGACACAGCACCTCTGATTTGGCTGCTGGAGCAGCCATAAGGAGCTGTGAACATTCACACAAAAATGAATGCTGGGATGAGATTAGTGGAACATGATTTGGAGCATTCCCAGCACCTACCTGTGCACGTACAGGTGATACATGACAGGATCTTAACGACACAGGGGCATTAACACCAAATACAGCGGGATTTGAGCAAGAGGAATTTCCAGGCCTTCTGTAAGGGGATTATATGTAACACCATCCAAAGTAATTGCTACAGAGACTGAGGCATTTGCAAGATCTCCAGAAATAATGTGGCATGGAGAGATCAAACCAGACAGCAGTGAGACTTGTTTCTCCAGGTGCCTACCTGCCCATTGTATGTGATGTAGAGGTAATTAGTCACTGCTGGGTATTCTGCTGCCAGTGTGTCAATCTGTACAGGGAAGAAGACAAGGGATTGTGACTTGGCTAGTGCATGATCCTTCCTACGTGCAGGTGTTTGGTGGTTTTTTTTTCCCCTCTTTCACTTTTCTGCTCCTATTTCTGTCCTATTGTTTTCCTCTCATAAGAAGGTGATCTGAACTGTTGTGTGCAGCATATGCCTGACCTTCCCCCCAGACCCTGCAGTTCAGTCAACATGACACTCTACCATCTCTTTCTAAGCTGTAGTTTCAGCTCTGCACCTCTTCAGTGAAACACCTACACAGCCCAGGAACTTTCCCTCCTCGCCAAGGCCCTCGTTCTCTACTTTGTTTGGCAGCATTAGTTACACAGATCTCCATTTCTTCAGGTCTCTTGCCCCCTTTAGTAGGGCCATCTGGAATCTTCGCACCCCACTCTTGATTCCATCTTGCTCCCACACTGAACACAAACATGCACACAGTATCACTTCGAGGTGGTGCTGAGTAGCAGCACGGTTACTACATATTTATGTTGCAGTATAACTTGTGCTTGGATGATTAAATGGCACACAAAGCAAGAGTGATTTTCAACCACCCCTTATATGTCATTTTCAACGATTTCTAACATGGTCAGTCGCCAGGGAACCCAGAACAATTTTCCTACTAGGCTGTTCACAAACCATTTGTGTCAGCTACTCACTGCATGTTATACATCGTGAGTAGTCCATCCAGGACACCAGCAAGTGCTGAAGTTCCCTGAATGAACAACTGAAAAGTTTCTACACAGAATACTGAACAGGGAACAATATTAAAGCAGTCTGGACACGAATTTTACACACTATACCATTTAAAAACCTGTCCAACCTTCAAGCAGTTTCAGGAATCCTCAGTGGCTGTCCAAGTTCTTGCAAATAATGGAGAATGTGACCTTATGTCATTAGCACCTCGTTAAGTGTCTGGTGCTCATTACCGTAGCCAACACTGTGACGTACTTCATGGAACAAGAAGAAACATGTGCTTTGAAGGCACACATGCAGGCACGAGCAGAATGACCTTATTAAGGGTACCTTGGCACACAAATCAATCCAGCACTGCAGTGCCAAATGCAGCTGAGAGAACTCAGTGCAAGACCAGGCACGTTTCTGTGGCCAGGTGAGCCACAGAAGAAAAACAGCAGCTGGGAAACAGAAGGAGATTTGGCAGCTGGAATTGGGCCTGAGGATACAGACAAGTTCTTTCAGAAACTTTCAGTAGTTTGGGTTGGGTTTTTTTCCCCGTTAAGGACAGAAAACCAGCTGGTGGCAGTTTAATACCAACATACCCTTAAATGCAGCAGCAGAACACCTAGTGACACTGCAACAAATACCAGATCAGCTCATTAGGGTCATGCTATCACAATGAATAGAAAATGAACCCATAAGAGTAGCAGACTTCAATTACAGCCTATAAAAAGTTACCACCAAAAGAGGAGACATAGTATGCTTTCCGTGGTCACACCATGGTGGGTCAACATTCTCAGCCTTTCCCTGAAGCCCCATGGCTGTGTTTCCCCCTCAGCCATGCAAAATAGAAACAAGAATATTTTGAGTCTCTTTGGGAATGTTCATGGCCTTACACTGATGCCTGCATTGCAGAAGGAACAGCCACATGAGTGAAGTGTGTTATCCTCTCACGTCAACATCAAAACTCCTGTGGGTGTTAACAGTGCCAGGGGTTTCTAAAGACACAGAGGTCTCCTGCTCCTTGCACTCTTGGAAGCCCCTCCAGGACCACACACGTACCTGTTTCACCCAAGGCACGACATTCTTCCCCAGTCTGAGCTGACGGCACTCGGCTTCAGTCAACCTCAGACACTTCCCGATTTGTTTGTCAGAGAACCCCATCTGTTTGGCTCTTCTCAGTGTCTCTTCTGGAACTGTTTCACTGTGATTAAATAAGAAAAAACAACTCTGCATGAGGCTTTACAGGAATACCTGTAAGACACCTTAGTGCTTGTGTCCTCTACACTGCATAGAGTTGCTACAGGATCATGCACGTGAAGGCAAGAAAAGGGAGAAGACTCATACATAAAAGAACTTTTTTGCACTGGGCACCCACCACAAACACCTATGAGGTAAAGTCTTTCTTTTCCTGCATTTTTGAGACAGGAATGAGTGACTCACGATGATGTCCATCATCCCCCAGGCAGCACTCTACATCAGGCTAGTACAAGTTCACCATACGCCCAACAATCATCTGGTCATTTACCATGCCAGCCTCCACAGAGGACCTGTAGCGATTCCTTTCTTGGATTCATTATCCCTACAACTACATGCTCAAACTTCAATTTAATATCTTCCTTACATTCTTCCTCCCAGTCTATATTTTAAAATATAGGCCTCTCAATACTTCCATACCTTGTTTTCCTGGTTTTGCTTTTCACGAGTCCTAGTTTTTATTGTTCATTTCAAACACATTGCTTTCCCCCTGCCACCTCTGCAGATCAACAGCTCCCCATCCATTCTGCTCTTGATTTTTTTCATCTTCTCCATCCCCTCTTTATTCTCTCCACTCTTTTCTCTCCTACTCTTTGTTCCACTTTGTTTTGACTCCACCAACAGCCCCTATAGTTTCTGCCTGCCTTCATTTCTAAGCTACCTTTTCCAAGCTTAGCTTTTGCAAAAACATAAAAAAGCCTATATATTTTTATCAGCACGGTCTGCTTTTCATCTTCATTGCCAAGAGCATCCTTGCCTGCCCAATAAATCAATATTTTATGAACAAGCAAGCTCTGAATCAGGAAAAAGGAAATTACTAACAAACAAGCAATTTTCCTAAATCAGAGCTTTGAATTATGTCCTTTGCTTGACAGTATTTTTAAATAGACAGTATTATTTTATTTGAGTGGCATAAGAGGGGTAAGACAGCTTTATTGGAATGTGTCAGGAAGCTGAAGCATGAAAGAGTGTCATTGAATTGTACTTCTGGCTTAGGCACAGAGAAGCTCTGCTGCTCTGGGTGAAGTCAGGCTAGTGTTAAACAGGTGAGAATCACACAAGTGCCAAAACAGCTATTCTGAGAGCAGAACTGGGGACCAGAAACTTTGGGACTCAAATCCCTGGGTAGGTGGGGTTTGCTCTAGGAATTCCCCAATGCCACCTCTCCTAGCCCTTTAATATGAGAACAGAGCAGTCTACCTGTCAGCAGTAGCAGAGCAGAAAGATAGTGAGGATTTGCAGTCGTTTTAACTTCTACCCTCCACACTGTCTCCCAAAATGCCCACTGTAACTTCCATCCTCCACACTGTGTCCCAGCCTGGCACCACAACCAGCTTGTGCTGCCCTCAGACAGCTCCAGGCAGGAGTACCACCACACCCTGGATCTCCTCCAGAACCCTTAACCATATCACCCCTCTTACTCCAGCAAATCCTCCTCTTTGTTAGAGTCAGAAGGAAAGTTGGGGAAGGGAAATGTTCAGGGCTGGGTTGGACAGGGCTATGAGCATCCTGGTCTAATGGAAAGTGTCCCTGCCACAGCAGGGGGTTGGAACTAGATGATCTTTAAGGTACCTTCCAACCCAAAGCATTCTAGTACAATCCTTCCTAAACCAGCAGGTTGAGCTTCCCAGGTTTTGGATGTCCCAAAGTAAGACCTACTTTGTGGCACTACAGTACATTAAAGACTGTGGTTCCCATGCACTGACACTACCACCACAAATTCCTCTGCCTCTCCTCAGCCCTTTCTGCTTTCTGATCTCAGAGGCAGGACTTGTTACATAAACCATGAACACCAGAAATGAATGCATGGGTGGGTCTTTACAGGAGCAAACAAAGCAAAATCCACCAATTTTCTGGCAAAGCTGATGCTAGCCATCACTGGCTGTGAAGGACACAACCACATCAGATTTCTCTCCTAGGCTCAGCATTCCCTAAGTAGAAGTGAGCAGACCTGATGACCCTAAGGAAATGAGCCTGTTTCAGTGGTGTTTCCTCCCTTGCCCTCCCTCCCTTCTGCCTCAGGAACACACATAGCTGCCTGTCATTTGATTAGTGACAGACACAGAAAATTGCCTTCATTTGCAGCTTGTTTCCACTCCATTTTTTGTATCTCAATATAGCAATATCATTCAATGTCACCCCCCCCAGCAGGATGGCAAAAAAAAGTAGTGATTATTTCGCAACATGATTCATTTGCCTTGGGCTAGCATCTTTAATTAGGTTAGGACACTTCCTAATCCATGCAGACAGGTAGGTGTTTTTGTACAGGACAACCAGCACGCAAAAGAAAAGCCGAGTCCCAAAGAGGGAAATGGAACTGTGCATTTATTTCCATGCATTTTTTTCCCTCTGCTACTCCCAGTGCATGATAGGAGCCAGCAGAATCACTCCATCATGTTCAAAGGGAATTGGATCAGAGAATTGCAAATCCTTAACACTGGTATGGATATCACGCTGCCTCTCTGCATGTATTGGACATACTCGTCCATAACAGAATAATTTCTATTTACTAATAAAGGCAACTTTTAGCATTTATATCTCAGCTTTCATGGAAATAACATAAAGAAACATGCAAACAGTATGGCAGTGTGATGCTCATCTTGCAGATAGCAAGCAAAGGTTCAGGAGTGTCCATTTTTAAGATCTAGCATTCCCACTGCCTTTGCTCAAGGAAAGACCTTGGGACTTGCTGGAGACACTAAAGCCAGCAAGAGGCAAAAACAGGCTGATGTCTTCGAATGTTTGAGTGCATATAACCCTTCAAGGTCACCAGAAATCCAGAGCCAAAAAGAGAAGACAACAATTGTCATTTCTGGCTATTCCCATGAACCAGTCCTATGTCACTGCTTCCCACCTGCCCTTGGGATAACATTTACCTTCCCAACACAGAGCATAAAGTCTTCCAAAGATTAAACTCCCTCACTGATTTAGGAGCAATCTGAAACAAGGGAAGATTAAGTGGCCATGATTTCAGATGTCTATAATGCTTCTTTTTCTGAACATTTGCCTTTCAAAATGAAAGTCAGGAGTTTCAGAGCCTCAAAACCAGATGATTAGATTTTAGCACACTGCCATAATCATTCTGGCTGTTCACTTCCTCAGGAAGCTGAAGTCCCTTGCACATTTTGCAGTTTATAAACAATACAAGCCTTTCCCCAAACTTGCCTGTGACTCCATTTCAGCTTCCAGTGTTGATTTGTTGTTGCTTTTAGTTTAAAATTCTACCCTGTCATCTTTGGAACTCCATCCAGTCACTTCTTCAACAATAAACAATAAAAGGAAGTGGAATAAATTCCCCCTAATTAGGAAATTTTCACCTGCCACAGAGGACCTGGGGAAATCTATTAACTGACTGTAGGAATGCTGGCAGCATTGCAATTATCAGGAGAGCCTGTTCTCTTCAGCACAGCCCTCTCTTCCACTTGACCAGCTTTCATCTGATCCACCAGTTCAGGAGTAATACTAAATAAATGTGCCAGCAGTTTATTTGGGAAGAAACCCTTTTTCTTGTCTCTCAAATCAGGCTCTGCTTCATTTTCTGTCTGTTGCCGAGTTTATGCCCATCCACAAATTATTCAGGCTGATGTGAATGGGTCTTGATCAAAAGGACCAGGAATACTTTGTGAGCAGAGACCAAAGCCTGAGCTGGGGGCATTTGGGGCACAGTTCCTGTGCCAGTTAACAGCTGCCCTGTAAGCCCACACATTCACCTTGTAGGTCGCCTCTGCTTCATCTCAGCAGCTACACAGGAGGCTTGGATATGCACAGAGATGCTGCAAAGATGAGCAAGCTCCAGCTTAGGCCACCTCTCTTGAACTCAGCTACTCTGCAGTCTGTAGGGATTTAAACCCAGACGAAAATTTAAACTCAGTTTCACTTTGGCAAGCAAAGTGGGCCAAAAGCAAGAAGTACTGAAAGCAAAATGCCTTATGCCCAATGCTGAGAAAGCTCTTCATTTCTCAGTAGTCATAGGCCTGGAGGGTTTCAAAAGCCTGCTAGATTTCAGTCTGAATTATGTACAGAGACATATTATTTTTCCTTTCCTTATTGTCCTGCTCTGCTGCAAGGTTCCTAGTGCTTCCTTGATTAGTCCTGATATTTTACACAATTTTGAACATGCTACAATTAAAATAATGAGATCAGTGTAAAAATTCTCTCCCCGCTTCTCTTCTCAAGGAGACAGATTGATCCCAGTTTTCCCCTCCTGAGAAAGTCAAGAGATGACTGATAAAGAGCTGTCAAAGGAGCTTTCAGGGAAGCAGGAGCAGTAAACCAACAAATCTCACTCACTGAACAACTGCCACTCCAGGATCTGAACCTTTAACATTCTGCTCCCCTGGCTAATAAATCCCATTCTGGACATCTTGATTTAAGTAACATGAACCTCACACTGTGCCCTAAGACCTGAATGACTCACTCAGAGGATTAAGTGATGCACTGAAGCAACAGCTCACACCAAAACATAGTCAAGGAATGGGTCACAGGTGCTTATTCAAAGCCCATTTTCTACCCCTGGTAAAAGAGAGCTTTTAGGTCTTTGCTGGGAGGCCTCGGTACAGACTTCCCTGCTTCTGCTATTGTACATACTGGTTACAGAGATTCCCCAATGGCTTTTTCTGGCAATGCTTGTATATCCTCTGTATCAAGGAAAATATGCATACCATGTTTTCACAAATGTACAGATGCTTTGAAGGAAAATACCACAGTGAAATTATTACCAATGGCTCTGAAAGAAAGCATCTTGAGTCAGATCCATACAAAGTACAACCAACAGTGCTTGTATTACATTCTCCTCATGTACTGCATTCCTGACATGTTTCTAGTCTTCCCTGCCCCACAGTTCACCAAGAAGACAAAAGTAATCTTTCCAGTTAGCTAGAAACAAGCACTACAAACATGTCAGTGACAGCTCCTCATACAGCACAGCCTCATTTGGCATCACTTGGACCTGCTCTGCTTGATGCCCACACAAGACCTGCCTGACAGCTCTGACTTGTCCCAAAAGCACACAGGTCAGCAAAAACACTGCTGAGAAGAGCAGGGATGCAGCAACCTCTGTGGAAGAGCACAGCCTACTGATGGCCTGTAGCACCCAGCTACAAATGCTGGGCTGAAGTGGCTCTTCACCTTTCCACTTTTGTCTGCTTTCCCCTCCATTAACCTGTGTCTCTTTAAGAACAACCAGAGCAATACTCAGGCCTGCATTTACTCCTCTCAAGCAAGCCACAGGCCAGGAGGTGTTTGCACTCAACACCCACAGAGCAAGGACATAGTCTCCTCAAAAACAGAGCTCCAAATATAAAATTATCAAAACATGACTGGTGCCATCATTTCTCATTGTTAGTAGGCTTGGCTACTTCGGTATCCACCAAAAGGATGATCTGCTGTTTTTATTAAGGTTATTTTGAAGAGCTGAGATTTAAGGTGACAGAGTGCAATTCGCTGCACTGCCAGACTGTCTTTGAGATTTTGGGCAAGCTCACCATCTCTGGGCTTAGCTCCTCAAAACGGGGGTTTATCATGCTCCTCTTTCTTACTTGAATTTTACTTCACAGCCTTTTATCAATATTGAAATTTGATAGTCAACCAGACTTTTATCCCCACTTAAGCCTAAGTGATGATTTCACCATAGCTGCCTATCCTTTTATCTCTATTTTTATGGTGTTTGTCGTACATTCTCCTTGCATACAGTCATAATTCTCAGAGACCACAAAATCAGGAACAGATGAAAATAACCATGGCCACCTTCACCACAAATGGTCAAAGAACATTTGCAAAGATGCAAATTCTAAGAGAGGCTTTCCCGTGCACCCGGGCCACCAGTATCTTGAGTCAAGTATGTCCCAGATGTTACTGAGTTTCAACTGTGCTCCTGGGCATGATTACACTGCTGGACCCTGTTTCAAATCTGACTCACTCTGGACTGGGTCCATGAACTCTGGCCCTAAAGTCTCATCTCACTCCTCACTGTCTCAGACATGGTCTGTCCAAATTTCCATCTCCTTCATGAGCTGTCAGTGTGATGAACAGCTGTGGGATCACTGCAGGGCCCTTCCCCGCATTTTTGCTCACGGGACTGGTAAGGCCAAACCTAGGGAAAGAATTTCCTGATAACAGCACATCCTATTGCACTACTGCTGCTCCCTACACCGCCACTGATTCATGGACTGGCTGCACAGGATGGTGCTTGCTCCTTCCATGTGTGTATGTACACATGGTTTTATTTGTGTGTGTGCATGTGTGTGGTGGGGCAGGCTGTAGTTAAGATTACATCTAGATATAAGGGTAACTGGTCAAACAATGTAGGTTTCCACTTATAATGAAAAATACGTAAGTCACAGGAGAAACAGCAGAGGCACATCTTTGACATGTCTGTGATATTGATATTCTCACAAGCACTCGCCAGATGGTTTTCTTTTCCCATTCCAACACAGGCCAATTGATTTCTTGCAGCCCCATCACATGACCTGAAACAACTCCTTCTCCATCCTAGTGGGCCCAGAGGCAGTCATATGGAAACACTGCTGCAACGTGTCAAAGCTACAGTCTCACCAGCACCAAGACTGAATGGGGCAGAGTGTCCTCCCCAGTCCCTACTGCCTCTGCAAATGGCTGGCCTTGCCTCTACACCACAGAGAATGCACACTTATCAACCAGAAAGTGTCCCCCCCTTTATGTTATCCCAGATAATCTTTCTCACATCTAAACAGATTCCTTGCATACATCAGTGAGGCCTTTTGCTCCCCTCTGAATCGCTGCACAGGGTGAGGGTGCAAGGCAGCACGTGGTGTGTGAAAGCTCCTCGCTGAACTGTTCACAAAGGCTTCCATCTGCCTCTGATCCCTCTTCTTCAACTGTCTGTCATGCCCACTTGTCCTAGCTCTAAATTTCCCCTTGGCAGAGACCATCTCCTTATTATCAGTCTCTGCAACTGCTCTGCAAGGCCCAAATCAAGACTCTTGGCAGAAATATTACTACAAATGCATCCAAAACTTCACTGCAAAAGTATCCCCAACCTCATCCAGAGACAAAAAAAGAAGGGACAGATTTGTCAGAACAGCCTGTAACCAGCAACAGTGCCCAGGAACAGGACTATTTCTGGTTCTGGTAACTATATCTCAACAACAGAAAGATTCAAAGCAATGAGGGTGTCACAGTTCATTCTTTTCAACTGGAAATTATCCTGTAGCACAGGTAAAACTCGTGCCAGGCATTCTGGGAACTGGAAACAGCTGGCTGCAGGAAGAGCACATGTGTGCCAAGCCTCATTTGCATCACTCAGCTTTCCCTTGCCTGTTGCAGAGATATGTTTCCTGATGTGGCTCACTGGACCAGTCTCTCAGTTAAGGTCACACGTGTTTTTCCCTGGCTCTTTGCCTTTGTGCCAATGTGCCTTCACTGTAATGCAGCCACACAGTCCATCCACTCCCTCCAGTGCAGGCTGGGAGGTAAGAGTTTCCTTGGAAAGGTGTGAGTAATGGTAGTGGATGATCTGCCTGGTGAGTGAATGAGAGGTAATTTATATGTTCAGCTTGCAAAAGAGAAGGCTTTGGGGTGACCTAATTGCAGCCTTCCAGTACCTGAAGGGAGCCTACAAGAAAGATGGAAAGGAACTATTTACAAGGGCATGTAGTGATGGGACAAGGGGAAATGGCTTCAAATTGACAAACAGCACGTTTAGATGAGATATTAGGAAAATATTCTTACTGTGAGGTGTGTGAGGCACTGGAACAGGTTGCCTAGAGAGGCTGCAGCCTCCCCATCCCTGAAGGTGTTCAGGGCCAGCTTAGATGGAGCTCTGAGCAACCTGGCCTACTGGCTGGTGTCTCTGCCCATGGCAGAGGATTGGAACTATTTCATCTTTAAGGTCCCTTCAAACCCAAGCCATTCAATGATTCTATTGATACCACCGGCAATCTGAGTTGAATTGCATGAATCCACCTCCAAGGGACACAACACAGGTTGTGTCTGATACAAATTCAAGGTTGGATACTGCCTAAGGACTCTCTTTAGCAGCCTGCCTGTTCAGACTGCTACCCAGGTACCAGCTGAGGATGGGGCCAGCCTCTGGGGTCCCGAGTGCCTCATCCCAGAGCACGCCACTCCAACAGTGAGGAATTTAAACTGATTCTTGATATGTTGTTTTGCTTCCTCAGGAGCTGCATGTATATATTACAGGGGGCCACAGACAAATGCAATGCAACACAGATGTTAAAGGGCAAAAACCTGTGCAGTCAAACAAAAGATTTCTGCAAAAAAAATCAAGCTACTCCTTCTCTTCAGCATCTCCCTCCACATTTATTTTTGTTTAGCTCCAGATCCAGCTTGTTCCAGGGGGCAAGGGAGAGCAAGGGCTGCTGAATTAAAGCCGTGCAGCTGGTCAAAATGCAGATGATGGCAGGTGAACTAATGCACTTGCTGTGGTGCGCTCCCAGTGCCATCGTGTGGTGAGACGTGAGTACAATGGGTACCAGAGGCAGAGAAGCCAGCAACACACAGCCAGTAACTCAGCAAGAAGGCTCTTCCAGCCTTGTAAACCATGAAGGGAAAGCTCAAGTCAGCAAGAAGCTGAACTGAAATACAGCGCAGTGCTTTAATTTACTGCTATCTTTCCTGTTTGCTTTTATGCGGTCATTTTTCTTGAAGAAAGAAGATTTATATTTAAATACATCCGGAACCACAGATGTTTGAAAGTGCGGTACAAAAGCAACGTGTACTATATGATCACAGCAAGGCAGAAAAGCTTAAAAATCAATAGGCCAGACTGGAAATAAAATGCAGGGTTATGTGGCCCCCCGGGTGCAATAAGTCAGGACAAGTCCTGTGGTGAGTTTGAAGGCTAACTCTGTCCTAGGCACAGGAGTGCAGCACACTGTTGCTCCTTGCAGGCCATCCACATTCCCAGCCTTAGCCTCAGAGATACAGTGACTATTTTCCAAAATAAACTGGAACTTCCAGAAGCCTGAGAACAGTCAAGATGCCCAAGTACATAACAGACCTATTTTACCAAAAAGAGTGTGTTCAGAAATTTCTGCTGATTGTGTGAGGCAGTAAAGTGGGTTTTAAGACACCGCTGCTTACTCCAAGCACTGGATTGACTGCATCTGTGCTTACCACAGGTTTTCCAGCAGGATTCCCTGAAGGAAGAAGAAGGATTCCCTTGTGTTCTAGGACAAGGCTGTTGGCTTTTTTTACCTGTTCACTTCCTTCAGGATCTTCTCCATGTTCACAATGCTGTGCATCTTATACAGGAACCACTTGTCAATGGCCGTGAGTTTGTGAATGACATCCATGGGGACTTTGTTATCCAAGGCCTGCCAAAAACAGGACAGCACCAAAAGCCCCCTTAGCACATGCTGCACAAATACAGATTACACCTGTAAATAGGTAGCAGCAACTATATAGCATAAAGAACAAAAGGTTCAGTAGATTAAGATGTACAAATCAAAAGGTTCATCTCCCCCACGACCCCATCTCCTGCAGCAACAAACTGCTCCTCAAGCAGTGGAGGGAGGCACCACCCACTTATGTTTAAGTGAGAGAGAGGTAATTTGGTTTTTACAGAGCCAGTACAAGACAAACCGATGGCAATAAGGCTGGGTGGCCACTGAGTATGTGCCTTAGTCAGCTACAGGGAGGCACATTCAGACTGCAGCACCGACCTCTCATCTGCACCTTTTACCATTCAAGTTGCCTTAAATCCCACCACCAACCTCCTCCCATCTGGAAACGTTAACCAGGAATGTCCAGATTCCTCAGCTGTGAAGGAACCCTTTGCTTCAGAAAATAAATCTTGATCTACCCCTGACATACAAGGCTGAATCAAAGCATGTGACCACTGAAGCAAGGCAAAGTCTGGACCCGGGTGGTGCTTCCCAGCTACAGCATAACTGTAGCTTGTCTCACTCTACCTCAAGTTAATGTCAAGATCATTCAAATTTCCCTGCATTATCGTCCTGGGGTTATTGATGGGGTTTTTTTAAACCAATCATTTGCAGCCATGGGGTAAAAAGGAACCCAACAGAGGTATTATTTATGAGACAATGAATTACAAAACACCATAATATTTACTAAAAAAAACCAAACAAAACAAAATACCACAGAGGAATATGCTGGAGAGCCCCTTAGTATAATATATCTTCTATCAATGCAATTTCTTGGGTCTCACCAGTGGTGTACAGTTACAACTCTCCTGATAAAACAACTACAATCAACCATAATGATAATGCCGGCACGATAGCTTTGCTGAGCTGAAGTAACCAGGCTCATTAATTGTTACCACACTTAATTGTTTTCTTGCAGGGCAGCATCACTGGAACAAAGACAACCATTGCTCTTTCCAATGCCTGCAACGAGAAGCCTGAGGCCCTCTCAGCAATCCCAGAGCACCAGCAATAGCAAAGCTGGGCTTCTCACTCATTCCTGGGTACAATACTAGTGTGAGGCAACTGGTAAAGGCTCCTTCCCCTCCTGATTACCTCGTGCTTGGAGGGTGAGGTCACACTGCCACATCAGCGTGACGTGAACAGGTCTTTTTTCTGTCTGTCTGTTTTCACAAAACACATGCAGACATCTTGAGGACCTCCAAACTTCAGGCAGTGGTCCCTGAGCCACACATACACACACAGGTATGACCACATACTTAGTTTGCTTAGGGCACTTTATTTAAAAGTCCTAGGGATCGCCAAAGGTAACTGGAAAAAAAAATCCTTCCTTCCACTTGTTAATCAGAGGAGGGAGAGAGAAAATATTGACCCCTGCGGCATGAATCTGGAGACTGGAAAGGAAGAATGAATTTGCAGACATTTCTTGATCCCAAATCAGCACACTACAGGGGCAAATCAAGTTTCCAGGCAGAAAATCCGTGTAGGATTTGATCAGAGCCCTGGACAGCACTCTGATGGCTTTATTGTATTCAAATCTACAAGAAGGAGTACAGCTTAAATGTACCATGGAAGCACGAGACCAATTCTACACAATCTTAAGAGGTGCAGGAGAGACCTGACACAACCTGAGCATCCCTGCTCAGCAGGCTGTTCCATCCTTGCAGCCCTTGGCCACTCCAGCCAAGGAGCAAACCTCATCCATGTCAGCCTCTCTCAAGGTGCCTTCTTTTACATGACAACAGGGAGCCCCACCACAACAGCAACAGCTCTGAATGGCAGCTGAACTCCCCTCCCTTGCATCTGAAGAGTTACTGTTGTCATCATCCAACAGACAAAGGAGAGATAATAAGTGAAAAGCCTTGGAGAGCCGACTACTGGGGTTTGGGAGGGAGGAGAAGATATACACAACAAGGGCTCCATCCTTTTCCAAATAAAGCTGATGGCTAATGGAGAATAACTGTTGGCTTTTAAAAGTCAGCAAGCTGGAAAGGAATTTTTGGGCAAGCAGCCCCAGCAGCCAGAAGCATCTCTTGCTCGTACAGCTTTCCTCAGTTACTAATGGGGATGAATTAGTGCACTGGGGTGGGCAGAGGCAGCTCTTTAGAGAGAGGGATTAAGACTTTGATCTTGGCTTTTGACAACAGCTCCCAGTGAAAATGTCAGCAGCTGGGAACACCCTGTGTTCAGTAGGACCCAAACTCCCCTTCATCTCCCCCCATCTCCCGTGTTCACATGGGGCTAAGCCACTCAGAGAGACAAGCAGCATGATTTTTCTCTCAGTCTCAAGAAAAAGCTATAATAAAGACCAAACACAGCTGCTGAAAATCAGGAGTCAATAGCTGGACAAGCCACACATTCAGAGAACATCTTGTGCTTTTTGTTCAGGCCATTTATAAGAGGAACAGCTACGTGAAAACCCAGCAAACGCTGCACAGCCTCAGCCGGTCACCCTCACGGGGAGAAGTAACGAGATGTATCTACACATGAGCACAAAGACCTAACACAATCCACCACACATACTCAGGGGCAGAAAAAAAGAGTAATTTGCTGGGAAAGTTTGCTATCTTAAAAAGCACAAACCAAAAGACAGCTGAGCTCTTCTTTCCGTAGAGGGTATGGACAGATGGACAAGTTAGCTGCAGCAAAACCAAATGTGTGGTCACACCTACCTTCTAATGTGACTAATCCCACATTTACCATCTGATATATACAGGCAAACACTGAGGAGACAAGGGAAGAAATAATTTCACACCCTAGGTTCCCTTACAATAGCACTCCCCATTACCCAGACACCTTGAGGGCTGAAGTGATTTGACCTGTGTGACGGGAGAGAGGTTATAAGAACGCTACGGGAAGTTACGCCTGTTTCAAAGAACAGAGGATTTATTGTCTGTGAAATTAAACATAGAGTTGTGTAGTTTTTTAGTTTCAAGCCCATACCAGTGCAACCATTGCAAATAGACAGTGCTCTCCCAGACTGCAGCTTGCTATTCTTTATTGTCCTTTGTTTCAGTTCTCAGAAAGATCTTCATTTATTCCTTTGAAATCTGCAAAATTGGCCAGTTTTGACTGGCATTTAAACTAGTCTAAACCAGGGTTGAACATTAGCCAATGCTTATCCAATGAATATAATATTAGAGGAAAGGAAAGTGATCCAGATCTCCATCAGTGCTCAGTTACAAACTGAAGTATCAGGAGACAGGAATGCACCTGAATGCAATGAGCATTGGCTAAGATCGTGCCACCAAAACACAAGCACATTACCCAAATATGGAAGATGAAGGAAGCATCAGCAAGGACACTATAAAGGGATAGAATGCCAGTGTGCTTGGTAGAGGGAAGCAAGGGGGTGAAGAAAACTCTGTGACCTCAGTTGACCCAATCTTGTAGCTATAATTCAAGGGACAAAGGTCAAGGCCTTTTTTTATCTTTTGTTACCTTGGCTATTGCATATATTCGAGTGCTGGATGGCTCAGAAAGCTCCTTCTGGAGATCTACAACGGCTGGCCAGTCTTTATTCATAGGCAGACGTGAAGTGAAGCCATCTACTGAGGGGTGGCACATTCTCAGGGCCTTTTGAAAGCTCTCTTCAAAAGTGCGTCCAATAGCCATGACCTGCAATGGAGAGCACTTCCACATTAGCCACGGTGAGCTGTGCCCTCAGCAACAGAGGAGTGCAAGTTGAAACCATGAAGACACACATATGGAAGGATGACAGACTTTGGACTCCTCCATAAGATAGTCCTGATGGTTTAAGACAGATGCAGTTGACTGAGCTTTGGGAGTCCCACTTCTAGGTCTGACTGTGCCCACATTATCAACGGGGAGTTCCAGAGAAAAGACTCCTTTCTGCTTCTGTCTCCCTGTCTGTGAAATACAGGAAGCCACTGCTCGTCCCTGTAAATTGCTTTGAAGCTCTTTGGTAGAGAGAGCCATTATCTAGCAGCATGGGTATAGTAATGTAGAATGATATTTCTGTTTAACAACCTGTTAGAGATAGAAACTTACTGTGGGAATTTTAAGGTTCAGGAGAAATCTGCTCCTCTTGCTTCAAATTACATTTAACAGTAACTCTACGCTGTGTGGGTTCTCTTAAAGGATTACTCCTCCTTGGCATAGCTGCACTGGGGTTTCCCTCCTTCAGTCTTGGCATCATATCTAATAAGAAAACAAGCCTTTCTCTCTGGAAATCTGCAAGGTAACAGAACCCTTCCTCAAACGTCAACATTTTTATTTCCCAGTGCAGTGCAACCCTAACAGCATAAAAATCTTCTCAAACACAATGCTGAAAAATGTCAAAAGAAAAAATACAATCATCGTTTTCTCTTTTCTCACAGCTCCAGGCCCACTGCCCAGCAAAGCAGAGCTCAGGAAAAGCCAGGCCAGGCCATCCTGTTCAGTTTATAAAAGTGCAGTAGGTGCTGTGACCTGGCTTCAAGTCCAGGCACGGGGAGACAAGTGTGTCGACATATAGAGGCACAGTGGCAAGAAATTCTTTGCCTCAAAGAGGACTCCCCCTCCTGCTGACAGGTTCTGCAGACTAACCTTTCTGCTCAATACCTCCACCAACTGCAAACTGCATCCCTTAAGCTTCTCCATCCCTGCCTCGGTTCACCCTGCACTGTTACAACACTGACTCTTCCTAGACCTCCCTTCTGCCTTTACCCAGCATCCTGCCTGCAGAAGGACACAGGTTCAGGCAGTTCTGTGACAGATGAGCACTGGAAGGACTTGACACCTCCTCCTGCAAGTGTGTAAGGCCAGCAAGTGTTTACAGCTCATTGTGCACAAGGCAAATGTATTTGGGAACCCCAGCTCTACAAAACAGTCCCTAAACCCCCAGGCAGAGAGGCTTAATATCAGGAAGCATCAACTCACTGAAAACAACAAACAAACAAACAAACAAACAAACAAAACAAAACCCTCATTGCCATAAAAAGCCAAAACTGCTAATGAAAATCATATTCTAAATAATTCTTCCAGTTCTGATAAAGGCTTGTTGTCTCATGTCAACAATGATGTTAGGAAGGTCTTCTATGTCAATATAATTTAATAAAATAGCTACTTAAAAAGCACTAGGAAAGAAAGGCAACTGAAAAAAGACACAATTTATTATTTTGCTTTGGTAGCTGATAGGTAATTAACTAATTAAGTGGGTACTTTACCCATTTTGCTTCATTTCCCTCTTCTTAAAATTTTGTCTGAAAATACTGTAATTGTATAGACACCATAAATTCTGATGTAAGAGACTTAATCACTAAGAGAAGTCAAAACTTCAGAGCAAGATCACAGGTTCTGTTTGGATTTCAAGAGCAGAAGTAGGCTGAGATCTGGCATCTGGTTTTAACACAGAGGACAAATAATGGGAACAACTGAGAGCTGTGGCTCATGGGCATCCCTGAAAATCCAGACTACAACTCGTGAAGTTTTACTCTAATTAACCACCACTACAGAACCTCAAATTAAAAAATTACTCTGAGAGTCCTGGAGCAAGTGTTAAGAATGAAGTCAACCTCAGGTAATCCACAGTGATCTCTTCCCTTAGGAGTCAAACCACTTATGAATCCACACTGTGATAACCAAGATTACACAGTCTAACTCATTTCAATTAATTATAATACCAGATAAAAATTATTCAAGCTGAATAAAAACCCTCAAATTCCTTAGGTCCTTGAAGATAGATATTCTGAGAGTTTCCAAGAAAGAGAAATCTGGCTTTTCCAAATGGTGGAATGAAAGGGAAGGGGAGAGTCTTGCACTCACCTCTCCCACACTCTTCATGGAGCTCCCAATGCGGCTGGACACGTGCTGGAAACGGTCCAAATCCCAGCGGGGGATTTTGGTGACAATGTAATCAAGGCTGGGCTCAAAGCAGGCAGAGGTTTTTCCTGTCACAACGTTCTTGATTTCTGGCAAGGGAATCCCCAGGGCAATTTTGGCAGCAATGAAGGCTAATGGATACCTGCCATATAGGAGAAGTAGAGAACAGTAGAGTAGGAAGTACTTTGCTTTTGCAAATCCCAGGAGTGGATCCAATTAAACCGATGGGAAGTGATTATCCCTCCTCAATACAATGGAAGGTTCCTGTGCTCATCCAGCCTCAGCACATTGCAGATTCACCTCCTGAGATCTGGGCCTTGCTTTTTTATCCACACAGCCCACACCCCCAATAAGCCCACACTAACAGACACCTTTTGCTGCAAGTCTGTCATCGAAAAAGGAAACAATCAAACACCCACTGCCCAACATCATGGGTTATCTCAGGCCTGCTATGGCTCTTCAACCACCACAAGAGTTGCTGGAACTGCAAATTGGAGATTAATTTGTGCCTCTCCGCAGTATCTGCAAAGTGCAATTAAGAAGCCAATTTTTAAACAGCCTGCTCTGACCATCCTTGTCTTGATTAGGTTATGATTAGCCAACAAAACAAAGACAGCCAGCAGTGCCATTTGCATCAATCTGACAGACAGCTCATCAGTAACTGTGTCCTCTGAGTTCCAGAGATGATTTGCAGCCAACAGTGTATGTGCTTTGTAAGGACAGCTATTAGGTTCCCCCCACACACTTCCTGGGAGTTTTTCCATTTGTAGTAAAAACAGGGTGGAATAGACCTGGAGAGCTCACTAACCCATCTCCCAGTAGGATTGGCTCTCCAAGGGTCAACCCTAGCCACTTTCAGTCTTCCTTTATGAAAATTTATCCTCCATGTTTTAACTGCATGGAGAGCAGATGCAGGAATTCTTCTTCCTTGTAGTTGTCACATATTTAAATAAGACATGAATTAAAAGCCTTATTGAAATTCCCTCTTTTTCTTCTGCTCCCCTCATTTTTATTTATTCATTTGTTTTTCTGTAGCATGTGGGGCTTTTAAAATAATCTTACCCTGTCGCCTTGGAGGCCAAAGCTGAACTTCTCGAGAGTCTGGCATTAACTTCAATAATGTAGTACTCCAGGGAAGTTGGATGCAGAGCAAACTGGATATTACACTCTCCCACAATACCCAAATGTCGGACAACTTTGATGGCACGATCCCTCAGCATCTGAAACTCCTCATTAGTGAGCGTCTGGCTTGGAGCCACCACAACAGAATCTCCTGTTTGTCAAAAAGGCAGAAGTGAAGGAAAATGAGAAGCAGAAAATCCTGGCCTCACAGGCCACTGTCTCTGCCAACCCACTGCTAGAAATGAGGTGGGTTTAGCTTAAAAATAAGTGTTTCACACCCTAGCTAGCTTTAGCCAAGACCACAAGGGTATTTCTAGAGCTCACTTCTTCAATCACAGAACTGTGTTAGTAACAGCAGGCAGAAGGGCACTGCATAAAAAGGGTTAATGAGCCATTTCTAGTGAGCCACCATGTGCCCAAGCCTACCTGTGTGCACTCCCATAGCATCAATGTTTTCCATACTGCAGACAGCAATACAGTTATCAGCAGCATCTCTCACAATTTCGTACTCTATCTCCTTCCAGCCAACGACTGACTTTTCCACCAGAATTTGGTTAGTCATTGCAAATGCCTGGGAACAGGTCAGGGAAAATAAACAGTAAGAAAAAAAAAAAGCCACCACCACCACCACAAGAAAAACCCACAAAAAAAAACACCAACAAAGCAAAACAAACAACAACAAAACAAACAAAAACTTCCCCCCCAAAAAAACCACCAAAACCCTTATTGGAACATATTCTATATTTAAGATTTTTGTGACTTATGTCCAGATACCCCAGACCAATCAGAAAATTGAAAGATGTAAAGCTCATACCATTGATAACTACCATTTTATATTTCTCTCGTTGTTTATTTTTAATTGCTTCAGCTTCATTTGAAAGGCACAGAAAACAGTTATGTGATAGGATGGAAGAAAAAAAGGTAGGGCAGGTGTGCTTGCCGTGGCATATAAATAACAAATAGGAATATAAAAACATTTAATGCTTCAATCATGCAACAGACACATCCTTTTATGTGGGCAGGCCCAAGGACTTCAGTAGGAGAACACTGCAGAAATGACAGAGTAATGGGGACTGAACACTACACCATTAATAGCACTAATAATGCAGCTTATCATTGGCACACTAACCAGAGACAAGGGTCGTGATTTATTCTTAAACTAATCTTGAAAGCACTCCTCAGCACGTGAGTCCAAAATGAAAAATACAGTTTGTTGGTAAATGAGCATAATCTAAGTGAATAAATGGCCTTAATATTAGAAGATAGAAAATATTAATCAATTTGCATTTAAAATCCTACAAAGTAATGGGCACACTATCAATCTACCCTGTAAAACAGTCCTCACTGCTCCTGTGTCTGTCTTTTCTCACTCAGTGAGTGGGCTCTGGAGACATGAACTAAAGGCCAGGTTACCTGAACTAGCTGTGCTCAGTTATCTGAACTCTGAACAATTCAGAACCCAGGGCCTGAAAAGCCAGTAATTCACTGAATTACTACAGATCACCTTCATAACGCAAAAAGAGCAGAGTTTCTGCTGGGTTGTGAAAACGAGCATCCAAATTTAAGTCAATTCAACTAAAGTCAAATTGGTTTTCACTGTAAATTTTGAAACACTGATACTGAACTGGGAGGTGCTGTTCACTCTCTGACGGACAGGAGGCCTTGCAGAGGGATCCAGATCAACTGGAGCACCGGGCTACGATTAATGGGATGACATTTAACATGTAGGAGTGCCAGATTTTGCACCTGGGATGAAGTATGCTCAGCACAAGTAGAAATTGGGAGAGGAGTGGCTGAGGAGCAGCCCTGCAGACAGGAATCTGGGGGCACTGGTAGGCAGCAGGCTCACCTTTTTAAAAATACCTCCAAGACGTGCAGATTAAAACCAGGTTTTCCTACTGAACAACCAAGGGGGCTTCTTACCGAAAAGTGTTTTTATGTCAAACTTTCAGACACCTGCACTCCCAGGGTATTTTGGGTGAATTTTTGCTTTTTCTAAACAAAGCCCATGCTTGAACCTGAGCAAGCAAAACGTTTCCAACTCCCTGTCAATCTGTACGATGGGGTTTTACTGCACCCACTGCCTCCTCCCACTGCCAGCCCTGATCCCCAAGCCCTGCCCAGCTGAGCCAGCCCCAGCAGTGTTTGTTCACCACTGAGCACTCGAGACCCAAAGCCTGTTTGCATAACACCAGGGCTGGGGGACACAGAAAAGTCATTTTCACATCAGCAGTATTTCTTTTGGGAAACACATGACAGATTAAGAGGTTCAGCAAACCAGGAAAAGGCAAACATCATAACTTTTGAGCCCCGTGGATAATTTCCCCAAATTCTGCATTTTTGCCAAGGAAGAAAGCTTTTGATTTGTTTTCCCCAGATATCTGTTTACTTTTCACAGAAATTTTTTAAACAACAATCCTGGACTTCCTACAGAAAAGGAGCCATCCTCATAGCCAGAGATGGCCACTAAATGTCAAATTACAAAGTGTCATCCTGTTAAATCTCTACATGAGATTTTAACCTAGTGAAAATACTATATTTAGATAGAAACACATTAGAGGCCTGAGGTTCCCAGCTCTCCTGTCCCTGAGACTACATTATCACTCAGCATTTCAAATGTTTCAACCTCCTTGACCTCATTCATGTGCCATTTACTCACGAAAGGAGGTGAATATAGGCCAGTGTGTTTCCTTTCAGACCAAAACTGCTGGAAAAACTCGCTCAGATGATGACTGTTTGTCATGAATTTAACAGGTCTGTCATTTAGCCATTTCCAAGTCAGTAGAAGGAATCAGGGCAACGTTTTACAGATAAGGTGAAAGGTAGGGTATGTACAATTCCAGTGCCTGTGACTATTAGAAGAGCACCTAAGAAAATCAGATGTTCAGTTCTGTTCCCAGAGCCTGCAATTCCAGACATACCTTTGTACCAAGGTCCAACAAACTTTCCTTATCGGGACATATGCCTGACCCCAAACCACCAAGGGCATAGGCAGAACGAATCATGACTGGGAAACAAATGTTTTCAGCTGCCTTCAGAGCCTCTTCAACCTTAAAGGAGAGGGGAATGCATTTCAGAGAGAGATAAAAATTCAGATGAATAAAGGCTTCAACTCTGCTTCCACAGTTACCTGGAAATGCCATCATTAAGACAATAAACTGTTCGAAGGTAAAATGAAAATAATAACAGTTGGCTTTGTAATGCTGCAGCAAACTGCACTCAGGGAGGTAACTTCTGTCTTTAGCTACGTGTGGACTTTGTTGCCAACCTTCCATGAACATTTTCACTTTCCTTACCAGGTCTGTCTCCAGAGACTTTAGCATGAAATAACCCCTCCAACAGACAGCCTGGTTTAAGACTCGTTTGGTTTTATCCAAACACAAACAGAGTTTCCATGAATTATTTTTTTATTTTCATACTCCCATCCTCAAGAAATATTTCAGTACTGCTGATTTTGAGGACCTAAACACCAAAGTCTAAACCCGTGACATCTTACTTTTGTGCTGCAGCACAGGAGTCACTTCAACCAAATTTACTTTTCTTGTCAATGAGTAAATTAGCTTAGGCTTTCCAAGTGCTTAATTGCATTTTCACTCATTTTAAATCAGTGACTCAGTATCAGTTCCTGAGGAGTGATGATGCAAGCACTCAGTATCCACAGTTGCATCCAGCTTTCACTCAACAAAACTAGAAATACTTTTATTAACTCAAATAGGTAACAGTAACAGTAATCACATCTTCAAAATTATCTGATTTACCGATTCCACTGCAAAGCTAGGAGCAATCTTTTCATTTAGCTCAGTCAGTTTATCACAAAAGAGCTTTCTATCCTCTGTAGCCATGATGGATTCAACTGATGTACCTAGAACCTTCACACCATACTGCTGCAGGACTCCTTGCTTGAAGAGTTCCACTCCTGCAGAGTAAACAAGGACACAGTTTTGAGGATTGATAGTAGATGAAGAATCATAAAGCTATTAGAATCACAGAATGGAAGGGACCTTAAAAATCATCTCATTTCAATCCCTTGCCATGGGCAGGGACTCCTTTCCCTAGACCAGGTTGCTCCAAGCCCTGTCCAGCCTGACCTTGAACACTTCCAGGGATGGGGCATCCACAACTTATCTGGGCAACCTCTGCTAGGGCCTCCCCACCCTCACAGTAAAGAATCCAGAAAGTTTGGAAAACTTAGACAGAAGAAAGTATTTAAAAGACATCTGACTAGCTGACAACTTGTCTGGCCTCATCAACAGCTAATTTTATTATTAGTTTTTCAGTATTAGATCTCAGATCCATAAAATGAAATTTTTTGTCCTCAAATCAGTGAGGGATATTAGCACAGGGTATTAGTACAGTTACTGCTTGGCCATCATCTGCAACACAGAGCAAAGCTGCAGAGATGAATACTGGTCCAAGAAGTTAAATGAAGGTAAATTTTCCTTTTGATCTGTGAATATCCCAAATCTAACTACCGTAACTAAGAATTAAGCTGAAAAACAGGAGATATTAATTATTTTTAAGTATCAAATCCAACAGTTAGATGTTATGTTCACAGCTCAGCAGTGACTCACTCTCCCCAGGTCTCTGCCTGTATCCCTCAGTAACCCAGGCAATGAGGCATGTGGGTCTTGCATGCCTGCACAAATAAACTCTGCTGAACATGTGGTGGGATCATAGAATCATTAAGGTGGGGAAAGCCCTCTAAGATCATCAAATCCAACCATTAACCCAGGACCCCCGTGTTCACCACTACACCATGTCCCCAGGTGCCACATCCACACGCCTTTTGAACACTTCCAGTCTGTTCCAGTGCCTGACCAGCCTTTCAGTGAAGAAATTTTTCCTAATATCCAGACTAAACCTCCCCTGGTGCAACTGGAAGCCATTTCCTCTGGTCTTGTTCTTTGTTACTTTACTTGTTCTGTGGCAAAAATTATGAGTCTGCCTGCAAGGAGTGGCAAGGCACCTGTATCCCACTCACCACAGTTGAGAGCAGTCTGGCCACCCATGCCCAGAATTATTCCATCAGGACGCTCAGCCTTGATGACCTCTGTGACAAACTGTGGAGTGATGGGGAGGAAGTAAACAGCATCAGCCTGCTTTAAGCCAGTCTCATTGGTCTGCACTGAAGCAATATTAGGATTCATGAGGACAATTTTCACGTTTTCTTCCTGAAAAATGAAAATTTGCATTAAAAGTAGGCATGAAGAAGCTAACAGCAGCAGCGAGAGATGGGGTTCAACAAGCAGTTTACCAACAGCAGAATTAAAAAAGTCTCTTTCCTTACGTCCCTTAGGAGATTTCTGGTCTCTTGTACGAGGCTGAACTAATGCCAATTCTTTACTTTTGTGCCTCTGCCTCTTTGTGAATCTTGAGGGGATAGACATTCCCACCAATTCAGAAATTTGGTCAAAATTGTTTACCACATCCAGGAGTTGCACAGAGGAGATAGGAACAAAATCCAACATAATCACATCTGTCTTCTCTTGGATGTCAGAAGTGCCAGAGCAAAAAATTTAATCAAAAGGCAGTCTTTTCTTGCCAAGCAGTAGGTCTTTGATCATGGGAAACCAGGTAGCTCTCAGAATTTTTTGTACCAACTACTAACAGTAACAAAAATACATTTTTTGCTTTGTCATTCTGTAAAGATGCTTTAATTTTCCTGGTGTTAGGACTTTAAAAATCTTGTCCCCTAACTTTTTTATTTGATATTTCACATATCAAAAGACAAGCTCTGCCTCTATATGCAAGACAAAGGTTAGTGAAAACTCTACACTGCTTTTTCTCTGTCACAGATAAGAAATTGAGATGGAGTGATAATGAAGAGTACCTGTTCCCTGCTATACCAGTGGGACTTTTGCCACTCTTTTGGCTACAGAAGTTCACTACAGTTTGCTCATTAATAGAAAAATCAGAGATCAACTCCTTGAAAGGCAATAAACTTCTACAAACAAATCCCTTGCCAACAATGTTAATTATAGATGCAAAATACATTTCAAGAGAAAGATTTGCTATACAGAAGTTGTGGAGGTTAAGAAACAGTGCAGACTCCCATTAAAAACAGGAATAGTGACAATATTTTTAAAAGAGTAGAAAGAAACAGGAATAAAGCTTGTAGATTAAATCAGCCATCCCTTCAGCAAATGCTATTGGAAGTGTTGCCAGGATCAGCATAGAAATTGCTGTCTTCCCCCAGAACACAGGAAGCATGAAAATGCCATGGGACTTCTCTGTGTTTGTTCAAAATCTGTGATTGATTGTCACACTGGTTTGGGGGAACAAAGAAATAGCTCACCTGGAGCACTGGGATTCTCACTCTGAGCTCAGTTCAGGTGCTGTATAACATTTTTTCTCCTTCCTTTGCTAAACTTAAAATACTGCCATAAAGACTGGCTGTAAATTTCTCTGACCTTTTTTTCCTGTGAGAAATTGGGTTTTTTTTCACTGAAGCATGCTTTCCTTGGAAACACGTGGAACAGGGCAGGGAAAGAAGGTATAAAATCCTTATGGAAAATATTTCAGATTTAGACAAATGATTCCAAACGGGGTAGTCTTCACAGCAGCGGTGGGTATGGGTGAGCTACATCAAACCTTTACTTAATAATTATTTCTTTTTGCTAGCTTTAATATAACTGCTTCAATAATTGCTTTGTTACAGTGCATTATACTACTTTATGCTATGTTATACTCTACTAGTAGATTTTTAGGGTTTATATTGTGGAGTAAATAATTCTGATTAAGATCTTTCGTCTGTTCACCTGTTTGTTCGTTTGTCATAATAAATAATTCATTTATAGAAATATATCTGTTTTGCCATCATTAAAACCTGCAGGACAAAGTGTTTTAATCATACCTCTACATTTCCTTTAAATTTAAACTGTTAACACAGTCCAAGGCTAAGAGAGGATTCAGTTGCATCTAAACCCTTCTCTGAGAAGGAGTTTAGAAAGAAAGGGAGTCCTTTCTGCACCTCAGGACTCAACAGCAGGGCTTGTAGCTGACCATGTCCCTCCTCTTCATCTCCATTTACTTTGAGAAGCCTGGAGTGACCAGGCACACATCACAAACTGCTCAAAGACTGCAATGGAAACCTCGAGAACATCTCTCTTTCGTAGATAATTCGGAGTGGTTAACTCACTTCACTTCTGCAACAAGTTCACCAACAAAAAATGGCTAAATTTCCCTACAGTCATTTATCCTCGCCAGCTTCCCTGTCCCATTGATGCCATAGCTGGAAGATCAGTTTAGCTGTGAGAAGGGAAAATAGGTTACACGAGGTTATCATTTTCAGAGTATCTCCTCACCTTCATGGCTTTTACAGCCTGGGATCCAGAGTAATCAAATTCCCCTGCCTGACCAATCGACAGACCCCCGGATCCTAGAATGAGAACTTTGGAGACCTACAAGTGTCAAAACAGCATGAAAAAAAGTCAGCCCTATCATAGTGGATGTTAAAATGAACAGAGACCGTGCAGCAATGAACAATCTCAAAGCACAGAACACAAGTTTCAAAAAGAGAAAAAAAGCCACTTTCAAAACCAGTGCACTTTCACCTCTAAGAGTATTTCTACTGGACTTCTCTAATATATCTCTTGTCAGAGAAACACATGACATACAATAAGCATGTTAATTGTATTGTGTGCTTACAGATAACCACTCCTCACTTTGGCTGCCCACAAAGTCCAGCTGCCCTCTAAGATAGCAAAACTGCATGAAACCCAGCCCACGCTTGGAATTTCAGACTTATTTCCTTAGCAACCAAGCATCAACATTCTGCTACAGGCACAAAATCTCGTGGCCAGATTATCCCAGGACACCTCATTATACTGCTAGGAGAGTACCTTTCTTGGAGAACTGCAAAGAAAAATCCATGAAACATCACAACCTGAAAACTTTCTTTGAGGAAATGGAGTTAATAACACACGAGAGGCCTGATGACTGTGAGACAAGCAGCTGGGAGGACATTTATAAGAGAAGCCTCCTCTGACTTTCATGGCCAGTTTTCTGTGCCATTTTGTGCTGTGGGTTCAGTAGGAATTACCAAGGTTAAAATGCCTCACCTACAGGCATGAGAAAAAAAGTATCTGTATACTCACCTCTACTCTGGAAGCAGTCACTCCAGCCTTGGGCAGAACCGAGGAAATAGTACTGCCTTTCCCACTCTTAACCAGGGAAATGAAAGAATCAAAAAGGAACTAGGAAAAATAAATACATGTATTTAACCACCAAAGTGTAACTAAATAAATACCAAGCAAAGAAGGAAAAAACAGGCCATTTGTGAGCTCAAGCAACCAGCTCTGCTCTGCTGCCTTCGGCAGGTAGATTTACACCATCTGAGAAGAGGAAATCATTATCTGAAAATTTTTAACAACTTTGACATCTCTGACAAAGCTGCATTCAAGAAAGGAATAATCAGGAAGAAAACACACATCAATCATGTCTGTGTGTTTTGCTTCTATGTGGCTGGCAGTGCAATGAGTGAACATGCATTAAAAGCTAAAACACAGAAGAGCATACACTAGACTAGCTCAGGGAACCATCTGGAACGGCACCTGCTACAGAGCAGGGACCTGAACTGGGATATCTAAACGTCAGTTGTGCTAAATCAGTGTTGTCCTTCCAGAGGAGGTCCCAGAGCAGCTGTAGGAAGGGCATTCTCCAGCCAGGGCAGGCAAGGCAAGGCAGGCAAGGCAAGGCAAGTGGGACGGGCTTCCCACCTGACCCCACACCTGCAGAGCTTTTGCCTCCCTGAGGGAGGCTGTTGGGAATTACTCATGGAAGGAGTAGGGATGGGTCCTGCAAGCCCATCAGGATAGGCACTGTGTTATCAAACCCATCCCAGCAGTGCGAGGGCACAGGCTCGGAAAAGACACACAGCTGAGGGTTGTTTTGAGTTCTCTGAGATTCACTAGTCAATCAGATTGCTACGAAACTTCTTGATATCAAGAGATTTATTTGCAGGTTTAATCAACATCATCAAATTAAGATTTAAATAAGCACTTCTATGTATTCTTCCATCTTCCTCTCTCAGGAAATGCTAAATAGCTTATTTATGTTCAGACATGCCTCCTCTGCCTTCCACATCCCCTGATGCTGCTTAGTCATACTCTGTGACTACACAACCAGTTGTTACAGACTTTGTGTGAAGTCACAGATTGGGGATTAAAATTTCATTTCACTTAGGAGAGCCAGCGTGAGGAAGTGTGAATCTATTTACATAATTCTACAGTAATTATAAAATTTGAAAGTGGAACCAAAATGTATTAGGAAGTTAATGATTTTATTACAAAGCATCTGGCTAGTATTTTTTCTGTTAAGATAAAATGCTATTCCTTTCTCAATCTCTTTTGCAAGAGATTTGAGCCTGATCCTGCAGAGGCTTAAGCACTTCAGTAACTTCCAACGCAGAGATAATCCCACCAGGACCCAATGGATACACACAATATGAATGGAATCACTGATCCAAGGCACACAGAAGTGAATAGATGCCTTGCTGCTGATTGTAATTAGCAGCACATCAAGCTAAGCAGACAAAAGCCTATGCATGATTGGGCCCTCTGTTGGGATCCTGACATTTCCAAAACCAAGACGTAGGACCATCACCAACATAAAGGCTTCTCCCCATAGCTGGTACATACCTGCACTCCTCAGACCATCTGAAAGCAAGCCCAGATCAGCCCTCATACATTACCTCCGTGTCCCTCGGCCCAGGATTTGCATCTGGATAGAACTGTGCTGTGAAAATTGGTCTGGTCTCATGCATGATTCCCTGCAGGAATAAAAGTGATTCTCTTGGACATCTCTTGACAGGCAAACAAGCCAACAGAAAGCCACCCATTATCTCTGTAAGCACTGAAGGCCAAAGGACTTCAGGATATGTTTGCAGGGGCTGTCAAATTTACAGCCCTTTCATTCACAATCTTCAAACCACGTCTCATCCAATGGGCCCCCCGAGCCTCTTGCTCTGCTGCTAATGCTCAGCTGTGCATGGACAAGGGGCACAGTGGAGATATCACTCTCACTGCAACAGCAAACACTGCTCATCTGGAAGAACTTAACAGAGCAGATACACCGGTCTCCCTCCAGAGTCAGTCTCGGACTAGGCAGAGAAGAAAAGCTGGTAAGAGAAGATCACCTGGAACAAGGCTGTTAAGGAATGAATGGTTTTATCATCCTAATTTGATTGGTTCTGTCACAATAGAAATGGTTTTTGATCACAGTCTTGATCCATAACTCACTTTAAGTGCTGATACAAGGGCTTGATCTCTGCCCCAGGTTGGGCAGGGTGATGAAGGGGAACTACTGCTATGGACAAACAATAGCTATGAAGGACCTGAAATGAGAGGGGGCTCCATTTTCAAATTACTAAGGAAATTAGAAGTTTTAGCTTCGATAAAAACTGTATCTTAATCAACTAAGGAATTTGCTTTTTGGAATAGTATTTTCATTTAGGACTACAAACAGTTTCAGGATGTAGAAGGTAGGTGAAACATGGGAACAAACAGAGAGTGAACCGTTAAGTACATCTGTAAGAATAGCTTAAATGCTTCAAGAAACTCAATTTGTTTTGCTAAGAAGTAAATTCAGTTAAAGATTGCTTAAGTTAATGGGAAATTCTAGTTATCTTCAACCAATGAAGAATATATGTGTCCTAGTAGGTACCAGAACAATTAGTTAGGGGTCAGCTGGATCAATCATAGGTGCTAGGAGACCTGCCAAGTGGAAAGAAGACACAACTACCCCCCTCAAAGAAACAAACACAAGATGGTGATCTTGCTCTACAAATGAACTCCAGGATGATATCTGATCTCCAAATTATGACGTAATTTGAGGTTGGACTTATGGGAAGGATTTTAAAAGTATTTATACCCAAAATTTGTACGGATTCTTCAGTTCATGTATGGCAAATCAATTCTCCATGAGCACCCAGCTGGCATAATGAAGAGATGTCTGATCCAATGATTTCTGGTTATTGGGTTTAGTTCTTTTGTTTCAGATCTAAACTGAGTTTGGAGACAGTGTATGTCTATCTACAGAGGTTTAGGAGGCTGTTGCTGCTCACAGAAATGGTTTTCTGGCTCACAAAAAGGAATGTCACACTACTAGATCCATAAGACTCATGCCCAACCCTACCACCTTTGTCTCCAAACTCCAGCTAAAGCAAATGTGGAAGGCCTGGGAATTAAAGGGTTCAGTTTGTTAACACAGCTAAAATAAACCCATTTCAGAAATCGAGCCAAACAGCTGTAATTTTTTTTGTATTAATATTTGTTTGGTAACATATGTCTCTGTTTAGATACATCTGTAAGGATAAAGAAAACAACAACTGACAAACAAAACTTATTCTAAAATCATCAGCTGGGTAGCTCAGAACAGAACTGTTCAATCTGCCAGACTTGATGTGGGGCATTTATACAAAACAAGAGAGAAAGGCATATTCCTATGGGAGAAACTGCTTTTGAAAATACCTTCTTTTTAATGATTTCCTGATAATTAACAAGCTTTCACTAACTTGCACACCACTGGGCCTCATGGAAAAGATTTAAAATGAGCAATTACAAAGCCTGAGATCTGTCTCAGACATGGATGTCACTTGACATTGGACTTCTACTTTAGATCCTGTAAGCTGCTCTCTAAAGGCAGTCTCTCTCCTTCATGGCTTTATTTGTTGAAATTCTATTTACAATAACAAGCCAAATTAGACTACAATATTTTTCTTTCCTGTGCTCAGCAACACAGAACCAGCACAACAAAATGGTGGCACAGGCTTGCAGCGGTGTGGCACAAGCCCTGAGGCAATGGTGACTGAGTGAGCACCACCAATGGTAGGGAAATTGTTAAGGCAGCTGTTAAAGAGCAATCCTAAAGTCACTGTGACAATCCTACACTTTGGGCTGGTACAGCAAACAGTGGTAAAGGCTAACCCATTGTGGGCTTTAAGGCAAGCTCCAAGTAAAGTAGATGGTCAGATCACCAAGTTCAGCCCTGATAACTAACTGGAATCTGACAGCAAGCTTCCAGGAGGTGACATGAAGCCAGAGAGTCTTTGCTCACTAGAGGCTTCCTTGTGCAGGTATCTGGAATAAAGCATGAGCTCACCGCAGTCGTTTGGTCGTTGGCATTCACAAAGAGAGGCTTCCAGCCAGGTGAGAGGGTAGAGCTGTCAATGGCATAGCCGTGGTTCTGAGCAGTGATGACAGCCTGTCCATTCACTGCATTTAGGACAGGCTGGTTCTGGCCCCTGGAAGAAAAAAGAATCAGAGAACAGAAGTGCCAGATGTGTCCAAGTGCCACAGTTAGGAGGAGCTGGCAACTATGAGGCCATACACAGCAGTTCAACTGTAGCTGTTCAATACTGGCAGCCATTTTGAAAACAACAAAACCTAGGAGAAACTTTGCTATCCTTCAGTTTGATGGGAATCAATTACATCGAATACTTTCAAAACACCCTTAAAAACAGTAGTGCCTGACATGGCAGTTTAAATTAAAGGCAAGGGGAATGGCTGGGATGAAGAAGTAATCTACTGACACACTTGCTGCTCTTAAGGCAGTTCAGCAGCAAAGCACTGCTGCTGTGTGGCCTCTCACAATGCTGAAGTGGTCTGTCTAGGCCCTGGAAAGCAGAAGAGCTGGCACACCTGTTGGCCATCTGCATCTTGTAGGAAGTAGCTCCAGCTGCTATTCCAATGATTAGGTGCCCCATGCTAATTCCAAACAGGGGCTCTGGGCGATCGCTTTCCAGAACCTAAAATGAAAAGGTTTTCAAGAGATATTGGAGTGTCTCTGTTCAGCAATTCCAGCAAAAACTATGCAAGTTCCTTCACAGACTTGGCAACAGCCTAGGAAGGAAAGTTTCCTCCTCTTCCCTGCTTCAGAGGGAAGCCTCAGGGCACAGCTTGATGTCAGACTAGTCGAGGGGAATAAGCAATGACACTCTGCATTACAGCCATTTAGTGTGCAGCATTATTCTAAGTGGGAGCCCTGAATTCAGTGCTGTTCTTTCCTAATGTCCCAGAGGTCCTGAAAGAGCACGGTGTACTTTAAGGCACCAGGAAAGGTCTATATAGCCTTGTTGTAAGCACTGGGCTGGAGACAACTCCCAGTGGGCCAACACAAGGAAAATTCCAGGCAGCTGAAATGACTGAACAATATTTGGCCCATAACACAATAATACAACCAACTGTTTGGATTTCAGGCACTTGAAGGAAAATGGCAAATTAACAAGTATAATCAGCCTATGGCTATTACATTGTACCTTTTTGACATTCTGAATCACCTCCTGGGCCTTCATGGGATCCCCTGGTCCTCCAGAAATTATAAGTCCATCGTAATCCATGCTGGTGAAGTCATGGTCCCATGGAACTAAATATACTTCTGCACCTCGCTAAAAAACAAACAAACAAACAAACAAAAACAAAACAAAACAAAACAAATCCTCGAGGGAATAAGAAATGAAGGCAGGAGGGAAACAAATGAGTTTGTGTCAGGAGGTTGTTCCTCCCTCATGTCCCAAAGATTGAGTCTGGATGTCAGTGTATGTACATCTGTAAAATATGCTCACTTTTACACAGTGCATTCATTCTGACTGCTAAATTAGGGCTTCACAGCTCTGTTCTATGACATGCCAGAAATAGTCCTACACATCAAAAATAAGACAAATATCCACACAAATTAAAAAACAGACTGAAGAACACTGTCTTCAGTCTGCCTGTGTGGCTAAAGCAGAAAGGACTGCTACATCACTGTGCTATAAACAGGAAAAGATTTTCACAGAATCCTATAGTCAAAGAACAATTGAGGATGGTGGAACCTCAGGAGATCTGCTCAATGCAGAGATAACTTCAACTTTAGGGCAGGTTGCTGAGGGCCGGGGTCAGCTCTGTTTTTATTATCTTCAAGGATGGACATTCCACAATTTCCCTGAGGCTGTTTCAACTATTCACCACGTTCACTGAACCTTTTTTCCCCCATCTGTTTATTTTTTACAGTATTGGGTTGACCTTCCTTGCTAGTTCTTTAGAGAAGCCGTGCCTGCCTCATCTTTTGACAACTCATCTTCCAAGGGGTTCTTCTCACAGCTGAGAGGCTGCTGCACAGGGCCTATTCTTTACCCCCTCAGTGTAGTGTATCAAGTTCAGAAAACACTTCCTAGTCCACAAAAGTCATCCTAAAAAATGTACATGATTTTAGGAAGGCAACTGCTACTTGAATGGATGTGTGAAGGTGGAAGAGGCTCTTGTCAAAGCAAAACGAGAGATAAGAAGGGACATCAAGCACTGACTTACCTTCACTAGCAGACGGATGATGTTGTGCTTCAACCCACAGTCGACAGCTACAACTTTAATTGGATTCCCTCTGCCATAAACTTTGACTTCCTATAAAAAGACAGGCTGTGCTGTTAATGACAGATGACGCCCTATCCCCAAAATACAGGGAAGATGGGCAGCAGAATGACTCTGCACCAACATGCAGCAACTGGTACTAATCCATTTACATAGAAATCTCCAGGAACAGTGCAGACATTAGTGTTTCCTTCATTTTTCTGTGGAAGTAGAAGTTATAAGGCTCTTTTTTCAATATACTGTTGATTTGATTACAGCAGTGATGCAATTTCTAAGCAATCACTTGTCCCCACCTCATTAGCAGTGGAGCAGAAAGGCAGTTCTCACAGACTAATTGCAGCCCAAGAGAAACACAGCAGATACTCGATGAGAGATTTTCAGCTGAAGTTCAGTTGTCCAGCAGAGCAAGGCTGCTTTGCACCAGCTACAGATCCATCACAGTAAACACCACCACAGCCCTCCTGTCCCATAAGACCAAAGCATAGCACAGCTGGAGATACCCTGAGTGACCTTCAGAGCATCATGGCAGGACAGACCGGGCCAAGCACATCACTGAACAGTTTGTGTTCATGTGGACCTGACAGTTTTCTCTCACTACTTCTCCTCCTCTTCCAGCTGCTGTTCCTTTACCCATTCCACAAAGTAAATTGTCTCCAGTCCCAAATCTTGACCGTGGTGCTTCTGTACACCCAAATATCTCTTGGTCACAGCCAGAATAGAAGAGACTGAAGTCAAACCACTGTATGTTAGATATGCCTTGATAGTGCAACATGCAGACACACTGTCAGACAGCTGTAGTACTGATGTAACGTTATTTATGGGCAGCTGCTTCCTGAAGCTTGCTGTATTATTTTACTTGTTACATGACTGCAGGTAGCACCAGGCTGGGAAGTTATTCATCAACAAGATAAGGCTGCCTTCTTCCCCCTAAAACAAACTGTGTGCTTACCTTCAGTTACGCTCAGCTTCTGAGAGCTGATACTGATAAATGTACTTTGCCCTAAGGGGCTTTTTTCATGGCCATCATGGGAAAAAAAGTCTTTCTTTTTTTTTTTTTTTCCGAGAAACCGCCTTTTAGTCAGCTTCCCTGGTATTCATAGTTCACAGCTGGGCCCTCTTATGAAAAGATTCTAAAATCCATGTTCAATATGGCTGGTGCAGGGTGACAAACTGAATCTTTTCATAGGAGAATTATGACCAGCCAAGGAAAGACATCCCCTCAACAGGAAACTCAAAATGTAGTTTGTTAGCAGAATATTACAACTGCTCCCTCTGTGTTATCCTAACTCACTTTTTCTTTGAACATTTATCTCTGCAAAGATTGAGATGCAGAGATTTTTAGGGTGCAAGAGCATGGCCTGTGTGAGGACAGCTGTCCAAAGAAGCTGCTGCCAGGAGATTGAAGATAAGACCGAGGGGAGGAGATCCCAGCCCACAAACTGTTAGATTTGTGAGGCTCTAGGGGCAAAGCCTTGGGTGTGAGATGCTTGTTTAGGTGCATTTTCTTGGGTGGCTATTAACAGCTAAATACTTGTTTTCCTTTGCAATACCTTTATATTGGTATGTTACTATAGGTGATAAAAACCAAAATGGCTACATAACTGTTTCCTTTGCAACCAAATTGTTCTAAAATAAACCATATATATATATATATATATATATATATATATATATATGTAAAACCTGATCATTTAGTATAATTTATTTTAATTCACTCCAAGGGATTTAATAATAAAACAAAAGTTACTGCTGCCTGACAGGGTGGGTTTTAACAGGTGCCTGATATCAAATGATGGTATCTTCACAGTCATTCATGCACAAGTGGCTTCTGCTTCCACAGTCCATGGTAGAACTCTGTCACTGCACAGGAATTATATGGGTCTTCTACCTGCTGTTCTTCAGGCTTCTGGAAGGTGGGTTTCAAAAGTCTCAAAAAGATTAAGGTATACTCAGTTCTCACAACAACTTAGTGTCATGTGTCAGAGACCTTTCAGAAAAACTCACCCTCTTTTTCGAAAGGGACTTTTGAAGACCCCTCATTTTGTCACAACATTCATACTTAAAAATCTACAAAACATTATGAAGCAAAGATTGCCTTCAAAGGTTGTCCCTGGCTGTTCTCATAGCCAAAGGGAAAAAACTACTTTGAGGTACTTCCTCTCACTCTTAAAACTCTTCCCTGCCCAGTTAATTAGCTGTGATTTTTTACATTTCCTTCAGCAGCAGGACTAATTTTAGATGTTGCTGCCTCCACAACTGTTCCCCCACTTGTTGCACTTTGTACTGCACAGACCTAACTTGACCCCTACATCTGGCTAAGAGTATCTGTAGACAAAAACCAGACTGGGAGCTGGATCAGAGGAATGTTAAAATATATTCCCCCTAATATATTCCCCTAAAATATATTCCCCCTAAAAGTAGAGCCCTGATACAACAGAAGAATTTCCCACCTTTGTAGAAACTTCTGCAATTAAGTTTTGTTTATTTGGGTCTGCAAACTCCACGGGTTGACCTTCAAATTCAATCTTCCCAAGTACTGTGCCCTGTGGAAATACACCAGAAAAAAAACAAAGAATGAGCAAAAGAGAAGCTGTGAACACTCGGACAACGTGCTGACAGGCACAGCAACTGGAACAGGTGTTTAAAGATGATTCCTTGGCAGCTTATAATCACTTTTAGCACCTTCAGAAGTTTATGAGCTTTCCTTGGTACAAAAAATCTGTTTATAACCCTTCATTCAGGGGAGAGGCATCATCAGCAGTAAAATTTAACAGGCAGTCTGGCAAGCTGTGTAGTGACATGAAACTGAGTTGCCTTCAGATCTCCAAATTGCCGTGTAGATGAGGGTTTAGTGATTCTCCTACGAGATACTTCCCTGGTTTGCCATACCTGAGGTATCCCAGGGTATACCGTTTTCCTAGGGCAAGAAAGAGCCAACATCTTGCATTGCCAAGCACACTGCTAAGGGTAAGTTTTAAGGAGAGAGTTTTGCTCTTAACAGTGGCTGACATCTTCTGTCTCCCTGAGTAGCACCCTACACCAAAAGCTGCTCCAAGCTTCGCACAGACCAGAGCTGAAAATGTCATTGTCTTCCACAACTCATGTTTTTGGGAACCACAGTGCTGAGCAGTGCTAGAGAGCCATGCTGCTGAGTGCCACCATGCTATTGTAATAAACGCTGCTGACAAAGCTCTAAAGCCCTTGCTCTCTGACAGGAGCCTGGGTCTTACTTTGCTCCTAGATTATTCAGCCAAATGGTGCCTTGCACTTTTAGCCCACTTTACCAAGTCGTCGCTCATTTCTGCATTTACCATAATGAAGCCCTGTTCTCATCCCCAATTTAGACAGGGAATTAAATACTAAGTGTTTTTATCAGCCTGAGAAGGCTGGGTGAAAAGGTGACCATGCACTATTTAAAAGCCATACACCAAGACCACTCAGAGTCACACTATGGCATTACTACCACACACTGCTAAGTTACAGGATAAACACTGCAAGTGTATTTACTTTGGATAAAAGGAATACTGATCTGTTATGTCTTAAGAAAGTACTGCCATTTTCTATTGTATTAAATTGCATATGTATGCTATCTGTAAGAGTAGGACGATGCCAAACCTTGCCATAAGAATTAATTTCTACAAATATTCCTCTATTCAAGCTGGGTCATTCCTATGGAAATGAAAGGGGATGTGGGGTTGGACTGCAGGCTGCAAACTGAACACCTAAAGAAAAGAGCAGCTTCAAATAATCAATTAGAAAAGAAAAGCCTCCACGGCACATTTAATTCAGACTAATTTTGGTCACTGTTTCAGCCAGTGTGAAGTGTGCTTTCACATTAACCCCATTCCGCAACATAATCCTGCTCAGGTCCTTCAATCGTCAACTCTTGGAAGCCAAAGAAACGTAATGACCATTAAAAAAAACAAGATTCAGCCTAAGGAAACAGCCCAAGTTAGGAATCCAGCTTAGATTATTGTAGGCATTCCTTTGACTCAGAGGAGCAGCAGAATTTCCACTGACCAAAGGTGGCATCATCTGTGAACTAAAATCCATAATATCTCATAATCCATTTGTGAACCATAATCCATAATACCAGAGAGCTGTTGCTCTCTCTGACTGTTACTGAGTTAACATGTAGTTGATATTACTACCTGTTGTGTCTGACACTTCCAGAGGCCTTTCATTTACACCAGCTTGTGCTGGCTCACTTATGTAGGACAGGAAACCCAGAGCAGAGCCAAGGAGAGATGGCTCCTTGGGATCAGAACATCTCCCAGCATTACAGAAGACACAGAGCCTTTGGAAGAGCACATGGATCTGAGCAGCATCTGAAGTCAAGGTACCATTGCTGCCCCAGGTTTGTTCCACCATTAGAAAAAGGGCCCAGCATTGGTCAGGTTAATGCAGCTGGATCAAGGGAAGCAGATCATACCTTGTCACGAATTAATTTGGACAGCATTCTAGTATCAATCCCATACAGTGCAGGCACCTGAAGAAAACACAAGGCTAAGTTAGAAAACAAGCAGCTAAGACAGAGCCAGAGAGCAGCCAGATCACTTTCATGAGAAGAACATGTCACAGGATCATAGAATGATTTGGATTGGAAGAGACCTTAAATATCATCTTGTTCCAATCCCCTGCCATGGGGACACCTTCCACCAGACCAGGCTGCTCAGAGCTCCATCCAGCCTGGCCTTGTTTAAGGAGCTCTGGCTCTTGACAGCAGTATTACCAAGGCTGCCTCGCTTCTAGTGCTTCACTTCTCCTCCCTGTTCCTATTCATAAAGAGCTTAGTTGTTAAAATCTTGTTTCTGCCCTGAAAAGCACAAAAATCAAAAGCTCATGTGCAGTTACCTCTTGCTTACCTGTTCTTCTTCCAACCACTCTCCCAGGCTCCTAGCAGCCTGCCAGTGGCTGTACTCTTTGCTGTAGTCCAGCACCACCAAACCTGAAACCTGTAGATAGAAGAAACATCATTTTGCACTGAAGGATCACTTTGTAGACACCCTGTACCTTCAATTTTCACAATTTATTTACCATAAACCCTGTCACAGACACGCTTCACACTCTGTCATGATTGGGCCTTTTTACTTAGGAAATTGATAGAAGAATGTGGTTTCCAGGTAACCAAAGCAGCAAATTGCACAGAACTGAGAAAACACTTCTTGTTAGAATAAAAAATGGAAATTTAAGATAAGACAAAATGTTTTGATTCATTTTTTGTGTAAGAAAGCTTTTCACTTTTAAGTGACGTTTCATTTCAAAAGACAGCTCCATTTTCCAGTGGAGTTTGATAGTGTTTAAAACAATCATTTGATAGTGTTTGATAGTGTTTAAAACAATCATTTAACCATTAATTAAAGCATTTCACTGGTTCTGCAACTACACACGGGTTTGTTTCATTTTTCAGTACTGCCACCGGTGCCAGGACACAGTCCTACTCCTAACCAACATCCTCTGTCAACACAGTGTAGATTCTGGTTTTTTCTTCACACAGCTGTCACCTCCCATGCTTGTGGTAGCACAGGCACACAGAGAAGGGTCTTGGCCCACTGAAACTTCTGGTGTTTGATCTCTCTTGGCTACCAGTCCTGTGCAAACACTGACAAATGTAGGAGGCAGAGAGGAAGGTGAGAAAAATGTCAGTTCATAAAAACTCTCACTGATAGGAAATACAAATTTTTGTCCTGGCACAAAAACTGGTATGGAGTATCTTTTGCCACCAGTCCTCCAAAGGACAATATCTAGAAGAAAAAGAAAGCTTTGAGGATCACCGATTCCTTTGACCTCTAACACACAGTCAGGCTGCTGGTGCCACTCTTTGATAAACTCTGCATCTCCCACTGTTACCTTGATCCCATCAGACTCCAGAAACCTCTTGAGGCCGATTTCATCCAAAGTAGCTGTATCAGGCACTCCACTATTCCCAACTATGGGGTTAGCCAGGGTAAGAATCTGTCCTTTGTAGCTGGGATCTGTCAAGGCTTCGGTGTATCTAGATGAAGAAACAATAGAAGAAAAGTACATTGGTCTGGAGTCGAAAGGAAGACAAAAGAGTCAATGAAAACAAGACAGGTCTGAATTCCCACATGACAAAAGGACAGAAATAGTATTCACGTGAAGGCACTCTAAGAATAAAAGCAAACACATCTGTGAACATGCCCTGACTTTCCCATTTGTGGTTAAACATTTGACACTGAGAACAAGGAAAGGCTTTGACTTCTTGTGTTTCATTTAAGAAAAGCACAGGAGCTATCAACAAACTCAGACTCCTTGTGATTTAACATGAGGTAAACAACTACCAGAGGGCAGAGAGATCACAGCACTGCACAGCATATCACTGGACTCTCAGATAACAGCTTGGGCTTGACTATTCCCTGGGCACACGGTATGGACAGTGCTTTGTCCTTGCTGCACCCTTCCCTCCCTTCAGTGTAAAAGCTTTCTCCTCTGTGTACCACTGGAAGGCTCGAACTGAAAAGCCAGCAGACATCAGAGCTGTCTGCCCAGGCTTGGTCCCTTGCCCTCTCTGGAGCTTGCAGGTCTTGAGATGTTCAGAGCTGTAACTGCTTTTTTTTTTTTTTGTGGGGGAGCATGCAGACAAATCCTTGTGATTCCTCACTACTACTCTGTATTCTTCTCTCCTACCTGCTCTGTCAACAAAAACCCTGCCCCAGTCCCACTTCTGCAGTTTTTCCAGGCAGAGGCCAGGCCTCTCTTAAAGGTGATTTTCAGGTTCCCACCCACAGAACATCACAAGTTTCACCTGACAAGGCTACAAAGTGCTTAGAAGCTGATTTGTGTATCCCTGAAGAAGGCAAGCTGAAGACAGTGCTTTGGTCACAAGGCCCCAGTGCATGTCCTGTCTTTAGCCCAGGCAGACCCCCTAGGGAACAGAAATTCATCCGAGTCCCTGAATGTCCTCCTCAGCAAGGAGAGATCTAAAAGCGCATTGGAATATTTTGCTGCAGAAAAGGCCAAACCTAGGATTCTGCTAATTATCAGCTCTGGATCTAGTAGATCCAGTCTCATTTTTAATCTCAAATTGGGGGACTGGGTAAATGTGGTCTATATGCTCCTGTTCTTCAGCTTCAAATTAAAGCACAGATCTTCACTTTCTCTCATGTACTGTACCATATTTTGCAGCAATCCATTAAACAATTGCTGTCTTTCAGCCCCAAAGCAGCTGTAATTTAGCAGCAGATCAAGTTACCCACACAAATAGTGAGCCAAATGCATAAGGACAATTCAGGATGAATTTACCCTATGCAAAATATAATTTATTACTGTCATCATTGTTTAAACAATACATAATTGGCAACTCCAGCCATCTATCAGATATCACCAAGTCACAAGAGACATTTTTATGGAACACGTGACTTACTGCCAGAAGATTAATTGTCAAACATCGGGAAACTCTTCACAAAAGCCAGAATGGTTGCTGGCAGATATAACCACAGCACACCAGCCAGTTCTGAGAAATAACAGGTCAAATGAACAATGGCCATGAAATATTTTCAGGTAAGCCTCTCCTGCTGTTCAAATCTATACTTGCTGCTGCAGGTAAACAACCACAGAAGGTGCAGGGTGATCCCAGAACTGCAGTAAGTACCAGGCCCATGGCATGTACACGCTCTCTCCTTCTGAGCCAACTGATCATGCTGCCAGAAGATTCTTTGTTACTGACCGAGGTAATGTAATTAATCCTTGCGTGTCACTTGCAATCAGCAAACAAGGACAGAGAGGCACTGGCTCTGGGTGGGGTGTGCAGGCAGGACTTGACACTGAGACACAATGCCCTTTAAGCTCTGTTTGGAGCACAGAGAGGTGCATGCAAACACGAGCTCCAAATATGCTCCAAGGTCTAATCCTTGCTGTGCCTGCCCAAAGGCCTGCCTGATTTCAGTAAACTCCTGTCAATCCGTTCTCTCACTAAAATGCCATGGGAAACACAAAGAGACTTAATGGAGCCAAATGCATTTACTGAGCTGTTTCAAATATGAGAATGTTTTATGGTTCGTAATTCTTTCTTAATGAGAAATCTCCTCTTTTCCTTCGTGTTCCTATACTAAACAGATGGCTGTAACACTAGGTTTATTTGGTTTTTTGAGCAAATGCTTCTGAAAAGTTCATCCTCGTGCTTTTCAAATGAACACTCAACATTTCAACCCCAAAAGAGTGCTCTCTGCCCTCTGTTCCAGCGTGTTATGACAACATTTCAGCCAGGTTTAGCTGCTTCAAGCCTGGGAGCTGTATGCACGTGAAGTGCTTTGCCTTCCATTTCTATGACACGAATCAGGGTGTGGGGTCCAGATGAGCAGACAGGGTGCACAGCACTGTATTGATCACCCCAGGACAGAGCCACACTGGCCCCACTCAGCACCTACAAACACCCACTTCACAGAAACCAGTGACGCTGAGCAGCAGCCATGGCCAAATCACCCCTGCACGAACCTCTTGCTCCCCATCCTGACAAACTGCTGGGTACCCAGGCAGGCTGGAAAATGCCCCAGCCCTGGGCACCTCTTCACACAGCACTTAACCCTTTCCTGTGTCAGCCAGAAGAGGTAGCTGGGTTCCTCTGGACACACAGGTCTTGATCTCTGTGCTCAGGAGGCAAAGGCAGAGCTGTAGGCTTTCTTTCAATGGACAACAATCTGGGGACTGGTAGCAAATCTGCCACTTTTACATTCTGCAACAGTGCTGCTCACTCTTTCCTCTTCCTTTTCTGTGAATCAGTCAAGGTCATGTTCTGGAGAGGGCTCTGAAGATACAACCTTGCATTTTGAATATTCCCTCCGTGCCCACCCATACCTTCCCAGCACAGAAGAAATCTCACTTCCACAGGCATCCTCTCCAAATCACTAGAATACAAACACAGCTTCTTCTTCCACAGTAACATGTGGAGAGGAAATAATTCATCAGGTCCCCCTTGACTTTTGTGATGTGACAAGATTTATTGCCCATAATCTATCACTAAGAAGAGAACTCTGGTGCCCTTCATCATTCTGATCTGTATTAAACAGTGGCTTGTTGGCAGGTATATTAACACAGACAGTAATTAGTGCTGTCAAAACACTTAAATAATTGCCTCCTAATGCAAAACTTCACAAACTGATTCCCCTCAGCAGAAACATAACATTCTCACCAAGGAGATCATTAAAAGACTCATCCTGTGAGCACTGGTTTCTCCAAAGTAGAGAGGAACTTGGAAAACACAAGGCAGCTGAGCAAAGACTGCTATGAATGACTGTGAAAAAAGCTCAAGCACCAACAACTTCAGAGCTGTCTCACCTCCCCATGGCCATGTCTGTGTCCTTATCAAAAGTCTCATTTTTTGGGGCAGATTTCCTCTGCTTAAGCAGTTCAATAAAAGGACCAGTAAGATTTGGCTGCCATCCTAAGTTAGCTACAGGCTTCCCACACTCAGGAAGACAGAGAACCATGCTGGGTGTGGTGGGCTGACCTTGGCTGGACACCAGGTGTCTACCAAGCCACCCTTTCCAGCCAGACAAGGGAGAGAGAAGAAGATGGAAAGCAACTTACACGTTGAGATAAGGCAGTTTACTGAAGCCAAAGTTTGTGCACACACAAGCAAAGAGGAAAATAACAAGGTTTCTTCTCTACTTGCCGTTAGTGAGCCATGTCTGGCCACTTCCCAGGAAGCAGGGCCTCAGCAAGCATAGCAGTTGCTCAGCAGGCAAACACTGTAAACAATGAATGCCCCACTTTCCTCCCCCTTTCCCCAGCTTTTATACCTGAGCTGACATCATATGGTCTGGAATATCCCTTTGGTTAGTTTGGGTCTGGCCTGGTTGTGTCTCTCCCAGGATCTTGCCCTTGATTGAGGGGGGAATGGGGAATGTTGAGAGGCAGTGCTGATGCTTTGCCAACACTGCAGCAGCAGTAGCCAAAAAGTGTCTTGGCTGTGCTATCAACACCTTTCTAGCTACCAATGCAAAGCACAGCACTGTGAGGGCTCCATCTCAGCCAGACCCAATACACTAGCTCAGACATGAACCCTACCCTTTAGCTGGAAAGGGTACATCCTTAGTGGTATGGGCCAGCAAATGTCATAAGGGATGGATCATACAGGTGACCCACACAGGAACCTCAGGATTTAAAAATTTTGAACTCAGAGGCCAATTTCCATTCCCCAGAAGGCTGCAGATGCTTCAAACCTCTGTATTTGATCTGGGCACTGGAGGGGAGAACAGACCCCTCCTCTGCTCTGACTCAGCAGTGGCTGCATTTCAGTGGGAAGTGATCACATCATCACATATGATAGTACCTCACTATCACAGTTAGTTAGATCAGTCTTCAAATGCCCTTATCACCACAAATGCTATGACCTAAGAGAATTGCCTGAAGCTTCTTCATTACTCATTTGTCTCTCTGTACCTCTGGACTACAATGTAGCATTATACAGAAAACTACCTGCTTGGATCAGGACTGTGAGCTTGGGAAACGCAGACTTGACACTTCAGCAAGCTTCCAGAGAAGCACTGATGCTTGTATCTCATTTGCTGTTGCCTTACCCAGAGAGCCCAGTGTTGAACACGACTTCCCCTGCTGTGGAGGATGGGTAGCCAAAGGAATAGCCCTTCATCTTCGTCCCATCTTCCAGCACCAAGTTCGCTGTCTGCGCCTAGAGGAAGGCACATGAAGAGACTCAAATAGAGGAGGAAAAGACTTGATGTTTATACAGGTAACACCTGGGACACCTGCCTTTCACACCTCACACTGTAAGTATTCCTGCCTCTCTCCCATTCCCAGCTGCCATCTCTTTTACCAGTCTCATGATGCCAATTTTCTTTCTAACACTTGGGAAACACCGCACTCCTAATGAGCTGGCAAACCTCACTGCAAGCAGAGCCTGTGCTGCTGTTAATGTGGGATCACCCTTCCCCATCACTTTGTTCATTTCTTATATCTTACAATTAACCAACACCATAACCCTGTGACTGTTTGCTCAAGGCTTGCTGCTGAGTCTGCTGGCTCCCATCCAGCTCTGATCTTTGATAGGTGTTTAACTTCTGCTGCAACTGCACATCTGAGCTGCTAAAAATAAGTGTATGTTTAGTTGGTGTCAGATCAGCAAAATTCAAAATACCACTCTATTCCACTGTGGAACATAAAACCAGAAGAACTCACGGATGAGCTGGACACTCGTGGTCTCAGTTACCTCAGGGACAGGCAAAAATTGTCCTGGAAGAGGTAGCTATGGAACAAGCAGCCTACAGGAAACTGTATCTCTTCCAGAGAGTATTTAGCAGAACTGAGTCCCGCACTAACTGTGGGATCCCTTACAGGCTTCATCAATATTTTACAGCCAAGGGAAATGGGACACAGAGTGAATTTTACAGAAGTCCTTCAGAGATTCAGTGTCACAGCCGGGTTTTTGCACATACCAGAATAAACACACCCTCTTTGGCCTCATTTTGAAACTAAGCCTTTCTTTGACTGTCCAGGCATTGGATGAGAAATCACCTGGGAACTCCAGCTTTTATTAAAAAGTAATTGCTGCATGCACAGCAGAAATGACAGAACGAGTTGGGAGATTCCCTTAGACAGAGGATCACTGGTGATATGCTGGGGAAGAGAAAGAGTTAGCAAAGCTGGAAATAAATCTGCCAGCAAATTTTAGGGCTTAAAGGAATTTAGATGATGAACTTCAGGGCCCTGAGGAAACTTCTTCCACTTCTGGAAGGCAAGCACAGATGCCTCCTGGGCACAGAGCTGCAGCAGAGTGACCACCAGTGCAAAAACCCCAGAGGTCTGAGCCACAGGATATGTCCCAAGTGTGTCCACAGGGAGCATATCTCACCATGATTTAGCTTCATATTGGCTTATTTTACAGAACCATTCCTCTTACTTGGATTTTTAAAGGAAGAATCAAGATCTATTTGCTGTAGAAGGGAGCAGGAGAGCTACTTTCCATTAGCTGTAAATCACATGAACAATCGCAGCAAGGAGAAATTTCATTCCCAGTATTGAACATTTTGTAACCATCATGACAAACATTCATTTACAGCCCCTCTGCAGTTACAAATACCACACAGATCAATTACTAATGTACTGCAAAATACACTAAAAATCAACTGCACTGCCAAGTAATTGAATTCTGTGCATCTGGGATGTTTTTAGCCTTGCTACTCTTTCTTCACTAATGTCAAATATCCAGTAATTCTCCAAAAGTTTAGCCTTCATTTTCTAAACCTTCCCATGCCACTGGATGGTTTAGTCAACACTACTAAAATCCCTTCCCTCCCCAGTTACAAACAGCATTTTTGCAGCTAAATCCCCCAGGTTTAGATAAAATTAAAGTGACCGGTTGGTCAGGTCCCCAGTCTCACTGCACCTATGACTACAAAAAGCTGTCACACACTTAAAGCATTGCAAAGCACAGAAGTGGCCTGGGTGCCTCCAAATGGGCTTTGGACAGGACCTCTGTCCTGCCCTGTTAGGAGCCTGGTGAGAACTTGGAACAGTCCAGTCCTGGAGCCGCAAGCTCGCAGGCTCAGCCGGGAGTTTTACTTAAAAATGTATATGTATATATATATATATATATATATATATACACAGTTCTTTAATACCTCGAGATAATGCCATCTGAGAACCCCTGAAAAATGAGTGAGACCTCATTTTTCCTATGGGGCAGGTAAGCAAAACCCTAGTCCTCAGTGAACATAAATTATACTGATCAGCCCTCTAGACCACTTGGCCAGGTAATGCAGCACCCACAGCCCAACTCTCTAAATACTCTTTCCTACCACCCTCTGAAACACCACTCCTCCAGTTGCTGATTCTGTCACACTGTTCATTCAACAGGATATGTGTGCAAAAGTGCCTTTTCAAGGCAAAGTGCGTGCTAACAGAACACCGCCAGATCTACAGAACTCATGCAGAAAGTCCCATTTGACTCCTGCACTCTGCCACGCCCGTCCACGGAACATCAGCAAAGATGGTAAAATGCAACTCCTGTAACAAAGAGCAGAAGAAAGCTGAGGAAGTGAACTGAGGGGTCCCAGCCCCAGAAAATCAAGAACTGATCCCCTGATGCATTCACAAAGAGATGGCTCTGAGATTAATTGAAGAGGTAGACATGGCAGTTTCCAATACATCGAGAATAGATGCTGTATGGATTCAATAGGATTAATCACATGATTTGAGGGATGCACGATTTTAAATAACCAGCTGATTTTTGCTCACGTGAATTGAAAGATCCACTCTGTTAGCTATCAGTCCTATAGAAGGGTGGGGTGTTTCTAAAGAAAATAACATATAATAATTAACTGAAACCCTGAACTTCCACCTTTTGGTGCAATCTATTCTATAATTTCCATTCCAGACTACACAAAAAGTGTTTGCTTAGCTAATGAAATCATTTAGCCAAGCAACCCCCTTGCTTGGGGTTCAGACAGATCTCCTCTAGGTAAGCCCCGTTATCTGCAGCAAGCTACCTCTGCAAGCCAAACACATCTATTAAACCACAGTAAGTTCAGTCACTGTTACCTTGATGCTCAACAGCCTGGGACCTGTCCTTGAGAAACTCCAGTGATCAGCAGACACATTGCAAAACTTCAATTTGCCTTTCAAAGTCTTCACCACTTTGCAAGCTGTCAAAATTCTCGTCATCTTGAAAGCTGCTGATGGGCAACTGAAGTTTAAAGAACACAAGAGAAAACAAAAATCTGCTTGTATGTATTTCTTCAAGATGTGGTGCTGGCAATATACTCTTGCAGATCACAGGGAAAGAGAACCAGAGGCACAGCAGGCGTGCTGGATTGACTGTACAGCACTGTCCTAGACCTTCCCATTTATTCTGCCATGAGAAATCCCAGGTGCAGCCCCACCTCTGCCCGCCCCTCTCCAGAGCAGTGCTTGCTTAGGCACCCTTGCAACACTTCTCTTCAGGCTGGTGGTCTCTGAGTGCTGTCACGGGGTTTGCAACACAGGCCAAACAGCAGCTGGAAGATAGCAAATCCTTCTAGAGGAATCACCCCAAGATTACAGGAGTGACACAGCAAGGGGGAATGGGTTCAAATTGAGCGACAGTAGGTTTAGATTAGGTACTGAGATAAAAATCCTTTCCTGTGAGGATGATGAGGCACTAACATAGGTCATCCAGGGCAGTTGTGGCTGCCCCATCCCTGGCAGTGTCCAGGGCTGGGTTGGACAGTGCTCTGACCAGCCTGGCCTAATGGAAGGTGTCTCACCCCATAGCAGGGGGGTGGAACAAGATGATATTAAAGATCCCCTTCCAACCCACATCATTCTGTGACTCCTAACTGCACAGGAGCCAGGCTGTTCATGGTGTGCTTTTGAGTGCTCTCCAGTGTGGGGCCTGCACGCTGGCTGGTGGCACAGCCTGTGGCTGCCACAAGCATACTTGCACTGAAGGAAGTGAAGTGGAATCAAACCATGCTGGCAGTTTCAGCCCTTTAACTGCTAATTCCTAACTTCTCTCTCCCACCAATTGAGTTTCAATGCAGCTGCTCCATTTGGCTGATGGATCTAGCTAAAAGCCTACCCATTCCTTTCACCACAAGGCCATTCATGAGCACAGGGCATGAGGAATGAGCAGAAAACAGACCATGCTTTTTGACAGAGGTGCAAACAGCTGCAGGTGCAAACACTGTAAAACCACATCATGAATTGTGTTCAGTGTATCAGGGATCCACAGTACATACACAGATCTAATGTGGCAGCTGTATATTAAGGATTAAATGCTATATGGGTGAACGACAGGCAAAAAACTACTTTCCCAAGGATGCTCCATTGACTACTGCTGTAGATTTGACCTTGCTTTCTTTTTTCCATCCATGTTTCGTTTTCCAAACTGATTAGGCCCACTTCAAACCATCTGACATTAGGAAGCTTATGCCTCCAGTATAAGGACCACCTGCCTTCTTAAAGCCTCGCCCAAAATGAAGGAACTTCCCTCTGCCAAAACCAGGAGAAAACAGCTAACCTATTTGTTTCACTGCCAACATGCTAAAAAGAGGTTGACACTGTTGACACTTTAAGGCCAGAAAATATATCAGGTATTCCCTAGAGAAGCCTCAGTTCAGAAAACCCTGCCAACGCACAAACAAGCTTTCTGTGGTTTGGACAAATTCTAAGTATGCTCTTCCTTTAATATAAAGGCCAGAAGAGGCAGAATCAAGAAAAAAACCTGAATCAATAAGGAAAAAGAAACCAACCACAGAATAGCAGAAAAAGAGAAGAGACTAATGGTTTTAAGGAGATACAACCACAATTCCCGAGCTTAAAATTTGCCTACCAGTACATGACTCGCAATTGCATGGCCTATTCAGGAAAGAAAGTTTGGGCAGAGCCTCTGGAGAAAGGACACGTATCAGAGAGATCGGGAATGTAAAGCCATGAAGGCAGAAGATTCACTCAGACAAGCACAGTTCAAATGCTGGGGAGGAAGGGAAGAAACACTTGCAACTGTGGTATCCTTATCATGTCTGAAGTGTTTAGAGAAAGGCAGAGTGCCTTTTGTTTCATATTCATTTACGCCATCATTTGCAGAGAGGGAGTAGGACAGGGAGAGCAAAGTGGTCATTAAAACGAGGAGCTGTTTACAAGTGCAAAACACCAGAAACAAAATTCATTACACAATCCCACAGTACTGTAAAAATCAAACAAAGTCAGCAGTCTGTGGCCAAATTCCCAGGGCCAAGAGATTCAAAGAAAGCTGAGTGCCTGGATTTTCACAGGCTTAAAACAAACCGCTTGATCTTCAGCAGAGAAGTGCTCAGAGCATTTGGGGCCCTGCTTCGCTGCACCAATACTGGCACCCCAAAACGGAACCTCCCAAAGCCATTTGTCACAGCTGGGAAGCTCCACCATAAAGCAACCGAGCTATGCAGGATTTTTCATTTCAAGTTGTCTGTAAATAGCACAAGATAGTTCTGTTCTTGCTTGAAAGACAAGAGATCAGGGCCAATCTGTGGGCACCTTGGGCCAGATTCACATCAGTGCAAGCCCCAGGTAACCGCTTCCAGCTCAGTGGAGCTCCAGTGGCCTAAGTCTCCCATGGTTTGGGATCAGTGTAAGAAGCAGCCTGTGTGAATTGATTGGACTCTCTTTCTTTTAGCTGAGATCAAAGAATTCCCCCCCCCCCCATATGTCCTTCAGATGCTTTTGGAAATCTCTTGTGCCATCTGTCAAGCTGCACCTGATTTCTGACCACCCTGTCTTGTCTCCACTGAATCACATTTGAAAAATATTGACTGGAAAAGCAGAATAATGGAAAGTTGCAGCAAAACTGAGGTTCTCTGCTGCCACAGGGAAGAGACAAATATTCTCCTTCATCCATGCAGCTCACAGAAAATCCCTCAAAGCTATTTTTTTAGATGGAAACAATTCCAAGTGCCAAATGCTCCTTGAAATTGGCTGCTCCTTGCTGCCCTCTGTGCCCTCATGGGTGTGCTCTTGCTTGCAGCTCGTTTTCCCTCCAACTCAGTGCCTTCCTGAGATGCCAACTGCCCAGTCCTCTTTGGTCCCAAGTCCTTTCTACATCTGAGACTTGGCTTTTTGCTCTCTGTTTCCTTCCACAGTTTCTCTGCATGAGTAACATCCTCCGAGCTCCTTGGTGTGACTCTCCATCTCACCACGCTCCTAAAAGCTGTTTTCCCTTGAGCACACTTCAGAGGACAGAAGTCACTCTCCCAGTCTACAGAAGTTCAGGTTTTCCCCATTCTTAGTCACTCCATTGTTTTCCACTGTTCATTTCACTGACCATTTCACTTTATGGAGTTTCCAAAAACCTGCCCTTTCAGTTGCAAGTGTCTCCCTCCTGTTGAAGAAAACCAGCTATTGAGTAACACGGTTGAGTGAAAATTGATAGGGAGAATATCTGGAAAAACCTAACTCACAGTGTTCATAACGATGGCAAGTTCATATCAGGTCAGTTCTTTCATTTCTTTTTGGCCTTTTTCTATCTTCACACTTTTTTTTTTTTATTTGGTTCATCCTCTCTACTAACCAAAGACTCAGCTAAACATGGAGAAACTACAAGGACAGTTTGATCAGCTTCCAAAGATAAAGCTGCAAAGAGTTTAACAATAGCTATAACTGGATTGTAGAAGTCAGCCTGAAAAGCAGAATTAATTCTTGTCCTTACATCTTTTTTCCTTTGTTTTCACATACTTTTCTACTTGATTCTTGTCCTGCAAGGACAGAGGGTGACTGCCCCTCACACTAAAAATGGCAAGAATCCTACCAAACCATAACTATTTCCTGCAGAAGGGAATAATCAATATGAAAAACAGTATGAAATCTGAAATTATATGAAATATGAAATGAAATTTCATATGAAATATGAAAAACAGCACAATGAAATCTTATTTCTAAGTCCCAACCCTGCAGTCCTTGCTCACAGAAAACAAATGTTTCTGGGTGAAGGAGAACACACAGATCTGAGCCCTGAGCAAAGGTAATCTAATGGAAAACACAACATGCTTTGAATAAAATGCACAAATTTCATTTTGGAGGGCTTGAGATACAAAATTCCAAAATTCAGCCTGCTCTCCTCATGGTCTTTGGCTGACAAAAACCCAATCCAAAGAAAACACAGATATATTCATACTTTTGGATAGAAAACACAGTAACTATAACTCAAAACATCTTCCTGAATCTGACTGTGTGTCACATTTTTGGGGAGTCCAAACAAACAAAAAACTATAAAGAAATATTTTAAAGGGAGTTGCTAAAAATCTGATTTGATTAAGTACTGCAAGTAGTTATTTGCTCTACTGCAGAACTTTTTTTAAAAAGAAATATATTTTTCCTCTTTTAAATTAGAATTTTCCTTCTGTTTTCCTTGTTTGTTTTCAAAATACAAACTGAAAAGCAAATTTCAGTTAACACAATAAACGAAGACTTTGATATTTTAATTGGAATGGCAAAAAGCATCAGAATCAAACTGAGATGCAGTTTCTTTTTTTTTCTTTTTTCTTCCAAAAATATTAGTTCAGTCTGGCTGACAGCAAAGAGCAATTCAGTTCTGCAAGGTAAATCTCTTACTCTGGAAAGAGACCCTAATGCCCTATGCACAGTTTCATAAAACAAAAGAAACATTCCTCAAAACAACTAAAATATCCAGGGGTGGTGGCAAATCCCAGAGGGATACAGGACACAGAAGTGTTCACTATCAATCGACAGCCTCTGTGACAATTTCAATTAACACCCTATATGCTAGTTTTAAAAGCTAATACAGACTTTTCATCTCGTAAAGAAAAAATACTGTTGCAAAATAACTGAAAATCTCAAACAAGGCGATGTGAAAGAACCTTAAAAAAAAAGGCAACTTTATTGTTAATTCTGAATTGTCTAACTTGGCACCTCCCTGCTTTTTCAAATTTTATCTATAAGCCTTTTGACCGGTCAAGTTTATAAAATGCTTAGCAACAAGACTGTTATATATCTATTCCCAGGTTCAAAAAACATCCATTTTCAAGGAGCTTATAGGTTTTTCCTAAGGCTTGAGCAGCTCAGGGTACACTCCACTCCTCTGCTGTCTGGGATATGGAGCCCATGCTTACCCAAACTGGACAAAGATAAGGCTCTTATCTTCAGCAAGAGAAAAAGAATCAACACCCTGAAGATGGGTCAAATTTCATTGCCACTGGGATTAGCAACTCCTCTTGGATCAGCTGACTTGGAAGAAACAGCCCAAACCTTTGCTGTGTCTGGCAGAGACCGACATTACTGCAAAAGCCCCATTTCAGAAAGCCCTGAGCTGGCTAAAACTAACAACGGGCAGAGGACCCGCTGCCCGAGGGTAATAATGACAACCCAAAGTGCAGTTTGCTCCACCTCAGACACAGTTCTGATGTTCATGGTGATGCAACCAAGGCAGACTGGCCCCAGGAATCTCAGAGCCACCTGACAGGAGTGTGCAGTATCTGACTTCAGTCAGGAGCTGAACTAATTTATTGAAAGATGGTTGAAGGCAGAAAGATTTCTCATTCCATGGCATTTTCTAAAAAGATATTTTTAGAAAGAGGGACCAGGATTAGGAGTCATCTTTTTTCACTTGTGATTCCATATGCTCATACATTTCACTGGCTTGTAAACATAGATCACAAAAAAAGACCAAACTGGCTTTATAAAAAGTGCTACAGAAACACAGTTTAAAAATAGCATGACCTTACAATGCAAGATTAGCTCCATTTGCTCAAGACTAAGCATTTTTCTTTGACTTGATAGTCCTTTTTCCCCCAGTTAATTATAACTTCACTAAAATAAAAAATTCTATGACCAAATAATTTTCATGCACATTTTGACCTGGGATAGACCATTTGGTCCAGCCTTTCCTCCTTGTGGAGGGATGCTCTTGGCCAGACCCATCACACACCACCGTGTGGTTTGGGATTTCAGGCCAGTGACCAGGGAGAACCAGAAGGGAAGTAGGGAACTGAGTAGAGAGAGAAAGCATCCATCAAAGAGATAAGCACCACATCAGAAAGGCATGCCATAGGACATTTATATTTCCTAGAACAACAGGTGCTCACAGCCAGGCATTCCGAAATCTGATTCCCAGGAACTGCCACGGGTGGGACACCTAGGTAGACTAAAACAAAGCCCAGATAAAACAGGCTTATTGTTCACAGCACATTACTGGGTCAGGACTAAAGCTACCCTCATCTTGAACAAAAAGCAGCCCCACTGAAATGGTAGAACATGTGAGCAGTCCTTGAGCATTTGGAAAGTGTTATCTCCCAGCCTTATTCAACCAGGCTTGTCCTGAGCCAGAAGTACCCCACTAATAATATTCTCTAGTAATGGCTCTTCCTGGTTTTGGGGGGAGTTACTTAATGTTGCATTGGTCTTTCATCCTAAACACACCCCTAATCAATTAGCATTTTTCTTGTTGCTTTATGCCAGGTTCTCCAGATCAGAAGGATTTGCAAAATTCTTTTGTTGTTTTCTTTCCCTCACTCCCACTTTTTTTTTTTTCCCTCTCCTGTGGTTACCCTGGGAGAAAATAAAAAAAAAAAAAAAAAAAAAAAAAAAGATTAAAAGCCTTGGCTGTTGTCCACAGGGCAATACATTGAAGCATTTGCTTTAATTTACAGATAGATATGTATTAGACAGAGACATGCCTGAGAATGGAGATCACTCTTTAAAGAGCACAGCAGAGTCTTGCTGTATGGATCTGTAATGTCACTTAGCTGGAAGGAGGGAGAAGGGGCATGGTTTTGATTGACTAAAAAACATTTTTAGGGCTGGAGAGCAAAGAGGTTTGAAGAAGTAATTGATGCTGTCAGGACTTTAAACCCAGAACTCCGGCACTGTCTGTTCAGATAGTTTTGCTAAAATAGTGAAGAAGCTTTATGACTGAGTCAGTTATAAACTCTGTCATGCTCCCAGGGGAAGACAGACTCTAGATAAGGTTTTATACCTGTCAATACACAGAATGGCAGAATGGGTCGGGTTGGAGGAGACCACAGAGGGTCATCTGATGCAACCTCCCTGCTCAAACAGGGTCATCCTAGACCACACAGGATTGCATCCAGACTGTTCCTATTCCCCTGTTCTCTCCAGGGAGGGAGACTCCACACCCTCTCTGGGCAGCCTGATCCTGGGCTTGGTCACCGTCACAGTAAAGCAGCTCTTCCTCAGGATCAGGTGGAACTTCCTGTGCATCAGTTCCTGCCTGTCACCTCTTGTCCTGTTGCTCAGCACCACCGAGCAGAGCCTGGTCCATCCCCTGACACCTCCCTGAAGACACTTGAAAGACATGGATGAGGTCCCCTCTCAGTTGTCTCTTCCAGAGGCTGAACAGGCTCAGCTCCCTCAGATTTTCCTCATAAGAGGGGACGCTCCAGTCCCTTAATCATGTCCATAGCCCTCCACTGGATCTGCTCCAGGAGCTCCATGTCTCTCTTGTCCCGGGGAGCCCAGAGCTGCACTCCAGATGTGGCCTCACCAGGACTGAATAAGGGGGCAAGATTACCTTCCTCAACCTTCCTAATGTCCCCCAGGATACCATTGACCTTCTTGGCCCCCAGGGTACACTGCACAGCTTGATGTCCACGAGGACCTCCAGGGCCTTCTCCACAGAGCTGCTTCCCAGCAGGTCAGCCCCCAGCCTGTATTGCTGTACTTCAACAAACACAGCCCTTCACACCGGCATTTTCCTTCGCAAAATTCCCAGAGACAGGCTCCTCTCCACAACAACCAGTTGGCTTAGAGACAGTCTGTGCTTTTGAGCGTGGGCTTTTATTGCCCACCTCAAAGAGTGGCAATAAAGAGGGCACACAGCCCCAGCTGACGTGAGTGGGACCAGTGCTGAGGCTTTGGGTGCAATCAGGCTTGAATATCTTCCCCTGAAGGGGAATATCTTCCCCTGAAGATATTCTGCAGCGTAATGTCCCCATCACTCATTTCACTCTGACACCAAAAAAATGCTCAGTGGGATTTAAATTAATCATCTCATGGGAAGAAATCACTACATGTCCAAAGGCAGAAGGGTCCTAGTTCTTTTTTTTTTGAAGAAGAAGACAGGATCTTAAACACTGAACCACTTTGTCTCTTTTAGCTTCATGAAAATCAAAGCATGTGATCACTGAGGAAAACTAGGGAGCCTCGTTCACACTGAGAAGGCCAAGGTAACATAAGATGCTTTTCCTTTGTCTTCTAAACTCCCTCCATGAGAACACAAGAACAGAGCTGGAGACACCAAAAAGGCCTGTCTGGGTAATGCTCTGACAACTGCCCTCAGAACTTACTAGGGTCGAGTTCCTTGCACTGCCGGAGTGAGGAGTGACAACATAAGAAATAAAAAAAACAACCACGCACATCTGTGGGCTTAGTCCCACAAGAGTCAAAGCTGAATATATTAAATATATGGGGGTGTCTTTATGCCACCTTCACCTAAGAGCCCTAAACACAGAGTTTAGTGTTGAGATAGTTAACGTCATGGGCAGTGATTATAATTATATCAGATTTTAGTAAAATGAGCAATCAAATTGTAAAGCAGAGTAGCACAAAGGTAACTTGTTCACTTTCCTATACTGATTAAATTAATTTAAGTATTCAGTTTTCCATTGTTATCCACTGCCATAAATATAAAAAAAAAATCGATTCTATTTGTTTATTTTCACTTCCTATGGATTCCATCATGCTACAGTCTATTATAACCAAATCAACCACAAACTACCACATCCATTGCAATGAAATTGCATTAAGCTGGCAAAAATCCCCAGGAGCGAAGTACAACTGAGAAGTTTTCATTTCGTTACTCTGATCGCAGAGGTCTCAACAACAGCTTGTTCTTTGGAGACCACAGCAAAGATGAGGAGCTGACTTCTATAGGACCTACATGGTCAAGAAGAGCTGCAGTTTGTCGTTTCTGACTTGAGGGAAGAAATATGGATTGAAAAACACAGAATACTGATACAGTGGAAAGAGAATATCAGCTGGCAGGCAGGGTTGTAGGGATACCATCCCCAAAAGAGTGCTTTACCTAAGTGTTACCTTTTCCTCTTCCAGCCAGGGAGTCAGCCAGTCATGCATCCCTGCAATTACATTTAACCTTTCCAGATAGCCCAGTTCCCTCTCTCCTTCCCCTCTGGCCCTAACAATCCCCCTACAGCTGCAGCACACATAGGAGTGTGCTCTGAAGAGTCTGGATGCTCATTTTGGGCAGCCTGGGTCTGATTTCCAGCATGAACAGCAGAAGAAATTGGTCTCAAGCCATGACTTTGGAAAACACTCAAACTTTTTATTCTGCTGATTCCTGTGAAGCTTAAAGCCTTCATCCACACAAATTCCAGGCTTTGCCCCAGCCCTCCTCCTCTCCTGACCATTACCTCATCCTGGCAAGGTTTTTTCATCAGACTCTGCCCCTGGTACATTCACCTGTGCGATCCAGCAGGTAGAACAGCAGTACACAGCTGATACGCTGTGAATGCTTCCAGTTTTCTGCTCACCACCATCCTTTTATTATCAGCTCCCTACAACAGATGGACTGTAATTTCACAGGCACCAGAAGAGTCAATAATTGCTTGGGAGAGGCAGGAAAGGCTGCTGCTTCAGTAGCAAGAACCCAGAGGGAAAAATAAAGGCAGAATATTGTGGAAGAAATATGGAGACCTGTGTTTAAGCATCAGCCTAGTACCAGCTATGACTATAGCTGGAGCTTTGGCAATTCAGACTGCTTTCTGTTGCCAATTCTGCCTTTTTTTTTTTCAGGAAAATGGGTTCCATGAGATGCAGCTAAAGACATAAACAAATCTGTTTCAAGCTACTATGTTCCTTCTGTTGGGACAGCACCCATTTTGATAGCCACTATGCTTTCTAGTAAAGGTCTCTAAAAGCATTTTTATCTATCCTGCCATTCAGCTGTCATATACTCTCTACAGATTTGCAAAGAATTATATGTGGAACTGATATTAATTTCATCTTTTCATTGCTTACATTCCCCTGAAAAAGTCACAATGCAACTCATTTCAGGCTTCTCCAAAAGGCAAACAAACAATAACCGAAAAACATCGAAGCAAAATAAGGAATGAGAAATTCTTTTTGTTTTGACAGTCATCAGCTTACAAGCTCACCACACTGGATATGCTGTGGTGTTATGCATTTCCTTTTCCCACCCTCCCCTTGCCCAAAATAATACATATGGAAGACAGGAAGACATGAGGGTGAGAATGCAGTGAAGAAACTGTGCCTTTGCTTTGATCAAGGATTTGAGTTGGCAAAATATTTTCCATCCTTAACGGTCAAGCTTTGAAAAGCCCTTCTGAAACCAAAAACAGGGCAAAATATCTAAAAGGCAAGAAGAGGAGGAAACTCTCTGGCACACAGCAAGCTCTGTTCCTGTGTTCCAGGCAGCAACCCATCATGAGATGTCACTCTCTGGAGAAGAAAGTGTGGCATTATCTCCTGGCACGGCCTGCATGGCTTGTGGCTGAGCAACAGGCAGCTGTGCTGGCCCTGTGTCAGCTGGGATGAGTCCTCCTTTCGAAAGCCTCAGCACAGCAGCTCTGTTTTTCCAGAGAAAAATAAACCCTGCAGGGTTAGGGACATGCCCAGGGTACAAAATAGTGTTCTTAGGTCCACATCCAAGCCTGCCTTTCTGCAGTGTTTCAGTCAGGGGCAGCCCTTTCCCTGGGGACAGTGAGGTCCAGTCTCAGCAGAGCTGTATGTGGAAAAGCCCTGCTGATCCATGTTCTGTTTGTGCTGTGCCCAAAGCTCAGGGGTATACACAGCACCACACCTGCCTATTAAGATACCCACCATCTCCAAAGGTTCTTTACCAGCTAACAATTATTAACGCTCCAGTCCCTGCTCAGTCATCAAACTGCCAACACAATTAAATCTGTGTTAGAAAGGAAGATCTGAGCACCTCCATACTCTGCATTTAAGCCCAACTTCACTCCAAGAAGCACCCAGCTGCATCCAGGGTATACCAGACACCTGAAAGAATTCTTTAAAAAGAGCCATTCTGAACATCTGAACTATGAGAAAGAGAGTTCAACAGAAGTTCACAGCCTATTAGCCCCTGAAGTGTTCCAGAAGAGACAGATATCTATAGGAAATTGGGCTGATTAGGTGGCATTACATATTTATGGGAGCAGGATTTAAAGCAGTTTATTATTTAGAAGCTGTCTCAAGGCTTCTGTGTACTGACTGTTAATTACAGCTATTCCTAGCACAGGGACTGTTAGGTGATGCTAATGAATGAACACCTTTGTCTTGTGTGACTCACTGACCCTACCTGCAGGAGGGAAGAGTGGCTGTAATGGGAACTATAAGCTACAGGAAGACTTCTAGGATGCTGGTTGCAAGGAAACATTTTGGGCTGAAATTGAGCCACAGATTTTATCACAACCAATCTCTGAGAAGCCAGAGCCTGACTGTGCAGTTACCTGCTCTGACTGGCTTTGCATCAGAATGGGAATCTCTCCTTCCTGATCAGATGCCTTTCTTTTGGGATCTAAAGGCTGAAAACGCTGGCCACAGCATTCACAGAAAAACATTTCCCTGAAGATGAGAAGCTCTAAGTCCCCCCTCAGAGCCATCCACCAACTCCCTCTCCAGTGGTGGGAAGAGGCGCTGAAACACAACAGTCAGACACACAAGCCTTGCAGGAGCAAGAGACAAGAACCAAGATGAGTGAACTCAATGGAGAATCCAAGTGGAGTGATCTTCTGAGAGCTGCAGTGGCAGGAGCTCTGAGAAACAGCAGATGCCTCAAATCTACCAGGAGGCAAACCTGGGACCTGACAGCACATATTTAGTGAGCAGTACAAACCTAGACAAACCTATTACCATAAAGGTGGAGGTGAAGAATGAATATCAAGATACTGACACAGGTGACAAAGCATTGCTGGATCAGGACAGACTCTACAATGCTGCCTGGGTTTCCCTACTGCCCATGGTAGAGATACTCAAGATTGAAGGTCCTTTAAAAACGTGATACCTAACAGTTTTCCACAAAAAATGGGTACACACTGAGCAACAGCAGGTTCCACTATAAAGAAAAGATACTTCCTCAAGGTATCATATGAAACAATAAGGTCCTTTCAATGCCCCTCAGAGTCCTTCGAGCACTCATAAAGCTGCATTTTATTGCTCAGTTTCGCAGAGACCCTGGTCACTGCCAAACTATTCACACAGCTAAGCAAACAAGTCAACAGTCATGCTTGTGCACTGCTCACCCTGCAGACATGCAAAGGTGGATGGAGAGACAGACAGATGTCAAATACAGAGTCAAGGCAAGAAAACAGTCATACCCACATCACGATCTCGTCCAGTGCTCATGCTGCACTTTAAAGACATCATTAAGGATGCAAGTGCCCTACACTGCTTCAGTCATTACAGCAAAGCAAAAGAAATCTGATTTGATGTCAGTTCTGTGCAAAAATCAAAGTATATCAGAGTCTCAACAAATCCTCCTGTAGTCCAGTACTGACTTCATCACCCAGACAAAGGGCTTCATCCAGCTCTCAGTAGTTTCCTAACTGGGTTTCTTTGCTCCTGCCCAAATGTAGCCCTTACTTATCACCTCTTCTCAATCGAGTCTCCAACTTCTTTCTTTCATTTGCTAAGAAAGAATGGATTCCCACTGCACTGTGGGGGGGTCAGTATCTTACGGTCTACAAAGAGAAGAAAACGGCAACAAGTCACAGAGGATTGTTCCATGTGTTTCTCCGAGGAGTTCTGGCCTGATGCACAAAACCACTGCTCTCTGCTCCTTACTCACGCAGCAAACAGCCCCCCGCCCCGCACTGAGAAGGGCACGGATGCCTACACGGTGTGCCAAACACAGCCGGGCTCCTCCCTTTTCTTCCTTGTGGGACAGAGGCATCTAGTGGCTGAGCCCTGAAAGACCAGCTAAAGCTACCGCGCTGCAGCTTAAATGGGATGCTGATGCTGCCGACACTAGAGACAGGTCGCTACCAAAGCTGTTCGGCCATTAACTACTCTACTCGGGACACCATATCCTTGCTCACTGCACTCCCTCACAGACAGCACACAGCCACAAAGGCAGAGCAAGCAACCCCCACATTTATTTTTATAGGGTTACCGTGCCAAGCCCATCTGGTCCCACAGCAGAGAGTCTGCTGTGTGAGGTCAGTCTGACCCTGAAAGGAGGCTGTGGACGGGGTAGATGCCAAACCACCATTTTGGAAAGGCCGCCTGCAAGTCCACATCTACGCTGCCCACACTGGGCACCTCCTGCCTGGAGATGAGCAATAGCTGAGATTACAGAACTGATGGATGCTTACAGCCACGGAAGGACGGTGTTCCTGGGAGGAGGCAGCTCCTCTCAGGCAGGAGGTTTTCCATATGCTTTCAGGCAGGATGACAAATAGTCTGCAGGCAGCTGTAACATCTGTCAGAGATTTGGGATTCACATCCTCACTGGAATGATGGGGGAACAGACACCCAGGCATCCAGAGGTTTTCTTCAGGGAGGACTGTGAAACATCCATTTTATCTGTGTAACCAGAGAACCCACAGACGTGTTACCACTCCAGTAGGGACCACCAACAGTCAGGATCCTTATTCTCCTAAAATTCATAAAGGGTTTGTCTTTTAGACAATGCTGTGGAGCAGAAAATATTACACACTACTGTTTTCTCATAAGTAGAAAGATTTTGGGACCCTATTCAACCACTGATTGTGAGTCACTTCAGAAAAAGATTTTTCTAGGGCTAACTGTGATGGGACTACTGGGAACAGCTTTCTCACCAATTTCTATGTATACTCTCATAGCTGCATCCACATAAAATTCCTCTCTAGATGTGTTCTAAACAGATCTGCTTTAACAAACTTTTTTTTTTCCCACTGAATGCACTATGACCCTTTTTCAGACAAGGTAAACAAACAAACCCACCACCCCCAAACAGCCCAAAGTGACTGGGATTGCAAGGAGAACACAGGAGCAGCTTTCCTCTCAGGCTCACTTTGTTCTTTCATTCCCTATTCTGCATGCTCACTAAAGATGAAGTCACTTCCCTGGGCTCTCAGTGACAGCCACATCCTGGATTTCTGGATTCATCTTGGGCAGCAACAGGTGCATCGAAGCCTAAGTGACCATGACCACTTGGAAAGTAACATACTGAAACATAACTCCTTGGAAAGATGGTGAAGATGACAGGCAGGATAATTTGGGAGAAGGATCTTTGGCTTTAAGTGATCTGGAAAAAAATAACAGGAGAATCAAAGCCAAAAGAAAGACTGAAGCTGAAACGGTGTGCTTTATGCTGGAAGTTAATACTGAACTGTGCCTGAGGGAAGGAGATCAGTGAATATTGTTTTAACCTGTAGATGGAAGGGAAGACCATAATACAGGGCTGTGAATTTGGCCATAAGCAGAAGATCTCACACTATTTTTGCTGATGCTAGAGCTGCCTCCCTGAATACTGAAGCTGCACAGTTCATCTCTCTGCCTTGAATGCAAAGCAATGTTGACATGATTGAAATTCACTAAACAAGGCCCAGCTAACTGAAAAAGGAACTGAAAGCAAACATAATTGGGATTCCCTCTTTTCTGTTTGTTTCTCATCATCTCCCGAAATAATTTTTTTTTCTTTAAGCTCTGACTTTACACATTGCAATAAAGAATGGAGATATGGATAGAAAAGAAAAAGGGAGCTGGGCACGGTGACAGCAGTCAGTGTGCAGGCAGCAAGGCCTGGATGCAGAAATACAGCACACAAGGACAAGAGAGCCCAATGAATGCTCCCCGGTAGCTGTATAGGGGTACACTGTATGGTGATGGCTCCAAAGGGTCACACTGCCCCAGAACAGCGGCAGGGAGATCCCCAGCGCCAGGGCAGCACAGCTACATTGCATTTGGTATGAAAAACACTGCCCAGGTCATTGAGTCATGGGGACCTAAGCTCCTCCCGAGGAATATGTGGCTCAGAGAGTACAAGGGAGATGCAGAAGTTCAGCATGGTAGAGTGAGGAAGAGCCCCTGACCCCCATCCAGGCCTGATCCCAATCCACTTCTGCTGCTGGAGGGGAGCAGGACTCAACACACCTGCACCAGCTGGACACCACACCCACATGGTGCCTGTTCCCTCAAGACTTCAAAATCCACAGGGGCTGGTGCAAGGGGCCCTAAACTCACAGGGCCTGCCAGTCCCATGGGGCCCAAACCCCACAGGCCAGCTACATGAGACCTCCAAATCCCACGAGGCTCCCTAAATCCCACAATGCCACCTGTTCGGGGCGTTAAATCCCACAGGGCTCCCTAAATCAGACAGAGACAGCTACATGGGACCCCTACCCTCTTAGTGTATCTACACCCCACAGATCCAGACACAAGCGGCCTTAAACTCCACAGTACTCCCTAAAGCACACGGGCGGAGCAGCAACGGGCCATCAAACCCCACAGGGCCAGCGGCAAGAGGCCTTGAACTCCACAGGGGCCCCTAAAGCACACAGAGCCTGCTGCAACAGGCCCCGAACGTGGCAGGGCCAGCCGCAGCGTGCCTTAAACACTACAGGGTCAACCAGAAAAGAGCCCATAAGCCTCATATGGCCGGCTGCAAGAAGCTCTTTGCCCCCGGGAAGTGGAAGGGACGAGCCCCGGCGGCTGCACCGCCGCCTTCCGGGGCGGAGCCGAGCCCAGCCGAGCCCAGCCGAGCCCAGCCGAGCGGGACGGAGATGGCGCAGCGAGCGCTCCCCAACCCCTACGCGGATTATGACAAGTCCTTGGCCACCGGCTACTTCGACACGGCCGGAAGGGTGAGCGGGGCCGGGGGGAGCTGCCCGGGGGATGCAGAGCAGAGACCTGCCTGGTTAAAACATCCGTGCGCCCGCCGGCTGTCCCCGGTGCGTACCAATGCCCACCCGCCTGCCGGTGTTTCATTCACGTGTGGTGGCTTTTCCCCCCACAGCTGACCCCCGAATTCACGCAGCGGCTGAATAACAAAGTCAGGGAGCTGCTGCAGCAGATGGAGAGGGGCCTCAAGTCCGCCGACCCGCACGACTGCACCGCGTACACCGGCTGGGCAGGTAGGGTGGGATCCCATGGAGCAGGAGCTCTCCCAGAGGGCACGCCAAGGCAGACCGTGGGGGTTTGGCCATTGGAATGGTTACAATGGATCCATGTCAAGAACGGTGCTTCTTCCACGTGTTTTGGTCGATTAAAATAAGGGATGTCTTTTTCAGGACTCCCCGGTTTTGAAGCAGGTTTGAAGTTGCAGAGGGAAGACCACAGTGCAGTAGGGCAGGACTGTGTCTTGTCTTGGTTAATAGTGCTGAGCTTTTGCAACGGAGAAAGCCAGCACCTGCTTGGGAGCGGACATGGGAGCCTCGGAAGGGACTGGCTCAAATCTGGCCACGGTGGGGATGATGACAAAACCAGTGCTCCATACAGTGCTCCATGAGGTAGGCAGGGGCACATAGTAGGTCAGTTATCTCCAAGGAGCCCTTGCATATGGCAGCAGAGAGCTAATGGCCTGCGATAGTGTCCATCTTCTCTGTTTGGGCTGAATTTTATCTGATGACCTTGTCTGATTGGCAGGTTTCTCCAGTCCTGTTCCCCAGGTAGTGCCCCTCCACTTAGCCAGGGCTAGTCCTGCTCCAGTACCTGCTGGAAGGAGCAGGAATGCAAATGTGAGTATAACGAAGTGTGGAAGCCTTCCTCACACTAACTCTTGTGTGCAAAGCTTTCAGGAGCTTGTCTTTCTCCTGTTCTGCATTTCATCCTAGTTTTCCTTCCTTGGTAGCGTGCCTTGCCTTCTCCCTATTTCTGCCCACTGGCGTGAGGGAGGACACACCTTTTGCTGCTTTCATCCTTAGCTGCTGCTGTGTGCTTTGTCAGCTACCGTGCCTTCTGCACTGTGCCAGGCCCTAGGGAGAGATCCCAGGGGAGTGGCGATTCATCTCCTGCTTGCTGGAAGATTTTTTGCTGCTGCTGCTGCTTTTTTTTTTTTTCTTCTGGCAGTACACTGTGATCCTAAATGGCAACTTTCTACAGCACAGTCTGGGTGTGGCTAAAAGCACTTGTGTGTGGGTGCTGTGGAACTTGATGCCAACAGCGTGCTGGGGAGAGTGGTGCTCATTGTGTTGGTGCTAAGCTGAAGTTGCAGCTTGATGACAACAGTGCCAGAAGTAACAGCTTAAAAATTTTAGTATGGCAGACAGGCAGCTCATAAGAAGTGCTAGGATGCCAGTATTAAATTCCAGCGTGGGAGAACATGGATTTCATCAGTTGCTGCCTGGCAGCACTCTGCTCCCACTGCCTGTGAATTTATGCATTTTTGCTCAGTGCTGGCTGATTTCTCCTTGGAAAATGGATTCAGTCTTCCAAGCTGCGTGACCCTGCTCTGAGGTCCCCTCCGATGAAAAGCACTCCTCAGGTAAAGATGGTCTTCAGTCATGATGATAGAGTCTGCCTCTGGCCAGAATAATTCAGCAGATAAAGCGGCAGGACAGTTAACTGATGTTAGGAATACACTTAAATTCTCAGAGGGAAAGGAAGGCACCTTTTCCCAGAGGCCACATTTCCTTCCTTAAAATGGTCCCAAGGAGCTTCATGTTGGAAGGTGACTGCAGTTGTGAAACCGTTTAGAGCTCTGGTAGGATTTCAGCTTGTTTTCATTTGGAAGGGAGCTTCTCAGGAGGGATTCATCTGTTTTCGTTCCAGAAATCATTCCTCATGAGAACACCACCTTCTCACCTTGGCTAATAGGATTAAAAAAAACCCTGCAGATTTCCTGCAGGTCACAGCCAGCAGAGCAAAGTTTGCAGATATTACTCTGTTAATAATTTTGTCACCCTCCCTTCTTTCTAATCCCAGCTATATTAATTTATTCAGTGCTGCTTTCCAGAGACAAAATTAACTGGGCCAAGAGAGCAGCTTTTTCTTGTAATTGCTCAAGTAGAAAAGGCACGTTGGGTATCTCCTCATGTAAATCATTGCCCAGAAGTCTGAAATCAGCCCGCACTCTCATGGCCACTAATAAGAGAGATCTTAAATGTGGCTCTCTTGGCACAAACTCCGTGTGAAATGGAACATACTTGAGTGTCATACATTACACTCAGGTAATTCACAGCATATGCTGGCGTAGGGAAGGACTTACATTTTCAGCTCAGAGGCAGTGCAAACACAGTTTGGATCAAGATTATTGAGGCTGAGTGCCCTCAAAACGTGTTTGAATCAGCTTGTTACGGTTTCATTCAGTAGAGATCAGGGCCCCACAGGCAGCATCTGGTACGTGCCTGGGTACAGACCAGTCTCAGCTGCTGAGTTCTGCTTTGGCTTTTAATCAGTTTAGCAAGACTGCTGGAAGAGCTTTTGTGGTCTTAATCTGTTCCACTGTCATCACAGTGTTGACTGAGGGAAGGTAAACTGCTGTAAGCTAACTCAGAGTTGGAAGCAGTTCAGATCCTGGCAGAAGTACAGCTGCCTCATCTCTTTTCCAAAGATTAGCACGAGGGTGCCGAGGAGTACGTATGTGCTGTTGGTATTTCTCGTAGTGCAAAAAGCCTTGCTCCAAAGACTGCCTTGACTGGGAGCACAGATGATGGGAAGGGAATGGAAGGGAACTGACTTCACTCCTGTCACCTCTCAGCTAGCTGCAGATGCTTCGGAAGCTCCTGAGTCCGGTGCCGGCTGGACTGTTGTGTCCTTCCAAGGTGATGGGGTATTTAAGGGAGAGATTCCCCTTCCTCCACCCCATGGCAGTGCCTTTGGAATTTGTTTCCCATGGGAGCATTCCCTTCTCTGGCAGTGTCATGGCTTTCAGAGCTCGAGGGCCTCTGAAACAGAGCCGTGAGTGCAGTTGGCCTGTCCCATCCACAGCTTTTGGTTGGCTCGTCGGCCAGTGCGGATGAGGAGCCGGATTGAGTTGCCTTTTGAAGGGGCTCTTCAAAAGACATGCCAGATGAAAGAGAAGTTAGTTAAGAAAGAATAGAAATTCTGACTGTACCAGTTCAGGAAAGCTTCTGGAAAAACAGCTTTCATTCACTTTAGTGCAGTGTCTTCATTTTTAGTGCAGTGTCTTCATTTTAACTTCAAACCCCAGAGAACTTGAGTCTCCTGAAGAGCAGTTCTGTTTAGAAAAATGGAAATCCTCAGATAATCCCTACAGAACAAGAGTCAGCGAGGCTGCATTTGGCGAGAGATGTGTCACCCACATAAACCACAATTCTGCCAAGTGCTTGGTGGGTATTTTTTGTGAAATCTCCCTTTCTTGGAGATTGTCAGTATTTGACTGCACAAGGCTCAGAGCAAGGCCATGTAAATTTAAAGTTGGCCTTACTTTCAGAGGGTTGGATCAGATCACCTCTATTGATCCCTCCTAGCCTAACCTGTTGTAGGATTTTATGATAGGGTAAAAAGTTTTACAAAAGAAGCAACCCAGGCTGAAAGGCAGGAGGCACCTGAGTAATGTCCCATGTCCCACGGGGCGTTAAGGCAAGCTGTAGTAAAATGCACTTGTGGCTCCCCACACAGTTTTGAAAGTGGAATGATACAGCCTTCCAGAGATGTCTCACTGTCCCATGCAGCATGGCTTTGGCATGCATTTAGGAGCATGAGATAACATCACATGCATCTGCATCAGAAAAGATGCTTATTATCCTTCCAGCTGGGCAATAAAGCTATGCCATTTCTGCTCTTTTACCCCATGCCCGACTCATTTTAATGAGTCAGCTGTCTCATTAAAATCAGCTGTCTCACAGGACACCACCAGGCTTCACCACTATGTGCAGAGATAGGTTTCTACTTCTTCCCTCTGTGTTTGACATCCTGCTTTGAGGGTGCTGGATGACTTACTTCCCTGGGTCAACACAAGATCTCCAAGATCTTTATGGCTGTAGATGGTCAGTTTGGAACTGGTCCAGATTCGATGACCAAATTTTTCCCTTTTGGAAGACTGCTGTCCTTTGTGGAAGGACCACACCAGAGGACTGCATTTTGTGTCCTCTGCATCCACATGTCAACATTTCCCCTTTATGTGTGGGCCTGCCCTTCTCTGCTAGCCTTCCCCACCTTGGGGCTCACAGATCCAGCAAGCAGCAGGCTGAAGGCAGCGCTGCTTGTGCACTTCCAATCAGCTTGGGAGTATGAATTCCATGAGGAATGAGTTAAGAAAATTTACTTCAAATTCAGTTTTTAAGGCTTTGGGGTTTAAAAGGAAAAAAAAAAAAGAAAAAATGAATTATTTAGGGAAGCAGCTTCCATCTTTTAGTACAGGTTAGGTAGGGTTTTTTGGAGTCTTTCCAAAGATGCTTGGACCTGGGAAGAAAGGGAGTGAGAAATTTTTTAAAAGAGCAAAAGGCAAAGAATTCAGAGGAAAACATTTACTTTCTAAGAATTCAATCCTAGCAGTACTCTTGGCATGGCAGTTATGTGCATAATTAGGGTGTTATGATGGTAGTGGGAATAGAAGCTACTTACAAAACTAAAAGTTGTACATTAAAGCAGATATGAGTGCAAGTTGTGCTCAGACAACTATCAGGCCTATTAGAGTCTAGAAGCTGTGCTAGGTGCTCAGTAAATCAAAGAGAGTCACTTGACATTTGCTAGCTGGAAAAGGAGGGTTCCCCTTCAGAGAAGGGCTTCATATCCCCATCCTTATATACTTGAGTGATGGCACTGTACATCTGAGCTCTCTCTGGAATTACTAGCACTGAACTGCTTAGAGAGAGGACAAGGTTATTAGCTTCAGCAGGAAATGGAAATTTTATACATAATATACATGCAGAATTGACTTGTCTGGAGCACAAAGCTTTGGAAATTATGCATGCAAAATGAGAAATTGATCTAATTTTGAAATTGTCCTCAGTACCATGGAAAGTAATTTTACAGCATGCTTGCTCCCCTCACCTTACCACATCAAAATCTGCAGATTGGCTCTATTCATTTAGGTTTAAATGCAGGACCTGAGTCTTCTTAGAAATGGTTACTGGTAAGGGGAGAAATACGCTTTTCTCAAAGTGATTTAGGCAAGTAGCTTTTTTAAGTGCACGTTTGAGGATGCCTCCCAGATCAAAAGGATGGTTCAGACAGGGCAGACCTTTCAGGCACAGCGAGGACTCCTGGGTTACCTACTGAAAGCTTCAAGAGCTGAATGAAGACAGGCCAGACAGAGGCAAGGGACAGCCAGTAATGTGAGCGTTCAGCAGTGGAGTTGTTCCTGGATGTGCCTGAGAAGCCTGTCTCTAAGCCTTATGCCCTAAATGAGAAAGAGGGATGGGCTTTTAGGTTTGTTATAACAGCCAGGGCAGAGAGCAGGAAGATGAAACTTTTCTGGTGGGTGCAGCCTCCCTGTTCCTTTTTCAGGCATTGCTTTGCTGTATTTGCACCTGTATGATGTGTATGGAGACCCAGCCTACCTGCAGGTGGCCCAGGAGTACGTGAAGAAGAGCCTGAGCTGCCTGACCAGACGCTCCGTCACTTTCCTGTGTGGCGACGCTGGGCCCCTGGCGGTGGCCGCTGTCATCTACCACAAACTGCAGAACCAGAAGCAGGCAGAAGACTGCATCACTCGGTAAAACACTTGGTTATGTCTTTGACCCGATGTTCCCCTTGCTCCTTGAGCTGGGCTGGGCTTGTAGGGGTACCCTGTGCCGAGCCTGAATACATTTTGTTGCAGTCTTGTGTGAGAAATAACCCAGTAACTTAGGAAGGCAGTACAAACTAGTTCTGCCCTGATGAAAGAGGTGGCTTAAGGATAAACACACTTGTGTGGCAGCATGGGGAGCAAGGGTATTGGTCAGCTGGTATTGCCATCTTAAAAATAATTCTGATAAACACAGGAAGAAAAAAGTGCCAAAATTAAAAACAAAAGAAAAAAATACAGAAGGTGGGGTTTGGTGTTTTTTTGAGAACCCTTCAATTTAGTTTTACAGCCAGTTTGATGAAAAGGAGAAATGTGGTAGAATTATTAGGTTTAATTTTGGCACTTGCTTCCACTTGCTATTTATTAGTTGACTTTGACTTAAACCTAAGATTGACAGCATCCCTTTCAACTGCTGAATGCAGCTGGTTATGATTAATTTATTTCTATTTCCTGCCTTTCCTAGATGCTTTTCAAATGTATTTTTGTTGGGTACTTAAGACAAGAAAAGAACAAACAAGCAATCTTAGATCAGCATGTGGCAGAGGAAGGAGAAGAGTTAAGCAGATGCAGTTGCAAGTGTTTCTTGCATAAGGGAGATCAGTTCTGAGAAGGTGAGAAACAGCCCAGCAGAGAGTTTCCATTTTCACATGATTAGCACAAAATAAGACAAAACCCCTGATGCTTCAGAACAACACTGAGTGCCCTTAAACAGCCACGAGCAAGTGATGTATAATAGCAATTAAAAAAAGCCATGGGTGGGAATCAGAAGTGTCTGTACAGTTTGGACACCAAGTTCCCACTCCCTTAACTAAGAATAGCTTCTGGTTCACATAGATATGGTCACTCTGAGGACAGAATTCTTTATCCTTGTAATAATCTGTGGGCTGGATTTTGCTTAATACTTTGTTGACAAAGTGGGAAATCTCACTATGATTTATATATTTGCTAGCAGAAAGAGAACTAGTCTGACAAACAGTGCTGGTCAGTTGTGGTCAATACAAAAGTCCCAGGTTATGAAAGAAACCCTAATTCATGTTTTCTTGCTGAGCTCTCCTCTCTGCAGGTCCCACCTGTTCTGCCTACAGTTCAGTGGCAGAATGGAATCTTGTGATTAATTCTGCAGTGCCATCTAATGGTATCATAAAGGTAGAACCTTGGAAATTGGTTTCTTAACACATCCAAAGGGAGGAAAGGAAAAAATGTGTCTTTCTCAAAGGAACAGTGATATTGTCCTTACTCTTCCCCCAATTCCCAGAGCAGTAAGTTTGACCATGCTCCTTAAAAAACAGAGCATTTCTCTGAAAAGTAGCTCCCTTAATCAAAACTCTTAAGTGGGTTTTTAGTATGCTGTTTAGTTACAGAACAGTTGCTAAGCTATGCAGTGCAAGGAAATGCATTTTCTGTCATAGCTGGGAAGAACGAGAGCTTCTCTCCATGTTGTCCTCTGTCTTTTAAAGGACCTCATCTTTCCATAGTCTGTGGAGAGAATCCATCAGCCAGGTTTTACCTGCAGTGGAAGAGACAGAAGCTTGCTCTCTCTTAAATGAATTCATGACTAACAAATGTGCTTTAATGCTCTAGAGAGACTGTTTCAGGGCAGCCCATTTTCCAAGAGCCTGTGAAAATCTGAGCCATATTCCAGGAGCCCTCTTTTCCCTGTCACCTACCACGAATTCAGAAGGTCAAAGTTTTGCTTTCAGAGCCAGTGGCTCTGAAAAAATCCCATTCTGCCAAACAGCTGCCTCGATTTCCCTCTATCCAGAAACTGCTGACAATTGAGCTAATAGGTATGTGAATAAGAGTGGCTCTTCCTTTCAGAGATCTCGATTTACCCCTCGCTCCTGAGAAATGCATTCACGTGCAATCAGCCCAGGAGCATCCCAGGCATCTCTTGCTGCACTCATGACCGCATTTCAAAACCAGCAGAAACTACTGGCAGGCTTCCTCCCCTGATGATGCACTAATGGATCAGGAGCAAGAATAGTAGCTCCAGATGCCCCGGATTTCCCCATGAAAAGAATTTTCAGAGGTCCCAGACCTCTGAAAATCCCTACTGTGGGTATTACAGTTCATCCATCCAACCGTTCCTTCTGTTGCACCTGACATTTCCCCAACGTCTCGGAGCTGAACAACATCACCAGCCAGCATCTCCTCTGGCCATCCTGCTGCTGGGCAGAGTCTGTCCAAACACTGCTTTTCTCCTTGGAAACCCTCCTTATCATGCTTTCCTTGGACGTGGAGACAGAGGCCATGAGGAGGCAGGAGGGCTTTCCTTTCCTGCTTTCCCTGCAGCTGAAAGAGGAACCTGTGCTTAGTCCTAGTCTTGGGTATAAAATCTCTCTCCTGGGTTTAATCTGTGAGAAACCTTTGCCGTGGAGCACTGCATATTTCAAGGGCCAGTCCACTTTGAACACTGCTCCCTCCCTTCTCCTTCAATATCCCTGAGTCCAGTGCCAGGGAAAGTTTCCTGCCATGAGGAGTCGCAGCCCAGCATCCTCTCTCTGCTCTGAGGGTACTCTGGACATTTGGTTGCTTCTTTGCTTTGCAACATATTGTCTGGCCCTGGAGCCAAGGCTGCCAAGGCACCTTTTCTGTTCCTCACACTACTGTGACAGGGAAGCCCTGCACACACACAGCTTTCCTGGCTGGTTTCACATCAAGAAGCAGCTCAGGAAACAGCCTTGCAAACACTTGTGCTAGTATTTGAAAAGTGATGGAACTTTTCAGATTGCTGTCTCATGGGTGAGCAGAAAAATAAAACCAAATCCAGTCACAACTGCTACCTGCTGCTCTGACAGGGAAGGAATCCAGCCCTGCTGGAAGTGGGATGAGAGGTAAAACAATAGAAAAATTGCGTCAAAAGTGAATTGGGCTACAAAGCTTTGGTGTGAAGAGCTGTCAGTCTCTGTTAGCACTACAGGAATATCGCCAACTTTGCAACATGATAATAGAAATGTGGCAAAGAAAACACTTGACTGCAGCAGAGGTCACTCTCTGCACTTGTAGGCTAAAGCTTGATGCCAGGCTGTTCTCAGTGTAGGGCTGTCCCCAGACAGCCCACAGCACTCACACCCTGCTGAGCTGTCCTCACTGCTGCTCAGCTCTCCCTAGAGCAGATTTCTCACATGAGCCACAGTGCACAGATGCTTGTAGCTCCACCTCTAATTTCTGAGATTTGTAGTTCATGGAGGCAGCTCTTTCTCCACTCGTAGTGTAGCCCTGGCCACTTGCAGGCATTGAGTGGAAGGAGCTTTTCTATCATGATTTCTGAGCATTAGGGGTGAGATTTTTACACAAAGCAGCCAAATTAAAGGGATACCAGTTTAGTTTGAAAGTAGTCATTTTTGGCAGAGGGTTGGCCTTGCCAGCAGCAAGGGAGATAATGGGTGGGCAGCCTTTCCTGAGCAATCATCAGCTTTATACTGACAGTTTCCTTTAGCTCAGGTAGCTTTCCCAGGGATGGTGGTCTAAAACACAAGCACATGGTGTGAGTGCATTATAAAGGGCTGGGCAGGCTAAAAAAGCTGAACAAAAATCAGAGGGGAATGAGTGATTCCACACCTTGCGTAGGTGGAAGGCTGCGACACAAAGACTGGCCTGACATCTGCCAGGGCACAGGGGGCACGAAGGGACAAGCCATGGTTATGAGCAGCAGTCTCAGTGCTTGGTTACGTGGCTCTGAATGTCCTCTAATCTCCCCCACGGGGATTTTTTACCGTAGTTTGCTCCACCTGCACAAGGCTGACCCACGGGTGCCCGATGAGCTGCTGTACGGGCGCATGGGCTACCTCTATGCACTGACGTTTGTGAACAAGCACTTCGGAGAGGAAAAGATCCCTAAAAGTCACATTCAGCAGGTAACTGTGCCTTTTGCTGTCTCTTGCCATGCAGCCCATCTTTGGGCAGGTAAAAATCAATGCTAGCTGTAGAGAACTCTTGCAGTAAGGGAGAAGCCAGGTCATGGTATCCCTGCTGCTTTTCGTCCAGAGGGACAAAGCACCACGCACCCTCTGCTGTCCGTGTGTATCCACAGGCAGTACTGAACTGGCATATATTTTACTCCCTCGCTCATGCTCTTCCCTCTGCTTGGGCAGAAAATCAGCTCTAGTTCTGTGTCAGGATACTCAGTGTGGTGTGTCCAAGACAGCAGCATTTCCCTAACCCACATCTGTTCCCACCGCAGGTCTGGGAAGCAGTTGTAGCCTCAGGAGAGAACCTGGCCAAAAAGAGGAATTTCACAGCCAAGAGCCCCCTGATGTACGAGTGGTACCAGGAGTATTATGTCGGGGCAGCCCATGGTTTGTCTGGGATTTACTACTATCTCATGCAGGTAAGAGGCACTGGAGAGGAGGGAAGGTGCCCTTAGCAGCTGTTTCACATTTCTTTGAAAAAGGAGCAGCATTTGAATTGGTTCTTGGTGATGTCGAGCTGGGAAAGGTCCCTTGTCTGATGGACTTACTCGTGTTTGATCATATGTCCTCGCTGCTGAAGGTTTTCTCCAAGACAGACTGAATCTCCCACCTTGATGGAGAGCTGTAGGGAAATGTGACCTGCATTATTACACCAGCAGTGTCACATAACGGAGGCCTGGAGGCCAGCTGGGTCTGAGTTTCCCCCTCATGTCAATTGTTTATTAAGTATTCCTGTTTGTTGGTATGTGTGAGCTTCCTGCATTTTTTGAGGTAGTTACTTGGAGCAATCTCAGATCATTGGAGTGAGAATCTCTGGGAGGAAAGCACAGTGAAAGAGATTGCATTTGTAGTAGGGAAGCGGGACAAGCCTTTGTATGCAAATGAGAGCCTGTTTCTAAATGTGAAAGAGGTGGGACTTCGATAAAGGAGCTGAGTTCTGTAGTGCCTGAAGCAGGCAGGGCAAGGTAAGAGGCTGGGAGCTGCAGTACCCCTTTGCTTTGATGCTTTCTCACTATTTTGCACAACTCTTTGGAGCTCTGGCTCTGAAATGAGGGTAATAATTTCCCAAGGTGGGTCACTTTATGCATAAATTCACAGTGCTTAAGCACTTCGAAAAATAACAGTAATAAATAACATTGCATTTTTAAAGCACCTGTGAGCAACACAAATTATTTTGATATAGAAATAGGTGGTATCTTTTATTAGACCCAACTCTCAAAATAGGTGGGGAAAAAAGCCACCAGGTTTCAAGTATATGAGCTTTCCTTCAAGACTCTCAAAGTTAAAACCCTCATACAGGATAAGCAGCACTCTTGTGAATATAACCCTCTTCTGTGTCTCAGAGAGGAAGGGGTGGTTGGTGGGTTTTAAGTAGATTTGGCAAGAGGAGGATGCAAGGTGATTATTGCCCAGGAGCACCAGAACAGCTAGCTGAGAGCAGGGGTTACAGTGTTGTCTGGGCTGGTGGTTTTAAATAATTTTTAAGTTTCAGTCTCCTGTAAAATACTGCATGGGCTGAAGTACAAGGAGCCTGGATCAGCCAAGCATAGTGCAGAAAAGCCTGGGGGGAAGCAAACAAGTGAAATATGAGGAGACAAACATCTTTTATCTCTAATGGTTTTACAGCACAGGTATTGATTTTTAATTTTCCAGTTATTAACCTGGGAACAGTGTGATCCTCAGGTGAGAGTGCTCATTGCAGTCTGCTGTGGGAAATCAGAACTGCACAGATTTTGTGGGGGGCAGTGTCGTTGGAAGAGGACACTGAGCCACTCCCTTGCTTCCATCTGAGGTCAACAGTGAGGTAACCCCCTGGAAATCGCCCAGCAACGCGTGTGAAAACGCAGCATCACAGCTGAGATGCTCTGGGTGCTAGGACTCAGCCCTGGCACTCATCCTTAATACTGATTTTAGACAGTTTATCTCTTCAGCTGTGGGTATGGAAGCTATTCCTGCTCATCTTCAGGAAAAGCAGCAGCAAGCCCTCTTGCTTAGAGTGCTGGGTGACATTCTAGGGACAGTCTTTGTTTCTGGGATGCAAGGGGCAGGACTGGCAGTAAGACCCTGCCCAAAGACAGAGAGCAGCCAGGGGCTGAGCGGGTATTTGTGAAGCCTGAAAGCCTGGCCCAAAGAAATTACATGATTTACAAGGAGCAAGAGGGAACATAGCCACAGTTGGCTTTGTTTCTGCCTTTCAGGCAGATCTCAGGTCTCTTAGGGACAGACAGAATGCTAATTTTCCCTGATTTAATGCTTTCTCTCTCTTAGCCTGGCCTTGGAGCGAGCCAAGTAAAGCTGCACAACACAATCAAGCCCAGTGTGGACTATGTCTGCCAGCTCAAGTTCCCATCTGGGAATTACCCTCCATGCATCGGTGACACGAGAGACCTACTCATCCACTGGTGTCATGGGGCACCAGGGGTAATCTACATGCTTATCCAGGCCTACAAGGTACCAGAAATCTTGTAAAGACCCTTTGGGGACCCTTAATGTGGGACTTCATCACAGAGAAGACACTGTGAGACACTCCCCCCCGCCTGGGAGTAGGATGGCTTGTTAAAGTGAAATCACCACACAGGGACCGCTAGCTGATATGAAAATTAATCTTTTAAAAAATATTTCTGAAAATACCCATCAGTTGTGTGGGTTGTCCTGTTGCAGGTGATTGATGGTGACAGCTGATTGTGTGTGAAGTGATGGTCACACATCCCATGTCATCGTTTTGATACCGAAAAGCAGCAGAAACAAACTTCTTAACCCCAATTTGTAGATGTTAAAACGGGCATTCTTCTTTGTTCAGCAGGCTGGACATTTGAAGGAGAGCTCCTCTAATCGAATATACCAAATGACAGACAGACAGGGCTTGTTATTACACCTACTGTTTACATATTCATTAGATATTCCCACTTAATACATATTCATTAGTTCGCTTACATAGCCACACCACTATTGGAAGTCCTTTGGTCTTTCCAGGTCTTCTTCATTGTCATTACCTCAGTTCTTGAGCAGCTACAGCAGGTACAGCATCGTGTTCCACCACCACAAACTGTAACATTTGTTCTTTATATTATCTTGTTTGGGTACACAGGGCTTTATATCTGCTTTGTTTGAGCGCATCCTTACAGAATTTTCTAGGACTTCTCTAAGATCATACTGTTCCTTATTTGGGCATTCTGAGATACTGTGAGCAAAGTTTCTGTTTCTCCTATCAATATCAAAAACATCCTCCTTTAAAGTAGACAGCAAAGTAACTTCCAGTAGGAGAGAAACTAATAATTAACCCAGGCCTCTACAACACACAGATGTTCTTTGGAGCAGATCACCTCAATAAGGACAACTGTCCCTTTCCTCTGCAGGTCTTTGGGGAGCAGCAGTACCTGAACGATGCCCTGCAGTGTGCAGAAGTGATCTGGCAGCACGGGTTACTAAAGAAGGGCTACGGGCTGTGCCACGGGACAGCTGGTAATGCTTACAGCTTCCTGGCACTGTACAACCTCACTCAGAACATGAAATACCTCTACAGGGCCTGCAAGGTAAGAGCCTGAGGAAGAGAGAGGGGATTATTCACTTCTGCCCTCTACAGCACCGCTTTTGCATTTGAAACCCAGTTCCTAGTGTGGTGAACACATGGCTAGATCTGACCAGCTGCACTAGAAGAGTCCTCCAGCAGTGCAGTCACTGTCTGACAGCCTGGATAGAAGGGTTTTCCCACAGGGGCAGCGTGAGGATGAGGGTGGTATTTTTTTTTTTTTCAAGATTTGTCTTTAACCAAGTTTGAATGCTTTTTGTTCTTCTTTTCTCAGTTTGCAGAGTGGTGTTTAAGCTATGGGCAACACGGGTGCCGGACTCCAGACACACCATTCTCCCTCTTTGAAGGTAACCTCAGTCTCTAGCCTTGTGTTTTCCTCCTGGATCAGAACTGGTCCAGCACTAAGGAAAACCAAATCCACGTGCCACTGAAGCCATTACAAAACTCAGTGTAGAGGATGGAAAGGAAATTGTTCTCACTGTTTTTACCCTGTTGCCAGGAGCAGTCTCCCTACAGCACAGGCTAATGTCTGTTTGCAGTGACAGCTCCATCAGTGAGGACCTCGGGCAGCAGTGTCACAGGGACCAGAGTTGGGCAGAGCTGCTCAGAGTGTTAAGCTTGGGCACCAGTAAAGCAGAAGGGAGGGAGCTGGAGGGGGAAAGGACCCATTGTGTTTTCCCTGGTGCTTTTCACTGTTTGATGAATGTCAAAATGCTTTCCTCACTGAAATACCAAAGCTGCTTGGGAAACCTGGGTTTAGACCTTGGAAATTATTTAGGGCCTTTTCTTCCTGTCTTCATGGCCTATTCACCCGTGAATAACTGAAAAAAATGGGTGCCCAAAGGGAATCTTTCTGAAGCATAGCGTATTTTTTTATCCTCAGGAATGGCTGGAACAATTTACTTTCTTGCTGACCTGCTGGTGCCAACCAAGGCCAAGTTCCCTGCATTTGAACTCTGAAGCTGAGCTCGGCAGTTTCCTGCCTGAATCCTTCCACACATGGAAACACAGTTGAAAGCTGTTTTCTCCTCCTTCCAGACCCATCATTCATTTTTCACCTAACTGAACATAATCCATCCTCTTGAGGGCATGCTGAGTTCTCTAACATTTCTAGTCATCTTACTATGTTGCTTCAGTTTGAAAGACAGAATGCAGATTTTGCTGGTGTCCCGTAAAAGCGCAGGGCTGCGGGTGGGAGCAGGGAGAACTGTACAGTATTTTGTTGGCTACAGAGTTTTGCTATTTTATGTATCCCATTTCTTGGGAAAAAATTTCTATTAAATGTAAGTTGGGCTGTTTCATTTCTTTTTATGCTGAACAAATAGTTGCAGGAATTTTGTTGCCTATGTAAGACAAAAGATGGAAAAGTGAGACTGTTCCCCTGCAAGTTGTTTTTAGGTGTTTTCTCTCTGAGCACCCAGGCAGTATGCGGTTCAGTAGCTGGGTTGTGCCATGTGAGGCAAATGTGATGGACTATAAAGTCTTTATATGTTGTTAATGTCATCTTGCAAGTGGCAGAGCTGGAACTGACATGCCAAAGGCTTGTCCTGAATTTCCACCTGTTTGTTTTAAAGGCAAAGGCTATGTGTAGCTCTTTTGTGCATTTTTTTTCCTGTGGCAGACAAGTAATCCACTGCCATCTTCCATTAAACCTTGCTAGTCTGTGGGTCATCTAATGGAAGACTCCAGTCTGAAAGTGAGCTGAGCATGCTGGCTGGTGTGGTCTCTTCTGGTTAGTGTTGAGAGTTTATTTTGCAGTCTTTATTTAAATTTGTGTGCTAGGTGGTGCCAGGCGCACCAGCAGCAAGGGAAAAGAAATATATTCCACTGAATTCTGTCAGTGTTTAACCTACTGGCTGTAATAGATGTTGTTTACATGTTTTCTTTTATAAGCTTTCCCAAACCTGGATAATTTGAGTCACTCATTTGCCTTGCTACTGCTTGTTGTAGTTTGATTTGCAACCACACGTTTACCCAACTGGAAAATTTGCCCTAGGTTAACTAGCTTTGACCTGTCAAGCAGACCAGATGCTTAGCAAGGGGTAACTCTGATTTTCCGTCCTTTAGCTGGTGCTGCACCGATTTGCAGCAGAGACCTGACCCTGTAAAGCACTTCCTTAGCACTGAGCATGAACTAAGCACTGATTGCAGGGAAATTTCCAGATACAGCTGCACTACTTTGTGCTGTTTGAGGGCAGCTCCTCAGCCCGCACAGAAGTGGCTGTGGGTTTTGATCTTTCAAGGGCCCAGCTGCTGAGTGCCTCAGGCTATGAGAGCAGGTGAGAGCTGCAGGGCAGCACAGCCTCACTCCTGCACCAGTGACGATGGAGCAGGACCACCAAACCTGGCATACCAACACAACGTGCCCACATGTGCCTGAACGCAGGGCAGCCAAGCCCCAGTGGCAGAGGCAGACCCCTCGAGAACTTTTCCTCAAAGCCCACGCTCCTGCTGCAATCACAGGTTTCTGCAAGTCCACCAGAAGACAGCCTGAAGTACAGAGAAGCTCATCTGCTTGGGGCTGGGCATCCCTGTTAGAAGCCTCAGGCTCAGCAGCAGGCATTCCCTGTCACTCACAGGGCCTGAGCAGGGAGGTGGCAGAGAGGGAGGAGGTCAGAGCTGGCTAATCAAACAGCACAAGGCTCGCTGGAGGTTACCTTCCAGCTTGGCTGGTATGGTGGCAGGGTAGGGACACTGAGCCTGGGTTTCTGCTGGGTACTGCTTCTGTAAAGGAGATGGTTTGCACAGCCTGTGTCATAGTGTGATGACAGCATAACCTCCCAGGGTTTGTACACTGATGGGGGACTATCAGGGCCATGTGTACAACTGCTGAGTGGAGCACTGTTTAATAAAAATGCTGAAATGACCAAGCTTTGAGTTATTTTTACTTCCTGTCTGAAGAGATCAACATATGCCACAGCAGCCACTGTGGCAGCTCCTGGAGGCTCAGTGGCCTCCCACCCATCCTGAGTGTTAAGAGTATTTCTCATTTTTTCCTCATCTCCAATCCATTGAGACCAGTCCTCTGCTTTCCTCCCAAGGCATCCTTTTGCAGTGCTGTCTCCATCCAAGACATGCATTGGAGACCACAGTCCTGGCAGTTACTGATAATTGCACCACAATACACCTGTGTGCAGTGCTGGCCAGCAGGAGGAGGATGTGGATCCTCCCAGAAATGCTCAGTAGAAGGAGGAACAGGCTGCCTCAGGGAGGCTCTGACTGTCCAGCACCAGAGGCATGAAGGCCAGACTGTCAGGAGTGACATGGATGAAGGTGATCTTGCACATATATTAGGTTGCCTGAGGTCCTACAGAACCTGGCTTTCTACAGTTTCCATTTCTGTTCAGGTTTGTTTTAAAGGTCTTGAGGGAGAAGGTCCAGGAATGAGGATGGAAAAGCAGCATAGTGCAGTTTTTCTGGTTAGCTTTCCTTTCTCATACAGGGGTGTGGTGCTGGTGCTGCCCACTTCCACCCATCTTTATGCCAAGGAGAGGGAACAAGACAAAGCCTGAAAACACAAAACAGCTGCTGCTTCAGCAAGCTGCCTGAGAGGGACTTTATCAGAAACAGACATTTAACACTTGGTGATGGTTATGTTTGTCCACGGTGGTGGGTTTGTTTTTGTTATTTTTTAAAAAGTACCTTATGCTCCCAAGAAATAAGCAAAAAGTATATTTTGAATGCTTTACCATCGGGCTCAGTTTGTCTTTACCCCCTTTGTATACCGGTATCATCAGCAGGATGAAAAACATCCCAGCTACTGTAAACCAAACACCATCTGTAGGAGTGCATGTCCCCTGAGAGCCTGCTGTGGTTTCAGCTCTTGAGAGCTGACAGCAGCCTCAGCTATCAAAGAGGTGACATAGGGACAGTACAAGAAGACAGCTATGTTATTGCCCTCTGCCCAAATTATTTCATTTCTGATACTTAGCTTCTCAAATGCCCACAAACTGTGACCAGCACTGATGCTAAGTCCGTGGCTAACACATGGCCAAACAAATCCAGCCATGAGCAGTCCTTAGCCCCATCAGCCTTCGCAGTCAGTCACACACTCATCTGATAAATCCATTTATGAACTACCACCACAGTCCTTTGATGCACACTGACTTCCCTTTGAAACCACTGTGGAGTGGGCTGCTGTCTGCAGCGTGGCAGGCACCCTTGGAGAGTTGATAGGGTAAAGGCACAGCAGAAGAGAACTCGGCCTCCTGCCCCACCACAGGCATTGTTCCCATCTGACAGGGGAGCTAGGCGAGGAATGGAGGGTGCATGTCCCACATGCAGCACCACAGAAGAGAAGCAGCCATGAGGGGAGCACAAAGCTGCTGGCTTATGGGAGCTGTCTAGCCAGACCTTGTTTGTCTCTAGCATCTCATCTGACTTCCATCCCTCTGTACCACTATCTCACCTTCCCCTCCTTCCCGCTTACTTCATGTTTTCCCACCACGGCAAAATACCTTGGCCAAATCCTGGCGGGATTTTCAGATGGCAACACAGGGAATGTGGCTGGTCCCAACAGGACCACAAGTGCTGCTCCAGGCCAGCAAGTTCCCAGCACATACAGTTGATTTGTAGCAAGAGATTTTATTGTTTAACTTTTTTTTTTTTTTTTTTTTTTTTACATTGAGAAGACCAACACAGGTTCCTCACACCTTCTTGCCCACAATGACCCAAGTCCTTTGGCCAAAGTGTCCCCTGCATCCCTTTAACTACACCTTGGGGAGAAACCTGAATTGAAGGTCAGTACCCACACCAGGAAATCTAAACCCCAAAAGTTACACCTTGCAATGTTGTTAGTGCCTAAAGACAAAATCCAACAGAGCAGGAAGCAGATCTGCCCCAAATAAGCACCCGAAGAAACACACCGGAGACCCAGCTGCGCTTTCTCCTGGCAGGGTTGCTGGCTTGGGGATTCCATGCTGAAGGGTGACAGTGACCACAGCATGGCCCCAGCAGGTGGCAATGCAGCCCAACAGCAGCAGCCACCCTGCTGCTGCCAAACACGTGCCTGCACTCCTCTGCTGCTAAATCCGACCTCAGGAGAACTGGGATTCAGCTCTTGGGAAAGTTGCTCAAACCTAAAAGCCCACATGGGTTAAGGGTGTGTTTGTATACTGTGGGATTAGTATGTATGCAGGAGACAGATGGAAACATGGAAGCCCTCTTGAAATGCAAGGCCTGAGGATCAGGGATGCTGCTACCACAGAAGTGACATTGCTTGACCTGGGTGATGCTCTGCAAGACCACAAAGATGAGGGGCTTGCTGTGCCAGTGGCCATCCTGGCACTGCTGCACACGTGGCATCTGGTGTCTGAGGGTGAGCGTTGCCACCACCCTGGTACCACCCCATTGCCCCAACTGGCCTTTGAAAGCAGAAGTTGAGCGGGAAGGGCTCTGACTGCCTAGGTGGTTGCAATGTATGGCTGCTCTGAGACCCAGAAAAGACCAGCACATCTTTGCATCCTGACAGATTTTTTTCTGTTTCAGAGCCAAACTCACTCCCCTCAAAAGTTGTCAGGGAGCCCCAGCCAGTTTTCATCTTCAACATGGTTTCCTCCTGCAATAGAGCTGCCTGAAGACACTTCTGTTTCACCTCTCTCCCCACCTCAGTCACGTGCTTGTTTCTGTCTCCATGCTACTGCTTTGAGGGAAGAAGGGTGGTGGCTTTTACTCTGGATCATTTCACAAATCCAGTTTACAGCAGCACAGCAAGGGGAAGGCAAAAGCAGCTTATCACAAGGAAACCTGTGCCCTGCCTGCCCCTCATGGGGAGGAAGCTTTTGAGCACAGCCTAGGACCACCTAAGAACAATCCCATCACCAATATTTGGATAATCTAAATGGTAAAAGTTGCCAGCAGAAAGGAGAGGAGAAAACAGAGTTCTTTTTCATGTATCCCTCAACTTCAGGGGCACAAAAGCCATTTGTTTTTGCTGCCCTCTGTTCTGGACAGCACAGCTTGCAGCCACCCTCAGATGCCCTGCACTCCCCTCCACTTTGGCCAGAGGGTGAAAGATGGCAGATTTGGCCAAAATGGGCAATAGATCTTGTAATGACTGGCCACCCTCTAAGCCTGGGCATGACAGTACACTGCTTTGCTTCCTCTGCAGCAAGGAAGACAGCCAGCCAGGGAGGAGGCACAGAGGCAGCGCTAAAAACAACCTGGAAGCCTTAAGAAGGGAAAAAAAAAAAAGAGCAGAACTGCAGGGAGCCATTTAACTCCGTCACCTCACGGCTGGGGAATTTCTCACTAGGAGGACACATGTCAGGCAACCCTTGCAAAAAGGTTATTTTGCAGCCATTGCAATTTGCTGCAGCCTTTGCAGTGTGTTGTCAGGCAGTAATCAAATCCACTGGTAGTATTTTGCCTTCTATAAACCCCACTGGAAGCAGGCCCACAAATAGTTCCACTGTAGTATGCAGCTGGATAGCAGGCAGGAGCAAATGTTCCACATAGCGGCTGTTGGCCCTAATCAGGTGGAGTCGTGGATCGTATTTCCAGCATTTGGCAGGGTTTTATTATAGATACTCCTCCTTAAGGATAACCCCTCACTCCTGAAGGGGAGACCACAGCAGTGCCAAACAGTTTTCTTGTTGGGGACACCCAAAGCACCCTTTAGTTGCACGAGTTTCCCCTATTCCCAGGAGGGCTTTGGAGCTCTTTGTCACTGACACGTTCTATCTCCATCCTGACACTCCCAGTAGTGGACAGGAAGGGAATAATCAAATTTTTACATAAGAGAGGGATCCACCTCAGAAGATAAAGTTTAGGACACTTCATGAAAATCATCATACAACACAAACTTTGGAAAGAGCAAATCCTACATCCAGGGATACCCTTATTGGGAATTTACAGCTCATTTATCACCACGGGAAAGACAACAAACCCCACCTGGGTGACAGCTACAGTGGGTCTCAGTTAGGTAAAAACCACAAGAAGATCCAGTACAGCAGTTCCCAGAATTGGGCTCCCCACCCCATCAGACTGCAGTGCTTAGTATTTGCAAGCCTGACAAATTCATCTGCAAACAACTGGGCTCCAGACCAGAAGCGGGAAGTTGCCAGTGGAAGCATTTGGGAATCCCTGGTGGTTCATCATCATAGGGGATAAACTCCAAGGTGTTTACACCACCCAAAGCTGGGAAATACCGCGTTCCAGCAGGGCTGACCTCATGCTTTACAAGCATACAGAGAAGATAGTTTGATGTATGGATCCCCAGTGAGTACAGATGTGTCCAGTTCTGGGACCACACAGACCCTTTTTAAAACAGAACAATCTTTCATCATCTTTCCCCCTCTCTTTTTGTTGTCTTCACAATGCCAGCAGATCCAGTTCCCCGCCTTTAAGCAGCAATAATCTCATTCATTTACTGCAGGAACCACGTAGCCTTCTGCTGAACAGTCTATGCATTCAAGTGTGGAATTACTGCCTTGGAAAATCCAGGACTATGATATTAACACTTACTGCCCACACCCTTGATTTGAGTCAGGTGGTGTCAGCAAGGGGGAAATAGACTTTCTCTATAATAAAAAAAAAAAAGATGGTTTGACATCCTTTCCTTGCTTTTCTCACTTGAAGATTGAAGTATGATAGGTGCTTTATCGCAAGAGGGCCTGATCTGGGGACTCTCCCCTGCTGTGATTTTCACAAAAACTGTAAGAAAGGTGATCACCTTCCTACAATTCCTTCATTCGTTCTAATTTTGCTGGAATGATCTGAACAAGTCAAAAACATCACTGGGAGAATCCAGAAATAGGGACAAGTAAGGCAAATCCTTAAGCCTCACCTTCTTAGGAAACCAGGCCAAGAGTGAAGCATATTACTCAGAGTATGGAATTTGCAGCCAAACTATTCAGTTAGCAAATAGATTAGATATACCCGAACAAAACCCTTTAATGATCTGGACGCAGCTTGGATCTTCCTTAGATAAAATGAGAGGTAAGTTCTCCAATTAATTGCACCATTTGGAAAAAGAAAACCATGTCACTTTGCGAGGCAGCTTTGAGAGCTCCACTAGAAACTGGGAAAAACTTCCATCCACTTGGGACCAAAGAGTTTGACTCAAGCCTCTACAACATCTCTACCTAACACCCTGTCATGGGTTTGCTCTGGGTCAATTTTTCTCACCCCCCACATAATTGTTATAAGTTGAGAGAAGGTTTATGCAGACAAAAGAGATCTGATTGGGGAGAATAATATTGGGATTTATTATTAGCAAGGTAAAAACTAAAGAACTATATTTATGCTCCAAAGCTGCTGAAGAAGAAATCAGTACCTAAACCACCAGATGTACAAATATAGAACTGAAAGTAATGCAACATTAATACTACAACATTATGCCCTACAAATCTTGTGAGAGAGTATGTTGATGGGGGGGAAGGAAGTCTTAACAGAAGTGCTTCATTTCCCAGGAAGGAGCATCTGAATCATTTCTACTCTGATTGACCCGTTATCATTATGCTCTGCCATTGATTACTCCCTTTGCTTCACATGCCAGAAGTACTTCCCTGGCAATGGGATGAGCCTTGGCTGGATTAGCAGCCATCAGGAAAAAGGCAGCACCACACATCTCACAGACAGCTGCCAGCCCTTTTGCCCCTGGAAAACTCACCTCTCCCTGTCTCTGGCTGGGCCTGCCAGCTCAGCTAGAGGAGCAAAACTGGGCAGACAACCTCACTGCTCCCAGCCAACAACACCCAGCCCTGGAAGCTTGCAGGAGATATGCTGTGTGAAGGCAGGTCACAGGGACCTAGGATGAGCTGGAGCATTATTTGTTAGGATGTGGATCACAACCCTGTCCTTGCCCACGCCGTATCAACCCCGAGGAGTGCACAGCCCACGAGCAAGGGAACTGTCAGAGGCTCCTTAAAAGGACCATGTAATTTTACTTAACTGCTGCAAAGGTCATTTGCCTGTGTGGAAACCAAGTAATAATGAAGTGCACCACACTGGCTGTCCAAGACTGTCAGAGAGCTGTTACAAACAGCAGGAATCTCTTGGCCATCACCACGACAGGCATCCCAAGAGCCCTGTAGCTGATGGACACATTTTCTTTAGCTCCAGCTAAATCACTGGACATGACCTTTAGATATGACACAGGGCTGAGAGTCTTGCATGGGCACAAATTTAGGGCTGGAGGATAACAAAGAGAGAAAAATCCAACTGGCAGTTTGCAGTGGCCACAGGAAGATGAAAAGCATCATCCTTCAGGAACAGACAAAAGGAGCAAGTGCATTTTAAAAAAAAAGGCATACTAGGAGTCTTCTCTGACCCTGAAACAGGGAGCTGGAAACCAAACCAAACTGTGAGTTTCTTAAGGTGAACTGGAAGTAATAAAATTCTCCATATCTTTGTTTTCCGGAGAGGTTGAGCACTTTCTTTGCCTCATGACAACTCTGGGATGGTGGTGTGGGTTTACCGACCGGCCCTCCCCCCGGGATGAAAATAGATTTTTCCAGGTGGATTTCCAGAGCAAAATCAATCAGAAGTTTTAGTAACGCCTCTGCCAATTCCATATTTAAGAAAATGTAAGAGAAGGGTTGTGGCACAGAAGAAAATGGAAGAGCCAGTGTAGCAGCCGGCCCTGTTGGGCCTGGGCGTGCGCCCCCCACCCCGGGCCAAGTCTGGCCCAGGCGGGGTGTGCCAGGCCTCTTCTCTCCTGTAACAGAGTAGAGAAAAAAAAACTTTAGAGAAGAACCTGGACAAGACATGCTGCAAAAGGAATTCCAGGCAGAGAGACAATGGAGCCTCCAAGGTCAAAGCTGGCAGCCGGAGGAGAGAGAAGCCCAAAGGGGGGGAAGCTCCTTCTCTCCCCCTCTCCCCCTCTCTCTCTCTCTCTCTCTCTCCCTTCAGCAGAGAAAAGACTGAAAACTAAAAAAAAACCTGCCACCTGTAGAAGATTGTTGGGGAGTGGAGACCCCCCTCTTTAGCTCATGAAGGAGCCCACGCAGAAGCAGAGGAGTGCATGAAGAGGATGTGACTCTGTGGTGCTGGAGACCTGTGGCCCATGGAGAGAGAGACCCACGCTGGAGCCAGACTGCCCGGGTAGGATCTTGTGATCCCAGAGAGGGATCCAGGCTGGTGCAGCTGAATTTGTGACCCTAAGGGACAGCAGGGAATGGAAGAACTGTTGCCCAAAGGTGGACTCGCGCTAGAGAGGTCCATCAAGGGCTGTCTCTTGTGAGGAGGGACCCCACAAGAAACAGGGGTGGACTCAAAAGCCATTATCCCCTGTAACAGTGGGAAGACCATGGTGAGGCAAGTGTCCCCTTGCAGTCCATGGAAGACCCACAGGGCCTGGGTAACCCCCAGCCTATGGTCTTAAGCCCAAGAGGGGGTAAGCCCAGGCCTGAGGTCAACATAGAAGAGAGGGAGAGAGAGAAAGACAGTTCCAACTGTGACGAATCGGAGCTGTCATCCCAGAGATAATAAAAGAAGAACTTTCAAGTGCTGCAAAATTATTTAAAAGACCTGTAGCTCTGGAAATAGAAAACAGACTGCTTCTCCTCCTGAACTGATACAAGGTGGGGGGGGGTATTCCTGTAAATACATAGCACTTTTGCCTAATTAGAATTGTCGTATGTATAGTTCTTTAGTTTTTCTCTTACTAGTAAGAAATCCTAATATTATTCTCCCCAATCAGATCTCTTTTGTCTGCATAAACCTTCTCCCTATGCCTTTAACCCACTTACCAGACTGCCCGGTTGTATTTGTGTCTTTGCTTGTATCCTCACCATACCCCTGTTTCCCATTAGGATCTTTTTCCCCTAATTTAAACTCTAATCATGCAACACACAACATACAGTGTGCTAGACATTCTTGTGGCCCCTGAGACATCGTTAGAAGCAACCTTAGCTGTGAGTTGCTCTTGAGAAACCCATCTGTAGTAATGGATTTTCAAAATGAAGTGAATTGAGATACCTTGATTTGGAGGATGTTCAGCTTAAAAATCCACGAAAGGAGGCCATGGGGTAGTTTGGGTTTTTTATAAGAGTAGAGTATTCGTGACTTTCTGAAAACCCAAGACTGGTCTCTGAAAATCACTTGTGACTACTGAAATCCTTGGCCAATAAATAACAATTAGCATCCTCATTACTGAGCTAAGGCTGACAGGGAAAGCAGGTCTGCATCAGAGGGAAGAGCAACCCCCAGTCGCTGAAGCTGCCAACAACACACTCCTCACAGCAGATGTTGTCTTATCCCAGGAGCTGCCACTGCCACTTTCTGCTGGACTGTTTTCTTCATCTGGCTAATACTGCAGCTGCAACAAATACACCACTCCTCTCCTTCCAGCAAGCAGACAGACCAGAAGAGCAAAGGCTCACAATCATGCTGTGGTTTCAGCTTTCTCCTTCCCTTTGAAAAGACAGGACTGTGGGATGAGACACACTTGTCAAGTTAATTATTAACTGGGAAATGTCAGTTTTGAACTCTACTGTGAAGAAAGCAGATCTGATAAGTTACATGTGCTTGGAGTGCAGGCAAGGTGGTTTTCAGCATTCACCACCCTCAGATAGAGAAAAAAGTGTGCTACCCAGGATTATCAGCACCCTCATGTGAAGTGTTAAACCCCACAGCAGACAGAGCTGATTACAGCTCTTTAATTACTGCCGAAATTATAAAAGCCCAATCTAATGTTAAAAGAGACAGTATCAATTGCTTGCAGATCATAAAACCCACAAATGAGGACATATCTCCAACTCCAACAACAGCAGCAGGCATAAATGCGACGTTCCATCCTCACACCTCCTGCTGGTTATTACGTCATTATTGAAGGTAGAGCAGCCCCTCTCTTCAAGCCACCCTAGAAAGGCTGTGCTAAACTGACATCCAACTCAGGAAGAGGGAGAAGAGAGGCACTGGCAGGAGGCTGCTGACATTACATCACTTCCCATCCTTTGGAAGACACATCCAACAAGGGAAAGGTTGGATGGCCAAAGCCATATTTCCAGATGCCTTGATTCTCACATTCCCCAATTATCTCATTATGGTTTCAATATGATTTTACTGTAATAAGAAACCTGCACACCCATTGCAGGGAACAGCACTGGAACTGGGAGGTGGTATCTTTCTGTAACTGCTACAAAAATGCTAGGTTCCCAAAAGCTTGTAATTCAAATCTAAACAATCTCCTCTGTCCCGCCAATTCACTTAAGCACAGTAAGGATTAATAAAACACCTTGATCAGTCATTACCTGTGTATAACATTCAAAAGGGCAAATCAGAACATACACAAAATGATTTCAGAACAGATTCTGAAGGAGAAGCACTGGCTTGTGTTCCCTGCAGCACAACTAATTTAAAGAAGTCATGAGCTTGGCATGTGTGTTTCAGGATCCAATCTCCCACCTATTTCAGAGCCTTCCAAACTACAGAAGTGAAGACCTCTTCCACTGTACTTACCACTGTCATTTAAATTGTCTTTGTCGCAAACATTCATCCAAATCAGCTTTGGCACTTGGGCTCCAGCTGTACATGCTATTCCCACTACTGTGATCCAAGAGTTCTGAAGCAGGAAGGTAGAAATAACCCTCTAAGCAAAAAGGGTTAAAAGTCACACCCAGAGCAGCCCATAGCCAATTGTTCCAGTTCTATCAGCTTAACAGAGTTGCTTGGGATGATGAGTTTGGGACAAAAATATTTAACAAAAGTAACAGACATTTCTGAACTACCTTTGGGAGTAACAGTCTTCTAAAGTACGTCATCAGCCTCTCACTGGCAGCTGTGAAGCACGTCATATTGCAAAGCAGCTGACTCTCACAGAAGTTTAACAGGCAGGAGAAAAGCTCTCAGGGCTGGCTGTTCAGGCAGAAGGGGCTGAAACTGAAGCCTTGCTCATATCACTCTCTAAGAGGCCACACCAGGCACAGAAAGCTTTCTTAGGGTGTTCATAGGGATGACCCCTTCCAGGGGGTCCTCCAGCCCTTGTACTCTGACATCTCACCCAGCCCCACAGGATCTCCAGTTCCTGGATCCAGCAGCACCTTTTGTGAGAGTCAGTGTGTGTTTCCCGTTCACAACCTCTGATCTCATAAGTCACACAAGAAGCAAAGTGACATTCTTGAGCATCACCATGTCACTTGCCTCCCTACAGCTAAATAAGGGGTGCAGCAGCAGAGGTCTATTTAAAGCCACCATAGCTACTTGATAGACCCTGGAGGACAGACATTTCTTGTGTCTACATCACTGCTCCCCAAAAAACAGGCTTGCACCCACAAGCAGCTTCAACGGGAAGGTTTCACAGTGCTTCCCCAAGGTTTGTTTTCTCTCACACAGAGGGAACACAAAAATGTTACAAGCACAGCACAGAAGGTCAAGCACCGTCACAGCCAGTTTTAAACAGCTTGGCCAGGTTTATCCACTGGCTACAGTGAGACCTTCTTACCTCCTGTAAGAAGCAGTTGGAAGCTCACTGTGTGCTCTGTCCCCTTGGACTGCAGCCTGACTGGTTTCTAAGTCTCCCCTCTCCAACTAAAAGCATTAAGGGGCCCACATCATCACCTTGTGACATTTATGAAAAGAGGCTCTTCACCCCTGACTGGCTGGAGGGAACCTTACCAGGCCCTGCCTGCAGCCTCCTTTCCCTGCTGCATGGCTGGGCACTGGGGATGAAAATCACCAGGAAATACCTGTTAACTCTATGGCAGAATGAAAATCCACAGACAGCACTGAGCTGGGATGGCTGGGAGTGATTCATGATAAAGGAGGAGCTCATCAAATGCTTTATGCTCATTTGTGTCCTCTCAGGCAACCACAGCACAGATTATATTCCAGATATTTGTGTGGATCTCTGTCAGGGATTAATAAACCTTGACAATGCTACTTACATTCTTAAAACAGTTTTCTGAAATATGTATAATATGATTAATTATATGATAATGTGGTTGTAACCCCTCTCCCCACAGAATATCCTCTTCATGGATATGATTCAAAAATGCACAAGTAGTATCTGAAACCTACACATTTTGGTGTGTCTGGGCATTTAGCAGTATTTAAGCAATGCTTGGCAGAGACAGGATTTCAGTGACAAGGACAGAGAACATGTGATCTCAGAGTGATGCTCACATCTCCAAGCTCCAAGTCTTGCAAGTCATCCATACCTCCAGTCACTGAGAAGTCTTCTTGATGGCTGAAGAGAAGAAGAGGTGTAGATTGTGATAGTACCAGATTTCCTAAAAGCAAATAGGACATTTAAGTTTTGTGAGAATGTCAAACCCAGATGATCCTTAACAGAAATCAGAAAAAAAAAAAAAAAGAAAAAAAAAAAAAAAAGGGAAAGAGAAGAGGTTAATACCCTTTAAGTCACAATGAAACCTTCCAGGTAATGCAGGTATGTGGGGACTATGGATCATATTCTGAACTCTCCTTCAATGCCCTTTCCAAGCCTGAAGTCACTCCATCTCCTAGTAGATTAAAATGGGACCTAAGAAAGACACAATTCATTTTAAATGGGCAATAATTTAACTCCTCTGCTGCATGCTCCAGGGAAAAGAGAGGAAGGGAAAGGCAGGAAGTAGGCAGCTCACAAACAGGCTGTGGAGCCCTGAAGAAGACACAGGAATCCCAATTGCCCAGAGCAGCGCCAAGGGGGATTTTATCCCGTTCAGTGTGAGAGAGCACACAGAGTTTAACAGCTTATCCAGTACCTAACGTTATGTTTAAAACTCCACAGGACCCCTCCAGGCCCACCAGTTAATGCTTTCCTTGATACAGAGTCCTGCCTGGTGGGATTCACACAGTCTGCCTGCACTGCAGCCCTGCTTATGCATTTCACTGTTACACTCAGCCAAGCACTTGCATTTCAGAGCCTGGTTGCTCGGTGATCTATAAACGGGTGCTCATGCCAAGGGATCCGAGGTGCCAAGAGAATGACTGAAAGCTTTACAGTACAGTGGAAAGCAAAGTGCAAAGAGCACTTGGGCGACACTTTCTTCCTGAGGGAATGATGGCACGGGAAAGGTGAGCTGCCTAAACATGAGCTGAAGGCAGCCCCCAAGTCATCCAGCAAGACTGAGAAGCGGGCACACCTTGAGGAAGCTGCTCCCCCTGCAGTCAGCCCTCCTGGGGCAAGATGGGGGGTGGTGGAGATGCACGCAGGCTCTCTGAGGAATGTCTTGTATGTGCCACTGCCAGTTGCTGGGGGACACTGACATCATCTGGGACAAAATTAGAAAACCTTGAGCAGGAGGGCAACATGGCACAAGTGCTAAGTCAGCCACAGGCTATATGTGGCACACCAGTTGGTGCCTTCTCTCCCCTTCTTTAGATACTCATTCCTCTGCCTTCTCCTTCAGCGAGGTTTGACTTCAGCCTACACTGCCCTGTGAGTGCTTTATGCCCCTGGCTACATTCAGGCTAGCGATGCCTTATACAGCACTTGAAGGAGCCAAGAGGCAAATCCTCCCTCCAAAACATACCCATCTCCTCCCCTGAGCCAACAGAGCCCTTCATTCGTGCATGTAATCCAACCTTTGTGCCATTATATAAAGCTGTTCCCAGTGTTCATCCCTATTTCTTATCACCTGCAAATCCCTGCCTGTCTGCTGGTGACAGCCCTGCACAGACACCTCCTCTCATACTGTGCCCTGCTCCCAAACCTGCCCCACCTTCCTGGGGACAGGGCATCCTCCTCAGACCAAGACCCCCAAAACATGTTGACCTGACTGTTTATTGGGCTTGACTCTCTTCTACAGCTTTATCAGGGTGTCCTGCAGCTGCATCTTGGACAGCTTGGATTGCTTTTTGTTGAAAGTGCTTCCACGTTGAGTACTGAAAAAGCCAAATCATTAGCAGATTCATTAGGCACCCCGTTGCACACAGCATTACAGCTGAGATCTTGAAAGTTTGCTGACAGTGGATCCTGGGTGTCTGACTTAAAGCCTGGGGTGAAACGTGCAAGAACCAAACTGGACCAGCAGTTCCTCTCTCTTTTATGGCCAAAATTACATGTTTAAGAAAACACAAGGATCTCTGCAGCATCTTGGTGTGGAAAAATGCACCCAGTCTCTATCACTTCAAGAAATGCTGAAGCACAGCAAAATGTACTACCTATTCTTTCCAAATCTGTTATGAATTATAGGAACTCAAAGATTCCTAATAACTGCCTAAATTCCCAGTTCCTTCCTGGATCTTATTAGGTTTTTAGCCTCAAATAGTCCTCCTGCAACAAGGTGCACAATGAAACCGGTGTTGGAAAAAACCCATCATTTTCATGTATCAGTTTTAAATTTTATTGAACCTCCCTTGTTTGCATTCAAAACACTTCTCTGTGAGTGTCCCTGTACTTCCTGTAACTTCGGATAACAGGAGCACTTCCCACTCATGGACTGAGTCAAGTAGGTGGTTGTTTCAGACCACTGCAATCTTTCTCAGAGATCACTGCTTGCCAAGTGATAAATTGTACATTTGCAGTTCTTCCTGCTGACATTGCAGCCGCCCAATCTTCAGAAGAGGAACACAGCAATTATTTAACAGCAGCAGGTGTCAGATGGGAGTTGATCACTGGAAAGAGAAAACACACTGGACAGCTGAAATGATAGCAGATAAGTGTGCATGGGTCACATTTCTGCTAAATGCTCCAAGAAGAGATAGGAATATGCTGACTATACTTAGGTGTTTGTAAACAGTCTCTATTCTCACACCTTGCCTGAAAGCAGACTCCCACCAGAGCCTTTTGAGTGATCAACATTTCCCCTGGTGCTTGATCTGGCATCCTGCCATGAACTCACCCATAATTTCAAAAAATGAATGGGAAGGTAATTGCATTTACAGGCATTTTAGACAAAGGCAAAAGTCTCAAAGGGAGATCATTGTGAAACAGAGCAGAAGCAGCAGCACTCACCCTTTAATCCAACAGCTCCAGGGCTTTCATGGTCCCCTGAAATATGGGACACTTTGTCTTCTACCTCACTGCATGGATTTAAACCATCACCTCCTTTCTCCTGGAGAGAGGCCTGGCTCTCTGGGCTACAGGAAACCCAAGACAGATCCCTCCTTTTAAAACTGCACCAGAAAGGCAGATAAATCTATGATGTTCTGTCCCAAGACCAGAAAACTGACTGGGTCCAAATCCTTAATCCAGCAACTGAAATAAGGACCTACCATCCTCCTCTGCACCTCTTTCATCTTCTCATCTGATCAATATACAATTATTTTGGGTCAGCAACTCACAAAATCTTCTTTACTGGCAGAAGGAAGCACATCCAGACACACCTACATTATGCAGAGACAGCACAAAGTTCATCCTTCATTTCAGAAATCCTGTCCTCATCTTAAAAATACATTTGATGGCAGCTTTCAGACTTATTTCAGTGGAAATCTCAGGTGACCATAGGAATTATTAGACCACCATTGGTTCTTTCTTGCTATTGGTGTTCTCACAGGTGCAGTGATGTATAAAAATTGTTTTAGACTATTTCTACCCATGTTACACCTCCAGGACCCACTCACTGGATTTCACTGGAGTTTGGTTTGTGCAATGTAAAACATCAGCATCACTGGACATGCTGCCACCAGGCCCCTCAGGGAACGACACCCTACAGGCTCCTGCTGAGCTGCAGCACTGCAGGAGAGTCCATGCTACCACCTTCCCAAAACCAGACTAGCAGAGCAGGGATCCCTCCATAAAGCACCGTGGAGGCACCCAGCAGAGCTCATACATCATAGGCTTTGGCCCACAGGCAGAGAAATAGGAAATTAAATCTCTCCTTGTCTGTGTTCCCTAAAGCAGAAACTGAGCCAAGGCTTCAAATTATATCCATCAGTGTAGATCTATTGATCCAAAAGGGATGACTCAACTTCCAAGAAGTCTCTTGCTCAAGGTCGTGGGCTATAACAAAGAAGAGCTCTGAGCATAGGTTTTCTTACACGAAAACACACCTTTAGCCATTCTCCATCCCTTTTTTTGGTGTGCTTTTTTTTTTTCATAAGTTTACTTTCCCTAAAACACACTAAACTAAAATGGAAGTCCTTGGATATCCTGTCAGATTTTGGATGCATAGGTGCCTGCCTAGGCCTTCAGGCTTTTAACTTCTAGTTACAAAACACTCCACAGTATAGCTCATGAGACAGAAATAAGGGCCCCACCAAAAGCCTCGCACTTCCTAGCACAGAACTTGAGAGGTCTGGGGAGTAAATGGGAGAGGGATTGCTGGAGAAGGAAGGAACAGGCAGAACTCCTGGATTTTTTCTGCAGAAAATCTCAATCTTGCACACCCAGGGGAACCATCAGGTTTGACAGAGTTAGAAGCTGAGGTTTTTTCTGTGCAGGAAAAGGTCTACTGAAAACAGAAAAGCCATCTTATCCTGAAAGTTGTGTCTCCTGGGGAGCATGGGGAGCAGGGAGGAGCCTGAGGAAAGATGGACAAGGGACACAGGATGGGCAGGCGAACAAGGTGAAAACAGGCCACAAATGCCTCCTTGGCCCGATGGCCAGTTTCCATTAATAAATGCATTACAAAAGGAAACCTTTCATGTGGGAAGACAAAAAAATCCAGCTGATCTCCACATTCTAATGGGACACAACTTATCCCTAGGAGAAAAAAAAAATATATAATGAAAAGATTAAAGGAAACAATTTTCAAATTTAAACACAGTCTTACCACGATGAAAAGGAATAATAACTCCTGAGAGACACTCAGGGTCATGTCAGGGAGAGAGATGCCTTGGCTGAAGGTACTGCAGTGTTTTCCATATCTGTCTGCTTTATTTTTAAACACCCAGAGCCTTTGCTTGATCAACACTTCCTTGAAAAAGAAGGAAGCAGAGGAGGAATGAGGGGCTGTAGGGAGAGATGCAAATTAGGTTGGAAAATAATGATCTTCCCTACCATGAAAGTCAAAATACCTACTTGAAACCAAATCCTCCTGGAGTGCTATACATGGCATGGGGGGAAAGGGGAGGGAAGAAAAGAAAGAAGATTTATTGCTTAAGCAGAACTGAAGTTCTGATGAGAAAAAGAACCATTCAATCCATATGTGAATGTCAACAGTAGATCTGAAACTGGGCTTGTTGTATTTCCCTCTCCTTTGCACCATAAAAATGACCAGGGAGATGGTCTGGGTTTTTAAAGCGGGAGAAAAAAGCCACTGAAGTTCCTTGATCTTATGAAGCCCTGAACTCTTATATTCCATTTATAGCTCGAGCTGGAATGACATCCCCCTCGATTATCAAGCTGTCCAATCCAGCTGCATGTGTCAGGACTCTGTGAGGCACTAAGTGAAATATATATATGCCCTTAGAGAGTTTAGCACATCGGGTCCACTTCTAGAGCACAGGCTGTAGCTCATTCTGACCACTGCTCCTTTCCCAGGATCACTTTTAAGGGTTTTTTTTTTTTCATTTGTTTGGGGTTTTTTTGGTTTGGGTTTTTTTTTTTTCTTCCAAGTTTGGGGGTTTTTTTGAGCACCTTTACTTTCCAGTTTAAACACAACAACATGGCACCTAAGAAGGACGTAAAGAAACCAGCGGCAGCCGCAGCACCAGCGCCGGCGCCGGCACCGGCACCCGAACCAGCCAAACCCAAAGAGCCCGCCATCGACCTCAAGAGCATCAAGGTAACAAGGATAAACATGTGCTGGTGCGGACACGAAGGGGAGAGTTAGCAGAGTCCCGGCTGAGGGATGCAGTGAAGTGTTGCGTGTGTTCGGTTCCGGTTTGGGGGCTGCGGTGAAATGAATGAGTAACCTCAGCCCATGGATTTGCTGACCTGCCTGAGCTTTTAACCAGTTTAGCAGCTGCAGGGGTGCAAGGCATGGTGCATGATTTAACACAGGAGTGAAGCCTTGCTGATGTTAAAAGTATGTTTGGAGTGTGGACCTCAGAACATTTTACCAGATCAGCAGTCTGACCTGTTTGGTGAAGCCACATTTTTCTTTTGAAAGACACCAGGAGAAAAACCTCCCCAAGCCCCCTAAAGTAGGTGCACAAGGACAGGAAAGGGGTTACTGAAACCTGAAATGCAATGTTTCCCCATAGCACTGCACTAAAACTAAGCTTTATTTTACAGTTTACCCTCAAATTCCTTTCAAAGTTTTTGAGCTGCCTGATGACACTTTGGTCATGTGCTTTGAGAGCAGTGTGACTTGTATACAAACAAAACAGATGAAAACAGAGGGATTTGGCAGTTTCACCTATTTTCTTTTCATTTGCACTGCACAACAAACACTGACAGGGGCCATGAGCCAGAAAGACATAGAGGGGAGCATTTCCAGTGATATCCTCTCAACTTTACATTTGCTCACAATTTGCTGCAAATTGAAAGCAACAAAGAAGAAGAGTCTTTTGGAGGTTTTCCTCTGACTGCACTGCCATTTGTTCTCATAATGCCTTTAGACTTTGTGTGTCTACCAACATCACTGACTATTGCCTTGACCTTTCAAAGAAAATTCCCTCATTCTGGGAAATTCTTTACTTAGGAAAGAAGAGAGAGGTTAAGCAGCTAAAGAGAAGAAGAGACTGACTAGTTTCTCTGGGTAGGACTATAAATAGTCATTCTCCACCTACCTGACCAGCTGATTGGTCCCAGGACCAATTTGCTAAGTTCTACATAAGAGATCATGCCTATTATGGATAAAAGAAGGAGTACAAGGACTCCTAAGAGGACCTGCTCATTTTCATCTCGTGATGAATTATCTTTCAGATACCTTAATTCATATACTCCCAAGTATTTAATGAAATTCCTTCAAGTTTACTTTAATTCATCCAATCAGTAGTCAGTATTTTTCTGAGAGAGTATGTAGCTTCTCGTAAAATTGAAGCTAAAGCCATTGGCAAAGTATAACAGGAGCAAAAGCTGTTTTTCAGAATACTGTCTAAAAATTAGATTAGGCCTCACAATGCATTCATCTCCAGAGATGAAGGGGAACACAAGCTAGATTTCCTGCTAAATAATTTAATATGATTGGATAACTTTATAAGACCAGTTCATTAGGAGAAAATAGGATTTTCAACTCCAATGGACCTAGCTAATCCATCTTTACATAAATAGACTGAATAATATATTACCAGCTAAAAAATGGCACACTGCACTCTGAGGCATCTGCAGTCCCCTCCTTTACCCAGACAGCTCTCTGTAATAGCAGGAAATATGTACTGGTAGAACACAGAGAACTCTACAGGCTTTGTCATATTCAGACTGATAAAAGAAGATACTCTCCCTGAATTCTTTCTCTTGAAAGACAGTATCAGACAAAGTATTTTCTTCTAGGGTCCCAACCAGCCACCCTGGGTGATCCCCTTTCACCCTTGGAGAGCTCGTGCAGTGAAGGGGAACAAAGTCATGTGGAAAGTGATCTGCCTGGGTGATGTGGCAAAGTCAGGAATCTCAGTTTTCTGAGTCTTCGCCCAGCCCCTTAATTAATCCTGAATCCTTCCATTCAGCCACCCAAGCCTCAGCACAAGAAAAGGTACAGCACCATTTCCAGCAAAACTTTGGAGCCAGGGAGTACTTAAAGCTAAGCTTTTGACTGGGACTCAGTGAACATTTCAAGGCCAGGTTGGATGGGGCTCTGAGCAGCCTGGTCTAGTGAAGGTGTCCCTGTCCATGGCAGAGGGTTGGAACTGGATGATCTTCAAGGTCCCTTCCAACACAAACCATTCTGTAATTCTGTGATTTTATGACCTGGAGCTCTTTGCACTGACTTAGCAGGCACAGAGACAAAACCACCAGCACTTTGAACCAGGGCATCAAGTGGGCTCCCCTCCCCTCCTCAGGGAATTATCAGCTATCCATGAGAGGTGACTGGGAATGCCAGGATGCAGTGCCATGATGATCTGTGGAGCCACACAGCAGGCTTTGTTAGCTTTTACAAAGAGATATCCAAGCCCCTTCTAAGTGTCATAGGTGGAGTGAGTAAGGGTAGAGCTGCCTTAACAAGGGTTTACAGCAGCCAAATCAGCCACATTTGGCAGGGCACTCCATTTTAAGTCAGCATCAGAAATCATAATAGTCTCCAAAACAAACAAGAATGTGGTTTACAAGCAGGATTAGTGATTCTTTTGGTGATACCTCTCAGCTCAGATGCTCTGCTTGGCCTGTCTGGTTTTCTGACCCTTTTGGAGTGCACATTTTGAAACTCTAGATTTTTTTTCCTTTCTTAAGAGGACTCAGGCTAAGTTCTTGCACATGTAGGCACCCCAAAAATTGTCTGTCACCATCAGAAGTTGTGATAGACCATTCACTCTCTTCTGTTCTTTATCCCACTCTTGAAATTAACCCAGTTAGAGCAAATATTTGCTGATTTGGTAGCTGGCATGAAATGTTCTGGTTTTGAGCACCATCTATTGACTACAGAACTGAATAACAGGAATACCTCACTGCTAAAGAGTCAAATCTCCAAACTGAGCCCTTTCATAGCTCACCTGAGGTTGCAGTGCAACCACCAGAGGAGGAGAGTCCAGGCAGAGAGAAAGACTTTGTTTTTAAATAGAAACATGAAAACCTCTTTCCCCCTTACTCAGGAAAAATCATGAAAACTCAATCTGCTTTGCACAAGCTGTTCGAGTTCAAATTTATATTTCCAGTTTTATTTCTAACATGGCCTGGATTTGCATTGGGCACAGAGTAATAACTGAGAACAGAACAGGGTGCTGGAAGCAGCTGAGAGCTACCACTGCAACCAACCACGATTAACAGCAAGGTGACCATTTGGGTTATTTTCTTAAAAAATCCCCAAGAATTCCCCAGTTACAAGGATGGCCCAGCACACTCCCTAAAAGATAGCTTATATGTTCTGTCAACTTCCTTCTTCCCACACAACCTGAGTGAGAGGAAATGTTGAGTTGATGAACAGCACTACTATGGGTCTATGTCTGCAACAACCTGATAAAGACATAAATGATGTAGATGTCTTATGTTTGTTTTTGCAGCTAAGGCAGCAGGAAATGGATAAATTTCCTGTTGCCCAAATCAGTATAACTTGGTCCCCATCACCAGCAAGAAAAGCACGTTGTTTTTTACTGAAAATCTATGGGCCTTTCCCAGCACACAGCAGCCCTTGGAGTGAGACCATCAAGTGTGATGTTCTGGGATCCATGTGTGGGGAATGCTGGGTGCACTGCTTTATAGGCACCTGCTTGTTCAGATTGTGACCTGAATATGTAGCATCCTGATCTGCTGTCACATCAGGCCCTTTACTTCAAGGGTACAGCTGAGTATCCTCCCTGAAGTAGAGACAGAGGTTGGGTTCTTGCAGGTATCCACGGTGTAAGTGAGGTTCATTTGGCACACACAGCTTCCCATGCTGGTGTTTTCAAGACTGAAATTCCAGGACACCGATTATGCCGTGCCAAACTGCAGATAAGCCATCTATATGTTCAGAAAAAAAATAATTAAAAGCTATCAACTAGTAAAGACTTGCTAAGGTCTTGTGTAACTTTGTGATGCATGATGAAGCCTTTTGCATGGAAGCAAGCCTGTGATTGATTGTTTTTAAATACAGAGCTCTTAAGGCAGTAATAACTATTTCTCCAAGTGTCCTTATTTCTTATTATATTCACTACTTCAGTAGGTCATCTCTGAACAGACACTGTGTTGGACTTAACCAGAGAAAGAGACTCTAAAATGCACTGACAGAAAGCTCCTGGGCTGGAGGGCAAGCAGGACTGCAAATGTCAGCTAAAGTGCTCTGAGAGCTGTTGTGCTGCAGACCAACTCCATGGAAAGCTGTGGAGAGGGAGCAGGAATGTGAACAGTAGCTTTGCTCAGGGCAGTGAGGGCTTTCTTAGGAACCAGGAGGTTTTTACTTGAAACTTTTGGCTGAGGCCTTCAGATTATGCCTGATCCAGCTCCAGCTACAGCTCCAGAAACATTCCCTAGGATGGTTATACTTAATGGACAAGGTCACCAGTCCCAAGTGCACTTAGGTGGGACAGGGATAAGGGCCAGTGTGACTTTAGCCTTAAGAGATGTAAACGTGCCTGTCTGATGCCATCCAGGCAAGTTTCCTGCTTCTGCTTTGATCCCTGAGAACCAGCACTGTTCAGGATCCAGCCCAGAGCAGCCCAAACTTGATCCCTTGCTCCATCAACCTCGCCTCTGATGCCAGATTCACGTTGCTGACAATCACTGGATGGGCAGGGCACAGCAGAAAGGTGCCCATTGACAGGCAACCTGGACAACAACAGACTCTTGCCATACACCAAGACATCCCTCTGGGACACTGCTGGGAACAACAAACAGCAGCCACCACTTAGTTGTCTTTACAGCATTTTCAGAAGAACTTTTCCTCCTTTTCTTCCTAAAGTCCTGCTAAGGAAGGAGTCCCTCAAAAGTAGGGACTGTCCCTATAGATTAGATTAGTAGACACTTTCCTTACGTCTGCTAACCTGCAGAATAATTTGGAAAATAATGATTTTTTTTTCTTTTTCTTTTTTTTTTAAACAAGATCCATTCTTAGCTACTCACAGCTTTGGCAGCTGTAGATACCTGTAGCCTTTGGAGAGTCTGGGAAATGGCAAGCATTGGTAGAAAAAGTGGCATTCAAAGTGTAAATTTGCAAAGTAGCGTGTAACGTTTGAGCAGCTCACAGGGTAACTTCCAGCTCTTAACAGCTGTGTGGCAGAGCCTTTCTCCCAGCAAAACACCACCACAATATTTCTAAAATACTGTTTTAAGCCCCATTAGAGCAGAGAGAGATTTGTAACAGATAGTAGCTGAAAGATATTTGAGTTAATCTTACATAAGGCAAGAAGGTGACTAATTTAGCCAATGACAAGTAAAGAAAGAAGTTGTCTGTAAGGAGATATGAAATAACCAACCTGGAAATTTGCCCTCTCTTCACTGAGGCTTTATTACATCTTATACCCACTGCCAAAAAAGTACTTTGAACTGGCTGGTTTACCACATAGCACTTAAATGTCAAGCAGCAATAGTTTAAATTACATTATTACTCTTAACACTGCCACTGGGAGGCATGTGAAAACAAGAAATCCCTCCAAAAGCAGGGCTCCAGAGCCTCACCGACTCTAAATCTTCTTGATTTAGAAGCAATTAGAAAAGTGACACATTTGTAAATGAGTACAACTGAACGCGCTTCCCCACACGAAGCTAATGAAATCTGCTCAAAAGGGTGTGATTAACAGTGCAGGTAGAGCACAACTCACACCCAGACATTTCAGAAGGGCACATTAATTAAATGGCAAGGCTCATCCAAAAGTTTTTGCACAGCTGTAAAGCAACTGTGAGGTTACAAGCTTTAAAAAATAAACAAACTGGAAAGTTGTATAAAATGCTTGGAAAAAATTTTCAAATAATTCTGATAGTCCATTAAACTCCAATCAAAGGTATTTTTGAACTATTATTCAAAACCTCATGGTATCTCACACATGCAGCTTTCTCTCCTGTATTAGCAGTGGTTATGTTTGTTCTTTCTCCAGTTGTAATTCCAGGCAGTTCTGCTCTCAAAATGGACCTCACTTTTTTGAGAGCTGTTCTGCTTTCTAATGGTTCTCTGCCTCATAAGCCATGAGGCTCCATCAGGCTGTTGATTCTTACTTAAATGAGAAGCAGCCTCTCTAAAATCTGTGGCATTGATCATACACACTGTGGAACCGGGGTGAGGGATGGGTGAAGGACAACCTGCTTTTAAGAGGGGTTTGGAAGCTGAGTAACCCTGCACTCAGTGATGCCTACTAAAAAAAAAAATTCAATTGTATTAATCAAGGAGCAGGCATTAAGGGTGAGCAGATATCATAAACTGCTATAGGCACAATCCTAGCTTATCTTCATCCAAAAATAAAAAAATCTCCTCTAGTCCTGCATAGAGAACTAAATATACAATGAGTATCCTAAAGGACTCTTCAATTTTCTCTTCTCCAATTTTCCAAGACATCTGATCTGCTCTTACTCTCTTCTACAGAGACAGTACCTTGAATTATCTGATGACTCTAATAAACTCCTAAAACGATTCACTTCTCTGTAATTCACCCAAAAGGTAACAAGCAGATTGAGCAGATTAATGTTTTAACTTCCAGCAGCATGTTTTCTAAGGGCTTTTCTTCCCATCCAGGCCTTTCCACATTTCCAGTGAGGACAAGGCAGCTGTCATTCAGCGCAGCTCAATCCCAAACTCAGTGCAACTCAATCCCAGTGCCCATCAGCTTTAAGAGGCAAGCAAACCACCACACTGCAAAAGTTGGTGCCCTAAGGCCCATGAGCCAGTGATCTGTGGGAAATCAGAAGCCTTGTTAATACTTTGGAAATAAGGATTTGTGTGGATTTGGTCTCTGTTTACCTGGTGATAAAGCCTTGCACAAAACCCTATTCACCCCGTCCTGTAACTGGGACCTGGTCAAAATACCTCTGTCTAGCACCAGAATTCCTAGAAGGTGGTCACATGTGGGGAATTTTCCATCCAGGACATTGGCAGGTGCCCTTCCTCAAAGCAAGCAGACTTTAACCCCCCCAACAGACCTACTGGTTTAGAGCAGGGTGATTCTTAATTCAAGTGAATGCAACATGCCCATATGAGAATATTCTTCCCCACTAAAACTGTCTCGTGAGATTTGATTCAAGGGGCAGTACTAAAATGAAGAGCTGGGGTGATGCACTGGTATTTCCTCATCAAAATTCTAAGTCAAAGTCTCACATGGTCAAAAGATAATCAGCTTATATGTAGACACCTCTCAATTTATAGATATCTGATAGCCCATTAAAACCAGATGACTAATCCAGGTACCAGTTTTCTATGCCCAAGGCAAACATGCTCCAATTATTTTCTGCTTGGCATCTTTTGGGATGAGCTATGCTGTAGCCAAAATTTATCTATTCAAGAAAATTAATCTAAGTTTTCCTTTAAAAAAAAAAAATCTGTTTTCAGGGGAACACTTCTCAGTTGCCAGCATTGGCAAGCAAGAGGCTGAGGGCAGAAGGAAAATTCCACAAAAGCCAACACACGGCGTTGACCCAGGCAACATTTCAGCTCTGCCAAAGTCTTTTGAAAGCTCCTCTATTAATGTATTGGGGGGCCTGATGGCCAAGATCTGTATTAGCTTTCTCACTGCCCGAGTTCCAGTCCCAGCCAGTGTTAATCAGGTGCTCTGCACTGTGCTAAACCTGCGTTAGCTAATTCAGGCAAAAACATCAACCCTCTTTCAGCGCAGCCACACCTGGTCCTGGCTACACTTGGTCATGAACACAGTCCTGTTCCCACAGGCTAATAGAGTACAGGTAGCAAAAAAACCCAACCAACCAACTAGCCAACCTAAAAAAACCTCAAACAAACAAACAAAAACACAAACAAACAAAAACCTAACAAAATTAAACAAAAGCAAAGGATTGGTAGTGGAACATTTTTAATACTCAGGATATTTTTCCGGACATTTCTCAAAAATGCAAGTAATCTGCTTGAAGAGAGCATTTTTTGAGCCAAAATGGCAAGCTTAAAAGACGTAACTGCAAGGAATTTTCTGTTTCTTAAAATAAGAGATTAGTGTCTCAAATCCAACCAAATACTCTGACCTATTTTGATTATTCAGTTATAAAAAATCAGCAAAGTTAAGTCTGTTTGGATTTGATTCTTTCTTTCAGTGCCCTCAATATACTGAAAAGAGACGTTCACAAAGGTTATGCTTCTCTTCAGGGTAACTAGAGAGAGCTACAGGAGAAAGTTTACCTCACTAATCACATTTTGTCAGTAGAAAACCAGCAGCAGTGACTTCTCAACAGAGGCAATCAACAGAAATTAAAGAGGAGATTTGAGTTCATAACAGGGATCTGTTGTTGCCACACAACCATTTCCATGCTGGCTCCATGACAATCTCAACCCAGCTGAGGCAACAAAGACAGAAGCTTAGAGCAAAGTTCTCCAATCCCATTACAACATCTCATCCATTTGGAGATTCATCCTGGGCTTGGGGGATGCTGCATGGTGGCACTAGGTCTTTGTTACTGGGGAAGCTGAGCCTCTGCCTCCTGCAGCCTACTTCGAAAATTCCCACTTGTGGGCCCACTGTAAGCTACAAACCCAAAAAATCAAGCACCCCTTACCCACCATGAACAGTCATCCTTCCAGTTCCCAAAACCTTTTGGGGGCCTTTGCTTCTGTCCCTGCTGACTGACTCTATAGCTTAGTGGAGGAATAGAATCCTTCCCTATAAGGAAGTCTTGGTAGGTCTGGACAAGGAATATCTCCTCTTGATGGTACAGACCCAGAAAGTGCTGACATGAATCAGAATTACTGCTTGTCACTCCCTGCCCCTCTCCAGCCTCCTAAAAATAGCCATCCTAAGATGTCAATCAAGACATAGAGCCTCCTGTCACTTTGCCCTAAGAAAGCTAAAGAACTCGCCAAGGGGAGGGACCTCTTCCTTCTGACACCTAATCCCGGCAATGCCATCAGCACCACCAGATAAATAAGGGGAAGAAAGGCCAGGAAAGCAGGACCACTCTCAAGACCTCTCAGCTAATCCCTCCTGCCTGTCTGCTGCTCTGCTTTTCCAACTCAACCATGGTGGGTGCACTGGAAAGCTGATGGTTAGCAGTGAGCCAGTGTGTTTTATAGAAATAAATTGGGCTTCTGGCTCAGGTTAGTTCTAGGGAGGGGCAGGGGAGGACAGTCCAGAAGACAGTTCAGGTTTGCTTGGTTTTCCTCCTGAAACCTAAAGCACTACGCAAGGTTTTCCAGTTAGCCTCGAGGTTCTGCCGTGCAATGGTAGACGTGCAGCTCCCGCAGCTTCCGACAGAGCAGTTACAATTTGCTAAGCTTTTGATTAAATCAGATTCAACCTGCTAAAGTGGCAAACGAAAACTGAAATGTTTTATAGAAGAAAATGTCATAGCTTAGTAGCTTATGAAACAATATACTGTCAAAACCTAATCTGAAACACAGGCTTTAAGGGATTGGTTTAATTTCTGTTAATGTAAAAAAGCTGCTTGTTAAGCAATATTACTTCAAATTGTGCAACTAAAGCAGGTCTATGCTAAAAAAGTAGATTACCTGATGGTATATTAATTACTTTAGTTAAGAGACTTTAGAATTTGTTGCTTATAGTCACAATTCTGGCTTTCCCTGGGATGCAGATTTTAATGGAATCTTTAACAACAGACCTGCTGATGCATTTTTAAAAGGGAAGTTGCTGATTTAGGTTGTTGTGGCCCAATTACATTAGGCAAGACAGAAGCCAGAGAGTGCTCAGGTACTTTGTGCTATTTGCTTTCTCTCAGTGCATTTTCAGCAGTACTAGTTCTCTTTTTTCTCTCTTTTTCTTCCCAACTGCAGTCCTTCTCTGCTGATGAAATTAATGGTAAGTGAAATCAAAGTTAAACTTTAAGAGGGCAGGAGGGGGAACATAATGGCTACCAAATGCTAAATATTCACTAGCCTTAACAGCTCTTTAGCTAAATGCATTACTTCTGCACGTCTGACAGACCACATTTTTGCTGTTTTGGAAGACGACTCATGGACTGAGCTGGATGCTTTAGAAAACAAACAGGTTCTCCCCAGCCCCCCCTTCCTAAGCTATTTTTTGTGATTGATTTCCTTCCAACAGATCGAGTTCTCCAAGGAGCAGCAGGATGGTAAGTTACAAGGGAGCTGATGTGTTTTAACTGTCCGTGGGTTCAGAGCGGAGCTAGAGGCTCAGAAATTAACCTTTCTGAAATGAGGAGCTAGGGCTTCAGCTGGTACAAATCATCACACTCCTGACTTCAGAGCAGCACTGCTGACTTATGCTGAACAAGAATGTGACCATAGATTTACATGTAATCTATCTGGGTGCTTACACCCTGCCGAGCTGAGAAGTTTATTCCATGGTACGAAGAGAAAATACACTGGCTCTGCCTGCTGAACACTCTTCTGTCGTGCTCCTGTTCTGGCTCTTCAAAAGGATGCTGAAAACCAGTCTTGTATTTGAAAGTCACGGGGGAAATAGGCAGATAAAGGACAGTGGGAGGGGAGTGGACTTAGCTGCAGTGGCTTTGCAATCTTACATGATCAGAAGATGCAAGAGGTCACTTTGGCCAGAAGGTTTTGTGGAAGGGGGGTAACAAAGGCTGGTTTACTGTAAATCCAGTCATGAAGCATGGAAATAGTCAGCAAATAAGTGACTTGTATAAACTTGCTTATAAACACAATAGTCTGGACATGCTGCAATTCTTGAGCATCTTGCTGTACTATCCAATTCACAAACTACAAATTCCAAATTCATTCTTTCAATCTTCTAGAAAGAGCCAGTTAAAAACCCCCATTGAAGCTCTGGAGATCTAAGCTATAGTGTTTTAAATATGCTAAGAGCTGCCTTTGAGATACATTAAATAATGTTGCAAAAATGCCAAAAATTCAGTAGCACATATAGTAGATTGAACAAAGTACTTAGAAAGGAAGATACAAGGACTTTCAAGAAATTCAGAGGGAGCGTAATAGCTAGAAACAGGTCTTGAGAAAGCCCTAAACTTCCTGAACATGAGCCTAATCTAGGTCACACTATCAAAGCAATAAGGAAAGGTACAGTGCAAGCAAGAGAGACTGGAAACATTTATCTTCCTGCAGTCCAAACATGTATGGCCACAACAACAACAGCAACGATCATTCAGCCTCTTCTTCTACACTTTTTAATTCTGAAACTTTTACAAAAGGATTGGGAGGATTTATGGAAAAATGCCATCAATTCAAAGCTGTTGGCATGTATAACAAAGCAAAATATTTCTTTCAGTTTCCCCACATCTTTCAGATCATCCAGCTGCTGTAATGCTGCAGTGACTGAACCAAGCAGCAGAGCAATAGGAACCTACTTGAGAGAGGGAGAATTTCCCAGGAACGGAGGTGGCCCACCCCCAGTAACTATTTCCATCCACACAGGCTGATGCACCAGCAAGTGGGTAGTACCATCCTCAGAGAAGGACTTTAAACCTGCTTATTCCAGCACAAATACAACCTAGGACTAGCTATTAAAAAAAAAAAAAAAAAAAAAAAAAAAAAAAAGCCACAGCAAAGATATATTGCAGTGAAATGCATACCTGAGAGACAAAATTAAATCAGACCTTTTCTCCAAGCTGGGGAGCTGTGTTCAGAACACAATGAACATAAAACTTCACAGAACTTTAAAAACAGAGGAAGTCTGACAGCTTTGCTAATAGCACACTGGCATTGTTTTATACTTCCCTCTGACTAAATGTCATTGATGCAGCAGATGAAAGATCAAATCATGGGGTATAAATCACTACAGCTCTATTGATCTTAGCTGCTAGAGCAGGAGCTGATGTCAGGTTAGTATATTGTAAGGGGAAGCTCTACACAGGTCCAAAGGGCTTGATTTCATACCCTGCAATAAAAGCTGTAAGGAGAGAGGGTTAGCAGCGAAAGATGGCAGTCTCTCACATCAGACAGTAAAAGGATTAGTTTCAGATGTATTAGATTACAGCCTATCAGGCTGACACTGTGTATCAGCACTGTTACTGGGTGCCAGCAACTCCTCCACTATGGCAGTAGATGGAAGACTAAAGCAAAACCAAGATACCTCCAAATCACATCCCCGGCACACGACAAATCAAGGCATAATCTGAAATGTGGTTTATTACTCCCAAATCTGCCCCAAGACACAAAGAACATTCCACAAGCTGTGAAACACAAAGCCTGTCTAGCTGCTGGATGTGCATCACAGCCAAGGGAAAGACATTTTACTTGGTTTGCTGGGAGCTAGCCCACGGCATCATCAGACACTGCGGTGCAGAAGAGATCAACAGCACAGTCCAAGATGCTCTTGGCACATGAGGTTCCAAGACGGCTTTTTAGGTAAACAGTTGACCTTCATCCCCTCCTCTTTTTTTTTTTTTTAAAGCAACGCTTTTTCAGTTACTGCAAAAAATATTCTTAAAAAAACCTGAAAAATATGGCAAGATGATTGACACGGAACTTCGCAACAGAAGATGAAGGCCTGCGATGTAATGGAGGCAACCGACTGTGCTGATTTTTGTAGGAGAAGTGCCTGTATCCCAAGGCCTTGTCCAACAGCAAGGGGAAAGGTTTTGCCCTGCTAGGCACTTTCACAGGAGAGTCCCAGTCCTCCGGAGAGATAAGGTGGAGTGGATAACAACATTTTTACCTTCTGCTGCTTCATCACATAAAGAAACCTGTTCTTGAATGAGAATGTTCACGGAGAGCTGATGTTTCCCTGTCCTTGAAATAACTACAGGGTCAATCACCAAGTTATTGATGGCTATTAGAGCCAGGAAAGCTATGATAGATAGATATAAAAGTTTAAAAATAGTGAAACCGAAATGTCACAGGGGAGGAGTTTTTCTTGGGACTGTGGGCCAAAGATTCCCCTGGCTAGCTCCCCTGGAGTCAGTGGAACATTGCCAGGAGACAAGAGGCTCACATCTTTGTCAGCAGGGAGCTGCCTGGCTCAATTTAACCATGACTTTTCCCTTGCAGACTTCAAGGAGGCCTTCCTCCTCTTTGACAGGACTGGAGATGCCAAGATCACCCTGAGCCAGGTTGGCGATATCATCCGGGCGCTGGGGCAGAACCCTACAAATGCCGAGATCAACAAAATCCTGGGAAACCCCAGCAAAGAGGGTAAGTGCCCTACAGTCTCTCACGGGCCCTTCTTGAGGCTGGGGAACTGCAATTGGCAACATCAGTGGTCACAGCAGGAGGGAGAGGAGCTCTTGCTCTGATGGGGAGTGAGGGGGACTCTGAAACAACAATATACGGAATTTCTCCAGTTCCTTTGGAAGAGGATGGTGCTGATGGGGAAAACAGAATTAAAACCTTATCTCTATAGGACATGGAGAAGTCTCTGTAGGGGCCACTGTGGTGTCTGCTTTACACAGATTTAGCACACATTCATTGTTGCTCACAGTCCATTTGTGCCCCAGCCCTTGCTGGGGAGCTGTAAGTGCATTTCCAACAACTGATACTCAGCTCTTCAGGTCCTTCCAGTGCAGGTTCTTCTGAATAAGCCTTGATGTGCCCTGGGACTGGAACCCTACCTGTGTGTTTCTTCTGGCTAGAGTAGTCTTCCCAAAGTTCCTACAAACCAGGACATGCTGAGGCATATGTTGCCTATTTATTATAGCAGCCATTTTCTAGTTCCTTTTCTCCTCTTTTAGAGATAAAAAAGAAATACAGAATATTGTAGTCACCTCCTATCAAGGACCCAGAAGCAGGTGATCCCTGATTTCAGTCATGCAGAGAACCATATTAAGATGGACTGCATTATATTCAAGCCCCCAGGCCTGGTAAAGACAGCTCTGAGAAACAATTCAGAAAGCATTGGCACTAGCAGGGAACACCGAGGACTAACACAGCAGTGAGACCACACCAGGACTTCAAGTGACTCCAGCAATAACTGACAGAGATTTTGATACAGCTAGGTAGTAAAAGAGTTTCTGTAACGACTGTATATTGAGAAATCTCTGTCATGTTTCCATCTGTTGTGTTTCATTGTTGCCTAGATTAAAGCTGTGTTTTGCAAAGATGCAGGAGGGGGAAAGAAAAAAAAAAAAAAAAGCGAAAAAGATCCTTTTATTTGGCAGCCTTGGTACAAACAACAACTAACCAAAACCAACAGTACTGGAGGAAGTCCTTACCAAGGTCTACAGCTTCTGGCTCATGAGAGCAAAGGGGTTTGATGCACTAAGCTTGGGAGTCCTTAAACCTGTGAACATGTCAATAGCAAATTTGGACATCCCCCCCTCACTGTACTTTCCTATTTTTAATTAATTTATTCTTTTGCTAATGGGGTCTGCCACCACATCAAAGGGACCCTGAAAAGGTCAGTAACATGTCAGCAACCCCAGGGGCTTGTCTAAGTCACCACATCCCACACTGGTTATCTTTTCCCACTGCTGGGGCTCAAGATTTCTGTTAGACTGTGTTCTGTAGTCCTTTCACTCCCCAAATCCTTTCTAAGATCAACTCATACAGCAAATTTCATTTCTGTAAAAGAAAAATACAACATGCACACAAGCATATCAAGTTATGTAAGAAGAGGGCTGGAGCAGGGGTGTGACCAATCAGATCTATGTGAAAACTAAGATAAGAGAGAATCCAGATTCCACAACTGTAACATTCTGAGGCGAAAATTAGAGTAAAGGCTAGAAAAAGGTGTGTACACAAGGTGGGAGGCTCTCCCACATTTCAGGGCAAATATCCTTGAAGAAGATCCATGCCTGTGTCTGGCACGTAGCAACTGGTGCTTTCTTTCCAGAGATGAATGCCAAGAAGATTACTTTTGAAGAGTTCCTGCCCATGTTGCAAGCAGCTGCTAACAACAAGGAACAGGGCACATTTGAAGACTTTGTTGAAGGTCTGCGTGTCTTTGACAAGGAAGGCAATGGCACAGTCATGGGGGCTGAGCTCCGTCACGTGCTGGCTACTCTGGGTAAGGGCTTAGCATCTCTGTGAGCTCTTCCAAAACTGCTGCTGTTTGAAGGCATGAGAGAGGGAGGAAAGACAGTCCAACCAGTTTGGAGAGGTAGGAGGCTACCAAGCCAGACAAGACTCTGAGTTTCCTAACTAGTAACCCACTAAAAAAGCAAACAAAGCTTTGGGTTTTGTGCTGAAGACCAGAGGAAAAGGCTCAGTTTACGACTTCTACATTCAGATGAGAAATTAAGAGTGCCTGATATTTGATTAATAGAGAGGAGTCTGTACATCTAACACACATGGACAAAGGTAGAAGATTTGCTGCATAATTTCTTTACTCTGTAGTAATAACTAGAATCCCTGTCTATATGCACATGGATAACTCCTAAAAAAAGTTAAAATTAATAAAGCTCATGTCTTTTTGTTACTAACTCAGAAAACAAGGAAAGCCTTTGGAAAAGCTATAGGGTTCAGCCTCAGTTGGGTGGGGAGGAATTAACCAAGCTGTCTCCACTCTCAGGTGAGAAGATGACAGAAGAGGAAGTAGACGAACTCATGAAAGGCCAGGAAGATTCAAACGGCTGCATCAACTATGAGGGTAGGTGCAAGAGTTCAACATCCTCCCATCTTACCACACAGCGGTTATTTAGAAAGGTATTTCCCAAGGTAACATTTCCTGCTCCTTCTAACTAGCATATCTGCATTTTCCCACAGCATTTGTAAAGCACATCCTGTCTGTCTAAGTGGAATTCTCCAGACACCAAATGGTATGTTCTTCTCATCTCTACACTTGTCTGTTTGCTATGCTTAAAGGTTTCTATATACCCATGGCCAACACCAGTGGGACAGTTTCCTCAGTGATACAAATGGAATAAAATGAGATTGTTGTCCAAGAGCAAAGAAAACAGGAGGGCAGATTCCTGGCTCTTGTTGACAGCCCTGTAAGTCATTGAAAATTGTGTTTAGTGGATTTTTCAAACATAAACTGTGAAAGGAAACCTCAGGCATAAATATTACCCTAGATGTCTGTTGTCATACAAAATTAAGAGTTTAAACTATGCAAACTGACAGCTCGAGACATTTATCCTACAAGCACAACTGAGATGTATTTTTTTTTAAAGGAACTCAAAGCAACATCCAATAATTTGTAGATTTCTGTTAAGGCATATCCTGAATACTTGTGTGAAATACTGAGAACAGCTCTGTAAACAAAACAGTCATGTGAAAAAGGGTATTTTAACAGTCATGATCAATAGCCAAATGAGGGCTTCAAAAGTTAAAAAAACAAACAAACAAACAAACATACCCCTACAACATTTATATGCTGCTATTTTGTTAAAAAAAAAAAAAAAATAAAAATACACATTCCCAACTCCTATATGAAACAAACACCTCCAAACAGGAACCAAGGGCTCAGTTTGTCATTTTGCAAATGTTTCTTCAGCCAGCGTTGACTTCAGATCCAATTCTCCCATTCCTTCCCAGGACAAGTCGAATTCAGAAAGACCAGACGGCACTCCAGATTTGCCCCAAACTCTTGCTCAGTCTGTCACCATCAACATGGAAATTGCATAGAACTGGATGATGTGACTCCAACCCCACCCATTTTTACCAGCACATCCACGGGTACCACCTCTGGGTCACTACACTTTCATATAGAAAAATCTGAGCTTTCACCAAAGAAAACCAGATGGAACAAACTGCTGCCATCCAGGATCCATCCATCCCAACAATCTCTTTCCATGTTATTTGCAATGAAACAATGTAATTTCTTGGAAAAAATAAAGCATCAATAAATCCCTGTGGTCACTTTGTGGCTATAAAGTCTTTTCTTTTCCCTCCAAAGCTGTTCAAACCCACTCAAAGCAGTGCCCAGCACCTATTTCCTCTGTATATCTGAACTTCACAAAATAAAGTTTTATTAAAAAAATATAAATACAGACATCTCCAGGAGGTCACTCTACTGAATCTGAATGAAAAGTGTTTTCTTTGGGGACTGGAAGGAGGAGTAATTAGGGAACTACCACCTACATCCAGCCACACTTAAAACATTTTTGGGAGATGTGGCAGCTGGTGTCAGAACAGCTCCTAAGGTGTCTCCACCAGGCAATACCCAAAACCAGGCAGGGTGGCCCTGCTGTAGGGGACTTTGCAGAGCCACTCTTCCCAGCAAAATCTCCTCTGTCCTGCTGCAACAGCAGGTCCACAGCACTACAGGGAGAGGATCCTACCTGCTGCCTGCATTCACAGCTTTATGGACAACTCTAAAGAGCCATCAGAAGTACCAGCCACCCTGAAAGGCTCCATAACTGGGAACAGGGCCAGGGCTGTGATAAGAATAGGACAACTACCCCTTCTGCAGTCACCCTGGGAATAGCCATAACTCAGGGAAGTATTGTTACATCCCTGCCCTCAGATGTCGCTCCTCTCTCTTCCTTAAGCATTCCTGAAACTGCCCTAATCCCCATCTGGGTATCAGCTTGTTCTATTAAAATCCTCCTTTGCCTTATTGAGTTGCTATGCACAAAATGACCATAATTCAAGAGCCAACAGGTGCAGCAGGGGTGGCTGGCACCAGAATAAACTTCAGCTGCTCCAACAGCAGCTGACTCTTTTCAGAGGCTTCCCAAAAAATCTCCCATTTAAACCCTTACCATGCTGGTAGACAGGGCCAAATGAACCCCTGAATTATACCCTGCACAGAGAATGCCAGCAGGTAGTTCACAAAGGGTTGTGGTTGCCACACTCACGATGGAAAAAGCCCTGGACAGAAGGAATTAAAATAGGAAGTTGTTGTTTAACTTCAAAAGGCAACAAAAAGAGTGTGGGATACGTAAGCAGGCTCAGCCTGCAGGGCATTTCTCAAGGCACTGCTACACACCCTACTGTTCCTCATATGTTCCACATCCCAGACATGCTCCAGGGAGAAGCACGCTCCTTCCAAGAAACTGTGGATCTCAGCTGCTGGGAAAGCAAACAAACAAACAAAAACCTAAACAACATTTCACTGTATATGGTGTCAGCCTCCTTTTCACACTGCCCTGTCAACACTGCACATGTGGTCACAGAACCAGGCTAGTTCAAAGTTGGACACAGCCCTAAAGGAAAGGCTGAATTTTCCATCTTATTTTCCTTTCGGAAATTGCAAGTTTTACTACTTTCTAAAATATTTGGGAACCAAGCCTGGACAACTAAGAAAGTTGGGTGACTTCTCATCACTGCAGAAACAGACAGACTTTTCAGCCACCCCTTTTTAAAAACTCAAACTCATATTCATATTTTTGTTTAAAACAAAATGCCAGATGATGAGGCATACCCAGGCTGACAGTACTCCTCTGAATTCTAATTGCAATGACTCAAGCTAATATTGATTATTTTACTTTCACTCCTCAAAGTACAAATAATTTTTAGAGACAAACTAGATGAAAACAGAGAGAATACTCCTTTCCTATTAAACTCAGACCAAGCCTTAAAGTATTTCTCAGAGCTGCATAGGGAATGGATTTTTATGCTATCCAAAAGTTTTAGTAATTTTAAAAAATTCCCACCCCAAATTGAGACCAATATCTGAAATAAATGTTCATGTGCTTATTAGACAAAAACATATTGGGGTGATCTTAAATAATTACATCATTTATAAAGAATTACAACTCTTTATATACTATCAGCCTCTTTCAGCTAGTGACTTCAACTGAAACCTCTTTATTTATTTTGAAAATGTAGAAACAAGATGTTTTGGAAATTTAACTACAAGGTGAGGTGGTTTTTTTTGAGAAACACACCAAACACTCTCAAAGTTTCATCAGTTAATCCCAAACAGAAGATACTCAATCTGAAAGTGCAGTTTGGAAGTGCCTAAACAGTAGGAGAGCAGGGAAACGTCCTACTTTGCCTCAAAACCATTTAAAGCTTCAACTTTTTTCAACCTGCTGCCTCCATACTAATAACACAAGCATTGCTCAGAGCTCTGATCCTGGGGAATGCTCCTTACAAAAGGCTGCTTTCTCTCCTGTTTTGTGTTCACCTCAGAAAAGAAACACTCCACACAACCAGGACTGAGCTCCAAGGACTGCAGGGTCCAGCAGCTGGGGAAGGAAAGCCACGCTGCATCTGTTGGGGCTCTGAATAGAGAAGGCAATTCTCAGTTCCTGTCATCTGACACCTCTTGCCATCGTTACATTTGCTTTGTATTTTAAATAGAACGTGGTTAATGAACATACTTTCCACTACTCAATGCAAGTGACAGTTTAACTCCTTGGGGCCGGGCCTAAATCCCCAGAGAAAGGTCAGGCTGCAGAACAGCGGTTCTGGGTAGGCAGCACTACACACAGCAAGAGGCACGTGGAGCAGGCAGCCCACAGAACTGAGATGGAGGAGTCAGAAGGACTGAGGAGAGGTGGTCCCCAAGTCCAGGGATGTATGTCATCCTGCTCTCAGAACAGGCTGTGCTCATTGGGTTGGCTACCACCACACCCAGGAACAAAGGCATCTCCACAGCTGTTTCTGCCAGGACAAGGGTAGCCAAGAAGTCCATCCAAGACAGGGATTCATGAGCACTGAGCAGAAGGGACTTCAGACAGTATGGAACTGCAAGAGGAGAACAGATGATAGATCTGTGTTCCTCTGTGTAGCACTGCTCCAGGGTCTGGGTCCTTGGGGAGGAAAAGGTAGAGGCTGTTTTCTGCTACTCACAGTGCTTTTCTCTGAATATATCCTAGACCCAAAAGGGCTTTCACAGACATCCACATTATCAACAGACACACCCCTCACATCCAGGAACACTAAGCTACTCTTAAAAGGAACAACTGTTTCTGCACTCTATCAGCATTCTCCCTAATCTTGGGCTATATTTTAATTTATTTCAGTTCTCTATACTAGTACTGAAGTAATTTTACAAATTACCGTACATATGACACTTCCATCTGAACAAACTCCACAAGTGTAACTCTCCAGTGAAGTTAACTCGATTCCACAGTAAAGTACTTCCATTTTTCCTCTTATGGTATTGCATACCATTATTACAAGGACAATTGTTCCATTCCAGCAGGTTTTCAACCAAATCTCAAGCTTTAAACACAATGCGTTCAAACACTCCTCTTCCTCTACTTTATTGTCCATGCAGTCCTCCTGCAGATTTAAATCTACTCCCTACTTTTGCTGCGGAGGCTGACTTTTAAAGGCATACAAGGAAGTGCTCAAATGTGTAACAGAAAAGATGCTTCCTCGGTAAGCTGTTATTTCTCATTTATTTTATAAAAAAAAAAGTGATACTTTCACTTACACAGGCACATTTACTTCAGAATAAATTCTGATGTGTCACTGAAAATATCAAATTTTTCTCTCACGTCTACCTTCTAGATTAATTGGCACAGTACATATCAGACCATGGTTTATTAGTGCATCAAACTGAACTTTCCATTACCAAAATCTGTGGTTTGGGAGGATGGTATAGATTAGTTCATAAACATCTAATTTCTCCACCCATGTAGCAATAATGGTGTCCCAGTTTAAATGGGACAAGGGTCTTCTGCTGAGGATGGATTAGGAGGAAAAGACCCCAAACTTTTTCCTAAGCAATTATTAATCCAAAACTAAGGAGCTTTGATTGAAGGGAAAAAAAACAAATTATGGAAAAGGGAAAACAAAATAACAGCCCTTTATTAAAAGGTATGTTTGTATTAACAAGAACACAAAAAGAACCCAAGTAAACAACCAAGCAATACTACTATACCCACCAATAATCCCCTTCAAGAACAAAACCGATAGCCCGGCAAAAGGAAAATTTAAAATAGTTCAATTTTTAGCACCCTTTGGTGTAGTTCCAACCACAGTCAGCAGGGGGCGCCGTCGGGTCACTGGAGGTGTAAAACTTGTAATGTCCTGTACCATTCACCAGGTGGCGCTGTTGGGTCGTTGGAAGTGCAGAACCTGTAGTGTCCTATGGTAGTCACCAGGTGGCGCTGTTGGATCACTACAGGAGCAGAGCTTGTCACCAGTGCCTGTCACCAGGCAGCGCTGTGGGATCCCTGGTCACTGCCACGTGGGATGGGGAAAACAAAAAAAAAAAACAACAACAACACCCCCCCCCGGGTATATCGGAGAAAAAAACAACAAAAAAACTGATTCCTCTTCCCCTCCCGAGGAAAAGGAGGAAGGGGGGGGGACGAAGGGGAAGGGGGAAGCGAAAAAAAACAACACCGACAACACAGAAAGTTCTCTCAATGGAAGAAAAACTCACGAACTCCGGGGGGGCCCCGACAAACAGGAATAGTTGGGAAGGAACCGCAGCAGCCAAAAAAAACTTCCCTCCAACAGGAAAAAAAAACAACAACAAGAAAAAAACCAAATGAACCAGCGTCTGCCAGCTCACAGCAGCCTCTCCTCCTCCCCGCGAGCCCGACTCCCCCCCCCACACCTCCTTCCAGCCCACACACCAGCCCCAACCCCTCCCCCTTCGTTGCTAGGCAACTAATGTTCGACCATTAGCGCCCCGGCTAGTTCTTTTGTTTTCACCTAAATGGGTGTGCTGCACACACACACACACACAGGGGGAGGGGAAGGGAAGAAAAATTCCTTGCTAAAGTCAGAACTATGACATTATCCACCCCTAATTTTTCTTCCCATTCCCATGCCACTATACATCTATCAAATTGAACCCTTTTTCTTGAACTCCATACATACATACATTATTCTAAACTACATACACATTCATAAATATATAGGTACAAATACGGGTACAATTATAGCCTGTTTACCCTAAGATAATATCTCCTTGGGGTATGCACCGGGTTTCTCCATCTTCTTGCATCACCCACCATGTGGAACCAGGTCCTTGGGCAAAGACAACTCCACGAATGGATTTGCCTTTGCTCGAGGCATGGTTAACCCAAACTGTTTTACCTAACATACCTCTCATGTGAACCACTGGGACCTTGTCCCCATCTACAGTGTGAAGGGACTCTGATTGGGCAGGGCCGGCTCGATTGACAGAGCCTCTAGTGTTGACTAACCATGTAGCCTTTGCTAGGTGTTGATCCCAGTGTTTGAAAGTCCCTCCACCTAATGCTTTCAGGGTAGTCTTCAACAGTCCATTGCACCGTTCAACCTTCCCGGCAGCTGCTGCATGGTATGGTATGTGATAGACCCACTCAATGCCATGCTCTTTCGCCCAAGTGGTAACTAAACTATTCTTGAAGTGTGTCCCATTATCTGACTCAATCCGCTCTGGGGTGCCGTGCCGCCACAGGACCTGTTTTTCGAGGCCCAGGATGGTATTTCTGGCAGTGGCGTGGGGCACCGGATGCGTCTCCAGCCATCCAGTGGTGACTTCCACCATGGTGAGCACATAGCGCTTACCTTGGCGGGTCTGTGGCAGTGTGATATAATCAACCTGCCAAGCCTCCCCATATCTGTATTTATTCCACCGTCCACCATACCACAGGGGTTTCAGTCTCTTAGCCTGTTTAATGGCAGCGCATGTCTCACAGTCATGGATAACCTGAGAGATAGCATCCATGGTTAGATCCACCCCTCGGTCTCGTGCCCATCTGTAGGTGGCATCTCTGCCCTGATGGCCGGCGGCATCATGGGCCCATCGTGCTAAGAACAGTTCGCCTTTGTGCTGCCAATCTAGGTCCACCTGTAACACCTCAACTTGTGCAGCTCGGTCTGCCTGTGCATTGTTGCGATGTTCTTCATTGGCTCGATTTTTGGGCACGTGGGCGTCTACGTGGCGGACTCTCACAATCAGTTTCTCTACCCGGGTAGCAATGTTTTGCCATATATCAGCGGCCCAGATGGGTTTTCCCCTACGTTTCCAATTGGTCTTCTTCCATCTGTCCAACCACCCCCACAGGGCATTGGCCACCATCCATGAGTCTGTGTAAAGGAAAAGTTTCGGCCACTTCTCTCGTTCAGCAATGTCCAATGCCAGCTGGACGGCTTTGAGTTCTGCGAATTGGCTTGATTCACCCTCTCCTTCTATAGCTTCTGCAACTTGTCGTGTGGGACTCCATACAGCTGCTTTCCATTTACGTTTCATTCCTACAATACGGCAGGAACCATCAGTAAAGAGTGCATAGCGTATGTCTTCTTCTGGTAGTTGGTTGTATGCTGGGGCTTCCTCTGCCCGTACCACTTGCTCCCCTTCTTCTTCTTCTGCTAGACTAAAATTCTCACCTTCCGGCCAGTTCGTGATGATCTCTAGGATCCCAGGGCGATTTGGGTTTCCAATGCGGGCGCGCTGCGTGATCAGGGCAATCCATTTGCTCCAGGTGGCATCAGTGGCATGATGTGTAGAGGGCGTCTTCCCTTTGAACATCCAACTCAATACCGGTAGCCGAGGTGCCAGGAGGAGCTGTTCTTCTGTGCCAATCACCTCTGAGGCAGCTTGTACTCCCTCATAAGCTGCTAGGATCTCCTTTTCTGTTGGAGTGTAATTGGCTTCTGACCCTCTGTAGCTTCGGCTCCAGAACCCAAGTGGGCGGCCTCGGGTCTCACCAGGCACCTTCTGCCAGAGGCTCCAGGAGAGGCCCTTATCCCCAGATGCAGAGTAGAGCACATTCTTCACATCTGGTCCTGTCCTGACTGGCCCAAGGGCTACAGCATGGGCAATCTCCTGTTTAATCTGTTCGAATGCTTGCTGTTGTTCAGGACCCCACTGGAAATCATTCTTCTTGCGGGTTACCAGATAGAGAGGGCTTACGATCTGGCTGTACTCGGGGATATGCATCCTCCAAAAACCTATGGCACCCAGGAAAGCTTGGGTTTCTTTCTTGCTAGTTGGGGGGGCCATTGCTGTGATTTTATCGATGACTTCAGTCGGGATCTGACGACGTCCATCTTGCCACTTTACTCCCAGGAACTGGATCTCTCGGGCAGGTCCCTTGACTTTACTTCTTTTGATGGCCAACCCAGCATCCAGGAGAATCTGTATGATCTTCTTTCCTTTCTCAGAGACCTCTTCTGCTGTGTCCCCCCATACAATGATGTCATCAATGTACTGAAGGTGTTCTGGAGCTTCACCTTTCTCTAGCGTAGCCTGGATCAATCCGTGGCAGATGGTGGGGCTGTGTTTCCACCCCTGGGGCAATCGGTTCCACGTGTACTGCACGCCCCTCCACGTGAAAGCAAACTGCGGCCTGCACTCTGCCGCCAAGGGAATGGAGAAGAACGCATTCGCGATGTCAATAGTGGCGTACCACCTCGCTGCCTTAGACTCCAGCTCGTACTGGAGCTCCAACATGTCTGGAACAGCGGCGCTCAGTGGCGGGGTGGCTTCATTCAGGCCACGATAGTCCACAGTCAATCTCCATTCTCCGTCAGACTTACGCACAGGCCAGATGGGGCTGTTGAAGGGGGAGTGGATCCTGCTGATCACTCCTTGACTTTCCAGCTCACGGATCATCTTATGGATGGGGATCACAGAGTCTCGGTTCGTTCGGTACTGCCGACGGTGCACTATTGTAGTGGCAATTGGCACTCGCTGTTCCTCAACTTTCAACAGTCCCACAGCAGAAGGGTTCTCCGAGAGGCCAGGTAGTGAATTCAACTGCTTAGCCACTTCTGTCTCTACAGCAGCTATCCCGAAAGCCCACCTATGTCCCTTGGGGTCTTTGAAATACCCATTCCTAAGGTAGTCAATGCCCAGGATACATGGGGCATCTGGACCAGTCACAATGGGGTGTTTCTGCCACTCCTTCCCGGTCAAGCTCACTTCAGCTTCCAACACGGTCAACAGCTGTGACCCTCCGGTCACCCCAGAAATGGAAATAGCCTCTGGTCCCACATGTCCTGAGGGCATTAACGTGCATTGAGCGCCAGTGTCAACCAAAGCCTTATATTCTTGTGGGTCTGATGTGCCAGGCCATCGGATCCACACCGTCCAATAGACACGGTTGTCCCGTGCCTCCACCTGGCTAGAGGCAGGGCCCCTCTAATACTGGTCTCTGTCTTGCTCGTCACAGTTTTCCGTCTGCAAATACCGGCGGGAGGTACCTTCTAGTGGGTCAGATCCCTGCCCACGGGATACCGGCACTGCACTCACTTTCACGGACGTTGTTTTTCTCTGGTCCTTAACCTCTTGTACTCGGGCTGCCAAGGCATGGGTGGGTTTCTTGTCCCACTGTCCCATGTCTTCTCCAGAGCCAGCTAGGAAATACCACAGCTCGGTTCGTGAGGCCTGTCTCCCCTCTCTGGCTGGGGGGCGCCTGGTTCTCACTGGTGCCACCTGGGAGCTGTTCTTCTCCATCTTTTCTAGGATTTTCTCCTGTTGATCTTGTAGTTTTGTAGCTATGGTAGTGAGGTTGTTGATCGAGGTCTCTACGGAGGAAACGCGGGCTTGTAGTGATTCTTGGACCATACTGTTGTACATCCGAAGTTTATTTGTTATAAACGCCACTGGCTCTCTCTTTTCCCCAGCCTCCAATGATGTCAGGTAACTGATGTGTGCAGATGGCCCCATACGTATGAGGGTCCACCACATGTATGGTGTACATCTAACCTTGTCGGGATCGTGATTAGCTTGCATATCCCCTCCAAACAGTACCTCCAACAGTGCCATTTCCCTCAGGCGTCGGATCCCCTCCTCCATGGTATTCCAGCTCTTTGTAAGATGGTCTGCTTGGAAGGCCTCTTTGTGAATGAACTTCTCTCTCACAGCATCCAGCAGCCGTGCCCAGAGAGACAGGGGCTTTGATTCTCTCACAAATGCCTCTTCAATGCCCGCATCTCGGGCAATAGACCTCAAGGACCTTGCTTCACCACCATCAAGGCTTATGGCATCACCCGTGGAATCCCAAACTCGGATCATCCAGGTTAGTATGGACTCATTCGGCTGACGAATGACGTCTTCCCGTAATTTCCGGAGATTGTCATACGATAAGGACTCAGTGATGATTTCTGGCTCCGGGTTGGCTGCCTGTGAGGGTCCTGCCTCCTCATCATCATCAACTGGGCGGGCTGATTTGGTCTTATATTTTCTCCTTTGGATAGGTGCAACCTCCATTGACTTGTTTGGTTCCTTGGAACTGGCCTGATCTGGAGTCACCCTTGTATCAGACCTCTCGTTTTCATCTTTTCTTTTTCCCTGTGAAGGCTGCACCATACCGAGCACCTTTTGGTAGGCAACGGCTAAAGCCCCACATGCATCTGCCACCTGCCTCTCTATGGGTTTACCATGACTCCTCTCCCTTGCAGCTATTATTATCTGTGTAGGGTCTGGGAGTTTTTCGAGAGCGAACTTCCATGCTGTAGGAACTGAACCACTTTCTAGAAATTTACCCAAGTCTTCCCATGGCCCATGCCATTCGAAGTTTCCCACCCCTGGGGCTGGCTTCTGTGCCCGTGCCTGGTTAATCATGGGCCTAACTACAAATGTTAGATATAACACCGTGGCACAAGCTTGCACGAAAAACCCCAAAAGGAAAACGTCTCTTACACCTAAAGAGAGTTTAAATGTCTCAGAGGCCGTTGTATTAGAACCAAAGAGAAAATGTAGGAGGGGTTGGGTAAATATACCTCCCTGTGTTTCTCCATAGGGATAGGTGCCATTATCCTTAAAACCCCAAAGGAGACAGTGTAGGCTAGAGCAGTAATATATCCTTGAGAACATGTCCCGAAGGAAAATAACAGGTGCTGAGTTTGCTATGTCATGAACCCAATGCGAGATCTCAAACATACTTATTACAATGAGGGTCATAGTGTCTGAGCTGAAAAACATCGACAGGTGAGACATAGATTTTGGCATAATTATATACCACAGAAAAGCAGCGAGCTTAGACTTCATGGTGCCTACAGGTTCACAAACACGTATAAAGTCACAAAAGGGCAGTTATTCCTTTTCCACTTTTCCTCTCTCAAAGCCTCGCGTTGGGCGCCAAAAATGTCCCAGTTTAAATGGGACAAGGGTCTTCTGCTGAGGATGGATTAGGAGGAAAAGACCCCAAACTTTTTCCTAAGCAATTATTAATCCAAAACTAAGGAGCTTTGATTGAAGGGAAAAAAAACAAATTATGGAAAAGGGAAAACAAAATAACAGCCCTTTATTAAAAGGTATGTTTGTATTAACAAGAACACAAAAAGAACCCAAGTAAACAACCAAGCAATACTACTATACCCACCAATAATCCCCTTCAAGAACAAAACCGATAGCCCGGCAAAAGGAAAATTTAAAATAGTTCAATTTTTAGCACCCTTTGGTGTAGTTCCAACCACAGTCAGCAGGGGGCGCCGTCGGGTCACTGGAGGTGTAAAACTTGTAATGTCCTGTACCATTCACCAGGTGGCGCTGTTGGGTCGTTGGAAGTGCAGAACCTGTAGTGTCCTATGGTAGTCACCAGGTGGCGCTGTTGGATCACTACAGGAGCAGAGCTTGTCACCAGTGCCTGTCACCAGGCAGCGCTGTGGGATCCCTGGTCACTGCCACGTGGGATGGGGAAAACAAAAAAAAAAAAACAACAACAACACCCCCCCCCGGGTATATCGGAGAAAAAAACAACAAAAAAACTGATTCCTCTTCCCCTCCCGAGGAAAAGGAGGAAGGGGGGGGGGGCGAAGGGGAAGGGGGAAGCGAAAAAAAACAACACCGACAACACAGAAAGTTCTCTCAATGGAAGAAAAACTCACGAACTCCGGGGGGGCCCCGACAAACAGGAATAGTTGGGAAGGAACCGCAGCAGCCAAAAAAAACTTCCCTCCAACAGGAAAAAAAAACAACAACAAGAAAAAAACCAAATGAACCAGCGTCTGCCAGCTCACAGCAGCCTCTCCTCCTCCCCGCGAGCCCGACTCCCCCCCCCACACCTCCTTCCAGCCCACACACCAGCCCCAACCCCTCCCCCTTCGTTGCTAGGCAACTAATGTTCGACCATTAGCGCCCCGGCTAGTTCTTTTGTTTTCACCTAAATGGGTGTGCTGCACACACACACACACACAGGGGGAGGGGAAGGGAAGAAAAATTCCTTGCTAAAGTCAGAACTATGACAAATGGGTAGCAGAACTCTTAAATCAAACTGTTTGTTCTAAAACATAAACATCAACCCTCTGGAAAGGCTTTTCACCAAAAAAAATAATGAGGGAGATCGATAAAAGCAATAAAAACACATCTGTGTATTTCCTTAGCAACACAAAAGTATTTCAAGAGGGATTATCCACACTGGTTAAAAGAAGGAGCAGTGATAATTATTATACTTTTAAACAGAAAAAAAAAAATTTACTGTGTCTCCATGGTTTACATACACCATTTATTTCCTTAAGTTGTACAGTTTTCTGCTGAATGAAAGGTCTTTAGGCACGGAGAAATGTCACCTGGCGAATTGCAGCCAGTGGCATGGCTCCAAAGGACCCTTCGTGGTGGCTGTGCAATTCTCTTATTCTAAGCTCTTTCTTTACTCCTTCTCTCTTCTCCTCTTTCTTTACTTCTTCCTTATCTTAATCTTTTCTTTACTCTTTCCTTAATCTCTTATGGGTAACTTAAAACCAGTGGTTTGTATTTTACTGAGTTGGTTGGGTGCTTTAGTGAAATGCTTCTCCTTGGTTGTATGTTACCACTGTGAACCTTTTACCAAAATGTGCATTTTCTCACTAAATTAAAAGAAATCTCTTGGAAAGGGGTGTGCAGCTTTTTCTCTTCAAGGTATCAAAGAACTAAAGGCTCTGCAAAAGTTCAGGTGGGAACTCTTAAAGTCTGAAATATAAAAGTAATACTCCCAGTAAAGTATGAGGCTTTGGGACTGGGGTGTTACAGTAAACAAAATTTCTAGGCCATTTTCCAGACTTCCTGGTAGTCAGGACTCATAAAAAGTCTCTCTTCTCTGAGGAAAACTCCTCTTCCAGGCTCTCAGCCTGCATTAACTGAACTCTTTTCCAGGGCTCAAACAAACACATGCTTTGGTGAATCCCAAACCCAGTAAAATTAAGAGAAAGCTACACCTCCTTTCAGGAAAAAAGGGATTAATTAATTGTTTCCTATACTTTTGCTACTGAATCCTAAACTGGGCATCAATCAAGGAACAATGAGAACATTGTGTATGTTATCATGCCATGCACTCCTGGCACCACAGGGGAAATTGAGGATGGGCATTTTATGTTCACTTCTGAGGCTGTTGTGCTTCTCAACTCTATCAATTCAGAGACACAAAACCAAAAAAAAGTTCCCTTTTATCTTTCCAAATATCAGCTCTCTAGAATGTTTGCTCAGGAAAGCATTTTCTTTGGCTCCTTGTGAGACAAAAGCACGCACATTTTTTACTCCACGCTACGCTGAACAGCACTATTTTTCAAGTTATTCTCCTTCATGCAAATGACAGTGCTTATTAACAATCTCATTAGTTTAAAAAGTGGTTTCAATTCAGAGTTTCTTATCTGTAACATTCCTGTCTATCTGAAAAGCTAAGTTTGTTTTTAGAAACGATAAATAAAACATCTCCGCCTTTGTTTAACTTCCAGAGTTTGCTCTAGTCTGTTCCTTAGTCCTTCAGGAACGTATCTGATCTTCAGAGCAAGGGTTGATGCTCTTACTGTACCTCTTGCACACCCCCGAGGGCATAAAAACCAGCATTTGATTGAACATGTATGTGAATGTGTTAAGAGCATACAGCAAGAACACATTTGGAGGAGAGCAGAACTTTATTACCTTCTGGGCACACTTGCTGAGGTTGTGAAACAAGCTCTGCAAGGAAGGCGGGTCAGTACCTACATCAGCTCAGATCACAGCCCCAGAACCACAAAGCAGCCTTAGTAATCACCACAGTGGGAATTCAGCCATCCCAACATGCCCTTCTGCTTCCTCTGAGCTCAGCACCTACCCCCGTGCAAGGGTGGTGCTCGGCTAATTCAGGCAGTGAAGCACCTGTTAAATCCTTCTTTCCTCAGTGTAGATTAAACCCATTTTACATCATTTTACACATCAATTACATTAATTTCAGTAGAAGCTTCCATCACGCTATTCCTGCCAAATTTGGTGCTACTTTCTGCGAAACAGACAAATTCTCTACCGGCCCCTTGCTGAACTGGGGATAAGAAAACATAATTTTCTTTTTGCCCAGATCAATAGGTCCAGCCACAGCTGATAAACAGGTCCTGGTCTCAGTGTCTAACACAGTTAGCAAAAAGAATGGGAATTATTTCATACCAGGAGCTTAAACAGAGAATTCCAAGTCTCCTTTCACACTGCCAACTCCGAATTGGGGAGATTTTTGGCTAAGGTCCGAGTTAGGCTGATTTCAGCTGGAGGAGACACTGAGTAGCTCATTAGAGCTACTGTATCTAAACCCCCAAGGATTGGTGAAACAATACATATGTATTCTGCACATTAAAAAAAATGGCGTTAAAAGAGAAGAGAAGCTACAGAATTTAGGATTGGTAAACCCTGGCAAGAAAGTTGCTTGGCACTTCTGAAGAAAAAGTAGTTCGTGAGGGCTGATCTCAGTGTTGTCTTTATCATTTGAGTCTAATGGAGCAGCTTTTCCCCAAAGACCAAACCAATGACAAACCAGAAGTCTGAAGCTGTAAGCATCAATACTGCTTGAACAGAGACAGTTTAAAACACTATTGGGAATGCTTAATACCAACCACACAGGACACCACTTAGTTTGAATCTGATATAATAAAGTGTACTGAAGTGTAGTTTCATCCTATAGCAACCACAATACTGGTTACACATACAGGGAGCAGCCCTTTTCTGGGAGGTAATGCCTTAGTTGCACAGCCCTGTTTGTGCAGTGCTCTCACCATAAGTATATTCATGTCTGCTGTGTTCAGCAAGGTGTCTTTATGTGCCTTTTGCAGACTGCTGCTCTGAGCCATGTTGCTTGAAAATCAAGTGCATTTTTAATGGTCTGCAAGCTGATTTATGCAGGACAACAGCTCTGATCAAGAGACAAACTGCTGAATTCTTCATAGCCCACTGAGAGCTTTCACCCTGTGCCACATGCTAAAGTCAATGCTGATGGGTGAACACCTGAGTGAGTAGCTGAAGTTTCCTTCTTTGGTACCAGACTTAACAAATTCTCCCTACAGAGGAAACCAGGACTTCAGTCTGTAACTTCCATCTTCACTGGGAGCTCACTCCCTGCAACTGCTGCTCTTGAACTTTGGTGGAAGGGATTTTGAAACAATTCACTGAGAGTTCGCACAGTTTGTTAGTTTGAGATTTCATGTTAGGAGATCTGGCAAAAACAAACTGTGTCCCATGGTAAGATATCACCTGCCATCATCACCTTCAGACCTTCAAGTCAGGTTCTCAGGTCATGAGACTACCACACTTGACTCCCCCCTGCCTCTCCCTGCAGATTCCCACTACTGCTGGGCCTCCTATGGTGGCCTTGGAGAATCTTTGAGTGGGATTTTTCAGAGAGCGGCAGCACAGCTGTGCTGTGCCAGGACAGAGGATCGGGAGCTGGTTCCCAGGAGCTCATGCCCCGAGGAGGCCCACTTGAAGGCACACAGCTCAGCTGCAGCCCATCTCTCTCTGTCACATCTCACACTGACACTGTGTGACCCCATGCACAGGCACACTGAGGAGAGCTGCATACCAAGCTGAGAGCTTTGCATCTTATTCCAGCTTGCCCTGCACCATAATGCCAACATTAAAAAGTCGACGATGGGCACGCATGCTAAATTGGCATCATGTTCTTGAGAAAAGACAGCACATCAGCTTTAAATAACCTATTCAGAAACCCAACCTCTAGGCTATTCATGTCAGACACGAACAGTTAGACTCACTCTTTGCAACACATTTCCTTCTAAAAAGGAAATGAAATGCTTTGTGAGAGGGGACCAATGCTGTCTCTTGCTGTGTTTTCAAAACTTCTGGTCAGATCCCGCAGCTTGGCTTTAAAGCCAGTATCACCACGTGGCACCACGTGTATCACCATCCCATGTGGCAAGACAGGATTGCACACATAACCACGGCTTTTTGAAGAGAAGCCTCTTTACCCAGGTACAGAGGCAGCCATCTGGTACAAATCACCCCCAGGGCTGGAATGTGATGTCGCCAGCTGTCAGGGAAGCTCTTCAGAATGACTGATCAGACAAGAACAGACACTTAAGGAGTTCTTCCCCATCAGATTTGTACCTTGGATTGCAAACATTATGCAAAAGCAAGCATATCACAATAAAGCTCTGAGAAAAATTAGGAGCTTTGCATCCAAGGGCTGCATTAACCAGTAGTGTTTCACATTAAATTGTCTGTCATCAAAATCAAATCCAACACTCCTACCCCTGGAAGAGAACACCCTTCTACAGCAACAGATGCTGCTGCAGATGTAATAGGACTAATGATGTCTCAGCTCAGGAATACACATGGAAAACTGTATGTGAAGTATTTGACAGAAAAAATGCATGCAATGAGATTTTTTTGCTTAATTCCTTTAAAAATTATTTTACTTTGCAGTGGGAATGAAAGACAGCAAAGCTTTCCTCTTGTTAAAAGAAATAATTTAAAAAGAGATAATTCTTTTTTATGCCTATTCTGACCTGAATATACTTGTACAGTCTTAATGTCTGGAGAGCAGGTATTCCTCAGATGAACATTGTCTGACAAAAAACAAACTAAATTTCATTTCAACCACTCTTACCCATAGAGCTTCACTTGAAAACTTTTTCTCCCAAGTAACCTACAATTCCTTTATTTTCTAACTTTGTATTTAGCAAGGCCATGTGGATGTTTTTTCTTTTTTTTTTTCAGTAAGATAATGCTTTAAATTACATTCACTGTAGTAAACATGTTAGACATTGTTCTCAGCAAAGAAGGCACTGAGGAGAATATAAGTTCTTTCCAACTGTAGCAATGGCCTATTAACACTGAAAATCATGAAAAAAAGGAACATAAAGGGTGACTCAGAAGAGACTGCTCAACCAAACCAATTTGTAACAAAGCCCAGATGTCACAAAGTTCTCAGGTCAGGGCAGTAACACACTGTAGGGAAGCCCACTGACTTGGTGTCTGCACATTATACTGGCAACACTTCTAATACCACAGGGGTATTGCTAGTGCAGGTATGACGAGGGGGTACAATGTTTAGCACAAAGTAACAGAGATCTGAGCAGTTGGGAGTCTCAAGTGTAAAAGTCTCCTGCTAACTGTGCAACATGACAGCAGAACTACTTATTTGGGAGACTTTACACCCAATAACATGGGGCAAACCATATCCCTCTCCTGAGCTGTGCATACCAGAGGTCAGGAAGGAGTCACCATGAATGGTGGAAAACAAGAATTGAAGGCTCAGTCTGTGACTGTGCCCACAGGAGGAATGGAGGTGAAGGGACCAGACTGCAAGAGGAAGGGGTAGAGCCCTGTCAGTTATGTCAGGCTATGCTGTGTCTCATTAAAGTTCCATTAGGTTGTTGCAAGAAAAGCACAATCCCAAACTGGGAAAAGCATCTATAAGGCCAATATTGCATTTGCACTCTGCCCTGCTGCAGTACCTGCTTTGAGTCTGTTTTCTGCAAGAACATTTATAAAAAAAAAAATAATTAAAAAAACCCAAATGAACGAAAACTTCCATCATTCTTAATATCTAATTCTTTATAACCACACTTCTTCCCCCAAAACAATGGTATGCAAAATGTCAATGTTAGCCACTGTCCGTTTTGACGCATTTCCTAATCCCAGGAACTTTTACCTCTGGGCATCTAAATTCAGTAATTCCCACCAAACTCCTATTCAGTTTTTCCTTCCAACTGCCCCTGCATGGTTCCCTCCTGCCTCACTTCAGACTCCAAAGTGAAAAAATAGCACAAATTTCCAGGCTTCAACTCATTTTGTAATGCAGGTGCTTCTTCCTGTAACTACAGACAGACAGACAAATCTGTGCATTGTCAGTGTGTCACACTAAACACCACATGCCCTTTGGGAGGCTAGGCTGCTTTCAGACAGTCCCATCCATAGGAATTCCTATAGTGCCATCTCCTGGCTTATGGTGTAGGAACACAGTAGTTGTAAATAGCACTTCTCAAATGAAAGATATATATATATATATATATACACATTAAAAAAACTTTCCAACAGGTTTAGGCTATGGATTAATATACAAAAACACCCAAGCCATGGGCATTCTCTCAAGAGATTTTGTATAATTCTCCTCCCAATAAATTATTAACTTAAAATGATGAGGCCTTGAAAAATATCTTCTGAGCTGATCTGCTTTGTGTTTTAAGCCATTACAACCTTGTTTGTCAGCATTTATTTCTCAACAAACATCAAGGCTGTAAGGGTTGAAGACCCTTACAGAAGGTTTATGGTGACGAGATCAGAGCTTGTTTAGTGCAGGAAGACTTTCCTGCCTAAAAGTGGCATCTTTCCCAATGAGATTTTTAGATGTTTTCTCCTCCTGCATTCCAGAGAAACGCTCCTTGGTATAAGAAGTAAGTCCTGCAGACATGTCTAAGGTCTGCAGAGAGCGGGGTCCAGGGATAATAAAGGCCCTGAGAAGAACACGGGGCGTGTCTTTCCTCAGGCTCAGTGTTTGAAACACTGTTAAGAATAATGTTCTTTGAGGTCTAGTGTTCTCAACTTAGGAAATAAATTTCCTTACCATCTTTCCACTGCCTGGCATTTTGGGGGTACCTGCATGTTATCTTACTTCACAAAGACTTAAAACTCCCTTTGCACTTAAAATTTTTGTGTCACCTCATGACTCCACAGGATAATGACTGAGGGTTCCATAACACCACGTGGGGAGTGAGGAAAGCATGTAAAATCCCATTGATGGGGACTGTACATTGTTTTAAGCCCCTATTATTCATAATGACGACGGATAATGCCTATTTTCTAGATATCAGCTATAATTAATCTATCAATTTGTAGCTTACGGTATTGTTGGTAAAAGAAGCGGGTAGCAGCTCCTTTCTCAGTGAAAGATGTCCATTTACAGCTCAAAAGTCTCCCCAGATGGCTGACTCGGGAAAAGTATTCTCGTCAGAGCTGTGCCCCACGCAGCAGGGTGACCACAGGAGCTGGAAGGACGAAGAACGACAAGCAGACTCTTAAATCTTTATCCTTTCCCTCACCTCCAGTGATTTGCTTTTCCTTAAAAATGGAGCTCCTTAAGGATTGAATAAGGGTTTGAGTCAAAATATAACTTATTTTCAGTAGTTATGAGCATTGAAGTAACTGGGGGAAAGGTAATTCTGTCAGTGGGAGATTATGACCACCAACTCATGGACTACCTACCCAAAATAGACCCCAGACTCCAATGGAGGGAACTGTGCATGTGGACTAATGAGCGTGAGAAGCAAGAGATATAATTTGCAAATAGGTGGTTGAGTACTAATTAATAAAAAGGTCATGTAATAAAATGTATGCCTTTGTTTGTTAAATTGTATAAATAGTGTAAAATTTTGATGACTAGGGGGCTAGCCTTTTGTGGGGTTGCCACCTAGGTCCCTACTTTGCACAAACTCGAATAAAAAAGAAATACCTCGCCTCAGTGTGGGTAAGGTTCAGGGCAACACTTCCATCCTTCGGAACCCCTTGCACAACAACAATCATAAACCACCTCCTTGAGGGTAGCAGCACTCAAAAATTAAAGTGGGCTAAGGAGAAAGTGCCCAGAATGCCCAGTGAGGGGCAGCCGTCAGGGGAAGGGGCCCGGCTTCCCCTCACGCCGGATCGGGATGGGGACAGCCCCGTCCTGAGGGTGCTGAGGGAGGGGACGGGAGCGCGGCCAGGCGGTGCACAACCCCGCTGTCACCCCTGCTCCCGCTCCCCTCCCTGACGTGACTTCAAAGCCACGTGAGGAAAATATTTATTATATACGTTTCATCATAATCCTGCTCTAAACACGGAAGGGGTTTACAACGTCAGGTCGGCGAGGGCAGGGATAATTACAGGGGTGAGCGTTGCGAGAGGCTTTGGGCAGCACTATCCTCCCATTCGCCGCGCGGGACAAGCAGAGCAGCATCGCTGACAGAGCCGACAGCAACAACGAAAACAGGCGACAATAACAAATTAATCGCAACATAACAGAGCGCCAGGGCTCGGACCGCCCCCGCCGCCGACACCAGCGGTGCCGCCCTGCACTGTCCTGCTCTGTCCCGCCCTGTCCCGTAAGATGGCGGCGCGGCTGCTTCGGCTGGGGGCCGCTCTGCGGGCTGCCGGCTGCCGGCTCTCCTCTGCCCAGGCCAGGTGAGCGGGGCCGGCCCTGGTGCCTGGGGAATGCCGCGAGGGCGGGGGGGAGGGCACCCCGAGTTTGGGCTCCTTAAAGAGCGGGGTGTGTGCCTTTGCCCACCTGCATGGGGGTGCGGGTTGATGGGGCTGTACAGCTGTGCGGGCACACATTCTGTGTGGATGTGTGTGTGTGTGTGTGTGTGTGGTGGGTGTGCGCACCCGTGTGTGTGTTCGGAGCGGTGTGGATGCGTGTGCTCTGGGCGTGTGGCGGGAGGGTTACAGGCACCGTATGTGTAGATGCAGGCTGTGTGTGTGGCTGTGTGTGTGTGTCTGTGTGTGTGTTTGCGGCTGTGCTCCCCTTGCGGGAGGCAGCTGGGGCTGGGCGAGCCCCCTGAGCCGGGCGGGTCCGGGATCCCGCCGAGCCCCGCGGTCCGGGAGCCCCCAGCGCATCGCCGTGATATCCCGACCTTTGCTCCACTTCCCGGCCCGGCCTGGGGACAGCGAGTCCCGTGCTGGCAGGTGACGGCTGGCCGCGTCCTTGCCCGGGCACACCATTCCCCCGTGGCATCAGGCGCTCAGCACCGGGGAAGGGGTTTTTTTTTCGGAGCAGATGGGCAGAAGTGTGATCACACCTTCCCCGGCCTAGGAGTTGTCTTTCCTAGGGCTTTGGTTGGCATAAGGCCCTTCCCTGTGTGACATGCGGGGTGTGAGCCATAATTGAACATAAGGGTGGACTTAAAGAAAGCCCAACATTGTCTCAAACAGCCTTAAAAATAAGGTGGAGCTTTTGAGAGAGTCACTGTGGGCCTAGCTTTGAGGGTACAAAATACTCAAGTTGCTGTATCCCATTTTTTACAAATACGATTAGAAATAAATAGCGCCTGTGTTTCTGGGGTGTTTAATCCTTTGCACTGGGAGAGCGCGAGTAACTACATGTGGCAGTAAATAAAGACTTTTGTCTCAATAACAGAGTAAGTAACTGTGGGCTCAGCTGAATTTTGTGGGACTGCACACACTTGCTGTGCTGAGGAACTGAGGAGAGGTTCAAAAAATAGTTTGAGAAAGGAACAGCAAATGCCTTTTCCATTTACTACAGCTCAGCTCTGTACTTAAAATTTCTGATGTTTTGTGGCAATAAAATAAAAATAGGTCAAAGAATCCAATGCACAAATATGAATTTTCATTTCAGCCTTAAAGTAATATGTCATCCTTTATGTTCTAAACCCCTACTGAAGCTTTATCAACCCTTCCTTGTTATTTCCTTACACTTTTCTTGTTTGGTTTCTACTACTGACACCAGTTTCAGGTGTTTTTGTTAAAACAGCATTTTAATTTTACATATGTTTTTATCAGAGTTTTGTGAGGCTCGGCCTTCCCGCACAACAAAAATACCGAGATTTAGAATGATTTAGAAAGTATTACTTTCAAGGTTATGTATATGTGATAATGCAGAATACAATACATCCCTTGGAGTGTGCAAATCCACGTTGCACTCACTTTTATTCTGAGTATGTGAATTTTCAGTGTCATGGATTTGCAAGTTTGGGACTTTTTGAGGAGCATTTAGAGAATGAACAGAATTCACCAAAAATGTTTACTTGTTCATCGAGTTACCCCCTCAGTTTAAATTGAGCTGAATTGCATTTTGGAGGTTGTGTGGCAAGGGGAGAGAGAAGGCAGCAATGATTTTTAGTATTCTAATGATTAGAAACTATTTTTTTTACCTATATATGTATTATTATTGTTTTTAACAGCCCACTGAAGTGCAGAGTCTGTTAAGTCTTTGTGTTTATGGTGGGTATCCTTTGGACTTAACAGTGTACCAGAGTCGGGATGTGAACTATGCTTAACAACTCAGGTGCTTCCCCTCTTTTAAAAAGGTTATGTAAATATAAATAGAGTGCCTGTACTCTCTAAGAGATGCTTCATTTGTCTTTTTTAGTCCTCTGCAAACTGAACAACACAGCACAAAGCGCCTGGAACCATCTTCTGCTAAAACTCTGCTTGATATAGGCACTCGGAGAATCTTCTCGTCAGAGCACGATATCTTCAGGGAGAGTGCCAGGAAGTTCTTTCAGGAAGAAGTGCTGCCTTTTCACGCAGAGTAAGATAACCTCTTAAATGTTTTGTTTTGCCAAATGATACGCATTTTCCCCCCCAAAATGCTTTTTGCAGTGCTGCTCTTAATATGGCAAGATAAACAGGTTGTTAGTTTTCATTTACAAGCTTTCTATTTCGAATTTACTGCATTAAAACAAACCTGCGAAAAGTGTGCATGAAGAAAAATCACACACAACCAAAATTCCCTGCATCCTCTGAGCTCCAGTGCAGGCAGTCTGGCATCACCTGCTTAGGCCTATGAGCAGACAAATGCAGTTTGCAAGAGTTGCAGCAAATATTCTTGCTTTGTAGGATTAACTCTGATACAAGTGTCTTAGGTGGAGTTAGGGGACAGTTCAATTCCCATGGGACTGATGTAACTAAAAAAGGCATTCATCTTGTGTCTAGGTTACATTGCAGTAGATTTTGTAACAACATACAAGATCTTATAGCATGGTAACATGGATTATTTATTACCAAGAAACTTGCACAAATCATCTTTGTTTAAATGTCTGTAACTTTTATTTCTGTGGAAATATGGGACAGAGTAGGAGTATTGTAATGCCACTGAACTAGAGCTGGAGGGTGGTTTTAGCCCTCATTTTAACTATATCCAATCAAGTTATAGATGGGGAAAAAAAAGAAATTAAGTGAGTATTAAGTGATTTTGAACTGAAAAGGTTAAGCTTCAAGTAGGGTCTTGAGCAATTTTTACTTTACTTGAAGTGAAAACAGTGCAGGGTAGTGAAGGGCTTAATCTGAAATTGCCCTGCTAGATGAGTATCCTGATACAGCTCACAACTGAGTGAGTGGAATATTTTGGCTCTGGGGCAGGAATGAGCAGCAGGAGGCAATGGAAACGACTTTCAGCAGGATTGGTGGCAGCTAGTTTTTTTATCCTCAAACCACAATCTCATGGTAGTATGCTATGCTCTTCCATTGTGCTGTTAGATTCTGTCCACTAAAGCAGATGTTTTCCCTCATCTTTTGTTAGATTTGGGGTGCAGGTTTGTGAAAAGGTACTGGCTCTACCTGAGGTTACTGAAGGTCTTATTTGCTGTTGTGCTGAGGCAAGGGTTTCTTAGAGAGGCTGGAACAAGTTGAAATTTTGTTCTTGCATCACTTTGATGACTGATGAACCAAACTGTTCTTACACCTTTCAAGTAAACAAGGAGGCTTCAGGCACAGTATATTAATTGTCTGGGCTGATGTGAAAAGCCAAATGTGGCATCAGTGAATGCAATTGTGAATTATTGTGAGGAGGTGAAGCTTTGGTGCTGGGTGAAGTAGAGATGGGAATGGCCCTGAAAGTGAGGGGTGAAGCAGAGGTGGTCGAGAGAGATTTGTGTAAGATTTCCAGTGTAGGAGCAAAAGCTCTGGAAAGGAGCTTAAATGCTAGAAAGCTTAAATAGTGGAACAGGTTGCCCAGAGAAGCTGTGGGCACTCACCCCTAGAAGTGTCCAAGGCCAGGTTGGATGGGGCTCTGAGCAACCTGGTCTAGTAGAAGGTGTCCCTGTCCATGGCAGAGGGTTGGAACAACGTGATCTTTAAGATCCCTTCCAACCCAAACCATTCTGTGATTCTATGATGCTCTTCTATTTATAGGATAAGATACTTGCTTAACTGTGGATGAAGAGATGTGGTATAGCTCTGCTGCACTCAGGTGTGTCAGAGGAATGTCTTTGATATAATCTGTCTATCATATAATTTTAAAATTGTGGTTTAAAAAAAAAAAAGACATTAAAAAAACACCTAGACCATTAATGGCTATCCAACCTTCTACTGAATTGGCAAATCCCATAAAGGGGATCTATTTTTCTAAGAATAATGGATTCCTATGGTGTTAAAGTTTGCAAACTGTCAGCAGCCAAGCCCCTAAAAGTCTGTCTGTTTACACAGACTTGAAACTACCTTAAAGCAGTAATTTCACAAGATACAGTATTGACTTGTTCTAAGTGCACAGGGAGCAATTTTTATATAAAAGTGACTAATATAACATTTTGGTTCTGATAAAGCAGTTCTCATTGGTAGAATGGAAATCTTTCACAAAAGATACAGACGTGTCAAACTCATTTTGTACTGGGGAAGATGGAGTGTCGTGAAGATAAAGACCTGCTTGTAATTATCCAGATGGTTGTGGCTAAATCTCCTAAATACCAGTCTGGTGTAACAGTCATAACAAGTCTAATGAAATTCCTGTCAGGTTACATGTTGGAAGCAGGAGTTCAAACTTGCTTTACAGTTGATACCCCTGTAATGCCAGTGGCATCTGTGGACTTGAAGATTAGAAAACCTGTGACTAATCCACTGCTGCTTGGCTGTGAAACAGTTGTGTGTGTACCCTCACACTGCTGCTGGTGGTGTTCCAGTGTGAAGCAGCGGCCATGACAAATAAACAGTAGCACGTGGGGGTTTAATGTATGACCTTGTTCTTGTGTTCGTTTTGTAGATGGGAGAAGGATGGCCAAGTGAGCAGGGAGCTCTGGGAAAAGGCTGGACAGCAGGGTTTGCTGGGTGTTGCTATTGCTGAAAAACATGGAGGCATCGGAGCGGATATTCTCTCTTCAGCCATTGTCTGGGAGGAGCAGTGAGTACTGGATACTTCAGGAAGTATTTCAATGATGATGTCATTGATGACTGTATTTTTTTTCCATAAGTTGTCCTCATTATGGACTGTGTTTGCTTACAGCAAACGGAGTTGTCTTTCTTGTGGAAAGGTTAATTTACACGTATGCAAATCCCTCTTGTTTTAAGTATTCTGGATCACTGTTTGAGTAACAAGTGTCATTGTGCTCCACCGGCTGGGGGAAGTATTTTTTTTTAGCCTGGTTCCATTTGGCTGTTAAAGTACATTCTGTAAATAATTCTAAAAGTGCCACAAGCTCAGGTTGTCTGAGGCTTCTGTGTAGTGGGGTTTTCTTCATTGTTGTAATGATGTAGAGTGCAGTGTTTATGTCTTTGCAGTACTTGTTACTGAACTTCCCCCCACCTCTTTTTTTTCCCCCAGAATGTATGTGAACTGCACAGGCCCGGGGTTCAGCCTTCATTCAGATATCGTCATGCCCTACATTGCAAACTATGGCTCTGAAGAACAGATCAAACGCTTTATCCCCCAGATGGTTGCAGGCAAGTGCATTGGAGCTATCGCCATGACAGAACCTGGGGCTGGCAGGTAAGCCAAATATTAAAACAGTTGTCTCAAATTATGTGCTCTTTATTGATCTATCGGTGAAAACCACTGTGAGCCTCCTGGTTATATGCTCACCTTAGTGACTAGGCTACCCCACATTAGGTAGGACCTTGAAAAACCTGTTGTAGATTACTACAGCTTTGTCATTTCAAGATATTGGCTCAGAGTACATTTCTGTCTCATCCTGCTGTGGGCAAATATGCTTTGTATTTACTTTTGCAACATAAGTTTATAGTTACCAACTTGCTTGTCATGTGAACATACTTTATATGAAATATTGTCAGGAGAAAATTACATGCCTTGGTAAAGAAGGCTTGACTTTACCATTAGCTTTTGTCATGGAGCAGAGCACCTTATTTTCTTTCCTCTGAATCCTTCCAGAGGCATACTTCTCCTTGCCCATCACTATTGAATGGCAGCCAGCACGTGTTTGGAGTAGTCAGAGCTGGCTAGTTTCCAAAACAGAGAGGGACAGGAGACCAAAACCTGTTGGTGTCATGCTTCTACAAATGGTAGATGTGGCTCATGGCTTTCCACAGAGCCTTCTGATCAGGACTGAGCCTGATTAGAGGATGTGGTTTTGTCTGGCATTTGTCATTTAAGGCATATTGGCATGAGGGGATGCTGACCTATGCTTGCATTAACACCCCCTCCCACAAGCAGAGGTGGGAAAATGGAACCTCGTGCTTCTGTGTGATTGCATAGATTTATCATCCTTTTCCACAGTGTGTTTTTGGTTTCTGTGTTACACTGAGCTCTTTCCCAATGTTTCACGATCCTCATCTGTTTTCACTGAGGCTGTATCTGGATGATATAAAATCTACCTTATTTTGTACTGGGTAGAATTCAAGATAAAAACTGCAGCTTCCAGAATGGCTTCTTGAAGGACCTTTTGAATTTCATTTCAGTGACTTGCAGGGAGTACGGACATATGCAAAAAAAGATGGAAGTGACTGGATTCTTAATGGGAGTAAGGTAAGTGCACAGAATACGTGCTGCTCATAGGCTTTGGGAACTGAATGCATCCAGTTCATTGCACCACAGTTAGGATCTGCTCACAGTCCCTTCAGTTTGGGGTTTTTGTGTGGGTTGTGTTGTGGGTGGGGTTTTTTTTTGGTCTCAGTTACTTTTTTTATTAATAGGTCTTAAGATGTTTTTGTTACTGGCAGTTTACAGACCAGTTTATGGGAGAGTTTGTTTAGATTATTTTTGTAGCTTTTAAATAACCCTATCAAAAGGCCTGTTTTGTCTTCAGCTGTGAATAAATGGGAAAAAAAAAGGTGCTGCATAGTATAAGCAGGACCAGGGCTGGTTTTTAATACTGAGGTTTAACAATAAAATATATACAGTACTACTTGTGAAATCTTCTGTGGCCTGAGTAAATACTTGTTTTGACACAATGCAAGCTTTGGAATCTTTATTCAAGAGCTTGCTGGTCATGTGAGGAGAAAAAAAGAAAACCAGCTGGATCAGATGCTCTGGGTGTGTTGTAAAGCTGTTGCAAAGCACTGAGCTCTTCTTTCATTGCCGTAGTAAAAAAGCAAGAAGGCAGAAATAGTGTTGAAAATAGGAGTGTGGGTTCAACAGAGCTTTTTTTTTAAAGCTGTGAAATGTCTTAATCTTCTTATGTACCCCTGCTGATAGCACAGACTGATGGAGACTTCTGGCCTTAGCAGAATTGCAGCGATGAGAATGTGTGCAAACAAATACATATATTCAGGTGCTCAGAAGGTGCTCATGCTGTTCATCTGAAGCCAAGCAGGACAAAAAGCTCATTTCTTTTGCTAGAGTTAAGATGGATCCATTTAGCAGGTCCGTGAGTCATTCTGCAGGATTATAGTAAGCAGTTGTGACAGGAAGTCAGGGAGAATTTTGTGCGTTGTACCTTGCTGATTTAATTTGTAGACAAGAGAATTTCTGTGTTCATTTAATATCTACATTTGATACTGTATTCTTCTTTATCGTGGGACAGAAAAAGAAACAGATTGTGTGCATTCTGTGACTCGACACTTCTGCCCCACACAATACTTCTCAAACTAATGTCTGCCTTTGTTCCAAAACACTTTATTCAGAAACCTTAAAATTCTGGACTCTCGAACCTTGCCTTTCAGTTCACCTGTGAAAGTGTCAATGTAATTCTGCTTTCTGCTACTTGATGATCTCTCCTAACTTCTCTCCACACAGCTCGTGGCTTTAGTCCAGGTTGCCTTTTTTACAGGTGTTCATCACTAACGGTTGGATGAGCGATGTCGTGATCGTGGTTGCGGTTACAGACCGGGAGGCCCGATCCCCTGCTCATGGGATCAGCCTTTTCCTGGTGGAGAATGGAACAAAAGGCTTCATCAAAGGACGCAAACTGAACAAAATCGGCCTTAAAGCTCAAGTGAGTTGATACAACCCCTAACCCCTAACGCAATAGACTTGGAGGAAGCCTAAACCACTTCATGCCGAGCAATAGCTAAATAAATATTAGATGGAACTATGGTTTTGTTCTAGTTGTTAGGCTTTAGAGCACAACCATGCAGAGAATGTGTGCTCATTTTGCCAGTGGAAGTCTGAAATGGAGATCTGCAAGGAGAGGCTGAGGAAGCTGGATTTGTTCACTCTGAAGAAGCCTGGAAGGACAGGCTGTAGGGATGGTGGAACCAGGTTCTTTGTGGTGTACAGTGAAAGGGAGAGCGGCAAATGACGTAAGTTACATTAAGGAAAATTCTAAGTAGGCATTAGGAAAAAAATTTCACCATGAAAGTGGTTGGATAGTGGCACAGAGCCCCAGAAAGGTCATGGAGCCTTCATCTTTTGGAGCTTTGGAAAGCATAAATGGACAAGGCCTCAGCTGATTGTTTTCTGGAGCTGCTTTGAGTAGGAGACAAACTAGATGACCTCTGGAGGATCATTCTAGCCTAAACAATTCTATGATTTCACGTTAAAGTGTACAATAACAAGAAAAAAATAGGGCAAAAGAAGTGTAATGAAGAGATTAGAATGTCAGAGTATCAACTGTTGTGATTCAAATCCTCGTAGGACACGGCAGAGCTGTTTTTCGAAGATGTGCGGTTGCCAGCCAGTGCCTTGCTTGGAAAAGAGAACAAAGGCTTCTACTATCTGATGGCAGAGCTCCCTCAGGTAAGAGGAACGTTGAGTGCTTGCTGTCTGTGGGAAGAATACAGTTTTTGTCACTTAGTCTTGACGTTTATGTATTGTGGGGAGTCACCTTGGTCCCTGAGGTGGGGTGTCTGTAGGCAATGTTGTGTTGATGCTGCTGCTTTTTAGCTGAAGTATGCAGTGCTCAAAGTGCAGTGCTTTGGGCTTTGGTACAAATGTTGATATCTACCAGGTCAAAGCCATATCTTTTAATCAACAACCCAGCTATTGTAGAACCTGAGGGTAGTGTCCTAGAAGGAACATACCACAGTTTTCTTGTGTACTTTTAGCATGGAACCACTTTGCTTAGTAAATTAAATATAGCTTGGAGGTCTCTGATGCATTTGGCATTCTCTTTAAAGAAACAAGCACTGCTGTTCTAGCTCCTCCCCCAGTAGAAGCATATTAAAGATACAAGGAACTCTGTTCATGTAACAAAATGAGGAAATTGTTTAGCTGCCAAAATATCTTGCTGGTTACAACTTAGTTTATGAAGTTTTGGAACTATTTGGGAGGACAAAGAAGCAATGTGGTTTTTCAAAATGTGACTGTGCTTAGTCAAAACTATGACTTTGTCTCATCTGGCAGAGATGTTTATTTAATTCTTTATTGTCAGTAAATAAAAAACCTGATCAAAAGAAATATATTACAGCTTTAAAGAAATAGATGCGCTCATGAACAGATTCACTGTAATCATCAGATGATTTCATTGGTGCCAGAAGCAGTTGTTCTGCACTTAGTTTTTATTTTTCACCATGTTATGAGAAAGGAAAAACTAGCTGTTTCTGTAGGCTTTGTTTTTTTCTAGAGTTGTCCTATTGAAATTGTTAAATATAGTTGTTGTTTAGATTGAGCTGTGAAAACGAATAATAGAAGCAGAATTTGGTGTGAATTTTTCAGTCAGTAAGAGTCCTGTCGTCGATTTGTAGCTAGTTTTTGTCATCATGATAGAGCTCTACCCTGTCTAAGACCTAAAAGTGAGCTTTGGGCAGCAAGGCATTCCTCCCACTCACTAATTTCAGTAATGCAGTGTTGTCTGGTTGGGTATTTTGTGTGACTTCTGCCTCCTCTCTCTTAATGAACAACATTGAGCATCTGTGTCCCAACTGTGCCTCTGATATAGAGAAATGTAGAACTAAGTCAACTGAATCCCATAATTTGTGTTCCAAAAGGAAAGACTTCTGATTGCTGATATGGCTCTTGCTGGCTGTGAATTCATGTTTGAAGAAACAAGAAACTATGTGAGACAAAGAAAAGCTTTTGGGAAGACAATTGCACACTTGCAGGTGAGTTTGAACTGAGAGACTTGCATACAGATTCCAGTGTATGTTTGCTGTACATCTGTGTATGTGAAAGAGTGAGCAAATCAAAATCACCAGGCTATTTTGAAAGGATTATTAGCACAGGTTGTGCAGTTGGACTGTGGTGTTGCCTCTGTGCCCATCATTCAGTTTTGAAAAGCAAAAAAAAATCAAAAAAACAGCACCAGAGAAGCCTTAGTGTGTGTATTTTATGACAAGGGTAAATACCTCCCAGCAATGCAGCTTTTGGGAGGGAAGTATGCAGCCAAGAACTATACTGGTTCTTCTTTGCTGCTAAGAACAATTCCCATGCTGCTCTTAGGCTTGCATTTTACTGCCAGAGGTCATAATCACAGGGTCCATCACACCTGCATGTGTTTCTGTGTCTGCCCAGAGTCCTGGAGATGCCTGTACAGGCAGTGTGTCCCTCTGCATGCAGAGCATTGCAGAACAATGACACGAGAGGCTGGTGCTGGTGGGACTCACAGCAGTGATCTTGCTGCCCAGATGCTGCGGAGGTGCTCGTGTTCAGCTTTACGAGCGTTGCAGTGAGATTCCTCAATGGGCAGTGGGTTGGGTGTTTGTGTGGCTGGCTGTAAAACCGTTGGGTTATGCTCTGTGGGCAAACCTCCCTCCTGACAGGGGCAGGTAACTGTGCTTTGAGACGTTTGTGCCTACGCTCTCTAGCTGCAGTCATAAAACAGAGGCTGCTTTGCGCAGGGCTGCGATATTACAGCCTGCCTTAGCTGTTAGGGCTGGAGCACACCAAGCTTCTGCCTGTTTGGTTTGTAGGGTAGAAGTGACTCATACCCGTTAAGGATGTTGGCTGCCTCATTCTTAATGGACTTTAGAAATGATTAACAACAACAACAACAACAAAATCCATTTCTAGGTCTTGAGACTTCCTTTGTCAAAATCAAACCTTTATTTATGAAGGGCACCAGAACTGGACCCTTTAGAGGCTGGAATGCTCGGTATCTTTCAGGACACTATGATCTTCATCTGTTTCTAAAGCTAACAGTTGGGAATCCATAATTTCAGATGGAATTTAGTATGAGCACCATGCAACTTTAACACAAAAGAAATATATGTTTCCTTTTTTAATGTAGGTAAGGGATGATTCTTATTTGTAGCAACTCACTGTGCAGAGATCTCCAAAATAATTTCCTTTTTTTGGGTTAGGCCACTGCCATTCACCTCATAAAGTGTATTATTTTTGCCAAAATAAGACATTTCTGCTTATCTCTTCAGTTTCCTTTTTTTGTTACTGCTGGCTAGAGTGTGCATATAATAAATAATCCTTTCTAATTAGAGCTCTGCCTTGGCTAATTTATTTAGTCATGCTGTGTTACAGTGTTGGAAATCAAATCTTATCTTTGCAATGGTAGACTTGTCTGGTATATTTGAAGCGAGAAGATCTTTTTTTGTACACAATCCTAGAACTGAGATTAGAAAGAACTTTTGTTATTGGCTGATGTTTTTATCCTCTCCCTACCAGAATTACAAGATGGTCTGATGCTCGCCTGGTCTGGTTTTAATACCCTTATGATGGATTTTTCCTCTTCTATCTAGAAATTCTTTTTCAGTGTGACAGAACTCAGTGTTGAAAAACTTTATGCTGGTCTAAAATTTCTTTTATGTTTTGCTTATGTCTTTTTGCATGTGACTTAAACTCTGAAGAATGCATAGAAAAGCATTAAATAGATGTTGAAATGTTATTAATTGGGGAAATCAGTGGCTCTACAGAGTGAAAAGATGTTCCCCTACAAGATGGAACACCCAGAGCCTCCTGCTCTGTACTCCCTAGGAATTTGTTTTCCAGGCTCTATGGCTTTTTCTCTTAAAGTCATGTTTTGAGTTGACCTTGAGAAGCAAAGGGCAGTAAATTTTCTCTAATAACACTGGTGAAGACATAATTGTATGGAAAGTAAGGTGTCTTCTGGTGTACAGAGCCAAAGTTGTTCAAAATAGTGATTTCCAACAGAAATCCTTCTGGAAAATGCTTCATTTTCTACTTTAAGTTTTAAACTGTACTCCTTCTGCTCTCTTCCCTCTACCCCCTCTATCCAATTCCAAAACCTAGACGATACAGCACAAGTTGGCGGAAATAAAAACACAAATTTGTGTGGCCCGAGCCTTCATGGACAACTGTTTGCAGCTTCACGCGGAGAAACGCCTGGACTCTGCCACAGCTTCTATGGCAAAGTACTGGTATGTAGTTACGGTCCTTTGGAAGTGTTACTTGCATGATCTTGCCAGGAGCCTAGAGATAAAACACCAAGCTGTTAAGATCTGATGGAAAGATAAAATTACTGTCTGATTTAATAACAACACTGTCAGCTTCTAACAGAGAGCAGTGGCTTTAACTTTAATCATGTAATCAGCGAAAATCTTAGTTACACTGAAAACCAGTGCTGGTTAAACAGATTAATTTCAAAATAAAGGCATGCTTTTAGAATAGGTTTCTGTCAATAATAAGATCAGGATTCAGCTTTAGCTTTAAGTATATGTGAGTGCTCTGTTGGTATTTAGACAGAATTTACATTTTACTGTAGCAGATTGTTGTTCAGGGTTTGTTGGGTTTGGCTTTTTTTGTTTGCTTGTTCTTGCTTTTTTTGTTTTGTTTGGTTTTGTTTTGGGTTTGTTTGTTGTTGTTTTGTTTTTAGTGGAGTATGAGGCTTGTTTTGCCTTTTTTTTTTTTTAAGCAAACTTTGAATATATTTGGAGCTCTATGATACTTTTTAGTCAATGCTACTTAGCAATAGTTGTTTGGTGCAGCCAGTTTCCTAAGCTGTCTGGTTTTGGGAAGAAATAGTTGGCTATGGCTTTGTCTGTAACTGAGACTGATCAGTGCTTTCCTTTGTTGTCCAGAACTCCTCCTTGTTCATCCTGTACTTGGTGGTGTTAGCTGTTAACTTATGTTTAACCAGAGAAATCTGGACAAGTGGAAACATCTAAGATAGTGGCTCATAAACTTGGATAGTTTTAGTTTGCTTGCAAAACTCAAGAGGGTAGAAAAACACACAAATAAACGATTTTATGGAAGATGCACAGGTTTACGGATTTTAGGCTTTAAAAAATTAGTATAGTTGAAACAAGCAGAGAATGCTATGGGGATGCAGAGAGAATATTTACAGTGGAAGAAAGGATATTGATTGAGTGTTATTCCTGGCACTGATTACCTAGAAGTATCAAGTATATAAGCAGAGGCATTCAGTTTTGAGGAGGAGGAAACAATTAGTGCCAGCTCAGATATGTAAACTTACTTCATCCACAAATTTCCCAAAGCAAGGCATTTAAAACTCGCTCACTTTCCCAAACTGTTTAGCATCAGGTTTTTTGTGGTTTTCCCCTTTTGCCAGTGGAGTCCCTGTGATTCCCTTCCATAAAACTTCTTAAATGGTCTAGAAAATACTTGAATATAAAATTGCTTTATTCCCTAGTGTGTCAGGAGACCCTGTCCAGTTAATTTGCTTCAAACCTTTTGTATAATCAGTGATTTGACTTAAAGCTTTGATAGATTTTAAAATGTGGTTTGTACATCTTTTTTCTTATATCTGGAGAAAGGTCTACAGGGTTGTTTTGGGTTGTTTTTGGTTTTTTTTTTGTAGTGAGAAGTTGTGTAACATGCCTAAATTAATTTGGGAATATATATAGGAAAGACAGTTGCAGTAACTCTCTGCTGCAGATTTAAAGTTGGCACAATAAACTGTAAGGATTTCACTGAATGAGGGGATGGTTTGGAGAAAAGGACTCTTACATTCTTCCATGGGAAGCAGTTGACTTGAGTCATCATTTTTGTTCCTTCTGTTGCCACTCTGAAAGCTGTATGCTTAGAAAGTGTTTTTTGGTTGTTTTTTTTTTTTTTCATGCCTTATAACTTTGGCATGAGTTTCCAGTGCAGTTAAAATTTATTTTGCTGTTAAGTCCATATTTTACAGTGAGCAAATCCCAGAAGAATTATGGTGCTTTTCAGAATTGAAGAGTCTAAAATTTATGAGGAAAATAAGTTATGCCCAGGTGATGGTTATGCACAAAGAGCATCCTGGTGTGTTGCTAGTGCAAATGGGCAGGTGGGAAGCCTGATTTGCTCTTAATTTGTGACAAAGCTGAGGGGTTTGGTAAGAAGAGAGACTGTTCAGTGTGCTTCACAAAAGAAATCTCTTGGCCTGTGAGAAAGGTAAACAAGCCTGAATGTTTTGAAACCTTTCCTTCTCTGAAAGCTGTTTAAAAAGAGAACAAATTTTTAATACATTTAAATCGAATAGTATTTATTTCTTACTAGTCATGTTTTTGTCTTAACATGTCTCTCGTAATGTTTTGCAGCATAACATCCTTCTAAAAACAAACTTCTTTTTGTCTATTTAAGGTGTTCTGATCTCCAAAACAGCATAGCCACGCAGTGCGTGCAAATGCACGGAGGATGGGGGTACATGTGGGAGTATCCAATTGCAAAGTAAGTGTAACATTTCAGACTTGCATGATGAAAGATTAACCAGCAAAGTGAAATGAGGCACTTCCTTAACATCTCCTTGTCAGTTGTTTAGTGTTAGCTGTGATTTACTGTTCCTTTTCTCATCGTGTTTATTGAAAGGCAATCTACTGTACAGATGTCTGCAAGGAGGCTTTGTTTTGATTCTCCAAATAACTCCTAAGCTGTTCAGCAGTTATTATCTCTTTTTTCACAAAATAGGGGTGGGTTTTTTTAGAGGAAAAGATTAACTGAAAAAAAAAAAGAAAAGCAAAATTGTAAAAATAAAAATGAGAGGAGTTAGTTTGTGTATTTTATCTGAAATTAATGCATATGTCTGAAGAAAAGAAAACGTTGATCAGTCTAAGTCTTGTATTATGCCACAGGATATCAAATTGCTGAATCAAAGACATGCCTGGCTACACTCAGCTTTTTTACACCTTTTAAAATGAAAAGCTAAGAGATTTATATGCCGAAAGAAGAATTTGCCATTCCCAATTTTTTGCCAAGTTTAAGAATTAAGAGACGGGGGTTTTTGTATGTTTCCTTGTGCATTATCTGTGAAGGTTGTGTGCCATTAGTGCCAGTTCCACACTAAGAGGTTTTGGTGTTGATTAAAAAAACCCAAAATGACAAATGGGGAAAAAATAGCAAAACAAGGACTGTTGTGCAGTTGTCATAAATAGATAAATTATTTTTTTTAACTAGTAGGTTTACATTTTTTTAACATTCATTAAAGAGTATGAAATATTGCTTTAAAATTACTTGTTCTGTGTGTTTTCAGTGAGTGTAATTTGTGAGTGTTCTGCAGCCTATCTTACTAAAGGAAGGCCGGCAAGCCCTGATCAAGGTGTCCTCGAATCCTTGCTTATCTGTGTGTGCAGTAGTTGCCCATACAGGGTTTTATTATCTGCATGGTCCAGCAACATGCATGTTTCCAGAGAATGCCTCATTGCTCCTGAGCTGTTCTCCTTATAGTGAAGCAGAATTTAAAGATTTCCTGGTTTGGCTCAGAGCACCTTGAAAAAGTTTAAACCTCTAGGAAAATATGAACCTCTTTAACAATGGAAATTGCATACTTTAAAAAGAGGGGTCTTCAAAGATAAAACAACTGTTTTTCTTTTGTTTGCATGTCCATTCTGAGGAGGTGTTTTTAATCTTTTCTTGCTTTGTTTTGTTTTTTTTCCCCCTCACAGAGCTTTTGTGGATGCCCGTGTTCAGCCAATCTATGGTGGTACCAACGAAATAATGAAAGAACTTATTGCTAGAGACATTGTCAGTGACAAGTAGGGCAGATGCTTACTACTTTGGAAAGTCTCATAGAATCCTTTTATATATTAATATATGGCATAAAATCAGGCATCAGAATGTAAGTGAAATAAATTTGGTGTATCATATTCTTTAAATGAAGTGACACTTTAAAAAAAGAGAACAACTAGTAATACTGGTGTGCTCATATGCAGGATATCTAATATCTAATGAACTTTAAATTTAAATATTTTTGGACATCACAGAGTAGTCTGTGTTTCAAGAGTTCTGGTAGTGAAAATTGGGTAGTTTGGTCTTTCAGACTTGAAGCTATTGTATTGAATCCAACACTCAGTTTTCAGAATCAGATTTCCAGAGAAGTCATATTCTTAACTAAAGAACAAAATTAAATGTTAATATAACTTTGAATTTGTATTTCCCCTTGAGAAGTAGAACTTGAAACTTTCGCTGTTGTTGCTATACACCTGCTCACTGCACAGCAGCCGCCCACTGTGCGGCTGACCCTTATGTTTACATCTAACCCGGAATGCCTTATTTTAATTAGTTTGTTCAAATAAACCTAATAAAGCATTTCTATGCAATCTCATGCTTGTCTGCGTTACTTCAAAGCCCGAGGGGGATCCGGGCTGCTTGCTCGCTGCCCGTGTTCACCTCAAGGTGCTGAGGGGGAATTCGGAGGGAGGGACCGTAATGCCGGTGAACGTGATTTTCTTTTATTGGCGTAATAACTCGGAAATATTTAGGAAGGTTAGTGTGTTTATGAAGTTTTTTTAGCTATTTACACATGCTGGAGGTTACAGCTGCACCTCCCGCAGCGGGCGCAGCGCGGTCCCCTCAGCTCCCTCACAGCCGCGGCGCGCGCGGGAGGGAGGGCGGGGGAGCGCCCGCTCGGCGTCAGGCGGGACCCGCCAATGGCGGGAGGCCACGCCCCCCGGCGCGCCCGATTGGCCGCGCTCCTCCCCCTGAGGAGCGAGGGACACCCCGCCCTGCCGCGCTGCGCTTTTGCTGGGCGCGGACTCTTCAACATCGGCAGTGCGAGCCGCGCCGGGTGCCGCGCCGCGCGGGCTGGAGGCGGCGGCGGCGGCGCCGCTGCGGAGAACCTGCCGGGCGCAGAGGCAAGCGCGGGGCTCCGCGGGGCACAGCCGGGCGGGCTGCGGGGCGCGGCGGGGCGCGGCGAGGCGGCGGAGGCGCGGCGAGGCCGGGCGGCGGTTGGTTCCCGCGGCGGGAGTGTCGGGTGCGCATGCGCGGAGTGGGGGCGGGGTGGTAACGGTCCGTGCGCGCGGCGGGGCGGGGCCGGTTGCGCTGAGGCGGGGGCGGGGCCCGCGCGACAGGGGCGGGGTCACCCCACGCCCGCCACGAGTGTCCCAGCCGGGATTTAAATCCTGGAGCAAAACTTTGCTCTCATAATCAACCTGAACCGACCGACAGAGTTTCTTTTGCCTCGGAGTAACCCTGGCCGAGACTTCCCAGACTGCAGACCGCTTACAGAGCTGGATACTTGCGATAAAGTAGTTAGGAAAGCTCAAGGGAGCAGCTCAGATCCAGTTGTATCCCGCATCCTGCCTTGAGATTTCTTGTGTGGTCTTGAGCAAGTCTTTCCATGCACTTTTTTGCGAGCTCCCTGCTTCCAAAATTCTGAAGCGTCTCCCAGAAAAAAAAAAAAGTAGCAGTGACTGAGGTATTCCATACCCCTCACCAGTGGGAAGCAAATTAAAAATGGGAATTTCCAATGGGAGCCAATTAAAAAAGAAATCCAAATGATTAAAGTGTGCTTTTTGTCAAAAGGTAAATTCTTCCTTTTTCTGCTTACTTTAATAAAAAGGAAATAGTAAAAATTAAACCAGATAAAGCCTGGTAGATGTACCCGCTCAGAAAGCAGTTTGTGTGATTTAGGACTCTCCTTCCTTATTAGTCCTTGTTGTGAAATCCTGGGAAATGTTGTAGGGAGTTTAAATTCCAATCATCTTAATTAGTGTCTTAAGAGCTGAGTATCTCTTGTTTAAGACCAAGTTTTACGGCACTCTCCTCAAAGGCTGAAATTCAAAAGGAGAACTGAAATGTTGATATGGACTTTATGATGGATTGAAAAACATTGCAGATATTTGTTAGAGACGTATGTACAACCTACTTACAGAGGCACCTGTTGTAATACAAGAAGTGTTTAACATATGTTAAAAATTACTTCAGATGTTACATTGTAAATGGTATTTATAGACTGAATAGGAATTAGTTGATGATGTGGTAGTAAACTTGGGAGTTACACCGGATTCTCTGTTTGGAAACACTGGGAGAAAAACAACCCCGAGCCACGGATTTTATCATAAGTGAATTCTAATGAGTTCCATTGAAGTACATCCTTTTTTTTATTTTTTTTTTTTTAATGATTGGAACTAGGTGGTCTGTCTTAAATGGATTTCTACTTGGTGTTCAAAGAGAGATCCTTTTCAGGGGGGGATGTGCATGTGTGTTTTGTTGTGTTGGGTGTTGACGTTTTTAAAGAGGAGGAATTTGTGCTTATATCTTCTGGAGTGTACAAAATCCAGTTTGTTGGAGTTTGGAGTTTTGTCTGGATAGCTGTGCCTACACAGTGAGTGGTGCTGAAAGTTGAGACTCCCTGCATAATCCTGTTTGCGTTTATGGTTTTTTTTCCATTCTATTAATAGAACAAACTACTAAAATGCTTAAATACATGTCATGATTAACTGGACTGCTTTTGAACTGGAAACAAAAGCTGCCTACTGAAATGACTTAAAAAAAAAAAAAAAGGCTAGTCCCAGGTGTGTTAAATATGGACTTCTTTCCATTTCCTTTGTTACATCTAATGAGGACATGCCCAGTGGGACCAATATCTCTTCTGTGGTGGTTGCAGCAAACTGTTCTGTGTGAAAATGCAGACTATGCTACTGAGCTGTTCTCTCTATTCTTAGAAATCACCATGATCCTGTAGGTTTACAGTAAAGTGGGAGCGGTAGTTAAAGCATGCCCAGGGGATGCCTCCCACCAGGCAAGGCTTGGAGAAGCTGGGCAGGGTCATTCCTGCCCACTGCACTTGGCTGAGGCAGTGCCGCAGTAGTGCCTGTTTGCCAGAGCACTTTATTTTTGTCCAGTGATTATCAGGAAGGCTTTCCAAGAGGAGCCAGGGATTACAGGGCAAACGGCACAAAGCTGTAGGAAACCAGGTTTTGTCCGTTGTGTTGAGGGCAGATCAAGCTTGCTTGTGTGGCTGCTGTCTCTTCTGCAGGTTGTTTCTAAGAGGCCTTAAAGCCTCTTGAAATTGAAAATTGAAATAGAGTATTTTTGGGCATTCTTGCTGGGCTTAATTTTCTGGTGCTTCACCAGATGCTGTCTGTTGACAGGGTCTTTTTTTTTGCTTTTGGAATGCCTTCTAGACAAGGAAAAAACTGGAAGTTGGCTTATGTGAAACACTGTTAATCTGTAAGTAAACTGGAAATAGCCATAATAATTTGAAGTGTTATTTGTAGGCCCCTGAATTTCAAAGCAAAAAGAAATAAGAAATATAAAAATCTTACCCTAGACTCCAGAAATCTCATTACTATCAAGAAAGTTTTAGGTGTTTGGGATGAGGAAAGATGACTCAATTTACAAGGAGTGAAGGCTGGTACAGAGAAGCCTTATAAAGGCCCATGCAAGGGGAATTTTATTGTCATCGGAAACGAAAAGATCACAAACAAAAAATCCACTAGAAGACAAAGCAACCCTCTCCCTAAGCAAAAATCCCCCAGAACATTGTCTGCAGTGTTGTGTAACCAAAGTGATAGTGTTATGCAAGGGGGGGAAGAGTCAAAAAGTGAAAGGACCATAAACAAAAGCTGGGAAGGGAGGGAATGCCACCCTGCATGCTGGCAGGTTTGTGGGTGGTTTTGTTGTGGTTTTTTTTAATAGGGAGCTGCTAATCACCAACACGAACATACTAGTTTCAGGGTTTAGGCAAATTCCGGTGAGGTAAGCCTGGTAGGGAAGGGTAAAAGGCAGAAATGAGGACTAAGAAATCAGCAAAGGTAGCAGGGGGAGAGGAGAGAGAGAGGAGTAGGAGTCACTGAAGAATTAGGGACCTGTAGGTGTGGTGAGAGAAGGGACCGGGGTGCTGGGTCGGGCTGTGATAAACTGCAGTTCCCAGCTATATCCTCCTGGGTAATTAAGGCATTAAGGGAGGATAAGCATAAAGTCACTTTAAACATCGGGTACTGTACTCTGCATGTCTGGTACTTGTTTATTCCCTTCCCCGGTACTTATTTAATGTCAGCTTTTCTTTCTGCAGTACTTTTTAGTCTTTTAAGTGGAGTGTGTATTCAGCAGATGAAAGGCAAACTGTTTGCCAGTTCAGTAGCATTTCAGCTGTTCTGGTTTTGAAACCTCAAGTAGTACACAATGGAAAAAGTTCCTGAAATGGTTTACCTATGACAAAAAAGCTTTTCCCAGAATGCAAATACAGCCTCTTCCAGAATACCATTTTGCAGTACTTGTCTTCCCTCCCTTTTTGCTTTTTCGCCCCCAAAGATAGTAGGTTTGGCTCTGGAAACTCCCAGTAAGGGTGGAGTGAAATTATTTTTGCAGCTTTCTGTCAAAATGAAGTAAAATGTGTCAAAATGAAAACTGTACAATTCTTATCGAGCCAACTACTTGTACTAAAATTTGTTTATAATTTTTTTTGCAGCTGATTTTTTGTTTTGCTCATATGCCAGTGACTTTTTGCGTGTGTGTATAAACTTCTTGGGGAAATACCAAGAACGGGAGACTGGGACAGCTTTTATGTAGTCTTAGTGTATAGTCTGAAATGAGGTGAACACACCTGAATGTCTCACATGACTGTCCTCAGGGTAGAAACATTTTGTGAGTTGCTGGGCAAGGGGTTAATTGAGCGATTTCCCTTTTCAAAAGCATTTTATTTATTTTTTAGCTGTAGTGTAATTTAAGCATCTTCTGTCAGGCACTCCTAATTAGTTAGTGTTTTGTCAGAGCTCTTTAGTTTGCTGTTTGTGGTTCCCTTTGACAGTACTTTGATTTATTCCCCTCTTTCCCCTGAAAGAGTGGGAAAGAAGTCCCCCAGACTAAACAAAAAACAAAAAAAATTGCTGATGGTATGTATTGCAGTTTTGGAAATTTGAAACTGTACCAGAAGGATATGTGGTATTTGAGGGAATATGATCAAGTTTGAACACAATACTGTGTAATTTTTGTGCTGCCAATTTTTTGAATAGGCTCTCCATCTTCATACAGGTATGTGATCCACATCTCCAAACTTCTTGTTTGCTTGAGCGGCAGCTCTGCTGAGTGTGAATGTTTTCTGGTTTTCAGGAGTAGCAACCTTTGCATGTTATTCCTTTCAGACTAAGGGAGGTAGATGGTAAACTTGGAACAGTTATAAACTCATTGCTCTGTGTATGTAGATACCAGGCTGATGTTCTTCTGGGAGAGGTTCTTGGCATTCCCAGGGACAAATCAAACACAGGGACTCCTAAGTTCAGAGTAAGGCCACAGAGGAACTGTGGGCTCAGTTCATCCCCCCTTATGTTTTAGCTGTGCTAAATTACTCTTACTACAGTTATTTGCCATATGCTGAGGGCAGGCAGGCATACGTGTCTGAATCCATACCCCATTGATTTAAAAATTCTTGGGCCTGCTGACTCTTACAAGAACGGAAAGACACAAAGCCATGAGTCAGCCAGATGCTGAGAGCATTATCGAGTCACCAGAGCCTTTAGGATTCGGGGTTCCAGCACTCATCAGTGCATTTCCTGATCACAGAATGGGGTTCTTCCTGAACAGCTGTCCACTGGAAGGACTTTGTTCTGGTTCCTTGGTAGGCTGAAGTTACTGGCTTATTGATAAAGGTTAAAATCCTGGGGATTTTAGTAGTATCATTTAGGATTAGCAGTAGGACCACCAAACCTAGTCCCAGTGATTCTGGGTAGGTGACGTACAGAGAATGAGAACCTCATGGTTGAAGTACATGTGGAGGAGTGAAAGGTGAATACAGCGTACCAGGAGAGGTAAGGTGGTACTGGAACATGGCTCTCCGTTTTGTTTATGTTTTGAGGGTTAAGGAGCAAGTATCCAGACTGGTACTTCTCAGCTCCTTAGGTTTCCATATCTCCCTTTAATAATGTTTGCACCTTCAGTGTGAAAAACACGTAGTTATAAACAAGATAAGGCTTCAGACAGGGCATGTGGAAGTCAGAAGGTCCGCATGTGGAAGTCTTGGAATCATTGACCCCTTATGGGATCTGTGCATTAAAAATTGCTGAGCTAGGCAGTTGATGTGGAGATCAGAGAAACTGGAGACATTAAAAGGGGTGCAGTGGAAGTGCTGCACAAGCAGTACATTGGTTAAACAGAGAATTTACTGTGGCATTACTGTGCTACACTCATGTTTGCTACTGCTCTCTTACTGTTTTTGGTTTTGTCTCTAGCTTCTTAACAAAGACCTGACAGTAATTTATCTTCCAGTTTTCTACAGGCCATGTTCAGTTAAATCATTCATTGTGTTTCTTTAACCATCTCCTAAACAAAGCTGTAAGTACAGTGTAAAGCAGTGATTCCTGCTGTGTAGGCTGTGGAATAGATATAGTATGACTTGGCAGCATAGCTGCTGGCAAGAAGGGGTGAAGGTTGACACTGGTCTTTTGATCTCAGGGTCTGGGAACCTTTCATTTAGTGGCAAACCACAGGCAAAAGGACTTGTAAAGAAAAGATGTCTTTTCTCAAATTGTTATGAAAAATATTTTGTTTGTTTTGCACAGACAGCACCTGATGAATAAAGAACTGGAGAAAAAAGGCATGGGAAAGATTTTTTTTTTTAAATGCTTTTTTTTTTTTTTTTTTAGAAAAAAATTAAAACTTAGAGTTTTGTGTTTTGAAAGCGTTAACCTTGATGATTGGTTTCTAATGTGTATTTGTGAGAATATATAATAATTAATCAAATGCTTGCTTTATATAGATTTACAGTAAATATGTTTCTCCCAGTAGTGCCAGTCATGTTGTTCGTGGTCGTGTTTTTCAGTTTGGGCAAGGTGAGATGACAGTCCTGAACTTTTGAGTCTTATTTCTCAGACTGATAGGATCAGAAATGAAATGAGGTATGAACAGTTACTCCCCTGAGAGGTAAAAGCTTTCATTGCACGTGAAACAACCTCTGAATGAAATAAAAAGAGAGTGTTCTTGTTTGACCTGGGAGGGAGTATAGTCTGTGTTCTTTAGATAATATCCTTGTTTATGGAATCTGTGAATAATGATGAAATGTTGAAAGAATGGAACGTCTAAAAGTGTTGTTATATTTGTACTGTGTCATGAAAATGAGAAAATTTACATGGCCCATGTTATTTTCAGGTTTGCTGTAAACTACCTACTGTAGCTATAATGACACCAGCCCTCAGAGAGGCAGCAACAAAAGATCATGGTATCCACTTGTCACCTTCTTTGTCCTCTAGAGCTATGGAGTCTGATACAGCTTTGTGCATGGAAAATTCCAGAGCAGTGGAAGAGAAGATAAAAGAGGACTCCATCGCACAGATTACTTGCTCAGTCCTGGGGTTCCCCACTGCTGAGCCCAACCTCAGGAATGATATCTTCAGTGTACAGCGTTTTGGTTCCCCACCAGCCTCCAAGCGCTATCAGTCTATCTTGTTAATGAGTACAAATTCTGCATTTAGCAACAAAACTGGTAAGCAAATGAAAGCGGGAGAGCCCGGCTGCTCCAAGATGAGAAAGTCATTACATAATGGTGGTGACACATCATTTGGTCAGATTAGTCACTCAGAACCTGAGCAACAGGTCAAAGGGGTGATGTTTTCAGAGGCCGCATCCCCGAACTTTGCAGGAACGCAGAGACTCTCAGATTCAAATGTAACTGAATCCAGCAATGCAGAAGAAATGCAACTTTTAAATGGTAAATGGTACAAGAAGAATGGGTTTTTGGGTAGGGCTTTGGAAGTCTGCGCTGAAACAATAAAAGGGGATTTATTATACCAAATTCTTCACGGGCCTTCGGAAGGGATGTTGAGCTGCACCCAGGAGGAGGTGTATGCTCGTTTACTCCAGTGTGTCACTAAGCAACAAATGGAAATCAGTCGCGCCAAAAGAACTCAGAAGCGTTTACAAATGCTCCTGGCAAAGCATGTTATCAAACACTGTGATCAGCAGCTGAAATGCTTCGTGAAACATCAGCTTCAGAGGATGAAGTGTTTCCATGAGCCAACCAGATTTTTGAGCAGTAGCTCCCTCAGGTGCACTGAAAGTTGGCCAGAAAACAATGCAACTACTTTGGAGAGTAGTTTGAGTGCGGACGTACAGAACGGAATTAGCGTTGCACCAGGTGAAATCCGGGGGTTTGCACTTTCTACTGGGGGGCTGCTGTCTCGCGTGGAGAAGGACCTGGACTCTGATGCAACGTGTAGCAGTTCAGATGAAGATGGTGAGGAACAGACTGTAAGAACAACCACGGAAGCGTAAGTGTTAAATTCCTACTTAGACTCGTGCTTCTTGCTCATAAATCAGGATGGAAGGGTCTAGATCTGCACATTCCTTTTTGTATGATAGTCCTGCTGAAATCAGCAGGACTGATGGTGGCAGCTAGGTTTGACAGGGAGGGAAAGTAAGAACTTCAAATTAATGCATTTAAGGAGAAGTTGTTTACTATATTGTGGAGAGCTAGTTTTGTCCTGCACCCTATCAGTTTGCATTAAATTAATAGTGCTAATAATTCACTACTCGAATAGTGCTTAAATCAAATAGTGATAGCAGTGCCGTAAATGATAATTTTTGGTCAGTTTGAAAATAACTTTAATTTTTTTTTCTGAAGTTATTTAGAATTAGTTAATGTTAGGATCTTGAAATCCACTATGATGTGATAATGAGTAAAAATTGTCATCTGATGCAGGTGTCAAGCCATCCAGTATTAAGGAGTTGTATATTGAAAAAGTTCTTTTAAAATTATAATTTTCAAAATGTTAATTTACTTGCCGAAGTTGCTCTGCAGTTAGGAATGTAGCTAGCAGTAGTGTTCTTATTGCTGGTATCTTTTTCGTGAAGAAGCAGAGGGAAATGAATATTAACTAATACTGTCTTGAATGGGCAGGAATCCTGTCAGTACAAATTATTTTAGCTTTGGAAATCAGCAGTGGGTAGGAGAAGGAGATAATAAAATTGTTCTCTGATGATGGTCCAACTGTTTCCTTTTTATTGTTTTACCCCTACCTTGCTACACGATTAACACAATCTCTTCAGTCAAGATATTTTGGAAAGCAGTGACTGCTTTCCCCTTCCTAGAGCTGGAGAGACAGAGCATGTCTTAAGGTTTGTTGGTCTGTGATAGGACAGTGACAGAATAGACCTTCATGCAAACACAGCAGCTCACTAGGAGCTTCATGTCACCCACATTTCTAGCACTGATAGTCAGGACTGCGTTTGTGTTTACTGATCTCATACTCTCTGCTGTTAGGGAGTGTCTAGGAAAAAAAAAAAGTAAATAAAAATACTTGAGAACACTTATTTCTTAGTTTGCTTCTTGAAAAGCATAATGTTGAGAAGAAATCAAAGGAAGTTTCTGAAATTGGAAAAGAGCCCATTACATGTGCCCTGTTATATGTTTATAGGTTTAGTCTAGCATGGCTGTATCGAATCACTGCTGCTCTGTTAAATCAGAGTTCTTTTACACTCTGTAGGCCTGAAAGACAAGAGAGAGCTTTCATTTCCTTTTACATGTTGTCAGAATGGTGAAGAAGAATGTATACTGAAGTCCAACCAAAGCAAAATGGCTCTCCAGCTAAGTTAGGATCACCCTGAATATTTGAGTTCGCAAAAGAATGATTATCCTTTTGAAATATTTTAATGAAAAAAAAACCCAACTCATTTGGGTTCTTCCCAGTGGAGGAGAATCCACATTCTTAACTGTTTGAACTTTATTGAGTAATAGCTCTGCCTCTAAGATTCTTATCTTTCAACTATATGAACTGAAAATGAAAAATCATTGAGAAACTCTTGATTTTTGAAGGGTAGTGGATGATATAAAACTTGGACAAAAGTTTTGTACGAGGGTTTTCTTTTTTCCTTCCTGCCAGGGACAGTTGAGTTTCTAACTCTGCCTGCCAGTCCTTTACCTTTATTTTTTCTTGTGGCTTTTTGAATTCCTTAAGTTATCTTTCCACTTAAGGATTATGCACTTTGCTTTGTTGCACTGATGAAAAAAATCCACAGAGGATTATTAAGTGCAAAACCACCTCCTTTGGCTCAGGAAATCCCCAGGCTGCTGTTGCTGGCAGCCAAGGGAGCGTTCTGGAGAAGCACTGCTCCCTCCATGCCTGCCCTGTTGTAACATTCTTATCTTGGCCGCTACTGAGAGGCAGGAGAACTGGGTAGATGGTCTGTAGTCTGACTCAGGGTGGCCCTTTATTTGTGGGTTGTTTATTTTCCTCCTTTTTTAAGTGTCCTTACAGTTAGAGCAGTGGTGACGAGGTTAGTGATGTGCCTTAGCTGAGGCCTTGCTGCATTGACAGGGCAAGAATCCCCCGTGTTCGAGCTGTGCTGCTGGGGCAGCTGGCTCAGACTTAAAGTACTGTTTGTTTTAAGCAGAGGATTTGTCTGTGTGCACAGGCTGAGGCACTACTTGAATTAACATGGCAGTGAGGTCAGGCTGTTTCCTATTTGGATGTATCATCTTCAGACTGGAATGTTTTTCTTCATTTCTCCAGCCTTCCTAAGATTTGCCTTTGTGACTAAAAGGCTGCGTTTTTCTTCTAGGTGACAAGGGTAAATCAGTTATTTACTAGTGCAGCTGGTGAGATCAGCTGTTTCCTGAGCTTTGCCACTTTAAGGCCTTTTGGATTGCCTTTCACCTGGACAAAAGAAACAAAGCTAACATCCATTTTTATTTCTGTTTGTTAAGTAGATTTACATTCTTCAAAATGCCTTTCTCTCCTTGGGACTTTAACTGCTTCCCAGAAACAGTGCGACCATGTGGGTTGGAGAATACTCATTTCCTCATCTGTGACTTTTCTTTTTCTTTTTTTTTTTTTTATTTTACACTGAATTTGTCTGTGATATTCTTCATAATATGTAACTGTTGATACCATAATGTTCTAGTAGTGCAGTGATGAATGGGAAGAATGTTTTGGGTTTGCCCGTGTCACAGTATACTGACTGCATTAGACTAGAGGATATAATCATGCTGGTGACTGCTTTTTCTCATGACTGGGGTGCTTTTTATCCTTTTTTGGGTGGGCAGGAGGTGTCAATCCAATGTGCAAAGTGGGGAGGAACCTGCAGTTACCCTAATTTTGCCTGAGAACACTGTATTTCCGATCAAGAGGGAGAAGTTAATTCTGGCATCAGTTCCTCACACTAGGAAAAAAACCTGGAGCTATTTTTAGCACTTTGAACCTGTTCATTCTCATTATCCTGAAAAGCCTTTTGCCCAATGAGTGTTGACATAAGCTCTTCTGAGCTGTATCTCAATGCTTTGTTGCTCAGGTAAGATTGTGTTTATCTATCTATTTCAATACCTTTGTTGTTTAGTTCCAAATAGCTGTTACTAGATATTTAGACCATTATTCCTCCCTTACACAGGTTCTGTCCTCAAGACAAGAAAGATCCTTGGTCTGCTGGTGATGGCAATTTTTCCAGTTGATAACTCACAGTACTTACTGAACTTCCTCAGTGCCTGAAGGAAAGCCTCATCCCATTTCACAAGCTTAATGAAAACATATTTTGTTCTTTGTGTATTTTCTAAAGAGAAATATGAAAAAACAATTCACTGTCTTCAAGACTTTTGTTATTTTGCTGCTGCTGTCAGCTCATGGAATGTCTTTAACCTGTCAGTTTTCATGAAAGATTTCTTTGGCGAAGCACCAACTTTCCATCAGTAATTTGTAGTGTATTTTAGTACCATTCCATCCTTTGGGCATAGGAAATTCCCAAGACGGGCTGTGGGGGTTGTGGTAGTCCTTCTCTCTGGCTTCTCAAAGGCTCAGCACTGCTCACTGGCTCCCTGTTAGGTGTTAGCACTTGAGGCAGGCAGAGGGCCAAGGAGGGCATCATGAAGCTGACTATGAGTAATTCTTCAGGAATTCACAACTAACAGTTGAAATCCAACACAGACAGCATTTCACCAGCTGAGTTTACTTGAAACTTGTTGATCTTTGTGGTTCATAAAGAAAAGATTATCCATAGAAATGGTCACAAGTTTCAAACAAGGTGAACTGGGGGAGGATGTGAACTTGGATGTTTTCCAGCAACACGGCTCTGCTCTAGGAGCTGTCTATTGTATCTGGCCAGGCCAACCTCACATCCTTATCAGTCTGTTTTGTGTGTGCTCCCGATGTGGTTAGAAGTACAATGTACCACAGAGAAACTCTGCTGCTCAGGTGGTTATTTTGGAAACCTTTAAAGCTGCAGAGTGCAGAGTTTTTCTTCTGTGTGCGCTAACATGTGTGATCTTCCAGAATCAAAAGATACATCAGTGGGGTTCTTTGCAAGGCACAGCTGTTCACTCCATGTAACACATGCACCTAATTGATTAGCTGGAAAAGCTGCTTGCAATAGATTTTTCTGCAAATTAAGTAGCTCTTTCTACTCATGAAAAGTCCTGTTTCCCCAGTCTTCCTTCCCCCATCCGAATGCAATCCTTTTGCATCATTTGGTGGGATTTTTTTCCCTCTGAAATGTTTTCATGCTTTTCCTCTGATTTCTGAACATGTTTTACTGATTATTCTCCAGCAACCTCAAGCCTGACGAAGACACGCTGTTATATTTTTCCATGCCCACAGGGTTTATTGTGCCTGGAAACTTTTATAATGAATGTGAAGAGATTGTAAATCTTTTTTCTTTTTCTTTTTTTTTTTTTTTTTCTCTCTTAGATTGCTAGTTGGGAAGAAAGAAGATGGAAAATCTGCTTTTAGTATAAAGATTTGGTGGGGAGGGGAGCAATAAGGCTGGGAGAATCCAGGAAGGAAGAAAATGACTAGTATCTCCAGACCTAATCTGTTTGTTCTAGATTATTTTCTGTTTTTCCTAGCATTTTTTCTCACAGTCAGTTGAGCAATATCAGTGCAGTTCTTCAGGCCTCACTATAGGCAGCACTGCTGGGGTTTATTGCAGGTCTTCGAGCCATGTTTCAAGGGGAGCCCAATTGTTTTGCAAGGTCAGGTCCTAATTTTCCACTCTGAGCTGTAATTTCACTTTGTACATGATATGAGAAATGAATTCTTGGTTTGGGAAGGGGAGGAAGAGAGTCTGCCAGGACTAAATACTGCTCTTATCCACTAACCCCCGACTGTTTCCAGTTTTTAAAGCTTATTTACTTTACAAGTCCAGGAAATGTCTTATTTGCATAGGAAATTAATGTGAGGGCTTTTGAATAAGTATAAATTCATAGGTGCTAATAATGTGCTGATTTCAAAATGTTTTATATGTTACTTTTTCCAGAATTGCATTCTCTCAATTCTTGGCCTCTATCACTAGGATGTGGGAGGAGGATTGTTATCAGGGAATGAAAGGAAAGATAGCTTTATATTGCCTTGTGTTTTGACACTAGGGATACGTGTATTATTTCAGAATATATTTAACCTCGCTTGGTTGGATTTCTGTAAGATGGATTTACAACTTCTTCAGGGTCCCACATGCATTTAGTGTTTTGCTTTGGAGATCTCATGTAGAGCAATAAGAACTTGCTTTTTATCAAGACTTCCTTCTTACAATACCAGAGTAATATTCTTGTGGGTGAGGATCTTAATTTCTAACCTGTAATTGCATTAATGTTTTTGCAGCTGCTGAAGGCAGACTGAAAGGTTTTAATGAAAAGGCAGAAGCTTTGACAGGTTGTAACCTGCAAGGGAATCTTAGACCAGGGAATGTCAAAGCTTCTGACTGTTAGATAGGTGTTGAATGCATATTAAATAAAAATTTGGCATTACTCTCCTTCATAACTGTTTAATATACAGTCAGCATAGTAGAGTAGCAAATCCAGTAAGCAGACACATATGTGTATACATATAACCTTGCATGCTTAATTAAATTGTAGACAAGAAGAGTTTGGTGCTTGTTGTCAACTGCTGATTAATCATCGTTTTATGGCCAGCTTTTTTTTCTTTTGCTAAGCTGTGAAATATGTTTGTTTTAATTAAAAAGTATATTTACAAACAACACTGAACTGTCTTTATAACTTCTTGTAAAGCGAGGGCAGCATTATTTTGGTTTGTAGCTAGCACTGATTTTGTGAGAATCTACTTCAAAGGGATACATCCAGTGCCTTTGAAAATGAGTGTACATTGGGCCTCGATACAGGAAATCATTTAAATGCTTTCCTTTTCACATGAAGTAAAAAGTGTGCATGAAGAGTTCCCAAAATAGGACTGCTCTCCTCTAACAGAATTTCATTCATACTGCTAAATATGGGTTAGGAATGTAACTTTAGATGTCGGATTTAAATATATTGACCTGTGCTCTCTTTTATTAAAACGGAAATAGCTGTAAATTATTTTATTTTCATCCAAACATTTTGCCTAGTTGTTGTGAGAAGACTTCTTTTTCTGTTGAGGAATTTAAATCAATGTCATTTTTAGTTAACAGACTTTTATTTACTGATTCTGGTATTGGGAAAAATAAACCTGAAGGTCTGTGTTGGAATATATGTGCACTACAACCTCGAATTCTTCCCAGCCCCTGGGGGTAGACTGGGCAGCAGTAAAACCCAGTGAAACTCAGCACCAATCTCCTACAAAACACAAAACCACCAAACTGTTCAAACCTACATTCATTATACTCCCCCCTCCCCACGCCTTGTCCCTGCAGATTGAATCATGGTGTTTAACCTCACAACAAACTCCATCCCTGCCCTGCCCTGCAGAGCAGCCAAGTGCTGTTTGGTTCCTCTGTGACCTAAGCACAGCACGCCTGGAGCAGCTGTGGGGGGCCCAAGAGCCTTGATTTTTTCCTCTGCCAGTATGTCCCGTGTGCCCAGGGCAGGTCCCCACCGAGGGCTCAGCCCCTCTGCAGCTTCCTTTGGGTCCCACACTTGGGGGAGGTCCTGGGCCTCAAGGCCTGAAGTGGGACCCATCCCAGCCCTGCCAAACTGCCGCCCGACCCAGAGGAGTGCTCTGGGGTCCTTCCAGCTCTCCTGTCAGCCCATTCCCCACGGCACTCTCCACCCGAGGGGGCACGCTGCTCGCACCATTCCCAGAGGTGGAGGTCAGTGTGTGGTGCTACCTGCGTTGCTGCTTCTCCTCCTTTCTCAGTGGTTTTACCCTGCTCTGTAGTGCAGCAGACCCTCCACGACCAAAACCTGCTGCTGATGTCTAATGCATCTGGATCAACTGTTGGATGTCTGTCCAAAAGGTCTCAGTTGCTTCTGACATTGAAATCTAATACTAAATATATATATAATGAGTTACAAGCTGGAGTTGGAGCTTACATGAATACCATACCCACCTTTTCCTTATATATATGCGTACAAATTTTGGAACCAACTTCAATGGCTGGACAGCACTGATATGTTGTTGGTGCACTGTTAAAATGCTCCATTTGCACAGATCTTTGAAGGAATGTATTTTATAAGCTCTGCCTTATTTTGTGTTGAGCATGGACTGCAGACTTAGCCCTGCTTTCTTGATTTCTTTTCCAAGGGCAGTTGTGTAATACTTAAAGAGAATTTCTAGGCCTGCGTTCCTAGTGTTTTGTTGTTGGTCTATTGATGTTGTGCCATTTCAAAGGCAAGAAAAGAAGCTTGTTTCCAGGCAGCCCTGCTGTTCCTGAAGAACATCCTGAAGAAATGAACGTGCATAAATTTCTCTGCATGTTAGCACTACCAGCTTCTCTGTTCCCTGTTGGACTGATGTACAGCACGCTGAGGTTTTGTGGAAGAAGATGGGGTGCTGGGGCAGCCAATGGAATCTTAAAAACATGTTTTTAACAAAAGGCATTGGCAGATACGCAATTTGCAGCAGGTGCATTTTTTTTGTTGTTTTGTTTTTGGGGTTTGTTTGTTTGTTTTGTTTGGTTTTGGTTTGTGGTTTGTTTTGTTTTTTTTTTATTGAGAGGAAATTATGCTGGTTGTTTACCTTTTGCAGGTTTTTACTTCTTGGGCAGTTAATATTTTAACTGACTCCACCCCCACCAACCAATTTGGTCTTTTTATCATTAACAGCTCTAAAGAATTATGTAAACAGAATTGGAGTTGAAAAGCACATACCACATTTTGAAACCAGCCATTGGAAAAGTTCAACGCTGTAACAGATAATGCTCTTTTAAGGAGCTGAATTTCTAATTTCTTCTTTGATCCCTAAATTGAGTTACCAATAAAGTGCAAGTGTAAAAGTTCAGTTTCTAACATAAAACCTAGTAGCAGTAGAGTGATTCTTTGCAGGAACCCTGTAGCAGGCAGTTGTTGGCTGTGGCATCTTGTGAGTTTGGAAGATGTGATTTCTGGGATGAAGGAGTGTATAGAGCGCCAGTGTGAAGTTCTTATGAGATCTCTCCTTTGCTAGGGTATCCAACTGCAGACACTCCCTTTCTATATTTACAGTTTTCTTCTACAGGCTTTTTTCCCTAAATATCAATTTTCTTCCTCTTTCCTTCCCACTGTCCCTTCTAAACTTTTTTGTGAAAGATATAAAAATCTCATTCTGTTGCTACTTCATTTCTCCCCTCCCCTCCCCTCTGGTTCTATACCATGAATTTTCTCTTCAAGGGAAAACCACAGCTAATGTTGATAATTTCAGGTGTTACTGCATAAATTCTTCAGGCCTGATGGTATACCAGACATGTTCAACTGGATACAGTTTTTTGTGTTTGGGAAGATAAGATGTGTGTTGTGTATTAGTATCAATGTATGTTATTGGATGCAATTCTGAAAGTATAAAATGGCCTCAGTGTGTCAGAGATGGTGGGACCAAGCTGGGTGCCAGGAATTGTTGTGATGAGCAATTGCTGACAGTTGTAGATGACAGGGAGAACTACTGGGACACTGTGTGTTGTTTCAGAGGAAAATGTCTGCTAGGTAAAATTTCTGTTAAACACCAAAGAAAACAGCAACCCCAGAGGCTGCAGAAGAAGAACCTGGCTGCAGATCTTCACAGAGACTGCGGGAGAATTTTGAGTGACAGAGAACTTACCTTGATTGGTTGTTTTGGAGGGGAGAGTGGGGCTGCATAGTTTGGTTTGGTGCATACTGTGGCATATTGCTCCTAGGTGGTCTGAGCAAAGGTTGTGAACTGTCACAGTCAGTAGTGTTGTGTAGTGTTGATCAGCTATAATAATAGAGGATAGAATTTGTTACAGTTTGTTTTAATCTTGTTTGCACTCTGGAATGCACAGAAGAGATCAAGTTCATAAAATAGCACTCTCTGTTTTTTTTTAAATTATGTAGTTATTATGGGTTTAACAGTTAACTGATCCAGGGGAATTAATACTTCAACAGCAAGTGAAGTTGGTTCATTCTGAAAACAAACATTGAGTAGGTGTGCTGGAAGAATTAGTCCTTGAGAAAGCATTTACGGGTCATTTCATAGTTGGACATGCTTGTTCAGCCATTATAAGTGTTGGAAACTTTGGTTGGTAGTGGGCACTTTTATCTCATGAGTAAAACAAAGATAGAATTATCTAAAATACAAGCACTACATACCTGAATTCAGCTAATTTAAATGTTTTGTATTGTGTCATCTAGTCTTCATAGCTAATCTCTTATTTACTGTTAGTGTCTGTAGAGAGAAGAGAAATGGACATGCTGAATTTCGTGGGCATAGTGACAGAAAGTATCAGAAGCCCTGTGCTCACCTTAATTAATGGCTTGTAAGAAAATACTTGTATTCAGGCCAGCTGCTTTTTGAGCATTGCCAGTGTAGGCACAGGGGACCTGACTGCAATGCTACTGCAAAATGAGGCTCAGCTCAGGAAGTTCAGAGTCTTTCAGCTCCAGTCCTGGAGGGACCCCCACCATACTATTGGTGGAGCATTTGTGACGGAGTGTGATGTGGACAGTATAACTGTTTTGTGGTTTTGTACTACTGAGTGAGCTTCCCAGGAGAATTGGGGGACATATGATTTTTTCCAGTGTTTTAAGTCTTATGAATTTCTTGGTGAGTCATATGATGGCCAGGTGGGATTTAAACTCTGGAGAAACGCCTGATTTTTTTTTTTACTTTTGAGTTTCCAGACATCAGACATCCCGCACAAAAATGATAAACTCCTGCCGTTGTTTTCACTGACTCCCAGCAAAGAAGATGATCACTCTTTATCCCGAGGGTAGACTTTCTGTGGTTTATAAGCTGCTGCTTGTTCCCAAATACTTCACTGTGTGATTGTCAATAGGCCTCTGATAGCCCAGGAGTTCCCAGTGAGAGGAGAAGATGAACCAGCAGGGATGGTAGAGGTCACTTTAGGACTAAATTATCTGAAAACTGGATGCCAGAAAAATGTGGATTAACTGAAGGGAACATCACCTGGCAGAAAATACTGTGTTAAGAGACTGAATGGAAGTGTAAGTGTGAGGGGATGTCTGGAACAATTGCCATTCTTACTTTAATTGCAGAATTTTGAAATCAGATTTTTTTTTTCCCACCCACACTGCGTGGGTGCCTTGGTCTCTGGCTTGTTCATGTCTAACAATGTTGTAACTTGAAAATGTTGGTGTTCTTTGGAACCTTTTGGAAGGAGATTGTGTTTTGGGTTGGCAAACACGTTTTTTTGGAGTTTTGATGTGGGTCTGTTGCGAGTACGCCCCTTTCCTATTCAGCAGGAAGCATCCTGTCATTGTCCATGCAGATGTGTCACGTTAGGGTGCATTAATTGTTCACACTGGGATTTCCAAGGCTGGAAGGCCTTAGTTTCCTTTTGATTTTCAGGATATAAGATACTTGAGGAGAATCTTGCTGCGGGCACAGGGCTGCACACTGTGTTCACCATACCTATTTGAATCAGCTGTCCTGGATACTTACTATCAATCCCAGGTTCTCATTTTTTTTGCATTTTAAACACCATTGTGTTTCTTCTTCATCCTTCATGAACTGTGTTGAGGCTTATTGTTTTGTTTGCTTATAAAAATAAAATATGCTTAAAAGTTTTATATCCTGTCCCTTCTCACAAATGCCAAAAAAAAACAAGTGTGTGAAGCACAGCAATTTTATCTTGCTTTCAGGTTGCCTGGGTTTGCTTTTTCAGACAGGCTGATCTTAGCTATTGGAAAGACATAAATCTCACCCACAACACAGTGGAGGCACTGGAAAACCTCTGAGCATCCTGTTGTGTTCTGCCATGTTGGTTTGGTTTCGTAAAACATGTTTTGTTCTCAGTTTTTCTCTTTAGGGGAAGGTGAGAGTGCTGAGTGGTTTGTCCATGTATTCTGTTCTTAGATCATGGCCACAAACTTTTCAGTCTGAGCAACGATACTGACTCTAATAGCAGTATTTAGTGCTCTTCACTTGCCTCTGGTGTCAGCAAAGTCAAGTAGCTTTGATGAAATGCTCATACTGCCTGTGCTGGTGCTGCTGCTGATGATCCCCAGCTAAATTCTTTTCCATACGTTGGGATGCCCAAGTAGAGCCTCAACATCTGCTCCTGGTTATATTTTTGATCATACTTCGCCTACCTACATTTGTGTCTGCACTCACTGTGGCTTTCTTCCTTCCTTCTCTCCTTCCTTCCTTCCCTCTGTTCCTCCTTTCTTCCTCCTTCCCTCCCTGTCTTGCAAGTTGTGCAGGATTAACCCTCTGCAGTCCAATCAAAATGGAAATGCAAGACAGCAACTCACATGGAAACAAATTTTGCTTCTAATGCAATTACAGCATGTGTGTTCTAGGGCAATTTAAAGGAGATGTTTTATTCATAAAAAGTCAGTATTGCTCTGTTCTCTTCCAATTCTAATAGTCCTGGGTGAGAGCAGGAGATCATCTGCAGGTTCAGTCATTACAAGACCAGTAAGTTTATATGCAGATTTAATATTCCACTGTACTACAGTACTGATCATGAGACACTTTGGGAGTGTAACATGGTTTGTATTGAGTTGCCAGCGGAAGAGTGACTTTGGAATTCCTGTGGATGATGTTTGATGTTAGAGTCGAAAGCACGGAAACAAAGTAGAGATGCTTTGCAAAAGGAGCACACAGGAAGTGGGAGAGACAGAAACTGCTTTATTCTTTTCTCATTCTCAACAGAGAACCAGAGCAGGAGCTTCTACTTTAGCACCTGTTTGGACTTCCTCCTTCAGTAACAGGCCTGGTCATTTTTGTAACTCTTTGTGATTGTTTTTTTGGTTGTTGTTTTTTTTTCTTTTCTGGATTTGCAGAATTAATGAATTCTCTGGAACCACCTTGAAACTGCTTTCTTTACTGAGTGAATGTTGAGCTTTACTCTCTAGCATCCCAGGAACAGATTTATGGGAGAGTTTTAATGATTTTTTTTTTTCATTTACAATAGCAGATTGTCATTTGTCACTGGAGTGACCATACTCCTTTGCATGCAAACATGCAAAGTTCACTTCAGGAATGTGGGCATAGCTTATAGTGATTTTTATCTTCCTCTGAGGAGTTACAAGCTTTACTAAATAATTTGTAGAGAAATAAAATTAGAAGCAAAGCTGGTAAATAAATAATGCAAGATCAAACAAATATGAGTGACAGGAATGGGAACAGAGTTTAGCAGTCTCTTATCCCGTCTGCAAGGCATTAAAACTGGGAAAGGGATCTAAACATAAACTTGTTTCATTCTCCCTGCCTGTGAAGTTGAAATTACTCAGGAGCAACTCTCTAATCCGTGTCACTGTGGAGCTGCCCAAGTCCTCGTGCAGGCAGTGGCCATGGGGCAGCCTGGGCTGGCAGGAGAGGGAAGCTAAAGTTGCTCAGGCCAAGCCTGAACTTAAAATGTTTGTGTTTAGTTCAGTGAAAACTTTTCCTTAGAGTGGGGTCTGAGGACATCAGTGTAATTACACAGTGTAATTAAATCCTGTTAGTTATATAACACAATTTAAAACCTTAAGAAATACTTGTATTTTAGAGCAAAGCAAAAATGTACATGAGGTATTTAAGAGTGAATGCAATTAATTCAAGATTTAATGTTGTGTTTAAAGAAAAAATGCAAACTCATTTTTGAAAAATAACTTGTGATGTAGCTTTGCAGAGGTTTCTTGTTTTGTAATGTAAGACAGTAATATACAGAGGATATAATTTATTTGTCTTAAGATTGGGTATTGCTTATGGATTCCCTTATGCCATGCTGATTTCATACAGTGTAGGGGACATAAGACCAGCTCTGACCCTTTCCATTGTGCTTCTGGTTTCCCAGCTGTGTAAAAGGGCACTTTTCTTTTTTTTCCTCATTTGTTTTCTGCCTCAGGTTGTTTGAGGGTAGCTCGTCTTTCTCCCCTTTCGTCTGGCTTGGGAGGGAAATCTGTGATTTATTTCCTTTCTCTCGGGCTTTCTTGTTACAGTGTCCTGATTTGTGGGGTTTCGTAATTCATTTGTTTGTTTGCCTTTTGAGAAAGGAGCAGAAAAAAGCACCTCAGCCCAACCTGCTGGGTGTTTTTCAGTTATCCTCTTTATTCCTGTTTAACTTCTGTTGTTAAAATGATTAGCTGAGGGATTTATAAGGGCCTCATTAAGCAGCTCTTTTTTAGGACTAGCTTTTTGCCGGCCCAGGGTCCTGAGACAAATCCTAACTGTTCCAGCCACCACACTTGTGGGAACACATTTAATTGAAAACTAGGAATGCAGATTCCCTCCCTTTTCCCACAGAGTGTTATTTTATGACTTCCAGGAGCACAAACATGCAGAAGCTGTCAATCCCAGAGAAGTTCTTGTTCAGAAGACCTGGTTAAAGCATAAGTCACTGGGGCTATTTTTGCTGCTAATAATGGGAAAATAAAGAAAAATAAAAAGGGGTTGTCAGAAAAATAGATATTCACAAGATGACTTCACATGCCTTTTTTTCCTAGGAGAAAATTACTTGTAGAATATGTAAAATATAAGCAATTCATTATTATATATATTTATAGAGTCCTTTGAATTCCTTTGTGATGGTAGTCCACATCGCTTCCACATAGAATTTGGATTTAGATAGGACATTTCAATCTCCTCTCCAATTTCATATGTTCATTTTGTTGGTGTAGGAGAGAGTTTAGGCTGGTGGTAAATTATGTGGGAGGATTTATGTTGAAAAGGGAAGAAATTTTGTATTTTAGAGGTGATGTACCAGAGACTGTCTATCCTTACTATTTATGATAGCTGAAGAAGATGAAAGTTCTGAAATTTTGAGTCATGTTGTGTTTTATAGTCTTTGCCCTGAAAATTCTCAGATTTGGTGTTTCCATACTCATGCCAGGACACGTCTAGCATCTTCCCCAGGGTGCTGTATTACCTTTCTTTCATTGTTGAGGTAGCTGACACAAAGTTTTGCATGAAACAATTACACTTCTGTGATGTTCCTGTGCCAATTCATGGGCATCTGCTTTTTTTTGGTATCTTTTGTGATACTTCAGTGCTCCTCCTTGCCTGGGGAACAGGATATTGTGTATTTTGCCTGTGCAGAACTTATGTACAGTGTCATCTAGGATTTAGATCCAGTAGTTATCCAAATAACTTGAGTAAAAGCCCTTATTTCCCAGAAATTTGATTTTGTTTTTACAGTCCTTTTAGATACTTGTCAGCTTCAGTGGGGAGAAACCCACTAGTCATTTTCTGTAAATAAATTAACAAAGTCAGATAAAGATAGAATAGTAGTGGAAGTTGTATACTAAAATAGTGCATTGTGTTTCTCCTGCCTAAATTTATTGAATAATTAAGATTGTTTGTTGAGTGTTAGCACTGTGTCATTCATTTGTTTAATAGGCAAGTTGAGTAATGTTTGCTGATACCAGTGATGAATTCAGCATAATGAAATTAGGCTGATCACGATGTCGGGTACCAGGAGGCATACTTTTTGTGTTATAAAATACAACTATTTTAAACAACAGCAATAGTGACCTGACTATACTAAACTGACACAGCTGTATTTGTAAAATAACTTGAATAAAAGAAATCTGAACTACTTAATTGGGGTTTTTGGGCAGTAACCTGAGATCTAGCTGGTCATTGCTGGATGGTGTTTTATTAGATTCTAGTTGTTAGCAAACAGTATTTGTGAAAGCTTGTGGGAGGGAGTGTGGTGTAAGAGTCTGGATTCTTGCTGGTGGAATTACTGGAATTCTTTACACATCTGTATTCAGCCTTAACTGATACAATTTGGTAGTTTATCCAGCTCCGAGTTTTATAATCCTGAACAGAAAACTAGCTTAGTCTGGGAGTAGCCAATGAACATGAATTGTACTGGTTTGGGCAAGTTCTGTTGCTACAGAAATAAGCTGGTGTGAAACTGGATGGGTATAGTCAGATGTTTTTTGAAAGCAACTGAGATGCTTGCAACATGAGGCAGAGCAGCCATCAGAAATGTTCTTGTGCAAATGTGGTTATCTTTATTTTTGGACTAACCAGCATTTTGTCTTCACAGCAGCTATACTTCTGAATGGAAGTGGCTTGCAGACAGAGCTAGAATTGGCAGCCGTTGGACGTGGCTTCAAGCCCAGATTTCAGAACTAGAATACAAAATTCAACAACTAACTGACCTTCACAGGCAGATACGTGCCACCAAGGTATTGTCTGTAAGCTCCTAAATGAGTGTTTCAAATCATCTTTTGGTAGTGGTTTTTGTAGTGTTTATTTATTTGGTTCCTTCTTGTTTGTTTTGCCCTGGACTCCCTGTGTGTGTGCAGGCTGTTGCATGCAAAGTTAACGGGAAAGACATCAGGAGCTAAGAAGTATTGTACCCTAAAGGCACTCATATGGGACTGGAATCTGGGAACTTGTACCTTCCTTTTTGTGAGAGTTAGTGAAGTCACTAACTGGCTTTCAAGGGCCCACACAGAGTACTCATTTACCACACCAGTTTTTCCCTCTGCAGAAGAGGCGAGATTTGGTTTTTAGGTGGGATGGTTGGTTATCCATTTTTGTGTTGTGGGCTTTCAGGGTGGGTTTCTTGTTACTTGCAGTGCATGTTTATTCTGAGGATTAGCTAGTTAATGTTCGTACAGCATTTTGAACAGGTCAAGGATTAATTATTACTGAAATTCCAATGTGTGTAACTCATGTACTAGTTTTTGTAAGTCGAACTGGCTAGACAGTGGCAAAGTGACATTCCTAAAACGTTACTAATCTAACTATCAATTTAATGGGTTCCTCAGGTCATTCTTATGTACAAGAAGCCAAACCTGTGATAATTCTAGTGATGTGACAGTGAGGGGTTTTAGAAGAGAGTGCTTTAACTCCACTGATGAGTCTCATGTAGGTTGTTTGGTCTGTGTTGGGGTCAGATAGGCACAGATTGAGAGGAGCCAGAAGATACTTCAGCCTTTATGTGGCTGAACATGAGACTTAAAAGGAGTTTAAAACAAGGGAAATCACCCAGAGAGCATTTCCCTCTGAACACATAAAGAAAAATTATTCCCTCTTCTCCTTTCGTCCTCAAAGCCTTTCTTTTCATATCCAACTTTTCCCCAGTCAGGTTTTTCTTTAACAAAGAATTGGAAAATCTTTCTTTGAGGATTTATGCCCAAAGAACTGAAAGGAGATTTTGTATTTTGGTAAAGGGTAAGAATGCCCATGTCTTAGTGTAGCCCTAAATACCAGAAATATGCACACTCTTACACCCAAAAGCTGTTCAGCCTTTAGGATGTCAGAGGTCTGATGAGGTACAGAATATGGAGAAATAAATACCAAAGGAATAAGGGGAAGAACATTCTTTTAGTCAAGCATTTTCTTCGCATTAGGTGGTGTGTTGGCTTGGAGCCTAGTCATCTTCCTGGTGGAGATTTTTAGGAACATTCCTTTTGCAAACTTCATGCCCCTTTTACCAGCTGTGATACTCAGTGTTTGGCATTGTATCCCACAATGAAAGCAGGCACCTCTTTTCTTCAGATGGGACTTTTTTTGTTTACGTGTTTACAATACACCAATGCAGCAGCCAGGGAAGGACAAGTGGGCTGATAGAAGAGCTCTTTGTTTTCATTTAGTGGCTGCAAAGGAATTACAGAGTATCATTAGAATTTGTACTCTGTGTTTAATGGTTTCAGAGTGTTTTGAGTGGAAAAAAATGTGATTCATAGCCAGTGAACAATGATTTCAAGCAAAATGCCACTCCTTGAACACCACAATGCAATAGGAAGGGAGATGAGTACATTGTGGGCTGTTTCCTGGCCTACTGCATCGTGTTTTCTCCCTCTCTACGCACACAGGAGTAGCAGCCCTGGATCTCTGAGTCCTTATATCTGCAAAACAGTTCCATCTGGGAGGAAGGGCAGTCGTTGCCAAAGCCTACTGCTTGTAACTCAATTAACTAATGATTCCCACATAGTCCATGTTAGTCTTCTAATTCTTTCTCTTCTGTGCCTATTCCATCTCTACCTTTCCATATAGTCTGTCATTTCCCCCCTTTCTTTTTGGCTTTCCTCTTTCCTTGCTTGGTAAACAGGTTTCTGCAACTTCCAAAAATAAAATTCCAGTGGAAGCGCCTGTGTGTGTGCATCCCTCTTTTCACCACTTCTCATTGCGTGTCTTCCTGTTCCCCTGGTCTCAGAATTTGGGTTTTAGACATTTTAGACTCTCTGTGGTCATGACCTATCATTCTCTTACTAAAAAGACCTAAAGATTCTAAATTCTAATGGAATCTAAAGCTATTAAGGTAGCTTGTCCTGTTGTGGCAAACAAAAATTAGATCTCTACTTGCATTTCCTTGAACATACTGCCCATAGTATAATACTGTCTGGATTTCTGTCCATCTGCTGGAAATGGAAAAGCACCTGTGTGGAAAATCTAGCATTGACTTGATGGACATTCAGAATCTCTGTGCCCCTTTGGGGTGTTAAAGCAAGTTTTCAAGCACCTTTGTTTGTTTTTAGAGAATATCTTCATTCGAAGCTTTGAATTTATAACCCAAACAAGGGAATAAGTTGGAGACACGGTGAGAACAGGACAATTTTGTGTTTTCTCCTGGTCTTCCCCTTGAAGTTTCTTTGAGATTTGCTTTTATGTTTTAAGGCAAGTGAGGCAGGAGTCAAAGTCTGGGTAGAACTACAGGATCTTTAGTTTTCTACAGCCACCATCTAGGTGAAGTCTGTCTTGCTTAAAGAAATAATAATAGGGCATCCTTTTGTTTACACAATTACAGTCTTCCTTGTTCCGTGGTTTTAGTGGAATATTCTTATTAGAAAGACATATCTGAGGCAATGTAATTTAATGTTCCCATTCCTTTGGGATATCTGCTTGATATTTGAGTAACAGTACTTAAAAGCAAGTAGTTTCTTTCCCTTGAGAAAAAGAGAGGTCTGATAGCCTTTCCTGAGTAATAAATTTATTTGCTCAAGGTAATGGCAAATTAAGGGACTATTTGAGGAGTAGTTTTTATTGTTGCAAAGTTATTTTTGCTTGTATGTTGTCTAACATTTTAGGTTTTTAAAACAAACCAACTGAAACATTACCTAGGATTATACTTGACACTCCTATTTTTCTAATCTGTCATGTGGAAAACACAATAGGGCTATTATTTCCCCAGTTCCATTTATGAAATTCTGATATTTCCCTACTAAGTAAAGTTATATTTCTCTGGATAGGTGGCATTCTAGATGTTACACCATGTCTGATACCACATTCGTGCAGATGGTCTTGAAAAGCAGTGGGATCGGTAGAATACTTAGGATAGTTACCTCTAATAATGAAACTCTAAAAATGCTCACTTTAAAGAAAATTATTAAATTGTAAAAGGCTTTTGTTTTGAATAGTATAATCTCTGGTACATAAAAAATAAGTGCGCTGATGTTTTACTTAGAACATGGGTAGGAATAAGAGAAATAGAGCACTTTGAAATGCCTCTGCAAAATTGATTGACTGTGAAGACTAAAACCAACTTCAGATCAAAGGGTGGTTGTTTCTTACAGAGAAGCCATCTTAAATCAGCGGGCAAAGGATCATGTAATACTCTGAAAAGTAGGAATTTCTGATTTGAATTTTGGCACAGATGTTTAAACAGTGGTATAACGCTGGAGTGATTGCTGCTATAATGAGTAGCAAAAGTGATACGGCTTTTCATTAAGGAAAATGCCTACTATTTCTATATTTTAGCTGTTAAATGTTTTTAAAATCTTGTTTAAGTGCTCCAAAGTCACTGGGAGGATTTGAGAGGGATGTGCCAGGTTTGACTGCCCCTTAAAAATGATTTAGGAAGGTTAATCTGTTGTCAACCAACTGTGTTCAATTGCTGTTGTCTAGGGGATGGTGATCTTAGAAGAATTCCCATTTCCAAAAGACATTCTGAAGAAGCAAATACAATTGACAGACCAAGAAGCTTTATTAAACGCCACAGGGAATTCGCAAGCTGCCATTGAGAGACAGGATTCTTTGCCGGAGCATGACTTTGAAATGTCACCCAGCAGCCCTACTCTGCTTTTACGAAACATAGAGAAACAGGTAAAGTAAAACAAAATTCAACGGTCAGTGGAGCCAAATGATTGACTTCAGAAACAGGGCAGGTTCCATGGTGATGACTTCCAAAAGGAAAGATATTTTGCAGTCCTTGAGAGTGGGTGTTGATGAATTGAAGGGCTTAAAATAACTGCATTGTGCACCAGGTTTACAAATTAGCCTTTTATTTCTGATGTGTCTGTGTTACCACTTTGTTCCCATTCAAGTGGCCACACAACAACTCCAAGGGCCATCCACAAACCTGCCTCTGCTTTGCAGTTGGGGTCAGTGTAGAGTTGCCACAGGTTGTTTCAGGAAATACTCACGCAGCTGACAGTGGAGGTACATTGCACTTGAAATAAAAAAAAGCCCCAACAGAATGTGGTTGTGGATCTGCCTTCTCAGGCAATGTGGCAATCAGGTTGGGAGCTGAGGAATTCCAGGTACTGAACAGGCATAGTTGTGTGGGGAGTTCTGCTTCGTGGTGTTTGAAAGCTGCCAAGGTTAATTCCAGGGCATATGATGTCGACTCCAGCAGGGTTTTCTTTTGCTTGAAAGTACATAAGGAACATGCAGGATCACATTGCTGAAGGAGGTACAGGAAATTTGTTTTCAGAATGAATGTATGCAGTTTGTGTAAAGCAAACATGACAAAGCCACTGTGGGGCATTAATATGTTGCTCTGCTGCTCCACATAAATTCCTTGTCATCCACGTGTTTTTTTTCAGTGGGGTAAAAGTAGCTTTAGGTACTAGTGCCTGTTCCTGAATCTCTGTGCCAGTTTTTCTTATTTGGTAGTCATACATTCTTGTTCTTAAAATGCTTCCCCTGTTTGATGGATCTTATCTACCACATGCAGGAGTGGGGAAGCAATGAAACAGGAGATTTGTATGCTCAGTGCTGGCAATTGCATAAGGTAAACCGAAGAGCATTTTTAGGAAGTGGTGAATTGCCCCTTTTTAGTGGTTGCTTGGGGAATTAAACACACTTTTCAGTGAAGCATTTGACAATTAAAGTCATAGTGATGTGTTTCCTAGTCCCCAGGTAGCCACAGACTTGGTCCAAGAACTTTGATGATCTGAAAATTACTTGGAATTAAAGGTGTTTTTCATTTAACACGTCACAGATCACATTAGATTTTTTTTTTCCCTTTAGACCACAAAAAGCTGTGGGGTTTGATTTCCTTTTTGACTACCAGTTCTGTAAATCAACCTTGTGTCTGAGGGTCTGAGTTTCTTCTTGTTCAGTTTTAGGAGCAGCAATGCTGTAGGCTGAAGTACATCCACAGATATTCCCACAGGATTCTTCAGTCTGTTGTTAAACTATTTCTTTGTTTAAAATAATTTTACTTGTGAACAAAAAAAATCTCATATAGAACGGCAGTGACTGAGGCTGGCAATTTTTATTAGTACTGTTTTCAAGTCCTTTTCAGAGCTGTGCACGTTTTAAAAACATGTATGTTTTCCCTTGTGTTTTGGAAGTCTGCCATTGTTTTTGTGCTTTTATATGTCGTAGAGACTTTGCTCCTTACAGATTGAATTCTGTTGAGATTTTTAAATCAATCTGCTAAATATTTTACTGGCATCTTGTTTGCTTTGTCCAGACCTTTTGTTATTGGCTTACTGTTTCTGTGCTTCAGTATCCATCCCTGAATATTTTATTCTGATGTGAAATTTTTACCCAAATGCATTATTTGAACATGAACAGAAAATATGTGAGTTGTAATAAAATGGAAAAAAAAATTTCTTCCCCTTTCTGCATAAATGTAAAATGAAAATGTGAGGAAAGCATACTGGGTAACCTTTAGCAATTCATGTTTTAAATATTCTTAGTGCTGAATGAAAATCCAACAAAGTAATGTGAAAGTTTTGGTTTTTTTAAAGTATACAATTTCAGATACATTTAATTTCTGATTAGTTTCCTCTAAGAAAGCTACATTTATTGCAGTGAGTAGCTCTTAGTCTTAACAAATTGTCTGCATTTGTTTTGGGGCAGTTCTAAAAGTCCAGGGTCTTCTTGTTGCTGTTTTTGAGGACACCAGAATATTTCATTGATTCCATCTGTGGTTACAATAGTCCTTATGTAGTTACACTCCTTTTGTACAAACACCTTTGTCAAAGCACAGTGAGCAATGAAGAGGATTCTTTTAAGAAGAAAAATATTTTGAGTGAACAAAATGTACGATGAATAGACAGTTGACCTTGTTTCCCCCCTGGTGAAATGCTTGTCAAATGGCCAGTTACCAGCTCTGGCTGCAGCTGTTGTAACATCAGCTGTGCAGTGTTCTGGTTTCTTTTTCCCTTTTAAAAACCTTTGGTTTCAGTAGTAAGATTGCTAGTGTGTTTTGTGTGATACTTATTCAAATGTATAAACAGTGTCTTTGGCAGGTTTTTCTGGTGTAGTTGAACATAATAATTGTGAAAGGAAAACCGGTTGATTATTCACAGGAACAAACTAAATGTGGTTATTCCATGATGTATGTGACTGGAATCCTGTGTAGGAAATCAACAAAACCCCAGGACCTTTGAGCTGTTGAGTCTGGGTAAAAGTCTGACTACGTCTTATTTTGTTTAATTTTTTTTTCCAGAGTGCACAACTGAGTGAAATCATCAGCAGCCTAATCGCTCCTCTCAATCTGTCTCCAGCTTCTTCATCTCTTTCCTCCAAGATCTATAGGCACAGACAGCTGGTCAATGGCATCTCCTTCAGGTAGGTGACAGTGAAGTAGCTTTTTTTTTTGAGAATAACCTTCGGTAAAGTTATGTAGATGAACTAAATGATTATTACAGTATTAAATCAGGAAAAGAGAGCTGCTTTCTGTAAGCTTCAAGAGAAGTCAAGTCTTGTTTATAAGTTTGAAAATATTAGGTTTTTGTGTTGTTCTTAGAGACATCATGAAAGTATGCAGCCACTGTAAGTACATTTAAGTAGCGGGAAGATGAATGTATCTGTGAAGTAATGAAAGAGTACAGCAGCACACTACTTGTGATTGTTTGAGACTTAATGCCTTCTGTTGGAGCGAGTGCAACTTTATTTCTGGAAAAGTGACAAGCTAGATTGGGAGAGTATGTAAGCAATGTCACCTGTGTCCCAGCATGGGTCAGTGTCAGGGTGGCAAGTACCATTAATTTTAAGCATATCAGTCTTCAATAAAAGGCCAAATTTATCTTTGCCACCTACATTTTCAGGAATTTTCCATTCAAGGTCTTTTATTCTGAATGGGAATACCTTCCAGGATGACTGTAGCTTGAAATTAATATTGTAGAAGAGTATTGCTCAGTACTAGTCCATCTTTTACTCAAAGTAATTCCATCCTTTATTCAAGATTTTAAGTACAGTACAGGCTGTAATAAGTATTAGTCTCAAAACAGCTTTAAGGTGATTGACTACAGTTCTATCTTACAAAAGACTAGGTACATTGGATATTTTTCCTGAGATACTGGTAATGTGATTTTTGAGGGTGGAGGTATTCACAGGTCTTAATTAAGATCAGGTGGATGAAGAAACTGTTCCCAGCTAGAGCTGGGGTGTTTATGGCACAGTGTAATTCCCTGACTCCCGGCTCCAGGGAGAGCTGGCCACACCGGCTGTTTCAGCAGCTTTGCTGCAGAGGCTGCAGCCTCCTGCAAAGGGATTATAATGAGCAGCTTGGGTGGGCACCATCTTTACCTGTCATCTGTTCGGCAGCAATTTTGTGACTGCCCTAAATTTAAGGAAGAAGGGGTCCTGTCGTGTAATATCCACACTCCTGATGTATCAGTTTACAGGTAATGTGGAGGAAAATCAGAAGATTCCTCAGAGTTCTGAAGTAAAAATAGTTCTGAAACAGGAGTTCCTATTAGAGATGGGTATGTGAAAGAAGAGAGTAATTTAGGCTGTGTCTTGAATCTGTGACGTTTTCATGAGACAGCTGAGGGAAGAGTTCCTTTTAAAAATGTTTCTAGGAGTGTATGAAGTTGACTTCTTGAAGAGAGACTCTAAGGATGTAACTTCGAGCCAATTCTCTTCTGATTTATTAGGCACTATCCAAAATCAGTCTTTTTTGCATTTCATAAGTAACACAGTTGTTTGCTCATGGACCACTGCCTCTAAGGTTGGTTGTTTTCTACTCATGACCTATAAAAGCCCAGAGAATGTTAGGACTCAGTGAGAATGTTTGGATTTTCTCAGTGCTCTGAACTGGAGTTTGACTAGTTTGGTGTTGGAAGGGAGTCTGAGAGACTTGAGAGCTTTCTAGATGAGTTAAATGGGTAATTTTAACTTTTCAGTGTTTGTGAAGTGTTTAGAAATCTGCAACAAATACTGTTCATTAAGGATGGTAGTTAAGCACGGTACAGGGTGGTTGTCATGAGAATCTTGCAGGGAAATTCACTCTCTCCTACTTCTTGGGGGTTTTTTGAGTGTGTTTTAGATTTTTTGAGGTATTTTATTGTAGTAGCTTTGTGTTCAACCAATGGAGACAGTTAAATGCTGCACTTAATTCTTAACTGCATTTCCCCTTGCTTTTTTCAGAGCTAACTCTATATTCAGTTCTTCAGAAAGTAGAAATCAAAATCAAATGGAAAGGGAAGGGTTTTTTTGTTTGTTTTCGGGGGGGAAAATGGATACAAGTGATTTTTACTGAAGTAAATTCTTGAAATTAGTTGTAGGCTGTTGATGTGTAAAACACAGTAGTCCATATTTCAAGTAGGTCTAAACATGAAGTTCTTTGGGGTTGGTAATTGTGGGATTTAAGTACATTTGGTTACTTGGACTGTTCCCAGTGTAAGTGGAGGTGCAAGTACAATTCCCAGTTGACTGAATGTGGGTAACCTTGAATTGCTATTCGTCAAGGTTTAATTACATCAGTGCCTTCATTTTTCTATGTGGCTTTTTTTTGCTCAGTTGAATCTAGGTGCCAAGATGAGCCAGATGCATTGCATGAAGGTAGATGCTCATAGAAGCAGTTCCTTAAGCTGGTGATAGGCACTTTGTTATGAGGGGAGAAGAAGGAAAAGTTTGTGACTTCAGTGCAAACAGTGCCTGTCTGGTGTCTGGGTGTGCAGGTCACCTGGGAGTAACGTCAGGAGCCAGAAAGGCCAACCTATGAGCTTTGAGGGGAGTGTTCCCAGAAATGTCATGACTTCCTCAGTTGGCAGTGGTCTTCTGTAGAATCACACTTTGAAATCCACCCAAACTAAGATTAAACTAAATGGGTAACTCAAACCTTGATTGGCAAGCCTGTTTACACAGGTGGCAGGAAAACCAAACTGCTCTTGACTGGAGCTCCAGGCCATGGAGCTGAGATCGCTGCTCTCTCTGAAAATGGGCCTGTGCATGGCTGCAAGGCACAGCAGTGTTTGTAGAGCAGTTGGCAGAGACTGCAGAGAGACCTGGGCAGACCACCAGAACAAAGGCAGGAATCACAGAAGTTGAGGAGCTTTTTGTTCTAATTTACCTGTCCAAGTTGTCTCTCCTGTTGAAGTCTTGAAGTTGGGCTTGAGACCATCGTCAGATAAGGTGGATAATTAAAAAATGTTTTTGAGAATTCAGAGAAATTTTTAAGAAATCTCTTGCATGGACTGTAAACGTTGTATTTCTTAATCTTTAAAAATGCAGTGTTAACATTAAGAATTTCATGCTCCAGTATTTTGCGCTTTTCTTGGCAATTACTGATATGTTCCTTTAAATACTTTGTACCATCCCTCTGTTAATTAGCACATTTTTCTCATGAGTCTGTGTTGCTTATTGGATTGTTCTGATGTGTCAGAAGGACAGCTCAAATTCAAGCCCATAAAGCCTTGTTGCCACACCAGCACAGCACGGGATGGTGTTTAATCACACTTCCATAATAAGCCCTTCTATTTAATAAAGATGTACTGTTAGAAGAATACCATTTGTCAAAAAAAGATGTGTAAGTGGCCTTGTAATGAATTCGTTTTCTTGTTTTGTTGTGTTACAGTTCTACTAATGAAACTCTGACATGTCAGAAGACAGAATAATAATTTGTGTAAATAGATGACCTGTCATGAACCAAGGCCAAAATATATCTTGTATACTTGCACTGCTTGGGCATTTTAGAGTTGTGATCAAATTCCTAAGTTTTGTAAAAATAAATGCACACTTGAGTGCTTTTTGCAGCAAGCAGGCAGATGTTGCCACAGCAACAAAATAAAATCAGGAATGCCTATAACAGGGAAGTGCAGTCTTCCCATTGAGTCTTTTCCACCCAGTTGGGAGAGTGTTTGGAATTCTTACCTTGTGGAACAGTTGCCTCTTCTGGTGAGCAGACAGGCTGTAGATTGGTGAGAGTGGTCTGAGGTTGTTCAGCATATCCATGTAGGGTTTTCTATTGCTCTTGGCCACGTCTTTGCACTTGACTTGGGCTCCATACAGAGTGTGTAGAGTTCCTAATTTTGATACAAGTGCTTTACAGTGAGTTTCAGCTCCTATGCTGAATGGTCACTGGTTTGTAAAGCTTTGCTCAGATTTCAGTTCTTGAGCAAAACTAAAAAATCTTCAAAGTATTAGGGCAGGACCCTAGGTCTCTTTTAAGTTAGCATGACTGCTGTACTGAGTGGAATGTCAGTTTGAAGGGAAATATTAATTGTAACTTAAAACTCAGAGGTGTTGTTAAAAGTGTTAGAAAGAGAGTTCTTGAATTTGAAAAAATCAAACCCCGTTATATGCTTGAGGGCTTCATTTTGACATTTGTTTCTATGAACAGAAAGGTGAATGAGGGCAATAAACTTCCTTTCCTGACCATAGAATTCATCAACAAACAAAGCACATACACAGTTCCGTGAAACACTGAGCTAAAACATTTTCGTGTTTATAACATTTCTTAGAATTAGATAGCTAATGCTAATCAGTGTGTGAAGTCTTGGCCTCTGCATGTGGAACATATTTAACTTCTTGTATTTCTTTCCCCCCATTAATCATGCAATTGCAGAGCTTCAGACAACAGAGAGGTATCCTCTTCGAGCAGCTGGTTGCTTGATCATCAGCACATCAAGAAAAGAAAAAGAGACAGGACAAGACTAAGATCTGTCTCTGTGACTAATGTGAGCACATCTGCCCGTACAAGGCCGCTTCACAGTTTCCAGAAGAGGAAACTCTACAGAATGCACAGTGCCTGTCACTGGAATCAGCAGGTAGGCCTCTCTCTGTAGGAGAGAGAACCAGAGTGCAGCTGCTGGAGTCTGCACGTGTCTCGTCTGGTGTGCCAGAAGAACAAGTGCTCGCTGTGCTGGTTATTCGTTGCGTCCAGGACCATGTAGTACGTGAGGCAGGAGTGACAGGGTGTGTCAGCAGGAGCTCGGAGTTAATGAGTTGAACATAAAAATTAAAGATCACTCAGAGTTCTGTTTATCAAATGACTTTGTTGTATGGCTGTCTTTAAAGCTCTTGTACAGTCTAGGAGACAGCTCGAGAGCTTCCCTGGGAGGCCTGACTGCTGAGGAGACATGCTACAGTGTAAATCAGCTGCCTGCTTGTTTTCAGAATATTTGTTTTAGCTACAAGAGAGTTTACACAGCTGGTGGCACATTATTTTCTAGGAAATTGAATTGCAATATCTTAATCTTGTTTCTGTTTTTGCTGTTTCTGATTAGTCATATTGCCTTTCTCATGACACTCTAAAATGCTTTAAAACTCTTAAAATTTTCTGCAGTACAGAGGAATTAATATTTTAAAATGGAGAAAGCCACACTGTTCATTGTGCAGGACAAGGCTGTCTGTTTGCATCTGATATTAATGACATATTTTTGGTGAGAATGCATAATGAGTTTAGCTGTGGTGCTTAAAGCAACAGTCTAATTTGGGAGCAGAGACACTACGAACTCATTCTTTAGAGCAGTGCTAATTCCAAGTGGTTTTAATTTCTTGGTTTTACTTTGCCTTTTAAAAGTGTGTTACATCTCCATGTCTCCTTGGCTAAGTGTCTAGGATTTACTAAGTGTGCCAGTGGTCTGGGGAGAAATTTCCCCTGCAAGGATGTTTTGTGCTTATTCAGCATCCTCTGCAAAATTGCAGAAGTGTCCTAGTTTTAGCAAGATATTTTATTGAAAAACTGTCTGGTTTCTTATTAGCTTCAGTTCCCACCTTCCTGGCAGTGGGGCTTAATGACTTGGCAGCTTGCCCTGGAGGTTTGGTGGGGGAGTTGGAGGTAGAGTTGAGAGCTCCACCTCCTCCTAGATCCCTAGGCTTTTCATCTTCCTTGACTTAACCAAGGAGTCTGTGGCTGACTTGGACTTAATTCTTTCCCATTCAGTTCAATCCATGTCCTGTCACAGGTGCTGGAGGCCTCATGCCCTGAGTGATGCCTCCAATAACACAAGTGCTTCTTGCAGCTGTGGAGATGGACCCTTTGCCAGAGGCTCCAGGACTTTCCCTTCCTTCTGTTAAGCACGAGGAGTTTTCACTCCAGATGCAGTTTCTAAACCATCAGTTCTTCTAAACTGTTCTAAACTATCAGTTTTTCTGGAAGCCTGTGTCTTTCAGGCTCATGTATGTCATATTTCTACAAACACTGCCTGTGTTTTGAGAACTGGGCCAGTGTTAGTGCAGTTCAGAGAATAGCAGTGGAGCCTTGTGATCAGAAACCTAATTTCTGCAGCCTGGCAGCAGGAGTTCAAGGCAGAGTTTACCTTTTTACCTCCAACCAGCCACAGAGCTGAGCTGCTCTGCATCCTCAATAGTTTACCTTGACTTATAGACTAAAAAGACGTATATGCAATTTACCTTTGATTGTAGAATGCAAGCAAAAAATGCATTTTCAGGTTACTATTTAAGGCTTAAAATATTGGAGCTAGTGCAACTGTGTGTCTGCTCCATGCTCTTAACATCTTTGGTGCTGGCTTACCATCTACCAACCCAGCTGCAGTGTCTCTGTACCAAAAGTGCAGAGATGTCCCAAAGACAATCTGGTAAAACACCCCTGTAGGGAATGCTCTTTATGCTTATTGCAGCTCTCAGCTCAAAATGTTGTATTTAGACTCTGCTTTTCAATGTCCTTTCCATGGGGAAGTTAACCAAGGGGCAGTGTGGAGAACTGCACCACAGGCTGCAGATAGACTGTGGTCCAATAGATTGTGGTGGCAGCAATCAAATGTCAGTTTCAGTCTTCATGCATGTGCCAAACTCATTTCGAGTTTTCAAAATTAAGGTAAAGCAGTGAACAAAGCCTCTTACATGGTTTTGGTTAAAAACAGAGGATCAGAGATTCTGCTGGGGAAAGAAATGATAAAATTAGATCGGACATTTGCAGCACATTCTGACAAATCAAATCTAAATGGGTATCAGGGCTATGAATTAAGAGCCATCAGCAGTGAATTGTTTCGTTCAAGAAATCTTATTCTAAGAGGACTGTCACTTTCTTAGTCCTGCACTTGTTACACGTGGTTTCTTAGCTGTTGATGAGATTGCTCAGCCTGTAATGGAAGAGCACTGGCTATCAGCCCAGGCTGGCTGCTGGGGTGGGCTGATGTCTAAGGGTAAAATGGGGAAAGGCTTCTGGGGTTGATACATGGTTTTCTTTGAAAATGCATTTATATTCCCAGTAGTAATCCAGAGAATTTCCTCTGGTCTTTCATGGAAAAAAGGAGTTACTTCTTAGCAGCGTGGAAAATAGTTGGATTAACATAATGTTAGTGTGCCATCTCTAGCAAGTGCCTCTCCCATATTTCCTCAAGTTTTACATATTTATATAACCCCTGATAACCACAATCTGTAGGCAACCCCATTTCTTTAAGGTCATTGGCCTGAAAGCAAGCTGGAGCTGTGGAAGGCTTGCTGCCACCTCCCTGCAGCAGATGTGGAGTTAACAGAGAACAGATTTCCAAAGTCAGAGGAGAAAATTGAATCTTCTGAATGTTGCAACTCCAGCTTCTTCATGGTGCCTGGTTCCAAAACCAGCAAGCAGCGCCTGGCAGTGCTGAGGGGCCGTGCTGCTATGCAGAGTAATTTTAGCAAGACAGTGAATAAATAATTCTGACCAGAGGATCACAGCAAAATGCAGACTTCCCATATGTGGGAGATTAAGAAATGCTGGGATAGCTTTGAGGAACTTGTGTCTGGGTTTTTTTTGTGATGTCTGGTTGTACTCTTTGTGCACCTAAATGGCTTTCAGTGAGTTGTTCCTCACATCTCTTCAGATTCATTTGAGAAGCTCATTCTCTCCCCTCACTCCCCAGTATCCATGATAGGAAAAGCAAAGTATGAAACTGTGAACTGCTGTCCCATCTGTGAGTTCATCAGGTCACTGGGAAGACAGCCACGTTTTTTCTCTTATCTACTGCCACGCCACATACATTTACAATGAGTATGCAGTGACCTAGTAGCCTGCCAGTGCCTGTTGAGAGATGCCCTATATTGTCCTCTACTTAGCTGTATTTCTTTTCTAAAGAGGGCTACACCTTCCCCTGCTCTGCTTACACAGGGTAGTATCTAAAAGAAAATATAGAATGCTATGAAACTCCAGACGACCTTCCAGACTGACAAGATAGACCTCAAATAAATAAAACAGGATGCAGGGTGTTTGGTTTATCTGTCACCATCTAATATCCTCAGGAACTTGAAACATCCTTTGGGGCCAAATCTACTTGTCTCCTAATTCAGATTTACTTAAGTACCACAGATGATCTGTTTTCTATCTTTCTTCCTTATCTAAATAGCTTGGTAGGAGCTTAGGCCATTTCTCGGTTGTGAGTCAGTGCACAAACCACCCAGAATAATCCACATGCACAACAAACCCTGGGATTGCACTCTCTGCTTCAGTCCAGAGGACACGATCTGTCAGTCATTTCTTCAGCATGATTTTTGAATGAGTGTTAAAACTTGAAAGCAGGACAGCACAAAGGAGTGAGCTGCAGGTGTGATCTCGTAGGAAGAGATGTGCTTGTGGGCAGGGGTTGGAAGTCTGGAGAGTGCTTAATTCCAAATGCTGGAGCTGCCCCTTATTTGTGTTGTTAGAGTGGGCAAGTCAAAACCTCTGGGTTACTGTCTTCTCCTCTAAAATGTCTGTAATGTTGTCTTAACACACTAAGGAAGAAGGCCAAGAGTATCGAAACATTAAAATGGAGAAAGTTTGTGACTGTAAGACACGAACACCAGTTGAATCATGTCCCAGTGGTTGTTGCACTGATAGCTGCTTCCCCCCACCCATATTCTCCAACATCTAATGCCCAGTGCTTCTGCAGTTAGTTTTCCTATAGTGAGGAAAATAGGAACTCTGTCTCCAACTATTTTTGTCTAAACTTTAAGGAACTAAATTATCTGTGAGATTCTAAAAGTTCTCTTAAGTCATTGAGGCTAGATAGTGGTTTAATCTGTGAAAACCTTATACAGCTCTAAATGAAGTTAAGAGACAACAGAGCAGTGAGATCTGAGTACTGTCAAATTTGGGCCTGTCCATTTCTTTGCAGGGTTGTAGAGCACAGTGGGTTTTTTTTTAACCTGAAAATTCTCATTGTATTTGTATCTCCACCTGCTGGAGGAAGACTTGGTTGTGTGGGCTGAGGAATATGGAGAAAAACAGAATCCAAATTCACGAAGATGGCAGCATCTGAATTGAGTTGGGAATTGAGATGCAAAAGCTTACATTTTGGATACCACAAGAAAACAGGTGATATAATGTTGCCAGCTCTTGAAATTGCATAGTGCTACAATTTTTTCTCCGCAGTCTCAAACGGGAGTTGAGAGCAGAATATCTGCTTTTGTTTAGTGATTTGGGGGGAAAAAAAAAAAAAAAGAAAAAAAAGTCGTTGCTTCTCCAGAAGACTCCAAAAGAGACAGGAGAAAAGTATTTACATTCTAGGGCATGGGTTTCATATTTTAATCTAATTCTCATGCTGGTTCTATGATTTTTGTGTCCAGCAGCATTCCCAGTGCATGCTTAGGGCCAGTGAGGCTTTCTGTAGGTGCCACTTGATAAATACATATGGGTCTTTCCCCAAGTCTTGTAAATGTTCAGTTTTTAGGGAAGAGTGTATATGCATATATACATATACACACATACTGTTATAATTTGTATTCTATCCAGCATACAGAGCCTTTATCTTACTTTAACAGTGGATGCTACTTTAACACTGGAAGCTAAAAAATAAGTTAAAAGTCAATAAAACCTGAGTGGGAAAAGAAGAAGTTCTATGCATTCAGGTATTCTGAATGTGTGACAAGACTTTAGTGTAGTAGGCAGGAAGGAAGGGACAATACCTCTAGTTTTGTAATACTGCCAATGGAACTAGATCCATCCTTTGTGAGGTTTGTGGCAGGCCAGTCAGCCTGTGAATTCTTTTTTTTTCAGAATGAAAAACCTGTGTTCTTTCCACAGTCCTACTCTAGCTAATTATGACTGTTTCTGTAGTGTTTTACTGATCACATCGACTCTTAATTTCTACGTGGCATTTTTGAAAAGATATCCCTGTGGATTAACATGTCTTTCCTTCTTTTAGTTAAACTGGTCAAAGATTAAGCATTAGCCTTGATTTTTTTCAATGATTGGCTAGTTGAACTAAAGGTCTTTGTTTCAGGATGTGGAGGACAGCATGCACTTCCTACAAAGCAGGTGAAAGTCTCCCATTGGCTTGTAGCAGAATAAAAGAAACTAAACTCCACATATATTTAGGAGAGGTGGGTGGTCTCTGAGAACGGTGGAAGCTGTAACTCCTTTTAGGACACTGTCCAAAAGTCTGAATTTGAGGCAAGCTGGATGCTGAGTAAGTTGTCATTAGTGTTTTATGGAAGTCTCTGTTCTCTGCCTGGAAAAACTGGTTTCTGCCATAGGATCTGCCACTTTATCCTTATTGACAGCTTCAGAGGGACCAGAGGTAGGTGAATTTGTTTACATCTCAGGGCAGCTTGCTTCCCATCATGGGAGAGGTCTGTCCATCTGACATCTCACCTGAAGGGGAGAGTCTGTTGTAGGATGTGCACGTGTCAGCACCAGCTGTTGTGCACCTTCCCATGTAAGGATGTCGTAGATGTTTTGCCCACCTTCTCTCCCACCACGTGCTGATAAGAGAGAAGGTCTTTGAGGCTTTCAGATTAAGCTTTCACTGTCCATGTATTGTGTGTTGCCCAACAGCACTCTGCACTGAAGTCCTGCACATTTGTCTTGTGGTTCAGGAGGTTTCATGGAACTGTGTGTTCTGCCAGAGGTCACAGCTCTGCTCAGAGCAGGTTGTTGAGCGCAGAAGACGAAGGCTGTGGAACAGTGGGCTGGCCTTTAAGGCAGATGCTGAAGCATTGAAGCAAAGAGGTAATAGGATTAAAATCTGGCGTGTTTGATGTTTAAAGAGTCATGACCCACCCACACAGTCGTTCTCTTGGATCCCACAGTTAAATCTCTGCAGTTTAGTTGGCTGCCCATTTACTGAGGAACAGTTTTTGATGTTGAGGGGGATAGCTTTTCTTTGATATTGCTGAAAGGTTCTGAGAGTGTGTTTGTAGGTAGAATAAATGCATTTTCCTTGCCTTTTTGGGATTAATAAGAATAATCAGGAGCAGACATGACAGGTATTCAGCAGGGTGTATTTGTGCAAACTTAATTAACTTACTGGATTCATACACAGTAGCATAATTGAACTGTGTCTGTGTACTGTTAGGCATGTCTCCAGAAATGGTAGGAGTTTTAGTGATCAGTAGCTGAAACCATAAAATGAGTGTTTACTTCAGAATTTTTAAAAGGGAGCAAAAAATATCTTTCTTTTCAATTATGGCACACCTCATAGACTCACACTTTTTTCTCTGCAGAAGGTTGGGTGGCCAGTAGTGTTCAGCTTTCTGACCCTTCTATAGCAGAGGCATGAGCCAATTGTACTTAGTCTAGTGCATCAGTTTATCACAAGCAAGTGCAAGAATTGTTTTGAATATCAAAATTATTTGCTTCCTGTATTTTCTGTAACTCAGTAAAACAGCACTATGAGGGGAAAAAAAATCCAAATTTAGAATTCATAATATTCTAGAAAACTAGATTCTGTTGATTGACACCATTCCTTATGAAGTTTAAACCAGAACTGCTATTTTAGTTGAATATTTAAAGCTTGCACATTCCTGATTTCCTCTTAAATATGGTGTTCTTTTTTCCTTAATAGAATGAATTTAATGTAATATTATGATTCATATCTGCTTGATCTTAGGAAGCAGGAGAGTTTGTATTTCTGTAGTAAAGAATAATGTTCCAGGAGATGTACAAGATATAGTAGAGCAGCAGGAAAATTGATAAGAGTTTAGTAATCTTGCTTTCTGAAGAGCTGACGTTGTGGTCAGGCTTGCTACAAGAGCCTGTCTTGTAAAAGCTGTGTGCCATGGTTTTCCTCTAACCCCTGATCATTGCTGTTGATGAATGGATATATTTGTGGGCTTGTTTTCAGTAGGGGTGTGCTGGATTTTTTTGTTGTTGTGTTAAAGAATCAGTAATTTACTGCTGTAAAAAGCAGCTGTGTTGCAGACTGTGTTCTACTTGGAATTGGAAGGGAGAGTTTAGCTTTTCAATAAACAGTTCTTCAGTTTTGTTTCAGTAAGACTGAAGCACTTTCTTTGAATGACACACTTTAATTCCAGAGCAAAGGCCTTCTAAAATTTTTTTATCAAGAGTTGATTAAATTGCCATTCCTGACAAACATCACTAATTCTGCTTTTTCCAGTGGAAAACTTCTCCATCAGAAATTTAAACCAGATCCGGGAGCTAGGAACACAGACACTGCCAGGTTTTTTGCTTTTTTTTTCTAATAGCCTCACAGGCATTTAAATAAAATTGCCCTTGCTTCTGTAGAAGTCCTTCTTTTCTTTTGGATTACAAACAGCTTAATGAAAGATTTCATTACTTAGGTGTTGATGCCACAGCATTCGAGGCACTAAAGCACAAATTCACAGATGAGGTTTTGTAATTCCCACCACAGGCAAGTTGAAGAAAAGAACTTTGCATTTACCAAAATTGGCAGATGGATTTTAATACAGTTTCAAAATAGATTGTGACTCTGGAGGTTGTTTGACCATCTATGCATGTTTTTGAGCAGGCTGAGTTTTAAGCTATAATCTAACTGTGTTTGTGGCTAAAATGAACTAAAGCAAAAAAAAGTGAGTCAGGACTATAGGACTGGGTGTCAGAATGTGTTGGTCTTATCTATACATTTTCTAGGTAATTTTATTAATTAGTGTTCAGGGATTTCTTTTTAAAGAATGAGAGATTTATTTACTGTTATGTGGATTCATTTCTGTAAAAGGACAAGCAGAAGCGGTGCAGTTGCAGCTTAAATAGTGGAGCTTCAGGAAGCTGCTTCATTTCTAAAAACCAAATATCAAGAGGAAATATGCTTTTGTGCATCTTTGAAAAGCAAGCCCTTAGTGCATCGAGGTAGATCAACTACCTAAAAGCCCTTTAAGCTTGAGTTTAATGGTCCATATAATGAGAAACATTAAACTCACTTTAGCGTTTATCCCTCTAGTGTTTCCAAACACAGGTCCCAGTTCTGCCAGCACTTTATGGATGTTTAAAGTTTAACAGATGAAGAGTCCCAAATGTTCATCACAGGAGAATAACACAGAATAACACAACACTGATTTGAAGGAGTCCTGGACTAGAAGACAATTCTTTCCAGGTTAAGTTGAAAGTACTACCTGTGTATGGATATCAAAGTGGATTTGGGTCTGTAATGTCCTCCTGTGGAGCACATTAAAAAAGTTAAATACAAGAATCCCACCACCATCACAGCATCACAACATCCTTTTATAGTTTCTGAGATCCAGTAACAGTGTAGGGAAGTTGCTGATTGAGAAGAAGGGAAGAGATGGGAAGAGATGGAAAGGGGAACTTGTTAGTGGAATATTTTCTGAGATAGTGTGTGTTGTGAATACAGATGCCATCTGACAGAAGGACTGATTTCAGTAAGTGGAGGGGGATTTTATGTGGTGGATATAATCACTGCATCACTAACACGAGTGGCACTGCTAGAAAACAGCCTGGAATATTTCAGGCAGGAGGAAGCAGTCGAAGAGGTTTCTTGGATTCGGAAAGCAGCAGTACTGAAAATACAAGTCATGTTCATCGGTGGTCTTGCCTTTGATGCAGCTGCTAGGTGTTTCCTTCTATAAAAAGTCATAAGATAATGTTATATTCATTCTTACAGTTTTTGCACTGGAACTCTTTTCCAGGAGATGATAAATGTGACTGTTTTCACAGCGATAGGCTGAGAAGTACCCACTTCTCTCCCTTGCTATTTGTAGGATCTGCAGCATTTGGCAAAGTGTCAAAGCCCTGTAGAAACCCTTAAAATGTCAGTAACTTTGGGGTTACTACCACTAGTATCCAGTAAGACTTAAAGTACCCTCAGCAGTGTTATTTCCCTTCAGGACTTCTGTAGCATATTCTGAAGCACAGACTCTGCTGCTTTCTTGTAGCACCAAATTCAGTTCTTTCCTTCTGTCTTTCAGAGCTCAGTATGTGGCCTGCACTCTCATGCTTATTCCTGCCCATTCATCATTTTACCTTCCATACTTAAACAAGCCTTGCAAATAAGCAGCTAAATTAGTCTTTCTCTGCAGTTCTCCTCTTTCTAGAAATTCCCCTTACTACCTATTAATTGATCCTCAGTGTGTCCCTCTCCGTATTTTTTTCTGTCTTCCTTTGTTTATGTTGCTTACCTGATGTTTAAATTATAACAAAGGTGAAGACTTTGCCCTCTTGTTTTGTGTAAGTACATGGTGTGCTTAAAATGTTTAATATAGTTGCTTGCATTAAAATATATGAGCTTGAACTGTCTAGAGATATTGATAGTAAAAATCTGACTGAGGGGATAAACGAAGGACACCCCTTTATTTAGTCTGGTGCTAGGTTTGTTTGTGTTCTCTATCTTGCCTGTTTGCTTGAATTAAATTTTAAAGGGTATTGATTTGTCATAGGATAGATCAAAATAACGATTAGAAACAGTTACATTTTCTCTGAAAGCTTTGACAGCTCTTTCCTGGCCCTAATTGAAGGGGGTTTTGTATTCTGTGTATTGTGCACCGTGGTCCATGATAAGTGGAGGTAAGTCACAATAAGACTGTCTGAAGTTTGTAGGAATACTTCTCCCATTCACATGTTAAACTGTGTCACTGACTGAGTTGTTGGTTTGTTGGGGTTTTTTTCCTCTTCTGGTCTAATTTGAAGTACACGAGCAAAGGAGAAGTTAAACTTTGTTTCTATGTCTTCTTGCAGACTTTGCCATGTAGAGATGCCTCCTTTCCATATAAAACTCAGTTGCCATATGTGGTGCCAGCCTCCACTTTGACCAGCAGTCAGTACAGCACAGAATCTAAAATCCTGGATTACGTGCAAGAGCTGGACTCTTCCTTCCATCCAGTCTTATCATTCCCATCTGGTAAGTAATGCCATGACTGCAGCAGGGTGGCTGTGCTTGTGACAGCTGTACAGGTTATGGACTCACTTGTCTTTTGAGTGATTTTTAGAACTTAGCTCTCTTAATAGAAAACCTCACACTGTCAAAATATATGAGTTTAGACCAAAAACCTTAACTTCATCCTAACTTTTGAAAAGCACACCACCAATATTTCCTACACCAGCGATGCTCTTACAGCCTAGAAAGACTGGCCAGGAAAAAGGTGGGTTTGGTTGTTTCGTGGTGTGTCTAATTGAGTCAGTGTTAGTCCTTTAGAGATGGTGCTGTTACCAACACCACTACCATACTTTCATTGTCTTGTTTTCTTAAGCAACTTTCTGTTCAGGCCCTTTGGACTAGTTTTAAAAAGCTTTATTTAGGTTTTCTAATGGTTTTTATGATAATCGGCCTTTTTGGTGATCTTTGAAGTTTATGGTTTCTGTCATCTCATTCTTTAGTCTTTTTGGACAGTAATGCAGATGATGTCTGTGACTCAGCTGTGAAGTTAGTGCAGGTGCAACTTGACAGCAGTTGGGACTTCAAAATGGAATAATAAATGCCATTATCAGCAGAAGTGATTCATCCTGTTGAGTTTTTCTGTGATGTTGTTGTTGAAGAAAATCCTCTTTCCAGATTCATGCTTTACTCAGTGCTTTGTGTATTTTGCTGTCTCTACCTCCTCATGAAGACCACTAGTCTGTCATGTTCTTTCATGTGAAAGAATTCTTGTGAATAAATGCAGGGCAGAAATTTTCCAAGTTGTAGCCTTACACAGTTTCATGTTTTCTTTGCAGCTTTCTTGGTTATCCCCTTCCAGAGTAATAACTTCTCTTAAAATACTGCTTGTGCTCTGCCCACATCTTTATGTATAAACACACCTCCCCCAAAATGCCAACAGAGTAAAGGGAAAGGCTTTTGTTTTTATTTTCTCTGTGTGCTAAAAATGTATTATTGGCCTTTGTTTTGGAGCTCTGGGAGTTTGACTTTTTAGTGTGCAGAGAGGGATTCAAGATTCAGATGTAGTTCTCTCACCTTGTTTTTTCTTGTGTTTTGCTTTCAAAGGTGAATCATAATTTTGCAGACAACCTAGCAAATAGGGTAGTGGGACTGGCTCACTTCTGGAAGCAGAGCTGCCCATAGGTCTAAGTCTTGCCTTTCCGAATGACCAAAGATCTTGCCCAAAAATCCATCAGTGTGGTTGCAGAGTCCCTTGGACACAAAAGCACCTGTTTAAACTTGCACCTTGATAACTGGAGAATTGTAGTTTGTATTTAAGAAGTTTGGGCTTCTGGTATTTCTGCACCTAGCCTGTGGATAAACTGAGACAAGCACTCCTGCCCTTTTGATTAAGATACAGGAGCATAAAATTAAAAAATCTCTGAGACATCCAGGTTGTTCCTCAGGTAAAAAAAGACCACACCAAAAAAACCCCAATCCAAAACAGGAGAAATATTTTGGTTAATTCTTTATTTAATTGTACACCTTTCAGACCTTCTTTATGTTTTACTTGGAAGTAGAACAGGAAGATCCTTGAGGTGTTATGACAGAATACCTCGTTAGATCCATATCAAATTGAAATAAATTGTTCTTTTTAGCAAAATATGTTGAAAGTTTCTGTCCTGGCACACCCTGAAGGCACATGAGGCTAAGGTTGTGTGTAAATATATATAAGTAATTTAATGCTCACTCTTGGATGCTGCCCTTGGTCCTCTTCTCATTCTGAATATACTAGCTGTCAAGCTGGCTTCTTACATTGACTTTTTTTCCTCCTATTTAATTTCTCTTTGTTCCTGTAAATTTTTTTTCCCAGAAAGGCTTTTCAGAGAGACTTATTTTTCTTAAGCCTTCCTGCCTTACAACAGGGGGTAAATTCCTTACCATTGGAGATGTTTTTTTGCAGGCTAATTCTGGGTTAGAGCTTCCATCAGGAAATGAATTGCCTTGCCCTGCTGTAGCCTTTTCAGGGAGAGAGAGAAGGAATGTACCTTGAAATTACCTCTGGGCTCCTGGCAGTAACAATTTCCAAAAGCATTAATCACTAATGACTTGTACCCAAAAGGCTGAACTGAAGCCTCTGCAGATTACAGGAAAAGTGCTCTGGATGCTCTCTGCTGTGCTGGGTTTTGTGCAGGAGTTCATCAAGAGGGGAAGAGCCCTGGTCGCTCTCACTCAGTACTCTCCAGTGTCATTCAGTTCTGCTCATGGATTATATTAGGTTGTGTTGAGTGAATGAATTTCTAGACCTTTAGCCATGGTGGATAATACATGGGCTCAGAGGTTGCCATCTTTCTAATACTGACCCTCTTGCATTTGGATTTTTGGTTTTTTAGATATTCCTCTTCACATATACTTTGAAACATTATTAAGGAAGGATGACATCAAAGGAGAACCTGTTGATACCTCACCTTTGGGAGGGGAGTTTAAAGTGTCCTCTGACAGTGGTATGTAAAGCAAAATATTTTATTATTGGCAAGACCATTTTCTGTTCATTTGTCAGTAATTTGTTCCATGGAGAGGTTCATTTTATAAATTTAGCACAAAGCAGGTCGTCAGAGAAGGTAACTGACTGAGGCCTTAGGTGGAAGAGGAATCTCCACAGTGTCACATTGTCATCTGTTGCTCTGATATGATCCCACCAGAGCAGTAGGAGGGTACTAGCACCAAGTGGGGGAGTTTGGGCCAGATGCCTGACTGTAGTACTGTTTAATATTTGGATTGCTATCATAAGTTTTTTGGGGTTTTTTCCATTATAAATAGTTTAGCAGTTGAGATTTCCTGTAAACTGTGTCAATGGAAAATAAGTTTTCAATTAGATACATGCTTTTTTTGTTACAGACTATAATCAGCATCATGTTCCTGTCAAACAATGGAGCAGTGGCTGTTTATCTAATTCCAAATCTCAGTTGGTGTCAGGAACATCCGATCAGCTGTCAGAAGGAAGAAAGAAAAGACACCTAAGTGAGACAGCAGTAGGTAAGAGAAGTGCAAAAAGACACTACTTTTAAAATATGAACTGGATGAGTGCGTTTGTAACCACTGGGCTTTGAGAATTAATTTTAAGTTCTCTCCAGAAAGGATACTGTTACGAAACTTGGGACACCATGAAAACAATTTGCTATTTTAAAGCATAGTAATCCTCTTTCTTCTTGAGGATATATTACAAAAGGACAAGTTTCTGTATTTTATTTTTGGAGCACTCTTAAAGGAAACTGCTTAGCAATCCAACTGTGTTTTTCTAATACTGGGTTATTCTTACTATGAAAGGGATTTTTTTAATAGTAGTCAGTGAAACAGACTGAATTGCAAAGTTTTCTGTCAAATCATGCACCCAACAAAACATTTACTGTGTTTTGTTACTATGCATGTTTGGTCCACTCTTTCATTTGTTGTGTACTGTCATTTCTAGTTCTGGATTCCTTCCAGATTGTTAAGAGGACTTGTGGATAGCTAGTGCTTATGTTTTCACTCCTGTTATCATTCTGTTTTAAGCCATTGAATCTTTACTTCAGCACTTTGTAAATTAATAGGAAGTGACCTCAAGGTTCTGTAGAATAATGTGATAATTTAGAGATAAGAAATTCAGGATACCACTGTAAGGATAAATGGCATCTTACCCTCTCCAGCCTGTTAGAATGTAAAGTGTAACAGACTTTGTTATTGATTCATTTATGTGACTTTTGGAAAACTTCTGGCAAAATTGCTCACAAGACATTTGAAGAAAATAAATCACTGAGCAAGAGAAGAAACTATATTAGTTTCAAATTCCCCCTAAAAAAAGGATTAAAAGATATAAATGATCAGCTAGCATTGCAAAAAAAAATAAACTTCTGATGCATATCCAGGTAAAACTTCTAGTGTAATCTTGTAGTATAAGGTGGAGATATGGGAACCTCTGCAGAGATGATTTAATCAAAAATTATGATCTATGATTAAAAAAACCCACCCAAACCCACAATACAAAACCCCAAACCAAACCCACCCAGTTCATGAGAAAGTTACAGGACAGTTACTCAGAACTGGAGGTACTTGGGAGCTCCAGTAAGAGGGCAGACTTCTTGCTGTAAACCTTTTGAAGTTACAGTTAATCTTCTGCCAACAGTATTTAGGTTTTTTTAGGTAATGGAACAAAAAAAGCTATCTGTTATCACAAGGATCATAGTTTCCCAATGACAGAAAACTGTTCTGTGATGTATTCCCAAATGGCAGCACAAGTTGTAGCTTATTAGTGCTATGGGTGTAGTACTACATATTTATTCCTAATTTGGGCTCTGTATAGGAGAAATTATCCATCAGCCTAATGAACAAGGCAGAAAATAAAAGCTGTGTGTCAGGGAGTTGCAGAGCTGCCTGGGAGATGAGAGTTCATGGCCTTGACCCAGCATATGAAATACAGTCTTTAGAATCAGTCTTACCTCTTTTTCCATGTTGGAATACACTGATTCTTTTTATTAGTTGGTATATTAAATTTGAGTTCTCCTTTCTTAATGTAAATTAAGGCAGAAGGAAAGCAGAACAGGTGGTTAAATCCTGAATCCCCCTAAATGCTGCTTACAGTGGGACCGAATGGCAGTAAACAATAATTACAATTTGTCTGGAGCAGTGGACCACAACTTAAAGAAACCACTATTGGTTTGGAAATCTAAACTAATTTTGTTTGTCACCCTTGCTGCCAATTTTATCATTTATTAAGGAAGAAACTGTCAGTAAGGGCTCAGAGAACTGGTGAGAGACACCCCAGCTAGGAAATTGCTGCTGGGGAACAGGGGAAAGCATTCCTCAAAGTCTGATTGTGTGTTTATGGCAGCTCCTGAAAAAATAATCAGGATTTGCCCATGTGAAGGTGGTTTCATGAGAAGAAATCCTTTGTAGAAGGAGAGGGATGAGTTTTGTGGAACAACAATGAGCATCAAGTGTTTATATAGATGGCTTTTTTTAGTATCCAGTAAATTATGAGTGGTTCACTGTGGGGTTCTAGAAATGACTTTAGAATTACTGTATGGAAAAACTCTGCAGTTTAATGGACAACAGCCGGTATGTATCTTTTTATTGCTATTTTCTGTGACAGGCGAAAGTAGTGCTCGGTTTGAGACCTTCTCCTTTCAGCATGCAGAACCAGAATCCCACAGCAGTTTTGCTGCTGCAACCAATGTCAGTGCCATGTCTCGGCCCACTCACCACACTTCTTCACAGGTAAACCAAAAACGTGCCACTGTCTCAACTGAAACATCCAAAGAGAACGGTGCAGATTGATATTCCAAAACCACACACCTTTTACAGCTACTTTACTGTTAAATTACAGCACTGAGCATTTTTACAGCAAATCCATTAACTGATGGATTCCAGATTGAGTGTGTGGTGTTTATAAAACCGATATTACTTGTAAAAGAGTTCTGCAGATCATACGACTGGAGTGTGAGTTTGGTTTATTGGCATTTTGCCTTTTTTTTTTTTTTCCAAATTTCAATAAATACACCGTGTTTTATGTTCCCAGTTTTGCACAAGGGCTCTTATGACCCTTTTATCTTGGTGCAGCTACATAAAATGGCCTAATGGTGCAAATAGTCACAAAATTTATTAACTCTGTTTCACCATTTAAAACGTTTTGTGCAGAACTGTAGGCAAAGTCTCTGGTATATAAATTTGATGAGGAACAGCAGAGCTCTGGTTCAGTGAAGTCCCTGCAGAAGCCCACTCTGTTTTATTGGAATTCATGGGGAATTTCACAATAATATTCAGATTTCGATTCCATGTTTTTGCTAAGCTTAGTGGTAATGCTGGTGCTCTGTATGAGCTGATGCTCATCATGTTTTAATGCAGAATGGAGTTTAAATGTGTGTCCCCTACATAATTTTGACAAGTCATACTGCTCCTTTTTTTCCCTTGAGCTGACCATCATCAAAGAACACCTAAATGAGCATATTAGGATACTCTGTTTGTTTAGGTTCAGTTAAAAATTGAGAACTTGTAATATGGAATGTATCATGATTTAAAACTAAATTTTCTCTCTCTTTTGGAATTCTTAATTATATCACACTGAACAACTACTTGGGTTACAGGTTAGTAGATCATGGACAATCATCTTTGAACACTGTGAAAAAGGTGGCATTAACTTCAAAGTTCTCCTAAGTATTCAGAATTATTTGTACCTGAACAAGGAAGAGAAACTCATGCTGATTTCAGTAGAAGTTACACTAGCAAGAAGTAAACCTCAGAAATGAGACAGTTTTAAGATTTATTGAGATTCCATTGAAGGGAGGAGATGTTGGAAGTCATTAAGCCACAAAAAAATGTGTTCAAGTGACAGACTTTCTCCTTGTGAAGTTCTAATGTTTCTCAGCTAATGTGTACTTCCTGTGATTTGAGCTGACACATCTCCTCTTGTATTGATTGTGTTATTCAGCATAACTCCAGGAGGAGGTTGAGAAGTGAGAGCTCCTATGACATAGACAACATTGTTATTCCCATGTCGCTGGTGGCACCATCAAAGTTGGAGAAACTGCAGTACAAAGAAATCCTCACCCCAAGGTTTGCTCACGACCTCCTTAATTGCATAGAGAGCAAAACGAACGTGAGAATGGTAACAAAAATATAATTAACCTGGAGTTGGAAAATGTTACAATACTAGGAGGATCTTTTCATGCACTTGAGGTTGTTTTTATCTGTGCACTTCAGTTCGTGTGACTGAAGTGGTGGGAAGACTGGACAGCTGATAGCACACGGGAAGTGGTCTGAAATACTCAGGGAGGTGGCAGATGCACAGACTGGCTAAAAATAGAAGTGGGTTTGTATCATCTTAATTGTAGTGATAGTCATGGCCTTAAATGTGCCATAAGGCTGACCAGCTCTGAATGGTTATTTGGAGATTGATGCCTTTTTTGTGTGTTCGTAAGAAAATAGTTTGCTATTTTCAATGAATTAAACCAAATGGATTTAGCATATATTTTTTAAATTCAGACATTCTGATACAGTAGAATAAGCTTATTTTTTTTCCATACAGTATAAGCCTATAATCCCTTATTCTAGAGACATGTTGTTTGTTTGTTTCAGAAAAAGAACCTAGGGTAATTGATCTCCTGTGCTATAATTCAGTGACTTCCTAGCAAATTGCCTGAAATTGGCTAAATGCACTTGTTCTGTATTTTAAATCTCTAATATGTATTTGCTTTTATATTGCCTTTAAAGCTAAAAATATCATTAAGACTCTATTGGATAGCTTAAAGACTGTGTTGGGAAAAGGAAAGGTTAGATACTGAGTTGTGAAAGGAAAATTTAAATTTCAGGCATCTTTTATCAGCACCTTAAATTTGTGAAATTATTTTATTTGAAGGAAATTCTGAAGCACAAGCAGTGGTGAAGAAGGATTAACTAACAATATATATATATCTATACTGTAGAAACAAAAGAGTCATCTCTACTGCTGAAATAATGAAACAACATTTAGGTGAATAATTTGATTTTCCTTGTTTCATTTCTAGCTGGAGAGTTGTTGAACTTCATCCTTTAGAAAAATCACATACAGATGAAGAAGAGGTAGGCTATATTTTAATTAAACCATCAGTTTTTGTTTAAGCTAGATATATAATTGGGATAATTGGTACATACTTTGCAAAATCACTGACTTCATGCAAATCCCAGCAAGTTTCAAGTTTCAGAAATAAAGTATTAAGTATCAGATGGCGAAAATTTGCCTGTCCCTTGCTGCTGCCCAGTTAGGAGTCCCAAAGGGTCCCTTAGGTCCTGCCTGTGCTGTAATGCTGCTCTTTGCTCTCATCCTCTCCCTCCGTGGCCAGTTCCCATGGCATGTTGCTCTCCAGATGGTAATTAGGCATCCTGCCTACAGGTCCAGCAAGTTTCTTCAGTTTTCTTCTCAGTGTTTGTTTTCCTACAACCCTCCTGCTGGGAGCTAACTTTTCTGCTTTGTCAGGCACAACATAACCTTCAGTATTTCCCCTCTGCCTCTTGAGCTAAGTTTGCACATCATGTGCTACTGTTGCTTCCTCTGGGCATAAGAATCTGCTTTTTCTTCAGAGAATGTCCATGGACTTTGAAGGTGGGGGTCCCTTTCTTTCTTCACTAATCAGGGGTTTGAGGCATTTCATAACCTCAGGTTAAACATACCAGCAGGTCTGGTCTCTAGGCTGGTTTTCTGTCCTTCCAGTCTTTTTGTGGCTCCTTTTCCAGAAACCTGCCAGTTTTGCTGTCCTTTGGACATCTCTAATCTCCCTCCAGTCTCTGCCACTATCACCAGTTGTAACTGTAGGACTTTTATTTGTGCTTTCATCCACAATGTCTGTTCTTGAGCTCCTGTTTCAGAGAATCTCTACAGCCAGGGTAGAAAGTACACTGCACAAAGGCAGCAGCTTTGTGAGAGTTTTACTGGATCTGTAGCTCCCTGCTCCGTGGAAATGAACCTCTAGGAGAGCATCATGGTCTCAATTCCTTACCTGGTGTAGTTGCACTTATTTGGCATCATGCTCTTTGGTAGAAAGGAAGATAAAAGCTTACTCTGTCCCCACCTTTTCCAATGCAGTTGAGAAATTCTTGTGAAATCTGGTGGTCAGATTTATGTCACTTCCACCCACTGACTTTTGGGCTGCTACCGCCTCAGCCAGCGGGAAACATGCCTGATCTTCCTTTGTACTGAGAAGGTCAAGTTACATGCACAGGAGAACTCTCCTGCAAGGATATTTAATTAAACCATTTGGAGAATAACTAATAAGGCAGCAAGGGCACATTGTCCCTTGAGCATCTACTGTTCATTACTCTCTCCTTGTCCTGGTATCTGGCGGAATGAGGGATGGAAGAATTTCAACACCAGTTTGCCTTCAGGGCTTCCAGGGACTTGCTTGGAGGAGTCAGTGGGTTTCTTGTTTAGATTTCAAATCCCACAGAGATGACTTGTCTTGTGCTTTAAGTGCATTTTGCTGAAGGACTTCACGGTGTCTCCCTGAAGCTCATGGGCCAATCACTCGTTTAGAAGCCCTCCCAGTACATTTGTGTTTGACATCGCTGGTGGATCTCGTATGATTCATCCTCTGGCCAGGAAATAACTTGAGTTAACAATGAAGCAGCTTTGCCTCCTGCTGTGGCCCACTGTATCTGTATTGTTCGTGATACTGGGTAGAATTAGAAGGGACAAGAGAAACACGCTAAAGATCTTTTTTGGCCAATTTCCCCCTTTCTTTTGGGATCACGTTAATTGGTCTGGATGTTTTTCAGAGTACTGAGAAAAGGTGATTGAGCATAATTCCTCCACTTCCTTTGCTTTTGCTTTGAGCCAAGTTACATTTGCTACCACTGTAAGCTTGTGAAAAGATGTGAGGAGACAGCACCATTACCTGTTTGCATTTTCTGCACTCACACTCTTGACATGCTTGAAACTGCTCCTTGTGCTGGAGGAGGTCATTCATGCAGGAAAAGGGAAGGCAAAATCTACTTTCTGCTTTTACAGAAAATACTCTTTTTCTTTATTTTGCTGCATAGTAGCCTGTGGTGGTACTATAGAATAGTTCATTTTCTGGCTATCTTCTGCCTAGCTAAATTGAAAACTTCTGGAGTTGTCCTTGTGTCAAGCAGCAGTCAGGGATTTGTGCCACTAGATAACTTCTTTTTTCTTCTCCTTTCTCTTCTCTCTCATCTTTGTTTAAAGGCTTTCAGTGCAACAACCCCCACCCATGCAATAGACTTGCACTCTGTTTCCACGAGTTACACAAAAATTTGTCATGTTCCACAGGACCCACACTTCCAAGGATGGAAACTGAGCACTTTCTGGGAATCAAGCCTATTCACCATGCCTTTATTTGAGTACAAAAAGTTTACCTTTTTTGGGTGCATTTCTGTTTCTGGAAATTTTGGCTTACAAGGACAAAATTGGCAATGCAAAAGTTAATCAGTATACTATCTGTGTCTGCTCTATTACTTGCTCTAAAAATACTTGAGTTTCTGGAAATAGAGCATTTGAATTTCCTGGTTTGCATGTGTGAATTTGCAGTCAGTTACTGCTTTAAGGCATGGGAGGGTGTGGCACAAGTTTTCCTGTTTTATTTTTGTTTTGTTTTATTCAGGTTAAAATTCTGGAAAGGCACAGTTGTAACATTCAAGTTTATTTTGTAGTTGTTTGAGTAATGACCAATACTTTGGAATAATCCTGTGTGCAGTTAGCTTTGCGTAAGTGTTTTCGTGGCCTATGACTCAGTGTTTCCTGGGGAGCCAAAGGGTGAAACACAGATTTTGTTGTTTTGAGAACAGAATATTTCAGAAATATTCCTGCTGCTATTCAACATTAATGCACAGTGTTTGTAGTGCCATGGGGGGGATCTCAACCGTAGTTTGCTTTAAGTCTTTTTCTTTGAGTGGAATCGTTAGACGTGTCTTACAAACGGACCTTCCCCATAGCCTTTTCTCTCAGCATCACTGCCAGATCCATCCATTCAGGAATGGCACTTTTTTCCTTTTTCAAACTAACCTCAGTGGGGAAAAATATCCCAAATTTCTCCTGTTACAGCAACTTTTAATTAACCTAAAGTTGGTAGAGGGAGTACATAAAGCATTACAGAGCTGGGGAGAGTCAGAGGCTGTACTGAACCAAGCAGAGACCTTTTACTCTGATGTCATGAGATCTTTATCCCTAGAATAAAGAAAAAAAATTTTAAAAAGAAAATGTAGTCTTCAGTGGAATAGCGTGGAACTCTTTTTAAATAAACAAGTAGTTAAATCTGCTATCGCTAGCTATGAAAAGGAACAGTAAGGCTTATTTCTGTATTTTTCAAAACTCTTCACTTAAAAAGGAATATGGACTTGGATTTTTGAAGGGAAGCCTGTTAAAAATGAAGTCTCCTCCCAGGATGAAAAATTTTGGCAATTTGTAAAGAAAATTATTTTCCAAGTCTTAGGTTTTTCTTTTAAAATTATCTTTTGTTTCCACCTCAAAGGAAATCTGAGCACACAGAAAAATCCTCAGTTTTCCCTGAGGGAATAACACTTTTGTAGTTCATAAAATTCTCACTTCCACGCTATACATCATTGACCTTGGAAAGACGGAATGTGACCTGCGATGCAGCCCAGTTCTGATACCATCCAAGTGACAAAACTGGTGAATTCCAGAGAGAGGAGGAAACCCACTAAGTTAACTTGCATGAAAGGAAACCAGCAGCTAACAAAGTGGTTTGTGTTTAACATAAATAAATAAAAGCAATGAGGAGCCTTCAGCAAGGCATGATGAGATGGCCAAACAAAGCAGGCCTGTTTGTCTGAAGCTTCCTGTTGAGTGCTGAGGAGGAACTGGGCAGCCACTTTTACCAGCAGGTCCTGAGGCCGATTCCGATTGCACTGAAGCCTTTAGGACGCTTTTCATTCATTTTCTATAAAGGAAAATCAGTTTCTTTTCCATGGTCTCCCACTTTTTAGCATAATTCTTGTCCAGGACTGATTTGGCCATGCAGCTTTACACCTCCTATGAACAGTAATTGTTCTTTCCTAGAATTTCTCTACTTTTGAGTTGGGAGTGGCTGAGATAAAATCCATGGCTGCAGCAATCGTATGCTCTTGCCAACCTCAGCTTTTTAGCTGAATTTTGAGTGGTTTGGAGCACTTGGAAATAACTGTGAGCTGTGCTGAAGGGGTCCAGCCAAGAGCTTGCCTTTCCATCAGGGGATTGAGGGGGAAGGGCAGCAGGACAGCAAAGTGCTCCTTGCCCAGCCCTGGCTCAGGAACAGACCCTGGTGTGCTGCCAGCAGAGAAACAAAGGTGGCAGTGAAGGTCTGGTGCAATAACTGCATATTTTACCTAAAAAGCTGACTCTTGTTTGACTACGAGCAGGTGAAGTACTTGTGTTAGGGACGGTTTAAGCTGTACTGGGGTCATGCAAACCATTGGCTAAGAAAGTCTCTTCAAAGCAGGAGCCATTTTCTGCTTGGTTTCTTAGCAGGAATGCGGCACCTCAGGTTTGCTGAGTTCTCTCTGTGGAGTTATCGAAGTCCTTGGTGATCTCAGAACTATTTCTCAGTGCTTAAAAGAGCACCTGACAAATCCTGCTGCCTCCCAGCCTCCTGCTGAAGCAGTCTCTGGAAACTCCTGGGATTTTTGCTTGTCTTTATTATGTGCTTTTAACACTGCCTTGATTTGCAAATGAATATGTCCTCTTAATTTTCTACCTCTCACCATAGAGAAAAATGTGTTAGTTCCATGGGGAGGTATAATTTCTATGTCCATTCAGATTAATCTCAGATATGTAAAGAAATAAAGGTGGAAGTGACAGCATCCCCTATGCCAGAGCTCTCGTGAGCTGAACACTTGTTTTTGGGTGTGCCTTTATAGTGCAAGCATGCATTGTGTTGTGTCCTCTCGTTTGGTGAGCAGACCTTTGCAGAGTTGTATATAATGCTGGCTGGCCTTGTTTCTGGTGATGTTTATGACTGCAGCAGCTCTCCCTGTGTCTCGTTACAGGCAGAAGATCTGTCTGACGAAGCTTTCTCCTTGCGTCACGCGAAGTACGAAGAAAGAGAGCGCGCGAGGTGGTCGCTGTGGGAGCAGAGCCGCTGGCCCAGGAGGAACAGCAGGCAGGTGTACAGCAAGGCTTTGATAAGAGCCTTGCTACTGAACCTGGTCTGGGTTGTTAGTGCAACAGTGTCAGAGAAGTTTGAAAACGAGGGCACCCTTCATTACTTAACTCATCAGGGACAGTACCAGGTATGTTTGGCTTTGGCTGGAAAGGGAAGGCAGTGCTAAGACATGCACACTTAAAGAATTTCAGCATGTCAGAGTCCTGGTATTAGTGAACAAATATCTTACTCCTTCACTGAAGACAGAGCTCTGCTAGCTGGTACCACTCCCTGTTATTATGACTTCAGCCACACAAGAGTAACATGAGCCCTTCTTCACTCACCTGACTCAGATGAAAGTCCACTGCGTTCAGACATGTTACTGAAGGGTCCTGGACTGTGCCCAGGACCTTACGCTGTAAAAAGTCATTGTGTGAATGGTTCATTCTCTCAGGTTTGCCATCTGGTGCAGAACTCAACAGTATTAAATAAACCACTCAAAGTCTTTCAAAAAGTAGTGTATATCAGAGTGAACATCATAAAGCTGTATCTGCAGTTTTGTGCTGGGAAAATGATTCCCATAAATCACTTCAGAATCTGAAGCAGCCTATAAATGCTGAGATAACTTTTTGTGCTTTTTGTCATACGCTTGTGTCTCTTCTTGGATGAAAGTGAACTATGACACTAGGAATAAATATGCAGATACATTTTTTAATGCAGGAGAAAAGTAGAGCTAAACCATATTAAGGAATTCTGTTTTAAGAAATTTTGAACATAAAACCCCCCCCAACTTTATAAAGTGTATTGAAAAATAAAAAGTTCTGTATGTACCTTAATTTTGAAACTATGAACTCCTTGGTGAAATCTTAGTACTACTTGAATTCAGAAGTAAAACTGCTCAATTGACGTGAGCAAGGTCAGGCTTTCACCTGGCATTTCAGATGCGTGCCACTGTTTTATATCCAGTACAAATTTGTATTAAAGGCGAGGTCAAAATTTTTAATCCTATTTAATTCTTGATTGCTTTGGAGCTGAGTCCAGACCAGAGGTGGGAAGGGGGAGCCCAATGACCTGCTGCTGCCTCTCAAGTTGCATTGGCTCAATCTGCTGACAGTGCAGTTTGGACTCTGCAGGCTCCTGCGCATGATGCCATGTTCTCCCACGTGGAAACAGCCCATGGCTCACTGACTTCTCTTGTCCAAAATCACCGTTCTGGTGAGCATGTGCAGCAAGGCAGAGGAGTGGGACCAGCCACCAGCTGTCTGCAGACAGGGTGTGCCTGTCCCAGCCCTGTTTTGTCCACTTAGCTCCTCCACATAGTGCTCTGCTTTGGCTCCAGACAAGAGGGTTGTCAGGAACCACATATGTTTTCATCTGCTCTTTTGATTTAAACACGCAGTAGGTAATGTGTATGGAGAAACTGAACAATCTGAAAAGAAAACCTGAACTGTTCCTGGCAATGTGAAAGGACAGGGAGTAGTTCTTAAGACTCGTTTCTTATCCTGCACTAGATCTTACAGCAAAAACGCCGATGGCCGACACAGCCAAGACCAGTGTGCTGCTGAGCCTGCTCCCGACCCGACTTTGGAAGCCCACAGCTCTGTTTGTTCAGGGACGGCACCACTCTGCAGGGAGGGCCAGGAAGCAAAGGTGGGTGCTTCCAAGAGCTTCCAGGTCTGGGCAGGTCAGCGATGACTCTCTCTACCCTAAAACAAAGAACCTGAACATACTGTCTCACTGATCAGAATCTCAGGCTGTCACCCCAGTTTATGTGCACTGAACACAGTGCTGCTCTGTAGAACTAGATTGCTGTGCTTTTTAAATTAACCCCAAGATCTCTCAACAGGTAATAATTTCATTGCTCATTACACAGGGCATATGTTTCTGAGGCAAATAGGGCAGGACTGGGTTTAGACTGGATATTTTTTCAGGGATGTTGGCGAGGGTTCCAGACAGGCCTGATGGTTACAGGGTCAGGTATCCTGATGGGTCTGGCACTGTGGAAAAGAGCTTTCCCCTTCCTGTACTACGCCTGTTCAACATTAGCTCTGTTACTAGTTCAAAACCTTATGTAGCCAGCTTAGGTTGCCAGCTGGTGCCTAGCAGTGTTGTATTCTTTATCTGAAGAGCCCTGCAAACATTGTAAAGAGAGACACTCATTGGTAACTTGATAGCAGATCATTCTGCACAGAGCTAATCAGTTCAGACTCAACTAAAATCCCCTTTTACCCTCTTTTCCTCTTTTTTCCATCCTCACTCCTACGCTTCTGCTTCCTTTCAGGCTGGGCAGTGGGAACTTCGAGTTTTTCCACTAAAAGATGAAGAGGTAGAAGCTTTACTATGCCAAGATCGAGTAACAAATGAGGCTGAAATGTCAAGTGCAGATTTCCCCAGCAACAATCCCTGTGCTCTGGGCACACCCACTGCTTTGCCAGACAATGGCCATCCACCAAGGAAACAATCTACCCAAGAGTCAGAAGACTGCAAAAACATTTGCCTGGGAAGTAACAGCACAAGTAAACAAAGGTGACAGGGAATAATGTGGTTCATTAAGAAAGCCAATTAAGGTGGAGAAAAGTGTAAGGTAAAATCTCTCTCATTCACACAGCATATGACAGCACAATTCAAAACCTTTGCGTTAGCTGCATATAATATATTTTCTTTCTTGCTTTGTAACAGGCAGGATAAATTCCAAAGACAACACTTTCTTCTTCCTGAACCCCAAGAGAAAGTAATTATTTCAAGCTGGAAGTCTAATATGCCCAGTGTCGCGAGTGGGCACACATAAATTGCTGGCACCATTCACTGTCTGTTGTCATACTGTCACATTTGTCAATAATCATCCTTTTCTGTTTTGTTTGTTTTCAAATGCATTTCTGGTTCTAGTGGACTCTGGTGCAGCAGGAGATGCTGCCTACCTTAGCCAACAACTTAAATTGAACACAGAAAAACTACTTGAAAATAGAGGGGATAAGAGATAGCCTCAGATTATTTTCCTCTGTGGTATGACCATGGGGCAAAAACCTGTCTCTCTAACTGCATGTGTAAGGTATTGGTAGGTGAGAACCAGCAGTTCAAAGCAGGTGATGTGGAAGTTTTGCATCTGGCTTAAAATCTGTACTCAGCTCTCAGTAGTGACAGCGCATGTTTCATATCGATGTCCTCAAGCAATAAGGTAGAAATAGCTCACTGTGTTTCCATAGTCAGTGTATCTGCTATCCAGAAGGTAGGGTCTCTGCTTTGGGCATGTGGGGAGGAGAGAGAGGAGGAAAGAGGTGTTGAGTCAAATCAGTGATGCAGCTCTTGGAATACTGTGGTTTGGGTCATCTTACTTCCTTTGTTCTTCACTAGCTAATGAGGCTCATAATACTTTGCTTTAATACGTTTAAAGTCTTGTTCCAATTTCTGTATAGTGCCTTGTAAGAGTCTCATAAGTATGCCAACATTTGGTGACTAGCTGGAAAGGAAAAGATGATTGGTGTCTAGAAGACCAATGAAAAAAAAAGCCCCAAAGCTTTTCACTGTGATTCTGGATAAATCTTTAATTTCCCAGCACACTCACAGTGAGGAAACAAAGGCAAGCTGTTTAAACTTGCATCTAAATAGCATAGTTTGGAATGTATCTGCAATCCCAAGAGGTATTAACAAAGATTAAACATTGAATGTAGGTATAATCCATCAACAGGATGTTTTTCTGTGTAGGACAGTTGAAGGCAGTTTAATAGGAGTCTGTTTTTTTATGCAGTTTTCTTCCATGTGTAATATCTGGAATGGCACTGGACAGATGACCCAGTTTTAGTGTCAGTTGTTTTTTGTTTTTTGGTTGGGTTTTTTTTTGGTCAAAATGACAGCAAATATACACTGGGCATCTGAAAACAGTTCAGTAAAGTTTCAACGCTACAACCTATTGCTACATTGTAGTTTATTGCACATTCTGATTATTTTTTTAAACACTTTTTTAACACTGGTTTGTCTTAAACTTGAATCTTGCCTCAATGTCTGATACAATAATCTTTGATGCAAGGTTGGTTTTTTTAATTAAAAGTTATTTCTATATATGTTGTACATAGTCTGAATTTGATGGCTTTTTAGAAGCGAAGTAGCAGTAGCAGTGCTTCCCCTGCTTGGCCCACAGATGGCTTTGCAAACCCACTGTAGCTTTGCTGTGGTACTGAGGCTGTGCTGGCGCTTTGGGGCTAAAGGGCCCCCTCAGCACCTCAGCACAGAGGTGGATGTTGCCCTCTCTTGCCTGCATGAGCATCTGCTGCTGGGAAAAGGTTTCTGAAAGGTGTGTGCCTCAGATGCTTTGCAAGTCTTTTCCATACCTTTATCCATTCATTATCGGACCAGCTTTGCTGTAAGGTCAGGGCTCCCTGTGCTGTCTGATCCCTGGGGCAACAGGAGGAGTTCCTGCACTTCAAGAAATGGGACAGACCAGGTAAACCAGCCAGCCAGCTGCCTTCCATGTCCTGAAGGTGCTGCCAGGAAATGGAAATGCAATCCAGTATGTTATGGGAAGGAGTGAGAGGAGGGTGTTTTTCTGGATTGGAGGGTGGGAAAGTTGTTTAAAAGGAGGCAAAAAAGAGGCAAAATCGCCTCATACAATTGGAGCTGGATTTGCGTTTGGTCAGCCGGGGGAACTGTAGAGTGTCCTTGCATTGGCAGTTCAGATCCTGGCTGCCAAACCATCCTGTGGCTGCTGGGTCATTCCAAGTGAGGGCTAAAGCAGCTGCTGGGTACCTTGCCCAGTACAGAAGTCAGCTGGCTAGGCCTGTGACAGCAAACTGTGGCTGCCTGAGAGATTGCACAGCCAGAGCACAGTGCCAGAGCCATTCCTCCTGCCCATGGTGCCACCACGGGCCTGCCCCACACGGTGGTGGCATGCAGGGCTCTGCCAGCAGGTGTGCAGCACATGCATGTGCTGGCAAAGGAACAGTCTGTATTTGCTTTCCCCCATCACTTCCCACCTGAAGTTCCCTCCATCTGGCAGGGGAAGTGGGCAATGCTGTGTGCGCATGGCAAAGCAAGATACATTTTTGGGAGCCCTTAGGCTGTGCTCCTCCCCTGTGGCACCTCCACTCATCTGCCACCTTGCAGCACACCTATGCCCTGTCCTCTCTGTCTCCACTGTGTCTCTGCTAAAGCCAGGAGCAAATTCAGCGAGGCATCTAATTTTTCAGTAGCCCCATTTCACTGCTGGGACAGGGTTAGAAAACTTCCTTGACTCAACCTGGTCCCAGGACCAGCCCCTCTTCATTTCCATTGCCTGCAGCCCTTTTCCAAGCAGAACTGGGACTCCTGCCTCCAGACAGCTGAGTTTTACCTGAATGCTGGTGTTGTGAGGAAGCTGCTGCTGGTGGGAGCAGGCTGAGAGCTCAGGCTTATCCCTGAAGCCACAAAATGTGTAAGAACCCCCTTCTTGTTTTCTTTCCTTTTCAAAGTTTTAAACAGAAAAAAAATCCAGAAACAAAACCCAACCTGTTTAAGCTATCAGAACAGCTGTCAGTGCTGCTCCCAGTGCTATTACAGAGGCTGACTGTGAAATACCAGCTTAAACATAATGCAGGGAGGCCCCCAGGCAAGGAAGTGGGGGTGCACAAAGGCATTTCCCATGTGCTTAATTTACCATGTACAACTGAGATTTTTTTTAAGGCCACTTATGTTCTGCTCCCTGCTGCTATGAGGGTTTAAACACTTCAACTCTGCATCCAGGACCTTAATGGAATGTAAGTACAAATACAGACTTCTTAACCCCATAAAATTAAGCCCAGTGTGTGTCTCCTGCAGTGTTTTATCTTGCTCAGGGCTGTGGGCTGTACCACCTGTGCAGCACGTGTCCAAGCACAGCCTGACCTGGTGCTGTCAGAGTTGCTTTCATCCTGTTTTCAGGACAGACAGACCTGTGCTGTCACATCCCCCTAGAGTGCTCTAGACCGTGTGCCTCAACACCAGCCTGGCTGTGCTCTCCCTTGCTTCTGAAACCTTCCAGAGCACTGCACCCTCATGGGCCTGGGGTTTATCTGGCCCCAGGGAGACCGTGCAGGCAGCTCCTCGCTGGGTTTTCATGTTGGCACTCGGTTCCAGGCCCTGGGGCTGTGGGCCCTCCTGAGAACAGGAGGGCAGGCCTGGCCTGAACAGACCCAAACAGATTATTTCTGTAAATATACAGAGGAAAGAAACTTGAAACAGATTTAAGAATTAAAGGACAGTCAAGAATCGTTCATTACTGTAATTCCACGAATGTTGTCACTAACAACTTTAACCTTAGATGTGTAAAAGCTGCTGCAGCAGGAGCCAGCTGTATAAACCCATCCGGGTGGGACTTAGAAAGAAGCAATTAAGTAATTATACTCTCTGTGTGTGGAATGTCTCTCCCACAAGACTCCTGAGAGTCAATGCAAGTGCAAACTGCCAGCTTTGAAACAGTGACAAAGATGTGGCTACAACCTGTGAGAGCATATCACAAGGTTCCACAAAGCCTAGTACCATCAATTAACTAGCACAACTTGGATGTTCCCCCCAAATTATTTAGGCTAAAAAGCAGAAATACTTTGATTACCCTTTCAATCCAGTTTGCACTCAACTGCAGGAGGCCAGGATACTACAGCTGTTGTTCTGCTGCTTTCAACAGCATGAAAAGCCAGACTCCACATCCTGAACTAGCATTTTCATAGCTGGTGGCTGCTCAGCCTGCATTTTACCCACCAAAGCTGTGACTGTTCATGCATGTGCATTAAGCTCAATGCTGGTTCCTTCCAGAAGCTCTGCTGAACTGCTCTCACACACCCAACAGGCCTTGGACTTGCCTTTCCTAGCCAAGCCTGCTTTTGGCAAGCCTCTTCTGAAAGATCACTCAGTGCAGTAGGTCCAGACAACTCTTCTAGTTACCAAATGGGGCTGCAAGTGGGAACAGGAAGCAACATTTGTTCACCTAAGCCACAATTAACCACACAGGAAAAAGTTGCACTTCTGCCATTTGAGACACTTGTCTAGACTGTTTGAACTAGCCCTCACTCATCCTTGGGGTGCTGTGGGGCACCTTGCAGGCACTGGGGTCAGGAGAAGGGGTGTACCAGCTCCAGCACTGCCCTCAGCAGCTGCCAGGTGACACCTGCCCAACTTTGCTACGAGGACAACACACACCTGACTGTGGGAGCCTCCTGGCCTGGGCCCCTAGGGCAGCAGACTGTTTGAGACCCTTCTGTAATTGCAACTTTAGGGAAAAATACCACTCAGAACACCACAAAATATTAAAGAGTCAACAATCCTAACTGGAGCCATGGGAGACAGGTCTGTCCAAAAATGGCCTGCTCAGGTCTTCCTCTAATGTGCTGCAGCTCTCATTTCATCTGCCCAGACAGGCCAGTCTGTGAAGTGGGCACAGCCAGTTGAAGGACTGAGAACTGTGTGGTTCCACAAGCTTTTTTACAGAGCCATCTCCAGATGTTTCAACCTACATACCACGTCACCAGTACCAATCCTGTAGGTCACCACCTTAATTCAGGCACATAAACCAAGGAAGCTGTGGGGCAAGATTTTTAGCTATCTGAAGAGTTTTTAAGCAATGTTCTTCCATGGAAACTCGTTGCTTCCTGGAACTTCAGACACTGTTGTCTTAACTGGCTATTTGAAAGCTAAATGAGAAGATATTCCCCACTTTGTGACCTGGTAAAGATGCTGCACTGACTTGTTTGATAAAAGCAAAGCACAGGGATATTTCTAGCATTAGTGGGATTTTCTTTTAAGCCCTCTTAAGACTGCATTTCCCCAAAACTTAGTCCCAAACCCAGTCATTTGTACAGTCAGCTTAAAGGAGACTTACCACACCAAGGAAGGGGCGTTTAATGCAGTAGTGGAAAAGTTTTGTAGGAATGCACAGATCAAATGACAAAATACAGACGCAGCAGAAGGCAGTTTGATTAAGAGTCTTCCACAAGACAGATTGCTTGTGGCAATGCTACACTCGTCTAGCAAGCAAAAAACTGACTGTAAGTCAATCCAGTCAACATTAGAGCTTGTGCTATAAAATCAGCCTCCACAGAATCAAGAGACAGGCTCAAACCATTGCATTTCCAACCCTGAAAGACAGGCAGAATGTTTCCCACTGCTGCTTGCATCATCGCAGCAAAGGAATGACTCCTCTGTTCAGCAGCAACAAGTTTCTGTGATTAGTGTTCATCCAGCCCTCCCTTGCACACGAGAAACAAGGGTTCTCCTGCACGCCTGGAGCCTTCTTGAACACACCTTGGGCAGGTCTCATCGATCCAGACTGCGCTTCTGAGCTGCTTCTGAACACACATTCCTGAGGAGATTGATCACAGACCTCGGGTCTGCGCTCTTCATAATAGCACTGCCAGACACAATCATATTGGCACCTGCCTGAAAAACATGGGACACCCGTTCAGTGGAAGAGACCCTCTGCTTACAGTTTTCCTGCTGTAAAGCACTTAAGGAGGCAGTGAATTCTGGGCTGGTGGCAAACAAGTGCTACTTATGGGACACTGGGGACATACGTCTAACTACAATGCCCATTAGGTTTAGAAAAGACAGCTCTTCCCTCCTCTTTCTTCATCATTGCTTCTATTTCCCTGAACATACAAGAAACAAACAACTTCTCTAGCTTAGGGGAGGCTTCAGTAACCATTAGTAAGAAAAGGCACAAGATTAGACCTCAGGTAGATTTTGATATTAGTTGTCTAAGTGTTTTCCCTCTGAAAACTTAACATTCAAAATTCCTCCTAAGCTTTATTTTCTGGGAGCTGATTAAGAGTCTCAGCATAGTGACCGAGAATGGTACGCTGCTGCGACCTCTTACCTCTGCGCACTTATGGATGGTGTCAGGCCCTACTCCTCCATCCACTTCTATATCCAGGGAGGGAAACTGTGTCCTCAGCCACTGAACCTGAGGAACCATATAAAAAGGAACCATATAAAAAGGTGGACACTGAGATCCACACTGAGCCACCACCATCTCACAGAGTTTCTTACACATCTAGACAAGATTTATTTACTTCACCATTACACTCCATACTGTTAGCTCAATAAATAAGGAAAGAGAAACGTAGTTTACCTTTGGCATCATGTCTTCCATAAACTTTTGCCCTCCAAACCCAGGTTCTACTGTCATCACCAAAGCCATGTCTATCTGATTGGCCCACGGTGCCAAGTGTTCAACTGTAGTGCCAGGCTTGATGGCCAAACCAACCTGTGGGGAGGTAAGAAAAATCCAAGTGCACCTTAGGATGATGGCAAGGCTGGCCTGAGCTCAGAACAGACTCCTAGAAAAGTAATTGTGTGTCTGTCTAAGCTCTGGAAGAACAAGCTGTTTTAGGTAAAGATTTCCGATTCTCTTCACTGAAACAGAAGACTGACTTAATGCACTGAGTGTTAGGGCTGCAAGCGCTAATGTCTGACCACCTGAAATGGCAACAGTTAGTTTTTCATAGAACCATGGAATCAGAGTATCCTGAGCTGGAAGGGACTCACATGGATCATCAGTCCAAATCCTGGCCCTGCACAGGACAGCCCCACCAGTCCCACCATATGCCTGAGAGCATTGTCCAAGTGCTCCTTGAGCTCTGGCAGGCTTGGGGCCATGACCACTTCCCCGGAGAGCCTCTTCCACTGCCCAGCCACCCTCTGGATGAAGAAACCTCCCCTGACACACCTTCACTGGTCACCAGAGAACCTGCCAGCAAGGTGGCCGCTCCTTATGCCGAGCGCAGACTGTGCTCCCCTCACCTTCATGCCATTCTCCCGAATGTCCTTTATCAGTGCCCCGGGATTGTCCGTCGCTTCTAGATGGAAGGTGTACTGGTTCGCGCCCGCGACTGCCATGGGCTTAACCCACTGCTCCGGCCTGGCCACCATCATGTGCATGTCTGGAAGAGGGGAGCGAGCGGGGAGCTGGGGCCGCGTCCCGCTGCAGGACGGGCAGCGCCCCGCAGCCCCCGGCCCTTACCGAAGAAGGGCTCCTGGCCCAGCTGCTTGCGCAGGCTCTCCACGACGGGGTGGCCGAAGGTGATGTTCGGGACGAAGTGTCTTGGGGCCGAAGAGAGAGACGCGCCCGCCCGCAGGTTACCCCGGGCGGCCGGGTGGGGCGGGCGGACCTGCCCGCCCCCCGCACCCCCGTCCCGTCCCGCCCGCCCCCGGCGTTACCCGTCCATTACATCCAGATGCAGATAGTCGGCCCCGCAGTCCAGCATGCGGCTGCACTCGGCGCCCAGGGCAGCCAGGTCGCTGTTGAGGATGGACGGCCCGATCCTGCAGCCCGACGCCATCACTGCCGCCGCGGCTCCTGCCGGGACGGAGGGAGGAGCCGGCGGGGGGAGCCCGGCACGGGGCGGTGCCTCCGCCATCTTGGGGCCGCGGCTCCGCCCGCCCTGACGAGACACAAATGGCGCCGGCTGGGCCGGGGCTGCCGGCGGGGCTTCGGCCCGCACGGGCAGCTCAGAGCCCTCCCGACCGCTACCCTCGGGCCCACACTGGGGGGAGTAATGACAACAGCCCTGGTTTGAGTGGCTGTGAGTTCCCAATGAAGTGTATTTCGTCGGCCCCAAAGACAGTTCCAGCCCCACGCTGGAACGGGGGTGGGCAGGGCCACCTTCCCGCTGCACCCCCTGCGCCAGCGCTGGGAGCGGACGGGTAAATTATAACAAATGCTCTCGGTATCCTGGAACAAAACCGCCTATCGAAGCCTTTCAGAGAGAGAGGAGAGAGAGAAGAGAGAACCGCCCGCGTTGCGCAAGAGGCTCACACACAAGAAGTGTCCTTTGCCGTCACTCCTTTGTATTTAGTCCTCGGGACAAGGTTTGCATAAAAACGCTGAGGCAGCGGGACCGACCGACACACGGACAAGACGGGCACAGCCGGACACTGCTGAACACGACATGCGCTTAAGGCCTCTAACACTATGTAAAGCAGCATCGTTTGTCTTCACAGCAGAAATACACCAGTTTTGGTACAGAGAGACTGAAGAAAAGCACAAACCAGCTAGAGTACTTTCTATGCACCTCATCAGGACAGCATTAAGGGCAGCCGATATGACAGTAAAACATGAGAAATCAGGCTAATGGGCCTGCCTGTCTGTGCCATCTCTCAGCAGTCATCCCACAAAACCAAAGCCAGTTGCCCAGCCACTTGGATTAAACTAAATTACAAATTACATCATTTATAAGCTGCATTGATTTCTAAGTAGCAGGGTAGACATTAAAAATAGGCATTTTAGTCCTTGCTATGGCTTGCTACTGTGGATTCACCAAAGACAATGGAAACTTGAAACGGTTATTACATACACTGAATTAAATGAAGCAAATCACAGTAATTTTGTCATTGCTAAAATAGAGTACTGTGGTGAGACCTCTGCTTTTCATTAATGAAGATGCTTCCGTCTCATTGCCAGCAGAAAAGGTCACTCCATAAAGTGCACCATGAGTTCTCCATGTGTTGCATCTCAGCTCACGTTCGAAGTTCTGCTCCCTGTGACTGCCCATGACCCAGCCTACCTTGGGACATGAAAGTGAAGCTATGTTTTTCCTCATTTGTGCGTCACTGTTAATAATAAAACTTATCATCTGAAATTCAGCAGTTCTTGGAGCTAGGAGCTAATCCAAAGCAGTCTCCTGCAGGTACCTGGCATTGGCTCCAGTGCACTGAGGAGATAAGAAGCAGAACAGCATGTTTTGGTCAGCAGAGGAAGCAGTCTGTTGTTCAGAACACACATTGGGGCACTGCCACCTCCACCTAACCACCTCTCTTAGAAAACCAGGTACCCTTTGGAGCTGCATTGGTGCACCCCCTGTACATTATATATCCCCATATATATATATTGGGATATATGTGCTGCACTATAAAAATAGCTGCTTTTTCAGCCCTGCTTTTCCCAAGAGGGATGAGAGTCTCCATCTCTCACCAATGCAGTGGTAGCAGAGCATGCTAAAGCACTTGGGAGAAAGATGGCTTTTGCTCTCCTCAGAGGTTTAACGTGGGCCAGTTCACTCCCCAAACTGGTGTGCACAGCTCCCGTCAAATGTGAGCATTTGGCAAATGCCAGGCAGTGCAGCCTAAGGCTCTGCAGGCTGAAACCTGCTGTTAGGGGTGTGGTTAATTTTCCAAGCCACGGTAAAATCTGCACGCTGCACTAGAGCAGAGAGGCAGCTGTTTGTGTGGCTGTGTTTTAGCATTTCAGAGTTGTTGAGGAGAGGTGCGAGTCCTGTCTTTGGAAATGGCTGGGAGGATATCCTTTCCCTCCTAAGGCTGTGTTATCACGTGCGTGTCTACATGACAAGCCTTGAGGAGCCAAACTGGTAATTTAGCACATTTTAGATACTCTCAGGATGATCCAAAACATTTTCCTCTGCACAGTAATGCCATGATTATGAACCCCAGTTCTTCTGAAGTGAGCTGGAAGAGGCAGTGTATGATTCCCAAAGCAGAGGGTAACTTTGGGCATTGCTGATGATTTCATGGTTTGTTTCACAGCTCTTTTGCAGTTTGCCTGTCAGTAGCCAATAGCTAAATTCGCATTTCAGTCTAATTCCATGATGCTGCAGCAGAGCCCATAACTCAGCTGTGACTTCAGCTGATCCCCCTGGGGATCTTCCCCTTCTGTAAATGTTACATAAACATATTTAACACTTGCATCCATGATCATTACATACATAAAATGGAACTTAAATACAATCTCAACATGCCAAAAATAGATTCTTTCATCTAGTTTTCTGCCCTGCAATAGCCATCTTTCGTTTACAATGTATATATATATATATATATTTTGGTTTTTTATATATTTTTATATATAGGAACATGAAAATACAATATATAAATATTTACTTAAAATCCTTCCAAGTACATCTGACAGCATCAGTGGAGCAGTTGCTTGGGACCATGCTGTTTCTTGGGTTTTTTTTTTAAGCTGTGGAGATGACTTGCTGAGTACATTTAAGCAGGACAGTGTGGGCTGCAGGTCCCTCAGCCCCTGCCCATCTGTACCTGTGCACAGCACGTGCATTCCTGCTTACAGCATGTACTGTTTTACAGAGCAACTATTTTTGTAGCACAAAGGCAATATCCTACAGACTGGAACGAAACTAACAGACAAAGTAAGCTGAACTGAAGCCTGCAGTGCCAACAGAAAGGAAAAACAAAAAAAAAGAGTAATTGCTTCCTAGTGCTTATCATTGCTCTGCAAGTTAGGAACAATGGTCCCAAGCTTGTGAAAATCAAGCTTTAGATTGGTACTGTCAGTGTTTTCACTGTCAGTACCAAGGTGTAAGAGCCTTGGATTCAGCTGCTTTATAGCCCTCCGTCTCAAAAACACTACAAAAATAAATATTGGGCACAATCTCCAAAGAGGCTTTTCTGTCTCACAGTCCAACAGCCTGTTACCCACGAGGCTGCTGGGCACAGTACATGGCTGCCAGATCAAGGCTCTGTGGACCACATGTTTGCCTACACACCCCTACACCCTGAGAATTCGGTACAAATTCTCTTATCCTGTGGTCTTGCCCTGAACTGAAACACATTTCACAAACAGAAATCTGCCAGTCTATAGCAACCGGCTGATAGCCATTTTCTTATAATAAGGATAATAAAGTGCTCTTGGTTTTAATTAATTACGAGTCAGCAGGGAGTTCTAAGGAGATGGTGCACTGTCTCTTCCTCCACCCACTACGGCACTTCCCCAGGAGTTACACGTGGGATTCATCCAGGTCGACGTCCGTCTCCCCGAGCTCCACGTGTGTGAAGCTGAAGTGAGTGGCCAGCAAGGGGTTCTCCATCCCGTTGTCCTCGCTGATGTGCAGCACGGTGTCCCCGTGCTGCAGCAAGCTGGTGGTCTCGAGGCCAGCATAGTCCTCGGTGTCAGAGAGCTGGGTGGGTGGGGTGCTCTGTGCTGTTGCTGGCCGGGACTCCAGGCCCTCCTCTTTTTCCTTCTCCTTCTCAGCAGGGAGTGCCTCGCTCTGCAATTAAGGAGAGCTGGTGGTCAGACAGAGAGAAAGTGGGAGGGGGAGGGCAAGACGAGCAAAGGAACATCTGTAAAATGTTTTCTTGTACAGAAAAACATTTTGCCATAAAGGGTCGGGTATTTGCAGATTATAAACCCATTAAAGTGATACCCCCTGACAATGGTGAGTCAAATCTGCAGAAATTATCAGAAAAGTTATCTGATATCAGTCATCAACACTTCCTTATTTCATCAGTTTTAGCGTACGGCTTAAAACTGAGGTATGTTTAGATTAGATATTAGGAAAAAATTCTTCCCCGTGAGGGTGGTGAGGCACTGGCACAGGTTGCATAAAGTTGAGGATGCCTCATCCCAGGAAGTGTTTCATGGGGCTTGGAGCAACTTGGTCTAGTGGAAGGTGTTTCTGCCCATCACAGGGGGCTGGAACGAGATGATCTTCCAATCCAAACCATTCTGTGAGTCATTCTGTGATTCTGAAGAAAGGGCTCTTTCACGTGTTCATGGCAAAGGACACAGCCCCAAAAGATACCTGGGCAGTGATCTCAGTGTTGAAGGGATGACTGGGATTGTCCCTGCACTGTCCTCAGTGGTATCCAACAGAGAAAAATGTTAGACAAAAGATTTCTATTGCAATGTGATGCTTTTGCTAAAACAGTCCTGAGGCTTTTGGAGGAGCCTCCCTTTAGGAGGCATCTCTCTCAGAATAACCTGTCAAACCTGTCGAGCAAAGCTTGCACTGGTGAGCAGGTCCAGAAGGATGTGTGATGGAAAAGGAAGATGCAGGAAATATATCTGCAAATTAGGAATAGCTGCAGAGATCTAGAAGGGGGTTGGACAGCAAACAGCCACACAGGAGACTTTGCTGCTGTCCCTCTCCTTCTAGCCTTCATTACAGTGCTGGAACGCATTCGGCCTTTCCCCATCCTTTTCCCCTGTGACTCGGGTGGAACAAGGGGGACAGACCCACCCAACAAACCTGTGGTGTTACCTGGCCAGCGGCCTGGCTGTGGAGATCAGCCACGATGATGGCAGGGGAGGAGGTCAGCACGGGCTTGCTGAGGGGCTCCTGCTCGCCGGGCGCTGGGGGGCTGCTGTGGCCGCAGCTCCCGTGCTGGGCCACCAGAGCCAGAGGGTCCCCAGGGCAGGCAGGGGGAGCCTCGGGCTGGGCTTCAGTGAAAGTCACCGACCGCTTCTGCTCCGCTGAAGGGTACAGAGCCCGGGAGATTGAGGGTTAACGTTTGGGAAGGAAAACACAACAAGCAAAGACAAGAGATAATCCCTGTAGTTTTCACAATTAAGACAGGATTCACGGTTCATTCCATCTTTACAACCTGTCTGACATCTCATCTAAAAGCCTTTTACCCTGCACTTTTTCTACAGCCACAGAAAGAGTAGGGGATCTCCTGAAGTCTGGCCAGCACACTTGTCTTTGTCGTGGCTTGGTCAGACAGTACCACCCATAACAACTTTCCATCCCAGAAGAATATAGAGAGTTTAATTCCCAGGTGAGTTAGGCATTTCTGCCCTCGAGTGGAAAAGGCAAACTGTCATGAAAATATATAGGAGAATTGCCTGAGATTTTGCAGGAAATCTGAGGAAAAAAAGTGTTGCTGATAGACCCCCATTCCTGCAGAATAAGTCCAATATCCAAGATTAACAGAAGAGCGCAGGGTGAAGACAGCTAGACTAAAAACTTAACAGTAAACCTGATATCCCTGCTCCTGCTCTTAATTACTTTGGGTTAACTTCTATGTTTCAAACATCTCCAGCAGTGCTGTTGCCCTAGAACACTCCTGCTGAGCTGTTAGAAACCTAGGAAGTTCACAAGCAACCTTTGCTCTTCCAGATGTTTCCTCCAAAGCTCACTGTTCCCTTCAGATGGTACAGAATACAGCCACCAGCTCTGCTTGGCAGTGCTGACTCCTGGAAATGTAAAGAATGGACTGGAACAGTCCTACATTTGTTTCCATATACAATCCTTAAAGCTGTGAACTCCTAAGCTTGTGAGTGATGGGCCATTTCCTTCTTTCTACTACTCTCAATGGCAGCTTCAAAACTTGCACATCTAGAGGTTGTGAACAGGGCATCCTGACAGAATACCTGCCCCCCTAAATTCTCCACAACTCTTGGAGACAACATAATTGTCCATGTCCATTTTCCCTGTCCTGTTTCACCTTGAAAATCACTGAAGAAACCATCAAAGTGTTTTGAGGGGGTGATTTTCTGATAAGGAATCTACTCACTAGGAAAAAGGATAAAACTGCTGGGACTTCACTTTAATACAGGCTGCTAACAACCTTTAAGTTAAAGCAACAGCACAGCATTTTCTAGTTTCCAGGGGGAAGTGCTGGTTCTGGGGATGCAGCGCTGCCCTACCGCAGGGTTTAGGCTTTGGCTGGATGCTCCGCCGCGTGGTGGAGAGTCGCGCTCCGTGACGGCTCCGGGGCTCCGTCTGAGTTTTCTGACGTGACAGCAGCGGTCGTCGGAGCTAAATGTGGGGAGAGAGAGTTACCTGATGTATGTTCACGTATTGCACAGCTGCTCCTCTGAAAGGAGAACATATCATCATTGTCTGCAGATGTCCATTCACTCAGCTTTTAACAGATACACATTTTAAGGGCTCCACAGCTCAGACATCTCCTTCACATGAACCTCTGGGGTTTGTGCCTTTTCAGTTTTAACACTGAATGTAATGCAATGCAGGCTGTGTGACCGTCATTTAATAATAACAATTTTTTAAAAAGCCTTCGGAGGACAAGATTGAGGAATTTAAAACAATTTAAATCCCTCCTCTCTTAGGGATTTGTCCAACCTCACAGCTAACAACCTGTGCTCCAGTTCCTGCTGACTCAGCACAAATTAGGTAGAAGGGACATGTCACATCCACAAAACGTGTCCAAACAGACACAGACGAGAAAAGCCCAACCAAATCAGACAGCGTTCCCTGCCCGTGTTCTCACCTGCCGCAGGCCTCTCTTCCGCCCCAGGGGCTGCTGCAGTAGAAGGTTCTGCTGTCCTGGCTCACTCTGCACACTGGCCACCCTGTTAGATGTTGACAGCATTAGGCCACGCTCACGAGCACCCTGCATAACTAGGAGGTGTCCTGGCAACTGGGACTAAAATAAATAAATAGGTCGACCAACCACTAATGGCACAATCACTTCAAAGAGCAGTACTGTCTTTGAAGGATGGGGGGGACGTGTCTGTTGGGCTGTGGCTTCCAGGGCTTAGGAAAGGGTGGGAGGTGGAGTCATGGCATTCAGGACTTGGCCACGCACAGGTAGCATCCAAATATAAATAACTGCAGATTTCAGTTTTCAGTCATTGATTGATGCATCCCATTGAGCAGCACTCACTTCTCTGCATCCTTTGCCACATCAGTGAAGGCAAAAACATCAGCCTCCTAGCTCAAAAGTCTTCTTGTTTGCTTTTCCTTTTTTCAAGGATAATGTTGTAAAAGATCACTTTTTTTCCTCCCAAATAGACTCCACGGCCTCATCACAATTTTGTCATCTGGTTTTAATTTCAACTTAAGTCAACAAACAAAAAACAAACACAAAGTGACAAAGGATCCATTCACATAATGGATGCATGAGTTATGTGAACAAGGCCCCACACTCAACACTTGCAGCCTTAAGTCTTATTTTGGCTAACAAACAAAAGAGACAAGTGAACAAAAGTTATATAAATTTATATATATAAAAAAACCCCAGCTTTTTGATTTTAAATATATTGGTACAAAATATCCAAAAATCTGCAGTAGAAGAATCTTTAGCAATAAAACATACTTGGCTACAATCTCTTTCTGTCATTCAACTGACCATTTAATCTACTTAATATAAAAATACCGTCCTCCCCTCATCCTTATTAAAGCACTGTATTTCTCCAAACAGTTAAAAACTGGTCATTTAGCAATCACAAAACACTTCAGCTGAATGAACTATGTCTAAGAGACATATGGCTACAACAGCCACTAACATTTAAAATGAACTTCTTCTAACTCAGGCAGCTGCTTTCTTAGGCCAGACTGGAATCCACTGAGCCACATGTCCTAATTAAGCAACTTCCAGCTCTATCTGGTACCTACTGTCGAAGATTCAGTATTGAAATCCAGTTTGCTTTTGGCCTGCATTAATCTAAAGGAAAACAACATTCTTTTCTCTGGATGTTTCCCTTGTATCTCCCTGCAACTGCTCAGTACGACCAGCAGAGTGAAGGTTTATCACCTGGCCATACAGGAGTGGAGGAAGGAGACAAATCTAGGGACAGACAGGACATGAAGGATGTCTGTGGAGAGGCTTAAAGAGCTCTGTGTCCTGAGCAGCTCATTTGTGGCTTTGGCAGAAGTTATCAATTGTCCTTAGAGGGTCAGAACATGAGGGCTTCCTGCTCTGCTCTGGGGCAAAGGCAACCTGAAAGTCCCATTCCTTCCTCCCTTATCATTTAAACTAAAGCCAGAGTTTTCACTGAACCTTAAGGACAGAGATATCTTGGGACCCTAAAGCTGTTTCTCTTTTGGTTGTCTGACTACTAATAATCCTGGACATGCCCTCAGCAATCTCACCACAGCTGCACTGGCTTGGGAAAAAATAAAAGCTCCTTCAAGCTCAGAGCCAGAAACAACAAGATGTATTTGAGGCCTTTTCTCCCTCAGACAGCTCGTCAGATGAGATCAGCAGTCCCTGGAACATCCCACCTTTCCCACAGGGTATTGGCATGATTTACACACCAAACATCCTAAGCATCATGCAAACACCCACCTAGGGATAAGCAGAGCCCTCAGTTCCTCCCTGTTGGTAGGACTGTTCTTGACCCAGGCAGTAACTGCAGCTAATATGACTGGTAGGTCCAGAAGCAACACACCACTTATTAAAGCAAAGAGACTGAACCTTAATTAGTCTTTAGATTTGGGATTCAGACTACCTGAAAGTACAGCTTGGAGAATTTCCCTAATCTTCTGTTTCTAGGATTACATAAGAACTCATTCGTCTGAATTTTCAGAAGTTTTTAGAGTGGTTACTAGTATGTGAATGAAGTAGAAATTAGATGGAGAAGGTCTTGAAAAAAATATAGTTTTCTACTGGAATAGCTTTTGAGAATACTGTTACAATTTCTGATGAAAGGTAACTCAGTTGTGTGAGTGTGGAGACAGAGATGTCTGTAGCAGAAAGACTACGATTATATTCAGTACAAAACACTGTTTACAGTGCTAAAACAAACTCAGTTCACACGTGTAATGAAAACACTGAAAAAGTCATTTGATAAAGGATGTACATGGATTGCATGAAGGCACAGAGGCTACACATGAGGAAAAAAACTATTCCCATGGAGTAATTCTGTACGGAGAACAAACAATAGGTGAGGCAAAAGAAAGTTTGGGTCTTCCTGCTGGAGCCTGGGATTTTCAGCTTGGCTTAAATCACAAGTGAAGTGAGTTAAGTGAGCTGGTGGATGTTTCCTTCCAGTACTCAGTCATTACACAAACTGGTATAATTTGGGATGATCTTAGGAGCTGAAATTGCAGATAGCTATTGCAGGCAAAGGGTGGGCCTGGGAGCAGCTGAGTGTCACAGAGCTGCCTGGGCACAGCACAGTCCTGCTATGGCTGTCTTTTTGGCTTTTGAAGAGGTGAAGGAAATACAGAAAATCATAAAGAACACCAAATTTTGGATTAGTTACTGAATTTTCAGCTAAAACCTTTCCCATCCTGAGGGTTTCTTTTCCCATCAAAGTGCAGCACAACTGATCTTGTTTCTGTGAAAGTGAGTGTGGCAGGCAGAGGGCTGGCTCTGTGCAGTCTGCCCTCCCTCCTTTTCTTTCTCTCCTTGTTTACCAGACATGACCAGGAATACACTGTTTTTCTGGCAGCCTGTAGGACCCAGCCAAGGAACACCGAATCAAATGCCATTCCAGCTGACAGTACATTTTCCTCCTGTGGCAAATTTGATTGATAAGAAGAGTTTTTCTGCAGGACATAAGCCAGATTTATTTGGAATAACAAGCCACATCTTTTTCCTGCCCGACTCAAAGATGCTCTGTCACTCTCTGAGAGTCTCTGTCAGGGGTTTATCTGCACAATAATGTTACTCCCATTACACAGGTCAGAGACAGGTGAGCAGAAGATCAAACACACCCAGCGTTGTGGGTACACATTGCCAGCACTACAGGGAATGACAGACAGTGCAGCCACACAGTGGGGGCCAAAACAAACTTTGTTAGGTTGGCAAGCAGTAGTGATGCTCAGGAATTACAAGAAACCATGCAGCTAAAAAAAAAAAAAAAAAAAAAAGAAGAAAATAAAACAGAGACAAAGGAAGCAAGGAGTTTAAAATGTCTGTTAAAAAGACACCACCATCATGGTGGAACATACACACTTTGTGTCCCAAGACATCTAAATGAGAGGGTTAGTGGAAAAAGGCAGCAGAGAATGGGTTAAATGTACTGTATTCCCAGACACATCCCAGCCTAGGAGCTTAGATCTGCTGCTGTGATTGCCCTGGCAATGGGGATTCACTCTGATTTTTTTTTATTAGGCACCATTAAGCCAAGGTAGGCACAATGACAAACATCACAGGGAAATATGTTTGTGCAACAGATGTCCACCAGAATGGCTTCTCTTTTCCTTTCTGATTTGGGAGAATATCCTCCCTCTTCTCTCAGATTATAACCACAACAGATCACAATGCTGGACACATATGATGCTCCTCAGCCCTGTGCCTCTTGTTGTCTGAACACTTCAGTACTCTCCCCTTCCTGTCTTCCCTGCTGTTCTACATGGCTGGCTCAATTGCTATAGAACAAAGGCAAACAGACTTTAGTCTTTTTTATCTTTGTCCCTATTTCTTTAATTTATTTAAGACTCCTACCTTCCATAAGGGCCTCATCCCTAGTAAATATGATTTTTTTTTCTTTTTGTCAGTTATGACTAAATGTCAGCTTTGAATTCAGAAGGTGATCCTAAACAGTTATTGTTGTGCTCCAGCCAATATCAGTTACATAAAAAACCCTCAAGCCTGCTTTATTCAAAATTAATGTTTCTTATTAATGTAAAACCAAAGTAATTCTGCCCTATGATCCCCACACCACAATGAGCTCCCACAACATCTGCCTTATTAATCCTGTGATTTACAGGAGGAATCCAATTGGCACATCCAGTGACGCAGCTGAAACTTCTTTTCCTTCTCACAGAGTTCTACTCTAGCCTTTTCTGACACATCTGCAGCATTTCCATCCTCATTCCTCCTAAGGTTCTGCAGTGCTGCTGATGCCCCTCCTTCAGACATTGGTGCCTGCTCCTTGGAGTGGTCAGTAAACCTCAGCAGAACTGCCTCCCAAGTACATCTGCTAACCAGTTTGCCTTGGGAGCTCTCTGTACCACAGGCCAGAGTGGAGAATAGTGTCCTGGTCCTTAGAGAAAATGGGTGTGACAGGAATTAGTAGGAACCCACCGTGCAACTGATTGTATTTCAGGGGTCAAAATAAATTATTGTGCTTGAACTCATCTATTGACTTAGTTGTCTCATATTCCTCAGCCTCACCACAGTAATCAGGAGTGACTCCCCCCCCACTTGACAAAATCAAAACATTTCAGAATCAACACTGATGTAACCTGGTGTCATTATGGCTTTAACTGAGATACAGATCTTCTCCTACATCCTCCTCAGCTGTAGCAAGTCTGTAGCTCTGCTGAAGGGACACTATGGAAGTTCTCTCACTGAATGATTTCTGTTCTCTTTAGCCCCCCCCAAACATGTTTAGATGACATGCAATCCATCTTACTTTATTACAAAACCAGGTAACAATATTCCTGCCTCTGCCAAGAAGCTCATGTCTTTTCCTAGCACCGCTCCTGCAGTAGCACCAATGAGAGACCGATCTGCCAAAGCAGGGCTCACGCTCACGAAGGGCACCATGAATCATGGGATGAGCTCAGTGACACCACGGATGATAAACCCTTCATTTGTCAGGCAGGGAGAATGAACAAACACAGCAGCCTGTCCCCATCTTCATCTAAACCCCAGCTAACAAACCAAACCATTCACACAAACGCGTCTCAACATATCCACAGGGGCAGGGGCAGGAATGGAAGAGTGTGTGACCCCCCATGTTTCCAGTGTGCGGGGCTGTGTTCTCCTGAAAGGAAACAGAGATGCTCTTGGGACTGACAACAGCTCTCCAACCTCAGCAGTCAAGAGGTTGGAGCACAGCAGCAGGACAGGAGGGATGACTAAAGACGACGGAGCTGGCTGTTAAAGGTGCAGCCTTCCCTTCTAAGTCCATTCCTGACACATTTGACACACTGCCCGTGTGGGTTACCCCGTCCACGAATAATGGGGAACAGCTAGAGCAGAACTCCAGCACTGGCAGGGCAATTTTAAATATACTTTAATGGTGTCCACCTGCAAGATTTCTAAGGCGTCATTTGAGAATTGGAAATGCTTTGTAAAAATAATGAGAATTACTGTAAAGCACCCACAGAGCTCTATATTCCACAGGATTTCCCATATTAGTTTTATTAGTGAATGGTAAAGAACACAGCTTGATATTGTTGTTACGTCTTTTGTGGTGGCAGCGTTGTGAGATGAATGGAAAAACAGATGTCTCTGTTTTATATAAGGCTCCAGACTAATGCTTATAACAGGCTACAGCTAATGCCTCATGGATAATCTTTCTCATGCCTCTCAAGCAATTGCTAAACAAGGGGAAAGCCCCGAGGCCAGCCCGCTGCTTTACTCGCTACAGCTTTTTCCTTCCCCTTTCCCTCAGCCTCCTCAAAGTTATTGGCAATCAAAGCTGAAAACTGAAGGTGGGTTGCTACACCTTTGACTTGCAGGCCTGAATATTGATGAGCCACAAGAGACAGAGATGGAGAGAGCGACAAAAGGTGAGGGGAGGAGACAGGAGGCTGGAAACGGCTGGTTTCCCAACACACACACTGACAGACAGGTAGTGTTGACACTGTACCTAGAGAGGCTGCCCTCAGTGGCCAGGCTCGGGGAGTCATCGAGGACATTAGGTTCACTGCAGGAGGGGCAGGGAGATTAGGAATTTAGGGAAAGAAAATGCAAAAAAGCATGCGCTTGTCTCTGTTGTCAAGGGAAAAAAATATCAACGGAATCAAAAAGTAAAAAAGGACGGTAACATTAATTGGTCTCACGCTCAACAGCATATATATGACTCAGAGGAGCTGAAAGAACATCTGATCACAGGAGCAGTCTCTAGAGGGAGTTTACACTGCATGGAGCCTTCCACATCTCTGCTGAGATTTGGGGAGCTGAGAAGTTCGGCAGGATGTGTTTCCACAGGAAATAAGGGCAGGGAACTATTCTCAGAGCTGTTTTCCTGCAGCATTTTCATTTATTTCTGTTCTATTTACTTCCAGCTTCATAGAAAGCTTTTTTCCTTCCCCATGAGGCACTTCTTTTTGAAGGAGGGGTAATCTGTCTCCCATGAGCCACAGACCTTCTGTACAACTCTAAGGACAAACATCTGGAAAACAAGGTCTGGTAGTGCAGTGACTGTAAATAAACAGCTGGCGAGGATCCTGGCAAAGGAGCACAAACTCTCATTGCTTTTCTGCACTGCAGCCATTGGGCAGGAACAGCCTGCTCAGCCCACAGGAAAAACATGAAAGAAGGAAAGCAGTCTGCTGGGCTACCAGCAGCAAAGTGGTAATAATATTACTTAGCAGTAATTAGTTTACATTTGTGAGGCAGTCTGGAAGCCCGCAGGCCATCCGTAACTAAAAGGGCACGACATCGAGGACTGTGATTACACTTGCTGAGCTGGTCCCTTCCCTACCAAGATGAAAAGTCTCCTGCTAGGAGACTTAAAAAGTACTTAGGTACTTAAAAAGTAGAGAGAAAAGATCTCTGGTAATTAAAGTGGGGTTTTTTTCTCAGCATCGCCGTGATTTGGGATTGCACAAAGCAAAGATTGCTGTCAATCAGCTCTGACTCTTATGAAGTTTATACATTGAAGATGGCAGTGAAAGATTGAGGAAAATGCAGCCTTGCATATAATTTTTCAAGAAACAAAGGGACTGAATCAATTGAGTTCAAAAGTCAAATGAGTTCCTGTAAGCCCTTTTGTGAAATCTCTCTGATAAAATCTGTGTAACTTCTCTCTTGTAAATCATCTCTCCTATCTCTGCTGGTATTTACCACAGCTGTTACTCTTCCTTCATGTATCAAGGTTATTTCTTTAATTCCAAGCAAGACTGGGGAGGGAGCCATGTTGTTTGATTTTCCAAGGCTGGTCAACAGGTAATATATAATATATTTTTTAAATGTTCAAAGGAAATAACATGAATTAATCAGGCCACTGCCAGATATCCTTGGATAACTTGTTGCAAACAAATAAAACAATAAACACTGCTTACTTAGGGGGAAAAAAAAAATCACATTTAAATGCAAAACTTCTCTCTACTTCTTCTAAAGATGTACATTTCCCAAATTCCAATCTCTTTCTCACCACTTCATGTTAACCAGGAATAAGGCATTCAAAGTTATTTGTATCAACAAGTACATTTCTGGTTTGAAACAGTATTAAAGCCCATCTTTAAATATGACATTCAGTTTCTGTGATGAGCCTAGTTACTGATCTAACAAGGACAAAGAGCACATGGAAGAAAACAAAGTAAATCAAACAGGATGCCTCTGTCCCCTTTCCCAGCTTCTCAGGATTGTTCCCCACTCCCTACACAGATTGGGTACAGTCCCACAGTTCAGTGCAAAACCACATTTTCTTTTTGCTATCCAGCAGTAGTAGAGGAAAATAATAATGCTGAGTGTTTCTCAAACTGTTTAAGAGGAAGATTCCTGGGGATGACAGCTTGTTCTTATGGACCTTACATGACACAGATCATCCTGCAAAATCGTTATTTCCCACCCTGCATCCTGGGTCCAACACTATTCCAGGACAAAGAAATTTAGCATCTCTGTGCTGGCACTGACTCCACTGCCCCACCTCTCTGATGTACCTGCCCCATTTCTGCTCTCATGACTGTAATGGGGAAGGTGAAAAGCCCATGCTGTTACCTTTGGCTGGGTAACATGCCCACCTCAGCCTGAGGTGCGGACACGCTGGAGAGATGGCTGGAGAAACGCCTCCTCCCAATGGCACCCATAAGGTACGCTTCCTGTTCACTTACCACACTGGGCATGCTCAGGGAGTCATCTGGAAAGAGAGAAAAAACAGGAAAGGAGAGGAAACAACCACCCCAAACCCCACTTTCATCTTCTCAAGAGATTACAGGATGCCAGAGGGGGATCCAGCATTTACTTACCCAGAGCCCAAACCTGCAAATTGGAACGTTCCATTCGATTTTACAGGGAAGAAAGACAAGCACATAAAGCCCTGCAAAACAGGGAACCTGGCACCTGTAGGGCAGGAATTTATCTAGGCTTTCAGCTTAAATGGCTCTTAGGAAAATGTGTTTGGGGAATTCAGCTTCCACTAGGGCTTAATTCCTGTGATTAATAAATTGCTTGTTAATATACAGTATTTCTGGCATAAAAGTTGTAACTGGGTATTTTGCTGGTGTGAAATAAACTGCTGCTGTGACATAAACAAAGCACTGTTACAAAAAAGAAAATACATGACAGTAAATGAAGAACTGACACTTTGGGACATGCATCTTAAAATGCCACCAAAAAATTGGATAACCTGACTGAAATTCATCATACTTCAACTGAATTATGGAGAGAGTTGGACAGCAGTCAGGACTGCTTGAGATTTTCAGCCCAGTTTCAAACCTGGAAATAAATTACTCTGTTGTGGTTTTTACCGTAACAGCTTTTAACTATAAATAAATAAAACAAAGGGGAGGCTTTGTGTCATTTTCTCTTTTCTTTTTCACCTGTTCCAATTCGGATGTACTGAAATATTTTATGGCAGCATTAAGCCAAGGCAGGGCTGAGGCAATAATGCCACAATAATGCCACAGTGAGATAGGAAGACAGCACTTACCATTCCTCATGGGGGCTCAGAATTAATATGAGGCTGGAACCAGAGTTTGCCACAGTGAGTAAACATCTGAGCAATGCAGGAGCAGCACAGTTGTGGGTAGATTGTACAATGTTTAGAAGTAAACACAGCTAAAATAAAGTTGGGCTGAGCCTGGAAACTTCCAGGTTTACTGCTCTTTCTCAAAAGGCAATTCTGCTGTAACTGCACAGGCCTTTCTTTTGAGCCCCCCATTTGCACTCCTTTTGTTCCACGTCTTTGGGGGTTAGCAGTCCTCAAATACAGAAGCAATTGAGTTTCAGGCATCAGGCAACCAGCCACTGCAGCACCAGAAGCCACTATCCCTGCTAAAGAAGGGGGAAGCCCAAGCCTGATGTTTTCTACCCTGTCTCTCAGTGAAAGACAGCTCAGAGAGAAGGCAAAATTCCAAGAATAACATGAAACTCAAATGGAATGACAAACCAATATTCTGACCATTGCAAATAAGTCCCCAGAAGATTCACTATCCCATTCCTTCTAAACTGGCATCCCCAGAACCTGCCAATGGCCCAAAAGGGAGATCAAGCTTTTGTTGTCAGTAGGTAAGTAGGGTTAATTTTCTCTTTGTTAATTGACACAAACACAGACATTCCACCCTGTGGAGAGCCACAGCTGGATCCCATGCAGCACAAGAACAACATGTTTCATGTTAGAGCATCTGGACAGAAGTGATGAGCAGGAGGTACCAAGATCCTGCAGGAACAGGATCCTACCCACAGAACCACGGCCCCTGCCCACTGCTGTGATGAAGGCCAAAGAGAGGACTGATTGCCAAATGCCTTGTCAGCACTGTGAGGACTGCATGTCAGCCCTGATCTCAGACACTAAAAATTTGCCTGTGCCCTTCCCTTTTCCTTGCCACAGCTCAGGAGGCAGTGAGGAGGTGTGCACAACCCAAGCTTTACCACCATGAATGGTGTAGCAATCACACCGATTTCTCAGCCTCGCGCTCCTGTGGGCCTTGTGTTCACATTGGTACAGAAGCAACTGTTTTCCCCTCCCAGTTGACCTCTGGGACATGGAGAAAACACCTTCACTGGTCGGGGATTAGCTTGAATCAGCAGCCACGTACTTTCTTCATCCTCCTCATCTGTGCGGCTCAGCGTGTCCTGCGAGGCCTGCTGGGACGGCTCGCTGTCCTGCTCCCAGACGGTGCCAGTGCCGGTGTTGGAGCGGGACATGGTGGCCAGGCTCAGGCGGTACGCAGAGGTGGAGGTGCCCACAGTGCTGACCGACGTCTTCCCTTGGTAAGCTGCGCCAACAGGAGGGAAACCAAACCCAAGTCAATGACGGCACTGGAAATCAACAACCAACCAAGCATTCTGGACACACTGGGCACCCCGTTCTGCCCAAATGAATGGAGCAGGGGTGGCAGAGGTGGTAAAACACCCACAGCTGCCCTGGCTCATCTCATCTCTCCAAAATCTCTGTTTTTCTTGTGCAGCCCAGTTTTTGCGACCTTACTGTTGTATTTTCCAGATCAGCTTCAACATTCAGGAACAAGAAAAATTATTGCCAAGCAAAAAAGGCTGAAGCATTTCCTTTTGAATTTGTTTTCTTAAGAACAAAACACATAATCCCCTTGCAGTGTGCAAGCAGCAACTGCCATCTCGTGGCAACAGGGGTGACTGTCACGGGAGAAAAGTGTGCCCTCATGCAGGAGATAATTCAGTGCACATAAGCTCGGGGATGCTGATGTGGATGTCACAATAGAGAAACCACGGGAAGAAAGGAGGAGGCAGATCTGCTACTGCCAAACAGTCAGACGTTTCTGCACAAGTGGGTTTGGCTTTATGGAGGCTGCACTGGGGTTGGGGCTGCACAACACAGCGAGAGCTGGCTGCAGGACTCCGACTTGGTGGAAAAACAGGTGCATTTCACGACTAACCTGGACTTCTGGTGGTTGTCCAGTGGCAAGGCTGGGCTGGGCACAGGCTCCAGGGGCAGGCTATTCAGGAGGAGTGTGGACTGCCCCACACCCCTCCTAGGCAGTGGACAGGTCTGCCTCACAAGTAGGGGTGAGCAGCTGGCCAGACTGGGCTGATGGCCCTGAGCTCTCCCTGCCCTCCTTACCCGACCCACTGTGCACGGCCTCCTTCAGGATCTTCAGCTCGTTGTTGAACTCGGCGATGAGGGAGCTCTTGCAGAGCGGGCGCGGGATGAACCGTTTCTCCAGCTGGTCGGAGATGTGCTGCCGGGCCGTCAGCTCCTCGTGGTTCTCCGCCGGCTGGGCCAGCAGCTGCAAAATTGGGACACGTTAGCATGGCAAGGAAATGGTGCCCAGGGAACTGGGACTAGTCTCCAGACCAGCTCCAGCATGCAGCCAGCTGACCATCCTCTTTATAGGCTGGAGGTTTTTGACTCCAGCTATGAGGTTTCCGCCTGTCTTTTGGGGACAACATTATCTTTGACTGAACAGATATTAAAACCTCACTGGCACAGCGTATATGGGGATGAGGGCTTCCTCATGCTAACTTCTACCCTTGGACATGAGACAGGTCCCTCCTCCACGATGATTTATTCTGTCCAAGAGACAAAATAGGCTAAATAAGTTGGAGTGCCTTGTGCTGGTCTACTTGGTAAGCAGGGAAGAACGGTGATTAACTTAAGCCCCAGCTGCCTCAGCCTAGCAGCTGTCTGTCCATCCACAAAAGTCCCCTCAGAACCTTCACCCAGGTCCTTCCTGACTGTTGGCTGTATTGCATGGCTCTATGCAGATGAGAGATTTCTGGAAGATTTCTGCCAACACCCACCCAGGCTCAGCACCTCCTCGCACTTGGAAGTGCTTTGAATGTCTTTGTCCTAAAATTAAGTGCACATGCAAACCCCCTTGGTCCAACCTATAGTACTTTCCAGCCAGAGGAGCTAAGACTGGCTGTATTCCATGGATCAGAGCTCCTGGATGACTGGTGTGCTCTTTAGTGCCAGCTAGGGAAAAGCCCTGTGATTTAGTTTCAAAAGGTTCTCAGGCCTGCTAACTTCTGAAAGGTAACTCCCTACACACAGTTCCTCACGGAGTGCTGTTCCTCTGTTCTCAGCTGGGGAATAGGGGATATCTTGCCTTCAAGGTGTGATCTGTCAGGAGCCAAAGCTACTGTTACCTTGCACTGGATGAAGGGCCGCAGGAGCACAAAGATGGGGATCCGTGTTCGTACGATAAAGTCGAGGAAATCCCACAGGGCCAGCCCTCCCACCTTCCGCAGGGCCATCTCTTTGACTTGCAGGCTCAGCCAGTACCACTGGCTGTCCAGCTGGCGTTCAAAGCAAACAAGGATCACCTTCAGGGCTGCAGGGGAACACACACCAGCAAAGGGCAGTCAGAGATGTTACCAGTGTCCCTCACAAGCACTGGGGAAGCACTGAGGGGGGCCACAGTGGGCACAAACCTACACAGGCATGCTTGCATGCACGTGCACGTGCACTTCCACACACCTTGGAGTCACAACTAACTTTTCTATTGGTCTCCAAACGTGGCAGGCAAGAAGCGACCACTCTTCTTGTAATAAAGGCCTCAGGATCAGGACTGGGAGTTCCATTTCCAGAGAAATTTTCCTACTTCATACCTAAGTTCCTCTGTATCTCCTTGCTCTATCTCCCCTTTTCCCTCCCTGCAGAGTTCTCTTGTCTTCCCAAAATTCAGATATTTTGAAAGCAGCTCAGGGTGGGAATACAGCCCCAGCTGATCAGAAAACTGCAAAAATCTTGATCAAGCATATGCACACAAAGAGTCGCCTTCTGAGCAGGTGATTTATGGGGTAATGAAAAGAACCTCTCTGGCAGTGCAGCTACCAGAGTCATGGCCACACTGCAGATTAAATACAAATGTGGTCCACTAGTAGTTCACAAGAGCACAGTATGACAAATGGGGATGAAGAGCGATGAGGTTCAGAACAATGCTCTTCATTGCAGTGGGCAGTGACCAACACTTGGCTCACAGGAGAGAAAAGAAATCTCTCCCTTTCCATGCTCCACTGGGTTGGAACAAACAGGGAGGCCTGGGGACTGGGGAATGTTGACCAGTCTCTCTTTCTTCATGGGATAGCCAAGACTTCTCAGCCATCACACATCTGTATCCCGGTTTGTTGGGGCATGGGTCTGAACCAGTGGTGAACTACAAATTTTTCATCAGTGTTACCCCATTCCTCAGATATCACCTTTAGCCCTAGCTAGCCAGGGGCCACTGAGGCTGTGATGTCAGGGGTTTTTGTGGCTTCACTGCTGTACTCTGGCAGTATGAAAACTGAGTGACTTCCACCCGTGCTTGCTCTCCTCCAGCTGCAGTGCAGACACCGCTCACACTGCCATATATTCCAGAGATGCTCTTAACTTCCCTCTCTAGCCCGGCCCCTTGTTCGGGACAAGTCTTAAAGCAGTTCTAAAGAGTTCCATTAGGTCCTGCCTGAGATGGTTTTCTTTGTGTGTCTCCAGCACTCCCCTGTACCTCTGTCTCTTCTCGGGGGTCAGCAAAAGCCATCACTCACCCAGGTAGGCAGCCTGGCTGGTGGACTCTGCGAGCCCTTCCCGTCGCAGGTCCTTCCCTGCATCCCCTGGGGTGGAGCAGTGGGCAGGGGAGCTCTCCAGCATGAAATTCTTGCTGCGGGAAGTGCTGATGATTCGAGGTGGCAGCAGGATATTGATAACGGTCTGGAGCAGCAGCAGGACCTCAGGCTGCTCCAGCCAGGGGCTGTCTGAGATGCATTGGGAGGGGAAAGAGAGAGAAAGATCAGGCTACATCCCACCAAAGACACCCAAAAGATCCAGACTCTTTTCAGTTGCAAAATGGGGTGCATCTCAAATGTCCCCTAAGCCAAAACTCCGTCCCCCACACCTTGTTATGCTGCTTCTCCTCCTGCAAGCAAAGGCAAAGTTTATTTTAGCACCAACACAAACACACACGAACACAGAGCTACAAAGCACAATGTCCCATTCAGTGGTCTCATTTCCTTTTGGCATTCCCCTCTCCCTTTACTCTTTGCTTTCATTTACGGATTTACCAGTGAAGACCCTTTACAGCAGAAAGCAAGGAGCAAGACTTGTGCCAGACAAGTGGCATGGATTGGGCAGACTGTGATCCACAGGAGCACAAAATTTCTGTGACCTCTGCTCCCCTCCTTGGGTTCTGCTACAACAGATTTATTGCACCCTGCACTCCAGTTTCAAAAGCAGGACCACATCTGGGTAAGACCTGACTCAGGAACCACGGCACAGCTGAAACAAAGGAAAACAACAACAACAACAACAGCTTCTCCCAGTGGGGCTCTTTTCAGTCTCAGACCTAAAGGGCACTTAGCTGACACACTGCCAGTGACAGAAAACCAAAGTAAAAAAAATAAAAATAAAATACAGAGGGCAGGGAAAGTGCAAACATCAGTTGTCAGAAAAAGGGGGAGAAAAATTCCATTTGTTAAATTAGTCAGACCTTTGCTTCCAGATCCTACTGTGAGCACAAATGGAATCAGTAGGTTTAAAAGCATTCCTTCCCTTCTTTCCTGATTGGTGAATGGGGAGACGACATGGCTTAGGGGGAAATCTTCTTTCAAAGCCTGTGCAGTAATAATAAGAAAGGATTAAACGATTTCATCAGCAGATCATGCACACAAGTCACTGCGGGGAATGACGGTCCCCAGACACTCTGTTTACACAGTATAACACCAGCACTGATGACCTGATTGAATAGGAAGCCCTCAGACTACTTAGTCAGGAGTAAAAGGAACTCATAGAGTAACACAGGGGTCACCTGCTCTCGTCACAGGCAAGATGCAAGAAGCCCAGATTCCTAATTCCTATACACCAATAATAAAATCAGGTGTATCCCACAGGAGTCAGCTGAGTGTTAGTCCTGAGCTCTGCACTTCTGTGAATGGCATCAGGATCTGACCCAGACTATGGGGAACAAAAAAAGGACCAGAGGAAACTGCACAAATGACATAATGTAAATATCCTGCTGTCCAAACGTGGAGGCTGTTCCCAAACATGTTTTTGTTCTGCCCCATCATCCTCCCTAACACAAAGAACGAACTCCTGAACAATAAATAAAAAGCACATTTACTTCTTGAAACACAGTCAAGTCTAAATTGAATGGTCTTCTTTCACCTTCTTTAGAGGAGGTCATACAAATGACTGTCTAGTAACAGCACCTCTGCTCATTTACAGCATCCCAGTTCCTACAGACTTAGCTGTGAAATACAACTCCTCAAGCTTGCAGACCTGGGCTGAGAAATTCCAGGAGAAGATGTTTCCTGATGGAGTGTGAAGTACTTCTGTTTCCTATCCTGCTGGAAGTATCAGGAATTATGACTACTCGTGTTTTTCTTGACATGGTTGGTTTTCATTACATTTAAAGCTCAGGAATGAGTGAACAGGGAGAAGAGGGTAAAAAAAGTAAAAGCTCCCAATACTTTAAAACCCACTATTAATTTGGTATCTGGTTTTAAAAATAAATAAATAATATTTCAGAGAAGGTGAAGGGGGCCTTTTATTTGTTTTTGATTAAAGAACCATTTTCTCAGAGCTGGAAGAAACCTGTGTCAGTTTGTACCAAAAAGTGCTTTTGTGCCTCATGCTCTGAGAGCCAGCATTGTGTTTTGGTCCCTTCCCAAGCTGCCCTAATGCTCAGAAATCCTCCCTAAGTATTCAAGTGGATGTGCCAGTGCATATTTAAGCACACAAGTTGGAGCTAGATTTGGAAATTTTTTCCTTCTTTGAACACCATTCTGACTAATTTCACGCTACCGGGAAGAGAAAGGGCTACAGAGACAGACTCTGTAATAGTTGTGGCACTGTTATGAGAAAGCAGTAGTGATGAAATTATCCAAAAAGTCCAGAATGCCTTCTTTTTTATTCTGGATGAAAGGGATGCCACTGCCTCAGCAGCTGAAAAGCCAAGTTGCCCTGCTTTTTGTGCTGGCACGGTGTGTGATCAGCTCAGGAAGGAGCAGAAGAGCACAAACTCCACTCTCAGTTGCACACATGGCCGGTCCCACAGGAAGACAGGAAGGGTTGCACGGACATGACCCAAGCCAGGGCCCATCTCTCTAGGGTAGGAGGCTTATCCTAACTCCTTAGATCCCACAGAGAATCCTAACCTGCTTATCAGAGCCTTAAACAGCATCCATCAGCCAAACTCCCTTGGGCTTCAATGGCAGTGTTAAGCTGATGGATGCTTGCTGTGGACTTGGCCCCAACAGATGAATTCTGAGCTCAGTCCAAGTCTTCAAAAAGGAGGAAGAACTGACATGTTGCTTCTCTTTAATTTTTGGTGTGTATGTTCCACAGTTTTTGCCCAGCTTTTGCAGAAAGCAAACAGAGCACCGATGAGTGGGTGTCTCAACCCGAGGCTCTAGCAGACACACCTGTATCTGCAATGCTACAAGCCGGACAACAGCTGTGCTGAAGGGAAGAGGTGGTGAGAGATAAGGGCTGAGATGAAGAAGGGGTAATCCGTCAGCCACACTGGAGGGTCCTACTACTCCCATCACCTGCAATACAAACAGAGCACATCACCACAACTGGCTACTTACAGTTTCATCCATGCCATATCCTCCAACGTCAGTGAAATGGAGGTGCCTTTCATTGAGCACTGAGCTGGGGTGGATCTGGGAGAACCAGCCCCCCTCAGTGGTCCTTGCAGGAGCTGGGGCCAGTGAGGAGAAGGAGCACTAGCAGGGAAAGGAAGGGGAGAAGAGGGAACCAGCAAGGATGGGAGGAATGCACAGGTAACCTGGTACATTTATAAATGCACCCAGTACCAGCCTTGAATGACCAGCACAGGACTGGTGGAACAGCTAGAGTTGGAGGATACGCCATGTAACAACTGTAACAAAGAAAAATATATCATCAAAGCAAAAAGTTCTGCATTGAAACTGGACATCTTTTCCCTTCCCTTGCTGATCTACTTGAAAAATAATGTCCTAAGTCTGACCCAAGCCGGGTTTTGCACAATGTTCAGATTCCTCTCAAACACAGTCTCTTCTCAGGAGCTGTAAGCATGATTCATCTCACTTGACTGACTCCAGATGTCTGAAGCAGAGTCACCTGCGTGTGACCTCATCTGGAACTACCTGAAATATCAGCACTAGGAAACAGCATTTCTTAGAGGAGAGTTATTTGTACTGTTTGGGATGTGTCCCTCTGGAGGAATTAAATCACAGGCCTGCATATGCCTGTTTCTCTCCATGACTAGACACATTTAGATGATGGGAACAGGGAGAAGTTACCTGGCAGATGACTAAGCTTATGGGAGATGAATACATGCTTCTTTTCCAAATTTTGCCAGGGGAAAAATCTAGTAACCAGTTTTGTGTCAGAAAACCAAACGACAATTTAGAAGGGAAAGAGTCAGAGCCCTTTCTTCGTGTCACTGTGGACTATCACTGAGATCAGCCTTCCTGGATGATCTCGTTTTGGACTTCATGATGCAGTTGATCTACACATGATACAGCATGTAATCAGGGCGCTCCCACAGCTCACAGTGCACACAGCTCCAACAGCTCAAGCTGAAATACTCTTAGCAGTAGGAGTACATCTTTTCCTGGTAGCTCTCCCTGATGTTCCCAGCCAGCTAAATGTAAGCGTGATGACTGCACTTTAGCACTGTGGAGCTTTCTGTTTTTAGAGCACTGGCCAATTCTTAATGCCCCATGCAGAGCTTGCTGGTGTGATTCACCCTGCCATGCCTGCTTGCCAAACTGGAAGTCCATTCCAGACTTGTATTTGAGCTGTGTAGCAACCTCTGCATGGAGCAACTCTGAGTGCCCAGAGTTGACTTTTAGCTCCAGGTAGCTTGAACCTCTGCTTGAACAAAGAAGATGTCTTGCAGACTCTGAGAGGTTGAAGCTTCACTGCCCTTGCAGCAATGAGTGCTGAGTGGACTTGAAGGACACAAACTTGGTAAAACCTGATACTGCGTTTTAGCTGATGATCATTGTTTTCAAAGCCCCTCAGAGCACTGGTAAACCCTGAAAGGTTCTTTCGTTGTTGCTAGAAAAATTACAACATTTTTGTTAGGAGAAAATGTTATAAAACCCAAAACCAATACAACTGCTAGTGCAGCCTTTCCCCCTTTATTTGTATTTTTTTCCACATGGCATGAAAGCACAAATGTTTGCCCAAATGGCTACACTGCTGTCAAAGAGAGGGCCTGTCCCCAGTGTAGCAGCTGCACAAACACTGGAGTCTATCACTGAATGGCTAAGCATGTCTCTGTTGTAACACACCTAAGAGCATAAACTCTACCAGGAGTGGGATCTGAACATTGTACAGTGCAAACCTGTACTAGATCAAGCCAGGGACATTGCAAACAGTGGAGTCAATCCACCTTGTAAACCCTTCTAACTAGCCAATACCCGATGGCCTCTGGCAGAGCCGCCAGGGCCCTTCCCCACCGGGGATGGTAGGTACCCCCAGTGCCACCTTCTCCCCAGGTCTCTACCAGGTGTGTGCAGTCTCCACCACCCCACTCTCCAACTTGCAGCCCTCAACTCTCAGCTCAGTCTGGCAAAGGTGGATCTTCAAAGTGGTGTGTGGGAAGGAACGGAAATAAATCGCTTGACCGCTGCTGCCGGTCACTGTATCTCCCCATGCACCACTTCGAAAATGAACCTCGCTGTCTCTAGTGCCACTTGCGAAGTCCCCCTGCCAGGGGGAAGGGGGACAGGTAAAATGACGGGAGTGGGAATGAACTGCCATCTTCAGTCCAGAGAAGTCAACGGCAGGGGGAGGTTTAGTAAAGGTTCATGGGGTTGCCACGTGGCTACTCACCAGATTGACACAGACATTGATCAGAGACCTAAGGTGAGGCAGGAAGGATATGATAGGCTGCCTCTGAAGTGTCAAACAAACCCCTTCAATCAAACTGCTGGCAGGCTCCCACTCAACCTGGCGCCTGCAATACAACAGTAGGTGCTGTTAGCCACGGGCTCCTGCCCCCCACCAGACGCCCATCGACCGACACACAGTGACGCCCACAGAGGAAACGTTTCAGACAGCAGCGACGTCCCAGGCGAGCGCAGAGTGCGCCACAGAGAGAAGGTTTTACCCACGCAGCTCAGGAAAGCACAGAGCCACAGAGCACACCGGGCATTGGAGAGACAAGAAACATAGCAGAGGGGCTGTGCTGGTGACAACAACCCCCTGACACTTCTTCCAGAAAGATGAAAAATGAAAGGGAGTCCCAGACAGTGGTCTCAGGTGTCCCTGTGTGGGGAAAAGATCTACTGTGCCACGCTACCAGCTGAGAGTGAGTCCTCCATGTAGCTTGTGGATGTTCTCACTGAAACCCCATCATCTGAGTGCCCTCTGTAAGCTACTCTGCAGTCTGGTCTGCTCTGCCAGAGTGACTCATAAACACAGACTGCCCTAAATGTAAACTGACCCAGTAGCACAATCTTTATCTCCCTCATCCTGTGCAGGAGGGATGATTCATTTCCTATCAGCACCAGTCCTTCATTCCAGGATCCTTTCTTCCCTGACACTTTCCTTTTTTCACCAAAACAACATTTAGGGCTTTGTGTCAGATGCTGAAAGGATTCCCCTTCCTAGCTGTAAGCAGGCACAGCATAGGTAACATCAAAGTGGTTCACACCCTTCATCTCAGGGCCTGACTCTTTGGAGTCAGTGTAGTTCAGAAGCCAGCATCTGACTAAGCACTTTTTTGGGACAGAAAGATAAGGCTGGCATAGCTTGTTAGCTCAAGCCTAAACAATATCCTAGTCAAGCTCCCCAGACTTCTTAGAGACACGGGGAGGATGAAGGGTTCACTGTGTGCGATCTTATATACATTCATCTTTGAGCACCCACTGTTCTTAGATCTCCAGAACAGTGGTTTTTGCTCGTATTCTTCCAACAGACACTGGGTTTGGAGTGGGGTGCCCACAGGAGGCATCACATAAGACTGTGATGTAAGTACTGCTGGGCTCTGGCACCCAGACCCATCGCTAAGAGACCCAGTGATGGCCCAGTGATGCTTAAATGTAAAGGCTGTATTTGATCCAGTGGCTTTGAGTCCCTTTGTGTGCAGAAGAGCAGTTTCAGCCAAGCATGGGTACAGGCACAGACAGAGAGAATACGCAGGGTATTTTAATGTATGAACATCCATTCTGCTTACATAAAGAGAAACGATCTTCAGGAACAGAAGACCCTTTATCTGCCTTTGAGGCAGAAGAAAGTATGAGTGAGAAAAGAAAGAATGAGCGAGAAGCAGACAAGACATGACAAAGAATCAAACCACCAGGAAGGGCAAGTATCAAAATTTCTGCCTCTGAATTCCCTACAAGGACAGGAATTTCCTGAAGCGGGTTGTTAGCCAAAGGAAAGCAATAGATAGTGATGCCAGAAAGAAAAGATCACCTCCCTTTTATTTGCTCCATCTTTTCTGGGTACAGATGATTTACACTGGGACTAATTCTGATGTTCTCTAACAAGATTTGGCTTCTCAGCTGAGACTGACAGCAAAGGGACTGATTCAAGCAGTTGAGGACATATGCCAGTGGGGGTCACTAAGACCAATGACTCTTTTTACTGAGATCACTGGAAAATTTACAGGGCAGAGAGGTTTTAAACCATGCAGGCTGGATTTGAACCACTGCCTCCAAGGCAGGAACACTCCACAGTCAATACTTCTTGAAATGACCAAAACCTGCACCATAATGCCACTGTGTGATGCACCAGGCTGTCACTAGCCCCTGACTTGAAGCAGTTGATGCAGATCTGTGCCCTTTACTCAGGAGTATCCAGAAGCTACTGCATAGCTCCAAACTATTTTTGTCTTTACAGTGAATAGTATAGCCATGCTAGAAATACTCTTACTACAGTTTAACTTTCCAGTACAAAATAAAATTAACCTCCTCAACTCACAGCTGACATAAATAAAGAGGGCAGCGAGACGGTAAAAATCTGAAGACTTATTTTGGGGAAAGAGAAATGAGATTTCTGGAAGTTCTCTCAGCAGTTCTTAATAACTGTGTGTTTCTTTCGTTACGAGAAGACACAACAAAAATGTCAACGTAAACACACACAGAGATAGAATTGATTTTCTGATACGTTGTAAAGATTCACTGACAGCTTCAGTCAGATGACATACCCACACTTCAAGGCTTGCAACATCAGAAACGGCCCCCCGTGGGCTTCCAGGGTACCAGCTCACCTCAGAGTAGGCATCTTGTGAATTTTATTGAACATACGATCCAATCTCTTTAGGATGAGGATAAGGGCAGGTCTCACCGCCTCAGCTGTCCAGTCGGTGATGGGCAGCATCTCCATGATGTAGCGCCGGAGCCCTCGGCTCTCCATGGTCTGCGTGTCGTACGGGGCCAGCTTCAGCAGGGAATGCGCGATCTCCGCCAGCCTGAACCCGGGGGTTGGGAGGGGAATGTCAGATACAACCTACATTGCTCCACACGTGCAAGTGAACTAACAAGGTAAATCTTTGGCAGCCTAGGAAAAATGTGCTGCTATTTAAACTCTCAGACCTGTGGTCTCTAAACAGTCTGTTAAGATTGTTTTGCTGGAATTGCTGTTTACGAATACGGGAATGGTGTCAAAAATTACTTTTATGCTGACATTAATTGTGCCAGAGGAACATTTGTGTGGCTAAGATTTTTGTGGCTAAAAACAAAGTATCTGAGCTGTCAATCAGACTGCAACATTGCCAATGCCTGTGAAATACAGACCCCATAACACCTCTTTGTCAATGTTAATGAATGTCAATATTATTAAAATGGATTTGGTTTTAAGCTTGTTTTTCAGTGTCACTCCTGTAAAAAGTCTCACTGTGCAAATTTCAGGTGTTAAATTTTAAAAATAACGTGTCTGTAGGTTGACACAACATGTCCTTCGTAGGACTACTCCCTGCAGCTTTGATTTGTTTCTCCTGACACCTCTACAGATTGTGTTGCTGTTGCTTCTTCTAACCCTCCCAGATGCCGATGGCATTTTCTGCATTGACTATGAAATATCATGGCACCATTTAACTCACACTTGTAGTTTGACAAAGATCTACTGAAATACCTGAATGTTTGTGGCAAACAAAGACTATAAATAAAGCTACATCTATTAATAAAAGGGATAGAAACCTGTACACTCCCTGAAGCAGACTCTGGGGTGGATGATTGCAATACTATCCTCTCCATATTGGGGGGGAGTTTTCTGAAATGCCTTCAACTAATGGAACATACCTCCCTATTCTCTTTATAATCTGCCTAGCAATATTAAGGGCAATGAATTCTTCAGATTAATCAGAAGTCCAATAAAAGTGGGTTTTTATCCATTTTTCCTTTATTATTCCTTTTTACAACTACTTTGTTCTACTATGGAGTAAGTCTGTTTTCTTAAGCACTGTGAAATTATATAATTAGGCTTCTTGCTGGCAATTTAACCCTTGGCAATGAGTGGTACATGAAATATAATATATATGAAATATAATGGTACATGAAAACTTCCTTATGTGTTCTAAAGTGTGAGATCCATTTCACCCAATTTGAGAGGTCCATCCAATTAATCTTCTAGTTCTGTTCATGCAGAAATAAGCAAGCTGGGAAATTCTTATCTTCCTGAAATACTGGCATAAACATCTTATTGGATATGCACCTCCCCTTTTTCATTGGGTTCAAGTAGATCTTTATGGCTTTTGCAGACCAAACATTTAACTTCTAAATGGCCAAAACTGGGTGAGATTCAGCCTGTCTGAAGTGACTGTCATATTATCTTATTTTCTGAAGCCTCTGAAATGGCACCTGTCAGCCTCCCAGGACCATGGCTGTCACATCACATTCTGATAAGTCTGTTCTCCAGGCAGGACTCAGTTTTTCCCTCCAGTGGTTAAATGTGGTCAGTCATTTCAATGACACAAATTTATGTAAGAACCACGATGAAGTTTGCTTTTATTTAAGACTGGCTGTGATTAAGCACTTCAGGTTCCAACCTCAACAAACAGAAGTTTCTAGCACTTCCAGAATCAGAGCACAACTCAGCATCTGCTGCAAATCAACCCCTTGGTTTTTCTGCTGTAACCTTTGACCATGAAGGACCTCTCTTGAAAAGAACACAGTATTTGCCAGCTGCAAGTGTAATGAAAAACTGACAAAAGAATTGGGTCCATTCTCTTTTGTCCCAGTTGCTGGACAAATTTCTCAGTAGCAACTTATACTATTTTTTGTTTACCATGAACAGCAAACTCAGAGAATCAGGACCAAGGTGCTTAGGAGGCTCTACTCCCAACTTCTTCTAGGTCAGCACCACGTGAAGCTTTGCAGAAAGAAGCTTCCTTACACACAGGCAGCATCAGGTACAATCTAAGGAACATCTGAAACCACCTCTGCATGTTTCAGACAGCAAGATGCACCTACACTACCAAAAAGTGCTTTCATCTGCTATTGTGAAAACTTAAGAGCTAAAAGAAGGGAATCTCCCTGAAATAAGCAAGTAAAAGCAGAATGCCAATGGAATACCTCATGTGGGACTTCACATCCAGCAGCTCCAGAGAAGTCACTCGGGGCTCACCAGCCAGATTCTGCAAAATCTTCAGCCTGGGACCACAGTGCTTGTAAAACTCTGTGCAGATATTCAGCAGCGACTCCCGTGGTCTCCTGAACTCCTCTCTGGCAATTCGTTCATCCAGCTCCTCTCGGGGAAGACCCTGGCCCTCCTCCAGTATGTGAAGGTTCTCCCTGGGGAATATAAAATGAGACAAAGTAGGAAGTGTTATACCAGTGGATCAGCAGGGATAGATTATAACGATGTCTCCATCTCGTTTTTGCAACAGGTGCTTTCTGCTGCAATTGAAAAGTAGCTGCACCTACAATTTAAAAAAAAAAAAAAAAACAAAACAAACCAACAACAAAAACCCCAATAACAAAAACAAACAAAAATTAAACGAAACCCCCACAAAGCAAACAAACAAACAACAACCCTCCCCCCCCCCAAAAAAAAAAACAACCTAAAAAGGAAGTCATGCTAAAAATGTAAATATTTTTCTATATGAACTATCCTGTGCTACCCTCCCCTGAAAAAAGGCTGCTTGCCACAGCAGCAATGCATGTAAACAGTTCATCATCTGTCATGGAAGACTGGGCAAAGATTTTACTGTACCTGATGAAGTGTAGTTTGGTTCCCTGTTCAGGGTACCTGGAAAAACAGAAACAGGGAGGTTTTAAGCAGCAACTTAGTAATGCCTAAACTGTGCCTTTCTGAAAGAAAGTGATACTGTTGTAGTCCAGAGGTTTACTCCCCACGGGCAGAATGGTATTTTGTGTCACTGGAGTGATGGCTACACATAATTACCACACTGAACAGCCTTTACCTCCCAACTGGCTGCAAACAACGTACTCCTACAGTTATCCACCTTGTTATCAAAGTACAAATTTAAGTTTATAAAACTCTTTCAAGCCATTTCTCTTACTGACTTACCCCTATGTGCTCAGTCTGTTCCACGAATCCAGAGCTCACCAAGTGGAAAAAAACACCTCAGTGTGTTTTTCTGTTTTATTGTCATTTTCTCTTGACACTTCTTGTTGAGAAAGCATTAATAAACCTTGCACCACTTGGCTAGCATGTCCAAGGCTGTAACAGTGATCATTCTACCATCATCAGACTCCTGCTGTTGCCAGCAGATGTCTGCTGCAATGATAATACAATAGGAGAAATACGGGCAGGAAATCTGGAGCAGTGCAGAAATATTTTGGATCAGAGACTGAATATCTGATAATTAGAAAGATCTGGAAATGCAAATCAAGATGCCTGAGTCACACAGGATTGGGCATCTCTACACTGCCTGTCAGCAGATACATATTAACTGGTCTCCAAAATCAGCAGACAGACAATAAAACACTACTTTCCATTGCACCTTATCTCCCTTAGACTGGGCAATGTAGTAAGTGGAAGTAAATGGCATATATCCACTTCAGACTTGAGCATGGAGGAAGTTTATCTGCTTCTCAGATCAGGGGTTGAAAGTCAGTGATGTGTTTCATCCATGCCTGAATTGATCTTAAAGAATATCAGGCTGATTCCAGGAGTTATGAACCAATATGTGTAGACTACACATCCATAAACTGACATAGCAGCACTTTGATGATCCATGCAGAGACTGATTTCTATCTCCCTTGAATACCAAAAAAACCTCAGAAAACACAAAAAACAGGCAATAACTTGGAAAGCTCTGGAAGAACAGCTGTCCCCACTTTTCTTAGGTGACAATTCCCTTTCCAGGTCAGTGCAAACATTCAGATTTTAAACACAGTAAGGCATAGTCTGGCCAGGAGAAGGCAGAGCTGCCTAGAAAAGTAATCAGTACTGCAAAGAAAAACCTTAATAATCCCAAATGCTTGTGGGTGGATTTTGTAACAAGATTTCTTAAGCCCTTTCTCTATGACTGAGTAAATTGTCAGAAGCCTTGTCTGATTTGCAGCAACCCAGCTGGAATGGCCACTGTGGCCAAGGAGCAGTATTGTAGTTTGCTGGTGCCATGTCCTTCTTCCATGTGAAGGTTCTTTAGTGTTTTGTTAGGTTTTTTTAAGAAGGGCAAAAATATTCCCAGTCATTCTTCCATTTCTCTCAAATTCTCCATCACCTCCTCCTTTGCTATCTGCAACTGCAAAAAGCCCACAGATCAACGTGGAGGTCAAGTTCACAGGAGAGCATAGGAAATGGAAAAGGAAATGTAAAAGGGAAGAAAAAGAAACCTAGATGAGGTGCCAGTCTGTGAGTATCAACTGACATGTAGTTTGTGCTTGTACTGCTGTTCAGTCCTTCAGGTCAAGGCCAGAAGGATCTGACCCTTCTGCTGTCCAAGTGTGCTCTGCCCAGTGGTCACTTGGACAGTGGACTCAGCAAGAAGCAAAGCACAGAGGAGAGGGACGTAGTTGCTTTGGCAGTATACTTCTAGAATACAGGAAGAGAAACAAACAAGAAGTAATTTAAGATAGATGTTCTCCATTTTGATATCTTGGTCTTCTATTTAGATAACGTGGTTTTGAAATAGAAATTCTAGTCTTGAGTATTTTGGTTGCCATTAGAAATGCAGTCTTGGGCTATGTGCTCTTTTTATGTGACTGTTCTCTCATGGTATGTAGAGCACTTCCTCAGCTCTCTGAGGCCAAGCACTCTAAGCAATGAGATGCTGCCTTACTCAAAAAAAACCACAAAACCTGTTAAGAAAAATGAAAGAAAAGCCCCCTGACTTACCTGGTGTTCACACCTGCTGTCATGGTGTGGTTTGCTGTCGTGGTCCCTTTATGGCCTTGGTCACATCGACTCATCTGTGGAGCTGTCATAGGCCTGGCAAAGAGGTGAACAGCACATTGCACGCTAAATCTAACAAGCACAATAAAATCCTCCTTGTGATCTGGTGAAATCTGGCACTAATTTTACCACGTCTCAAACCCAACCATTATTCAAGCTGAGATGCACGTTGTGGCCTCCTGTGCCTTCCCTCTCCCCTCACAGACAACCAAATGCAGCTCAGCCCCCTGACCCATGTGGGTTACCTGGTGAGAACTTCTACACTGTACAGGAGGGCCTGCAAAGAGGTGGCAAGGGCACCCATAGAAGCAATCTCCTCACGAGCTGCTGTCCCAGTCTCCACTTCAGAGGTTTGTCGCTTCAGTTTCTGCAAGTAACAGGGAACAAGCGCTTCCAAGACCATCAGCATCTGCAGGCTGGAAAAAAACCCATCTGTTTTACTTTGTCAGTCCTGAAACTCACTTTAGATAGAGGCTTAAGTTCCTATCTGAAGACCCCTGGATCTCTCACTAGGCTTGTGATTTCCTTGCTTCTCACTAGAGCCAAAGAAGCTTTTGGATGAGGGATTTTAAGGTGAAAATTAGCTGATGCAAGAAACAATAATAGTAATGAAAACAACCTGAACTTCCAGGTATCTTCCAAATATGTCATCCATTTGCTAACTATCATCTTCGCTTTCACACACTCTTTTATTCTCTTGTTTTCCTCTTGCACATTAATCTTTGCACTTCAGCAAGTTTATCTCCCCGCTCCCTTATCTTTCTGTTCTTTCCAGCTGCCTGTTTCTCCCCCTCCAGTTCCCTCTCCATTGCTTCTCTGGTGACAGAAACCTGCAGGAAATGGTGTGATCTCCACTGGGAAATACAGCTTATGTGTTGCTGCTTCAGGTGCCATCCTGCTCCGTTCTGCAGCCGGCAGGGTTTGGAGCTGGTGCTGTAGGTGGTGCTTGGCCTCACAGGGAAGCCTCGTGTTTGGAATGCATTTCTGTATCCCCTGCCTCCAGTTTCCAGCCCTGCTTTCACATACCCCATGCAGCTTCTATGCCTTTTCTGAGTCTGCACAAACCAGTATAACAGATTAGCACCTTCTGAATGACTCAGGAGCATAGGCCACCACTGTCACACACAGCTTGATGGCTTCGCTGATGGAAAAGGTCAAGTCTTCATTTCCATAGCAGAAGTCTGAGGGAGTAAAGCAATATGAGAAGACTATCACACAGTCATACTGAATATGAAAGGAGCTAGCACACTCTTCCCTTTTTCCTCTCTCCACTTGCTTGCTTCTCATGTTAAAAATGCCCAACAGGCATTGGCTTTTGATAAAAATCTGTCTATATACAGGAAGCATGTGCTGCACTCCCATTTGCACCCTGATGTCCATGGACTCAGCAGGTGAGAAACAGCTCTCAGTAGGTCACTCATGGCTAAGCACAAGGCCTAGAGCTGCTGGAGTCCTGTTTCCAACACCACCTGTCACAAGCAAAGTCTAACGCTCATACATGACAAAGGCACATGCCAAATTAAAGACAACTTTTATCCTCCCCCTGCTTTTTCTTCGATGTTTCCACCAGACAAAAAATGATGGTGATACACCACTGATGGCAGAAGATGGTTTTACTTCCCAAAAATCAAGCCCCTTCTATACTCTTAACCACATGGTTGCCAGCACAAAAGGGAGTTTGTGCTGCTAGTGATTTCAGAGAAAGTCTTCAAAAGCATTTAAGTCCCATACTACAAATATAACTTTGGGGATAATCAGTTCCAGGCACCAAGGAACTAAAGTATCCAAAGAATAATATTTGTAATACAACTATAGTCCCCTTTTCAGAAGCGACTTTGGTATGCAGGAGTCCAAGGAAAAGTTAAGGTCCCAAAACATGTAAACCACTTTAAACAATGGAATTTGGATGTCAGATATTTTAGAAAATTCTGATCTTCATATGGAAGATACCAGATACACAACATACTCATCTACAGCCCCATTATCAAAACACACTTGAGAATTTTCAGAGACGTCTTTGAATAGCCCTCCACAGAAACACCAAAGATTTTATACAAACATTTACTACATTCAACAAAGAGGAAGAATTTCTGTACTATTTTATATTATAACTTGTGATATAATTGTGCAGCATCATAAAATCCCAGTATGTAACAAAGCTAAGGCTGAACAGGCTTCACAGTGCATCAAGATAATTATTACTTAATGGAAGTGCAATTGTGGAAAATAAGTTGAAGGTCCTAATAAAAATCAGCAAAAATTACTCCCCTGCAAGTCACAAAGTGGCCAAATTATTAAATGTTGTGCATGGATAACTTGTCCTGCGTACATCACACAGCCATATATATTCTGCTTTGTGATAACATCCCCCCAGGAGCTCAGCACTGCTGAATGTCTAAAATGGCATCCATCATCATCTACTAATCATAGTCTGCCCATGGGAGAGGATGCTTTTGTTTCCTGCCCCCATGGAGCAGAGCAGAGGATGATCTTGTCAGATTGATACAGTTTATTAGGCATCTTTACTCTTCACCCACACATGATAAAATCCAAAATGCCAGGGGCTAGTCTGAGACCAGCAGGCTTAACGCAGAAAAAGTAGCTTTGGAAGGAAGGAAGTTAATAATTCTCCTCCTGCAGAAAATATCAAAAGGTTGGTGGTGATAAAGTCAACCTTAAAACAAATATGACAGCATTCTGGGAGAAGAGAAGGGCCCTGAAGAAATCATACTGCATCAAATATATTCTGAATCAATAAACAACAAACCAGAATTGAAAAAAGGGTGCTTTGCTGTTACCTAATGACTTGAGAGGCTTTTCTGCTTTCACCAGCTCCAAAATGTCCAAAATGTCTGGAGTATCGCCCTCCAAAGACTGCAGCAGGTCAAACAGGCACTGAGCTGACACTCCCTTGTTGGTTCCGTTATTTGTGGCATCCTGTTCCAACAACAAACATTCATGGCTGGTTTCCTGAGGGCCTGTGTGCATCCCAGGAATCTTTATCTGGAGGTGTGTGCAACCTTTGTTTTTGACAAAGGGCCCACGTGGAGTTCAAGAGCTCACTACTCTCAAACAGTAAGGCTTGCCTGACTCAAGAGACTGACCCTACAGCAGGAGCATGATCTGAAAACTGCACACAGATCCTTGCTGCCCTGGGAAGGACAGAGATGTGTGCTCACTGTGTATGGACAGGGAGAGCTGCCAGCCCCACTCCAACTTAAGATTCCATTAGCTTGCCTTAACTCACTAAAATGTTAAAAGGTAGTAAGGGGATATTTCAAAACAGGGCTAGTCTAGTCTTAAGAGTACATGTACTAAAACCTGGCATTAGGCTTTTAATTCCTGTTGCTGGATTCTAAGAATGGATCTGCATTGGAAGAGCTACAAATCATTATTGTCCTTTTATAATATATTTATAAACAGAAATTTGAAATGGGACTACATCTACTAGCCTGGATATCAGTGTCCCATTATCTCAGCACCCTGCTCCATCAGCTGGTGCACAGCAGTGTGCAGAAACAAGTTTAACAGCTGGTTCTGTTCAGCACTCGGTGTCTTCCCTTTGTGACCTCTGGCAGGGGCTGGCTGCAGGCACAGGCTTGCCCAGTCTGAGGCCAGGGAATCGCTCTTACTCACAGGGAACTCCAGGAGAGGGGCCACGCTGGCAAACAGCTGCAGGATGAAGGGCTTGCGATGCAGGACGTAGAACTGGCGACACGCAAACTCGATCGCTTGGCGCAGCTGGGGGTTGCTTTCGTAGTCAGAGTACACCTGAGCAGATGGAAAAGGACATGGAGGCACTACCACAGGGAAAGAACTCTTCATCTCCTGAGTCCAGACTGAATCAACTACGGCCTGGTCGTTCCTGACATGTTTGCCTAACATGCTTTGAAAGACGGAGACCGGGCCACCCTCCCTGGCAATGCATTTCAGGGACAAACTATCCTTAGGAAAAAGGTTTGTTTTTCATGCTTGAACCTTCTTTGTCACACCTTTAGTCCATTAATTTTTGTCCTGAAGTATATTTTATTCAGTAGTTGATAGTAATTGGGGGGGAGGACAGAAAAAAATTACAAGCTACTTTCTCTCAATATGAAGTGAAAAGGAAGTGAGACACCTTCACAGGACATTGCTGTCAAGTACTTCAAATGATGTTATTAAGCTATTTTATTTCAAAATATCTTGTTTCTAATGAATAAACCCATGCACTGCCAACCTGGATCCAATTCATACTTATCTATGTATGTAAGGCATGATATTAGAGTTTCCAGAGTTTGTTTAGATAGCTGAAGTAATCACTGGTCCTAATTACTGTGCTCTGTTAATTATGTTAAAATGAATATATTTATAGGGATGCTTCTTTTACAGAAAGGATAGTTTTTTTCTGTATTTGCATTATAATACTAAATCTCTAGATACTGTCTTAGAGCCCTACAGAAAGAATCCTTTCTTTCTGTAAAACAACTACTTTTTAAACTTTTATTTTCAGTAGCTGATTTTTCTCAAAAGTTAACAGGAAAAAAAGTCCTACTTGTACACCTCAAAGCAAAGAGAAGCTCCACCTCTAACACTTCCAGTATTTGTCATCACTCACAGGAAATGACAACATACAGTTTTTCCTAATTAAAAAGTGAATATAATTTTGTTTCAATCAGCAAGTAGCAAACTTATATATTTCAACTATTCCCCAAATTCCGTGGAGGAAAAACCACTGAGGGAGACCCAAGGTCCAAAAATTGTCCAGAAATTTCACATTTCTGTGTGGCAGTAGAGAGTAAGGGAAATGGACATTCATTTACTTAACACAAACAAGAATATAAAATACAGTCATTTACTCAAGAAGAAAAGGGAAAGCTAATTTGGGCCATCCCACCCTGATCTGCTGCCTTCTTGGGGCCTGCACAATCTGTGCTCTCACCAGGACTCAGCAGATTTAAATTTCCCCATTAAGTGTCAGTTCCATCACAGAATCCCAGGATGGTTTGTGTTGGAAGTGACCTTAAAGATCACCTAGTTGCACCCCACTGCCATGAGCAGGGACACCCTTCACTAGCCCAGGTCCTTCCACGTCCTGTCCAACCTGGCCTTGAGTTTTTCCAGGGATGGGTCATCCACAGCTTCCCTGGGCAAGCTGTGCCTCGCCACCCTCACAGGGGAGCTCCCTCATTTCTAAGCTAAGCCTGCTGTCCGTCAGTGTGGCACAGTGCTTGCCCAGGAGCATTCCCTCGCAGTGTTCCTGGGAGTGGCTCACCTGCAGCATGCTGGGCAGCACCCACTGGTACCCGCTGAGGGAGAAGAGGTGGTTGAAGTGCACGGCTGTGTTGATGACGGTGGCAGCGTACTGCCTCAGCAAGGCACTGTCCTCGGGGTGCAGGATCAGGGCACCGTTGAAGACGTTCAGGAACAGCATGATCTCATCCCCCCAGGGGAACTCGCTGGGCATGCCAAGAAACATCTCCTCCAGCAGCTTAATCCACAAGCTCTTCTGAAGAGTGTCCAGACCAAAGAGCTCTTTCCCAGCTGTGGGGGAAAAGAGGCGACAGCAATCCACTCTGTCCACCACAGCCAGCCTCGTCTCAGTCCCAGAGGCCAAAAGGTCTCTCCAAAGAACCATCCCATGACAGTGACCATTGTTCTGGCTTTTAAAAATGATCTCACCCATCCTGTACCTTTGTTAATTCCCAGAAGGCTTGAACAAACCTTGACTGAAAGCACAAACATGAAGACAGAGAGTAACGAATCTCACACAGCTTGTTAAATCTGCTCTCTGCTGGCTGGAAATTCTCCTCTTAAAAAGTGAAAGATGTGAGCTTGTATGTGCATCATCTGCCTCACACAACCTGAATGGCAGTGTGGATTTATGCTCAATTTTTATCCTGCAGGTGTCCCACACATGACAGGACTATGCAGAGTTACATCATCTGTGCAGAGTTACAATAATGCTTCTGAAATCAAGTGCCTTTAGGGCCTGTTACAGAACTTGCCAATGCTTACCATCCTGCAACAGAGGCCTGTTTAATCCTCAAGTCCTTAAGAGCAAAGTTTCCAAAAAATGGGCAGTTTCTACATCCCAGCTTTAGAATTTGCCCAGTCTTCACTGGAAGTCGATTGCTCACTCAAACTACATGGCAAAGGGCTCCAAGAAATTCTTTTTAGGAGCAATTATGATACTGGACACAGCAGTTGTAGGATCATGCATAATTTTAAAACGTAATTAAATTATTCTCATTTGTGTCCAAAGAAAGGAGCTTTGTCTGGAGACCTCTAACGGTGAAGCCCTTCCTGCTGCTGTGCTGTCCCCAGGAAGAGATTTATCAGCTTTCAGCAATGCTGAAGAACCTCACCGAAACCTTCTCGGCCTCGTAGAGCCCCAGAGAAAGCCAAAGGGCTGTACCTTGGGGGTCACTGAAGAGCGAGAACTCGGCATCAATGGCACTGCGGGGAAATGAAGGCAGGCGGAGGAGATCCTCCTGCAGCATCGACACGTGGGACTGCTTGTGGGCAGTAGGGATTTTCTGTGTCAGGGATATCAGGAACAACACTCGCCCCACCTCTTCCAGCTTGCGGGTGAACACCTTACAGAAAAGAAGAGACCGGGATCTGAATCAGTCTGATAAAAAAGCTCTTTACCCTACGTGTGATTCCTCTCGTGGCCTGGAGGATCCAGCTGAAATTCACAGGGCAACCTTCGGCTAGAATTGATGTGACCGCTGTTCTCCAGCCAAGCCCTGCAAAGACGGATCGTGCTTGTAAAAATGTTTCTAACAACATTTTCTATCTCAGCCTTCTGGAGGACCCCGAGTGACTGTCAAACACTTTGCCATGTGATCTTCTGTAGATTTATGTAAGCTTTGCCAGTGTGAGCTCCAGTGTGGTCAGAGGCAAACCAACTCCAAACTGAAAGCCATCTGGTTGCAGTTGCTGTCTGCAAGGTCTTAAACTGGACCAAAGTCCTTCTTGATTTGGGACGATCACTTCTGGTTTACACCAGCTGGGAAACCGAGTTCCATTCTACCAGCCTCCTTTGAACTGGTGACTGGCAGGACTAGCCTACTGTGATTTCAAAAGTAACCATGAGGCAGAGTGATGCTTCGTACTAGAAGCAACTGTCTTTGGAAGCAGTTTTGAGGCAGCTGTTAGCTACTGGGAAGAAGCCAAAACATGGAAGCATGTGGCTTAACATGTGACAAAGCCCAGCTTCACATGTCCTGCCTTGCTGTGACCTTGCTCTGAAGTGCACTCAGCTCAGAATTGGGTGCTCGATCAATCAGCAATAAAGAAAGTACTTTTCCATGGATTGCTGCTCTGTGGGCAGTGGCTACAGAGTTGCTTTCTTTGCTGAAGCTGGATGTTTGCCAGCAACATCCTGCATGATTACCGAGAGGCTGCTACATGGCTGATGTAAGTTTTATGTTACAAATATTTCGACCTCTAAGTATGCTAAACAGAAAAATGTGGAAAGCAAAATAATACCCTGACAAAACTGGACAGGCCATTGAAATCGTTTTGGATCATGCAGGATGTATCAAAACTTATTCGCTTCTGGGACACATGTCCTAGAACCAGAGTGAGAGTAATTTCTGTTGGAGAAGTAAACAAAATGATCCCAAGTAATTTCAGATTTTCATAGACTTTCTACTGGCAGATGCAGCACATGAAATATTTCCCTATTCCATGCTATACACATATGAGACAGCATTAATTATGTTTTCCATTATTTTAGCAGCTAGGAGCTCTTTATAGCTGCTTTTTATAACCACTTCTGATGATATTTTCCTACACTCACATTGCTAGGGTAACAGCTAACTACAGTAGCTGTTTTTTTCACCAGTACAATACAACTGTTAAACACAAATGCATAATGTATAACCATATTCCCCCATCCCCTTTTTTATTTCCTGCTTATTACCATCCTCTGCAGATGCAGCTAGAGCAAAGTTCTCGATCTACATGCAGCATGAGTGAAGGCCTTTTTAAAGGGAAAAGAAGAGTTTATTTACAGGGTTTGTTTCTGGGCAAAGGTGTTTGATGGCACAATAAGAATACCTGCTTCTGAATGAGCTCTTGACCCTTTTCTGGGTGCATCTGCACCAGGTTGAGCTGGGGAGAAACGGACCTACGGAAGGGATAAATGTCACGGACGTAGGTCTGCCAGGAAAGGAAAAAAGTGTATTTTAAACAAAGGCAATCATAGCGGCATCACTCAACAGAACAGAACGGAGTAAAAAGCCCTTTAGCCCTTTCTGAAGGGCAGGGGCTTTCAGACAGTGTCAGGCATCATGGAAGAGCATAAACAGAAGAGAAATTTGCTCTTTTCTATGAAAACTACACATTAATGACTTAAGAGCAAGGGACTCCTCCTCTGCCTCTTCCCTCTTCTGTCAAATTCCAATCTTTCACCCCCCACATAACTGAACACCCAAAATGTGGTGCTCACAGGAGAGAACTCTGTCTATTTACGGGCTGCTTGTTTTCTCCTTAGATAACCCTGATGTTAAAGAGGGACAAGATGGAAACAACAGAGTCACCTGGACCTGATCTTTGCTTTACCTTGTTATAATGAATGAGATTCCAGCGCTTATCCATTAAAAAATAATGAGAAGACTGAGTTTCAGGTATGTTAAAAAACTCCAAACACTCCTGAAAAAAGAAGAAGCCAAAACATCCTGTTACTTTTTAGTTGTCCTGTGCAAAGACCACAACACTCAAAAGAATATTCATCTAATAACACATAAAGGCACAAACCTGCATGCCTCAGTCAGGCTCGTACACTGTTCTGTTTTTTAATTTCTGTTTTTTAATCATAAAGTACCTGAATATGTTTGTGATAATCAAGGCATGCTGGTATCACAGTCCTGAAAACTGATGTTACTTATTTTGATGTCTTTATATTGAGCATATGAAGACTCTACAAGCCACATGGATATTGCAGCTTCCATTTCCCTACTGTGTATTTATTAAGCTTTAGGGATAGGTGATATGCAAAGACATTGAAGTTCTGATCCTTCAAATCACTGAGATGTGATTCCCATTAACATTTAATACAGTTCAACAAACGGAAGGCTTTTACAAATCTGTTTCCAATGGGGCTCAGTTAAAGCCATCCAGGAAGTCTTTTGGGTAGAAAGGGAAAGTGACCTCACATTTCCTGGATCCCAGGATGTCAGTGGGGCTACTGAACCATCACATCTGCTCTGATCTTGATCGTTCTGTTGTCTTTAGTGTTGATAAAACCATTAAAAAAATTTATGTATTTATTGAAGGTATAGGGCAAATACCCAACAAGCTGCAGTATCTTCAAATGTAGTTGCATTTATAGGGTTTTGTGAGCTCAGAGCATTTCTATTATACCTTCATATGGGATCCTTTTTCTTGCAACCAAGCTCCCCTACAGGGAGACAGAAATTCCTGTGAGCAGAACTTCCCTCCCCAACACTGGAACAGGACGATCAGGCAGAATGGATTGCTGGCATACAGGTATGGCAGGTACATGTACTACTGAGCAGCTTGTCCAGTTCAAAACCTCACTCCTACCTTCAGAAGAGCCTCAAACTGTGTGTCCTCGTGGACTGGCAACTGCGTTGGGATGTCACACTCATTCTGTCCGTGCACAACAAGGGTTTTTGTGCCTAAAGGAAAAAAGGGAGTTGAGTTCTCCCTGGCCTCTTTAATTAACTCAATTTCAGGAGACTGCCCGTGGAGGAAAAGTGATAGGTAAAATTCATTCCTGGGCAGGCAGACAGACCATGCCAGTCCTGTCTGGAATCTATTAGGCAGTGTTAGCATAGTCTCACACTTCCACAGGTAATCAGAAATTGATCTGTTCTTAAAGGATGAGCTGGCTTTAGCAGCAACTGTCACTCTGAGGGAAGAACAAACCTGAAAGGTCAAATCTGTTTTTCTTGCCTGATTTGTGATGGCCAAAGTCTGAATGGTACAGTCTTACAGGGATTGTCCTGGCAGCCTTTCACAGCCCAACTGGCACGAAGCTCTGGGTTGAAAACACTGTTCTAATTCACTTTCTGTTTACTTCTTTTAGAGCTTTTAAAGTGGCTTTCTGAATCTCAAGGAATTAGCAGTAGAATTTCCTGACTGAACACTCAACTCAAGGAAAACTGACTTACAATATGCAGCCATTTTTAATGGGTCTTTTACTGATCCAGTTCTGGTGGATCTCCTTTTCGTTAGAGTGGGTCATGAACTCGGAAGCGAAGGAGATTCAAAGACCTGTACCTGGCATCGAGGCAGTCACCAGCAGCTTCACTTCACATTGTTCCTTCTTCATAGTCTGTTTCAGGTCCTTGAAGAAGAGTCCTTCAACATAACCCACCACTTCCCAAAGGAAGGTAAGTGTGGCAGAAATGGCATCCATGCCCCACTCACACGGAGTCCGTACAAAGTACATGATCAGTCCTACCTGCATGCAGTAAGTAAGAGGAATAACAGGTTGCACACACTCTTTTAACTGTGCAGAGCACTGTATAAACACAGAATAAGAATACTGTTCTGCCTTTCTTCACTCAGAGGGTTCAACTTATTAAACATATCCTGAAAGTTTGTGCTAAAGAGCAATCTGCCTGTACTGTTCTTTCTTTTTCTAGGGGAGGGTGCATGTTGGGGGCAAAAAGAACTCTTGCAGCACAGCCTTAAAAGCCATGGTAGATGAGGAAAAGGGAGAACCTCTGCAGTAAGAGACCTCCTATGCCTTCTGCCCTGGTGTGCTGCCATGTAGATACCTCAGAAACAACAGAAGGCTCCCTGGAGTAGCACACATCTTGTCTGCGTCATCTCTTAACTGCAGCAAATGCCCTGTCCACAATCTCAAAAGAAGCTGCTAGGTTTGCTTCAACAGGACTCTCTAAGAGCAAAACACTTTCTGAATGAAAATTAGGTGAAATAATAAAAGGTTTCTGGGATCCTTCTATTGGTCTACAACTCACTGTCTGTTGTTCATAAAAATCCAGGACAAATTGCTTAAGGGGTTTAATTACACATTACAGATTCTTCTTCCTCTCCCCAGAAGGACTGAAAGGCTGGTGTAAGCCTGGTGACTTGCACCCACAGCAAGAAGCACATATGAGCTATATAGGAAAACTTAAGTGCATTTATTTCCTTGCAGATTGTGACATTAACTTTTTAGCACACATGCAGGCAGAGGAGAGATTCTGGGATGCACAGGGGACCCACAAGCTGCTCACCAAGTAGTTAAAGAGGATATGAGATGTCTGGGCAGGAAAGTCTCCAATGTTCAGCAAGAGCTTCCTTAACATATACATCAGCTCATCCTGGAAGAAAAGCAAATTTCGTTTCTTTTCATCAAAAAAAGGAGAACAGATTTCTCCCTTTTGTCCTTTCTGGTTTTGTTTCTTCCCATTTTTCCATATTCCCTTGTTCAGCTCTGCCTCTCAGGGCATGAAAGAGCATTAGAATTATATGACTGGTCCCACATATTGCAAAAGAAGGCCCAGAGCACAGTACCCAGGCCAGTGTGTTTATGTTTTTATCCCAGAGAAGCCAGTACTTCCTCTTGGCAATTTGAACTGACTGCAGCATCCTGATTCTGCACTCCTCTCCCTGTGATAACCCCTCTGATGATGGTCTGTGGAATCCAGTTCAGCTCAGTAGCTGTGACTGCTGGGTAGGAGGTGTGGGCAGAATCAAACTGCCCTTCCTTTAGAGGTTGCCAGTCTTAAATGCAGATTAATCCATTTTCTATGATGGTAAGGGGTTGTGGAGGGGACAGAATCTCATTGTCAGCTAGGGACAGGTAGGATGGTACTGTAAACATCTTCTATGGCCCTCGTCCTCATCCACAACAGATCTGAGCTATGGGCATGGACATGCATAGGAAAACCCATGCCAAGGATACATCTGGTGATAGCTTCCAGATGTCCTCTGTGTTCTGTACTGATGGTACAGAACCTTTGAAGAGACAGCAAAACAGCAGAGGCCTCTGAGGATAAACAGTGCACAGCTTCCTTCTCAAAGGTACTTACTCTTTGCCTGAGATACCCCATCCCTGGAAGTGGGTAAAGCCAGGTTGGGTAGGGTTTGGAGCAACCTGGTGTAGTAGGTTCCCTGCCTGTGGCAGGGGGCTTGGAACAAGTTGATCTTTAAGGTCCCTTCCAACCCAAACCATTCTATGAAACAAAGGTGATCCTCTGAACTTAAATAAAAGGTTTGTGGATTACAGCTGAGAAGTCTCAGGAATGGTGAGGCCACTGAAACCTGCTTGCTCAAAGAACCAGAGGGTCTGACCTTTCTCAGGTTTAATATTCATTCTGTAGTCAGTTCTTAGCTGGTGGCATGAAAGATGAGGGCAGTGATATTACTGACATCATACACCAAGTGTGCAGCTGAGGAAGTGATAGGGACAATCTTGCTGCCTTCCACCAGTCAGAACCAGTATGCCTTTTATCTACAAAGCTTAGCCATGCACTGGGAAGTGGTCTAATAAGCCAGGGAGAGACGAGGCCACACCCACCTTTTAGGGAAAGCCAAAAAGAGTGGCGTGGGTGGAGTCAATATTTAGTTAGACAAAAGGGTTGTGCTTCACTGAGCAGCTGTTCAAAGCCTGGCTTAAAGCAAGTCAGATTCTTAGTGGTGATAAATCAGCCGTGTCCCATTTACATCCGTGGACAAAGAATGAGGCCAAATGCTGACATGCTACTTTATAATAGCAAATGTTCTTCTCTAGTGATGCCCACAGATTGGTTCTGCTTGCAGCTGTGCTCCCCTGCCCTAAGCAATTCTTACTGCCCCTGGGGGAAGGAAGAACATACCTGTCGATTGCTGATCGTGAGCTTCTCAAGGAAATGGCGCAGAACTGTAGAGGGGTCTTCAATTAAGCAGTTCCACAGGACCTGCTGAGCAACAGCACTTACTGTGAGAGAGAAAGGAAACAAGGTCAGAACCACCTCCCTTGGAAAAGCCTTGAACTGGTACTCTTAGATGCAAATGTTCCTAATCTTCTACCACAGACAAAATCCAGCAACTGAAAAACAAATTCATGTACTCTTTTGTTCATGCATATAATTTCACTTTTATGGTGATTTTTTTAAGTGATTTTATCTGGCATTGGTGAGCAGTATCAGATAGTCAGCAGGGAATTGTGCTGATGATCAATTCCCAGAAGTGCTGTTAATGGCAATCCTGTGAAGCTTAACAACAACAGAGAATTATTTGTTATTTTTTTTCAGTAGGTGGCTCCCAATCACCAAATGGCACATACATTATTTAGGTGGCTGAGTACCCCCACCAAAACTGAATAGAAAATTTAACAGAAAGTTAAATGCACAATTAGCTGACATGATGAGTGATGAGAAAAGAAGGAAGGTTAACAGTCCATCTGTAAACATTAGAGAGAAACAAATACAGAAAAATGCACTAATAATTTACAAATGCATCCCAGACCATAGCCAGTATATTCAAGCTGTGTATAGGTGGCTTTCCATTTGTCATAGAACAAAGAAAGGCTTGTGTGAAAAGACCTCTGGGTGTCTGTAGCCCAAGCCCTGCTTGCAGCAGAACTGTCATCATGGCTTTGACTAGCCAGGCTCGATAACCCCTCGGTATGGAGAATCAACAGAAACTGTACTGTGCTCCTGGTTAAGAAGTTCCTTCCTAACTTCTAACCTGAACTTCCCAAGCTGTAACCTCTAAGTTAGTGTTCCTCTAACTTTTTGTTTCCTTTGCATCACACCAAACAAGCCCAGCTTCTCCAGTCACTCCTCATAGAACACCTATATTACACCTCTTACCATCCTGGTATCCCCCTCACTAAACCATTTTCAGCTTCTGAATATTTTTCTTGAACTGGGGGCCCCAAAAGATCAAAAACCCCTCAAAGCCAAACGCAAATCATGGAGGAAAAAAAAAGAGACACCTTACAAAATCACACTTCTGTTGTAAATCTACTTTCAAATAGCTTTCAAAGAGGTTCTGCCACACTTGAGCAAGAATCCCTTGAAGTTTAATCTAGGTCAGTACCAGCTACTCCATCCTCCCGGACTTCTCCATCTTCCATCAAGTGGACAATGGGGAGCACTGCTGCACAGATGCATGCTGGAAACACAGCCTGAGGGGGTTGGGGCACATGATGATTTGGGGTGTGTTCAGTGGTGTGTTCTTCATCTGCAGCAATAAGAAGAGTAGAAGTGGAGTTAGTGGTACTATCCAGGCAGGTTATATAAACATTTATGTTAGGGGCTGTACAAACAGTTCAAAATTACAAGCTGTCTGATCACTGTGCAAGCACGACAGGTTTACTGCTATCTCCAAGAAGAAAGAACCTCCAGCCCACTTCTTCATCAAGAATTTTCAATGTAAACATAGAATTTTTCAATTTATAGTTCTTTTCTTGTGGGCAACCAGTTCTTTCTGATGAAATGCCTTTTCATTACCATTTCTCAGCTAGAGGGTTCTCTGTGGCACTGCTCTCCAAACTGAACATGAGAGGTAAGGAAAGACATTGTGACAGCAGCAGTGAACAAAGTAATGCAGGGCAGTAATTTATTATCAAGCGGCTCAAGCTTGGAAACAAATTTGGCAACAGGAAATGCCACAGCTTTATGGGTCAACAGGAAAGGCTTCCAGGGAATGAAATCCTAGAAGAGAATACTGCAAAGTGAAGTCAACCCACCTTCTGCACTGACTGCAGACCGCACGGACCAGACGGAGCCACGGCGGAAGGAGTAGTTCCTGTGGGATGTGCTGGAGGTGCAGGAAGGACTCACAGAGAGGCGGCGGGAGGCCAGGTTGGCAACTTCTTCTACTGACAAAGAGAATGGGAAATGTCAATCCAGATCCAACTCACAGACTTTAGGAAACTTTCTGAAGCACAGCACTTAGAACCAAATCAGATCTCTGAGAATTCAAGTCAGGTAACACCCAAGAGGCACAACATCCATAAAGATCAGTCAGATAATTTGTTCATGCTTTGGAAACCAGCAGAACACTCTTCTGTAAGAGTGTTTGGTGCTTTGGTGCATCACACTGTAACTGAATCAGCTCTATACTTCTTTTCATCCACTCCCTGTTAACCATCAGGATTGCTTAGTTTATTCTAAGAACTGGGATTTCTATTCACAGACTTCTTATGTATGCTTAGATCTGAACATCACCGAACTCACCTAATGGCACATCCATTGGAATGCCTTTAATGAAGTCTGTGTGCTCTGTTAGACTGGACCAGTGAAAATCCTCACCCAAAGACTAAGCTTTTTAATGACTCATGCCATGTAACTTTGGCTGTCTGAAAGTTTGGTACTGAGGTTGATCTGGTCCTCTGGGCTTCCCCACTAGTCACCATAGAGAACTCCAGGGGCAATTCAGCATATCCTAAGATACTGTCAAAGTATCTCTCACCCTTTAATTATTTAAGAGTTAAAATTAGGAACGACATATTTCATTTCTAATGCTGCATACTCTCATTCTGTTGAATCCCACACAATACTGGGAGCTTTGAGATGCTAAATTCTGGCAAGTTCCACCAAAGATGGGGTCAGTGGCTTCATCACACAGTGAGCACTCAATATGTCCAAGGTTCTCTGTTTTTCTTGCACTAATTTTTAAATACACTTTTTCTCAGTGATTTGGACTCTTCAGTAATTGGATGGGGTTGTGACCTCTCCAATCAGTACTAACAATCAGTGTTTCTGGACACCACCCCCCGAGCAGCGCTGTGTTGGAGAGAAGCGCTCTCAGGTTCCTGGCAGCCATTTCCTGGCCCCAGAGCACACCTTCTTCTTCCTGCTCTGAGCTGGGTGTGCAGGACGGCTCGTAGCAGGCCTCCTGAGTGATGGGGATGGCAGTGATGAGACTGGCTTCCCGGCCCAGCCGCTTCTTCTCTTCCTCCTGCTGCAGGTTCTTCAGGATGTGCTCCGCTCGCTGATGGGAACGCGACACAGCTCGGGCTGAAAATGACTTCTGTTGGGAAGAAAAGACAGAAACACGGCCTGAAGCTGATAGTGAAGAGGCACACACCCTGATTTTCTAACAGAGATCTCTGACATTTAGCAATTCAGCTTCTAAATACAAATTAGACTAGTGCCAGCTGAACAGATTCTTGAAGATATGTCTACAATGGTCTGTCAGGGAGTTCTGCTGAACCAAACTTCTCTTGGAGAAAGAAGAGCTGTGTGCTCCTAAGATCTGAGTTCCTGTCTGTCACAGGGATAAGAGGTGCACTACAGTACCTCAGTGAACAAACAGCCTTATGACCATGCAGAAAATTCTGTGTATACTACACAGACTATACTAGATTTTTTTCCAGATGGGAAAGCCAATCTCAGACTTTGGTCCACATCTTCTGGCTTCACTTCCCCAATACTGCTACAGAGAAAAAACAGTGCTTACTTTTATGATGTCTGCTTACCGACTGATCTTCATTGATAGGATCTTGCACACTCCCACTGCACTGAGGGACCCAGGGAGGATCAAACATTGGCACAGATGGCATACCCAGCACGGGAGAAGGCAGAGTGAAGTTTATGCTTGGAGGAGGGATCTAAATAAAAACAAGAAAGACATTTTGGTAAAGCAGACAATTACTCTCAGTACTGTTAATTAAACATGAGCACAAGTACTCAAGACATTAATTAACTCTGCAAATTTTTCCCACCTCCATGTCTCACTGGACCATAACACCATTTAAGACATACATTTCTTCCTCTGATATTATACTTTCCTCATTTTATACAGGAGTTGTACATATCACCTCCCCCACTAGTGAGACTTACACAACCAATTTTTTTCCTCTAAGCAGTTCCAGGCAATTTCATAGCAGTGTGTCATTACATATCTATCCCACGAGGCAAGTTGTAAACGGTCACCATTGTGCTTCATGTGCCTTATTTACCTTAAAGATCTGCTGTGCTCCCTCTTCCATCCTTGGCCACACTTGGTATCTAAACCTCCAGAGCGTGTGAAATTTGAGAATGGCATTCAGCCTTTGCACTGTTTCTGGGTGATGAAATTCGGACATCAGCATGTCAGAAACGGCCTCTGGCACTTTCACAGCACACAGCAGGAACATGGCAGCTGCAGGGACAGAATATCTGATCATCTGGTTTTCTTAATAATGTGTTTATTTGGCAAGGAGAAATCGCAGCTCTACAAACCCCCACCAAAACAAACCCAATCTTGGCTCCAAAAATGAGTTTAGCAGGCCTAGAGAAAACCGTGCAGCTTCATGAAACCAAGCACGTGTGATTCCACCTTTCGGACCCACAAAGCACGACATGTGAAGCTTGTAAATTCTTCTGGAAAACCTGTTTCTAAAAGAAAATATGCCTTTGCTCTTCTCACTAAAAATGTCAGTCATGACTGGTTTAAAAGCATCTCTGTGCTGACAGGAGGCAACCTGAACGCTGCAGGAAGACGAGGCTTCTCTCTGACTGCCCAGGTCCTGCCTTGCATCACAAAGGCTCCCAGTGCTGCTGTAACTTGGTGGTGACCTTCCAGTTTCACCAGCTCAGAGAAATTTCTGCTCTCTGGTCTTTTCAGCGTAACTAGGCCAAGTCTTAGTAGGACTGATGTAAAAAGTGTGAGTTGATGCTGAAGCAACCAAGAAACAGAGCCCTGGGAGAGGTCAGTGGATGGTGCTGTGGTACATTAACAAAGGAGTTCTTTTTATCTAGCTGCTTTCAGGGTTTGACCTTGATGAATGTAAGTTATGCTTGGGCTGAAATAATTCACTACTAAAAAAGGCTACTACAGACCCTCAAATTGATTTTAATCCTCCGTTCAGGAACAGGAGAAAGATGTATGTCAGAGGCTGTTTTGGAAGAGCAGCATCCCATTCCCTGTGAGCCATGAAAATTTTTTATTAGAATCATAGAATCATTGGGTTTAAAAGGACCTCTTCATTTTGCTCCTTTTTTCTTCCTGTCTGCACAACTGGCCTGGGAAAGGCAAAGGGGAAGGGGAGAGCACAGGGAAGACCTGTGGGCTGAAGAAGTGCACTGGTGGAGCAGATGGAAAATGTGAGAAGCCTGGAGAACATGAGATGTGCAGTCAAAAAATGGACTTCAGGGCAGAATTCACCGTCAGCTGTGGAAAATGAGGGACTGTGAACTGGACTGAAATGTGATGAAAAGGGGAGCGATGTCTGAGGAGCACTTCTAAACTCTTGCAGCTTTTGATAAAAATGCCTGTAATGTAATCTTCAGTGTAAAAACACCTGGGATAGTCCCATTAGGTGCACAGATCTGTGGAAGGAGGCAATCCTTAAGCCATTTCCTTGCACACTGGGTGAGGAGAAAGGCAGAATTTGAAAGTTACAGGAAACCAGTGTACAAACAAATTTGATTAATTAAATTTGTGCTTTAAGTAAACTGTGTATTGTGTGTGAGGGATGTTCACAGTTTCTAAGACTGCAGCTCATTATTTCTGAACATCTGCCATTAGCACACACCAATTATGAGTGTTTGGACAGAACAATAAGACTAGAAAAGACCTCCTGGGTCACATCATTTAATCTCCTTCACAAACTCCTAAACCAAAGGGCATTTGCTCTCTTCTCTGGTGGTGAGAAATCTTCTGTTTTCAAGGCGAAAGAGGTCCTACAAAGTTAATTCTCATCTTTATGCTACCATGGCTTAAATATTCTTTCTCCCTGTCTGGTCTGCTGTGGTGATGGAGAGGAACAGTATTGATTAAATAAATATCCTCACCATATGGACTCTTTATTCTTCCTGCTGTCCTAGCAGCCTTTCACTGCACCTGCCCCATGTAAATGTCTTTTTTTCAGTGATTAGAATCATACATGGAAGTGCTGTGTTCTAGGTAACTGTACATTTTGCCTTACAGCAGCATTAATACTTTGAACCTCTAATGAAATACCTCTTCCGACACAATCTGACCGTGCTTATTGTTCCACAGCTGACTGTTTGGTCAGTCATTTTCTGGCCAAGGGATATATTCTGAAAGTAGTAAATTTCCATGGGAAAAGATCCAAGCTCACGAGAGAAAAATTCTTATTACTACTTTGCAACAACATAACCATGCACTTTATAGTAATAAACTTCATCCCTGGTGCAAGACCCCAAGTCTTGAGCTAAGAGCTCACCAAAGGAGTTTTACTTAAAAAATATACAAGGCTCCAAAAATTTGCCAGCTGAATTTTTAGAAGAGCCCTCAGTTTTTTTGACACCTTAAGAGAGAGTGCATAGAAGAAAAGCTGCACAAATTTTCTCAGAGGGTACTTCTGGCGGCAAACTTTAGGAAATAAGAGTACTTGACAAAAGTTTAAAGGGTAACATTCAACCAAAAGAAAGCATTCCACCAAGCATTGACTCAGCACATGCTATCACATACAACTTCAAAAATCCAGCAAAATCCAGCCCATCTGGGCCCAAGTTGTCCAAAAAAGAGATTAGAAGATGTCAAGAAAGAAAAAAAAGAGAGAAAAAAGTAGAAAATTAAAGCTACCACCAGAGTCCTGTGAGAGTCCAACACCCACATGGAGGGGTTTGAACATGTGGAGACCATGTGTTCGGTTTTATCTGCTCTGTCTCCCTGTGGCCACCCCTCCCAGGTGGCACTTCCAGCCCACTGGCTACTCTGGGGCTCTGGAGCGGGGTGAGGGGTGGTGCTCCAGCTGTGCCAGCCCACCTGAGGCTGGGTTAGGGGCTCCATGGGGGTGCTGTGGGGGTGCTGCCAGGCTGCCTTTGACTCACAGCAGCATAAAAATTTCCCTTTCAGCACAGCAGAGGAGATATGATGGTTCCACTCTCATTCCCTGTCTCAGTTTTTGTATCTGCCCTGAACTGATACCAACAATTTCCATCAGGCAGCATACATACAGAATACTTTAGTAAACTCTGGACAGACTGAATCACTGTGTTTCCTCTGCCTAGAAACCCAGCTGGACGTAGATGCTGATTTTGATGCTTTCTAAAGGTCCACCACAACCAGGTGTTCAGAGAGATTGCCCTCCTGGTCCTTCTGGCCATCTCTTTTGTCCAGAGCACAAAATCACGTGAAGGCCAATGAAAACCAAACAGCCCTCAAGAAACCCTGGTGGCATCCAGATTGCTCCACTGCAAAGCTGCCTTGCAAGGTCCTGTGATCTGCTGCAAGCTGTGCAGCCAGGGCAGCCATCCTGAATGGTTTTGTTCTCTTACCTGCTGCTCCAGCCATGTGCTCATCCACACTGAGCAGGAGCTCCCACGCTGCTGGCTGGATGTCCCCATACATCTCCTCTGTGAGAATAGGGGCTGCCTTGATTAGCAGTGACAAAGGTGCAGGGGAGAGGCTCATCACCTGCAACAAACAGAACCATGCAAACCATCCACAGGGAACAACACAGGCAGGAATTCTACCCTGGTTTTGGTCTGCAGATTATCCACCAATTACCTCTAAGTTCAGCCATTTCAGATGATGCTCCATAAAAGAACATTGCTTTTGGCTACACTGAAAGAGCAATGTTTGCAGCCTAGGTCGTAGAGCCTTTTGTTTGTCCCTCACATCACCAAAATTCCAATAAAGGGAACAAAAGGAAAGCCAAACTTTCCCAATTCACCACTGTTTGGTGTACAAACAGTGATACAGATCCATAAAAACCTGTTGCTTCTTCAGGGACACTGAACAAGTAAGAGCAAAGGAAACTATGGCTGTAAATGGACAGTTTGTATTTAAACACAATTGTGGATTTTCTACATTTTTTTAAATATTTATTTTTTCTATACTCAGCTTTGATGCACGTGCCCCTATGGAAAGACAGAGATGCAAACTATGATTTAATGAAGCTAAATGTTTAAAGGATTCTTTGACTGTGTTACCTTAAGAGGCTTAAATTTAGCCTTTCTCAGATGGGGAAAACACGTATCAGAACTGACTGATATTCAGGAACAGGTCTTCTCATGGGCTGGGAGATCCATATATATTTTCCCTATTGTTGCACTCTAACCTGACATCTAAGTATCAGCTCACCTAACTATCATATGGCCTAGTCAGTACCTGGTGCCTGATGTATTTTAGCATTCCAGAGTCCTTCTTCCCTTCCAAGTTGATATCAATCACCCTCTTTTTTAGAGAAGGAGTTCTCAAGCACGATTTGTCTGAGCACTGGAAGGAAACAAAAAGAAAGTCGAGTTCACATTTAGATTTCCCAAAATGTGGAAAAGGAGATCAGGTACAGGAGGAATTTCCGAACACCAAAAGCCATCTGGTGCCAGAGCTGCAGCACAAAGCCCTCTTCTTTGCTGGCAACAGACCTAGTATCAGTGAGACAGCAGATCCAAAATTCTTCTCTTTTTAACAGTGTTTTCGCAATAAAAAGTTAAGGCAGAAGCCAGTAAATCAAATGAAGAATGTGAATATTGTCTGTGTAATCTTCACAGGTAGCACACACATGTATTTTAGTTAAGCAGGTTAGAGGCAAAAAGTCTAAACTTCCCCTGCAAAATATTACCAATGGAAGTGTTTAGTGTGCACAACAATGATTCCTCTCATAGAATCACTGAGGCTGAAAAAGATCTCTAAATCATCGAGTCCCACCATTAACTCAGAACTGCCAATCCTCCCCCCCAAAACCAGGTCCCACAGAGCCACATCTACATGTCTTTTAACTACCAGCATGGCAACTCCACTACTTCCCTGGGCAGCCTGCTCCACTGCTTGACAACCCTTTTGGAGAAGAAATGTTTTCTGATATCCAACTTAAGCATCCCCTGGTGCAACTTGAGGCCATTTCTTCTCATCCTGTCACTTGTCACCTGGAAGAAGAGGCTGATGCCCACCTCACTACAACCTCCTGTCAGGGAGTGGTAGAGAATGAGGTCTCCCCTGAGCCTCCTTTTCTCCAGGCTGAGCCCCTCAGCTCCCTCAGCCACTCCTCATCCATCAGACTTGTGCTCCCAACCCTTCTCCAGCTCCACTGCCCTTCTCTGAACATGCTCCAGCACCTCCATGTCTTCCTTGTAGGGAGGATTATCAAAATAAAAAATTATCAATTGCTCTCCCGCAGTGAGGTCTGTACAAACAGGGCATGTGTTGGTAGGAAACCCCACTGTCCCCCAAACTATTTTTTTCCTTGCTTAAAGGCTTTGATGATTTGATGGATGATGAAATGTGTATCTCTATCTTGCTATTCAAAGCTGGAGATGAAACAGCACACAGTGTTCTTTTGCTGTCTTTCATGAACACTGCCAGCTGCTCATCCCCAGCCTGCCTTCTGTAGAGGAAAGGACTGTGCCTTTTTAAATAATGATACACTACTTTTCTGTGTCAGAGGAAATATATGAGGGTTCCAGTTTTCAGGAAAGCAGAAACATTAGCTGCTGTTTCACCTGCTCTGTGCTTTCTTCCATACCAACACCCTTCCATTTTCTAATTTGTCAGGAAATGAGCAATCTGCTAATTGATGAGGAAACCTTATGAATTTGTCTCCTCCTCCATCACTGCTTGCTTCCAGGGATGATAGCCTCCCTACCCAACTGAAACCTTCATGAGAGTTTCATGATTTTTTTGTTTTCCATGTTACTGCAAAGTAGTTGAATGACTCTGCCACTGCAAGTATTCAGAATGACTGCAGTTTGCCTGCTGTGGTTAAACTGCTGACATGATTAAGTTGGTGCTTGAGTGGGCACTTTCCTGAAAGCAGAAATGTATTTCCACTGCAGTTAGAGGCACCACTTACATGGCTAAAAAGTCATAATGGCTCCTGCTGAACTGGTCCTTAAAAGTGCATCACTAAAAAGACTGTAACAATAAAGACCAATGTATACAATTCTTGGAACAACCCTGAGAGCTCAGATCTAAAAGAGATTACATGAGATGTTAGCAAGAATTTTTAAGAGTGATTCTTACTAACAGATGACAAAAGGCATGGAAAAAAAAAGAGACTGGACTCCACGGGGTGATAAGTAGAGGCCATAAAAGAACATTGAAATAAAGTCAGGTGTTAAAGCTTTTAAACTACCTCATCAACAACTAAGATTGTCTCCAATCAGTACAAATTACATTCCTTCCATAATGTTAAATGACTTAATAGCTGGGGGGTTTTTACAGCAAAGCTATGTTTAGGAGGGGCTGTGTTAATTTTGTCGGGCTGTATTAATTTTTTCATGAAAGAAACATTAGGCAGTCTTTGAAGGTAATTATGACCTGCCCAGAGAAAGCCCAAAACATTCTGCTTTTCCCCTTTACTCACTTCCTTTTGCTTTTTGCCTCTTGCCACGTTGTTCAATGTGGTGTTTTCCCGCAGGGAGTCCACTGTGTCTCCGTACAGGAGTTTGATGGCCCGGACGAGGCGAGCACAGGAGCGGCTGTGATGGAGGTAGCAGTGTGGGTGGCAGTAGTCAATGTGGGTACATATGAAACTTTGCTGGTTGCATAATAGGATCATAACCTGGAAATTAAGAGAGCACAGTTATCTTCAGAAAAGGGAGTTACAAAGACAGGCCTGGGGGACAGTCAAGCTAACTTTTCCACAGCCTAGCTGGAGAGGCATGAAGCTCAACACACTTGTTTAAAAAGTTATGTGTGTCTGTGCAGAGCTCCATGCTTACACGGGGTTGGCAAACTAGCTGGGCATGGCTGGAGAAACATTAGTGTTAACAAAGTTAGCAGAGCTGCTGCAGACGTCTATGTTTGGCTGGGGGCAAGATAAAGGCTGAGGAAAATAGTACTCTCTCAGTTTGCAGAAAAGCTGTTGTATCACCACTCCAAGATGAGGGGCTTGGACTGGAAACTGTCAACTAGTTAATTGTCATAGAGGAGCAGCAGCTCTCAGTACACTGGTCCTCATGTTACACACAAACACAGCCTCTTAGCAGCACTCTGAGGAAAACACACAGGCATCCCCAAGCCATTCACACTGTAGGTCCTAACTGACCTTTATGGATCCTTCTCTTCACCCCACAACCTAGTTCAGAAATAGCCAGAACTGCCAGAAAGAATCTGTCCCACCTTTTCCATCCACTTACGGTCTGTGCAGCTGTAGTCTGCTGGCTCTCTCAAGTAAGGCTGCCACATCATTCTCAACCTTAAAATATTTAAGTTTCTAAAAAGTCAGGAGCTAAATTTAAAACAAATCTGTGCTATGCATGTTGGATTCTTGTGTTTGCCTGCCTGTTCTGGCCTCATATTATTTTGGGGTCAGTCTGGAATAACTCAACATCAATGTACATATGGTGTAAGTCTAATCAGCATTGCATAGCCTCTAGCCAGCCTGAGTGGCTGACACAGAGTGAGGACATCACACTCCAGGCATTCAAGTTTCCTGCCCAGACACCATCTTCCAAAGAAGACAACTATCAAGAACTGCTTCTGACATCAAAGCCTATTCTTGCCCTCACCCCATGGGAATAGGGGCCAGCTGTCTTTCCCAAAGGCAACTCTGAAGTCAAAAGGTGTCTGTCCTCACATGCCTGTGCAGGACACAATCAGTCTGTGCACAGCCAGTAAATCCAAAGACAATTAATCTGTGCACAGTGAGTCAATCAAAGGCCTGTGCACTAGGACACTCTGATTCTACTAATCCATTACAGTGTGTCATGAGGCAAAGGAGGTAGATGTGTACAGTCCTTGGATACAAGCGGACTGAATGGTGTAGACTTGCACAACTGACTTTTGGCAAGTCCAAATCGTGGATACAGAGATTGCCAGAATGGATGTCTTGGACCCTGCGTGACCAAACCACATCTGCACTGTTGTATTCCCTGTCTGTTGGATGGAGTCAGAACTATACAAGGCCCTCTTGGGTTAGACAAGTATCTTCTAAAATGCCATTTCCCCGACACCAGGAGCCCAGCTCACACTGCAGTGCATTCTGCTGCTCTCCCTGAACTACCCACTACTAGACATGCTGAAGATAAGGTATTGAGCTAATGGGTTTTTCATCTGAGGGAGCATGGCTGTCCCTGAACACCTAGAGAGAAAGTCCCTTTTCCCTTAAAAATTAAATAAATTAAATAGACAGAGGGAGCAAGATGGGATCTTTCTGGGTTTAGTCCATTTTAGAAATGGCAAACGTTTCCAAAGGTCGCACCTTACTTACACTTTAGATCCTTGATGCTGTATGGAGAAAGCACAGACTGTGATCTGGTTACTGCCAGCCAGCACAAAGGTTTTCCTACTGAAAATGCCATCCTTGAGATCACCACGAGTGACTTGTACTCACATGCAGCCACGACATATTCCGATGATAGTTCTCCTCCAAGCCTGTGTTGCTCAGCACCTCGGGTTCAATGCTGGGCTCGCTTGCGCTCCAAGGGCTCCCTTCTTCAAAAGAAAAATACCCAAAAGGTGGTTGTTTTTATTGCTCCCTATGTGCTTTAAGAGTAGGGGCAGCACTTGTAAGCCAGGCCAGCCTTGTGGGAACAGACCAATCCTTGTATCGTGCTGGCTTGACGCTTACAAGAACCATTTGGACTTGGCTCACAGGCCATCCCTGTCAGGAGCAAACATTGCTCCCTCCCCAATTATTTTTTTTTAATGGAAGGAGAAAGGATAATCAAAAACCATCAGAAACAAATTCTTTGCACCATTCAGGTGCTGCAAATGGTTGGTTTATTGATCTGCATTGACTGGGCTCTGTGGTTAAAAATGTAGACAAAAATCCAACCAGAAGTGGCATCCACCTGGAAATGCCAATGGGCAAAGTCCCTGCTAATTGCCCGTGGGAACTGCTAATGTCATGGGGATGAAAGGGGAAAAAAATCCTGATTATAGCACACTAGTTCTGAAGAACTCAGACAAGGGAGAGATTTCTTTGGGAACTGCACTGATCCCTGTGTTTCCTCTAGCCACTTCATACCCTATGGGCCTCCTATAAAACTATCATTAATGCTGTTAAGCGTTGGCTGGAGATGAATTCTGGTTTATCCTTTCTTTCTCCTCTTTAAGTGAACTGTGACTTGCCAAAGTCTACAGAACAGGCAATCCCACTCTCCATGTTCACCTACTGAAGCATCTTCTGGGTAACATAAAAATGACCATTAAGCTTGGGAGGTTATTTCAGCAGTTTTTTGTTAATACCCCTAGCGGAGGGAGCCCCTTCAGTTCATCTGTGACGGAGATTTCTCACGGCAGGATGCACGTTTGGTTTCCATACGAGAAATGTATGGAGGTCTTTTTAAGACTGAGGAAGGCAGCTGTAAACTGTAAAAACTGTATATGCCAATATGTAGAAATATAGTACGTAGCATGTAGATGTTACGTTCTACATATAGGAAGATATATTTTACATGTCATATGACATGCCTATGGCATCATAGCTGACAGAAAATATGAAGTGCATGTCCATACATATATATATAAAATATATATATATATTTAGCCAATCTGTTGCTCATGTAATCATTATATCATATGATTTAGGGGTGTGTCTGTGCATACATACACAGGCACATGATTCCCTTAAAGCAGCAAGTGTTTGGCTGGCAGGCACCAGCATTCCAAGAGTTCATGCTCTAACGCGGAGCGCTGAATTGACAAACTGTGCATGGAGCTGATGCTGCACCCAGGATTTGAGCAATGTTCCTCCCAGGCCCTAGTCCAGGAAGTCCCTGAAGAGTTCTCTACATTTTTCCTAGCCTGCTGGGGTGGGGGTCTCTCATTTCTAGCTCTGCTGCAATCACATCAAGAGTTTATGTCCTGCCTATTGTCCCCTCCCTTTCCACCCACTCGTCTAAGTTACCTATATCAGTGACAGTGTCCCTGCTGTGGGACAGCTGCAGCTCCTCATTCTCAGACTCTGAGTCCTGCCGTGATAACTTGGTGCTCTTTAGGCTGCCGGCCCGGCGAATGCTGGAAAGGGAACCCCCCTTCTTCACCCGGAAACTGCGGGTTCCTTTAATCTGGAGCAAGCGGGAGCCTCCTATCCTGATCTTCCTGCTGGGAACTGTATTAAAAGAATAAAAGAGGACTTTTTTCCCCTTAATTTTTCCCCATTTAAAAGAGAAAGAGATCCTGGCCCTCCCCTCCCTCCCAACCCTTTGCTGCCAGCCTGTATTGCAGCATCTTTTCTTCTACCAGGGAATGTGGGGCCAGAGGCTTCCTCCAAAGCCACCGCCAATGCAGCTCTGTCAATCAGGCAGTAAAGATGCTTTACAGAAATGTGTTTGACACCTCATTTCCTGGACATCTGGCACGTCACCTTTGGCCTTGTCTGTATTTGGAATTAGCCCTCATTCAACCACCAGCAAGTAGAGTCATCTGCTCTAACAGAAACCCAAAACGTGGACAAGGAAAACCTTCAATTCACACAAAGTTGAATCAGTTCCTGCAAGGAAACAGGATCCAGTGGTTGTGAACGGCAGTTTTCTTTGCCAGCCCTTGGGGTTTACATTAGTGCAGGATCACCTCTTGCTAGGGATCGATGGCTGAATCCCAAGCATGAACAAGGCACCACGGACAAACCTACTTTACCATGGGCCTAAGTTGTGTAAATGTCACTGAGCTCTGCAGTGGGATCAACTATTTATTCATACAGCATGTGTGACTGCAGAAGGGTAGTCTGCTTCATGGAAAACTTCTTTGAAGTCAGATTTGCATAAGTCCATGTCTCTGCATGTTACTCTTCATCATTAGAATGCTTTAGAGGAAATGGGAGCACGTAGATCCTCTCCTTCAGACAAATCAGCAGCTTTCAGGCATTAACAACATCCATTGACACTCTGCATTTTTGATGAGCACAGACATGAAATGGTTCAATGTTCAAAGCACCCACCGTTTGCACTTTCATTCTCCTCAGTTCAAAGGCAGTACATAGCAATATGTCAGTCCAAATGTTGCAACACTCAGTCATTTTACTGCAGATCTAATCCGACAAGGTCACATGTGATCAATTATCCTTTTGTGTGTGGTTGGGAATGAACAAGATACAGCTCTTTGGATACCATGGGTAAGCAAAATATTTAAATAGAATTGGATTTTGGCTTCAGGAAAAATCAAACACACCTTTACTCCTGAGAATGCCCCTAATTCCTCCAAAACCAGTTCCCACTCCCATATCCAGTGGCTAACATCCTGGCTGAAGACAGCTGGGTACGTTTTCAGAGCTCAGCCCTCATGAATCAGGTGGGCAAATCACTGTTGAGTGACCAGAGAATCTCCCTCCAAGTGACCATGCTGAGTTCCTTAGCAATCACTACTGCTTGAATCGTGTTCAGATCATCCTCCTGAAAACCAAACCCCTTAAGCACTCACAGCTGCATTTTGTGAAGTCTGCAGAATCCCATTTTGGCACCCAAAGATTACATACAATCCTCTGAGAGCCTTTATCTACCTAGCTGTATTGTCTGTATTTCAAACCTACCTGAAGCAGATTCTACACAGTAAACTCGTAGCTTTTGGATAGCTGCTAAGCCATGCCTGGGGGGAGCAATGAGAGCAAAGTTTTTAACACTCCAGAACAAAAAAAAAATGGAAGGAAACAGATTAGTACTCATCAAAGAGGCTGAGATAAAGAAACCTGTCACTGCAGGCAAGAAAAGTTTAGTTACATTCACACATTAACATTTTCCTATCTAGGAAAGTGCAGATTACGAAAGATGCCTCTGCATCTATTGCATTTGGCTCAGGTGGATCCCCAGAAGAATATGCTGTGGCCAAAGAAAAGAACATAATTATTGTAATTTTAAACTATGACATTATCTTGCACTTATTTAGCTTCTAAAATGTTGGAATTACATTTTTGCTAGAGTATATTGGTATAGTAGGATTCAGCCTTCCTACCATAGTCACTTTTCCCATGTCTACAATGCAGTAAAAAGGCACCTTTAGTAAAGGAAAACTACATGACAGCTTAGGGAAAAGGGAAAATGGGAAAAGAGCCCAACTAAAATTGCAGGAAAATGTAGCTTAACGGAGGCCAGGATAAGGAAAGTTAATAATATATTTGCAAAAATAACTCAACTCTGCATTATGCCTGCAGCATAGTAATATGTGCAGGAAAAGCTAAGTCAGCATTGTCTCTGAGAAAAATGGGATAGTTAGAGACTGGCCACCAGCATTTTCCAGCAGGACTGCATGCTTGAAGGCATTCTCCCACTCAGGTAATATCCCAGTGGATGGGACTGCTCCCTGAAAAGCTTAAAAGTGGTTTCAAGTAATTGTCATAACTATTTTCAAAACAAACCCAACCCCAAACCCAAGCTTTTCCTCATCTAATCCCACTCATCTTACACTATCAGACACACCATAAGGCTGTGTGCTTCTCTGGGCTGCCAATATGCCAAGGATACACAAAATGAGGTTGAGCATCAATTTATCCAGCTCACCATTCTTAGGTGGGTACCTAGCTGGAAGTAACTGTCCCCCCGACACACAATCTTGGAGAAAGTTTTATACCGTGCAAGTCTTGGAAGCATTTCTATTATTCTCTTAAGTAATTGTGGCAGGGTCATAGCTGAAGACAACACAAACTTTATCCAAAGCCCCCTGAAGTCCATAAAAACTTTTCTGAATCATTAAAAGACATTACAGTTCCTAGAGGAAAACCAGCCACAGGCTCCACCGTTTTCAAACAATCATCAAACGTTTATCCTTTCCCAATGATCATCAATATTATCATTCAAACATCTGCACCTTTAAATGGCTATTATGAGACAGAATGTAAACAGTTCTAGAAAAATTGTTAGAGGGAGAATCATTTACAGGTCTGGCAGTTTAGTGTCTAATTGCAAATACACAGGATGACTGTATATTGTATTGCAACACTTGTACCATCGGATAGTATGTGAGTTTTGCATGAGATGGCTCAAAAATGGAAACGATCTGCTATTCTCAGCAAACACAGTGAGCTTGAGGTTTGCTTGTACAGTAAACATATGTCGGTAACATCAATCTGCTAGCCATCAAAAGCCACACAGGTGTGTATTTTTCATGTGGTAGCAAAGAATTCAAGAGATCAAGTGATCAACCACTAATTCTGTGAGATGCCATGACTTCCAAACTGGTACAGATTTCCATAGAAAGATACCGATATTCCCTCCTATCTGTGCTTTCCCCAAAATGAAAAACTGTGATCAGAACAAAAAACAAACAAGAACACTTTATTTTTAAAGTGAATCAAATAGTGATACTTCTCTCAGCATCCCAGTGAGAGACGGTTTCAAACAAGGAATGCTCCATTTTAGCAATCTTGCAATGCTCTCAATTGTTTTCAGTCATAGCACTGTTTTATAAAATTTAACATCTTTGCTTCTCACATTCATTATATTGGACCCTGAAGGCCAGAAGCGTCTCAGAAATTATTCAAAGCCACGTGACTCCATGGCTGCCCGCTTTTTAACACAGTCTATGCAAATGAAAACATAAAATCAAGCGCCACTTCACAAGCCCTGAGAACACAGAAGCCTTATTGTGCTGACAAACCTTTTTTCTCCTCGAAGCCAGCCTCAGATTTGAGGGTGTGGCTGCTGCTGTGCAGTGAATCCTTTGAATCTTCGTTTTCATCCAGAACCCCAGCAAAGCTGATCTTTCTTTCATACCTATGCCGGTCCATCTCAGGGTCCAGTCGCAGCCTGCAGCTCTCCAGATCCTGTAGCAGAACGTAAACCACACAGATGTGCCAGCAATAGGAGCCCCCATGCTTTCAACTGCAACTAGAGAAGCTTCAGGACAACTGCTTCAAGTGGGAATTTATTTCTGTCAGAGACTGAAACAGCTCGTGATTTACACATGCTAAGATCACCAAAAGACTTTTGCAAACTGAAAAGCAGCAGCTGCTCACCCCTTCCCACCTCCCCAGTGCTGCTAAAGGATCAGGTAGGTGGGTGCTGTTGTCCAGCTATCCTGGGTGCAGATGCCTGTCTGAGGAAGGGAAGAGGCTGAGAAGAGGCAAGTCCTGCAAGGCAGGAAAATCCCTTTTATCATGCCAGTGTCCTCCCTTTACATGAGCTCTGCGTATCCAGCCTGGCTACACATCTCAAATGCTGGCCCATGATGGACCATGATTGATGCTGGTGCAACAGGCAGCTGCAGCTGTCTCTAGAGGTACAAGGCATTCCCACCTGAGCTGGAAATGTATAATAACTCATAACTCCTTTGAGTTTTGGGGGGGGCTTGTCCCAGCCCCAGCGGATCAAGACCACCACTTCAACTAACAGACATGGAAGGTGCAACTACCCAGTTTCATGGCTGGATCCCGTGGGCAGTGACTATATATATATATATATATATATCCTTCCACCTTTATCCTCTCTTTCCCTTTCTCTCCCTTATGCATTTCCTTAAGAGTTACCTTTATGCTCTAATGACTGCTATGTTGCTGTAGATGATACTGCTATATATGCCTAAATATTGCTGCATTTAATAGTGCTACATTGCTATGCTTTAATCTTGCTGTATGGCTATAGATGGTAGCACCCAAAATGGACCTTTGAAACAAAATTTTTCTAAAATAAACCCCACATATAAACACTGATTATTCAGTGTCATTTCACTCTTATCTACCCCAAGGGATTCAATAATAAGAACCTGAGTTACCCTCCCCTTTCTGGGGTGGGTCACAGCACACACTGATTCTTTGGGCTCTTTGGGCTTCCAGCAGGCTAATAGACTCTTGCATAATGTGACATTAAGGTTTCTTCCACCTATGCATCATAGGTTAATTCCTCCTCCCTTTCTCCCACATACAAGTCTGAAAAGCTATTAATCAGTTGCATTTTTATCTGACATAAAAGCACAAATTTCTATTGACCTTCATTATCCAAAATATTCTTAGTACCAAGCCTAACTACTTAACCGAGATGACTTCTAAACCCTGGTATTATACAGTCATTTATTATGTGGTAAAAATATCAACTAAGTGTTTAAGGAAGACTTCTGCTGAATGTATTGCTTTTTAAAACTGCTCTTCTTGCATACTTGGGAGCTGAGCCACTTCACTGTAGGTCACCCACAGTCTTTGGAATTAATTTCAGAACCTAATTACAATAATGCCCAGCTAAATCAGCCTGTCAAGCACAATTGTCATCGGCAAAATTTGTTCTGTCATTAACAAAAACCATAATAATAATAAAATCCTTCATATTCACTTGGAAATTTAACTTCTCATTCTTTCTTTACAATTTTTATCCTGCTTTCCTACAGAAATTTGTCTTAAAAGACGAAACCATGTCTGCCATTCAATTCTTATCTCATTCCATGCTAACCATCTCTGAAGCTGATGGTCACCTTCAATGCAATTTGTCAAAAGATAACTGCATGCCTGTGTATTTTGTAAGACAACAGGCTAAAGGCAATGCTAAACCACAGTATTTGACTTTAAGAAAATCCACACAAAAATGAACCACTGCAAATCAGGTTTCAGGGGTTCTGCTATTCACAACATTAGCTGTCACCTAATCAGCCATTAGATTACTGTTTATGCCAGGATTTGATTGTGCTTCAGTCTCATGAAGATTTATCTCTTTCCTGTTTTCCCCTAGTCCCATCAATTCTGCTGTCTAACCGAAACCAAAAATCTGCAGCTTTTAAGCTCCAGCAAATTCTCTGTAAACCATTCTGCTCCCTTCTCCTAACTGCCCTGTTCAGATCTCTTGACAACTGTCTCTCCTAATCAGCTATTTAGCACGTCAGCTGCCCGCTGTTGCAGTTCACCTCAGGTGCCCCACACCCAGCTTCTCAATCCCTTGGCTGCCCTCATCTCTATTTTGAAACTTGAACTTCCAGCACATGCTGTACTTCCACAGTCTTATCTTCTTAATCAACCATCTGATGTGCCCTGCCCATCTTCCATTCACCACACAACAGCTCCTTTCTCCCTGCAGAAATCAGCTCGAGTTTTTACTCCACCCTTTCTCTCCACAGAACCCAGAGAACTTCTGTGGGCATCGCCTTCTTCAGTGTGCACGGTCCACGTACCATGAGAGGCTCAGTCCGCGGTCTGGGCATGTAGGGAAAGGTCTCTCGAAGGAAAGTCGTTATCTCCAGGAGAAGCTGGCAGGCTGCCATTTTCAGTGCAAAAGGACAACAACATTTGGTAGGATTCACAGTGCCTAGGAAAGAACAGTTCTGCCATGAGCAGGGAGTTTATACAAGCTGTGGAACCAAGAGGTGATGGACATTGTCACACATGAAGAAGAGGAAAACCCAGACTTTTGTCTATGCTACTTTGCCTACACTGAAAGAAACACAAACAAATATCAATTTAGCAGCATATACAATAGTACTAATACATGATATATGATATTTTATTGTGTTGTGTTACATTATATTACATTACATTATATCATATGGAAGTCACTCTATGATTTACCATGGTATATATTAGATTATATTATGTTCAAGCACCTGCTAAACTAACATGAGCTTATGGCATCTTGTATGAACCTCATTTCAAGTTAATACAGGTTAAGAAGGAGATGCTCTTCTTCCTCTTTACAGTGTTGCATTCAGCCAAATCTTTTGCAGTTCTAGAAAAGAGCCACTTTCAAATACAGAAAATTTTCTAAAAATATATGGAGTTATGACTAGCCAGCAAAGAGGTACTGTTCCTTTTATTATTAATTACTACCCTGATGACTGGAAAAGACAGCCTCCTTTGAAGTCAGGCCTCATTTGTGCAAGGAATCCATGTGCTATTTAGAGATAATCAAGGGGGAAAAAATGAAATTGCTTAATCAAATCATACTTTCAAATGCTTAACCTAAAACAAAGTGGGAAAGGGAAGAGGGATTATCAAAACACTTGAAGTTTTGTCTCAGCTGCGTCTAAACTATCAGCTTCAAAAGCCATAGACCTTGTTACCCATCTAATGCCATTCAAAGCTTGGAAATTATGAAGGATTCTTCAGTGTTTGATCAATTTGAAAAATACCATTTAGGCTAATGGACAGCAAAAAAAGTAAATAAAAAAATTAGCTGTGACAACAACTAACCATGCCCATTTTTTTTAGTAATGCCTGGTATTAAAACCAGATTAATTCTGTGATGCTTGCCAAGTCTTCTGTACACATTACCAGTAATGAATTGTGGACTTTGTAAGGATTATAATAATCTGAACTATCAAATGCAGACAAGACATGCAGTGTAAAGGAACATCTAACTGCAGAGTTTATGCTCCTCAATCTACTCCCTGCAGCACACAAGGCAGCTTTTGAAAAATCTCTGCCTTCATCAGGAATGCAGATCAGTTATTTTCAGATCCTGGCTTTCAGGAGAGAACTTCAGCTTTTAAATTGCTTTCTAGACCACAACTCGATCTCCGTTTGCTTGGCTCAGGGCATCCTTTTAAAGCAGGTCCATATCTCCCTGAGTGGCTGAACAGGGACTAGAAAGCTGCTTCTGTCACTCAGTCATGAGAAAGCAGTTTGGAATTTCTGATGCAGGAAAATTTTGTATGCATTCTCCTCCCACTTTGGATATGTGTCCTGAATGGCTGATAAGATACCCACTCGTGTTCCTGTAGCTGCTGGCATCGGCACACCATGCACTGGCACATGGGAATGTCCTGCTCAGGGACAAGCCAAGGCCTTCTCTTGAGCTCATCTCCCATAAATGCCATTTAACTGTTCCCATCTGCTCTGCTCCACTCCAAAGCTGGCCTTTATGCAGTGATATGAACAAATCCAGAACCACAGGAAGAGAAACCACAGGAAGACAGATAAACAGTGCTGGCACACCATACCCACCGGGGAACAACAGCACACGTACGGGGAACCAGCACGTTACAGCACACACGGATATGCAAATGGGGTCTGGAGGGGGTAGAGTGTTTGTTACCACCTTCACCTACACCTACAACAGGATGTGTTTTGACACTTTACTTTGCTTCACGGGGCTTGCTGGAACTTGCATGCCTATCTAGACTTCCAGAATCAGTGATCTGTCACCTCCTCCCACCCTGTATGCACACACAGGCACAAATGTGTGTGACTTAGTCATCCTGTTGTTATACAGAATTTTAGTGAGCCTTTCTTTATATCCCACTGTACTATACCTCTGTCTGAAAATCAGGCAAATGTACTGAAGTCAAGATCTTCAGTAGAGCACTGCCAATTCATGTCAGGTGAGGAGATGACTCTTCAGTGTTCAGAAATAGAAAACAAGCTGATCTTACACAAATATTTTGACAGAGATAACTGGGAGGGAATGGAGCCTGAGCACTTGTGGCACTCAGGTGAGAGTGAGATTCAAGAAATAAATTATTACCCTATGTATAACTGCAGTTTCTGTGAACAGGAATTGCAACTCACTGCCTGGTTTCCCCCTCCCTTTTCCACCCAAGTCTCTGCTACACATTTGTCATGTTGTACATCCAGGCACAGAAAGAGCAGGGGAAGAAGTTGGGGTGAAGGTGAGGGACTGGGAAATACAGCTGGGTGGCAAGAAGATGAAAAGAGAAAAAAAAAATTAAGTGCTCCTAAAGCAGAGGTTCTTACAAGCGGGGGTTCTTGTAGTAAAGGGAGTCTCCTTACTGTCATCTAAAAAGTCTTCTTCCTCATCCTCCTTTCTCAGGCGCCTCTTGGTCTCCTCATCATAAATGAGGCCCAGCAGGTTGGCAGGGCTCTCGCTCTCAGCATGGCACAGCTCGTTGAGGCGGACACCGATTGCCTGCAGATGAGGAGAGAGGAGAACAAGGGGGTGAAAATTTCAGCTCAGCACACTGGCAGTCAAGGGCTCTGCCCTGTGCAGGCCATAGAGATGGTTCAGCCAGAACAGAATGTCCCGGCTTTATTTTTATTGTCTAAAGTGGAGAAAGGGATGACAGAAGACTAATTGCTATCAAAAGCATAATTTAGTTCCCCCTTTTTTTCAACTAAAATTTGCAAACAGAACAATTTTTGCAGATTTAGTTTAATAACACCCCCCCCCTCCGTCCCCCGAATTGGCACATGACAAGTAGAAGGTGATATTAGGTCATTATTTTATATTAATTTCTTCCACTTTTCTTTCTTCCTTTAATATATGTATTCCAGATTTTTGCTAAGTCTTTTCACTGAGAATGTATGTCTTCTGTTTAAGAAACTGTGACTTAGGAACCCAGTAAGAGTCCCTATTTCCTCCACAAAACTGTTGAATGCCCATGAGAAAGCCTGCTTCCACCTTTACAGGAGAGACTCCCTGATGTGCTTTCCAAACAAGATATGTTTATAAAAGCTGGGAAGGTGCATAGGTACTGGTGTATGGAGTAATCCATATAAAGAACACAGATAGACAGTTTTCCACTGAGCACTATTACATTCTCCAAAAGGCATTGATCATTTATCATGGCTGTTTTCCAGCATCATTACTGACGTGTAAACAGCCCTCATGGTGCTGTCAGGAAAGCCACAGATAAGGGTATGTTAGCAAGAAGAATGTTTTCCTGCTAAGACAGTTTAGAGCTCTTAAGGATTGTCTTGATTTTCTTTGCTGCAGGTAAGTGAACACAGTTGAGTACATAAAACTTCATCCTTTGATATCATCGCTTTGTGAGGGAAGAGATACATTTAATTACAGAATTTTCACCAGCACTGGCCATGCTGCCTTTTTGGTTTTGGGATAGTTTCAGAAAATGACACTAAAGAGGTTTCCTGAATCTTCTACAAGTCAGAACTGATGGTCATTCTAGCACCGTATCATTTTCCTGTCAGGGCTGAAGTGACACAGAAATACATAAATGGTCACTTATCACAGCTCTTCTTCCTTGCTACTGAGCAGTTCCTGGGAAATGCAGCAACAATGAAGAGGACAGACTCTGCTACACGAAGAGAATAAGGTGATATCGTTGTGGTTTGCAAGATGATACAAATAGAGCTATGTCTCAGCCTGCACACTGCTGAAGAAATTGCACATCTCTCAGTTTTTCCCCTTTCATGTTTCAGGCATTTAAAGGAAGAAATATTCTGCATGCCTCTCCATAAAGCAATAATTTATCACATATTATTTATGCTGAGTTGTCCACCCTAATATTAAAGCAATAAGACATAACCCCACAGCTTCCTGTCTAATAAACACTGAATTCCTGACACATATTACCTGCATGAATTATGCTTGGTTTTCTAGCAAACAGAGTAGCAAAACCGAAGTGCTTCTTAACAGAAGCAGTCAAAGGAAGTAACAGACTAACCTGATCAGAATAGATTTAACACTGTATGTGTCAAAGAGACATCCATTAGTAAATGTACAGCACCTCATCAAGCTCAAGCAGCCCTGGGCTGAAAAAGTTTGCAAACTAGAAAAGAGAGATTAGTACCACACCCTCTGCTCTTACTCTTCCTTAGCCATTCACATATGACAAGTGGTGGAAAAAGGAGAGTGGACCAAATAGATCCTTTGAGGGAACACATCAAAGTCACTTCCATTAGGAGAAGAGCTGGTCCTAGCAGGCTGAAGTGCAAGTTGGAAGGGTGGCTTGTGAGTCCCCATTTTACCAGAGCTGAAGTTCTGTATAGGATCCAACCACCTTTACACAGTTTGGTATATTTTTAATGTAAGTAGAAGAGAAAAAAAACCCACAACACTTACATCTCCCCACTGGTAGAAGAGCTTAGCTGCGTTCCACTGCAGCTTCTGGTTCCTTTTGTTGCCCACAACAGGTGAACGGCCACGGGACAGGCCTTTCTTAGTGATGTTCACGTGGTGGCCCTTCATCCACTCGGGCCAGTTGCCACGATTACAGCGGTGCACGAAGCGCGCGCACTCGAGGAACAGGGCTGCTCGTGCCACTACGGGAGCCTCCTGAAACATCGGCAGAAAATCACCTTAAATACAAATCCACCGGAAAAGCTCCCTGAACCTTAGAGCATTCTGTGCTTTAATCAGTTCCTTTGTAAGCTTGCCATGGAATCACACAGCACGATCAACCTCTCCACGAAAAACCTGATAGCAGGATCTTTCCGTGTAAGTCTCACCACTTGAGCTACTAAAAGCAAGGCTCATAAACACTGAACAGTCTTGCTCAGTTCAATCACTAGAGGGACAGAAAGAAACATGCTATAAACTTAAAAACAACCTTGTAATGCTTCCCTTCAGAAACCCTCTAAGTGCCAAAAGCAGACGCATGCATCTGGCACTGTTCCTGCAGGAACGAGACAAATTGTATTTCCACCTTTGCCAGCAAGGCTGCAAATACTCCAAGTGCAAATGGCAGCAGGGCCACATGAATCCTAGCATTTGCCACATTAAGTTCTGCTTGTGAATCCTGGGCATGAAAGCATTAATGGAAACTAGGAAAAGCACTACTTGGCACTTACAACAAGCAGATATGGAGAGGGAAATTCATTGCTGGCACAAATAAAAAAAAATTCACTGGCTGAGCTTCAATGGCCTCAGCAAGCATCAGACAATTTAGTACTGAAATAACAAAAGGCAGGTGAGTTTTCAAGGGTTGATTATTTTCCAGAGGAAAATCCTCCTGTCCTTGGCTTGGAAGACCACTTTTCTTTAATGGGAGAAATGTTAGACCAAAGAGTGCTTCTGCAACTCTCAAATATGTTCAAAAATGGACACTGTAATTTGTTTCCTAAAGAGCAGTTTAGACCCTGGAAGGAGCTTTTTTCCCAGCCAGTCTACAATTGCAAAAATAACATCTTTACAGACATGGGAAATGACTAAAAAGCAAATGGTTCTCCTAATCTCCATTTAATTTCCCGCTCTCTTCCTGCAATTTTCACAACCAAAAACACTCCTAGCCAGCAGGTGGCAAAACTAAGAATACAATAAGTTTACAAGCTAGCTTTGAAAGTTTCCCTAACAGGGATTTCACAGAGCACAAACATGCATTCCGTACATTTTGATGTTGGCAGCTTTAATGAGATAATTTAAACAGATCAGGATCTACTTATAACGGAGGGTTCATCATCTGTGGTCTATCAATAATGCTCATGCCCTGAGACCATGGAATATTATTAAACAGTGCTTCCAAGAGTGCTTTAATCAAAAGCTGAAAGCAAGAAATTTTAGACCAATGCTCCTAACGTTTTGGAACTGATTTAAGAAATTATTGACAGAATATCCTTTTGCAGCTTTTTCTTCAGGTTTTATACAAATGTTGGAAGAAAAAAGCTGTCCCATTTTTCTGATGAGGGAGGCAGAAATCTGAAGCCGGACACAGACAGCCAAAACCAAAACTAACATCTAGCACCTGGAAAAAACCATTTCAAAGTACTTGTTGCTCACATGCAATATGGAACAAAGACTAGGTAAGGATTTTATTTATTCTCATAGAGTAAAACCTTAACTATGGACACATGCATGAACAGATGAAGCCCCAGCATTAAGTCTCCTCCTGGTTTTAGTTCACCAGTGGTAAAGTCACAATTTCTTAGCATGTGGGAATCTTAAAGGTGTGTGTTGTAAACGTTATGAAAGCAGTCGATTACTAAAATTAAAGGAGGATATGTAGGATGGGGGGTAAAAGGGAGGAGCAGGAGCTCCAAATTAAAAATCACTGAAAAGACCTCCTGCCTGAAGGAGGCCCTTCTGAATATCGTGGGGCACAAGCTCCCTGCGATTGCTTACCTGAGGCTCTGAGAAACCTGAAGCAGCAGCAGCAAGAGAAAGATGAAGATGTGACAGAATGGACAGGGATGGATTCACATCACAGAGAAACATATCACAAATGGAGAGAAATGAATCAGGCAGGTGATGCATAGCTGAAAAGAACACAAGTTACCATGGTCACTGTCAAAACTTGACACAGCAGCAATACTCTCACAAGCCTGCCCGTGCCTCTGCAACTGTTCACAGGCCCACTTTTAATATTAGATCTACTATAGTGCTTTCTTCTTTGAAAATTGTTCTTTACTGTATAAATTGACATGAATTTAAGAAATGCAACATTTTAAGTCCTCATGTTGGAGCACCTCAACACATAGCCTGCTTTGTTCTAAACAGCAAATGAGCTGGGTGGGAGGGACCAAATACAGAATGGATTTGGAATTTTACAGCACCACATTAATGTTTACAAACAGCCAGTTCTGCAGTTTTATGAATGCAGAGCATTAAGGTCCAGATTTGTTTTCAAGAACAATAAATTTTATAAGAGTAATCAACCAGCGGTAATTTTCTTGACTCCTTTCTTAAACTCTGCATGGCATTTTGAGCAAAAATTTGTTTCCACTGTTCTCTTCAAGTTAGAAAGGCACAACATAGCAAAGTAAATTCAAGTACTCTCAAAAGCTGCTGACTGGACAGCTCTGCTTTGCCTAACCACAAGTTAAGTCTAGCAGGACAAGTAGCAGGAAAAGTAGCTCAGTGGGTATGCTGAAGACAGGTTGTGAACATCAGTTCAGTGTTTTTGAGGCAATCAAAAACAATCAATCTGTCTGGTTCTATCTAAAAATGGTCAAGTACAATCCATGACACAGCTCTTTGTTTCTGTTCCCAGACATTTATTTACTCTGGGGACCTGTTTGTAGCAATCTTTGATTTTCTCCCAGGTCATGTGCCCTCCTGTGGACAAATATTTCTGCCATAAAAACAGGGACATGGGAACAACTGGGCCTGCCTAAGACCCAGAGTGACATGAAGTCAGGATACTGGCAAGTATTTTTGCAGTTTAGACTTTGTATCTGCTGTCCCAATACTTAGTAGGTCATCTCAAACACAACCCTGACAGCAAGCAGTAAAATTATGGCATTTCCACAAGGATAAAAGATTTACATGTTAGAACAATTTACACATCTTATTGGAGAAATGTAATGGTGACAGATGTCACACACCATTAAACTAGTCAGAGGAAAGCTGGTATCTCCCCACCTGAGTCACTTATACTACTCTAATTCACTGTGGCAAACCTGTACAGGCACCCAGGCTGATCAAAGATCTTGAAGCTGGTATAGGAATGGAATTATGAAAATATGCATAAAAAAGCATGCTTCAAAATTTATGGAAGAACTGAAACTGGGTCTGTTCACCTTTCTTTTTTAAGGGTTGCCTTAGAAGCAAGGCTGGATATAACGACTTAGGAAGCTTTTCCTTTGCATCAGACCTGATTCAAACTACTACTTCAAAAGCATGAAAACAGAAGTTAAAAAACCAGAATATTTTCTTTTGGGTGTGTTTTACTGATAAAAGGCATCCTTCATTGTTAGCTGCAGACCTTTCAGAAATTCTGCTACCAAAGTCTTCTACGTCATTCAGTGGAATGGAGAGAGAGTTAAATTCTAGTTTGTAAAAGCCAGCTCTGGAAGTCAGACAGAATCTTCAAATAGTTCATTTTGATTGTTTGATAGTTTCCATCTGACTTCATACATGAGCACAGAGGCAGCTGGTTTGTCACTTAAGCATTTGGCAAATATAAAAAATAAGCAAGACATTTACAGGCAATAGGGACAGAATTGTCCAACCCCTCTTTTACCATCTGATTTATTAGCACACAGAGTAGCACATCCAGAAGGGTCTTGGTGACAGTTTTTAGAAATGAGCTCCTTCCTGTCCATGCACCTTAGATTCCCTGGGTTATTTTAGCATTTGCAACAGGGTGGCAGCCTGGCAGCCCTGCAGAATGAAACTGGGTGAAGCACACCCAGCAGGTGTGACTATCCCCAAAAACCACCCTCTAAGCTCCCTGCAGCCCTGACTGGTAAGAACCACTTCTGACTGTGAGAGCATGAGACAGGCTTCTCCATCAGCCACCGCTTCCGTGGCTCCCACCCAGAGGAACAACAACCTCCAACAGGAAGAATGGGAACTAGTGAAGAAAACACCTCTCTACTGGAAGATGGATGGGGACCAGTCCAAACAGCAGAGCTAGAAGGGAAGTGATAGCAACAGCAACTTGGGACAAGCACTAATGAGATGTGCTTGAATCTGCAGCCTAAAGATGCAAGGTTGAGAAAAAGGCACAAAGCAGTGGTGCACAGAGTATAACGTCCCTACAGCTATGGAGCAGGCAAGGCAGCACAGCAGTAGCAGGAAGGGGGAGTTCATGAGCCTGACATCTCCAGCAGTGAGCCAAAAAACTGAGTATGAGCACAAACAGCACAACAGTCACAGAGGTGGGCATCGGGAAGACAGGCGGATAGAGAGCACGTGGATGCTCTGCGAGCATTGGCTTTCGATCTTTTCTCAGCTTGCAGACATCCAAACATAGAAGGAAGTAGAAGACTAGCATGCAGAGAAATTGCTAATAACTGGCTGGCTTTTGATAGCTGCATTTGTCACAGTCTTGTGTTTGTCACATAAGCACCTCACAGTCACAGAACCTCGCTGGCTGATGGCCACTGATTTACAAATGGAAGGGACTGTTTTAAAACAGCAGCTGCAAGGAAAAGAAGGAAGGAGATACAGAAGAGACACTCAGTGTCAGGAAGAAGGGACTGAATTGTGTCACTTCTGTGATTTGGATCTGCAAATTAGAAATATCTGCATAAATGCATAAAAGCATGCACCCCCTGACTTTTTTTTTTTTTTTTTTTTCCCCACTAACTGGCTAATAGTTCAGTTGCTTAATGTATTTAGAAATCTGTCAGAACTCCTGAGTGGAGTTCCTGTGCCTCTCCAAGCAGTTATCTAGTCTTCAATGCTTATTCTACAGATTGACACTAACAGGAGAAACAGGCTGTGAGCAAAGTATGAAGTCAACAATAACAGCTTTGCACCAGCAATAATCCTGTTATGGGGAGCCATGTAATAAAAAGGGATCCATTTTGTCTGAAAACTCATCCAGCCATAGATGCTAAAGGTCCAGCTACTGCCAGCACCACCAGCTGGCACTGCTGGGATGTTTTTCCAGCTTTCTGGGTGGCATGAAGAGCGTTAATGACTGACAGGGGACCACAGCGTCTGCACATGCTCTCACTCAGCAGGTAACAAACAACAGAGCAATGAAGGACTTACAAGATCTAGGGCTGCTGCCAAAATGGAGGCGTCAGGGATAGTGCCTGGTTCACAGCAGTTCAGGAGAAACTGAAAGCGCTTCATGCCTTGGCGGATTGCTCCCAGGTTCACAACGTTCTTGGACTTTCCTCCTTCTTGGTTGGAGGTCAAGTGATCATCAAAGCTATGGCAACCTAAGGAGGTAGAGAGTACAGCGGGGATGCAGGGAGGGGTACAGAGAAGGGGACACAGTCTCTCACCAATAAAAAAAAAAAGTCAGACAAAACTCCTGATGAATACAGTCTAAGTTTAAATCCCTTTCTCACCTTGATGTGCTATTCTGAAGATAACAGGGGCATTTTTAGAATACTCGTGACTTCCACAAAACAGACATACAGCAAGTCAGATTCTGGCACTGGTCATACTGATGTCTGCCCAGAACAATTCCACCATCCTCAGTGTGGGAGCCTACTTCAACATAGGTAAACCAGGACGTGGCCCTTCCTCCCCACCCCTTCAGCAAAGATCATCTTGCTCACTGTCTGTTTTTCCTGAATAATGTCCTACCTTACTTCTCTATTGCCTCTAAGTTTACCTTAAAGTGGAGCATGCATAAACCTTTTTCCCCATGTACCAATTTACTAGGTACAGTAATGGTACAGATGTACCATCTACTAGGACAGAAAAATCAGTAGTAAATTTTGTAGATGTTCTACGTGACAATCAAGTACTGTCCTTTTTTTTTTAGGTGTACATCTTCTGCAGTTACCAGAACACCCAAAGTGATACCGGACTCAACTTCTAGGTATCATCATCATCATTCCAGCTTCTCTCACTTGAAGTGTCTTGCACTCTTTGGGATGGAAAGTTCCCTAATAAGAGTTCCTTTGGAAAATGAAGCTAGCATCTCACTCCAGGGCTTCTTTCAAGCACGATTTTAAACTCCATGTACAGAGTTCACATGATAAATCAACTAATCCCAATAAACAGAAAATGCAGAAAATCATTATGCAGTTGGTACCCAGAGTTGAGAGAATGGTGGAAAGACACAGATGAGAAATCTGGAAAGTAGTTTCAAAGTGGCTGGTCAAAACCAGAATAGTCAGCTTCCAGGCTTTTTGTCTTTATCCATAATACTCTCCCTGTTTACATGTGAAAGCCCAAAAGCTTACAGAATACTAAAGGATAAAGCACTGAAGAAGAGAACACTGAGTGGAGAATTCAAGATTGGTTTTAAACATGGATTTGAAGGACAAGAGTCAAACCATCCGGTCTACAGGACTTTGTGACTTCTTCAGGAAAGAAGAATGGCTGAAACTCAAAGTCCCTTTGAGATCACACTCCCCAGAATTACCTGGAAAGCACTTAAGTACCACAAACAAAAGTCACAACAGAAAATTACAACAGAGATCTTAATTTTCCCCCTGAAGGCAGAGGTATATCAAATTTCAAGAGACTTGTTCACAAATTCTGTGGCTTTTCTCTCTCCAGTGAAGCTTTCACATAGTTTTCCAGTAAACAAAATGTTCCATGTTGGAAAATATTCCATTGAAATGGAACAAAGTAGAAAGAACAGGTAGAACACTTACATATGTGAGCAGTCACAAACACCCTTTTCTTCCAACTCCTCCTGTTTCCTGCCCGTAGCTTGTTATCTGAGCCTTCCTGCTCTGACTCTTTTAACACTAACTCATTTGAGGTACAAACAACTGTTTCTTACCCAGGGCCCTGTTAGGGCTGTGCCTGTATGAGACAAAGATCAGAAACTTGCCTAAGGAATGTCCCTAACATGTCCCTAACCCCCACTATGAAGATCTAGGAGAGGCTTTGTCCATCTGAGCTGGGTGGTACTATCATTGCAGCCCTTTGCAGCCCCAGCCTCTGCATTTTGCTGAAGCTTTGCAAGAGAGTCCTTTGGAGGCAACTCATGATTGTCCCTTGCTACACCCACCCTGGAGCAGCCTTGCTGTGAGCAGGGTAGCCCTCACTGACCCAACGTTCCAGTGACTCAGCCCTGCAGATGACCTCACCCAGAGAGCAGAGACAACTTCCTAACGTAGGATAACGAAGCTCTGCCCCCACAAGGGTGTCCCTTGAACACCCTGACAACTTCTGTGCTCACTCACAACACCTTCAGTAAGAGCCCAAAGGAATGGTAAGGGTCTCATGCAAATATACTGCAACTCACTTCTGCATGTATGCTTTGTTCCTAGTATAGGTAAAAAGATCATTAAAATAAACATTTTTAAGCATGAATGTGTATACATTTATGTGTATATATATGTATACCTACGCACACATACAGATACACACACACATATGCACGCTTACATACATATCCAACACAGAATTCCCAGTGGTCCAGATGATTTATCACAATGAAGGTTACAATTCATAAACGATGTGACAAATTATTCTACATTTATTATTATGTTTTACTGCATTGTATTTCAGTTCTCTCCGTTTTCTTTTAAATTTGGCCTACTGTGTTCAAAAACCCAAAAACACAAGAGGAACCACCACATGGAAAAACATGAGCAAAGTAATGGCATAGCACCATGAATGACAAGAATGGAAAGGCAGAAAGAGGTTCAATTTAATGCTTTAGGATCAGACCTTGAGGAATTTAACAGTGTGTCCATCCACCATCAACAGGCTTTTATTCTCTTCTCCATAAGCACAGAAAACCTGTTGATCTGTGTGGAAGACACAGAGGTAGTGGAAATCTGAAGGCACTCCGTACTGCTGCTGTTCTACTGGGTTATAAACTGTCTTACCCTGAGAAGGCCACACCCCAACATCACTGTGCACGTGCAAGCACGGACACACACACACATGTACAACTCCTCCAATATTTTTGCTAATGGTACGTGGCTTTCACTGCACAGCAGAGCTCCCTGTGGACACAAGTCTTTAACTGTTGTACTTTGCCTTACAGACTCTAAACACCCTTGCATTAGCAAGATGAAAAAAAAATTGTTTCCCAGAAGAAAATAAGAAGGAAATCTCATAGGAGCACAGCAGAAACAGCTGTGGCAGCCCATAAAGAACTCACTGCCCCTCAGTTGTTTGTTCCCAGCGAGAACTGGGAGGAAATATGGTGGAAGTGTTTCACACCTACTTTAGCATGAAGCAGTGGACGAAGAAACCAACTCCTTCCATCGCAGGGGAGCACTACCAGACTGCAAGAAGGTGCTGGACTGATGCATTCTCCTAAAGGAGCAATACTTTTCACCTAGGAGCTGGCTGAAAACCACCACCATTCGGCAGTGGCAGGTAGTGGCCAGTGCACAGTGGCAAGATATGCTCATACTTTGCTGGTATCACTTGCCTGAACAGTGACTTACACACATTACACTGCAGGTCTGAGACAGATGACGGTGAAATAAACACAATGTGGTGTCGAAGTGTAACGTCAGAAAATAAAAAACATAATGCCAGTGAATTTAACATACTGTAAAGCTACTGAAATCATGGTGAAAAAGAAAATCTACTCCTTTTTGTGTGTTTTTGGGAGTCGCGTTGGGTTGGCTTGTCTTGAAGAAAAGGTAACAGAACTCCAAGATACAAAGTTGTCTCCCTGACAACAAGAATGTGTTCTGAGCTGAGGACATGAGCATGTGAATGACTGCATGATATTTTAAAACAGAGCATATCATGACCTGGTATTATTCATAAAGGCATTTTTCAAACATAGCTGATTTTGAAAATACATTGCAATTAAATGTACTTCTGTGGGAAGGAAAAGGAGTGTTACTGTTAGGTTGTGTGTGAAGAAAAAGGGACAGCATCCCTAACGAATGGTATGCAGACACTAGACATGCAAACACAGAAGAAAAGAGATAATTATAACAAGGTTTGTGCAGGGTTTTCCATTTCTGTGCAGATCTTTGCTAAAACTGTCAAATAGTCACAAATTGGAAAAAAACAAACCAAAACAAAAAAACCTGATGGAACACCCATTGCTGTATTAGGCAACAGAAGATTTACACACCTAATTTTGAACTAAGTGCTTTGAAGCAAGCATTAATTTTTCAAGTGTATTGATCAAATTCAATTTGATTTTAAAAGCCCAAATGTTGTATTGCATAATTTATTTGGATAGTCTTGATTTTTAAAAAAATTACTAGAGCTTTTTTCTAAATCAAAATAAAAGAAAGAAGGAAGGGAAAGAAAACAGTTACAAAGACTAAAAAGTTGGGTAAGGCTAGAATGGATACAAAAACTACAGAGAAAGCAGGAAAAAAGGGAAAGCGGTAAAATACAGAAAGAAAGATATTTTAAAAAAAGATTGAAAAAAAAAATAAAAAAGGAGATGAGAACCCTGATTTCTAACCATCTTTTTCTTCTGTGTGATGAAGCTTGGATGGGTGTCTTCGGCAGGTGCGCCATTTACCAAGACGCTTGAAGAAATTCTCCTCTTCATCTCTGCCGTTGTCCAGGCCTCCTCCCGGCCCCCCTCCTTCCGACAGCTTCACTGCACTAGTAAACTTCACCTGTGCACAGACAGAGGGCTTGGTCAGGCTGTGCCAGACCACGAGCTCCTGCTCTCCTTGCTTAATTACATTCAGAAGGGCTGTAAGGAGGCCACAGCAGCACCGGTGGGTCTGCACAGATTTACAGATGCTGAGGCATTTCACCTTTTAACCTTTCTGCTTAAAGGATTGATCTTTCACAAGATGGATCAAGCACAAGGAAGGAACAAGTGTGACCAACAATTAAAGCTAAAGTTTGTTGACAGAGTCTGCATTTCCCTCTCAAGGCGGACTGACCAGAACAGTGCAGGCTTGACCTGGTCTTCACCATGAGCCACAAAAGCCCAGGTTCAAAATCCCATGGCTCTACTCTGAGGACTTCAGTGATTGAGTCCTATTGGCTGCAGTGTCCATGTTGAATAGAATGTTTCCTTGGACAGCTAAAACCAGCCAGATCCTGCCCATCCAAGCTCTCTGCAATCCAGCCTGACACATTTATTTACCTTGGAACTCTGCCTGATGAAAGAGAGACGGTCTACAGAGCTGATATCTAGGAGATCTTCCACTCCGTCAGCCAGGCCAGAGAGGGAGGAGCGCTTCAGCCAGTTCCCTGTTGCAGATTAAGCCACTCAGGACAAATCTAAAAATGCTTCCAAGCAGAATCTATTTATTAGCAACTGCAGCATATTTCTCCATAGTGGCCATGCTAGGGCATGGGAAAATGGGAGGAAAGGGGAAGGCTTGTTTCATGTACAAACTACCATGCAAATCCAGGTCTTGGGACTTGTAAAGGATATATTCTCTGTCTACCAAATGCTATTTGGAATATTTCTCTTCTACAGGGAGGAACAGTTCCCATGAGATTAAGGTACTAGCCTACTACATTGGGTCACAGATTCAATAATCTATTTTGACACAGATATCCCTCGTTATCTTTGGCAAATTGCTTGCATTTCCCTTCCCCTCAGATCCCCCTCTGTAAAACTGAGAGAGCAGCATTTCCCAGCTTCTCTTGGGAGAACACACAATATACTTGGACAATAAGGAACTGTGTTGCAATATTTCTTCAGACAGACATATCTATCTGTGTTTCTCTGCACATGCAATATGTATATAGAAGAGAAAGAGACATACATTTACCTATAGGCAGTTTAAGTTTCTTCCGAAGGGAGATGCGCCGGGAGCGGGAGCGGGAGCGCCTGTCTGTGGTGGTTCCAGAGTGAGCAGTGGTGCACTCGGACGTGTCCTGCTCAGACTGACTACTGGTATCACTCGCTGCACTCTGTGATTTGAACATCTTTCGCCAGAAGTCCTTCCGTCCCAGATTGGCCCCCTGGCTTTGCTCATCACTGGAAGAAAAGGGATGCAGAGCATGAACTGCAGTTCAGTGAAGTTTGAATGCTCAGGGGTATGAGAACTCCCTCCTATAGGCCCCCTCTCAATCCCTTGAGGATTGTTTCATTTTGAATTCCAAAAATATTCTTTTCAGTGGGATATAATCAAGTTTGACAACATGCTTAATATTGTTCAAGGCACAATATAACCATCCTTTGTACCTTGAGGAGCTTGTTCAGTGAACAGGTCATTCCAGTTTTTAGTTTCTACATGTGAAAAGCAAATCATCTTCTTTAGGTCAAAATGACCCACACTGATAAGATGACACTGGTACTTTCTACAAGCATTTGTACCAGAGAGGTTTAGGACATCATGACAGCCACTTGTAACCTGCTGGAATCACAGTTCTCATTAAGTACTGGAACAGGGACAGAATATTTTACTGTCCTCTTGAGATCTCCCAGGCTGTGGCAGAGCTCAGAGTGGAACAGCTTGCTCCAGTTCTGCAGAGCAGGAAAGGGCTTTGTGGAATCCTTGCTGTCTCAGCAACAGTGAGACTTTCAATGCTCAGTTAAGGCAGGAGAACACAAGATGCAGAGCTCTGGGTCCTTGTGCAAGCAATGTCTTCATGCAGTGCATCTACTTTAACAAGACAGACACGTATTCAGAGGCATGACGAAGTTAAATGACTTGTCCAAAACTACTTAGGGACCAGCGGCCATTTATAGAATTTTCTAAAATTCTTAAGAGTATTGTTTGAATTTACTTCAATAATAAATGGCAGAATTCTTTGGACATAACAGATTTCAGTCGTGCAATGCCTAACAACAGGCTGATTGCACCTGTGCTGATAAAGAGAAATGCAGCAATCTTTGGAGACTACATGCAGCTCAGGAATGGGCTGGCTCTCCCTAAAGCATTAATGACCCTAAGCAACAACTTGGAAGTTGAAAATTAATAAAATCATCCCCCAGAAGTACAAACAAAGCACAGAGAACAGCTGTGGTGACATCTCTGAGGAATTAACACCCTATTCACAGCTATGATAGTATGCAATACTGATAAATCTACTGCACTGTAATTTGAAAATCTCTGGTGTTTCCCCATCAATATCAGGGTGCACCCAGTTGGCAGCACTGAAGAAAAGGCATTAGCTAGATGTTTGCAGCAGCTCCTGTGGAGACACTCAGCCATGTGTTGTACCATCCAAAGAGAAAATTCTTTGCTGTTTTGCCCACTTGTCCTAACCCCAGAAGGAAGATGAACAATCCAAGAATTACTTACTGTTCTGGGGTTTGCATTGGGCGGCTTGAGACGTAACTCCGACATTCGTCAGGGGCAGCTGAGGCCTGGCCTTTGTCAATGATGACGCTTCCCACCTCGGACCTACGAAGATAAGATAAACCATCAGCCAAAGCAAATGGATGACCCATCTCATGGTCACTAATACAAAGCTGCATGACATGGAAACCAGCACTGCTGAGCAGCAAAGCAGCTTTAGAGAGGCACTCTAGCAACCTACTCTCTCTCTCCCTCTCTCTCTTTTTCCTGAAAAAGGCATCAGCTCTTAGAAGCAAAGCTGAGGTTTTCAGTTTTTCCCATTTCTTAATCCTTCTCCTCAACATTTTAATATGAAAAATCTCAAAGCACAGGAGGAAATTTGTTTTTGATAAAGAAGAGTGTCAGGATTAGATTTCTTTGGGGCCTTGTTTGGCATTACCAGGTTTACCTGTCAGATAAACAACACAAAGGATGTGATGCACGTTTAAAACTATGTCCATACAGTGTTTTGGAACTGACACCGTGCTTCTTAGTCCTCTTAACCTTTCCTTCTCCCAGTGTTTCCATTGCACTGTTCTCTTAGGCCTCTTGTATGAGAGTGTCAATGCTTTTTGCTGCAAATCTATTACTGTCCCAGTTCATTAAATTTTAAAGGAGGCTGCTGCCACAGCACAAGTCTGTACATCAAGAACTGACACAGGTTATCAAGATAAAACACACAAGCCTATATTTGTGTTTAGTACAGGCTGTCCCACAGCCATATGCAAATGAGTTATTTACCTTATCTCTCCCAGGCACCCACCTTTTGCTTCCAGAAGGTTTTGGCTCCTGCTCTGCTTCCTCTGTTTTTTTTCCTGGTATTAACTTTTCAGCGCTGTCCAAGAGGGCACTGAGTGCCACTCTCCGGAACACATTCCCATGGGCCTCCTTGATAAACTGGACCAGCTGTCGGATATCGCAGTACAAGCCCTTCGTAGCAAGGCATCGTGAAAAAGAAAGAATTCAGTCTGCATCTTGTGAAGAAGCAGTGAGAATCAATACTTTCTGAGGCACTTCAGCAGGCCATTACTTCCTCTGGCTGTTGTGTGATACACTCTCCAGGTACAGCGTTTGTGGTTTTTTGGCTGGAAACTCATTTAGTGCACTCAGAAGAAGCAGACAATGAGGAGCATTATTAATATTATGGGACATGCTCTGCAATGGGATACAGCAGATGGAGAGTTATCAGAGGCTTAAACAGCTGTGAGATGAGGGACCTGCAAAAATGACTTAAAGCCTGTTTTATCCCATCCATCTGAGCCATAAACCTAAAGGCATGAAAAATCTAAGGTGTATATGAGTGGAAGTAGAGTGCAAAAAACTGCATGTTTTTTTTTCAAAACCAGTGGGTGTCTTAGGATTTTTCTTCATTTTTTCATTATTAGCTCATTCCTATGAGCTTCACATCATAGGAAGAGAGAGGAATGACTCACTCATTCCCCAACCTACTCCTACATTCAAGACTCTTTTTAGTTCTAACATTCATACACATCTGTGCAAATCACCTCTATATCTGAGGGCAAGGGGATGGAGGGAACAGTTTTACAGGACCTGATTTTTGCCCTGTGAGCTTTCCTGAAAGACCTTGGATTATTCTGAAAATTCCCAGCAAGGAACTGCAAAACCAGCTTTCAAATAAACAAAACAAAACAAACAAGCAAACAAAAACAACAACAACAAATAACCACAAAAAAACTCAACCAAAAAACCAACAAACAAATAATCGGTATGCTGATCTAAGGCTCTTTCTTTTCCATATTTTTTTCTGTATCCCACCACCTAATCTCTGCTAAGAAACATTCCAAAGGGGGAATATCCACAAGAACAAGAGGATTTGGACATAGGCAGACTACTCTGTTGGTTTGAGATGTTACTGTGTTTTTTTCTTCTTCGCTTCCTTCCCCTCACACAGCATTACTGTCCCTTTAGCTGCCCCTCAGTGCCTCCACACCTCTGCCCTAAGGATGGAGCACATGAATGCTTCTTGGTTGCTTCCACGAAAAATCCCAGTTTCTGATAATAAAGGAGGTGGTTTGAGATTAGCTGCTAGATTTGGCACTGGTTTGGAAGAGAGCTCATGGCATCCATTTTACTGACTGTTCTGAGAAGACAGTGTATAGGCAACAACCAGCAGCACCTTACTTTTCTCCAGGTAAATAGAAAAAAACCTCCCTTGGTAAATTGAATGTTTGTCTAAACTTGGGAAAGATCTACCGAAATTCTTTTCAGCAGCTCACTTGCTCTGCCACAGGTGGGCCCGGTCCTTAACCAAGTGAACTGGCTTTGACTTTGCTGAAAGTGGATTTGTGCTGGCGGTGGTCTTGGAATCATGGAATCATGGAGGTTGGAAAAGACCTCTTAAAGATCACTGAGTCCTACTGTTAACCTAGCACTGTCAAGTCCACCACTAAACCATGTCCCCATCCACATACAACATCCACATATCTTTTGAACCCCTCCAGAGATGGTGATTTCACCACTTCCCTGGGCAATACCTGACCACCCTTTCAGTGAAGAAATTTTAGCCAATATCTAATTTAATTAATTGGTGCAACTTGAGGCCGTTTCCTCTTGTCCTGTCACTTGTTATCTGTGACAAGACACTGAACCCCACCTGACTACACCCTTGTTTCAGGTAGTTGTAGAGAGCAAGAAGGTGTCCCCCGAGCCTCCTTTTCTCGAGGCGAAACAACTCCAGTTCCCTCTGCTGCTCCTCATCAGACTTGTGATCCAGACCCTTTCCCAGCCCCACTGCCCTTCTCTGGACACGCTCTGGCACCTCAATGTCCTTCTTTAGTGAGCAGCCCAAAACTGACTGCAGAATTTGAGATGCAGCCTCACCAGTGCCCGGTACAGGGGGACAATTATTGCCCTGGTCCTGCTGGTCACACACGTCTGATACAAATCAGGATGCCATTGCCCTTCTTGTTCATTAATCCCTCGCTCCAGATTATGCTACTAATCCATTTGGAACAACACAGAAGCTGCTTGAACAGAGAGGAAATTGCAATTCATACTACACAACTTTTATTCTGGCTAAGTCCCCAGGTTCCAAAGCAGGCATGCAAGAAGGGCATCACATTTACATAGTATTTCAACTGTGACTGCACAGCTTCCTACACTCGAAGGGTTTTGGTGAAACAGAGCAAATTCTTCACTGTAAAGTCTCACTGGTGACACCCAAGCGAAAAAGTAACTTTGTTAACATGAAATCAAGTGCTTACCAGGTTTTCCGGGCTGTGGAGCTCATGTGTAGTGGAAGCACAGCGAGTGATCAATGACTTGAACATGGCACTCACAATAATACCTTCTACACTCTGGGCTGTAGACTTGTTGTCCACTGTGGTGAAGTTATTCCCAAATCCAGCCTTGTCTGTGAAATTCAAGTATAAGCAAGCCCTCTTATTAGGAATGGTTTTAAATGAGATGACTTAAAGACACATGTAAAGGAATGATTATTATTACTATTATATATGAGACGAGGACATGACCCCATCTAATATCCTATGCTCAGTTCTCACAATCCCACCCCACAAAAATAAAGTGAGGGGTAAAAAAAAAATTACAAGGATGAAATCATCCCAGAAATATTTGTATTATGAAAAAGGATTGAAAAGATCAGGACTGGCTTCCTTTTATCCCCATCTCTCATTTACAGACATACAGAATAAGGCATAAAATTTGAACAATACCTCCAGCTTTTCCAGTTACTGTTCTAAAGGATAAGAGATGTTTGATTAAGCTGCAAAGTGACAACACCCATGAAAATTGAATCATCTGAACTATGGGAATGTTGTTCTTGCAAGGTGCACATGGAGACTGAACTCTCAGAGAGAGTCAGAAAAGAATCACACATTGACATTAATTACAAGAAACATCCCAGTTTCATGAGATGAGAGAAAAGACTTTCGAGAGCTGCACGAGCTGCCACGCTTCAAAGCATGAGCCAGTCAATAATTGATGAATAGGCAGAGAAACTTCCTATGGGGGTCTTCTTCACAAATGCTGGCTACATGCAAATACTCTTTGATGCTTTCTCTGAAATGCCTGGGATCAGAGACAGGCTAATAAACTAGTCACAGTTCCCGAGTGTTTCAGAGGAGCTATTCCTACTCTGTACACAGTCATTCTTAAGTGCTGATACATGCAGTGACCAAGCATAAATATTTAGTTGTTCTAATAGCACCCGGAATAATTTTTCTAACTTAAAAAAAACCCTCAAAACCCCCTCCATACCCACATGCACGCACACTCCTAAGTGCAGTCCCGTGCATCTGTCTGTTGCTGGTTTTGTTCCTTCAGCCTGTTCTTGCTGTTTACTGCCTCATCTGAGGCACCCCAGGGGATTTTAATGCTCAATTATATCTACATTCAGACCTGGATTAAACAGGCCATTCCAGCTGGCTCCATGTCATGAAGCAGAGAATTTCCTGCCCGAGGCATCGCTGAATGAAAATATTTTCTGTGAAGAGCCATGAACAACAGGTGGGATGAACCAAAAGAGAGACCTTGAATCTCAGGTGCACTGGGTGCCCCAAGATCTCCAGGCAAGATCCCTGGGTTTTTGGATCTCCCCTGACCCACACTATCCTTATCTGGATAAAGATACACTCTGTATTTTCTGAGGGTAGCAACTCACTTTTTTTTTTTTTTCTTTTTCTAAAGGAAAAGGCTATGGCTTCTTTCTGATGGCATAGTTTAGGAATACTCAAGTGAGAGTTTCTGAGGCTAGCTATACTTACTGTCAGTGACTGGCTCCATGCAGAATCCCAGTAAAGCATGAAGGAAATCCACCACATTATTGAGGGAATCCCTGTTCACATAATCCCTCATGGTCTGCCGGAATTGAATCTTATCCAGCTTGTACAGCTTTGTGAGGCAGTTCTGAGCCTGCAATGATATCCACCAAAAAACACCTCATCAAACTACGTAGGAGCAGGGGAATTTTGTTCTTGCTTAGCCAGTGCTCTGCTGTGCTGTCTCTGAAGGAGTCTTCCCGAGCAGCCAGAAGGTTTAGGTTCTGTAACAAGACAGATTCACCTCTGGAGGCAACAATAAATTCAGCACAAGGAGACAGTGTACCAGCACTGGTGCCACTGTTTGGAGGTGGTGCTGAAGTCACTGCCAGCCACGTTTCAAGGCCTCCCTTCCTCTCCCCAGGCTGGGTGGAGTAGGAATTTACCACCTCCGTCAAGGCTTGGGGCCTTGGTGAAACAGTTCTTAGCCTCAGGCATCTGATTTGCAGCCTCTGGCTCAGCCCAACCCACTTCAGGCACCTATACCCAGTGATCTATTTATATAATGCAAAACACTAACTTTTTATTTAACAGCTATTAATTGTCAACTTCTTATCACAAAACTACCCATCCTACAGGGACCCCATGCATGCTGGGGTTAAGAGAATCTAAACTATCAGCTCTCTGGGAAACATGAACTCTCCAGCTACATGTTTAACTTCCCAATAAACTCAGACATGTGATTGTCCATGCAGTCAACACAAATGGTGCATGCAAAGCAGTTTGGCCAGACAAATGCAGAGAAAATGCAGCAGACTTAGACACTTAGGAAAATCTCTTCCCATAAACACCTCAGTTCAATGGGCCTGATAGGAACCTTGGCTCCAAGAGACCTATTCATTTATGTTTAATATTAGGCATAGGCCTAGATGCTTTGCTGGCTCAGCTCCAACACAATCTTCGAAGTCCAGCTGACACTGTGATGAATATGGTACCTGTGCAGCAGAATATCATTACCACTGGGACCCTCTCACCCCATCTTGTCCCATGGTGTCCAGAACTAACATCACTGCTGCAGTCTCCTCAGTACCTGGGAGCCTAGATAACAGAACACTGCAGGATTCAGAGCAACCAGTCCATCTCTGGGCCATCTAGCTGAGATCCCAGAACTGAATTATAGCTCTGTTGGCATGGCTCAGGCTAACCAAAGCCATGGTGTAGCATCTGGTTCACACCCTTACCATGGGATTAGTAAATTCTCGTTACAGTCACAAAAAATGCTCCCTTCTGCAAGCACAAAAGGTGAGGAGGAGGCACTCGCTGGAGAAGGCCTTTGAAAGGCTCCCATTTGACAGGACATTGGACTGATTGCAGAGAGATAAATTCTTCTGGATGAAGCTTGATGTCTGGACTACATCCTGGGCATTTTCCACTGCTTCAGCTCGGGTAGAACCAAAAATGTAAGAAATCGACAGTGATGATCCACCCTGCCCCTCAGTAGGGGATGAGTCTTCTACTCCCTTGCAGCACACCAACAGGCCTGCAAGTACAGTGTACTCCAGCTATCAGGAGCTGATGAAGCAGCCCAGCAGCAACGAGCCATAATCACCATTAGGAAAGGTGCACGTACCTACACCTTAGACTTCTGGATTCAGATATGCAACCCAGGACAGCTGCATCTCTTGTAAGTAGCATACTCTACTGGGGTAACGTCATGAGAAAAGTTACTTACACCAGCTCACACAGGGGATTTGCTCCCATCTATTTGTCCCAACCCCTCCACTGGGGTGGTCAGAAGCACCCTGGACTTCAGGTCTGCTCTTGGCACCCCCCAGGGGTTGCAAGATAACACAATAGCTGAAATTCTGCTACGGCTGGGCTGCAACACAATCTTTGAGCTGAGGCAAAGAGCAACACATTTATTGTCAATACAGAGAAAGCTACAGAGGGGGCAGACAGCAATCTCAGCAGATGATGCCAAAAGTACAGGGGGGGACGCTGTAATGAGCTTTAATTCTCTTACATTCTCCCGGAATACCTGGTGTCTCAGGCGATCTCCAGAGAGCCCTCGGTGTCCTTCTCCACAACCATAGGCACAACCCAGGGACTTCACAATTTTGATCAGCATTGTGAGTGCCAGCCTATGGGTGCTGACAGATGGGCCTTCATCCTGAGGGTCACAGAGGGAAAGACAGTGTGGAATCCTGGCACAACCACTGGTATTTTGTTAACATTTTGACAAATTGCTGTCCATTGCTCCTCTCAGACACTCCATTACTGAGTTGAAGTGTTTACTCCACTTATTTTTCAAGTTTAGGGACCAGCTCCACTCCTTTCAGCTCCCATGAGAAAGTTCTGCTACAAATGTGAAGCCTCTGTGTGCTGCTATGAAGACCATTCAGCCCACACTTCAAAAAATCCTGCCTGAAAATTTCTGCTTGAGTAGAAAAACAAGCATCTTTTTAAAATGTCTTAGGTATTATGCTACTATGAATTACAACTTTGGATGTCAGCAACAGCATCTCTTGGCCAATTCTCATAGCAATACTGAAAAATTTATGATTTCTGGCTATAGAAAGGAAGATGTGCTCACGCACTGGATTCTGTTTTTCCTTATAAGTTATGAATAATACCCCCCCAAAAAAATTCATTGTGATTGAGGATTTCAAACAATCGACAAGATATTGAAAAGGCTCACAAATTTTGCTTTTGGCAGCTGCTTCTCTGGAGTAGTTACAGTGCTTGAGTTCCCAATGTTTCCTCAGTGGAACCCCCAGTGAGCACCAGGGCAAAATAAATTAATTTGTCACTGTGGTGCAAAATAAAAGAGAGCAAACAAAAGGGCAGTTGCATACACAAGCACAGTCAATCTTAACAGACCTTACAGTACTTTCAGGAATTGTATAAAGGGAAGCAATACAAACCTTTTCTTGTTTTTTGTCGTTCTTCTCATACGGCCCTCCTCCTCCTCCTCCACCACCTCCATCACTTCCACCTCCGCCTCCTCCTCCACTTCCACCACCTCCTTCTTCTCCTCCATCTCCAGCTCCACTAACTGGAGGTGGCCCAAACCCACAAGCTGAACCACCAGAAGCAGCCCCTTTGAGCTGGAAGGATCCTTCGCTTGGTCTCTTCTCAGGGGCCTCATTTTCTTTGTTGTCACTCTTCCTCCGAGCCTTCTCCACGCAGGGCACCACGCCGAGCTGCAGTAAGCATTCCACAATGTTCAGGGCCACATCGCAAATCCGGGAGCTGATGTCGTGGTTCAGCACCAAGTAAACGGCCTTCAGGACCACCTGGGAGATCCAAACATCGCATTTAAAGTCAGGTTTACTTTCTCTCCTAGCACGGTTTTTGTGCCTGGAAACCGTAGTCACAGACCAGAGACTCGTTACAGCAGGCACAGTACAAACTCCCAGCAAAGGACATACAACCCTAAATCCTAAGAGCCTACAATCTAGGTGTAAGACAGGAAACCACAGGCTGGGCACAGTCAGGCAGCAAAGGAAACCATGAGATGACATCTGTGAGCCTGAGAGTACTGCTTCAGTGCTCTGGGAGCTGTCAAGGCATTAAGAAGAAAGCAGAAAAGGTGAGTTTTAAGGTGCCAGTAGAAGAAAGGTGCTACTCAGTCTTATACTATTTTATAGGGAATTTGGTGCATGCCCCAGGAACACAGCCATTACATTATACCATTTAGGATTTGATGTGTGCATTCCACATGCACATGCGCTCCTTGCAAGGAGTAACAGGAGTTGCAGGATCTCAGAGGAGGTTTTTAGGATATGCACAAATGTATCTGACTGACCTTTATGTACTGCTGAGAGAAGTCATATAAAGAGGTGGAGGAAAAGCCCATCCAAACCCTGATCTCATTGGTACAGCTATATGGACAGAAGAGGGACCTGGCTTTCCTCATTCTTGCCAATTACCGAGAGATCCAGCATGCCGTTCTTGTGGACAAAGTTGTTGGTTCCGTCAATGTGATCTGTGTCCTCCAAGCAACTGTAATTGATGCAGGAGTCCGTCAGGCTCCGGGGGAGGTTGGCACATGCAAGTGGCTCGTGGGGCAGCTCAGGGATGGGCACCTGGTTGCAAAGCTTCCTCATGTGCTCGTTGAAGAAATCAGCATAGCCCACGTTGAACGAGGCCAGGGTGGTGTTGAAGGTTGCCACAGTGATGGTGGAGATCTGGGACCGCACTGCAGGGGGGAAAAGGGCTACCTGTAAATTTTCACCTCTAGAGTTATGGAATGGAAGACTGAGGCTGAGTGAGTTTAAAGGGAGCACCTCTTAATGCAGCTTGTAATGCTGAAAGACAAGACAGGGTCCTAATTACTATAATGGGTACTGGGACAAAAGATAAATTCGTTTCTTCCTTTAAGCCAGTGTAAATTAGAACAACACTGAGTTTGCTCTAGCAGTACAGTTCCATGACAGCTTAAGCTGATCTCAGTCAAGCAGGCAGTTAATTAGATCAGGGAACTCAGCCAGCCTAAATCTAATCCAAAGGGGGGGATTAGAATTTGGCTAGCTTTGCTCCCTGTATTGGTCCAGTGCCTGGTCTTTAAAGCAGCACTGCCCCTGTGAGGCAAAGAAAAAGGACTCTGCAGCTTGGATGCAGGAGGGAAAGTAGGGGAACAGCAGCACCAATTTGGAACAGCTTTCCAAGTCACACCAATATGAAATATTTCATTACACCAGTTGAAAAAAATGGAGCAGGGTGTTCCTAACAATACCTGTGACAGTCTAAACCACCTCCAAAATGCAAAGCTGTCTGATCAGGCACCGTGGTGTCTCAGTTCACAGTGTTCAGAGAAGGGAACTCATTACATAGCCAAGTTTAACTTTAGATTGCTCAGATTAGCACGTTGGCTACACAGGCCAAATTTTATCAAGGATTCACTATGTTTTTACAGCTCACACTGAGCTCCAGGCCACACTGTTAGTAATTTCCCTCATTTAGTGCTTTTTAAGTAGGTTTATACACCCTGTAGTGTAGAAAGACCCTATGTGTCCCACAGGGTTGGTTGGACTGTCATCTGCCAGACAGTAAAAGGGCAATGGAATAACAAAGAACTTCCTAAGCTATTTATTGTATTCTAATTAACAACACAACATACATCTAATAAGCAATGACTTATTGATGGACTGGGTATATTATGCAAATACCAACTTGCCAGAAACTTGCCAGACTGTTGACCAGATTTTCTCAAAGCCTGGGCAACCCTCCCAGCACTGAACTAGCACTATTTATTAGGAGAAACGTTCTAAGGCCAAGAGCAGTACCTTGAACTAAGCTGCAGTTTGGTCAGTGATCAGGGCAGGAATTAGCTGCTTGTATCAGAGGATTTCTTGCTGACAACAGTGACTTTTTAACGGCATTCACTGAAGTTTGTATGGTGAAGATAACAATAAAGATGGCAGGAGAAAAATTTGTTCCAACCATTTCCCCCTTCAAATGCAGTTAAAGCCCTTTCAGTGAGCCCTGCTAACTCCTGTGCAAAGACCCTTTTCCTTTTTTGGGTCAGGAGTAGCCCATCTGTCACCAACAGGCTGGTGTAAATAAAACCCAGAACCCCTAAAATTCTGCTGGTGATACCAGACTCGGTGCCAGGTGTTGATCTGCTGGCTCTTCCTGTTCCTTCCCTCATCATTCCCTTGCAAAATTGGAAGGACACAGGAGAACACTTCCTGTGCTCCTCATCCCTTAATCAGTCATCCCAAGGCCCTGAAGCCTCTCTTGAGACTGAGTAAATTTCAAAGCCAGGCTTCTAACTGGAATGAGGGGAATTAGGAAAAAAGTCTGTGATTGTCAGCACAGTCCGGGAGCTGTGGATTGCAAAGGGACATTAAATACCACAAAATACCCCATGAAACCACTGAAGATAACAGTACCAAGTTTCTGCCCAAAATTCTGTGCTGTACTGTGCTGTGGGAAGGCAGAAAACACCAAACCTTCCCTTCTCCCTGCTGATGGCTGCCAATTGCTTTAACAGCTCCACCAGATAAACATGAAAGGCTTGGAACATTTTTCTACAAGGAACAAAAAGCACTCCAAAGATACAGAAATAAAAAAGGAAAAAAAAAACCCACTTAGTGACATACTCATATATGGAAACAGCGACACTCCCTCAGCTTCCTGGAGTTGATATTTCAGTGAAAAGTCTTTCCCGGTGTGTTAAATTTACCTTCTTTGACTGTGTTCTCTCCGTGGCTGTTTGAGTGGTCGGGCAGGTCAGAGACCAGCGTGTGATGGGAGTGCGAGTGCCTGGCGCTCAGGCTCTCCATCTCCGTGGCTGTGTCAGAGCTCCCCCGCCTGGTAAACTTTCCTAGGGCGAGGACAAGAAAAAGGACATCTGGTTTACTTATCGGAGAGCTCCTTGGAGGTAAGAGACAGTAGCTGAGGTTAAAAATTGGAGGACTGGAGTCTGCAAAAGTCAAGGCCTTCCAGGACACTGTAAAGCAGAACCAAACATTATAGTGGGATCTCTCATGGGGGTTTATTGATATAAAGACTGAATGTACAAACTCTGCAAGGTCTTTCCCCTCAGCACATATATCCACATTCTTAGCCACCAGCACCTTCAAGAAAGTGAGACTGGTCAGCACTGTAGGACTCCACCCTTTGGGGCAGAGTATAGGAATTTGGTTTCTTCTCCTCTGGTCCAAAAGAAATAGGTATTTCAGGATGGAGAGTGCTAAGGCAAAGGACATTTTTCAAGAATGCAATGCAATACAAATCCCATCTACTAAAAGAGGGGGACTGTCTGTGAAGTTGGCAGGATCTGTTGACCATTGGACTTGAATCTGAAATATATGATTTCATGAAGACATCAGAAAGCAAAAAGCTGTAGGTTTAGTCACAGCAAGAATCTGGAATCCCTGGGATTAAATTTTAACTAACTTCTTGAGGTACTGAATATATGTGAACAAGGATTTACGAAGTTTGTTATTCTTGTACAAATCTGTATGTGTTTGTATGTTAACTATTGACAAAACACACGTGAATCTTTTAAAATTCCCTTGCTAAGCCCACTCTCCTCTGTCCCAGAGAGGGACATGTTTCCAGTGGAGAGTTCTCCAAAATGGTGCCATCTAAGATGGTGAAAATGAGAAGGCTCTGGCATGGCAGATCATTTTGTTGGCTACCATCTGTGTTGTGCTATAGGAAGGCAGAAAACACCAAACCTTGCCATGATAAAAATCTATGACATTGGGAGTAAATCTGTGAAACAGAAAAAAAGGCCTAGACACTGCTCAGTGAACTTAAAAGCTTGAAGGAGCCCATTTTTTGATTTAAACAACTGTCTCTTTGGATTATCAAGACAGCATAAGCCTCACTGAGACAGTATCCTATTTACACTGTATCCAACATTCAGTTGAGGAAGACTGTGAATAGAATGTTTTTGCCATACTCCTAGTGACCACACTGCTGCCTCTTTGAATATTTTTTTTTAAAAGAAGATGATGCAAATATTCCTTGAATCTGTTTTAAGCTGCAGTCATGCAATGCTTGCTACCACTCAGGGAAGGCATATTCAAGTGGCACAGTGATCCCTACAGGTTGCCACATCAGCTGTTATTCTAGCAAAGATGGTAGTTTTCAGAGAAAAAGTGAACTAAGGCATAAGTCATTCAAGGTCTGCTGTGAGCAGTCACCAGTTCTACCAACAGATGTGTCACGCTGCAAACAGAGCCAGGGTGACAACAGGATGAGCAATGAAATAAAGAGCCTTTGTTGTTCTCTCAGTGTTTACAACAGGAATGACACAGAAGCTGGGGCAGATATAACAACACCTCACCTAATATGGTGGTTTGCCACCCTCCTCTCTCAATGCCACGTCGGTCCTCTCCGATTGCAGAGAAACTGCCAAAGGAGAAAGTGCTGCGAGTGGGTGAGACATCCAAATGATCCTCGTGGAGGAGGAAAGGCACCCCCATCCTTCTTTGCCGCTTCTTCCCAGTATGGTGGAAAGGAATTGACCCTTTGCGCTCACGTTCCCTGTCCTCTTTGCGGCTCTTGAACTGCAGGAAGAAGAGGGAGGGATATGGGAGCAAGGAGAAGCTTTGAGCCATGGAAGACCGCCATTTGAGGGAAAAAGATAACACAGATGTGTTTCCCAAGCACAACCTTCCACTCTGAGCTTCTTATCTTGGGCATTTACCCTGCTAGCAACTCTCTGCACGCTGGGATCACATGAGTGTTTATAGCAACTTAGTATTGCCCTCAGCTGGGAGAGATGCCCTTGGATAATTTTATGACATTCCTGGACCTTGAGCCAGATGCACAGAATCCACAGAAGTCTGCCTGGTATCTTGAATGGTTGCAACCTAGAGCTAAGATGAGGTAAAAATATCAGAACAACTCACCAACTTAGCTGGAAATACAAGTGAGCACCAGCACTTAAAAATCAGCACTGTTTGAGTGCCGACCACTTACGCAGTTTCAGCAGAACAGCTATGTGAATAAAGGTTTGAGTACTGTGCCTGCAATGTGCACATAAAAACCTATGCAATAACACCCAAGTCCCATGAAAAGGGACCTCAATCTCACATATGGCATGCATATGTATTCCAAGCAGACCTCATGAATATACAGTCCAAGCAGACCTTCTTCAGCTGCTATTTAGCAGGACAGTGACATGCTGAATCACAGGCAAATCAAAGTTTTCTCTCACTCACCTTTTTGAAGATGTTCATCCCCAGGTCTGTGGAGAGATCTGGAACTGCTGGTCTGCGCAAGTTGGTCAATGAAACCTTGGAAAACGCCTCTGCGCTTAGTGATTTCTCTTCCTCGTTACACTTCATTGTAAGATCCTGCAGCTCCCAAAAGAGGACAATAAGCACAAGGAGAAAGAGAGGACAATCAGAAAAAAAAAAAAAAAAAAAAAAAAAAAGAGCTACTTCCAGGAGTTGTCATAGGAGCACTGTAGAGGAAAAGAACCCCCAATTCATTAAACAAAACAGTGCACACATTTAAAGAGAAACAACTGAGCAAACAAAATTTAGAAACTCCCCGAATTATTTATGTCGTCTAACATTTCTGTCACAGGCTTTTCTGTCAGTGTGGTCTCGTGGTATGTTCTTCTCGAGTCTAATTCTGAACCCAGGTATGACTCTGGGTAGCTGATGATCATATATTGATGAGCAATCCCAATGGCTACCCCTTCTGAAGTGTTTTATTTAAGATCTAAGAGAATTTGCCCTTAATAATATATACCTTTAAATATACACTTTGGAACCAAATGGCAATAAGCAGCACTGTCCCTTCAAGAGACTTGATTTTCAAAAAAAATTTATTTACTCACAGAAGAAACCTAAAACTTCTACATCACTAAACAACCTTCACTCATAAGAACAGTGCTCCCAGTCCATCATAGTTCGTACTTGTGTAAGTATCTGTCCCAGAATGTCTCAGGACAGTGAGAACCATGAGGCTCACTCACCCCAGTTTCAGTAGAGAGCACTCAAGCACTCTCTGCACTGAGCAACACCCATCACACCTGCCCGCTGCAAAGAGGGGCTTTGCCACAGAAATGGCACAAACTCAGCTCCCGGCCATCTGCTCTCATTAAAGATCTGATGCCACTTTCCATGAGATGTTTGTGCAGCTGACCTGACCGAATTCCCACAGGACAATTTTCTTCTGCCTAAATATCAACTTGTTTCCAATGATGTTTTTCTTCGCTGTCCCACCAGAAATGTTCTGCTGAACAACTGGGTTATGGAAAAATGCCTTTTCCTTTCAATCCAGAGATAGCCATAAGGCAAGGACAGATGAAGCGACTCCTATAGTACAGGAGGTTTAGATTCTGCCTTGCCAGATTGCCCATTGCAGAGCCAGCCAGCTCTGCAACACACAAGTGTGCAGGTTTTTTTGCACAAAAATGTCCATCAGAAGCAAAGTGACAGTCTTGGCAGCTGAAATGTTAAGTACCAGTTACAGTGTTTGCAGCACTGGGATACTGGGAACCACACTTTTTTCAGAGACTTCTCAGAGTAATCCAAGACTAGCCTTAAATTTTTCCTATTAATTTTATCAGCACAAGAATGAAGGAGACACACAACAATAAGACTCCTCTTCACCACTGTTTGTAGCACAGGTATGCTTATAAACCATTTTGCTTATATGATTAAAGATGCCATGGGGGAGTCACGTGTAAAATCCAATACACAGCAAATGAGGATTCAAATCTAGGTGCTCTCAATGGCAAGGCCAAGTACACCATACAGCTTGGTTCTTAGTTTTTTAGTTTTGGGGGGTTTTTTTGTTTGTTTGTTTGTTTTCTTAGCTCTCTGGTCTCTTCTGGCCATCGTACAAATTTGTTTTGGATTCATTATCTTTGTCCACTACTGACTAAATCAGTGTTTTATTGGGTGGCTTATGGTCACCGAAAGACCTAGTAAGGATCAGGGCTTACTGAGTCACAAGCCATACAAGCACAAACAAAACAGGCCCAGCTCTGAAATCCAGAAAACCAAATTACAGAATCACCTTAAATCTACAGTATGGTAGATGACATATTTTAATGAACCAAGTTGGTCTCTGTTGAAGCCTGGTTAAAAATGTGTATTCTGTGCAGTAGACTGTGTAGCAATAACGATACGCACAGGATGGATAAGAAAGCAAAATATTTTGGGGGCTGCTCTTCTAGATTTTGTTCCTTCTGTTTTCTATCACCTTCCTTCCACACGACTCTATGTGTACCAGCTCAGTACTTCTCTCAGCTCTCAAGATATTACACTGGAGGCTCTTGGCTTTCTATCAGCACTGCAGCAAGCACTAGAGCTGCACTGGTCCTGTGCTTCATTTAGGTTTTGGCTCCTTCCCCTGCAATGTCAGTGCAAGACTGTAGCAGCTCATGAGCTCTGAAGGTTTCATTTCCCACACCTGCCCTTTGAATGAATTTACTGCATACAGATGCAATGCAGGTTTCTTTTATCACATGTAGCCAGGACTGAAATATGCTCAGACTCAAGTCACTTTCTAGAAGAAGCTGGTATTCATTTTACTCACGCTTCACCCAGTGCTCCTTTTCCTATGCAACAAGGAATGCTGGAACGCTGCACTGAATCTTTTCCTACTTTGCTTTTCAGATTACGAGGTGATATATGGAGGATGTTTCTCTCATCCTCTCAAACCCCACTGCTTTAGCCCAAGCTTATATCTGAAATGGGATTTCAGACACACAGAAACCGACAGGAAGTGAGAGTTTTGCTGAGGCTTAGGGACATGCAGGAAATTACCCCGATAAACTGCAGAACAGTAGAAAGAATGTGGATTTACCACAAAAGAATCTACTGGTCCCTGATAGGATTTTCAGGCAGCTGTGTTTTTCCTTATTCACTTTTTGGCTGCCACTTCAAATCTACCCTAATGAAACACAGAGTGCCAATATTTTGGAGAAGTAATTGATCGAGCTTTGAGCAGAAATTATGACACTGCGTTAGGAATTTAAAGTCTAGACTGAAAAATCAGGCTTTAAGCATATCCCTGTGTCAGATGAGCTTGTGAAGGCTCAGCATACAACCCCTTGTGCTGCTAGAAGGAAAGGACAAATCCTCCCCCTTGGGAGGTGGCATTCTCTGCTATGAACTAGCAGAGAGCCCTGAGTGATGAGACTCTCAATTTACGAACAGCAGTAAAATCCCTTCAGTTAGCTGGGATGAACCAGAGCACAGGAGCCTCTCAGTCTTGCACAGATTTTTCAGTCCTCAGAGTTGTAAAGGAAGGGGGGCATGAGTTTAATGTTTTGCTGCCTGGAGGATGGTTCACCTCCTCCATCGCACCTGCTCTGCACAGCAAATCAGAACCCTTTTTAAACAGGATTCCAATTTGATGAACTACAGCAGGAATACACAGGACTGACACAAAGGTCACCAAAAGCAATCAAACTTAGCCTTGGAGGGAAGAATGCCCTGGAAAGAGTCCTCACATTAACAGCTCCAATGCACCCAGTGGAATTGCCAAATGGATTTAACAGCAAAATATTAGAGAAAAGCGACAGAGTAAAGGAATCCTGCAAGAGAAACAGCCTGGAAAAGCACAAAATAGCCAAGTGTGTGAAAGGAGAGAAGGGTTTCACAGCAGACACAGAAGAATGAGGAAGACAACCCCATTCATACTGCCTCTGTAAACCACTGACTGCACTCCCTGTTGCACTGGGAGCTGAACTGCCTAATGTGCAGAAGAACCAGGTTGTTATGAGCAAGGACAAAGGGACAGTACATGCATGGAAACAGGGAACCACATCAACAGCAGTATCTTTCAATTTTCCCTCCAGGAGATGATATTAAGGAGGATTTTCTGCACAGTAATCCCAAACAATCCCCATGCAAAGGTAGATTAAGATGGAGTAGTAAGTTTTATCACCTGGCCTTTATGGAGCTATGTCAAGCTTTTACGGGAAAGAAATAGGAAAACATTTTATAGAAATGACACTGAACTATAATACAGTTTAAACAACACTGCTGCTGAGCCCTTAAAACCAGCTCTCATAAAAATTATACGTACAGATATAAAATCCAGAGATTTAAAAATAACAGTACTAATATTTATACTGTTTATGTTTGTCTTCTCGATTATGAGCATCTGGGCTCCACAGGAGAGAAGATATCTCACCCTTCTTCCTTATAAAATGACAACTCAAACACCATCAGAACCCTACAATACTAAAAGCAATGATTTTAGGAAAAACATTGAGAATTCTGAGATTTCTGACTCACAGAAAGACATTCGACAGCAACATTAACAAAACCTTTTACTTGAGGTGTGTCATAAAATTGGATGGCAAAAATAGAATCTCTATTAAATTTTGTTAAGCAGTTCCATGAACTCAGTAAATCAGAATTTGCTGTTAAAAGCCCTCATGACAGGAAAAGAGGGCACAACCTAAAAGTAGCACAAATCAACAAGGAGATTAACTGAAACTGCAACAGCAAACCCTTTTTATCCCTGGAACAACGGAGCCACCCAAAAGAACAAACACAAAGATCTTTTCTGCACCAAGGTCAGGAGTCTGGGGATCATTTTCCAGCAAATAGGGAGCAAGTCTTGACACCCACTAGGACAGTTTGTCTACTGAGGTTCTGTTGGCAAATATAAAAGTTATGCAATAAGATTAATAGCAGGAGAAGAGGTAACAAGATGGCTTTTGCTCATTGCCATTGTTTGTGAACTCTAGTCTAATGTTTTAACCCAAGTGTTTGCCTGGAGTGTGCAGTGCTGTACCAAGTGCAGTTTCTTTTCTCTCTTTTGTGGGGTTACACCAAAGAAGCTCAGTGAGTCCTGCCCATTATACTGTAATGCAAAGGCAGTTCCATTTTTTCTGATAGTATATTCTCACATTAAAAATTAACATTATCCCAGTTCACCCTAGATTAATTATCCCAAATAAACCCTCAAGCTTTCAGCAGTCACCAGCTCTGACCCTCTGCACCAGATTCTGCCTCCAAAACCCTCACCATTCTCAGGATCTCCTTCTGAATGATGCACATATCTGACCCCTGGGCAGTTGAACCAACACCAAAGCTGTGCCCTTCCCTACTTGTCCAGCCATCGCTTCCCAGCATCGCCACCACAGCAGTCATTTTCTTCTCGACAGCAACTGCTTACCTGAGTTTTGTGGGTGTTCACCAGAGAGGGTGCAGCAGCCACCATGGAGCTGCTCCGAGGCCTCAGCAAAGGGGTGATCTCCGGCTCGGGTGGTTTCTCTGGCTTTTCCTGCAACATGTGCCTCAGCCTCTGCAGGTAGTACATCAGCGACCACTGCGTGCCCTCCTCGGACCAGTGTGGCTGCAGCAGGCAGCGCAGCACGGCCACGTCGAAGTACGTGGCATAGCGGGACTTCTGGCACGGGGGGATCACCAAGGACACCCTGTTCCAAAAAGCAGGAGCAGAAATGTCAGCCAGCGGGCTCCTTGGGCCTGCCCAGAGCCTCAGCTCTTGGAGTAAAGAACTGACTCTCTGGGGCTGAGGCTCTGACTGAGGAGAGCATTACTGAAGACATGTAAGTGGATATTTAGCTTTCAGTTCCCCAGAGGACCCCAGTACATGCTTTGTTAAGTGTTTTCTTGGATAGGGTTGCTTTCTTAAACTGTGATCTGAAGATAAGCCTCCAGCACTCGTTCTAACTGAATAACTTGTTCAGTGGGAAACAGATAATCCTTGAGCACCTGCTGTTCAGATACTAGTAATATATATTTAGGAATTGTTTACATTTCCTCATATCAGGCTTTGCTTAAGAAGAAGGTAGTTAACACTTTAAAATAATTAAATTGATTCTTATATACGTTAAAGTTACTGTTATAGACATCCTTTGCCGAGGTGTTCCAGAGAAAAGGACCATTTTAAACCCTCATTATTAATTTCCCTGCCCATCAGATGGTGTAATTTCCTCATATGTTTTAATATACTGAATTTCTTAAGTATTGTAGAAGTTGGTGTGCATAAGGCAAGGTGTCTGTAGTAAGCCTAAGAAATGAGAATCCAGAGATTTCAGACTTCAAAGGCATCACATGGACTTTCAGAGCCCATCTTATTGCAGAAAAAAAAATGCCCCCACCTTTTTATTTTTAACTTTTTATACCACTTCTCACCCAGCAGAGTACAACTGCCCTGATCTACCCTCTGGACAGACACTTGCTGTTAGGAGACAACCTGTCAGAAAAGAAGCAAGTGAAAGGGAGTTGGAGGAATGAGAATCACATGGCAAAAGAAGGTGTGAAATCTGGGGGTGGGGCAGGAACCCTGCACATCTTTTTTTTTTTTTTTTTTCCTGCTGAAGTACACATTTTGAATATTTCCACTCTGTGTGTTAGGAACACACCTCTCTGACCTGAGTACCTCTGGGATTTTTGGATTCTATAAAAATCAACAGCTCTTTCATGCACTGTATTCTCAGGCATTTGAGAATCATCACAAGAACATCAGGGGGGTTTTGGTTTGGTTTTTTGTTTGGGTTTTTTTTGTTTGGTTGGTTGTTTTTTTGTGGGTTGGTTGTTGTTGTTATAATCATTCTTTATCATTTATATTATCATTATTTATATTCTGGTGTTCTGCTAAACAGCATGAAAACAGAGTGGGCAGGACACCCCCATCTCTAGCTGGGTACCATCACATTCTAAACAGGGGCATCCAAGGACACAGTCCAGAAGAGCATCAGGGAACAGCAGCAGTGCTGACCAGTGGGACCTTTAAGTGCCCAAGAGAAAAGCATGTTTTAAGTGCTTTGCTGGATCACTGCCCTATGCATCCACGGCAGGTACAGAACTGGCAGAGGAGAAAGAAGTGTGCAGTGAACACTGACACCATTCAGAATCCTATGAATCCCCTTCCATATGACACTTGGAAACAGGGAGCAGGTGGCATGGCTGGGCTTGAAGCAGTGCACAGATCTAGAGCTCAAACCTGCAGGAGCTGGTTTGCTGCCAGGCCCACAGGCCAATGTCAAAGGCACTTGGTGACTGCAGACCAGCCCATCTGTGTCAGCATATGTCACCCTATATGCAATATATAGATTCAAAGTCTCTCTAGTGCTGCATTCCAGGTAAAAATGCTAAAAGTTTGATGACTTTAAATCGGCATGTCATAAAAACTTGACAAACTGAATTAGGAAGGAGAAGACAATGAGAAATGGGAATATGCTATAATTTTCCCCCCATAAACCTGATGTGAAGGCTGGTTTTGTCACAGTCCAGGTTGTGTCACACAGATGCAGCCTGCAAAAAACCTTAAGGGTAGCTGGGATACTCAAAATACCCCAGCAAAGGGAATAAAGCCCACCATCTCAGTAGCAATTGTGAAAGGTGATGCACTGCTTCCTGGTCACTTTGCAGGACCTTGATCAGTGTCTTTGAGTCTGAACAGTCTTTCATGCTTTCCTGCATGTGGCACAGGCAAACCTGAGGCATGACACAGCCTGGAGCAAGGCATGTTCTCTTTCTGAAATATCTGTCACTAAAGTCCTTCCTACAAAGTCTTATTTCCCAGGCAGCCTGTTCAAGACAGAAGCTGGATAAAGGGCTGTGGCTTTATTTGCTTCTGTGTTAAACTGTCTCATCTGTGCGTGGAGAATTTCACTGAGCGGATGGGGGATAATCGGCCAGGATCAGGGGAACAAGCCATTTGCTCAAGCAGTGTCTGAGGAGCCAGAAATTAAAGTCTGTACTTCGTTTAAAGGGATATCTAGCACTTGTATAATCAGCTCCTGGCTGCCTGTGACTGCAGGGGATGTGGAAAGGCAGCCTGCCTCCAACCGCTGGCCAAGGACAAAGGAATACTGCGGCTGTTGGTAAGCAGAGTAAACAACATTTGTTCCCCAGTTGTCTGTTGCTTGGCAACCAAAGCTCCCTGTACAGTTTTAACTGATCAATGAGTTCTGCAAATGAGGAGGCATAATGATGCTCTCTTCAAAGCCTGTCTGAAGCTTCGTCCCCATGGCAACCACCAGACCCGGCCTGACAAATTGATCACCTGATTCTGTCTTCTTAAAAGGCTGCCTTTTTATTTTTTTTATTTGATTTTATTTTACAGCTGTGCACTCTCTGAGGAATAGTGTTCACACACAGAAAGGCTGTTCTGTCCCCAACTTCGGCTTTACTGGCTCATATTAATACAAATTAAATAAAGACCCAGAACCAGCAACAGGCTTGATACAAAATCCCAAGGGAAGCCTCCTGATGGGATGAGAGCCTTAGAGAATAGCTTTGCCCTTTGGACCAGTGAAAACTTGCCCCAATCCCCTTCTCAGAAATCAGAGCTGTTCCTAGATGGTACCCAGAAACCCACTCCATCCCACATTTCTTCTGCCACTGTAATGAAGCCATTTCTTACAACTGCAGTGTTCTGGATATGACATTTCCCAAAACAGAACCAAAATTTTCAAGAGGAGTTCAAGTGACACTCCTAAATCCATAGAGATCTAAAATTATAGTTATATAGATATATAATTATAGACTTCATTCCCTCTCCACCCCCTGAAAACACTCATCAGCTTCATTTACTTTATGGCACCACCGAGTGTCCAGCACTACTGAAATTCTAGTTCTACCTTTATGCACTCTAATCTAGATGAATTTATCAGTGCCATGCTGGAAAACCATGGCCTGTGTGATGCAGGGCAAGCTAGAAGGATATTTGCATGGCTATTCTTCTTTGTTCCTTTGGGACAGCAGTCTAAAGCAAGCTAAGCAGCAGGATGCAGAGAAGACATAATGAAGGCAATGGAGACAGGCTTGCAAAAATCCTTTGCTAGAGGGAAAAAAATCTGATCAGAAAGAAGCCAGAAAATACACCAGTTGCCTGAGGCTGAATCCAGCCTAGGAGGGTTGAACCTGCAAGTTATTTGTTGTGTCTTTAATTTTAAGAAACCAACACACTAGAAAAGACTAAAGAAACTGTCCCAACAGCTCAGCTAGAGATTTCTTCAATGGAAGTGGCATTGAACATATCAAGTGTCACCACCTCGTTCAAAACCCAGAACTGAGATTTGTTGCATTGAGAGTTTAAGATAAACATCCAGCACGCTCAGCATGTACAGAGAACAGCAGATTCGAGGTACAGGACTTGTATGACCTCCACCATGGACTCACACCAGCCTAACTTTCTCCTGAAGGCGTTTGTACCTGGGATGTGCAGTACCTCTCTCCTGAGAGGTCTGGGAGGATACGCTTCCATCCAAGGAATTTCCACGATGACATGCTGAAACAGCAGCCTTTGGAGGTACAGAATCTGGCTGCGTTGTCTCACAGACCACCTGCAGTCCCTTTGGATAGTGGTAATAAAATAAAGTAGGTTTATAAACATACTTATCTCTCCCATATTAGTTTTATAACAGCAATTTGTGCTTAGACCTGACCATTACTTACACCATAATGCCATGGTAATATGGAGAAACTCATTAGGCCTGGGGCTTCCTAGTACCAGGCATTGTAGAGGCAAAGGGTAAGACAGGCCTTTTGCCCAGGAAAATACCTAAGATCATTAAATCATAGAATGGTTTGGGTTGGAATGGGCCTTTAAGATCTAGTTCCAACCCCCTATCACAAGCAAGATCAGGCTTCCATCCTACAAGGATGAGGACAAGGAGATGCAGACAACTACATTTAATACCTTTTGGTTCTGCTGCAAACGAGGTTGGGAGCCTTTGGAAGAACAGTGAATAGCTGTAATTTCTGGAGATGGAATACTTTTGGGTGGTAACAGCAAGTTCTATTTCCCCCCTCCCTCAGCTCCTTATTAAAGCTTGTCAAACCTTAGCACAGAACTTACCTCAGTACGGCCACTGTCCAGATTAGGGGACTCACAAGTCGCGCTCTGATTGTTGGTGGGAGAACTTCTCTTGGCTGAGAAAAGAAGTCAAAGCAGAACATTTCAGGAAACACCTCTTATATTACAGGGCATCAGGATAGACCAGAAGACAAAACCAAACCCAAAGCAGCCTCTCACTGCTGCAGACTTCCTAGGCATCAGCCACAGCCACAAAAATGAAAAAAGAGAAAAGGGCAGTTCTTTTCCACTGCGTTATCATCAACACTGTCTACTGAAAACTTCTATTTCTTTAAATTTTATTTTGAATATAAATTTTATGCTAAATCCATTTGCCATCAAACTGTGTTTTCCTGTACATGCTAATCCCTTTTATTTTGGAGCTTTTCCTCCTACTTGCACATATATTCAGGTCCTTTTCTAGGCCACATCTCTCAGAGTGTATTGTGATTTCCAGTTTGCCAAATGCCTTCACCACAGGAAATACATGGATATCATAAAGAAAGTTTGATCAGTGATATTGTAGCAGAACAAGGGTGTAACACAGACTAGGATGATTATTCCTGAAATCCTGTCACGTTGAAAGCTGTGCAGATGTGACTTAGACTGACTGCAAACAAAAACACTGCAAAGCTTCTTCATTATATTTTTTTAATTTGTTGTTTGAAGGAAAATTTAAGTAAATTTGACTTTTTTTTGGTCCGAATTTGAGACAATGCTAAGATAGCAGCATCTTCCTTGATATAAAGGACCTTATTCCAGTTACCATTTCTGTCCTGCTGAAAATGCTTTCAAAACATAACATTTTCCTTTTATACTTTACTCCTTAAGTTATTTTTTAGGAATTTTCTGACTTCACACAGACCTACAGGAAAAATTCCAATGGCCAAAGAAACTTCAGGACTAATTCCTTTTGTTAGTTCCAGGGCTGAAATCCTGTATTTTAATTCCAGAAGTTGAAGCAGAGGGATGAACTGTTAGATGTCAAAGACTGTTTTAAATAATTTAAAATACTTGAATCTTTTCAATTCTGGGATGTTCCAAAGACCTACAAATTTACAAAGACCAACAAAATTACTTGTTTTAAGTAAAATCTGATTTAGCAAACTACATTTTCACTATGGTGAAAATTACAGCTCCATGGTCTTGAGATCTGGCAAGCAATGCTACAGCAATATACCCAGCTCACTTTCAATTCACCACCTTGTAGAAATTATGCAAAACTATTGTCTAAAAACCATGAAAGTAAAAAAGTTTTTTGGGACTAGGCCTTGGAAGCCAAAGCCTCTGAAGCCTAAGCACCCAATTCCAGTCTCATTATGGCTGAAACACAAAGGAAGAGCAACCCTTTCCAGTATGCAGAAGTGAATTCACAACCTAGGCCTTTTTTTGGAGAGTCCTGAAATTACCTTTTTTAATTTCATAACATGGGGAAATTCAGATTTTAGACAGGAGGAGAACCAACTGTGTGTTCTTCACTGTTCATTTTTGTCCAGTGGCAGTTTGGGAAAGTTCTCCTCACCCATGTCAGGCTGCTAAGAGATACTGCCTTTCCCTTTCTTAGCAACTAAGGAAGATGAGGTGAAACAGAGATAAGGGGCTGACAGGTGATGATAACTCTACTGAAGAGTTCCTCACTTCCTATTTGTGACAGCTCTCTCATCTCCTATTCAATTATTATGCAAATGTCAGTTGACTCTGAGGGGAAACAACCTTAAACTACTCTAATTCCTGCAGTATCAGTAAATTCCTTCAAATATGGTGACTACAGAATGTAGTGCAGCATTAGGCAAACAAAGGAAAAGGTTTCCCAGCTCTCAGGAGCTGCATTCCCACAGCAAAGTCACAGACCTGTAACGATGTTCCTGATGGGTTTTACGAGAGCATTGAAGGCAGAAACTTCGGGCTGCCTGTGCTCCCACATCGGCTGCCAAATAACAAGGCCACTGGCCAACCGGAACGTCAGATCAGACTCCTGGAAGGAGAAACAGAGGTGGTACCACATCAGCTCACAGGAAAGAGCGTCGTTTCCAGTCTGTGAGGACTGCACCTTCTCCGACACACAGATCTCACAAGGGATGAGCGGCACCACGTGCAGTTCTGCGGTCGGTAATGCTAACTCGGGGACCACTGACAACACTCAGCAGACTTTACACACGTCACGTGTGGCTAATGGAAAATCACAGAGAAATCTCAATGCAAGAATACACAGGAAGGGATTTCCAAATGAAATTTCTATATTAGTTAATGAACCCTGTTTTTCCCAGAACATTAGGCTGTAAAAGAAAAGGCCATTCCTGTCAGAAAGCATCTCTTTCAACCATATAAAGCCACTTCATGTTTAGCAGTCAATCTCAACCTTAGGATTTACACTCCAAGACTTGAACTTCTTCCCCAAAAGAAAAAAGAATACTGATTATTAAAATATTACTTAGAAACTGAGGAAACATGTAACAGATTACAATGAAGCAGTGGTATACATCACTGTTATCATTAGCACAGCTGGTACCTGAGCTATGTCACTACAGAAACACTGATACTACTTACAGTGATGCTATCATTGTTTTACATATGCAACTGGCTCAAATCATGTAAATTTGGGCTTTTCAATATTCATCACCACAGCATTTCAGAGATCTCAGAGATTTTCAAGATAAACCCGAGACACTGACATTAACCCCATCTTGCAAATGGGAAACAACATCCCAGAAAGATTAATATTGAAAATTGGAAATCTAATCTCTAATAGCCAGGGTTTACCTCCAGTTTCATTTAATTCATTCAAAGGGCAGCCCACATTTGTGTGTGTAGCGCTGGGAAGAATTCAACATTTCTTCCTGTCCTGTCCCAGTAGCTTACAGAGAAAATGTGGAACTAGGAAACAATTATGAAAAATTTGGGCTAAATAAATTGAGCTATACTGTATACAGGAACTCAATAGCAGAAGCAAGGAAAGAATTTACTTCTCCAGTCTTGCTTTCACCTGCCTTAATCACAAGATTATCCTTTATTTCCTGCTCTTTCTTATCTTCTGATCTATCTTCAGCATCAACTGTTGCAGCACAGGAGGCAGGATTAGAACAGATAAGAGCCCCATCACTCCATGACTTTATAGACCTTTTCCAAGCACCTACTCTTTCCTGAGGCCTAGCTGGAAATGTAAATGCTAAAAACTGCAGCCCCCCCAGAGAGGCAGGAGTCAGAACCTGCCGAAAATACCTCCTCATCACCACTCTGCACAGCTGATGCACTCAGCATAAAATCAATAGAGCGACCCCGGCAGACAGGAAGCCTGCAGCCTGCTTCCAACTTCCCAGCAAAGGAATGCTCCACTGCCTTTGCTACTGCCATGCTTACAGCACCATCATGCATTCCTGGTAATTAGCATCAAGATGATTAGTAGTGACAACAACAAATCCCAGTGGCAGCCCCACGGTTGAAAAACTAGCAAGGCCCTTCTGAGCAACGGTTGAGAATCACTGGAGCAAGCTAAAGCTCACAATCCTTTTTGCAGGTTCCTGGATCCCAGAGACTTCACAGGAGCCACAGATCTTTGACGTTCCCAAAGGCTAAAAATGGCTCACTTCAGATTTGTTTTCTTTTTGTGCCTGCCTGATGCTGAGGTGATTGTTCATGTCACTGGAAGGATTTCTTCCTGATGGCAGTGGTATTCTGTCAGCTTGTTAAAACATTTCCAGTGGTCCCCCTGTGTGCACTGTAGGCTGAATTAAATAACAATCACAACGGCAGAGTGATTCCTTTCCTGCTCAGAGCTGATTCCACACAAGCACCCCATCAGACTTTCACTTACTTTAATTCTGTGGACAAGGGGAGCAAAAAGGAAGACAAATAGCTCCACGGTGGCCATGGAGTTTTGGAAGAACTTCCTTCTGTTATTCTCCTCCTCATCAGTTGTGGCGCTGGGCTGGGGATGTCCTGGCGATCCTTGGTTTTCAGCCTGATGGATAAAGGCGCTACTGCTCCCTCCCCAGCTAGAGCCTCTGTCCCCTCCAAAGCGGTCATTGCTGCAGTCCTGAGGAGCTTCCAGCAGCATCCAGTGAAGGGTGTGAAGAAGCTTTGTTTCAGCTACCCCAAGCTTATCCTGATGCCCTGTGTGGAAAAATGCATCACTGTATCTCACAGGGTTACCGTTACTGGTACTATTGAGACTTTCAGAGCTGCACAGGAAACTGGACATCCAGCTTCCTGATGAGCATTTGAAAATTAAAATTCTACCATTAAAATCATCAGCCTTCTGTCTCATGATGTTTGAAACCTCCTGAATCACAAGTCTCCATTTACAGCACAGCATTTGCAGTCCAGTCCCTGCAATGTCAGCTGCATGGCATGGACAGCAGTGTGGACATAGAGTGGTCCCTAAAGAAGTCAACTTGACAGTCTTGTCTGTTTGACTTTGTTGAATAAGATAAAATGGAAGTGAGCACTGCAAGGTGCTCAAGCTGTGTCTTGTTAATGCCTCTAACTGGCATGTCTCAGGAAGTAAATTCCTGCTGAAATCAATCAGTAAAAGACTTACTAAAAGTAAGTTCTATTTGGACCTCTATCCTTACTGTCTGATTGACTTATCTGCTGAGAATCACATGCACTGATCTGAACAAAAAAAGAAAAAAAAAAGACAAACAAAAAAAGAACTGAAGATGTTAAAAGTACCTGCTGCAATCGACAACTGAAAGAAATATGTATTCCTTCGAGGAACCCATGCCTGCTGGGGGGTTGTTCCAAAATAAGTTCTATTAGCTCTGGAAAATAACTAGCCAAATGTTATTGAGCTGCTCTTCAGCTCATGGAACCATTACCTTCAGTGGGGAAGCTCTCACAGGTTACCCTGCTGTAAATAAGAAAGACAACCCACAAGAAGGACAACCCACAGAACGAACTAAATGCGATTCTAAGGATTTAGAACATGTTGGCATCCTGAGCATCAATCTGATATTCTGACTGATATTTTGGGCATATTTTGAGTAAGAACCCCCTCCCAGGAGCACTAACCTAGTTTGTTGCGGTTGGAGAGCAGCGTTGCGGTGCAGTGCAGCACGTGCGGGAGCGCAGCCTGGACGAGTTCCCAGCGGGAAATGCTCTGGATGGCTTCAGACAGAGCTGGAGAAAGGCCATGCAGTTTGTTTTCTACCAAAACTCTTTCGAAAGACTAAAAGTAAGAACAGTGAAAAAAAAAAAAAAAAAAAAGACACTGTGTATCTGTTTCTGGATATTCCTTCCAGCACATAGAACATTCTCTTTTAAAAAACCTGTAATATTTAATTATATAACTAAAGCACATCTTGTCATATTTTTCCTGAAAAACACAGACTCTAACTGAAGTTCACCAGACATTTGGATGTACTTGACTAAGAACTGAATGGGCCACACAGTGTATTTTCTGTAATACAGAGAGTTAAAGCAAGTATAATCTGTATATTAGTAAATTCTGACATCAAGCCAGACTTACTCTTATGTTGGGTAATAATCTGGCATGCAAGTAATTCTTCTGAAAGTCCCAGGAGCTGTATTTGTGGAGCTGAGTGCTGGATATTCTTCTCAAGCACACATGCTCTTTCAGTTTAGTGTAACATAAAGGGCAGCCCATTAAAGGTATATGGGCCTTAGGAAATGTTTTCACACCCTATCACAAAAAATATTCATTGTACAAAATTTTTTGTCTAGCTGTGATGTAATAGTTTTATGAACACTTAGAGAGCTGATGGCTGCAGCAAGTTCATTATTTTTACCTCAAGCAACAAGAAATAAGACTATCTGCCCCTGAAATCCCTATGAAAGCTCCTTATTGCTATTTTTCCAACAATTTCAATAAGTTGTTGCTCTGATCAGATACAAAGATCTCATTATAAGTCACAAATGCAGCTGTATTCCTTCTCTACAGTTCCTAAAGCAAAGATAAGGACCATGCATGTCCTTGCCATATACCAGCTTAGCATTTGTTGTAATATGTGGACAAAAACACTGGTTTCCTGAGGATTAGTCAACCCATGGATTGGCATGGATCACACTGTCAGCAGTGTTTGTTTCTTAGCCCCAACACTGGATAACTTGCCTACCCAGAAAGGATGTCTCAAATAACTCTCAGGGTGATCTGCTTGGGGGCCACGCTGCCTGCAAAGGGAAACAGTCTCCTGCCATTCCTTCCTATCAGTTCAGACATGGGGGCAATATGGAGGGATAGCCGATGCTTGGAAAGCCTGGGAAGGCCAGGGAGAGAAGCACTCATCACGAGGCATGAGTATGCCCTGTCAGTCAGGAACTGTGGAGCCACTGAGCCACAGTAGCAGTCCAAGAGGATGTTAGTATGAAAACAACAAAGGTCTAGAACAACTTCCCAGACAAGGTTACCTAACAAAAGGAGGGGACAAAGCAGCAAAGCAAGACAAGAGGTGCAAGGTTAACACATGGTTACAAACAACATGAAATACAGAAGATTTTACTTATTTTTATCAAAAGGGCCACTGCATGTTCACCACTACTTATTCATTGCTCCAGCCACACACTCACGCCTCTACCTGTGCATCAGCTCTGGGGCTCACTGTATCCTCCATTCAGGCAAGCCAAGCCTCCAAACAAGTCAAAAGGAAGGTCAGCACAGAGCTAAGTAGTTCCTACCAGGTTAGTGAGCTGAATTAGCTCACCAAAAGGCCTGCAAAGCAGCAGTGCTGACCAAGGCTTATTGAAAGAAATAATCTTCTCACCTCTAGCACAAAAGCCAGACCACAAGTCCACACTTCAGTACAGGGATGAAGCCATTCAGTTTGCAGGGCAAGGGGAGGGAAAAAAAATCACTGTGGGCAGCAACACTACTCTGAAGCCTGACAGAAGACACGTTGTTGCTCCCTGGCTTTTCCTTCAAGGTCTCATTCATCATACTTCAATGGCATCAGGGAGAAATTCCCCCCAAACTGTCTTCTAGGAGCCATGGTCCACATTCTGCATGCTTCAGAAACTCAAGAGGAAGCCAAGGAGTTTGCAATTATATCTTTAAATTAGTCTTGCATTTACCACACTTTGGGCTTCTGAGCACACGTGAAGCTTTCCCTGCATGGTTAGACACCAGATTCTGCTGTTCTCTCCTGGCCTGAGCAGAAGGCCTAATGTATTGCTGTACCTTAATGAAAGATTGGCTTCCAGAACAGCTTAGGTGATCATGAGTATCTGACACAGAAATACTGCATGTAACCAGAAAAATGTAAACCCAAAAGCTGCTGAATGGAAACCACTGAGCATTCCTGCCTGCTACAGGCACTGCCTGGTACAATTACTACTACTGTGGGTGTGCTGCCAGCACAGGAACTAATTGGCATCAGTCCCCACACTGGTAACCGTCCCAAGCAGACCAACAAGAACATGCAGTTCTTAGGACAAGTGTTCCTGTGGAATTTGCCTGGGGTTCTCCACAAAGGTCGACTCACAGCAGCTTCTCTCTACTCCAGACATTCAAGATGCAAGGCCCTGGGTTAGCATTTGCTCCTGTAGAGCCTTCCTTTTGGACTGCAGCGGCTGTGCTTTAACTTTCAGGACCTGCTACAGAAAATATAGAGACATTGAGACAGAAGACCTAATTTTCACCCCCCATGAACTCCTAAGGAACTGCTGCTACAGCTGGGAGGACTTACATGCTTCAATGAGAAGGCTGAATGTCTGAAATAGCTCCCTGTAAGTCAGTCATAAGACAGATATTGTCATGGTATGGGTATGTCTGGAGCTGCAGCCTCAGGGTTGCAGCTTGGCTGAGAAAGCAGTTACCTACTTACAGCAAGCTTGTTCGTGCCTGAGACACCCCCCACACCAAAGGTGGATAAAGAATATGTGCCAAGGTGCTAGTGAGGGAAGTCAGTGTTTATATTTTGGCTGCAGAAAGGGCAGCCCCTTTCAGCAACGCTCTGTGTGTGTTTTCAACTCCCTCAGGGCCACTTACACAAGCATTTTTCCTTTTAGCCTGGTGGTGACATCTGTTTTCACAGGGAATGGCAGTCAGCCTTTTCTGGCTGCCTTCCCACACTCCTTTTACCTTTTTCTCCACCAAGCACCAAAGGGACTGTCAAATACCTTGTGACCAGGGTCAGCCTGCGTGTTCCTTTGCTGCTGGAATGGGATCAGGTAGCTGCCTAAAGATGCCTAGACAAGCAGTGTAGGACAGAGCAGATTGTGGCTGGGCTTTGCCATGGTTCTGTAAACAACTTTGCTTGAGTCACATGAAACTCCCTGGCTCTGAGCCCAGGGAAGCTGTACCTGCAAGAATTGCATAAGGCAGCAAGGGCTCAGCCAGGCCCCCATAGGCCCTCACTGGACAGACAGGACCTCCAGAAGCTCAGCACCCCCTGTTCCATCCTGCCAGGAGTGCCAGAGGAGCTGCAGGTCTTCTCCAGGGGAGGAGCCCTATAGGACCACGTGGAGAAAAAAATTAACTAAAGAGCAGGGCCTGGTACTTAGCCTTGTGCAGAGGGACTTTATAGAGACATGGAGAAATGATCAGTGCTTTTTGAGCTGGACTTGTGTCCTTGGAGGGGACCTTACTGCCCTGCTCTTCCAAAGCTCAAGTGGAAAGCCAAAACCACTGCTAAAGGAACTTCTGCCTGACTGGAAAGAGCTTGAAATGCAGGCACACAGGACTGTCAGTTTGGGGCAGATCCACTGAGCAAGGAGGAGTTCCTTGAAGGATCTCAAACATTAACCTAGGAGTTCATAGCACAAGGGATTGCAAGGCTCCATTGTTTACTAAACACAGCAATAGTATAAACATTAGCAAGTAATGAAATACAGATGCCAAGCACTTTATTTACAGAAAACTGTTGTGCTTAAAAGCTCAGTTTTCTGCAACCAGGCCCGTTGTTTGGATAAAATAAAGGTGGGCTCCTTCTGAACTTTCCATATCTATACTTTAATTATTCATAACAATAAAACATCTAATTACATTTTCCAAAAAAAGCAAAAAAAAAAAAAATCTCCCAGAAAAGAAAAACTTTGCATTCACAAGATCCTCCAGAAAACATCTGGGTTCTTCCATGCCCAATGTAATCCAGGGTAAAAGAACTTAACATACCCTTAAGTTCCTTACCATCACCCCCAAAATGCATTAGCTTTGTACAGCACTCACATGCATTCCTACGGGGCCATTTACAGCTCTGACTCATGCACATCAGGAATGACATTGTGTCAGGACAGAACAGTCTCAGGATGGAGAGAAGGAAGAACATTAAATCCACACTGAGGCGCAAAGGCATTTAAACTGTTTAGGACAAGGGATGGGGGGAGGGTATTTATCTCCAGCTTATAAGCTGTTATTCACAGACCCACTGAAGTCAGTGTGATTGTTCACATAAGGAAAATAAGGCTTTGAAAGGGCTGAGTTTTTCTTCAAGTATTATGGTATAAAGCAAAGCTCAGAGAAGCAATGCAATCTGCTCTTGCACACCACATGCTGTACTCACTGAATCTAAGCCTCCAGCATCTGCTTCCTCAGTGCACAACATGCAGCAAATTCTACTGCAGCAAGTTTAGAGCCAAGAATAATAATAGAATACTGCACAACGTTGTGTCATTTGCACTGCCAGAGAGTTAACAGCCTATAGGCATGCCTACAACAACTCTGGCTAGCTAATTTTAAAAGGACAGATCATTTAACAGGTGCACAGTATTTTTAGGCACATTAGTCAATACAGGGGTGTTAGACAGTCAGCTGAATATTTCAGAAGGTAAGTCAGGTACCTGTCAAGCTCCAGAAACCCTGTCTCATTCATGCACTCAGCACTCTGCTACCCCACTGGAAAATACAGAACGTGTTGATGTGGGCAGACATTCCTGTGCATCAGCAGGGAAAGGAAACTGATAAACAAAGGTGATGAGAAGGTGGCTGATGCAGCATCTCAGGCTGTGTCTCCTCAATGGCTCAAAACTAAGCCCCTCCTTCGAAGCCTTTCTACCACAATTAAATGATTATGTTGAGAACTGGAAAAGAATCAAGTTCTTCATTCAAGGGGTGGAAATAAATTGGATTTTTTAAAAGCTTCCTTTCCCTTGGGTGATGCAGGTGACTTATGTTGTCTTGTGGGGTTTTTTGGTGTGGTTTATTTTTTACGCTTAGTAAATCCTGGTATGTGCTCCTAGAAGGAAGGTGCTTTAGAATCAGCCTGGAGGACACAGAGGAAGATCTAATGCCAACAGCACAGCAGGAAGCACAGGGGGGTCACAGACAGCTACATCATGGAGAAGGCACAGGGAAGGAAAGCACAGTAACAGGTATGAGCTCATAGGTGGGGCCAAAAGCCTCAGAGGAGAGGTGCTCCAAGGCATGGCTCCTGCACACCGCCAAGGCTCCTGGTAAAGGACACAAGGCAACAAGCTCCATTTTCCAGCCTCTCAGCAACCAGAAGCTGTCAATGGCATTAGCCAGCAATGATGCCTTTTGCTCCATGTGCTAGAACTGCAATGCATTTAACTCACTGACACACTAAGCCAGCAGTCCTCTATCACTATCTGGTATCTAGCAAAAACCCTGAAACATTTATGGATTTCTAAGAAGAAAATGAGTCAGCAACAGCTAAAGCTTCTCCAGCTTGATACCTTGTGAGAAGGAAGTCAGAAAATTGCTGCAGAGAGATCTAAGTACTTTAAACTATTAAGATACATGTCCAGACCAAATTTTTCCACTCTGTCAAGTTTGGCTGCAACTGCTTAACGCACTTTAAGTAATCCAAAGATCAGCAACCATTCAAGGAATTCTGAAATTCCCTAGATATCCATCTTACTTGAACTCGCTGCGTGCCTTCCCTTTCTCCTCCATTTGGACAGTAACTTGAGGTTTTATTTGAAATAAAGTTAGAAACAGGAATTACTTGTACCTGCATAATAACCTCTCCTTAATTATGCTGCTGTATGCTCCCTCTAATTTCCAGCAAAGGAGATGTTTCCCATTTTGCACAATGGTAAAAGTGTTGTTCAGAGCCTTTTAGTAAAGTTTAGATTTTCAAGATTTTAAGTCTGAAAAAACTCCAGTAATTGCAAACTGAAATGGCAATAATCTCACATGAAAGCACACACACAGACAGGCTGAACTGCAAGAATAGACCTGGACTGTCATAGCTCAGTCTGCCCATACCATTATTTACTTCACCTAAATCAATTCTTTTTGTTGTGCCTAAAGATGGACATGATATCCAAATCCTCTAGATGGGAAAAATTACAAGTCCTTCATGTGATAAAAGTACAAATTTAAGCTGAATGGACTAAATCCACTTCTGGGATAAGCTGAGAAGCTTATCAGCCACCATGGTCAGATCAAGTTGCATGAAAAGTTAGTTACCAACAAGGGTTGAAGAAGAAGAACAGGTACATACCACACAGGAAGCTTCATATTGTTTCCCCAGTTTAGGTCTTAAAAATGCACTGAAGGAAGGGAGAAAAAGTGTTAGAGATCCAGTACATCAATGTGGATTTTGCTTAGTTATTTTTAGGATTTTTCTCATGTCAAGAAAGTTGGCAAAATGCTGAGAAATTTAATGTAAAGGAAGATAAAAGGCCCAAACTATGTTCAGATACCTGTTGATAACATCTGACAAAATGCTGTTACCTTTTCTAGAAGACAAAGTACCCACACTGATATGCCAAGAGGTTGTTAATTCAACCCTCAGGAGAAATCCTGTTCCCCAGGGATAAAATCTTCTTTTCAGCCATTTTATCTCAGTGAAAGATTTTCAATATATTCTGTTTAAAATGTGTTACATGTTACTGAACTTTGCCTTTCACCTATTTTAAGCCAGAGATCCATTTTCCAGCTCTGTATTAAGTATTTTTCTCCACAGTTGCTGATGTAGAAGGCTTATGATGAAATGCAGGCCTGTACCTTGTAGGTAGAAAACACCCACCCTCTGCTGTCATTCTCCAAAATGGGATCATAGTTAAATATTAAGAAACTTAATCAGGTCACCTTATTTTATTTTTTCAGAGGACACTGACTGGGACATAAAGGGATTTTGTGACAGAGGCTTTAAATTAGAGCCACAACCTTCAAACCCTCCAAGCTACTCCCCCCGCTCCCACAGTGTTTTCACTTTAGAATTCTGCTAAGACAGGAGACAGACAGGATTCCCAAGGAACGTGAAGCCCCAGCCATACATTCATCCAGCCCCTCACACATCATTACTCTCCAATCCAATGAAATAAGGTGAGACTTTGACGTCTCTGTTTGCATGCTGACCTCTCAAGGCATAGATTACACTTCCAGGACAGCTGCAAATACAGGCACAAGCAAAGCCGCAGGTTTGGTGCAGCACTGGCGGGTGCTGCTTCTGGTACCAGAGCTCCACGAGCGCTCTTAAAAGGGGGGAGACGGGGAGGCAGGATGGATGGGATGGGAAAGGTGCATGGAGACACACAGACAGAGATGCTTTAAAGTCAAAGCAAGAAGCTGCCTGGGACTGTCGCTAGGTTAAGGTGCCTCTAGACCTTCCCCAATCCACACAAATTGCTCTATATTGAATGCAAAGAGAACAGCTTGTTTCACGCCTTCATGTTGCAGCTGCAATCCCCGCTTCCTCCCCGCCGCCGGGCAGCAGCCGGCCCGCACCCCCCTCCCCACTTCCACTGCCCTGTTGCGGCGATATCCCAAGCACCCGGGGCTCGCTGCTCTCACCTGGTTTGTCTCCACAGGAAGGTCTGGATGGGCAGAGGGATGCCACGGCCACTCTCCTGCTCCTGGCCCTCTGAGCTTTTCCTTTTCACCATGATGCTGATGACAGCTGCTGCAGTGAGCCAGTCTCAGCAGACGCACCAGTCGGGATCTCCCATGGCTGCCTCCCCGCTCCCCGCAACTCCTCAACCTCTTCCCTTCATCCCCCGCCGCCCACCCGCTCCCTCCAGCTCTGCTGGTGCAAAATGGCTGCAGAAGGCAGGGAGGAAATTAGGGGAGCGAAGATGTCCGCGTCCCTCGGCTTCCTCCCTGCCTTCAGCACCTCCCTCTGTGGACAGCTCCCCGCGCCCGGAGCCGGCGCCGGCGGGCGGTGCCGGGGCGGGAAGGCGGGCGGGCCGTGCGGGGGCGAGGGAGGCACCGCCCGCCAAACTTCCCGCTCCGCGCCGGGAGCGGCGAGCTCAACAGGGCTCTGCGCCTCCTCCCCGCCGCCAAGCTGGGGAGAGGGATGCGCAGAGCATCCCAGAGCCGGCCGAGAGGGATGCGCAGAGCATCCCAGAGCCGGCCGAGAGGGATGCGCAGAGCATCCCAGAGCCGGCTGAGAGGCGCTTGCCGTCCTTCCTTCCCCCCCTTCCCCGAGTTCCGCTCCTGGGATCCACAGAGGTCCTCGAAGCGTCCGATACAGCCAGTTCATAAACGGGGAGAAACTCGTTCACCTCAAGAGTGGGGGAAGAAGGAAAGCAAGTCATAAACCCTCTTCGAAACTGAAAGTTGGCGGTAGGAGCAAGGGAAGTTTATTCCTTGGGTTTTTCTCACACTGAAGAGCTGAGACAGAGGTGGAGAAGAGGGGGAGTGCCAAAGCAGATCTACTTGTGTCTCAAATTAAACACCAGACCTGACTTGACTAATACAAAGATATATTTGAGTGCTGAAGCACTTGAACCAGTTGGCTTTGTTTGTCTTGTTTGGTTGGGTTCTTTGCTAGCAGTAACTTTCACTGCTGGTGCACAGAAGTAAGGCATTTTTAGTCACAGGATTAGCTTGCTCAGACAGAAAAGCTTTTAATTACCATTTTCTTTCCTTCAATTAAGTGAGATCAGATAGGAACAAAATAATCTTGATTTCTAAAATATTATGAGAACTAACTACAAAGAGAAATCACAGCTTCCCCACAGGTTGCTACCCCTCAGACAGAGAGGGGGTTGCAGGCCAGGGATGGCTTATGTGAATGTCAAGTGTTGTATAGTCTCACCCTCAACACTGGTGCCATTTTAGTCAGTCATAATTTTTAACTAACTTGAGTTCAAGATGTTTGCATTGTCTCAGCGCATTTCAAATCTGTTTGGTTTGGATTTTGTTTGGTTTGTTTGTTTGTTTCTTTTGTTTGTTTGTTTGTTTTAATGGATATCTCTCCTTATTCCTACATTCAAGAAGCAGTCACGATAGTTTCCAGTTTGTGTTTCTAAGCCTAAGCTTATTATTCCCATGCTCTGCTACACAGCCTGAAACTCATGCAAAAGAGAACACTGCAGCTTGCTCCAAAGTACAGCTGAAATCTCCTGTGAATTCTCCTGACTGACAGGAACACCAGAGGCACTTGGTGGGGTCAGCTCAGGGGTAAACGGACAGGAATGAAAGTGTGAGTACGAAGCTCCACAAACAAACCAAACCTATCTGGAAAACAACAGCATTCACTGGTTTCAAACCTGTGCAGGTAAACATCACTGTTGCCCTGAACAGAGGCAGTTCTGGAGGGCAGAGCAGCTCACTAGCAGCACTTCACTGAGCCTCTAAAGGGGAACCCAAGTGGCCTCTCTGCAGTCTGAGAGGAGCAGAAGAGCCCAAACGAGGCAACTGCACACTCACTCCACATCTGTCAGAAAGCAGGAGGACAATATACCAATACCTCTACCTGGCTTTCTGCTACATCCTCGAAGGACTCCTCTTTAGGGGAAACAAATGGCCCTGCAGTACAGGATTATCTTCCTTGCTCTTTCTTTGTGCACAGCCAGCACCTTGTCCTGTCACAGGGCATTATCAAGTGGAGCTCAGGTAGCCCCACAGGCAGAGGAACTGCATCGCTACTATGTTAAATTACTGCATCGTTTTGTTTTTGATTACTTTGTAGTAGCCAAAAGCATAACTGCAAATTGCAGTTCTAGTCAAGCTTGCCATTTTGAGTGCAGAGTATTGCTCTCCCAACAACATGCAGTCATAAAAGACACGTAAATCCCTCTGTTTGTACAGTGGTTTGAAGTTACAGAATTTCTGATGCAAAACAAATCAGAGAGCAAAGGTAATATTATTAACAGATGGCACTGTCACAAGAAAACTGCAGGCACAGTGGTGCCGATTCTCTAATCCAGCCATGCCACAACCATCACTAAACCCAGGAGGTAGCACAGGTGGTTTACATTAAGTTTGACAGCAGCTAGAAACCAATTTTGCTCTTGCCTTGTTTTGGAAACAACTACCCCCCCAAGATCACACAAACCCTGAAAGATTCTATTTATCTCTATACTGAACTTATGCTGGCAGCAGAGGCTTTCAGATTTGCAGTCAGCATTTGACTGTACCTAAATACTTACACTGCAGTGGATGCTGCAAAGAGAAAGTTCTCCAGATCAGTCCCTGCTTTCCCTTGCAGTAGGGATAAAGAGGAAGCAAGCAAACTCTTCAGGGAGGTCATTATAGTAGGAAAAGGTGACCTGCAAATTCACCTGTGCTACACTGGCATCTTGGGCTGGCACAAAAACACAGGTCTGTCTGCCTGCAAAAGGATCCCGACTAATGCAAGAAGTCACTGCTTTCAGGAAGCAGGCGTGGGAGAAGGGGAGACTGCTCTGCACTACTCCAGCATTTCCAAGCCCACCCAACTGCTCAGGCACAAAAGATGCTCGTGACACTCTCATTCTATTTCCTCTCTTACTGCAGACAGCATCAGTCTGACATCCTCCCAAATCATATGATTCCACTTGATCACCACTTTATTCACCAGACAGTTGTGTTTACACATCCACCACAGTAGGATTCAGTCCTGATCCAGAAACAGTCAAGGCTGGCAGTGTGTCACAGAGTGGGGACACTGAGCAGAACTTGAACATGGAGCCCCCACTCTACGCAAGGATGCCCAGAACAGGGAACTGCTCAAACCTCACTGCCTTGCACTTGTTTCCAGGCATATGCTCTCCAATTTCTCAGCCTCAGTCAATCCCTGCCTCACATGCTTCTAAGTATTCACACCTTATCTATCTGTTAGTCCCTGTGCAGAATCCAAAAGTATCTCAAGTAATTCTGTTGTGCAGTAGCCTTTCCAAGAGCAAAGCTGCAAACAGTAACTTTATTCATTAATAAAGGGAGAGCTTACCCAGTGAAAATCTCTCAGATAATTGGAGGAGGTAGCCTCCTTTTTATCCTAATTTTTCCTAGGCATCAAATGACCTCTTCCTTTCCTCATTGGCTATAGCACTTGGAAGGCACAGACTTCCTGAAAACACGTGTTACATATAAAGAGTCAGTTCTTTTCTCGCTATGCTTAAGCAGCTATTTCCTTTCTCACTATTCTACAAGTTAATTGATTCCTTCAGTCACTGTCTTACCTACAAACAGCTATTTCTTAACCTAAAAATACCCACTTTCTTGCCTACAAACAATTATTTCCTTTCCCACCAACAACCATTTCTTTACCCACAAATAGGCACTGCCTTGCATCTGCAAGCAGATTGCACACAGCTTGTTTGTAAAGAAACATTAATCTTGTTCTTGTCATACCCTTTCTCTTATGGGTCTGCCAGGTAGAACCCTAGGAAAACTCTGTTTTCTTTAAGGCTTTGAAACCATGAGTTTAGGCAGGAGTGGACCACAGTTTATCTAGATCAGATTCCAGACAGACAGTCAGATATTTAATCCTTGGGCCACATTTAGCTGGAACCAGTAGAGTGGCACGGCACTCGTGCATCTGAGAATCCAATTTCAAAACAGAGAAGAAACGCAGACCAGTCACCACAAAGAAAGTTACTGCCTTTGCATAATGTTCAAGCAGCATATCACATTTACAGAGCCATGGAAGTGCAATTAAATACATGACAGGCACAGGTTAAAATGCGTTTAATCTCCTGGGCCTCCCTCACGTTCAGTAACAAGTATTCAAGATTTTATTCACAAATGGTACTCACCTCAATACTCCAGCACCACAATCTGCTATCAAATGATAAAATAAATCACCTTCCACATACTGCTAATAACATACAACAATCACAGAAATAACACCTTTTCTACCAGTTCACTTTGAAGGGAGAAAGAGGTTCTTACCAGCTATCCTCAACCATCGTTCTAGATGTGAACGCTTAAATCATGATTTACCCTTTTGTTCTCAGCCTCTTAATCCTTTTACTTTTAGCAGATGATACATTAATTCAGGCTGGTACCTAAGCACCTTTAGGAGTGCTTCTAATGGATAATTAACAGCACCTAATTATTCCTTCAGGTAATTTGACACCATTTACTTAGGAATCTTGTAGCATTGTGTGTAAAGTCCAGCTTGCTCAGGGAATGGGATACTCAGGGCAGTCTGCTCAGCTGGATCTCCCTCCTACACCATGGCCCTGCAGGTGGCACACAGAGGTGGTCTGGGACAGCGCACATTCGCTGGACTATTTGTTGCCCAGAGAAGCAACAGTACTCTCAGTAGGATGCTGTATGTAGGAGTACTCTCTGTAGTATGTTTTATATAGCAGTACTCTCAGTATTGTGTTTTACACAGCAGTACTGTCACAGAACCATGCAGCCCAGGGAATCTGTGAATGTCCCATGCCTGCAAGTTTTCAAGGCCAGGCTGAACGGAGCTTGTAGCAACCTTATCTAGTGGAAGGTGTCCCTGCCCATGGCAGCGGCTGGAATGAAATGAGCTTTAAGGTCCCTCCCAAATCAGTCCATGATTTCTCCCTTCCACCCACAGCTCAGAGCCCTTGAGTTCCCGACCCGAGCTCTGGGGCAGAGGCTGAGTACCCACCAGGGATCCAGACAAAAAACTGCTCCAAGCATCCCTCAAACCCCACGCCGTTTCCCCATTAGTTTTCCGCATGGCCCCAGGAGCTCATTCCCCCTCACAATACCCATTTACCTTCGGTCCAGGCGCTCCCGCTGCCCTCAGCCGGCTCCAGGCGGGGGGAACCCGACTGCGCCTGGAATCTCACTGCGCCCACCCGGCCGCCCGGCCTTGTGAGGGGCGGGGGAGGACGGGCACGGCCCGCCCTGCCTACAGCCCGGGGCTGCCCCTCAGGCTGAGGGGTTTGGCACACACAGCTGGGCTCTCCCCGGGCAGGATGGGCACGCTCCCCTCAGGCTGAGGGGTTTGTCACACACAGCTGGGCTCTCCCCGGCCAGGGTGGGTACATTCCCCTCAGGCTGAGGGGTTTGTCACACACAGCTGGGCTCTCCCCAGGCGGGGTGGGTACATTCCCCTCAGGCTGAGGGGTTTGTCACACACAGCTGGGCTCTCCCCAGGCGGGGTGGGCACACCCTGTGGGGCTGAGGGGTTTGTCACACACAGCTGGGCTCTCCCCAGGCGGGGTGGGCACACCCTGTGGGGCTGAGGGGTTTGTCACACACAGCTGGGCTCTCCCCAGGCGGGGTGGGTACATTCCCCTCAGGCTGAGGGCACGCCGAGCGCAGGCAGCGGGAGCTGCTCCTTCGTGTGCTCGGTGCAGGGCGATACCACACCTCACACCCAGGCCGGGACCCCAGGGTGAGGGACATCTACTCACTGAATCGATTTCGTCAGAAAAAACCTCTGAGATCATCGCGACCAAGGTAACCGTGTCACCAAGTGCCACATCCAATCTTTCCATAAACACCTCCGGGGACAGTTACTCCACCACCTCCCTGGGCAGCCCATTCCAATGTGTAATTACCCTTCCCGTGAAGAAATACGCACACAGCAGGGCGACACTGCCCCGCAGAACAGGATGCCAGCCATAAAAACTGGTTCTTCTGGCTAAAAGTAAGAGGGATTAGCTGAGAAATACGGCTGGATCTGCCGTGCCTGCCCCTGGCCAGACTGACTCCGCGGTGCCAGCAGGTGCATGGCACCTTTCCCCAGGGCACAGTCGGATGCAGGAGGAGCTGTATCACAAACAGAGGAAACCCACATGTGCAATTAGATGACAAGCGATTTTATTTTGCAAAACAATCACTATACAGCAACAAATACAATTGCAAATTGGATTGAAAAACATGAACTACCTACCACCAGCCATTCAAGAAATGCCTCTTTTATGGTAACAGGCTCTAGAATTATCAGAAAAAACACAGGTTTGTAACAGCAGACCATATTCCTTGACATCCCAGCATACAGCATGTTTATTTGTTGGCTTTTTCTCTTTGCTAAAGTTGAAGTGGCTCTTATACGCTCGACTTTTCTTAGCGTGAAACTACTTTACCTTCCTGCAGTGTGGATTGCTGGAGTTGCAGAGGGAGTTGCTTTAGCAATCTGACTAGTGAGTGAACTCGACAGACACCTAGGCTAAAAACCTACCAGCATCAATTTTCATAGCAAATGTGATCTACTCTTCAAGGCATTTGCCTTTGAAGGGGCATGTGTACTTGGGTTTCAAACAGTATTTGATCCAGCATGGAAAAAACTGCTCACGTGTGGTAGTCCACACAGGCTGCCTTTAGACTCCCTTTGGGTCATGTATTTAGGCAAACACAGATGTGTGAGCAGCCACGATGAGGTTACTACTGTACTTTAGCAGAGCACTGAATGGACAATTCCATTTACTGCTGTACAGTGAAAATACACATGGCCCTTGTGGGCTCACAATTTCCCTCATCAGGATTAGTTTTTCCTTTACTGTTGCTGGACAGAGGTTTGCTCAACTTTTAATTCTTGCAGCTTGTGGTTACATAGAAAGAGAACTCTGCAAATGAGGAAGAAGGACTCTTTCTGTTGTTGCTACAGCTTGATGGATTATTAAATTCAGGGTGCTCCCCTAGCTACCAAAATGAGGTTTCACCATTCCTTTTGTCTGGATAACTTCTGCTTTGTTACAGAGTTGGGTCTCAGGCACCCAACAAACCTGCTGCCTCAACACGCCTGTGGAAAAGAAACACAGCAGATGCAGTTTCCAGGAAGCTGGCTCTATCTTCTTTAGTGGGCATTACATTATTTACAAACTGTTGTTTTTAAAACGAACACTCTTCTTGAGAAAGTTAAGATTAATATGAGCTTTTTCAGTGAACATCTAGAGTTATGTAACATAACTTGGTTTTTTTATTATTTAACAGCACAAAACTCTTGATTTCTTTTCATCTAACTCCACAGCATTCTAGGATTCTTTCTATGGGAGAATGATGATGATTACAAAGGTCTTTGCTTAAATCAAGACAAGAAAGCTCATTTTAATGCATGAAATAAATGACTTGGTGTGTTACACCACTCTAACTTTGGACTCTTAGGTGGATTAACTAAGCTTAATTTTCTAGAGTATGCTGATTTTAAAAGCAGAATAAAAAAACTTGAGTCTTGGTCTATCACTGTACTCATGAGCTGGTGCTCAGCTTCAGAGAGCGGAGGGTTCAATAGTACCATAGTTTCTCTCCCACGCTGGCAAAAGGCATAGAAAAAAACCACTGCAAGGCCAATTCATATCAACTGACAGTATGATCAGAGCAATATAAATACTGTTGGTTTTCCTTTCTGCTACTTTCTGAAAAAAATGGGAAGAGGCTTTTAATGCACCTTACTTGACACTGCTTCCATGGGAATTATTATGATTAGTCTAAGCAAAAGTATAACAAATACAAGGCAGAAATCAGAATCCTCCAGTTGCACTTCGCATGGTTCTAAACTCACTGCCCTTCGTATGAAACAACCGACTTACAAACAGTATTAGCGTGAAAAAGCTTTCTGCAGAGCTGAAATGCCATGTGTGGGGCTGTCAGAAGTTCATATTCACTAAAAGTTTGAGAGATGTAACCACTCTGTTTTGTATCTGTACTGCTGTGGCAGCTTAGCCAAAATCCCCTTTTGGTCTACTGAATATTTACTGTGTGTTACGGCCTGAATTTAATGATGGGGAATCCTGTGTTACTAATTATTAGAATCCTTTCCCACAGACATAAAAATCTTCCCTATGAGTCTTTTCAGACCAAACCCCAACACACACACGCACACACACACAAATTAAGAAGGAAAAATAGATCAAAAGCTTCCAACACACAACATTAACCTAATACACGTATCCAGTATAGCTCAACTGGCAGTGCAAAGTTCAGTTAAGAGGTTTCAAAAGGAAAAGTTCAAACAATCTGCGAGAAATGTGAACTGGTCATTTCATAATATCTACTGTACACAGAGCACCAGCAGGTGATTATCTGCTGATGAGGATCACCTCCGTGTCACCTTCAGTGTTCCCTCAGTGCTGGAGTTCTCTCAGGTAACTCCTCTAGATCTGCTGGTTACGTATCTCTGCCTTTTATCTTTTATGCACACTTTTCCTCATACTTTTTTGCAGCCAATACAATCCCACTTTGCTCAGATTTTAAGATGCCCTATTTATTGATGACTTGCTATGGCAACCCAGTCTAGGGAGCTCATTTCTGTTTATTCATACACTGTCATTTCCAGGCACCTCTGCTATGTTTGTCACTGTTGTCTGAGTGCCTGAGTATTCATGTGACACATCACTAAAGGAGTGAAAACAACATCCTAATTTTTTTTTAATTGTGTTTCAACTTTAGCAAAAGAAAAAAAAAAACTAACATTCACTGTTACTATAGGAGTTAAAAAAAAAAAAAAAGGAAAGAAAGAAATTTAAAAAAAAAAAAAAGTTTTATCCAAACTTGTGGATTTTAAAAAAAGCCAGAGTCCAAACCCAGCCATCTTTGGAGACCCTTTTACAAATGTCTGGACCCCACAAAAATCATTCCTTTGTGAAGAAAGGAAGGAAAGGGGAGAGGGAAGGAATCCTTTTCCTAGCATCACAGAAGAGACTTGCATCTGGCACTAAAACAGGGTCACGGCTTTTAGTTGTTACAGAAAGCAACTTCATGCTAAAATTTTCATCTTTTTAAAATGTATTCTTATGAATAGGGAAAAAAAAAAAACCCTGCTAACATCTACTTTTACATACCTAAAATTGCAACACCAAAGGGTGCAAGAGACACAGATACTGTGAATAAAGAAGTAGAATATTCAAGTATATGAGGAGGGCATATCACAAATGGCCACAGAGAAATATATATATCTATAATACTGTATCAAACAGACGGAAAGAATGTGAAACCAGTGCTGTGCACACAAATCTAGCCGCTTAACCAACTTTTCTAATCAGACTCGAGTCTGTTGGGGTGGAAGTGCTTGCTTTCAGCAGCTTTTTTACGTCACTTCCCCAAAGCACAATCCAAATGTTTCTAGCTACTGTTTTTAGTTATTAGTTAAATAATTTATTGGCTTTTCAGCTATACACTGACATAATTAACCAGGTCCAAGAAAATGTTAATAACTTAATTCAACTTTTGTTCTACTCATTTATACAAAATAACACATTTTTTTTTAATTAAACTTGAATTTCTCTATATGCCCTTCCTTCTGGTAAGCAGACTGTTAATTTAACCTTTAATAACTTAAAATGGGCAACTTTTTTATTTCCCCATCTATCAACAGAACTGTGAAATGAGCAACTTGGGATATCAACAAGGCTCTTCAGATAGAGGTGGATGGCCTTCAGGCACATGAAAGGTAAAAATGCATTTTATCATAGTACAGTACTCCATGCAAGACAGAGCAGAGCAACAATAATTGTCCAATGTAACATACTGCTGTTGTATACCCATATAAAGCCAGTGTCTTCCTGTTGTAAATGGAGGTCAGGTCAATTTCTGCATCTATGGAAATATTATTTTCTTTTTTTTTTTTTTCTTTTCTTTTTTAACTGTATGGTAACTACAAGTCTTGGGATGTGACTTAGCTTTAGACATGGTAAAGAATGAATGTAACACCTGCTCTGAGCCCATTCCTGCCAAGAGCTCATGCCTAAATATTATTACTTCATACAACGCGAAATGAGCAAATTCATAAGCCCTGCTTGGCAAGGGCTGCCGTGACATCTTCAGCGAGGGTAGCAAGCTGGGGTGACTCAAGCAGGTTGATGCTTCCAGAGGATGAGACGTTGCTGAGTCTTCGTGGAGAAGCCACGCTGGACCTGCCTGGTGACTGTGTGATAATCTCAGCCCCGTGGTCGACACGGGCTTTAGCGTGCTCTCTGAAGTTCAGCTTCTGGCTGTCAATCTGCTCCAGGAAAGTAAAGAATTTCACATGTTATATATTCACCAAATCACCTTGTTACAGATCATCACTGGGACATCATTTTGTTTACTTTTAAGAACTCTTAATCTAAGATGGTTGAAGCCTTGAATTATTCGAAGGATTATTCCTTCGAGTAATTCAAACTGATCATTTTTTCACCTTGTTTAATAGATACTGACTTACTGTGCTACACTCTCTTACCATTTCTGTCTCTGATGGACACTTTTAATGAGCAATACCACTGTCCCAAGCTGTGAATTGCATTAACATTATATGTTTATGAAAAACATTTCCTTTGGAAACAAAACTATGATTTGTTTTCAAAATATTCAAAATATTTTCAAATATTTGTGGGAACGATCTTACTTTCAAGATCTGTGAAACTCCTGTTTCACAAAGCAATCCCAGTCTCCGATCATACCTATGCTGTCCAACAGTCCCAAGCAAGGATTATCTTCAGGGGCAAAGTCAGTGCACAAACCACAGGACTTCCGACTCGCTGTCAGCTCAGACATGGATGCGGGATTGGTCATTCCGAATTTCAAAGGGAACAAACTGGCACGTGAGTGTGCTTGAAGGAGGACAGACAGATGTTTCCTACTCGATTCAGAGCCGTAGCTGAATTCACAGCTCTGATTTCACCAGGCCAGGGGCACAGTGAAGGTGTTTTCTCTGATGGCTGTTCCCTTACCTTGACATTCCCACCACCAGGAACGTGGTGGGCATTTTCCAGTGAACCAACTTTAGCCTGAGCTTTTTCTTTGAAATCCAGTTTCACACTCTCAATTTTCACACGCCCACCTCCTACAATGGGAAAGGAAATACAGATTAAGAGGCTGCAATGGTGTGGGAGAAAGTGTGAATTCAAACACATGGGTGCACTCACGTTACTTCCCTTTTAGTTGGGATCTCATGGTTTTGGAGAAGCACAGAATAATGTTCTGCATGCTCAGTCAAATATCAAATCTTCAACATACATTCAAATTGTAAGCACGTACTGCAGCCCCGCTGATTTTCATGGAATTAAAGTACATGCTTAAGTATTTTGCTGACTTCAGTCTGTATTCAAAATTATCCCAAAGCAGCATCCGTTGGCATTAATTTTTATCACCTCTCTGGTTCTATAACTTTATCTCTTTATATATTTATTTGAGTAGTTAAGTGTATTTTTATCACCAAAGTGCATTTACTTTTTCTTGGACTGTAAAAGAAAGGGGTATCATCCATGACTTCTCCTTTGCATAACAAGATTAGGTCTTTCCTTTGTCCCATAACCCAGAAATTTCTACAATACCTGGCTTGTGGTGAATATTCTTGAGTGAGCCACACTTGGAAGTCACATGACTCAAGTCAATCTTCTTGGTTACAATTTGTACCTGCCAAAAGTGCACAAATGCACAAATTACAGGAATGAATAAAATAATAAAAAGCCAAGCCCTGCAGAGAAGGAGCCCAAGCCTCTACAAACCACTGGAAAAGGAGAAATGATTAGTAGAAAACAGATCATGCCACCAAGGAGGAAACACCTGGATTAATACAGCAAGCTTCCCTCACACCTAGGGAGATGACAGAGCTGGGTTAAGCTCTACTATTAGCAAAACGAAGAGGAGGATAAAGCAGATCAGCTTGTGAGTTCTTCCTAAAATGTTTCTGAGCCTCCTCCTCTCAGGGTGGTTGCTCCAAAGCCCTGCACGCAGTAGGGCCCATCCCATTTGCTTCTGCTCTTGAACGTGCATCCTGGCAACCAGGATATTTTGGTGACTGTTTTTATCTCCACCATCTGTTTCATATTTTTCTGCATCTATCTATGTTATGCATTTCCTGTCAATCCACTCCGGAGAGCCTGATGAATGTACACATGTGCCTCCTGCAGCTGTACCTGAGCAGGCTGGTGTTCAGCCAGCTGGCTCGGTGCTCGCAGTGGCACCTGCACCCTCCTCCTGTGCTCCCTGCACTGCTGCCTTGCCACTGAGCCCAGCTCGGGAACAGCCACGGGGCGACACTCCTGCCTGGCTGCACTCCCCAGCAGCTCCAGAGGCGGCCCACAGCCACAGTGGCCGTGCTGCCAGGGATCGACAACACACAGCCCCTCCCGGCCAGGCCAGGAGCTGCAGGATGACTGCAACACCGCGGGTTTGCTCACAACACCAGCAGGGAGCTCAGCCAGCACCGGTGGCTCTACTGAACGTGGTTGGATCAGACGTGCCCACATCAGCAGCTTCTCAAACTGAGCAGAGATCATTTACAGCAGGATGATTGTAGCCACCTTAAGCTATTCCAGTGTGCCTGCTAGAAGCAAGGGGTGTCTGGTCAAACCCCTAGCAACCACAGTTTGTTATACTGCAATAATGCCGTGGCTGATCACACCCTCTCTCTGAGCTTTCTTTCCTTATGTCTTATTTTAATTCTTCCCCTCTGCTGGATGCACGTAACTGAAAGGTTAGCTGAGGAAGCCCAAGTCAGAGGCTGGAGTCTCACTGTGAGCAGCACTCTCTTTCTGGAAATTACTTTCTTGGGCTGCTTCCATGAAGGGCACTGGATCTTTGGCTCACACTGCACTTTCACTGTCAGTACCCTTGGGCATTTAAAGATAACCCTTCTTTTCTCCTTTCCCCTCCCTGTCCATGTCCTGGAAATGTGTTGTGCTCTGCAGAGAAAGATCAGGAGGCCACCACTGATACACAAGGCTCACATGATTACCAGACCAGACTCACATGTGAAACAGCAGAGAGAAGGAAAACAGTGCTCAGAGGAAGGGAAACAGAGGGGTCTGGCTGTGTGAGACCACCACAGTAGAAATGTCTGTTCAGAGGGTGTCCATACTACTTACATTTCCTCCCCCTGCAGAATGTTTGATGTTATCTCTGGAACCACACCGGGACTGAATATCGCTAAAATCGATCTTCTTGTTTAAAATCCTAACCTAAAAGGAATTGGAGGTAACTTACTATATACCATACACACACTCAATTGGGGCGCAGGACGAGGGAGCCAGGGCCACTCTGCCTCCTCCTGTGACTGTCTGACACTTGTATTAAATCGTGAAAAAGTAAACCTTGACAATCTCCATGCTTAGTGTGTTGTCACAGCCCCTCTAAACACACCACGCTGCTCTTTTCCTGCCTCACAAAGGGCTGGTGAAATACAAATGGGAGAATTTTTATACTGGGAGACCAGAGATGTGGCTTTTCCCTGAAAAGCTTAAAGAGCTCCTTGCTGCTGTTGGTAAACCTACAGAGACCAACCACTACTGAGATAACAGAGGGAAAGGCACACTAGGGTTCCTTACTGCAGCTTCTCCTCACCACTCCAGGAACACAAGTAGCTGCTAAACAGCCGAAGCAGTAAGTGGGAGGAAGCAGAACCCTGTGCAGTTTGGTGCTTCCGCACTTCATGTCCCTGAACTGCCCCAGGTTCCCTGATAAATCTGAGGCAAGGCACTCCCCTCTGTGCCTCACCTCTCCAAACTAGGGAAAGACTATTTTCCCCCTTACAGGAATATTGGATTTCGCAGCTTTTGGCTCCTGCAGTGGGGATAATGGCACATTTAGGTAGCAAGTTGAATCCTCAGGCGCTGAGCACCTGGAGTACACCCTTGACTAAAGCTCAATATACGCCCAAGATGAAATGTTCAGAGGGTCACACTCAGCAGCTAATGCAAAGAATTTCTTCACAGCAAGCTCTTTCATGGGTCCCCCTTGGTACACACAACATAAGTACTAAATCAAACCATTAGGATGTTAAGGGGTTTTTTTAACTTAAACTTTTTTGTTTAAAGCAAAAAACTTACTTTAACCGGTGATGGCCTGCTCAGCAATAATGGTGATGAATGCACCAGCAAACCCCACAACTGGAAAGGTCTCTTTCAGGAGGCAAACTGACTTTTATCCTTCTCCCTCCCATCTGCTTAATCCATGTGAAACATGAAAGCAAATGCCTTTGGAGTGTTATGCCTGTGCTTTCTCTCAATATACTGTTTAAAAATGTATCCCACCACTGTACAAGACAGATGTCACATCAGTTACAGAAACACACATCAGATGTGCAGTCAGATCTGGCTCCCAGAGAGCTTCAGGCCAGACACAAGTGGGCAAAACAGAAAGCATTCCTAGCACTTTCTGGGCACATCTCTCAGCAATGGATCAGCAGCACCTCTTAGCCATGGCCACAGGGATGCATTTGCTCTGAAAATGCTGACTTAGGGTCATGACAAGACCTCAGCACTGTGGACTGGGGGCCTGTAGCTTAAAATGGAACCAAAGAAAGGTGAAAAGTTGAGCGGGTGTCTTTGATCAAGTGCCTAAAGGTTGATTTGCACCCAGGAGTCTGACAGTTTATGAGTCTTGTGGCCCACGGACCTGGCTAGCAGACATGTGAAGGACAAATCATCTCAATTATCCTCTCACTGGCTGGAACATACCCCCGTGCAGCAGGGCAAGCAGGAGACCCGTGTATCGTTTATGTCCTGTGCTGAGGGCTGAAGTGAGCTGAGTGATGTGGATGTGTTGTGCTGGTCATCTGGCACAGGGAGGAACTGCAATGATCCAGGTTTTCCCTGATGATCTGTTTCTCTCTTTCCTGGAATACATCAATATTCCTGCACATATTTAAATCATGACTGCCCTCTGTAACTAAGCGTTCTACAAATGAATGGAGCCTTGCTTCCTGTAGATTAAGCTTTTAAACTGCTTAATTCCTCAGGCCTATCCCCTCTTGCCAGCAGTATCTCCCAAGCTTTCTCCCAGGTTTGCCTGACTGGGCGAACAGAAGCTAAGACACAACCAGCCAACTGTTTGTCTCTGTGGAGAAGGGCTGAGTTATCACTGCCTTTACCCCAAATACAGTGTTATGCTGAGTTTCCATTTCGGGCCCAGTCAACAACCCAGTCACCACTGCTCCCCTGCCAGCACTGTTTGAACTCGGCCATCAAAGCTGCTGAGGAGTGCCAGCCACTGTGACCCCAGGAGCTTTGTCTCCTCTGAGAAATCCCACTGTAAACAGAAGAGGGAGAGTACCAGGGAGGGACAGGGACTCTTTAGGTGAAAGAGAAACTTTGGCTTGCAAACAACATTAAACCTATTGGTTTCCCACATAGAGTGGCCCCAGCTGGCAATCAGAATAGCCAGGGGCTGTGGTCCAAGGGTAACATCTACACTAGACCGGAGAGGATGCTTTTAGGTTAAGGTGGCTGCCTGAGAAGAAGACGACAGGATGGCAATACCTATGAATCCCCCAGTTAGATACATGTCCCCTGTTAACAGAAAGTGAATTTGGAGTTCAAAGTCTCTATATACAACAGCTGGCAGTCCAGGGGCCTCCTCTGGCTCGAGGTCCTCCTCTGTCAGTACTGCACTGCTGGGTTCCCAATGAGCAGAAATTTGTAGAAACACTAAGGGGAAGGCAGAGAAATGCCAGAGAGTATTTATTTCAGTTGTGCCCCACTGCTAAAGACGACATCAATGACTAAAAGCTGCTTATGCAACAGAAGGAATTGTGTTCCACTGCTGCCTAGAATCACTCAGTTCAGCTGCTTTTCACAGTGGAAGGAAAAGCCCATAACTTACCAGAATCTGGGCAGCGAATCCATAAACAGCTTCCCTTCTATTGCATACTACATTGGTACACAACAAAACAAAGATATTTAAAGTACTAAAATTCTGATGCTGATGAAATTACAGGCTCTGAACATAATTTCCAAGGAGCTGATGATTTATGTATTCCCTGCCTTGCAATTAGGGCCTCTCAGAAGCTCTACCACAAACACTCTGCCTAAAGCATTTAAAAATACTCTAGCTTGACTCCACTTGCTGTTTGAACATGCTGTGACACTGGAAAAAGCTCCCAGACTTCTAGCAACTTATCAAAAAGGGCACGTTCCTTCTATTTACCCCAGCAATTTGACAGAGCTGTATCCCAGGAACTAGACATTATTTCAGTGTTTGGTCTCCTGCTAACACAGGGATTGAGTGAGGCAAGAATTTGTCTTGCACAGGAAGCAAGGTTGGGGTTAAAGCCTGATTTGAATCAAGAGGCACTTCCAAATACTTCCAAATAAGCTGCCAAGGACAGATGATACAACACTCTTCATACTCCTGGCAGAGGCTACAGGTAGAGGAAAGGGAGGGGAAGAGTATTTAACTGGCCAAGCAAAGTCCTTGAAGAGGAAGACTGCGCCTCAGACTTTCCACACCTACAGACAGAGCTCATGATCGTGCCCAGCCTTTGCACTCCTGGAATTAGTGGACACACACCAGTGAGGCTGCCAGCCCACAGGCTACTGAAATTCAAAATAAAAGGCTGTGCTGGACATAGCACAGGCAAAATAATGTACTGTAATGTATCACCCCTACCAATAAAGGGAGAAAAGGCCTGCAGAGAAACACTGAAAGGTTTTGCATAATTAGGCTGAGAAGTACAAAGTGAAATGACCATTTTCCATGCCGAAGAGTTTACAGTCAGTAAACAATCTCACTCCTCACTAAAGCTGAGGAGCTGGTAAAAAGAATGGTAAAAGTTATTGAAGAAGATTCCCACACACCAAATAAAAAAGATCCTAGGAGTGCAGTTAATTCAGCTAAAACAGAGGATCCTTGGTTTAGTACTCCCTTCAACAAAAAATAAACAAACAACAGATTTTGCTAAACTACAGAGTTTGATTCTTCAATTTTAGACACAAGAGCCCCTGCTCATCGAAAGAGTACTAATAGCTTCAATTATCAGCTTCTGAGCATTAGGTAGCACAGGTTTCAAATCCGTTTCCTTATCTTTGAGAAGGGATGAGTTTTGAGCCACTATGGCTGGAATTTCTTTACTTGAGACAATCAGGTTGATCGGTTCAAGTTCAAAAATACCTTGCATTCATCCTTCCTGCAGGCTGGCTTTTTTAACGCTCAGCAGATATGTCCCTTAGCATCTCTTATTGTTCAAATCCAAATCTCCAATATAAAACCCAAGGTTTTCTTTCCTGACCTTTCCCATCTAACGAAACAAACTTTCTTCTTACCTTTCTATGCAAGACAGAACACTATGACAAAACAGCTCTGATCCAGCAACACTTTTCCCAAAAGAACAACCTTCCTCATTTTATTTCTCAAATCTAGACTAGTTAGAGCTCAGCTGAAAACACCTCCTTTGCTGAGCTCGCTGCTGGGATGACTCAGACTTTCACAGGAATTTACATCCTGGTAATTTCCATTTAGTCTAGGAAAAAATACAGCTTCTCCCCTGGTTATTAATGAGAGAACAATGACCCATGGTACATCATGGCTGAGATTTGACTCTTCTCACATGAGCCAGCTAAGAGTTGAAAGTGGTGGCTTAAGGTATCAACTGCAGTTGGTGGAAAGATATTGAATCGCCCAGGAAGTGGTACCTTCAATTCTAGCTGGACAGACTGAACACACCTCATCTGACCAGCAGAAATCAGGGCACTGCTCCTCACTGCCTTCAGAAGAGGGAGCAGCATCAGCACGTGGCTACTGCAGTCAGTGGGAGTTTTGTCAGTGACCAGAGCCCTGTAAGGCTGCTCATGACCCTCCTGATCGTGGTTCACAGTTTGCCCTCAAGGGCACGTTCTGCAGATGGTTGAGGCAGAGCAGGGATGTTACTCTGCAACAGCCACAGAGAAACTGAATGCCAGATCTGAAACTTCCTAAAGCCTGGCAGCGATTGCTTCATTTTTGTAAAATGTGAGTCAGGAAGAAGATCTAGGTTTTTAGCCAGAATAATTCAAACTACACAGACTGGACTCAGGCAAACCTTCCATTAAATGAGTGCAGTCTGAACACAGGAGCTGCAAGATGTTATTTCTGTCCAATATGCAATAATCAGCCAAAATTCTAAATTTTGGAAACTTGAAAAATTACAGTTATGAGCTGTGACAGAGTTTTGAAGGTGTACCTGAAACTCCTAATTTCTCTTGGCATTTGTAGATCTGCAATTAATAAGTTATGAATCAGTTTCTAATTTTCAGTCCAGAGTAAATTCCTTCAAATGTCTTGCAAATCCCCAAAACTGGGAATGTGCAAAGGAAAAAAAAAATAGACTGAGAGAGATAAATTTATTTTACAGTTTTGAATTGTTGACTTGACAAATGCAAAAACTTATTCCATTAAGTGCAGCCAGCACTGTGGAAACAATTTCCTCCCAGTCTCTCACCACTTACACACCATAACAACAGCCATGTTACACATTGTCCACACCTCTCTACAGCTGCCTCCTGTGCCTCTGGCTGGGGAGGGCACCAAGCTTGGCCCTCTCAGGGACATTCTCTTAACTGGGGCCAAAATGGTTTTGGCTCAAGTATGCTGCAAATCACAGTGGATTGGAAAAAATCCACATGATTGTGCCAGAAGGGGATGGGAGAAGGGACCCAGCAACAGCTTAGACTGCACTTTTTGTTAGGCCTTATTCTCCACCACCTTTCAGGACACTCTTCACCAGCCAGTGCAACCTAGACAGTCAGATTAATTTTTTGGGCAGTCATCAGTGTTCATAACGAGGTGAACATGAAACAGGAGGAGGAGCATTTATAAGATGCCACCTCAAGGGGAAATTACTGAGAAGTTCTGACCTTCATTTCTCCAGGATGTGCTCAGATCTGGTGCCCCAAACAGAGCTCTGTCCCTGCACTGACTCTGTCCTGGCAGGCTGCTGCTGAGGCAGGGAACACACAAGAAGTCGATTGTTCTCTGCAGACTGGGTTGTAAATTGTGGTGATGGGGTGGTATGGGGATTTTGAGGGAAAAACTCTCCTGCCATCCAAACTGATTTTGAAGCTAGCAAAAAACTGTGCAAAGACTACAACAGATACCCATCCAAGCCTCCCTCTCTGCCCAGCTCTGAGATATCTTCTCTGTGCCAGTCTGTTTTATCATCTTATGCGGATGCCTGTTCTCCTTCCTGGAATTCTTGTGGCTTCTGAAAAGGGTCTACTGAATAGTGTTTGGTAGTTGTTCAAAAATTCTGACCCATGACTAATTGCACTTTGTTTTCTACAGTTTAGAGAAGATGGTGAAGATCTTAATCTTCCTAAAAACCTTCAGAGAACACTTAATTCTTCAACATGGCTTAGGTATTTCATTTTTCTCTGTCTCACTTCTTAAAAAGTTCCTGGCTCTCACTATAGCTAGTGACATTTTAAAGGTTATGCATGACATTCTACTCTGTGCAGCTTCATTCCCTTTGATAAAGCTCTGCTACTTCTCATCCACTGAAGCTCTTGCCCATGGCTAAGATTTTACATATGTATTTTAAGAGTAAATGAAAAGAAATCTAGGTTGACCTTATCTTTGGTTGCTGGCCTATGATGCTTTATAAATACTTGTCTTGCCAATAATGAGAAGATTCAATTAGAGGACTTTTGTATTCCGATATGGTTCAAACCCCATTCATAGACAAAACTGCAAGAAGAGAAAGAAATCTAAACAACAAAAAACCAAAACCAAAACAAACAAACCAACAAACCAGCCACCAACAAACAAACAAACCAACCACCAACCAGTCCTGACATCTGAAACAGATTTCCAACCTCTTCCCCTGTGCTTCCCTTGGGCTGTCTGAGAAATAACAGATGCAAATGGGTTACTTTTGAAAGCACAGCATTTCCTCCACAGCTGATGCAGTGTGAAAATCCATCTGAAGCCCAGCAGACATACCCATGAGCAAGTCACCTCTGAGCTCTGACAAGAAGGATACATTTCACCATACTCTACTATAAAGAGAAAACCAGACAACCACCTACTGGCTGCATCACAGAAGCCCTCATTTCTCCAGACTGCAGAATACCAATTAAACACATCTCAAACCATCTATTCCTAGTAGGAGCTTAATGTGGTGCACAGTTAGCTTGCTTCTTCCCCTAGACGCATGCTCTTCATACTATCACCCCACCCCTGTCAGGTGGAACAATTGCTCACCTTGTCTTTCTGTGGCTAAGTCAGAGCTGAAGTAAAATCACTCTGTCTAATGAGCTTTTGATGAAATTCAAGGCTGAAGCACTGCAGTTCTTGATTTATTTAGCATTCAAACATCCCCTGCTGCTTCAGTTGTGCACCTCAGCCTCTGGCAATTTCAGAGTGCAGCTTTCTCTAGGACAGCTCAAAGTTAAGAAAAGCCCTTGTGCCAGGTTCAGACAGGCTTCTGGTAAAAGGACAGTCTGTGTCCCAGTGACACTTCTGGGCTGCATATCTGTATTTCTTTAGTGATTTGCATGTCATGTTTATGTACTTAACTTGCCCAGATATATGCTGGCTTTTTGTCTGCTTGTTTTTCCTGTGGTTGTTGCTATCAGCACTTCCAGTGCAGGTTATAAAGCAGCTTTTTGTTTGTTCCATGTATCAACACTAAGAGCAGATAGCCAAGACCAGATCATTTCAGCCAGGGCAGTATTTGCTACCAGACATTAAAGAAGCAGACACAAGGAAGTGACATTAGCTTTCATGTGTTCCTCTCAGAGACCCTATCAAATTCAACTGCAGAAACCAGAGAAGAATTATCCTAAAAGCTCTTGTCTAGACCGAGCAACTACGGCATAAACAAGACATAAAGGAAAAACTCAGTGAGTCTCTCTTTGCCCAACCCACTGTTCAGTGGCCACTGGAATTAAAAAATGCTTTAACTTCAGAGCCATCATATCCATTCAGGAGATATCCCCCGTGATGCCTGCAGGAGAGAAATGCCAGCTGCTGTGCCATCCCTCACTGCCCAGCAAACACTGTGCAATTCCTTAGAACTGCTTTGGTAATGCAGCTGCCCAGGCATGGAGGGAACAAAGAAATACACTCTGTGGTGGTTCCCTGCTCTTGTACACTCATTATGGTCCAGAGAGAGTCCCAGGGAGAAGAAGCACAGACTGCCACGGGGCTGGTTTTGGCCCCATGTCCAGCAGCTGGGCCTGTCATCAGGAATGCTAATGGAGAGGACCAGCCTGCACTCGAGTTCCTGGAGCCCCTGCACTGTCACCATCTGCTACACAGTATGTCAGGCAGCAGAGGAGCTCCCATACAAAATAATTACACCAACACCTGTCAAAATAAAGGCAGAACCACCTTTGCTATGGCGTTATCTTCTTGATTTTATGAGTTACTGGCTACTGTCCAAATCCTGGAAAGCACTGAATGTGTTAATTTACCATGAAAACAGGATCAACGCCTGAGAGATACCTTACTGTTTAAAAGACAGGCCTGTTCTTTTTCTCTGGAAGACCTGCAACAGGCATAGGGCTGCAATGCTAAGTTTTATCCAATTTATTATTTTTTTTGAGACAGCATTAGGCAAACCTCACTGTTCTCCAAGTTCCACTGTGAATTCCCAAACTCATGCATATATATAAGGATCTGATCTGGAAACACTGTGCAACTCAGCTTCTGGAATGTCTTGTTTTCAGGACAGCTGAGTGGGGAGCATGTTATTCACCCTCATGTCCTGTCCCTGGAGGAGCCTGAGAAGTGAACTTTTCATTCAGCACTTACATTGCCACTGCTCTAACTCAGCAATCCCAAGGAAGTAAAAGGAAGCTGAGGGCTCTGGGTGTTTTCGTCACAGGGTTCTGTCTGGAATCAATATGAAATACACAGGTATTCCTTACAAAAAATGCATCAACACACACACAAGGCTCAGTTGCCCATACTTTTAGCATAAATGTTGGTAACCTATAGTCCTTTTCCTCATTCAGCCTCTTTGCTTCTAAATAAAACAGGATTTCTTTCAGGTTATATATCAAAACTAAGTAAGCAGCAACTGCAGAGACCCAGGCTGAAACAATGGCATGGAATGCAAACTCTTGTTTGATTTTTTTTCAACTGATCTCAATGAGGCACTGTTAGTTTTCAGGTCACAAAATGCTTTCTGAAGACTGTCCGTGCCATTTAACATTACTTAAACAACCAAGGCACATGGAGAACAGAAGTAGCTTTGCGAGGTGACTCGAAATGGCTTCTATCCCACACCTATCCCAAAGGTGCACACATAAGATCAGTCACACATGGATGAACACGACGAGTGGAATCCTTACCTGCCCTCCTTTAGGCTGGTATTTGATATTATCCGTCGATCCAATTTTGGACCTGACATTCTTGAGGTCAGGTAGAGGCTGGTTAATAACTCGTAGCTGCTTTGGAGTGGCTGGAGATTTAGGAGGAGTGCGAATTATGGCAACTTTTTTCTCAGTAGGTACCAGTATTGCAGATTTGGGGGTCCCAGGAGTGTGGGGGGTTCTGGAGTAGCTGGGTGTCCCTGGGGTGCCTGGGGTACGGGAGGCATAGCTTGGTGGTGTCCCTGGAGTGATGGCAGTGGAGCCAGGAGTAGTGGGGGTAGAAGTTCCACTTTTTCCTGTTCTGCTACGAATTGGCTCTGATCCTACACAGAAGAAAGAAAAACAGCATTAGGGACACAGAAATACATCTCTTCTTCCCTTTGTACTCCCAAGACCATTCCTGTGTGCTGAGCAAGACACAGCTCAGAGATGGCTGTGCTGCTGCTGGAACAGCAGCCTGGATGTTTGTGTCTTCCTTTGCTAATCAACCTGCCAGGAGTTCCCTTGCCTTGAGTCACTGCCCACACACAGAGACTGAGCTCTCCATTCTGTAACCCACATGAGAAGCACCCTTGGAATCCACCCAACCTTTGGGACTTGATCCCATCAACAACCTGACTAGCCAGTAAGAATGTTGTCACCGATTTCGGTGGATCTGGGCATTAAAATAGAGAGTGGGAAAAATTCTGATGGCATTCCTGAAACCAAAGGCTCGGAGTGCCTGGCTGCTGCTGGTCATGTGCCACTGCTGGCACTCTGCTGCTGAACCCTGGGTGGACATTCAGCTGTGCACAAGCCATAGCTCTGCTGTGTGGATGGGCAGATGTCTTCACATTCAATTGTTATTTTTCATTAGTGCAGTGACAGAAAGCTATTAAAGGAGGCAACCTTTATAAAATTACATTCTAGATGCATCTGCATGCAAGTTAAAAACCCTTCAAACAACTGTATCATTTTGTAGCACCTTCATTCAGTGTTTATGGCATAGCCAGTCCTTTTCACTGAGCAGAAGGATCAGTTTAGTTGTGCTTTCTGCAGCCAGCTCTGCTCCTAACTCTCGAATATAAATAAACAGAAGCCGAAATATCTCCTTGTGCTGCTTAAAGTAAAGCTTCACTGAGAATGCTGGGGGAGAGAAAGACCAAAGCAGCCCCCCAAGCCTGGGAACCTTAGTGCCAAATGGCCATGTTACATTTCACCTTAATTATACATCCAATGGGCCTCTCTAAAGCATCCAGTGGGACTAAGTAAATTCTTATTTAAAGTATTTCCCAGTTGTTCTGTTTATGCAGTGGTGGTGGCCCAAACCCAATGCACTGCTGCCCCTGGGGTCTGGGAGACACTCTTTGCTCTACACTATTCATCAGATACACTAAACATGCTCCCCTCGCCTCCAGTTTCCCTGAACATTTTTTTTCTTTCCAAACCAACCCTAAAGCCTCTCACTATACTAACTGAGACAGGCAGGGAATTATTTTTCCCCCCACCTCCTTGCAGCTTTGGTATATTTATTTTTCTTTCCTTAGCCCTTTACTAAACTGGCAAATGCTCAATGGCCTCTCACTCCTAGTCAGAAGAATGGGCTGCTGTGGCAGCTGGGGGGCACTCTGCTTACAAAGGGTCTCTGTTTTACTCTTGGAGCATCACACAAGAGTTTCAAAGGACTTTTTTTTTTTTTTTTGCAGAATTAATAATCTACTTCTCTTAAGCTGTCTTAAAAAGGGTTGAATTGGTTTCTAAAGAGAGAAAACAGAGGAATTCTTATTGGAAAGCAGGAAGCCACATGTGGGTTCTGAGGCCTGGGCTGAATGCAAATCTAGCTGAAAATTCTGGGGGTTTTGGTAAAATTCTCTTTGACCTGTAATTCCTTTTTGCTTGTGATCTGGTATCTTTGGTCCTCATAAAAGGACCTGGCTGGTTCACTATCCCAGCTTCCCCCAGTCAGTCACTCTGCTAGCTAACATCTCAATTCTCAGCAGAGATTTTACCCTAGCATTAGAGCACAGGGAGATAATTACCGGGAAACAGCAAATTAATGACTGTAACTATCACGTTCACTTTTCCAAGATCCATCAGAATACATCGTGTTGCCTACTTCAGCGTTGACTCGTTCTTTCTTGCTGCTGTTTGTAAGTGCTGTGTGTTAAACACCTCCCCCAGCCCTGTGCTCCTTGCAAAGGCATTTTCTACTGTCAGTGATTAGTTTGGGCAGCAGTCGTGGCTCTGGGCATTGCAGGTGCCTCCTGCCCTGGTTTCAGGCACTTGGTACCTCAACAAAACCAGTCTGTGGGGCTCTGATTTCCATCAGCACACCCTGGACCTACCCCCCAGTGTCAAAGGCAGGCACACACCATGCTATGGCAATGAGACAAACCCAACAAGGGTGGAGCACCCACAAGAGCAGGAGAAGGTCAATACACAAAAAAACCTACGGGTGGTCCGTCGTACTGAGGAGGGAAGAGAAGCTGTGAGGGAGAGAGAGCTGTCCTCTCTGTCTCGGTCTCCTGATGCACCTCGTCGAGGAGGAAGGATAGAGGAAGGTCTCGGTAGAGAGGAACGTTTCTCGGGACTCTTGCTTACTCCATCCTAACAGCAGTAAAACAAAAAAGGAAGGTTTAGTTTTCAAAACTCACTCTGTGGGCTGTGATTTCTCTCAGTCTTTATACAGAGAGGGAAACCTCATCCTATGGGCTGTTTACTCCTCACACAGGAAGCCGTGGGGAGCTGGTCCCCCTCCATGCTCTGCTCTGCTCCTTGATGCTTCTTTACTGCATCCAAACACCAAACACTCATCCTCTGAGCTACCCAAGGCACAGATGGACACTCCTGGATCTAAATATGGATGGATTCCACACTGGGCTCTTAAAAAGATTTTCTTTTAATGCAAATTCAAGTTCAAAGTAAAAGAATTTCCTTAAGCTCAAGTGTGAAATTCATTTGTGAGTTTACCTGCAAAGGAACTGCACTGTGGGTGCCCAGAATACACCCCACAGTAGATTGTTGGGTGTTGTGTGATTTTTTCATTTATGAACACAAACTTGTAATTTTTTTATGGAGAAAAAATTTTTTTTTCAGTGCAGCATTATCAATCCTAGTGTTTTATTTCCTTCTAGACTAAAAATTTTTCCTTTTTGAAATCAGTGCATACCTTCTCTTTACCACGGTAAAGTAAACCTCTCTTTACCATTAGAGCAATGGACATGTATATTAGAATATTTTTGGACTTAGGGGATGTTCAGCCAAAGACAGTCTTGCATAAGCAGATATTCCTCCCAAAAACAAATGATGATGATCCCAATCAGTACAAGACACAGCAAGCACCATATAACAAAGAAAATGCAAGTCTATAGTGAAAACAATTTTTAAATGGGGATAGTCAATCATCATAATGTAGATTTCAAACACAAGTGAAACGTAAGCACAGGGAAGGTGGGATGGACTGCTAAACATGTTTTTAAACTTATCCTGCAACTTCTCCAACAAAGTCCTATGCGTTGACTAAATTTCATTCCTAGAGCATTTGGATTCTGCCCTTATTGCTGGTGGTTAGAACTGTTCCTCCTACACTGCGGGCTGAATTAGATTTCAAAGAATATTAACTGGTTGAAAATTGCATGTTTTTTGAAACTTGGAAGGCAAATCAGTCCTGCTGTTCTTTACCACTTACTCACGTGCAAATGGGTGCAACTTCTTAGCAGTCAATAAAGCAGCATCCATATCATCCACAGAAAGAAGATTTGTCTTTCTAGTTAAAACTTTTGTCACTTCTGTTTCCTCTGGTGAATCTCCTTCGATTTTATCCATTTTCTAGCACAGGTCTTGTAGCCTGACAATCAGTTTTCCTGCCACTGGATGTAAGTAATCCCACGTAAGCTTCACAAAGAATTACTCAAATTCAGTGGGTAGAAAATATGATCCATGGAGTTCACCTACAATCTCCGACCTCTCTCTCCAAACTCTGCTACCTTACCTTAGCATCTGTTTTTGAGTCTCTTGGGCCTGCTGAGGAGGGCTGAACAAAGTAACTGTCTGTATCGAGAATAGTGGCCCTTTTAGTGGTTAATGAGCAAGCTGAGCTGGGTCTTGGAGGAAGCAATGACTTTGCTCTAGACTTTGAGGCAGGAATCTTTGACAAAGAAGCAGTCTAGTCATGAGAAAACAAACAAAAGAAAACACAACATGAAGCTAGACAAAAGGAAAATGCACACAACATGGACCAAAAATAAAAAGCCGAGCTATGAATTAATACTTTTCCTGGGTCTGGTAATGTGTCTATGCAGATCTGACTTGCATGGAATTTTCAGTTTTGTATTGTTTACTGAAGACATCTGGGTCTGAGTTACTGAGCCAAGGAAGTGCCTTTTTCTCCAGATGCTATTTTGGTCTTGTGTCAATAGGACAAAACCAGTGACAGGAGTTACATTTAACTGGTACAACCGCTGGTTGGCTGCATTAGAAACAAGGGCAAACCTACAGGAGCACCAAGAGATCCTAGTCCTTTAAAGCTGTGCATTTGAAATGCATCCCTCCAGGTTATGGTCAGGAATAAAACAGTGGGAATCTTAAAAGTCAAGTTGTAACAGTTATATTCCCACAAGAGCAAGAGGACAAGACAGTATTGCTTCTCGTGCCACTTTGTACAGGCAAAATCCCTACTGCACTTCAGATCCTGCATTCTGTGCATTTGGTGTCACTCCACAGAAATCCATAAATCTGTAGTGGCAGTGTGGAGTCCTGGCATAAGGAAAGCTTGTGTGGTTGAAAGGCTGGCATGAAATGTCATTGTGAACAGATTCTTGTTTGTTTCTGAATAACAACATCCCATTGAAAGAACAATTAAAACCCAATAGGACAGACAGAAAATCTTTGTTGACAATTAGGAGCACTTAACTGCATTACAAAAAGGAATTCCCTTGAAACAGAGCAGGACTACTCGCTTAAGCAACACTTTTTTTCTCTCTCACAGATACAACTGATACTGCAAAGAACAACTGCTTGGGTGTTACCTTGGTAGTCTTGATTCTCTCTTTAGTCATACTAACATGAAACTACACATATGAACAATCCCAGTGAGCAAGTCATTCTGGGATTTGTATAGAATTTGAGCCACAGAAAACTTGGCATTTGATCTAAGTCCATCCCCTAGAAAAGGTGTATGAGTTGCTCTTTGTCTTGATTAGAAAATGAGAAAAGGATGGGCAGTCCAGCCCTGACAGGCCTCTGGCTTAAGCCACATCCCCAACTGATGTAAAACTGAGACTAGTGTGCTGAATGTCATCCATGACATCACCCACATGATGATTAAAAGCTGCAGAACTGCCTAACAAACAATTCCAGTCCTACAACACAGCTGAGAGGAGTTCTATTGGATGCCATCATCCATAGCAATTAGCAAGACAAAGAATTAGTTCAAAGGATGGAAGTGCTTTTGCTATCACAAATATATTCCTAGAATGAGTTTTCTGACATATTTATGCTTCTTTCAATACATATTTTACTGTTTGAAAATAAACAGAATAAAACCAGTGAATAATTATTTTATGCAGAAACTGTGGAATATGTGATTCTGTCACATCAAAGGCTTCAACTGGTTTGTCATAGTTCAATTTATGGGTCTCATCCACCCTTAGGTGTTTGTTACGCTGAAGCTCTGTGGGAGCAGTGTATCCGTGCTGGGTGGCCCCAAGCAGCAGACATTCTGTGAACACTTTTCAGATGGCTTTCTTAACTGGAGATGTAATTAGGCATGCACAGTCTCAGGTCCACTTGTTCATTCAGTGGTTTCTGCCTTTTTCAATTTGTGGGTCATGCAACACGTTTCCCCTGTAATGAGGTTGGAAAACTCTTACAGGCTAAGATTTTAGTCCCAGGGTAGAGACATCATCCTTTTCACTCATATGGCACAGCGTTCTCCGTGAATACCTGGATCTAATGGGCATGCTAAAGGTGGATGGCACTGAGATCTGTCAGTGGAACAGCTGGGGAAAAGGCATGACCTTGAGTTAGTGCACTGCTCTGAGACTATCACAGTCTAGACCCCCCCATGTTATCTAGGGAGCAAGGCACTTTTTAGCATCAGTCACAGTGGCACAATCTGGCCCAACCAGATGCTCAAAGATGGTAGAACAAGCAAAGAAACCACATCTCAGTCCCTGCCTGTGCTTTGCCCACAGTGCTGCTTCTGTTAGCAGCCCATCACCAGCTGCCCAACAAGATCTGTGTAACCCTGACTGAAACCCATGGATTGCTGAAGTGGAGATGCAGAACCCTCACTTTATTTCAGAGGTGCTCCTGGCATAGGATGAGTGTTTTCATCATCTTGCTGTGAACTGCAGGTACACAGCTCCTTCCAGCAGATGGAACTGCTCAGCCTTCCCTGAATTTGTTCTGCCAAGCAGTGTGTGAACTGCAGTCTGAACATGCACAACAAAACTGACTGGGTTGGATGATCTAACATTACCAGTGGAGAGGAAAAGGCTGCACTTGGAAGGACATAAAAGCTGAAAATCCCAAAGAAAAGAGAAAAACAAAAAAAGGGAGAGATCTTTATAAAAGCAGAGACAAAGACAAGGCACAGAAATGTCCAAGAGTTGTGTGAGTGTAGCAATCAGAGAGGTGAGATAACAGGGAGAACAGATAAGCAGGGGACAGACTGCTAATCTTTGCTAGAACACGAGGGGCAGGAAAAAGAAAGGTGTTTAGAATGATCATTGCACAGAATGATTTTGCAGTGCTTATGCTTAGAGCACTCCATGAGCATTGAAAATGGGCAAGTATTGACTCTCTTGTGTCTTGATCATCCCCCAAGAAAAGACAGTAATAAAACATCCTGTTGACTCAGCTCAGAAACCCACCCAGGTATTTCTTATTGTACTTGTAAAGAAGCTCTAACAGTTTCCCAGTTATGGGTCTGATGGGTCAGACCTGAAAAACCACGGCTCCTCCAAAGCCTTATGCTGCTCCCAGCGCTAACCATTTCTTACAATTCACAAACAGTGTGCAGCACTTCATGTGACAGAGCTTTCTGTTCCCCAAAGAACTGACAATCTGTTTTAACGGGTGAAACAAATCAAACATGGAATTCATTGGGAAATATATTAGGAAATTTAGAGGAATCCTAAGGAACTTCTTACTTGTTAATGATGGCTGACAATGTCAAAGTATTGTGCTGCAGTTGTCAATTAGCACGTGTCAGTGCCACAGAAAAAATATTTGCATAGGGGAGGGTGTATGGAGGTTGATTTCCTGGGGATTTTGGATTGATGGGACAGAAAGATTGCAGGGTCAGCACGGAGTAAGGCAGCATTTGCTGAGGAGTGCCAGGCAAAGGGGGCAGAACAGGCTGTAGATCAGCTGGAGGCAAGGCACGTAACTCAGGTTAGACAGAACACAGGCAGCAATCAGCAGCCCAGGAAATGGCCACTCTCAAAGCACTGAATCACTTATAAATTCTGCTGGCCACTGACTTCCACACAGGCACGGCCTCTGCAGAACTCCTGGCTATGGAATGGTGCATCAGAAGACAAACAGCGAGGCCTGGAGGAGGATTTCTGCCTTCACAGCAATCGAACAAGGTTGCAGTACAGGTTGGGCACTGCAGAAAGGGCCAGGGTACACAGCTGATCCCACAGGATGACGTGGCTCAAAACGCTGATCAGACTCCAACTCCTGCAGTTTGGAGTCTGTGTGGCCCCCGTGGATCTGCAAACTGTCACCAACTACTACTGTGCTTCAGAGGTTATTCAGGAAAGGGGGTTTTAATTACCCTTTTCAATGAAGAATTAATAAGGCAAACCAATTTTAAATGGCACACACAATTACTTACTGAATTAACACACACACACAAAAAAAGTGAAATAAGGACAAAAGGAGATAATAAAGATGAACAATAAGATGATTTTACTCACTGAGAGTTTTTCCTTTGCTTGTTTAAATACACCAGGAGCCTGGTTTGTTTCACCACCTGCTGCTGAGAAACCCAAAGAAAGACTTGACAGTTAAAAACAATAATAAGAAGCATTTCTATTTAGTACACTTGTTAGAACAATTAAATGCCTTGGAACTAGTGTGCAAAGCAAGTACTTTGTGAATTAGTGAACTGTATGCAGAAATGTACTTAGTAATTTCCTGTATTCATCTTACTTGTGGTAAAAGGGTATTCTATGTGTTTCAAACAAATTGAAATTTTGTATTCATGTTCCCAAAAGTCTAGAAAGTAAAAGAAAAAAGTTCAGGAAATAACTGACAGCTAAAACAGTCTCTGGTCTGAAGGTTGATCCTCAGACAACTTCGCATCCTGATTTTCAGGACCGTCCTCTGAAAATCAGGCACCTTCAAGTCATCCAAAACTAAAATTTTAAGGGAGGCCTCTAAAATATTAGCCAACATTCCTAAGGGAAAGAGAGAAATTCACTGCTGAATTATCATCCTAGTTGTGTCAACAAGGTCAACTAAGCCCCCAGATTTTTGAAATCCAATTTATATCTGGGACATCAAGTATCTTATTCAGTATTTCATTTACCTGATACAACAGGTTGGAGGTAAGATTTTTCTTTTTGACTTAAGATTCCATCTCGAGTTTTTGAATGGGGCAGCTTTTTGGAAAGCAGGTTATTAACTTCACGCCAGTGCTGCCACTCAGGAAGTGATGCACCACACAAAAACTGGATGGGAAATCATCTGGCACCTGTGCCAGGATGCCCTTGGTAAACACAGAAGCAAGGACAGCCATCACAAATGACAACCTTCTGCTTTGAACCCAACTGTTTTCCAACTCTAAAACCAACCCTAATGCCTCATATTGGACAGGTCAGGTTAATTTTTTCCTTTTCCAGTGTGGTTCCCAGCTGTAATGAGATTATCCCTGGTTTTCTGTCACACTTGCTGCTCTAGTTCTGCCCTCTAAATATATATATACACTTTTAAAAAATCGAGGAGTAGGAGAGAAAACAAAACCTGTGAGGAGGAAAAGAATATATAACTGTGCACTTCAGTTCTTCTGAATTTGTAACAGGGATAAATACAGCGCAGCCCTTCCATGTCACACTTTATGACATCTCTTACTGCTGGTTTGGGTCTGGTTTGCATCTCTTCTCTAATTAAATAATCACAAAGAGCTTCTTTCCTCCTTCCCCTGGCACTGAACACTAACCAGTCACTACTGTGAAGTGGAAAGAAGAGCTGTGCTGCTTGTGCTGATGCACCTGGAATCACCACGACTCTGCCACCTGAACTCAAGATCTCTACACGCCCTTATTTGCTTAAATACAAACCAAACACGTTTTACCTCAGGGGTGTGACCCCAGAACTGAGGACAAGGAGCAGAGGAGTGTGTCACAGCCAGGTCACTGTCCTGGCCGTGCCATCAACAACACTCCTCTGATGGCACAGCTGCAGTGGCGTTTCACAGCCAAAAAACAACCCAGGCTGGGGTGTCCCTCATGGGCAAACCAGTAAAGGCAAGGACTCCACAACTCTTTCCTCAGGACTGGCCATGCAGTTTCTTTTTCAAATGGCAAGGATGAGCCTCTCAAAAAGCAGCCCCTCCCTCGTGGATATGTTGATCTAAGTTAGTGGCATTTGCCAGTGCTTACCAGTGACATGGGAATTTATTTTTTTTTTCTGCTCCTCAGGAGCATTAGGGGAAAGATGTAATTTTTTGGGCCACTACACAGAAAACAAAAGCAAGTATCAATTTTTTTTTGGTAGACATTTGTATCTTGTAACTTGGCATGTTTCATTTTACTCCCAGTAATTGCAACATGGAGGTTTTAACTGACTGCCACACACTCAAAGCTCTATAGACTACACTGCCAAGTGACTTTGGGGGGGCTGCATGAGCCAGGGGTCACTAAAGCTGACAAGATCACTCCAAATAGGAAGCACTGACAGGCAAAACTGGCTTCAAGAAATGGTACAAGATTTTAGAAAAAAGGAAAATGGGAGAGAGACAATGTCCTTCTGGATTGCAGATCCTGGAAAGAGCTGAATGACAGGGATACAAGGTTAGGGATAAGCTCAGGCATACACAAGTTAACATATGGGCCACCTGCACTCTTGGAGTATCACATGGCTTTGCACTCTTTCCCATGGCTTCCCCTCAAGTGCCATCAGGAAGCACAAAAATGTGAGGTAGAAGAAAATAATGGATACTGTAAATTTTCCAGCAACAACGAGGATGCTGAAACATTCTAAGAGATATTTTTGTTCACTTCATGGCACGGTTCAAGCTCCTCTGCTTTAGAGCTCAAACCTCAAAGTTCAAGCCACATTAGTTTTATATGTCCATCATTTTGGTTGCTTTCCACCTCAGGATTTAAAGGTGTGGGAAGGCAGTTTTTGTGTCGTATTTTTCATTTTGACCAATATATCTGCTTTACTGTGTATTGGAGTGAGAGAGAAAAAGCTCTGACTGTTGCCAGGCAGCGCACATTTAAGGCACAGATTTCCTTATGCAAGTCCATTTGTATGACTCAGGCCTCTCCAGGATGCTATGGGCCAGAGCAATTCAGAGGAGGTAGTGGTAAAATACTTGAGGGCAAAACAGCATGACCACATGGCTGTAGAGGTCTAGATGAAGTTGAGAACACTAAAAAGCCTGCATTATTTCCCCCCATTTCCACAGCTTATTGAACTCCCTGGGGCTTTTGAAAGAATATGTGAATTATGGGTCGTGACTTCTGAGCTTTCAAGCTGTGCTTCAGCAAACAGGGAGAGAAAGCAAGATGGGTTGTTTTAATCCTTTTGTATGTTCCTCACTCTTGGGTAGTTCTGGTCCAGAGCAAAAGTTAGGAGAGCCCAGAGACTGCAAACCAAGGAGGAGCCATCAGTGCAATGCAGAGGGGCATGGACCAGCCTTTCCTTCCCTCACTCCATTTCTCCTGAGAGGGGCAAGTAAAAGGACCAGATTCAGTCACAAGAGCGAGGTGTGGTGCCTTAGGGAAGCTGACTTGAAAAGATGCCCTCCTTGATCTGCTGCGTGTCAAGAGAGCGGATCTCATGAGCAGAGCACAGCTTAGTGGCCGTCCTGGCCACAGCGACCATGAAATGATTAAGTTTAAAATCTCTGCTGACAGGAGGAAAAGTGCCAGCAAAACCTCAACTCTGGACATGAGACATGAGGAGAGCAGATTTCAGGCTGCTCAGGGAATTAATAAGATCCCCTAGGAAAATGTTTTTGCATGTGCTGGGGTGCATCAGTGCTGGTCACTTTTCAAACATCACCTCCTGAGGGCACAGGAGCAGCAATTCCCAAATGTCAGAAGTCAACCAGGAGAGGCAGAAGACTGGCTTGGCTGAACAGGGATATTCTCTTTGAAATAAGGCATAAAAGGAAGGTGTATGCCCAGTGGAAGCAAGGTCAAGTGGCATGCTCTTCAACATCTTCACAAATGACTTGGATGCAGGACTGGAAGGGACACTGAGCAGGTTTGCAGATGACACAAAGCTGGGAGGAGCTGTTGACTCCCTGGAGGACAGGGAGGCCCTGCAGGGAGACCTCGACAAATGAGAGGGCTGGGCAGTCCCCACCCAGAGGAAGTTCAACAAGGGGAAGTGACTGATTCTGTACCTGGGATGGGGAAATGGATGTTGGATGTACAAAGGATGTACAGACAGACTGGGGAATGAGCTGCTGGAAAGCAGTGCCAAGGAAAGGGACCTGGGGGTCCTGGTCGATGGCCAGTTGGCCACGAGTCAGCAGTGCCCTGGCAGCCAGGAGGGCCAACCATGTCCTGGGAGCATCAGGCAAAGCATCACCAGCCAGGCCAGGGAGGGGATTGTCCTGCTCTGCTCTGCACTGGGGCGGCCTCACCTGGAATATTGTGACAGTTTTGGGCACTGTAATATAAGAAAGATATTCAGCTATTAGAGAGCATCCAAATAAAGATGGTGAAGGGCCGTGAGAGGAAGCCGTGTGAGCAGTGGCTGAGGGCACTTGGTCTGTTCAGCTGGAGAAGAGGAGACTGAGGGGAGACCTCACTGCAGTAACAACATCTTCAGGAGGGGAAGAGGAGGAACAGGCACTGATCTCTGCTCTGTGGTGATCAGTGACAGGACCTGAGGGGATGCCCTGAAGTTGTGTCAGGGGAGGTTTAGGTTGGATTATTGGAAAGAGGTCCCTCCCCCAGAGGGTGGTTGGGCACTGAACAGGCTCCCCAGGGCAGTGGGCACAGCACCAAGCCTGTCTGAGTTCAAGAAGCATTTGGATGACTCTCTCAGGCACATGGTGTGACTCTTGGGGATGGTCCTGTGCAGGGCTAAGAGCTGGACTCGATGATCCTTGTGGGTCCCTTCCAACTCAGCATATTCTGTGATGAAAGACAACCAGTAGACAACACAACCTTCACACAGCTGAGGCTTGACATTAAACCTACCCTTGCATAACTTACCAGTGTATCTTCCTAAGAAATATCTGCCTATCTTATACCTTGCATATCTTACTGTATTTTCACTAGTCAGACCTCCCTGCTGAGTCTGGTCTACATTTAGAACAGGAGTGACTCAGTGGTGTAAAACTAGATGGGAATGACTTCCTAGGAACACTTTTGGTACTGCTCTGTTTAACCATAGGATGTGTAATAAATCCTCCTGCTCATTTCTAAGCCATGAGAAGAGGCCTATGCAGTTCTGCACCGTTCTTCTCTTAATAGCCCTGGTTTCACTCAAACACTCACTGCAGCATGTGTTTGTGTTACATGACAGAAAACCTGGCCTCTTTTAGCTGGGCATTGTTTTTAAAATCACCAAGTAAGTCCAGATATTCATCCTCCCACCCTGAATTCACAGGAACAATGAATAATATGAAGAAAATGCTGAAAGAGAGCTTTTGGTCCTCCAAATAACGATACACCTATCAAGTTGTAACAGGAATCATTTGTTTCTTCCTTTCATCTTCCTCTACCAAATATTAAGATTTTTGCTTGGAATGCATTTCGTAGTATGAGCCCAGATTTCTTCTCTCTCAGCTCCATGCTGCACGTGGCTGGACTCCCCCTGTGGATTTTGACTGTACAGCACAAACATCAGATTGGGAATTGTCAATGCAGAGAACATCAATCAGCAAGAATATAAGTCTGAAACACTTCTTATTATGCATGAGAGTAAAAAAGCAAAATAATGGAAATGCATACCATGGTTTAAGCTGTCAACATTTTCCCACCAGAAAAAAAAGTCATTAAAAAGAAAAAAAAAAAAAGAATAAAATGATGAGTAGAGATTCCTAGAACACCACACTCTAAGCACGATGCCAAGTTACAACAACAGCACTTGGAGGCCCAAGCAATGACAAGCATACACGATCATGGCCTCCACCAAATAAACAAACAAATACCAGGAAAGAAAGAAGAAAAAATGGTACAAAACACTAAAAAAAAACAAACAAAAAAAACCAAACCAAAAAAAGCCAAACCAAAACAACCAACTATTTGTGAAGATTTATATTCTCGGAGGAAAAAAAAAAAAAATAGAGAAGCTGCTACAGCCATGAGATTTACAAAAGAAAATGTCTATGTTTGCCAGCCACATTGCATAACTGAACAGAACGCAGTCACCTGTCTGCTTCCGTTTAACACAGGAGAGATGAGTTGGTCTAGTATATTTGATAGCAGGTTTTAAAATGATTTTCCTGGAGGGAGAGTGGGCCTGAACTTCAGTTTTTTTAGCAAGTTCAGCTTTCTTATACACTGCTATGGACAAAAAGAACACAAAAACACAGAATCAGGAGACAGCCCAGCAAACAGTTTCATTATGACACATCACGAGGCAGGCCCACTGCTCCACAGCTCTGACCCCACTGCGGGCCATGTGGCAGGAGGGGAGCGCCAGGGCATTAACTCAGATGCATTACCCAGGGTCAGAGGGGATGTCTATAATGGAACAGGACCAATGGAGCAGTGAGCCTTGCACGTGGCCTCTCATATATTTGTACAACATCTCATTAAAAAAACACCACCATTAATACTGTTACGGTGCACATCATCTACAAGAGAGTAACCGTAAAATAGTAAGAAATAAAACAAATTAAAAAAAAAATACTATAAAAGGGAGTGGTATATGAACCTTTTTTCCTTCTCACTTCATCTCTGGAGAGTGTGCTAGGTTCCTTTTTAGCTATTTTCCTTTCAGGAGTAGAAATCCTGCCTCTCCCAGTTTTAAAAGGTTTCTCTTTTTTATGCTTATCGAGAGATGGTCTTCGCAATTCTCTCTCTGCCTTCTCCTCTTTAGGAACAGTCTCTAACTGTTCAGTCATGATGCTCCTATCATCATCTGTAGGATCAGAGCAAATTGTAACAACAAACAAAAGATTAGTAACAAATGTTAACAATACTGTGGTGGAGCAGGGAAAAAATAGTTGAAGACAGAGCAGACAATCAATAAAAAAAGGCAGACTATTTTACCATTTTTCTGAAACATGCTGAGATTACTATTATAACTGTAATAATTTTGCTTTTCAATCATTATGATTTGGAAGCAAAAATATTCAACAGACAAAACAGAAAGGATAATGCACACCTTGAGTATCTGCCCAGAGACTGTCTGTGTCCATGACGGAGTCATCAATTGTTGTTTCATCTTTGTAATCATCACACATCTCCGTCTTGTAGTCGGTGAGCAGGATTTCTTCTCTCTGGGGTGAAGCAGGAGCCTCTGGGGAGCCCTCCTTGGGCTCAATTTCCACTTCTTCAACCTCCAGCTCCTCTTCAGCCTGGGAGTCTCCTGTTTCGATGTCCTCCTGCTGAGTAGCAGCAAAGCGCACACTGTGAGAAGCAGATTCGCCCTCATCAACTGTTGTCTGCACCACTGTGATAAAGTCATCCTCCACTGTCACCACTGATTCAATAATGCCTTTCAGTTCAGGCAGTGCTTCTGGGCCACCCTTGGCTAGCATTTCTTCAGCAGCAGGCTCCCCAAAGCCTGGAGGCATTTCTGAGACAAGATGCTGTTTATCCTCTTCTTTTTCTTCTTGCTCTACTTCCATCTCTTCTTCCTCGAGTTCTTCCCCCTTTGTGGCCCCAGCTGCCACTTCACATGGCAGCAGCTTTTGGGTTTCCATAGGTTTCACAGCTGTATCAGGAATCTTTTCAGCTCCTTCTGCAGGCTGTGGTATGCTGTCCATCTGAATCTCAGCAGGCTCTTCCCGGAGCTGTTCGGCTTTGGAAAGGAGTTGCTCCATAGAAGTCTCCTTTGCTGGTAACTCTGCAGGCATCTCTTCCCCAGAAACTGGAGGTTTTGGAGGTTCTGCTTTGACATCCTCTGGTTTCACAGATTCTCCATTCAAACCTTCTTGGGCTTGGTCATGCTCTCCACTAGATTCGTAAGACTCCTCTTTATCAACTGCCTCTTGATGTACCAGATCGGGCTTAGTAACTTTCTCCTTAATTTCTGTTTCTGACAGTTTGGTGCCGTCCTTCATATAACTAGGCTCGGTCTTGGAAAGTACATCTGCATCCTTTGCTTCTCTGGAGAACATGGTCTCATCTTTCTGCTGAGCGACTGTGGGTTCAGCCTCTGCTCTTTTAACAGAGGCTTTGTCCTTCCCTGAAGGGAGGGAAACAACCTCACCAATCTTAGCATCTAACTGACTCTGATTTTCTTGGTCAGCTCTCCTTGCAGCCACTTCCATATCGTGCTTTATAGCATTGTAATCTGGTTTAATTGCAGCTTCTGTCTCAGCTATTTCAGGAACAACACTAAGAGTCTTCTCTTTGTCTCTCAACAAAGAAACAGAGTCCTTTTCTATTGCTATCTCTGAAGCAGATATTCTGTCATACATGGTATCACCAGGTAAATGAACTTTACCAGCCACATTTTCTTCTTTCCTTTCTGACATTGCCTCAGCTCTTGTCTTCTCTGGCTCTGCTCCTTTAATGGCACAGACCTCTTTGGAGTCCACTTGATATTCACTTCTTTCTAGCACAGTATCTAGCTTCTCTTTTTTCTCCTGCTCAAAGTCCCTCACCAGAATGGACTCACCACGCTGACCTAAGTCCTTTTCACCGAGGAATTCTTCTTTGGATTTCTCAGCGGCCGCCAGCTTCACTTCTACTAAAGACAGGTCGGGAGCCAAGCCACGCCTCAGCTTTTCATCTGTGCCTTCGTAGAAGGGACAGGTTTCACTCGTTAAATTCTCACTGTCCTGAACTGGAGAAGGGAGTGGGACTGTGTACTTGTTGAAAACGCAGTAGCCCAAGTCTTCCAGCTGGCTTTCAGCTTTTAGAATTACGTGGTTTTCATCTGTCACAGGTGGCAGGGCTGCGCTGCTGTCTTCCACAACAGTGTCAGAAGGAACTGGCTTCTTCTGCGCCACCTCAGCATCTGCACTCACAGAGGCTAATCTAGACCTTGTCCCTGCCAAGTCTAACATTTCAGGCAGGTCAGGAGCCAGGACAGCCCCATTTTTGTAATAATCTTTGGCCTGGAAAGATGATTCAGCCGAGGTTTCGGGCTGAACCTTTTCTTCTGGTGCTGCTTTTTCTTCTGCGATGTGCTCATCTTCCTCTCTACTATCAATGGGGAAGCAGGGGGCCTTCTCCACTGCTGGTGTGGTTGCTGGCAAGTAGTCATCACCTTCATCCATGCTTCCACTAGTGTTAGTTAGAATATCTGAAGCCAGGGGAGAAAGATCGTGTGCACGACCAAAGCTAAATCCTAGAGCTATTGAATCCAGGCAAGACATGGGCAGGTTAATAGACATACTTCTCTGTTCAATTGCAGATCTCCCCCCAAGTCCCAAACTCCTGCTCAGAGTTAGATCGTCTTTATTTTTACTGTGAAGTTCTCTCTTATCCCCATAGACTTTGGGGTCAATAGTGAACATTCTCTCTGTCGGGGAGCTGGGTTCTTCAGATGTGTCTGGTGTATAGCTCTGAGCCAGGGTACTGTACCCCATTTCGTGAGCACGCACAGTCTGCTGCTGATTTACTTCTGTCTGTAATTCTTCCTCCTCCTCCTCCTCTTCATCTTCTGGTATTAGATGGCCTCTCTGATAAGGTTCATATACACTCTCTTTAGTGTCACTTAGCTCATAGTAATCACTGCCTTGTTTCAGACCATCTGCTTTGAAGGCTTCCTCTTTCAGAGCAGAGGTTTCAAAGTACTTTGACATTCCTGAACGATCCTCCTCCTCTTTCATTTGATGAGGAGCTGAAACACTTGTCTTATCCTCCTTGGCATCTTTTTTAACATCTTTTTCTTCAAGACTAGAAGCCTTTTCAGTGGTTAAACCTGGTGCCTCAGGGGCTTTCTCTATTACTCCAGATAACTGAGTGGTATCAGGGTGCTCTACTGTTTCCTCAAGAGTCTGTTCATGGCTTAACTTGTCTGGGAGTAGCTGCGTGCTTGGCTGTGCCTCCTTTTTCATGTCTATTGTTGCTGGGAGCCCACTTTGGTCCTTTTCTTTTTCTGTTTTGAAAGTATCAGGTGACTTTTTCGCTTCACCATCCTTTTGAAAGTCTGCTTTGTCTAGGGAAATGGTCTTAACTTCAGGTTTTGTGGTTAATTTACCATCATCTAATATTCGAGCCTCCCCTTTATCATAGAAGTCATACCTTTCTTCCTCATCGCTCTCATCCTTGGTCATGTCCTTTTCCTCCCCCCACGGGGGGATTTTCGGGGTGCTTGGCGTTTTCAGGCCATCTACAGTTAGTGCTGAGACTTCTTGCAGAGCTAACGTCCTGTCTCTGTGGATCTGCTCGTCTTTACTGAGGTCTCTGGCGAACAGTTGGTCACTGGGCTCCTGTTTTGTTCTGAAGGCGTCTTTGAGCGAAAGCTCCTGGGGGACAGCAGGAGATGGGCCTGAAGGAAGTTCACTTTTAGCTGCTTCTGCCTTGTGTTCTGGTAGCAATAGAGAACTCTCGCCACGGCTGATGGTGGCACCTTGGACATCTTTAAGGTCGTCTTGAAATTTGCTAGACGTAACCTGGTCGGTTGATGAGGGCACACCTGCAGTCCTTTCTTCTGCCCTGCTCCCTTGAGGCAGTTGAGATGACAAGTCCTTTTGTTCTTGAGGAGCAGGAGGTTTGCCGCCAGGTTCTGCAAAACTGGCTTCCCCTTTCTTCTGTGAATCAGTTTCCAAGACCTTTTCTGATGGAGGTGAAGGCATTTTTTCTTTGTCTTTGCTCTCTGGCTCCTTTTTATCTACAGCCTCTGTTTTTGCTGGCTGTGGAACTAAGGCATCATATTTAGTTTGCTCAACAGTCTTACTGTCTTTCCCAGATTCGTGTTGCTTTGTGTCTAATGGTCCTGCTGCGAAAGGGCGTGTGCCCTCCTGGACACGGAATTCCATCTTCGTGGCTGCAAGTAAATCTGAAGTAGTTTGTTTGGGTTTTATAACAGCATTATTTAAAGCACTTACAGGCAGGCAAGTCACGTGGCTTACAACACCTTGGTATGAATGATGGAATGGAGAGGAAGAAAGATGCAAACATGCAGCAAGGCCATCCACCTAGAAATCTGCTTTAGAGTGTTAAATCCTAGTGCTCTTTCAATACATGAGGTTTTATTGTGAAAAGGTGAGTTTTACACATATAAATGTGACCACTGAAATGAGATGATTTCATGGGAATTCTTCATCTTCATGATTTGTATGCAACAGCAAAGCCACAAATAATCCCCACGTCATTGGTAGCTGTGCTGGGCTCTGTAGCTTTCTGTTAGTTTTGCATTAGTAAAGTCTGCAACTTTAACTGAATCAGTAGTATATTTGTGTGTTCCTCATATTTAAAACATACTTATTTATACATTTCTGTATCTTTTTGGCATTTTTCTTCTACATGCAGTCTAAACTAAAGAGATAAAGCAAGCAAAAAGTTTTGCAAGTGCCAGAATAGGCTTTTTTTTTTTAATTGTACCACCTTTTAACATTCACCATTTGGCAAATGACAAAAATCTCGCTGCTGTCATGAGACCATCCTGTGTGAATCAGCAACAGATCTATTAATAGACCCAGATGTTGCAGGTCTGGCCTTCAAAATGACCAGTCAACTACAGCTGTAACTGAAGTCAAAATAATTCCAATTAAGCTAATTTGAAACTAAAAATGCTACTCTGATACTCTGTCACTATATTTTCAGAAAGTAAAACCTAGTAAAGTTTTTTTAATATACACTCTGTTAATCATTAATAGGTTGATCTTTTTTCAATACCCTATGAAAAATAACGATTCCTATCACACTGAAATCTTCCTCTCATTGAAAATATGAAGAGAGAGACTGCAGAATGTGGCAGACCTTTTTGCAGTAATCTGTAAAATAAAAATTTTATGAGTTTTTTTCTAAAGCTTGTTACAACTAGCATTGGGCTGATTCTGAATTTCCTCAGGTCTGATTTAAGTCCATGGAGCCATTGGAGTCTATGGAGCCACTGCTCTGATGAACCTGTTTTTTTAAAGAACAATTAGCATCCAAAGTATTGGTAATTCTTTAAATATTTGCATATGTTCATATCGGATCTAAAAAGCACCTGCCATTCTGAACTCCACAGGTGGCCAAACCAGAAGTCTGCAACTACAGTAATTTTGCTCCTTTATCTTTTTATGTTTGGTGACTGACTTGAAAACCCTATGAGGTACAAAGACACGGCCACTGGGCTGATGTCATCTTTGTTTCACAGAAGTTAAATAGCTGGATACTGCTTTTCTCTGTGCATCCTACTGTGCCTCTTACTGTAGTGCAAATGAACAATGCCACTGGTATCTAAACACACTGGGACTGCCAAAGGAGTTCAGTGCTCTCCAGCTGGGCCAGCCAGAACACCAGGCTCCCAAATGCAGCACTTCTTAGCCAGGGAGGCAGTGGGTACATCACCACTCCACACAAGATGACTTTGAACCTCGCTGCACTGGCTGAAGAGAAAAACCACGAAAAGGGAAATCCTGAAGCCTAGTTCTTATGTACTGAAAGACTGTTGCAGCAAATATTTTGTTCAGAGAGCAGATCAGAACTTCACCCAGTGCACCCAATTCTAACTTTCACTTTGAAGGCAAACGTCCCGGTGGAAGTGATGGAAGTTTTTCCTAAGAAGGGCACTGTAGCAGGGTTAAACATTTGTAATAAGGTAAGACACACAAAAAATCAGAGTTCTAGCAATGACTGAGGAGAGGAGGGGTGGACTCAATGAGTGGCAAGGGTATGACATAAGAAGCAATAGCTTTTAAGGAAGCTAAACCAGAATGCACTGAAGCGCACACAAAAAACCCAAAACAACCAAACAAAAAACCTGCACGCTGCAAACGAAAACATTTCTACAGTTTAAGCATCTTTATGTCATAGTCAAAGGCAATAAATCTGCTGTTTAAAAGAAACGCAGATGAATCTCTGCACCAAAAGGAAAAAAAAAATAAACACAGATTAGCAATGTGACTGGCAAACACATCTGAGATGGGCAAAAAAGGCTTACGCAGAGGAATCAGCTCAGCTGCAAAGCACATTTCATCATGGCAAAGTAAAAAATCAGGAATCAGCCGCAGCGGTGGGAAACCATGTTGTCATACAGCACCTATGCAATCTTACTATCTGCTACACACTCTTCAAGCATAATAACAAGAGCAGTCATACCATATAAATGGGAAAAACAGAAAATGGAGCAGCCTCGGAAAGCGCTGGAGGAAGCTGGAGGAGGATTCACCCAGCAGCAAACACATGCAAAGCCAAGGAGGACACACCTTCCTCAGCAGAGGAAGGGGATGTGTCTTTCAGGGGTGTTCCCACCACAACAGTGACACTGTCCCTGCTGGATGCCACACTTGGCACTTTGTCTTCAGGGCACACTTTGGCCTCGGCACCAGAATCCGGCCGACCCTCCCAGAGGCCCTTTGCCTGCTCCGAAGGCTCAGTGGGCCCGTGCTCTTTCCCCATTCGCTTCCCAGGAAGAGCAGCAGGTTTGGCTTCCACAGGCATTGGACTTTTTATCGGCTCTCCTTCTTGGGGATGGAAAAGGAGGTGACATCAACACCAACAGTAAACACCAAGCACACAGCTGAACAGGACTGCTTTTACCGAACACTTTCAGCTCAACATTTTGGATTTAAAGTGTGTCAAAGGACTGCTAGCACCCAGTCCATTTAGTCACCATGGAACTGAATTTTCCTTAGGGAAAAAACCAAACTGAAAGCCTGTCTCCCCCAAAGAAGCATGTTTATGCTGTAAGAGGAGAGCTGAAAGTGTTTTAGAGATATACCTCTCCCAAAGATGACTGTGGATCAAATAGTCATTGCAAATGGAGATGGTATTGAATGATGGATGGCTCTGAAAACACCAATGCATCAATGAGTTCAAAGTACACTGATTTTTTTTTTTTGCTAAATGTGCTGTCAAATCCAGTACAAGACATTCAGCTGAGGTGGAGGAAGGTATAAGGCATTGATTTCTTTCCACTGACCTTGGTAATACTGACTGCTGCATGCCAGCAAGTGAATTTTTGGCAAAATTCTCAGCACTTCCAGAGCCTTAATGAGCCTTGTGCATGGCTGGTAACTAATGGTTTTTGCAAGATTTCAGCAAGTATTTCTACACTGAACAGGTTTACAAACAAATTCTCCCTTAAGCTGACATCTGAAATCTATATGTGAAAATCACCATTTTAACAAAAGGACTCCTCATTTCCTTTGCTGTTGCCTCTCATCACCAATTAAGTCAAAGAAACCGATGAATTCAATGTAACTATTTGTTCATCTGAATCTCTAAAATACATCACTCATCCTACCGGCTGGTACAATCAGTGGAACAGTATCAAGAACAGTCTCTCCTTGTGCCATGGCAGAATAATGATTGGAAAAGTCTCCATTCTGGAACTGTACTCCTGCAACTGCTTCTCAGACACAATTACTATGCACTATTAGCATTCCCCCTGATGAAAGTGAGGATTAAATGTGAAACCTTTGATTCAGCAACACAGTTAAACAGCTGACCAGCAGCCTTGCTGCAGGCAACCTGATGACCCCCCAGGTTTAAAGTGTGTCCTATGATGAAGTACTGTGCAGAATCAGACTTAGAACAAAGTGCTCCCGAATCTGGAAGTGGCTGCATACAGCCTCTTGGTATTAAAATAAAACCTCTTTACAAGGGCTTGATTTTTCTCCTGAGATTGGCCCAGTGAAGAGCAGACAATCAATCATCCATTTCAATCATGGCCTTTGAAGAGCGATTTAAGGAGCATAAACACTAGTTGAGTCTGAGAAAATATCATTATGTAAAGAACAACACAATATTAATAACATATAAAATAAGTAGGGTTAGATACAATATCTTAAATGAACAGAAGCCAGAAGATTCAGAATCAAACCTGGACTGATGCCTGAGCGTTACAGGGCTATTTACACGTGAGCAGACTGTAAAAGCAGCCTGGCAGGACAGCAGGTCTCCAGCTGTAAGAGGCCCTGACTTGAATGACTTCCTTTATTTTTCTTTTTCCAATTTTGTTTTTTTATGTGCATCCCTTTCAATTAAAAAACGTTAGGGAAACATTTACTCTTAAGCCATTACAGGTAAACACCTCCATTTCCTGAGACACTTCACCCAATGCTACATGAACAAAAATAACTACTCAAACTAGAAAGTTATCCCTGACTTAACGAAGGAATCCTGCATTCCCCCTTTGTGCAGCAGATTCTTATGCCAAGCAGACTGCCAGCCTACAGGCAGCAAGTGAGGGGGGCTGTTTCATAATGACTATCTTTCCACTGATGACCCAGCTCATTCTCTTTTTTTTTTTTTTCCTCCCTGACACAGATGGTCTGAGATCTTGCACTTTCTCCAGAGGCACACGGCTGGAAAGGAAGATGTCTATGAATTAAGCAGGTCAGGAGTGCTCCAAGTACAGGTACAGGCACCCCAGCTATAGCAATTTTCCATCTCCCCGAGCTTCAGGCACACATGCTGACATCAACAACCTTCAGTTATTAGCACTGATCTCTTACTGGGGGTGTTGGAGCTATTAGGCTACGTTGTTCTGTTAATTAAGAACAACTCTGGTTTTCTTGAAATGACCCAGTGAACAGTTTCAAGTACACAGCTCCATCCTCCTGAGACACAAACCTTTCTGCAGTATTTTTAACTTCAGCTCCTGTGTCTCCAGATTGAGTCAGTCAAATGCTGTGAAATCAAACATTTTTTGCCTTGAAGTAGTCAGCTTTTCTGTTAGTCACTGAAATATTCTCCTTAATTCCTCAAAAGCCATTTCATTTTTATGTAACCCCTACTAATAAAATACTACTTACTGGTGTGCTCAGGCCATAGAAAAAGGAGATATATAGAGAGAGTAAACCTTTTTTCCCTCCTTGTTTGTAGTCAGCTGGCACAATGCTAAGGGGCTGTGTCCACAAAATAACTGGAAATCAAACATGATCCAATACTGGCTGAAATCACCTGTGTACACTGAGGTAAAACTTACTTACTTTGCCTGCTAGAGGATTAAAGACCTTCCACAGCTATCTTTGGTACAGATGTGGGGTTTTTCCCCATTGTTTTAACAACTGACTTACCTCCAGTAACCACCTTTTGGCCTAGTTTGCACATTGTTATTGGCAGGATTTCTCTGGCACAAAGAAAAAAACAGCTTCCACTTCTTTGAACTAGCTGCTCCTTTTCCTTTTGCTAAAAGCCAGGTCTGGAGAACCAGAGCCCTGATTTAGGCAGGGACTATGGTTACACTGACCCCAAAGCTGCACCCACTGCTCATGCTGCAGCTTTACCTTGACATGAAGAGGCGTCACTTCCACGTGGGGAGAAAACACCTCCAGGTTCCCCCCCCAGAAGGCAGCAATCCCAGGGACACACAGAATGGAATGGATGGCAGGTGGGAAGAGGGGAAGAGGAACCAAATGGGACCATGCTCAGTTCACCTTCATCATGGCCCAACAAGACCTCTGTGCTCTTCACTGTGGCACTGGGACGTGTACTAGAGCCAGTCCACTCCGAGCTGAACAAAGGGTGTTCATAGTACTCCTCATCGGAATTGTAGGGCTCATCAGTGGGCACAGACACCGAAATGGAGGGGGCCAGGTGTTTGCACCACTCCCTGCTGGCAGCAGGCCCACAGCCCGGGCAGAGCTGGAGCAGTCCCACCTTATCCTCCGCCCCTTCATCTACAAACAGACACACAGACAAACGCTGCAGGACAGACAGAAAGACACAGAGAACACCAGACAGGACGGGCACATGCCCTACCAACACCGTGCCATGCTGCAGAGCGGATGGCACCAGCCAGGCTGTGGGGAATGCAGGATGGAGCCAGCCATGCATTTTAACACGTGGGCCACATCTGAGGCACTTCCTACTGGCTTTGCAAACATTGTAAACCGACCACTGCAGTGAGTGGATTTCAAAGGTACACTCGTTATTTAGAGGTAAACACTGCACACAGACCACATGTCACAACTATATTATACCTGACTGACTGTAATAAAAACCCCCCAGTCATCACAGAAAACACTCGGAAATGTCAAACTTAAAAAGTCCCTTAATTAAAAAGAAAATCAGCTTAGATTTTAGCCAATGGTGGCTTTATTTTTCATTGTATCTATTTCAAAATTCCCCACTTTCCTCTTTTCCCTGTAAATAAGTAACATTTAAGCAACCATTAAAACCCTTCCCCAAATAGCTACTTTTTTTCCCCAATAAAGACCACACAAAGCTGCTCACAGCAGTCTCTGTTAGTCCTGTATTTTATGCTGTTGTGTCATATTTCCATGGGTGAACTAGCTCCCACCTTGGTGTTTGCTAATGCTTTGGAATGACAGCTTTATTCACCCATCACTGTAGCACTGCTACAGAAAATCACATATTCGTCTCAGGACCAGCTACTGACAGCTACAGGGAGGGGGAGCTTGAGTTGTTTTTTGCAAGACAAAGGAAAATAATACTACCCAATGGAAAGGACTGGCCTATCACCTGATCTGTGTATACAAACCTGGAGGGGAGACCTGAGAGCCTCATGTAGGCTGCAGTGTCCTCTCATCATGAATAAAGCTATGAAAAAACTAAACATCTACTGCTAGACAAAAGCCATTGAAGTCCATTCTCAGTTTGATGAACACTGCATTCATGGTGTGCCTCAAGCACCTGCAGCTATTCCAATGCATTTCCTATCAGCTTCAGGAACAAGCCAATGCTTGGTGTCCCTGGTCTTCCTCCAGACAATTGTAACTCAGAGAATTTCCCCAGAGCCTCCAAAACTTTCACTCTCAGATCCAGAACATGGAGCCAGAAAGCAAGGCACCCCAAAACAAGATGGCTCATGAATGCTGCTCTAACTGCCATTACCCAATCTGGGAGAGCAACTTTGATCCAAAACAATTCCATCCAGAAGAGCTCTGAGATTCTTCCTGGCAAACAACAGTAAGTTTTAAGTTTCTTTTTATAGCACACCATGACAAGACAATGTCTGTGGCTTTAAAAAAGCATCCTCTGCTTTCTATGGCAAGAGAAAGCAAGGATCCTGTAATGACATGGACTACTTCCACCTGGGAAAGGAATGCTGCAGGAGCAACCCAAACTCAATCACCCTCAAAAAGGAAGGAAAATTAGCAATCCATGGCAGTATTGGCAGCTCCTGCAGGTATCACAGTTCTGCAAAGAGACACTGTCTGTGTTTGAGGCTGGTGCCAGCCCCCGAGGCTGCCCAGGAGCAAAGGTAAGCTGCTGTACCTGCACACACAAACACCGCCCACAGAACTTGGCTTAAGAAAACCACTCTCGCTGTTTCTGTCAGGGTATAAAGAGTGCCCAGCTCACTCACAGTTGACCTGCTTCACTCTTGTAGTGGTATCCAAACCCCAGATTCAGGGGTTTGTGCATTATTACAAGAGGCAGGTGTGGATAGATAAGCTGGGAAGCTGCTACTGCCGAGCAGGACAGTCTGCAGAGCACGGCAACAGGGAATGCTGAACACAGGGCTGTGCCTAAGCTCCCACTTCTCTCTAGCACTCAAGAGCCAGCAGCAAGGTTGCGGGGAAGCAGCAACCTTGATCCACTTGCAATGCAAAAAAAGTGGATTTCTTCTCCACAGAAGCCCCTACGAAATTCGGTAACAGATTTGAGGGGTCTCACGGTTTGTACAAGGCAAGTTACACGGGGTGAGCCCACGGCTGAGAGGGAAAGACACCAGGAATCAACTCCCTCCTAAGCCCAAGAAGGTTCAAAACTGCAATTCCCACTCCTCTGCACGGTGCCCTCACACCAGCCCAGGTATTACTGAGGGCAAGAGCAGAATGAGCTGACACACTGGTCACCTCTTCTGCTGGAACCGGGACATGGTGGAGAAAAAAGGGAAGGCTGATATGGTCAGAAGCAGAACACAGAGAAGGAGGATGTGCCAAAGGAGAGGTTCTCCTTCCAGCTGTGGGTTATACTTATTCAGGGATCCTGCAAAAGCAAAATGCATCAACAAGAGTGAAGAGGAAACCCCAGGACTTGTCTATGCTAATACAAACAAAGCCGAAAATTCCTTCTTTATAGGCTCCAAATGGATTGTAGGCAAGAAAATGCAGGCCCTGCCACTGCTCCTTAAAACAAGAGAACTGATAACAGTAAAAACCCATAATACATATTATTGTGATGGTCAAAAAAATCATTAGGAGTGCAAAGTCTAGTATTGTTTGGGGCTCTTACATATGTGGCTATTACAGATTTACATTATTTATCAGTTTGAATAAAGATATTTTTGAAATTACTGCAGATAATTTCATTAACAGCATAATCATGTCTTTAAAGGAGGATGTGCTTTTATTTCAGCAACAAGAAAAGTCTTTTTTTATTTTAGTCCTTTCCAATCTTTTTCATCTCAAAGCGTGGGAAAAATCCCTAATGCATTCTGAAGTCCAAGATTAAAATCACTTCTCTCAAAGGCTAATTCTGCTCCAGCTTCCAAGTATATTTTGAGACTGCCTTTCAAGAAGTAATTTTCCCTGTCAACAGATCCATTTTCACAGGACTTGATTCTTTTCAGTTTGCAAAACATTCTTATTTGGTATATAAAGCCTAACACGAAATGCCTATTTTAAAATGGAAGACAGTCCATCAAAGGCATCCTTCTATCCTGTAACATTTCAGACAATTTTTACATGAAGACATTGTTGACCATTGTCAAAAGGCACGGAGCACAAAAGAAATGCCAAGTTGGCAAGAGAATATTGCATCAGCCCTGCATGACTAGATACAACTGATAAAAGGATTAGAGAATGTTAGAAGGAATTTCATTTCCTGAACAAAATTATTCTATTGTAGTTGATATAAATGAAATCATTTCAATAAGGCAAATAATTTTCTTACCTTCTGCAGCAGTTAAAAGGGACAGGTTCATCTGAATGTTTTTCTGCAGCCACATCAAAGAAACCTACTCCACTGACTCCTTTCTCTCATGAAATACAGTTGACCCACAAACCTCTCTGCCTTTCCTACCTTTTTTTTTTTTTTTTTTTTTTTTTAAGCTGTGTTTGCTGCATGGCTGGCCACATCCACCTTTGTCATGTCTACAACAGTGATTTCCTTCCTCATAAGACTGAAGGAAGTCTCTTGGATTCAAAGCAATGCAACACACACTGACAAGTGCATTAGGAGAAGCTTCTCGGAGAAGGGGAAAAAAGGTCTGAGGCAGATACACCAAATGCTCACCTTTTTCATTCAACAAATTAATAAACTGTATTCTACTGAGCAGAAAGACAGACAATGTGAAGGTGCATGAGGATGGACAGTCAGGTGGCACAGGGAATGGGAGGTTTAAACAAGTACAGTAAAACTGGGTCAAACTCTACTGATGCAAACTCTTCTGAAAGGGAGCTTTGCCTGAATAAAAATGACAGGTCTGGCTCACTCAGGTCAGCAAAAGCTCAACTTACCCACAGAAAACAAGGACCCCCATCTTCCAACACAGAGAACATAAGATTTTTACTACCATTAACTACACTGAGTTGACAACATTGATATTGTGGGGAAAAGCAACATAATACATTTCTGGTGAAATTATTTCCAAGTTCCTTCTGTTGCTTCAACCAACTCTACTGGGAGTTCCAGTTTGAGAGCTGGACATAACCAAGACACTTCTAGCAGAGTGCATTAATGACTCAGCACATCATTTCTATCCCTATTTCCCCTATGAACTGGCCATCTGCTCTGAAAAATGAAGAACTGAATCAAAATCCTGTCATGGAAAAGCCTTCAATGTTTTTAATAACCATGACATTGTAAATCATCAAAAACATCTCCCAAACACTGACCTTTCAGTTCATGCAACCACCCCTGCGGGGTAAGTAAGTAATATTATATTACTTATTAGTAAGTAATTATATTAACTCAATTCTACGTGCAAGGAAGGAGAAAACCAACAATGTTCCATGACTTGCTGAGTCATAGGCAGATCTAGGAACTGGCAGCTGGTAATAACCTCCAGTTGTATAGTGTTTTGCCACCTTCCTGTGTTAGCACAACTGGCAAAATGCTTTCAATTTGCTTAGGGGGCAATTTACAACCTCCTGATAATTAATCAATACAAGTACTTTACAAAATCCTAAAATACCTGCAAATAATACAGCTGATGGAAACAGCAGGCAAACTTAATCCTCAGCCTGAGGCTAATGGAAGAACCTTGACATTGGCCTGAAGCAGAAGAACGTGGCCATTGCTGTGATATGAAAAATTAAAAAGCATATACTGGACTAGCCAAGTGAACTATATATTAGAAAACAGTGGTGAAATCATGGTAACAATTGTAAAAACCTTTGCTAAGGCCTTATCAGTTTTCTTTTCAACCAGCAGTTTTGACTGCCATTACCTCTGGGTGATTGATGAGTCTAGGAACTGTAATATTTTTTAAACACAAAATGGGCACATGTTTACTTTAAAACCACAATAATCAATTAATCAAGTTCTTGATCTTGGTTGCTAATCACATCCAGTAGGTATTTCAAGAAGAATGGACTGACAAATGTTGTTGTTGACATGGCCTGTAATAGCATTGTGTCAAAAATGACTGCAAGATGGAACATGCCTGATTGCAGTGTCTCATAAACTGAGAGTCAGACTATGCTAGCACATGAAATAACCACCATCCACTTGCAAAATTCATAGAGGCTGTGTGTTGAAATACCAAAGTTTGTTCAGCAGATGAGGAGAAATTATTTTCATGCACTTATGTAACAAAAGGAAAGAGAAAATGCTAAAAGCAAACCCAAGAAGGAAATAAATGGACACAGAAAGATGCTACTGATATGGCAGCGTTCAACTGACAGTCCCCTGGAGATTCCAAACCCACATCCTTCTCCCTTTCCCCCGGGTCATGGCTCAGTTTGGACACTGCTGTCCCCCTGCATGGATGGCCTGGATGCAGCAGTCGCCTTCTGATGAACAAAGCACCGAGCACACACCTACACTGCAAAAACTTCTCTGCCATTTAGGCCCCTGCTTAATGTTAAGTCAACACTTCAGTTCTTCACTGGAGGAGATTTCAGCAGGAGGAAAACGCGGTGATTACGGGCTGCTGACATCGACGTTTGTTGTGCAGAACAGAACAGAAATTTGCTCTGTGAGACTGGAATGTGACTGCTGCACTCTGTGTGCAGAACCCCCCAGACATGCAGGCACTGAAGCATGGATTACAGGTCAAGGGCCAAAGAAATGATTCAACTCTGAATCTCCTTGCTTTCATGCATTTAAGATTCCAAAGCTAATGGTAATAAAAAAAAAAAAAAAAAAAAAAAAAAAAAAAAAAAAGGCAGCCAAACAAATATTAAGAAAAGCAGGATGACCCATACTGAATCACAGTTTTGGTGACCACACTGGGACAGCAGACACCTCGGCTCGTATTGCATACAACAGACAAGAAGGTGAGCAGCACCATCTCTTTTTCTTTAGTATGCACATACTTAACACATCCTCTCAGTTACCTCTGTGCATGTGTCTACCTCATCCATGCACTGCAGCTGGTTTGCAGATGGGGAGTTATTGCTGGGAATGCCTTATCTTTTCACATGAAGGTGCAGAAAGTATCTCCATTTTCTGATTCCCCCATCCTTTAGATTCATGTCTCATCCCTCTGCTGACAGCTGTGCACTGCAATGTCCAGGAGACCCTTACCTTCCTCCAGAGCTCCAGTCTGCTCAGAAGCTGGTGACGGGGGCGGGGAAGGAGGCAGGTTGGCTGACTCTTCAACTGCTGTTAGAAATTGAATGGTGAAAATGAGATACAGTATTTAACTGCAGGAAGACCAAGGCATGACGCAAGCTGCAGTCAGCCTGCTCTGCCCAGCTGAGGATAATTCCTCATCCCATCAGTCCCAATGGCACTCATGCCTACTGCATTTTCAGACACACCCTTGCAGAATACACAGGCTTCTGATTTTTTTTTTTTGGTTTGGTTTGGTTTTTTGGTGTGAATTCTTTACAAGATTCTGGTCATAGAGTACAATACCAAAATCAAGTAAAAGATAATCTTTTAAATCAGTATTGCTTCTCAGAAAACCTTTAGTCACCCAAGGCAACACAAATGAAGTGTCTGAGCACGAGAGATATTACAAACTAATGCCAGCTATCAGAAACTGGCATCCAATATCTTCAATCTACCCTGAGTACATGAACAAAAAACATTCTTCATTTTCTTTTCTTCTGCTGAGTTCAAGGTAATCACAGAAAACTTGCAAATATTGCTTATCTAAATACAAAAGACATCAGCATAGGGAACTTGTGTCAGTCATGACATAAGAGTGATTCAGTTGAGCAAGACACATCTAAACGAAAACTTAGATGCACTTAGCTCTGGGTTTAGATTCATTCCCAGCCACAAGACTAGATGCTGAAACCAGATGATTTTATTTTCAGTTATTTCAATTCAAGTACGATGATATCCCAAACAAACCGCTTCTTAAATGAACTTAGAATAACCTGATCTCCTACCAATCACTTTGAGAATTATTCTTCTTTAAAAGCAGATCCACTCCTGGGGCTTAACCAATGTTAAAAAAAAAAAAAAGTAACAATCTGTTCCAACAGATCTGTTTTATCAGTGGCACTTCTCAACAAGCAGATCTCAGTTTCCAATTCAGGGGTTCTTCCCAAGCACAAAAAGGCCACTTTCAAAGCCACAGCAGAACTTTATAGGCTTCTTCCTATTGATTTTAGTGTGGTTTGGAAAAGACTGAATGGGGCTTGTCCTTAAGATGTGCTGTCCAGCGACAGAGTATTTATAAATTCATCACAATTCAACTGACCACAGGAACTATAACACCAACAGTTGTTAACTGAAGACATACTTCTCACAATGTTTTTTAAATGACTTATCTAACTAGATGGAAGTGAATATCCATTTTGCCTCTCCCAGGCCCCAGTGAAGAGATCTGTACTTTAAAATGTAAGAAGTGATATGCAGAACTGGGGACTTCCATATAAAACTGAGTGTCTCCAAAGAATGAAACTACCAGGTGACACATGTCCCTGCTGCAGTTTAAAGTTAGTTCAGTGAAGCAAAAGACCTTGGGAACCAAATTTCCAACAAATATTCTAAGGTACTCATTGACTTTAATTCATCCCTGGATAAGGCCCAGACACTGCACTGAAGCAAGCAGAGTGTCTGTGGGGAAAACACCAGGAGACACTGTTTTGATTTAATCACAGTGTAGGTGCACTCAGCAGAACCTGTCCAGGGCAGGCCTGCAAGACTTCCCTACCTCAAGATAGACTGTGGCCTTTCTCTGGCCTTTGGTGGATGTGTTTTGAGCTAATGCAGAAGTTTTCTGGCAAGGAGGAAGCACTTCAGGTACCAATGGCTGTATACCTACCTTTTTTTATGTACATTTATGTACATACACACGTATTTCAGAGAGACATTTCCTGAAGGAGGCAGCAGGAGGATGGGAACACGGCATGGACCAGTGGCAGTGGTTCTGTTCCCAGTTTACACCACTGGCATCTGATTCTTCCACGTGTGACTCCTTTTCCCACAACCTCCCCTCACCCTGCTTGGCTGCTAATCCCTCTCTTCCCTCACCTGCCGTGCCCCATTCCTTTCTGCTCCCCGTTGAGGTGCTCCCCTTCCATCTCTCTAATCAGCTACTGCCCAGCCAGCAAAGCCTCCCTGCCTTTTATCTGCTCCCCTCCCACTCTGGCTCTCCAGACATTAATCCTTCCCACCGCACACGGCTGAGCACAGACGATCCCCCCAAACACAAGGAGCAAACCCTTCCCCCAGGAACACCCCCTGTTACTGTAACTGTGCCACTGGGAGTCAGAAACCAGCTGGAGAACTGCTGTCAGAGCAAACAGGGAACACACAGGGCACCAAGAGCCAGGAATGCAAGGATGCTGCCATCAGTACCATGCGGTTCCAGGATTTATCCAGTGGTGCTGTGGTTTACCCATGAGCAGTGTGAACACACACACACACACACACACACACGAGGTTAGTTGGAACATTCTTTGTCTCAGTTTACCTAAAGGTAGAGGTCCGGGCTGATCTTTGTGCTGGGCTTCTTTTTCCTGCTCACCTTTCAGAACTGCTACAGCTTCGGCTGTCACTACTTGTACTATCCTCGCAGACACTTCTTCTGTGGCAGCAGCAAAGTCGGGAAAAAGGAAAAAAAAAAAAGAAAAAAAAAAAGAAAAGCATGCTAATCAGAATGGTGTTTTAAAATCATAAAGATTAGGTTAATCAATAGAAAATGGAGGCTGACTTAATCCATTTTTAAAAGGTAATCTTTTTTTTTCCTGAAATACAAGAAAATCAATTAAAAATACAACAGAAGCACCAGATATTCCAAAGATCTCAGTGGAAAATGCTGAATATTTATAAAAATCAGGAGCCCAGCCTTTACAGCAAAATACACAAAGCATCATTATTAAATGTTCTTTCTGATAGGGACAATGTGCAGCAACTGCAAAATTTTAAGATGATCATTTATTAAATGTCTAGAAGAAATTCTGCAGGTACTGTTTTGCAAACAGGGGTAGAACGGCCAGCTGAGTAATGGGATTTCTTGACATTTAATATATGAAGTGAGCTGCATTCTAACATGCACTTTGGATGCTTTTTCCTCCTCAGCAGCACACACTCAGCATGCATTAAAGGCACCTCCCAGCCAGCCATGTATGCTGATGAGGGACTTGAAAAAGAAGGGCCAAGTAACATCTCTGTACGATCTCCAGCTCTGCCAGAGTGCTGGATGGGAGCTGTTCCAACACAGTCACAGCTGAGCCCCAGGGAAGGCCACAAGCTGCATGGTCCCAGCCCATCAGCTGCACTGCTGGGCACACACCTGAGAACAGAACAGAACCTCAGCGCTGCCCCAGCCCCCGCGTGGGCACAGAGGGTTGTAATGGCAGATGTCAATACATCTCCTGTCAGAGCCCCCATTAATCACCATCCCGGGGGCAGCAATGAAAGCTCTCTGCTCACCCATTACTGTGTCCTTCAGACAAGGACTGGCCAGGAAGAGCAAGTATATTTAAATCAATGCCCTACATGGAACTTCACAGCAACCATGCTGACAAGGGATGCTGTCCATTAGATTAATTGTGGATTCTTTTCACAGCTAGTACTCTTACAGATTTCCTTTGTACTTCTAATGTAAAGTTGTTCCTCTTTGTTTGTCATTTAGAAAAGCTCATTCCCTCTCCTCCCCCCTCCCAAAAACACAGATGTGAGTTACTTGAATTTCACAGCCATGTTTGTCTAAAACCAAAGTGCTCAGTTAATCTTTCTTTTGACCAAACTATTTAATGAGACATTAAAAATCCCCACCCACTGGCAAAGAACATTCCTAATTGTTGGTATTTATACCTTACAACTCACTTCCCTCCTGACTGGTCACCTGTAGGGCAGTGACTGCAACAGTTCCAGCAACAGAGGTAGATGAATATGTCAGAACTAACAAACAGTGAAAAAAAGAAGCTGATTTGAAAAAACTGTTAACCCCAAAATATATGAATATAAACTCGCCAAGGATAAATTCAGACTAGAAATCCAAAGATGCTGCTTTCCCACTGTCAGTGGTATGAAGTCCTGGCAAACTTCAACATAGGAGGAAACAAATTGACTGGCTTTGAGATGGGGCTTGATACATTTAGGAAAGAGACTACATATGATATAGCTTCCCACCGGTAGTAGGAGACTGCAAACAGCAGCTCTACTTCTCTGTTCTTCCATTCAACAACATGCCCCCAGTATGAGATCAACCTCCCCTCTGTGGTTAAGCAGATCGAATCGAGCACCATAACCCCATCAATCAAGTCACCCACGTGGCCAGTCCTACTGACCAAAGAACAGGGATACTGATTTAAAGCCCAGCAATCTTCCCAGCTGCCTTTCCAAGGCCTGCACCTCATTTTGGGGCTTTTTTTGAATTTCTCCTGCTTCCACAGCTGCTGGATGCTGGGGAAGCTTCTCAGCCCCTCTAGGTTCCTTCCTCTTGTGAGAAACACAGAACAGACACTTCCCAGACCCTCCCAGACTCTCACACGGTGCTGCTGCTGTTGCAGAGCAGTGGACTGGACACAGATCTGGAATCTTTACAGGCCTTGACAGCTCCCTGTGTTCTGAGGCACAAGCAAGGGAAATCCTGGAGAACAAACCTGCGGCTTGGCCCGTCCTCTTCCTGCAGCGCGTGGTGTCCTCCCCACGCCAGCCACGGTGTGCTGCTGCACCCTGCACGGCTGGGACATAAACTGCTCTCCCATAAACCATCCTGTGGTACCTCATACAGCCCTGTTCAGACCCTGCTTGTCCAGAGCAGGAAAAAGTGTCACCCCGACAGCTTTGGTGAGCCCGGAGAGCAGCTCAGAGCTCTGCAGAGCCCCACAGCTCCAGCAGACCCCGCACCGATTCCTGCCACCACCTTTACACCAGAGGACATGACACACGACCCTCCTGCCAAAATTTCCATAAATCTGTAAATGACAACACCACCGACAACAGCAACACCATCAAGTCTATACTGTTAGCTCAGATGAACAAATCAAGACTCAACGGGGCAGACTGTTAAGAGCATAAATTTTTTAAGCTTATCTTTACACGAAAAATTTAAGAAAAGGCTCCCGTTAATTTCTGATACAGAATATGCAAATGTGTACCACATTTAGTGCCCTTGAGCATATCCAAAGGAAACTCACTTGGTCAACTGCTTTCCATCAGCCAAGCTACTGCAACCCTTCTCCTAGCAAGGTAAGACAGATTCTTATTAAAAATGATCCATTTTGTTACAGAATTTATACTTCTTCCCATCCAGCCTGGTTCTCTGGTGCAACTGAGCTCTCCAAGGCTGGAAGACAGCTCCCACCATCTCAGCTCTCTTCCTGATTTAATTTCCTTGGGACAATGTTCCACAGGGAGATATGTCTGGGGGTGAAAGGTTGCCTCTTGAAAAATGGAAATTTCAATTTCATGCTATGCAAAATAAGTAAATAAAAATACAAATGGCCTCTGGGTTTGTGCTTTATTTTTGTTTGGTTTGTTTTGTTTGGCAGGGTTTTTTTTTAATCGAGAAAGGCTTATGAACACTCTGCTGATGGATATTTTGGGTGACACAGGAGGCACGGGCAGTTCACCAGAAGAGCAGTGCTTTTCCTATACATGGCTGCTGCAAAAGGACAGACATTTCTGTACTAATGGACACTATAAATAGCAGATCCAATGGGTAAGTCAAATCCTCACAGGGCAGCTATTGAGACTTTTCATAGTTTCCTCATGGTTCAGTTAAAGTTCAAGGAAGCCTAATGATACAGAACGAAAAAAAAAAAAAACAAAAAAGAAAGAAGAGACTTAGCCAGCCTGGATGCCAGGCAAATTCTTCACAGCCTAAAAGCTCTGGATTCATTAGACATAGTTTTCCTTGTAAATATTTTTTTTTCCCTTTTTCCCCTTTTCCTTCTTTTTCCCTGCTTTCCCTCTGATTTTACTTTGTGCAACAGAAGTGGCACTAACTTATTAAAACTAACACCAAATAGATGTATTTCTTAAAGGCACAAGAACCTCGGGTTCATGTTATACTGCAGCAGAACGAAGAACAGAGACGTGCCTTTCCTTTGCATTTTGCTCCTTTTAGCAAGAATTCATCTGCTTGTGATACAGGACACAGACAGAGCTTCAAAGTTTGATTTCAAGGAATGCAGTACCCGAAAGTACAGGCAGTCCTTGGATGTGATGTCCCTAAAGGAGAGGAGACATTGTGAAAGACCCTCAGCACGAGCTCTCCAAAGCCCCTTGGCAGGGCGAGGCCAGAAGCTGACACAGAGGGACTGTCCCTCTGCTGCTCCCTTGAAGGTTGGCATTTCAGACCAAGCTCCGACAGGGCTGTGGGGTCAGCTCTGCCCAGCTGCTGCCAGTGCCATGACTGCTCCCTGGCAGGAACAGAGGACTCTGCCCTGCTGAGAGGGCAGGCACCTGTCTGGGGCACTACACTAATTTAAAACCAAAGTTAAAAACTCAAACGAATAAGCACTCTGTGCTCCTGGTTTTGGAAGTAGGCCCAATTCTTCTATAAACCCCAGCCCCCAAAATACCAAATCAGAAGCTCTGGAATCTCCCTGCCCCACAGGTAACTCAGGGACATAAACTCTGGGATGCACAGGGCACACTGAACCAGCTGCTGCTGGTTTGGGGAGCTGCAGCCTTTCCCCTTGGCTGGGTTTAGAAGGCCTGCTGGGTCCAAAGGCTGCTCCCCTCCTCACAAGCAAACTCCAGCTGCCCAATCCTCACCCCAGCCGCTCTGGCATTGCCATTTAACCTGCAGTAGGCATCATACAGACACTCCTCCAGACACCTGAGCTGCCCTTCACTGACACAGACTCAAGCAGGGGCAGCTGAATGAGGTTATATGCCAAAGCATGGCTAGAGCAGAGCACGGGATCTGGGATCAGATCCTGAACAAGGCTAAGATGTCACTTCAAATCCCTCCTTCATTTCTTATTGATGCTGCTGCAGTTGTCAATGGACTGCAGATGTCTCCACTGGCACCTGAATCCATTACCTACAGTACTTCCATTTCCTAGGAAACTTTTCCAGTCCATTAACTCTGCTAATGGACAGGTCTACCAGCCCCAGAGACAGATTAACAGATGGTGGCAAGAGTCTTTTAAAAAAGGTGTCTGAGCTTTCACCAATTATCTCCAGAAAAAAAACAGGCAACTATAAAGGCAAGAACAAAAACCAGACCTGTGACACACCTCTGCAGTGATGTGTGGTGTCTGTTCCTTTGTGCCCTTTAAATGGTTCTCCTTCAGCCTCTGGCAGTTCTTCCTCTTTCTCTTCCAAACTACCCTGACCTCGGGCTCCATGAAGAAGCTGAGTTTCCTAGGAATACCACTTCCTAGGTCAAACTCCTTGGGCTCAGCTGTTCGCCTCTGACAACCCTCATCCAGCAGTGCCTTTTATCTTCTCTCTCTTCCCTACCCCTCTATGCAATGCTTTATGATTATTTTAAGGACTGTTTTTGAGAGGAGACAGTGCCTATGGGCAGGGCTCACAGCATCTCCCTGCCTTGCAGGTCCCTGACCTGGCACTGCCACGAGGATCCTGCTGGCAGAGGAACCAGGGCTGGTGCAGCTCACCCTGGGAAACAGCCTGCTCGTCACCCCAGGTAACAGTGCCAGCGATTTCTCAGGCCACAGTTGCTTCAGTCAGACCAGAGTTTGTCTCCCCAGCTCTTCCTCTCCTTCCATGCCTGTAGCTGCCTGTGTTTCATTACTGCCATTCAGCCAGGTCACTCAGCCCTCCTATCTACCACTTCTCCCCCCTTGGGAACCTATTTCACAGCAACAGGGACAGCTCCTCCTAAAAGGAAAAAGCATTTCACATCCCCCCAGCTTCACCAGGATGCTCTTCCCAGATTTGAGCAGCATCACCACTCCCTCTTTCTGATGCCACTACGGTGGCAGCAGACCTTGAGTTTGCCGTGGCCACGGAAGGTGCCATCTGGTCTCTGTAAAGGAGAACTCATCGAAGGCATAAACAAAGTTTAATGTGCTGGAACTGCACGGCACAACAAATGCTCCAGGAGAAAACCAAAGGAAAGGGATGATAGGAAGGAGGGACAGAAAGGAGGAGACTGAAAATTGTGTCAAAACTTCTCATGCGTTCACAGTGCCACCCCACAGACACCTACCAAGAAAATTAAAAGTCAGCTTGGTTAAACCAAAGGGCAATTAATGCTCCCGGAGCACCGAGGCTAAAGCAGGGTTTGAAGAAAGTTGCAATCAGATGGAAAGGATAAAATAATATGTTTCATCAATTATGCTACATTTTAGGGAAGGAACACGGGCAGAGCACAGCAACAGGATTAGCTACATGTGTGCTTGCAGAATTGGGAAAACAAAGCAATTTCAGTCAAAATGTGCCTGTCAAAATCCTCAGTGGAGTGCAGAGCAGTTTCCAAGGTAACCAGCACTAATTGTTGGCACAGTGGAAGTCAGTCAACAACAAAAGCACAGAGCAACCTGCACTGCTTAGTGAGGCAAAACACCCCACATATTCCTGCAGAAAGGAATGATACAAAGCTGCTATTTGCTATCTTTGACAATCTGAAAAGCAAGCAGGACCTATGGATTTTTTCCCCTCGGGGTACTGCAATTCCAAGTGCAGCAAGACTATAAAGCAAACAGCTATTCGATTTGTTTAGAGGCATTAGCCAGTCCCCTAAGGACAGGCCCTGAATTCACGCTCAGCTCTCCTGGAAGCTGGGGGGTCACTTGTTTCAGTCGAGACTGCTGAAACGTTGGGGCAAAAGACCCAGGTGTCACCCAGTGATATTTGAGGGGGAAAAAACCAAAGATACAGGCTGGACCTAATCACTGGCATAATGACAACTGTTAAGTCCTGCCTTTCTGCACTTGGATTAAAAGAGAAACACACAACGGCAATCAAAGCAGTATGAGGAAGTTATATAAACCCCAAATAATGCCAATAGATTAGTGCTTATGACTGAAGAAAAAAGCAGTAACATAGCTTTACAGAATTCAAATATTTGCTTTCAAATGGCTTTTGTGAGTGTAAATATTTTGCTGTAAGTAGGTCCTTGATCTAGATGCTGGCAATAGCAATTGGCAGGAGGTATGAAGGCAAATAATAGGAACATCAGCTTTTAAATTAAATGCAGCCACAACACAACTGACAAGTATCATTTCCCTAATAAACTCGTTGACTTTAAGCCACTGCAGCATCAATGAGATTAATTTAATCACCAGGATTCACCAGCTAACCAACAGAATGGGTCAGAAAAGGCTTGTGTTTTGGGAAAGCAAGAACTTTGACTGAATCCCCAAGGTATAAACATTCAGATTACCTTAAGGGAAGGAAGCACTGCAGTCACCATGTCAGAAGAGCACGAACAGATGAGCTACTGGTGAGTGCCTGACACAGCAATTTCACACCCTGATGAGCTGCACAGCAAAGAGCTTAGGCCTCTGTGTTTCGGGGTACTTCAGGTATTCAAAAGTCTCTCCTATGTTCTCCTTAACCTCCAGATTGTAAAGCTGAACCACCATTATCCAGCCCCTTAAAACAGCTGAGCTTGACCTTGGAGCTCTTTTCCAACCTTAGTGATTCTACGACTCCTACACTGTTGATTTACAGCAGAGTCAATCTGGTGCACAACTGGTGTCAGACTAGCTGTGCTCTGGTACGAACAGGAGGCTGGAGGGTGCCTCTCCTGTGCCCCCTGGGCTGTTGTGCAGCGCTTGGGGAAGCTCAGGCTGCCTGTCCTTGCACTGCTCCCACACGTTCTGCGTGTGATTGAGCGACACCGCCCCGACTGCATCTTCCTGATCACCTCCTTCATCGAGAGAGCTGCTCACACAGTGCAAATCTCCAGTGGCAAAATCCAAAGTGATTCACGCTAGGAGCCATTGGGAAAGCTCCAGTGAGTGCCCTCCTGTGGCTCCCCAGCACGTTCATTAGGCAGTGGCCTGTGCCATGCTGGAGAACAAAACACCAAGGGATCAGCTCCCTCCCCAGCCCCGCCTTGAAAGATGTAAGCCTGTTAAAAAGGAGTCATACAAATGTCAGAACAATAAAGCAACGCTTTAAAAACGAGCCCTCATTACTGCAAATACTTGCTCTCTGTGCATCCCCTGAGTCACATCTTCTTAAGGCTATTGCCTGGAACAAAACATTTACTGTCAGCATTTCCCAGCCAAGCCAGAGGTGGGAAAAGCTATCCATTCTGTTTTGGCTGATGCATGGGCAACTCAATTTAGAGCTAGCACGCAATACTGAAGCAGGCAACACCAGACCCTCAGCCAGGGCAATGCAGTGAGGTCCCACTGCCTTTCCTAGGACTTGGTATCAGCTCAAAACACCACCTGCACGTATAGAGCAGCTCCATCCATCTTTTCCTAAAATATGAATTCCCTAGGACTCATGCAGAAAAAATCAAAGATTATTTTGGCTTCAAAACAAAGAACCACATATTTAATCCTTTGTGAGTAAATATATGTAATTGGTAACTCATTTTAACTCGCTTTTAAATCAGTATTTATTTTTATCTTACGTACAAGTTAACATTTTAAACAGTCTTTTAAGAACCTCTGTAGAAGTCATTGGAGCTTCAGCCACCTACAGCAGGAGGTGACGTCCCTTAAAATTAATTTTTAGCTCCTTTTGAGATTGTATTAAACACTTCCTTATAAATTTTTTCCACGCAGTGTTTTCTGTGACCTTTTTTAAAAAAATTCAAAGCATGCTATATAAACTGCTGGATTTAAGTTTAAAATTAACATTAAGCTGTGTGGGATTTAGTTGTGCCCAGTCAGGAGGACTGAAACTCACGCTGTCAATGCCAACAGAACGCCGGTTTAACCTGTCAGGGGATATTTAACCCACACCAAAAGCAGCAATGCCGTGCCCTGCTCACCTTCAGGCTCAGCTGCCGGCCCAGCTCTGCAATGCAGCAGCAGCTGCGTGGCTCATCTCCTCCCAGCCCCACCCAGCCCCTGTACCAAGGCAGGTGTGATTCCCCTGCCAGCTGAGGATGTGCTGTGCTCTTCCAGGAGAGTGCGTGCGATGACTCCACAGAGAGGCAGAGCAGGCCCATGGCAGGTACAAATTAATTCAGTCCCACAGGGGCTGTGGCGTGGAGAGATGTCCAGAGCAGTTCTCAGCCAAGCTCAGCAGTTCTGCCATCTCTCCCTCTTTCTTCTAGCACTGCCCCAGCTGAAAGGAACCTTGTCTCTGGCTAGGACTCACCCCTGAATGCCTGTACAGCCTGCTCCCACCCTTGGACACCCTCAGCTCACACCTCTACTTGTGCAGTGTGATCAGGAAAATGATACGAAGGAGGGAGATGTGAGAGACGCACACAAAAGCCCTCAGTGCGTCTTTTGTGCCCACCCATGCACTGGCACAGGTTGCCCAGAGAAGCTGTGGCTGCCCCATCCCTGGCAGCGTTCAAGGCCAGGCTGGATGGAGCTCTGAGCAACCTGGGATAGTGAAAGGTATCTCTGCCCACGCGGGGAGCTCAGAACTAGATGATCTTTAAGGTCCTTTTCAGTCCAGGCTGTTCTATAACTCTGTGATCTTTTGAAGTACCTCTTCCACTTCTTCTGACAGAGCTGTCTTCTCTGGGCATTTAAACACCTGCAATCTTCTGCAGCCCCAGTGCTGGGGATGTCTGGGTGCTGTGGTGAGAGCTGAGACGAGGGCTGGAGGTCACTGCAGCCACCAAGAGAGCTGCATCCAGAAGCAGAGCTCCCAAGCCTGCTCAAAATGAGGACCAGCTTTGGAAATTCCAGGTCACAGAGGAGCTACATTGGATGGCTGAGATAAAGTTGAGAGAAGACGTGAAGAACAAAAGAAAAAAAGCTAGAGACAATCTGAGAAAAGAGGAAGAGAAGGAAGAGCTGACAGAGCACTTGGTGAGAAGGACAATATATTCTTAAACAGAGAGAAAGAATGACAGGGCAAGGGAAGAGAAAGCAATTCATGGACAGGAACAGCTACGGATTATTTTCCTTTACAGCTCACCACCAACCTGTGCAGCCTGTTCTACCCTAGATGTGGCACATACTCTGAATTTGGGGTAAAAAGCAATCACAGATAATTCTTTCCCCTCTTCTGATATTTGGTGCAAAGCTGTGAAGGAAAACACTTTGAGTACATCAGTAAGACTGTGATATCTATGCAGCACTGGCAGCATGGGCAGAGGACCTGACTGCAAATCAGTTTTATCCCAAGTGCCACAGGCTATATGGGTTGCTGGGAGCTGTACCAAACTGATCATATATCACTATGAATTAGTCTCAAGGAAAGAAACAGGAACAAAAAGTGAAATACCTGGGGTTTATTTTCACCTCCCAAAATATACAGTGCCTCCAAGGGAGACTGATTTCCATGAACTATTCAATCTACTCAGTCCTGAGTGAAAATGATTCCCTGGGAAGGAGCTAACAGGTTTTCCTGCCCTGAAGCTAATGATATCTCATGGTTATTTTCCATATATTGCATGCAACTAAAACTAAAGTTTTGAACAGGTATTTTCCACACAAGGCAGGAAATCACTCCCATGATCTAACGTACCCAGCTGGGGTGCTTGGAGTTTCCTGTGCTTTTTGCATGCCACGAGGAATGCCTCAGTACTAACAAAAGCCCAAGAAACAAGTAAAACTGCATTTCTAAATCATCACTTCAGAGGAGGCTTTCCAAGCACCGCTGACTCTATTTTGTAGTCAGTCTATAGAAAAAGTAAATGCTTTGCTCAGCATCTCTCAAGGAACAAATGACAGCGTAAACACCAGCACAAAGGCCTCTCACTTTGAGTCTTGCCTTTGAATTTCCAGATCAGCTTTTGGGAAGGACAAGCACTGGATCATCAGGGCTCATCTACCAGCTAATGCCAGCGTTTGATGCTGATTCCCACCCCTTCAGCTGGCAAAGGCAAGAAAATCTGTATTAATTATCATTATAAGGTCTGTTAATCTACCAGTAGCAACTCCACAAAATGAAAAACCCAAACCAAAACACCAGTACACGCCAAGTTTTGCTGTCCTTACCCAAGATACGAATATAGCAAGAGAAGAGATGATTTTTTCTCTATGTTGTAACCTCACAGACTAAAACACCAGGAAAGACAGAGCTCTCCCTTGCTTCCTTCTAATATTGCCTTTGAGTTTCACTCAAATTAAAACCCAGATTGCCTTTGCTTTCCAATCTTAATACAGAGTAGCTCATCAGGGTGAGTCAAACCAAGAAATTTGCATATATATCTCTCATACTTGTATTTTGCACAGAAAACATGCCCCAAAGTAACATTTCTTTTCCATTTCCATGAAAGCTGTGCCTCAGTGAGGACTGTGGAGTGAGGACTCCGGTAGAAAGTGCTTCCAGTCTCTTCCCTGTCTCCCTTAACCTTGAGAAGCAAATGCTAGAGGAAAGGAGGAAAAAATGAAATCCTCCTTTCCTTTGTCAGCCAGCCTGGCTGTGGCTCAGAGCCGTCACAGGGAGCCTGTGCACTCCTGAATGCTAAATAAGCTCCCAGGCTACATACTTTCCCTCAGTGGATATTAATAAGAGCTCTCACTCCGTGTGGGGCCATGTTGGCATGGCAACGGGAGAAAAAAGGAATCAGCAACGCCTGACGCTCCTTGCAGGAGCAGCAGACTTTGTGTGACTCTGGTTTTTGTGAGCTGTGTGACGGTACCTCCTCTGCTCCAAAGGCTAAAGCCGTGCCCAGTGAGGAAGGGCCGGTGTCCAGCCCATGTGGTGGCAGGACCTGCCTCCATCACAGGGACCTGGGCACACCCCGTGCCAGGCTAACCTGTCCTTAGCCAAGGAACGCCCACCAAGCACACACCTGAGCTGCTGCAATGGGGAAAGCAGAGGAAGGGATCTGTGAAGCTCAGGGATGACCAGGTTAATGACCACACTTCCAGGCACAGGGCAAGGGGCCTGGAAATTTGGCCGGCAGTACCCACCAGCACGTCCCAGGCTGTCACCTAAGAACCTGCTGCTTCTCTTTCAAGGTGACTTTAGAGGAGAAGTTGCCATTTCAGCTCTGCGTGAAACAAGAGCAGCTGTGTGTCTGTAGAAAAAGGCTCTGTTGTTTAGTAATGAACCTTCCTCCTAATCTTCCTGCCCCCGGATCAAAACTGGAAAGAAAGATTATATGCTGGCACAGTCCCCAGCAATACCACCTTCCAGCTGCACTCACAGAGACCTCTGCCCAGTGCCAAAAACTGCCCAGTGCTCCTGCATGTCCTTTCTGTTGCCATCATAGAATCATAGAATTAACTGGGTTGGAAGAGACCTCCAAGATCATCAAGTCCAACCCTTGATCCAACCTCACTGTGATTACCAGACCATGGCACTCAGTGCCACATCCAGCCTCGTCTTAAAAACCTCCAGGGATGGTGAATCCACCACCTCTCTGGGCAGGCCATTCCAGTGCCTGATCACTCTCTCTGTAAAGAACTTCTTTCTAATATCCAACCTAAACCTCCCCTGGCAGAGCTTAAACCTGTGCCCTCTTGTCCTGCTGCTGATTGCCTGGGAGAAGAGACCAACCCCCACCTGGATAAAACCCCCTTTCATAAATGCACAAGCTGCCTCCTACCACACACTACACACTGAAAGAACTTCAGCACAACAGGCCACAAATTAGAACGTGGCCTCCGAACACAACTGCCCCACCAGTCACTCCTTTGGTGCCAGTGATGGAGGGTCAAGATCTGAACAGCAAAGTCTGCATTTACAGCGACCATCAGAGCAGGCAGCCAAACGCAGATGGCAAGAAAGGGGGACAGAGGCAAGCAGAAAATTTAACATCCAGGATGCATCCTGTGTTTGACAGGATACTCATCCTTCAGCAGCAATAGCTATCCTGGCTACACCAGCCCCCCAAGAGTGGCTGCAAGTGTTTTCCAAAGGCAACTTTGATAAATGGTGCTCATGGAGTACGATCTGAATCACTGGTGTGGTTGGAACAACATGTTAGGAAAGCTATTTCCTTCCTAGCCCAGCCTCACTGCTCCTCACTGCATTCTGAGGTTGTTATCCATTACATTTTCTGGGAACACTGATGGCACCCAGTGAGCGCTGGTTGCCAGGCCAACACACTCTCACTTCTTAAGCAAGCACAGCTGCTTGTGCAGTTCCCTCTTACGATGCTCATTTGTAACCAGAAAACACCAAAGTGAATCAAAACACCAGGGAGCCCAAAGGAAAGGGCTAGTTGAGGCCTTCTCTCGGCCAGATGCAGCGCTGATGTGGTGATACAGGAGCTCACTGCAATGGTGTTACTGCTCCTGCTCTGACACACGGTTTTCCAGTGAATCTGAACAGCACACTCCTGGGGGAGCTCAGGGATAAGACAGACTGATGTTCTCTGCCTGTCTGACTCCCAGACATGGGAGTCAACAACACCTGCTCACTTGGGTCATCTCACAGCACTCCCTTTCAGACAATGATTTTTGCATGTTTGCTCTGCCCAAAAGTGTGTCAGACCCTCTAGCTCCTACCAAGACTTATTGATTACTGATTTCTGAAGTCCCAAGAAGAGGTGGGAGGGCAGAGCCAACTCCTCAGAGAGGTTATGCTTGAACAAAACACGTTGTCTTACTGGATTTAGTGATTAATAGGGCCAGCCACAGAAAAACCCACAGAGATTGGTCTCTACAGCAGTTACCAAATATTTTAGAGTCAGGAAGAACATAACTGAGGGTTATGCAATGGAATTTCTGTGCCTTCATTCCTGGTTCTCTGCAGAAGGACAACTGGGAAGGACCTCTATAGCGAGCTTAACAGAGAATGGTAAAATCCCAACATTTTCCAGAAGTGCCCCAGAGGCTTTTCAGGCTCCACCTATGCTGTCTTCAGCAACATAATTTGAACATGTCTGTAATATTCCAGTAATGTGTCCCAGAAAATGACACTTGTACTACACTTCACACAGAGAAGAAAAGTTGCAAAAGCCCGATATGTTCATCTGTATCTAAATTGGCAGAATGATGGTGCACAGTAATTACTGTCACATTTCCTGGGCAAAGAGAGGGAGATCAAAATGCCTAATTAACAGCTTCTTTCCCATGGGAGCCATCAATGACATGGTAAGATGCCTTCCCTTAGCTCTGTAAAATAAATAACAGAAACGGGACAAACCCACCAGTCACAGTCAGCTCTGAATGTCAATGATTTTGCATCCTCCTGTGCATTTTGTCTGCATTGCTCAAGACATGTGGCTTGCTGAAAATGCACATCTGACAACAAGGTTGGAAATCTCCTTTTGGAAAAAGGCATTCAGGGAGCTTGGGGGGGGGGCTCTGGTAATTCTAGGAGTGTTGGGCAGCAGCAGGACAGTCAGTGTGAACAGCCAAGTGAAAAGGAAATTACTGACAAAGAAGTCCTGTTCAAAAGAAAGACTAAAAAGGTCTCTGTACAATAAAGGCCTGTTTGTATGTTTACTGGCAGTGCCATCAGAGAACTATTGCTTGTATGGAAGGAGAAAGAAAGGAAAAGGAGATTAAATGACATGTCACTAGAGGGGGAACAAACAATTAGCACTCCATGAGTCAGTGCAGTTCAGCCTGGAGAGCCTGTTATGTTTGCTGACCCCAGTGCTGCAATCCTGCTCTACTACAGCTCCAGGCCCAGCCCTGGAGGGGCTGAGGGTCCTCTTTACCTGGACACTGGCTACTGCAGTGCAAGGCTATGGGATACAGATTGTTTCCCTGACAGCCAGGTGGCTGAAAAAAGCACAATCCCTACCTTTGACATGGGTTTTTTCCATAGTCAACCTAAAGGGACTCCCCGCCTGTGCTCAAGCATTACTGGCTATGCCAGGGAAGTCTTTCAGGCTGGCATTCCCCACAGCTTATTGAAATATGGTTATTTAAAGAGTAGTTGGTCACAGGTATAAATTTATGTCCATTTAGTCCATCTAAACAGAGCCTGAAACAACGGGCTGAATTAGAATAAATTACATTCGAAGTTGAAATGTGATTTGTCCCTTCCCACTTTTCTCTTTGACTGTTGCCTGCAGACTGTGCCATTCCTGATGTCTGCATCCCTTCCTCTCAGGGGTAATATCTGCCATCATGTAAAAGCTGTACTGGCTCTGGATGAACAGATAAAACTGAACCTCTACTGTCATTACCCTGTCTTCCAATTTTTCCCTGTTTTTCCCTGCCAGTTCCTGCCCCTGCTTTGCTCCCTCACAGCTTTCATCTCGCCAGCTCTCAGCCCTTCACCTCTCTCAGCTCTCCTGCTGGTGACTGTGTTCCCCCATATTCCTCAATCCCTTACTCCTCCCTCAGCTCAACACTGCCAATTCTTCATTCCTTCTTCATAGGTCTAGGGCTCCCCCTCTTTCTGTTTCACTTACAGTCTAACACACACCAGCCACCAAAAATCCAAGCCTCTCTCACGGATCCATTATGGGCTCCCTCTCACCCACCGTTCCTACGACTCGAGAGCCAGGAGTGCTCCACCTGCAGCTGCTCTGCTGTGTCAGGGAGCCTGCTACAGCCTCTCTGCACCCCACATCCTTTGGGTGCCCTGCCAGTTAATGAAGGGCTCAGTTTGTCACTCTGGTAGGACACATTTCTGTCCTGAACGCTGTCTGACACCAGGACACAGACACTGTCCTCAGGCTCTGGCAATAGGATTTTAGGAAATGCCTTCCCTTCATCTGTCAGAAAAATTATTCATCAAACAACTGTGTGCGTAATCCAAGTCCCCTCTGATTACAAACCTGAATTTGCCATATAATGAAGAAAGCACTTAATCAGTTGAGTCACTGTACATAAAGACATATTGTAGAAGATGGTTCACGGTGCATCTAACCACTTTTATCCCCAATTATATAAATTTGACGGGTTAGTCACTGCATTACTGAAAAGAAAAAAACAGAGGCATTTTAAGTGTGAAACCACAAAACTCTGCAGCTTGATGTTCCTTGCAATTCAAATAAGATGGATTGTGTTGAATTGCTGGTTCCCAGAGCAGAACAGACACAGGCTGCAATGCATCTGTATTGCTTCTCACTGCTTCCTCTCCGTTAGGGGACCGTGACTTTACAGGAAGCAAAGAAAAGGCTGCCACTGTCGTGTTTCATTACAAGCCTAATACATCCTGAACATCTACCATGGGGTTCAATCCAGAGCTTTCCTCGACAGCCCACCTCAGAGTGAGTTTCTGAGGATTACACTATCATGCCCCCTTTGCAGCTCACATCTCACATGACATGAAAAGCTCTGGCTTGACTAAACCTACAGATCTCATCCTCTACTCTCAGTAATTCCAGAATCCTCATCGAAGATGCTGTGTGTGTGCAAGGGAGAAGGGACATGGACAGGCACGTAACAAGAAGAGCACATGGAAACTTGGTGAGTCTTGGGTTGTGGGATGCTGCAGAGTACACCAAAGGCAAGGTGTCTTCAGGGAAATGGCAGGAACAGCCTGGGACTTGTGGCTGACAGAGGCACAGGGCTCAGCTGGTCTGCCAAGGACAGCACAAGTATTTACAGAAATGCACATGCACAAATGCATGGAAAAAGGAATAACTGCTTTACTGCCCTTACTTACATCACATCCCTAACAGATTGCTGTGTGCTATGCCAAAAAACCCGGCCTACTCTCAGTGACTTTGGTGGCTGCCGGATCAGGCCCCGAGGCTGCCCTGTCCACAGCGCTGTGCACTCTCCCACGTTCCCATCGGCCCATCTGAAAGGAGGGCATTGATGTGTCTCCATAATGCAGCCATTACCAGCACGATACCGAGACAGATCAATCACAGGCAACACAACAGCCAGATTCAGAGGATTCCAAAAATTGAGGTCAGACTCAGTAACTCTTAGACAGATGCCCGAGAGAGAGAGACACGTACATACAGAAAGGCAAGTTTTAACTGTGCAAACCCAAAAATGTCACTTGCAGTGATGGACTGGATGTGTTTTGGCAAGAACTGTTAACTTCCTCCCCCATTACCACCCCATGCCTCTGCATTAGTGTTGGCATAAGGTGCCTCTGTCCTGACTCGAACCTTTCCTTTAACACACAGCCCTCTGATTTCCCTGCAAATGCCTGTCCCGCTGCTTTGCTGTGCCCCAAAGGGACTGCTGCAGAAAACCTCTCCCTAGGAGAGGCCCATTTTGTGGCTAAATCCCATCTCCTGGGTCAGGCAGGTGCTGGAGACCTGTCTTAGGTGAAATGTCCCAGGGATGGGGTGACGGATGGCTGCCTGGGAAGCACCTCCTTAGAACAGCGCTCGGCACACGAGCTGGTTGTTGCAGCTGCTGGTGATTTACGGACTCTGACATCAAGGCTGAGAAGCCCAAGATTTTCCTAGGCTACACTGCTGGACTTGCACCAGGGAAAATAAAATCCCTGTAAATCCACTCAAACCCACAGTTTGGCTTAGTTATCTCCATCGACCTTGGCCTCCTGCACATTTTCTCCTCAGCTGTTTGGAGTCAGTAAGCTACTACAATGATTAAACGATTCACATTATTGACAATTATGTGTGACAGTGGCATTTAAAAACCCTTCGTGATACAACACCCCACTGCAATTAAAATTTGCAAGCAGACTAACACAGCAAAGATGACTGAATTTGGTGATGAATGACAATCTTGATTTCATGATCAAATTCTGAATCAAACACCAAAAATCTAAACATCCGGCTCCACAAGGCATTGAACACATCCAGCTCGTAAATACTAGCGTGAAGTGGCAACACATGCTTTGGTCCCTTCTTCACTACTATCACTTCTATCACTACAGTAAGCTGCCAAGAGTTTTCTCCTTCAAAAAGAGAAAAATTATTCAAAATAGATCTTAAGTATCCTAAGATGGTTAACACTGCATGAATTAAATGTGGACTTAGCCGGTGTGTGAGTGTGCAGTGCACAAGTCTCCAGAGAACTAGCAATTGGTGCATGAAGGCAAGAGGTTCTAAGGGACTTTTCTGGTGCTCAAGGGCAAAGATGCCACAAGACAAGCTATATTAAGACTCCCAAACAAAAGCTATGTATATTGACACTAAGTCCCCACACCAGAGACCTTGCAATCTGAGCAGACAGCGAGAAAAAAGCAGGGGAGGAGGAAATGAGGCCACAAAGTGGTGGCTGAAGCAAATTTCATCCAGATCAAGACTAATCTTGTTCCCTTGGCAAGTGTGTCCCCAGTCCTGCTGCCTGCCCTAGACCATACTACCTCATTTTGTCTTGTTCTGCTGTTAACCACTTGCCTCAAAAAGCAATGTGAAAATACACTACTATAATGCCCCACTGATGGCCAGCAGTGAGTTCCTGCCTCCTCTCACCCTTTAGCTGCAAACTTCATTAGATGTTCAGATCTCTCTCTGAGCATCACTCAGAACCTGAGCTTGAGAGAGCCTGAGAAGAGCATTCCTCTGTTCCTTTTCTAAGGATAGGAAATTTCTCTTTATCCTGTAAAGCCATTCCCACTTCTCTGCACGTATGAGGGGACTTGTCCACATTGTGTGAAAAATTCGTGGCAAAGATGAGAAATGCACTCAGTCCTCCCCTGGCTCACATCAACCCCTAAGAACTGCAGCATCTTACCTCTCTGATTTGCTGGCTGAGCAGAGCTGGGTTACAGCACAGAGACAAGACCTTGTTATTATCCCCAGCCATCAACACTGTGTTCATCTGAATGCTCACACAGGATTTCATCTACCTTTGGCTTTCAAATTTTGGCTATCCACAAGAAAAGATTTTAAATCTAAACTCATAGACTTTTAGCAGAGATCTCCACTTCCAGCACAGTTGCTTATGAAATGACTGTAGAGTCCAAGAGCCTTAAAATTCTCCAGCTGGTGAGAAATTACAGATAGCATCACCAAATGCTGTCAACAGCCAAAAAACATTGCTAGAAAGATCTCTTTAGCATGCATGAATGGATGCATCAAGGGCAGTTGTGTCTGTACAAGAGAAATTCTTTCACTGTGCATTTGGGGTTTAAAGTGGGAACTCTGCACAGAGAGAATTGGTATTTACTTCTAAAACAGGAAACTTGCTTTGCAGATTTCATTTTGACACAGTCACGCTTGTCTTTTATTTCTGTAAATAACAAGCTGCATCCTAAAAACCTTACACAGCTTACAAATAGACAAAGTCCCAGTGAGAATCTAGTGAGGCAAGGATGAATAAATGCTGATACTGAATTGTGGTGTTCCCAGTGAGACTGAGCAATGCATTATTCTGCAAATAGTACGTGGTTTGAAGAAGGTGGCGTTACCTGTGAGCAGTACCAGGAGAATCCATCCCTCATGCACTCACAAGTGCACGACAGCTGGGCAGTTTCCTACCCCCTCCTAGCCCAGAGGAGCTGAGCAGCTGCTCTACATCAGTCTGTTCTCTCATCCTTAGAGAGGTGACCCTGTCCCACTGACCAAGATGGACTAAGGTACTGTTATGCCTTCCCAGAGCGCTGCCCAGGATCCTGGGTAAGGATACAAGCCGTGCAAGCCTAGGTGAAGATGCAACCCTTGCTGTGAAGAGCCAGTGCCCTTCCAAAGCACATGCTCCCTTCATGCCAACTCCCCCACGCCCCTGGGCACGCTTGGCTCCACCTAACATTTCCCTCTGGAGAAATATCCAGTGGTCTGCAGCAGGGCATCAAGGTGCATTACCTGCGGTCTCCCTGTCCCCTGTCGACAGCTCTCCGTTGATGCCGTTCTCTTTGGTCTGAGCGTACGTCCCCAGCTGCTCGTGGCCGCCCAGCCTCGGCTCCTCGTCCTCTCGGAAGGGAAATCCATTGGCACTTCTGACCAGTCCGGCACCTGAACCACCCTGATCCTTAATTTCAGGTGAATGTGGGTGTGAAGAAGCCTCTGTTAGCTGACCCGAAGTCCAGTGTGGTGCCTTGGCTTCGTCTTTCCTATCCTCCGCCATGGCTCCTTGCCTTCACGCCTGGCCTGCAATGACACGAGCAGGAGAGATCAGCTCCAAGGGGGTGACCACCAGGCAGTGACCAGGTGCAACACAGTCATGTCACCAGCAGTGCTGCTGGCAAACTCTGTCCAGCAGATAAGAGAGGGTTTAAATGCAGAAGTGACTCTGTGTGTTTGTCCTGGTCAGGAGTGAAGTAATTTAAGCCCCAAAGAAATCACCAGCAGTAAAAATTATGGATCAAGTCCGCCCTGACTCTCATATGCCTTGCAATTATTCACCCCAGTTTCTCAAGGGCTGCCCTGTCGTTAATCTGACTTTAACTCATTAATTACAGTTAAAGGTCGACCCACTTAAGAAGAAGTGAATCTGTCATCACAGTGCCACGACACCTTCCTGGGGCAATAAAGGGAAGAACATCACAACTGCCAAAAAAGTGAAGCTGGTGTTGCAGTTGCAGAGGGCGGGTGCTCATCAAGCACAGAAGGACAAGGTATTGTGTCCTCTGCAGCATGTACAATCTGCCACTTCCTGGCACAGAAGCCACGGCTGAGAACGTGCACTGGGTTCCTGAACATATGTGCTGTTCGACCCTGTTTACAGCCCCTCTTGCTGTTTTGGGAACATTCACACTCACTCCCTTTTGTCCAAAATGCTCTGTGGGAAACACTGTTTCTCACACAAGCATTTGCATTCTTTTATGACTATCAGTATTTATACACAAACAAAACTCATCATTATTTGCTGCTTCACATATATTTCATTCCTGTTCATTAGCTGTCATTTGTCCAAGCCAGGAAAAGAAGTCACTGCACAAACCACAGGCTTTGGATACTCCTCACAGACAAATGTAGCTGTAGCTCCTCAATATGTAAACCTAGTAAGGCAATAAATCATAATCTGTGTTTTGATGATAAGATAACCTCTGCAGAAGAGAGGAAGGCTTGCTCTGAGCTAGCTACTTCAAAGTGAAAACCAGCATGCCTTTTCCAAAAGCACTTGCTACCTCTTTTTCCTGGGAGAATAAAAACACATAAAAGAAATCAGCTGAACGCAGTCAACCAGCCACATTATCACAGAGGCTGAGCAGTCCAGAAAACAATGCACAAACTGGATAATGCACAGATTCTGCAGACATTTAATAGAAACCAGAAAAAAAACCCCTAGTTTCTACAAAGTCAGGTCAGTTTGCAGAAAATCTCTAAACATAAGAAAAAGCTATTGTTATTTGCCAGAGAATCATTCTCAATTGATAACTCAAACCCTTTCTGATCAGGTATTATTATTTAATTATAATGGCTTTCAAAGCTACTTTAAAAAAACAAAACAAAACATGGTGAATCGCAAAAAATTAGATCATCCCAGTATGTGACTCAAACTGTAGTTCCATACCAAGAAGGACTAATAACTCTTTTGCCTCCTGGTGAAATCATATTGTTTTGGGAAGCGTAGCTTTGCCTGCTCTCACCCTGGCCCAGCCCCATTCCCTGGGAATAACTACCTGCACGAGGACTGCAGCAGCAGGGAAACTTCCAGCCCAGGCTTTCCTCTGAGCTGGAATGCCAACTGTGGGCTGAGCAGTATCACAAAGCAAGGACAGGTGTCTCAGTCAACCACAGAAAGAATAAATGTGCTCCACACCCCTTTGCCTTCCCCACCTCCTTTACCCTGATGGGACATTTATCAGTGAGATATTCTGTATCTACAGCCAGAGCCTTAAAGCAGCCATCTCACATCCTACCAGGAAAGCTGATGGTGTCATTATGAAGGACAGAGTCTGAGCCGAGCAAATACCCTCTCCTACACACCCTCTGCATCAGGGTCTGTTTACTACATGACACTAGAGAACATTTTCTGATCAGTCTTCCCAAAACATGAGGCCATAGGACAAATGTCTCCCTTTGAGTAGGAATAAGCAGTACACATCCAAAGCCACCAGCATCTGGGATCTGAGGACAGAACAGAGCCTGTTTTGGAAAAAAATGAGACATTCTCATTTATGGCTCTTGAGGAAGCAAGGGAAAAAAAAAACAAACACAAAAAAATTCCCCAAAATCAACCAAACAAAAAACCCAAGCCCTAACTCAAGGCTCCCCTCACCAACCCATGTGTTTTGAACTCGACAGCAAGCCCCAGGAGCAGGATGAACCTGCCTGTCAGCTTCAGCACTTCCATCCCTGGGTCAGCCATGAGAGGAGCCCAGAGCTGCAGCAGGGACAGGGAGTGTTACGCAAGAGCCAAGTGTGGGGAATGTTGTGCTGAAAATCACTGGGGCAAATCTGATGGTTATATCCCACCACCACAGTTTGGAGGCTATTATCCCTGAAGTACCCTTCCTGGTTCCAGGCAGACACTCCCTGATTCACTTGAAGCTCTTGAGGAAGGATATTCACATCCTCACAATGGACTGTGCCACAGAAGTCCCCTGTGAAAGTAACAGAAGTGCTTTTATCTTTAAAAATAAATACAGTGGGCAGACTTCAATGAGAACTGTGTGTATCTGGAGGCAGAATTTGGCTCAGTATTTATAATAGATGGTTACAGAGTGAAACATGGATGAATTCATTCTTGACTCTCTGTTATTCATCAAGTGCTCTCAGAGTTTATAATGGTAGTAGAGACACAGCGAGTGAGTCACACACTGCATCTCTGCACTCAACAATTCAGCAGTGACTATCTGCTGCATGGCCTGATTCATCCACAGCTCGGGTCCAAATCCAGAATGCATGGGTGTGCTTTGCACCATTCAGGTGAGGTTTCTCTTCTGTCATTTCATTAGCATATCATGGAATTAAATTAATGGGGTAATTTAAATATTGATACAGAAACACCAAGAGTGGACAGGCAATATAGTAGAATTTAAATAGTGAGAGGTTTGCAATAAGAAGAAACCTGAAATAGTTTGGACAATCTAGGGAAACAGTGTTCTTCATGGAAGCAAAAAGTTCCTCTTTCTACTATAAATTTCTTACTCTTTGTATAAACTGCAATGAAGGCTTTCAAAAAAAAAAAAAAAAAACCAGAAAAGAAAGGACAGTCAGTCCTCTAAAATGTCATGTTGATTAGCTAAAACAAATTTGGACCTGTATGAGCATTTCTTCCCTACCTTTATAGCATAACCTCATTTTCAGAGCAGCAGCCTCACCAGTGTGTTCTCACTCCTGGCCTGTCACCTCCGCTGGCTGAGGCAGGTGCTGGACCACAGCAGGAGGGGCAGCAGAGCCCACAGGCAGTGCCAGCCTTGGCTGCACCCACACCCCAGCACAGCCCTTACTCCACAGCCATCCACACCGTGCCAGTTTGTCCCAGGGCAGGATGTGCTGGGCATCATGGGGTGGTGCTAACACTCCTCCCTCAGGATGCTCCACACCTTGAAGCCTGTTCAAAGCCAGCTGTGCACAGCAGTAGGAGTGGGGTGGGCAATGCCCCCTCCTTCCAGAGGGATCGAGCAGGTGCTGCTGAGCACCACAAACCACACAGTGATACCAACCCACAGCTGTGGGCCATGCACAGCCCTCCCCAGAAGGCTTTCCTTGTCCAGACTGACATGGAGGAGGCTACTGAGACCCTGGCCATTCCCTGCCCAGACAGATCACGCTCCACTGGCATCAGCAGCGATGAGGTACTTCAGTGTTAAGTTCACGCACTTTTAACTCAGGCAGTGCATGGAGGGGACAGCACTATGGATCTGAAACTGGACATCTCATCTTCTGAACTAATAATGTGGAGCAGAAATAATGGTAAAAACTAATCCCCTCAGCTTTTTCAGCCATTTGGGAACTGTACAGAGACAGAAATTACTGAAATAACTTAGAATTAACACAGAGGGACAAACCTCGGGAGAGATCTGTGATCCAACTTTTTCAGACACCCTCCACATATTTATTAATCCATAAGCTCTTTAATGTGACACCAGCTCCTGCTGCCATGGCTGGGTTGAACCAAGCCTGAATGCTTTGAACTCCACGCACAGCAAATCACCCACAGTAATACAGCATGAGGCCATAAATGCAAAACCCAAGATAATGCTGATTTATACTTCCTGTCATGCGAGCTGTCCTTCTGTGTATTTCAGAGGTACATCTTGCAGAATAATCTTAGCATTATATTAACACTGCCTTTGCATATAACAGATTAATTTTCTATACATTTCGCTTTTTAAGACAACAGAATTAGGCCAATACTGAAGGGTTTTGCAAATAGCCTGCCCTCCTGCTTCAAGCAATGTTTTTTTACCTGCTCTTGTATCTATGAGCCCCTTCACAGCGAAATGAGGCTGTGAAGGAACTTGATCTGATTTCAGGGAACTTGATCTGATTCATGAACTAAGAGAAACAGCCACCTGGACACACAGAGGAAGAGCTGTAATTCCAGTTCAAGGGAAGGATGAACACTGGGGGTTGCTGAAGGGAGGGACAACAAACTCCTCAAAAAAACCCAAACAACCTCTGGGAGGGGACATGGCCAGATTTTGAGCTCAGAGGGGAGGAGAGGGGATACGACCCCTGTATGGCCTCAGGACCAAATCCTGCTTCCCCAGAGGGCTGTTTAGCTCAGCTGCCCCATAGCATTGACACAGTTGCCCTGCTCCAAAGTCCAGAGCCAGGAGAGGGAGGGGATTGCTCCATGGATGCAGGCTGGGGTGCACAGGCATGGCTAGCAAGACCTCAGGTACTCAGAGCTTCCAAGACATCCCAATGAGACAGCCTAGAAGAGATTTTTTAAAAAAAATAAATTTAAGAAATTCAGAGTTTCTTTCATAGAAAAGAAATTCATGAGGTAAGGTGTGCATCAATTTTTGAAAAGAGAACTAAGAATTAAAGAAGAAATTAAGATGTCTCCAAAATGAGTTACACTATACATGGATATGGTGCAACCTAAATTACACTGCTAAATAACACAACCAAGAAAACTTCATGTCCACCAAACAGCCAAATGGGATAATAGATACGAATATTAAATATTATGCACTATGGATCAAAAGGTCCTAAGGGAATCTGCCAGTAAATTTAACTTACTGACAACTTTTAGAAGAGCCTGGGAAAGGAGGTAGTTATCAGGAGGCTGGAACAGAAAAAAAGAAGAGACAGAAGGTGGGAAGTCTTGATGGAAAAATTCCAATAACCTCCTGCCACCCCACTCAGCCAGTGGTATGGAGCACTCAAACCCTACCAGTGCTATTTTCTTCATGGAGTCTCCACATATTAACCAAACATGTAGGCTAATTTGGGATGCTATGAGCACACAGAGAGCCTTCCAGACACGTTTCATTCCTTCATTTCAGCTAATGTGCATCTTCTCTCAAATTAACGAGATTATTTCCAGATGTGAGCAGTGTGCTTCCCACTGATCGAGAAGCATGACAGAACACAGCATGGATAGGGAGAAAGTCTCCTGGTGTCTGACAGGGACCATGTTAGCTTCCCTCTCAGAATGCTCGGTCATGGTCCAGAAGCCACAGAACGATTAACGAAAGTTACACTTGATACTAAATGACTAACTGCTGTAATTCTAGTAATATGGTGTATTATTAGAAAGAATTATACATTCTCTCCATGGGAGCCACTTTACCTCTCAAGCCTAATAAAGGATGAACAAGTTTCTCTGAGGCTTTATAACAAATATGATTTATTTCTTCCTTGCCCACTGCTTGAGTTATTACCTTGCTGCTAGATCCCTCTTTCTCGACAATATAAGCAAGCCAATCCCCTTAAATACTACCTTGTATCCATTAAAAATGCAGGCAATGTTCATCTCCTTGCACTTGTCTTAAGTGTTTGGCGGGTTTTAAAGTCTTTTCCATTTCCACACTGCCAACAGCTAGCCAACAGCCACATACTCTTTGTGGACAATCCTTTTGATTGCACCTTGGATTTCGAAATGGATTCTACAAAGAATCCCTGTACACCCCATCCTGCTCCAGCACTACCCCCTTTCTGTCAGACTGTTTCTATCCACAGTGCTGCCCCTCTACACCATTCACCGGCCATCGAGCACCCTCACACACCCCCATCTATCATAATCATAACTGCTTCCCACAGGAGAAAGGAAAGGCACTTTAGCCGGTGAAGGAGTTGGTAACCATAACAACAGCACCATGACAACTGTAAGGCATATCTGAAACATGAAATAAGGCAAAAACTTGTTACCAATAAATTTGGTCTACAATAAGGGTGGAAAAAGCATTAAAGAAGCCATAACAGTCAGTGCAGGTGCCAACACAAAGAGACATGACTGTCCCTGGGTGGAATTGCACACAGTCCTTCTGCACATTTTAAGATGAGGCATCATGACAGCCTCGTCTTCTGATCAGTAAAGAGAGAAGGCAGTTCCTGCTCAAACCCATCTGAGATCTCTCCTGCCTCAGGGAGCTGGCGGGGCTGAAGGATGGGAGGAGTGCTGCCAGGAAGCCAGGACATTCCATGGCAGCTTCCAAATTTCTCAGTGGAGCCTTTTTTTTCTCACAGGACTCAGTGAAACAAGCCCTGAACAAGAAGAGGGTTGTTCCCAGGGGAGCACCTCAGAGTCAGACACATGCATTGATTTTTCCATCAAGCACAATGTCAAATGGGCACCGTGAGCCCCCCTCGTGCAGTTAGAGAAGGAATTGCAGCTGGCAGGCTTGTCTGAAACAGGAGCCTGCACAGCCATTAGCAGACATCCAAATGACCTGTGCCAAGGCCCTGGCTTCAACCCTGACAAAGATTCACCAACACTTGTGGCTATTTCAGCTTTTTAACCCCCAGCACAGAAGGCACAGAAAAAACCACCATGAACAAACAGCGCTAGCTCCAAGAGCTGTGGCAGAGAAAGAGATTTGGAATGTGATCAGACATCAAACGTTAAGAACTGTGGCCCTCTCGGGGCTTTTAAGGGGGAATTTTGCAGGATTGCTCGAGATGGGGCACACTAAGCAATGGATCTTTCCTCAAATACATCATCACCCTCTGCACAGCTTTCCCCTCCTAACCCCCTGTGCCTTTCAAATTGCTGCAATAATCTAACTGGAAATTAAACCTTTCTACGTGGTAAACTTTGGAGATTTTCAAAGTCTATAATGAAATAAACACTCAACAACTCAGTTGTTGTCTGGTTTTTTTTTGGTACCAAAGTAATTATGAAAGATTTGCCTCACTTATTAAAATAATAATTCATTTTTCAAAAAGCTCAGAAGAACAGAGGAAACCTTCAGTTTAAAGAGGTGATCTTGAATGGAAAAGGAGAGCACCCAGGAAACCTGATTCTAAAAGAAGGAAGTTTGGGTTTTTTTTATATTTCCCTTTTACCACAGTCACTTCAAACCTTGGCAAAAAGACAGCTGAAGATCCATGACAGCACCACAGCTGAGCTGGAGGATGGGCTACAGAAGACAAGGGTGCTCAAAATACTACTTGAGGAAGAAAAGTCTTCAATAGTCAGGGAAGAAGTATAGAATGCAATATAGGAGGAAAAAAGGCAGAACTACCAGAAATACTCCCAGATCCATCACAGTAACAGCACTGTCAACGCTGCCGATGTTTCACGGGTTTGGTCAGCTGAAACCTTGTCAGAAACAAACCCTGGCTGGCGAACAAAAACAAACACTGAGCGCTTGGTTCCCCTCCCTACCGCCACTTCCATTATCATTTTTAGTGCTTCTAAACAGCTGTGACAAACTCATCTCCTGCTTATTTATTGCACAGGTACAGAAGGTGACAACAGCACACATGACACAGCTTATGATCTTCTAATTCTCAGACTCGTATCTCCAAGCCCGTTGTTTGAAGCAGTGCCAGCCAAACTGTGTTTGCTGCAAAGGGGTCACACAGCCATGTGCTTGCTCTGAAGTCACTCTGATCAGCACTTGTTTTTGGACAGGCTCTGGTAAAGATAACCCAGGAAAAGGCTGGAGTGAAATTTTGCAGGGTTTTTTTGCCCCCGCACTGACCCTGCCAAGACACATGGATTTGATGTTGCATGTCTTTTCTCAGGAGACTCCGTGAAGGGTGACAGCTCACATTAGGGAGTGAGGAATTAATTCATTGTGCTGATATGTTACTTGCATATTCTCCATGTAGGACAGGGCTTTGCTCTTGCAAACTGCAGTGGAGCCACTCTGCCTGGACCGTCTAGTGGAGGTGCTACAAACTCATCTGCTAAGAAAAAACTCACACAACAAAATCTCACCCAAAATAAGCACTTTTAACTACACCGGTGTGCCTTTCCCTTCTCTGCATACATTAATTACTTTCACATCCTGTATTTCTTCCAGTTTCACCGAGATCTCATCTAGCATGACACATTTACACATGATCTTAGCTTTATTCAGTGAGCTTTTAATTAGGAAAAAAAAATTGCTGCCTCTACAAATGCATCTGCATTTTTTAATTTTTTTCAAAGGTCTTACCTACCTTTGGAACCAATTCAATCCCTGCTACAACACCATCTTATGCAGATCTTTGGGAACATCATCATGTCAGCTACTACAAATGGTAAAATGCGTGTCCTGGGTTAATTTCTGGCAGATTCTTTTTATAAATAAATAAATGCAGGAGAATCAGCCTACAGCAAAAATATGGAACACAGCTCTCTGCACCCTCTCCAGGGCCACAAACCAACATAAAAACAGGCAGCTCAGGAATTCCAGGGACAGACTTCCTGACACAGCTGTAATCCTAACTTAATTCTCTTATTTCTGTCCTCCCATATGCTGAACTAAAGGAACAAAGGCAATTATTCCATAACTGAACAAGCACCATAAGGATGCTCATGATAAAATGAAGCATGGAGACGGGAACAGGAAAGGATCTTCAAGGCCAATGTGCTGCTCCAGCTTGTTTGGGTAAAAACCTGTGAAAAAAAGTTTCCTCCCCAGGTCAAGGGCAGTAGATTATTCCTTTGCTGAGAGTGTTTTTAGCTTCACTTCCTTACACTCAGACACACCAGGCAACCATGCCAGGCACACAGTGGAAGCAGAAGCACCTCACTGTCTCCCAGAGGCTTTGTTTATTCGTGCTGAAAAAGAGCATCAGACAGAAGAAAGCTTGTGCCCAGGCCCCTCCACTCAGACTCACTTCAGCATCTTGGACTCTCAGTTTTGAAGTCAGGAAACCTTAGAGCAGCTTCCCAAGAGTCCCCTACAGCCAACAGCAGTCAATGCTTTTAGCTGCAACACAAAACTTCAAACTGTAAGCAAATAAATAGTAATAAGGAGACAAAGGATTGGAAAAGTGATCGGGAAAGAGGTTATTTGCAAACATGGCCTGCTTATATATATGTACAGCAAACTATAGGGGTGGATTAGCTAGTGCTAGAATTTTCTTTCCTAGGGAACGCCTGAACAGTGACTGTTGGGCTGCAAAACCTTGGGCAGAAGTGGTGGGATTATTTCATCCCTTCATAGTATTTTCTAATCAATGATGTTATAAATAAAGGACTTCTTCTAAATTAAATATACCCTTATGCTTGTATGACTTAAAAATGTGCTGTCCACCCACATTCAGCAACCCACTTGTATGACCCATGACTGTACACCCAGGCAAATAAAATAACCTCTCCCCATCTGGAAATGAGAATACCCAGAAATCTTTTGTGTTCTAAATGCTCTAGACAGTAAAATCACAATATTTGGGATATAATTTTATCATGTGCTAGCTTTACCCTGCCAAATCTTGACTCAGCCAACCTACAAAAGAAAACAAAGCAGGCAGCCACTCCTCCAGCCTGTTCAGGCACAGGGACAGGAGGGCAGGGAGGACAGAACTGAAGGAACCTGAAGCCACAAGAGCCAGTTTTGCACCCCTGGCTTGCAGAGGAAGATTTTCCTTCAAAAGGATTTCTGTTAAGTTCTTGGGATGTGCACGGAAAGAGAAAGAGGAATTTAGATGCCCTATCTTATATTTTAACTACAGTGATATTTAAAAGTTTAAATTTTAATTCCTTGGGTTTTTGAATTAAGAAAATTAAGGTACTTGAAGTGTGAGGAGGAATCGACTCACTGAGTCATTCAGCCTTTCTGAAATCTTAATTGCAGGACTTGCTGTCACAGCCAAGACCTGTTTTAGAGACTCCTTTCCTCCCCAGGCTCCCGCAAGTGTATCCATCTACCCGACTCTTGCTACAGGTCGGGTTTAACCTTGTTCTGCTGCCATCCCTTTTCTTCCCACCCTGTGCCAAGGGGCTGATGTTGTGTCTGTGAAGTCAGTGGCGTTCTCCTTGGATAAAATGAAGAGTGAGTTTGTGGGAGGAGTGGAACAAGCCCGGGGTCAAGGAGTAGGGAAGGGTAGGAAAGTTGCACTGGATGAAAAAAGTGCATGTCAAGAATGGTAAGATGTGACTGATGAACAAATACAGTAACTGAAGAAAAAGTCTGGGAAAAACCCAAGCCACAGGGCAGAGTGTGTGTCATTTCAGTACAGAGGGACAACCAGGGGGAAGGAGGGATTTGCCATCTTCAATCAAACCACCCAGTGTAGGCTCATGCCACGAGCAGTGCCCAGCACAGGCTGCTCCACGTGCAGAGGCAAGAAGCTCCACAGACCTTCGGTCTGAAATCAGCACGTTCTCAATGCACAGTCTCTACCCAGTGACACAAACCTTGTGCTTTCCATGGCAGGCAGGTGCCTACATGTCTGTGAGGATCCAGATCATCATGCTCTTTCCAGTACTAGCACTGCATACAGCAGATCCCCCCAAGAGGCCTTTCTGGACAAGGGAAGTAACCTGTGTCCATCCACGGACTGCCATCAGAAATTTCCATTAACAGGACAAGAAGAGACCAAAAGCACAACAGGCACAATAAGTCATGCAGATATTGATGGACACAGAGAATTCACACGTGTTCAGGTGCTTCTGATGTCTTTTTTGAGAGGTACCCAGGATCCAACATATGATTCATCTTCAATTTCTCTCTACTTTTGCAAGAGCAAAACAGTCTTTCAACAGCACTAATGCTGATGTTGGTTTAGGATGCCTGAAAGCATTAATTATTAATAACAAATGAAGTAAAGCAGACTGGAAAAGTTACAGAGAGCTCAAAGTGGCTGATAAAGGGTTTGGAGAAGCTTCTGTGCAAGGAATGACTAGACATGCTAGGACTCTTCATCCTGGGAAAGAAGGGAGTGGAAAACATGTTTATAAAAATAAGTGCAGGTGTGCAGGGAGAAGATAAACAGACAAGAGAAAACAAATAATTCCTCTCTCCACAAAGAGCTACGGTGCATCAAACAGAACTCACTGGTGGCAGGCTCCCTGCAAGTAACTGGTGATTCTTCCCACTGCAGGGAATTACACTGATAGAAGTTTACCTACCTTCAAAAGCCAACCACTGAATTTTTCTTTCATTAATTTTCCCATGGTTTCTCAATCTGAGAGCCTTTTTGGGGAAAGCAGTGTTTTTACCACATAAATAATATGTAGCTATAACGTGGATTAGAGGCCTTATTTGCTATTTTATTATTGACTTTAAATAATTGTTTGCTTTGCTGTCATTAAGTTTTAAAGGAGAGCACTTTCCATCGAGTGTGATGGAATGTCACATCCCCTCTCCGAGCATCACAATGTTTAACAAATTCTAATGAAAATACACTGTATGACACAGACTGTACTGCCCTGCAATGAAAAGCACCTACCCTTCAGCCAGACTCTAGCAAATAAACAGCTCTGCTGGTCTGATGAGTGACTGAAAGACATTACATCCCAGGCACGTGCTGTTTCATATCCTCCTGCTGATGCAGCAAGAACAGGCCCTGCAAACCACACCTTGCCATTAGTGGGGGGCTGGTGCACTGCATGAAGGAAGGGGGTGTCCATTTTCAACCTCTTCTGTGGAAATCAACTTGATCCCCTCAAGCTAAAAATCAACAGACAGCACACGGTGACACTGAGCCAATGATCAGGTGGGGGACATCAACAGGAAGATCAGCTGAGAAAAGTGGTCTGGGCGATGCTGAAGAGGAAAAGCACAAGAGCAGCAAGGAAGACAGATGGCCCTTCCAGAAGGACCTGGTTATGTATCCAGAGCTGCCACTTGGAGGAGGTCTGAGGAGATACTGCATGTAAATGTTTTATAGATGAGATGCTCAAAGCTGTAACAGCACAAGCAAAGTCTTGTATGTTTTCTTTTTCATTTAGGGCAAGCAGTCTGAAACACATGCCCCACCACTGACCTCGACTCTGACCCAGAGGGGCTGTCTCTGGTTGAAAAGATGATTCATTCACTCTGCTAGAAGGGCTGAATGAATAGGCAGTATTCAGACTGCAGAACACTTATCACTTGGGATTCCCTCAAAATTTAGGTCTGACATGACTGGGTCAGTAACCACGCGCTTTTGTTCCTAACTCCTTGAACAGAAATGTCTCCTTGCATCCTTCAGTGGTTCCCACAAATCAGGTCGATTTTTATGGCTTGCTAATTATTACTGCTAGACTTCTGCCAGGCTTCAGGATGAAAAGTAGTGTATTGCTGAAAGCTCAGGGCACAAAACTTACAGAATAAATCACTGTCTTATCTGGCAGCAACAAAATCCAGCCATGGCAGCCAACTAAATATACACATCTGGATAGTGCTGAACTTTATTTGTTTAAGAATGGAAAGTTTTGCTCTGCTTTTGTTGACAGAGCATACTGAAAACTGCCAAAAATGCCAAAAGAGAAACAGAAGTAACTGTCACAAATAAGATTTTGTCTAGAGGTGTGTCAACATCTATCACACATAAGCATTAAGGTTGCAAGGTTACACCTCGGGAGTTTGGCTGTGAAAGAAACGAGAGATGACTGCAAAATCCTAACTGGGTCTCCATCTGCATATGTACTAAGCTACTGCCTCTCTCCATAAACAGAGTTTATTCTTCCCAATCCCTCTGCCTAGATTATTCCAGTCTCTACTGCATCAGCTGCCCAGCCCAGCCCTTGTCCCTGTGGGCTCCAGTCCCTCACCCAGGGCCTGTCCGTGTTTGCTGTCCAGACTAAAGCTTTCACCACCCCAGACTTTGCAGGTTTTATCTGCCTGGTCCACTTCTAGGTCCTCTCCTGCAGGTTTCATCCCAAGCAGCAGTTTCCTCATTTCCACTCCTCCATTAATTTACAGTTGTCTTTCCTGGCCTTCTCTCTCATCCAGTCCCTCTCTACAACTTGCCTCCATCTCACTGCTTTCCCATCCTCACCTTTCCCCCCATGCATTTTTTCATCAGAGTTGTCTCTTCTGCCCCTGACTCTCTGCTTCTACAAGTTCTTGGCCATATTTTCTTGGTTGCCTCTGCATTTGAAGGCAAGGACTTCCTTCTCCTCTCCCAGAGACTATAAGCAAAGGAAAGGGAGATAATTCTTTTTTCCCCCCCACTCACATGGGGATGACATGGATTGGGGCTGGTCAGGCTCAGGGAGGTTGGAAGCAGCAGAGGCTCTAGCAAATCTCTCCTGACAACACACTTTCAAAAGAAATGTTGTCCCCTTCTCAACATCAAGGTCGCTAAAGAACTCCACAGACAAGACCTTGAGTTAAAACAGCAAACCTGGCAGCCTTGCTCCAGGAGAAGCTTGGGCCAACACATGCACATAAGGGCACAATCTGAGCCTGACTGCCAGAGAGGGAAATTGCAGCCTAAGCCACGAGAAGTTTGGCAAAGCAGTAACAGAAACAGAGTTTTGAAAAGGAAAGTATCAAGCTATCGTAGCTGGCAGCCTCACCTACAAGACCCTGACCAGGAAATGTGTGAATGGATTTGCGTGCTATGCTCAGATAGGCACTAGCAGGTAGGATTGCTGTAGCCATAGTGATGGCAAATGCTGCAGGTCTAATGTTCTGATTTGAAGCACAAGGTGCAAAGACTGCAAAGACTTTTCTAAAGAGGCAGACAACGCTTCTTTGTATCTCCTGAAAGAAAGTACAGGTTCCAACATAACCAACAAAGGCATCTCAAAGGCTTTGCTGTACCCTCTTCATCAGCAGAGATCTCCTGCCACTCAAATCTGGGCTCTATTCCTGCCCAAAGTGCTGCTGCTGCTGGAGAGGCTCTGGGGAAGAGCCAGCTTGGATGCTGGGAGTACAAAGGGAATGGCTTTAGACTCGGGGCCCTTCTTGCTGAGAGTAATGTAGTGTTCCTGATCTGTTGTGGATCCCATAATCCCTGGTCCTTTCCTCTGGCACTACCACCACGATGTGCCTGAGCCACAGCTGCCCTCCCCAGGCAGGTTCCAGCAATTCAAAGGGGCACAACATGCCAAGGCCTCCCCCTAATCTCTTCTGAGTGACCAGCAGCAAGATACTTGTCCCAGGTCCAGTCTCAAAGGTGCAAAAGGACCTGAATGTGCTCAGCCTGGGCCCAGGTTTGCCCAGGTTTGCCCTGGCCAGCATGCAGGCTGCAGCACAAAAAGTTATACTGAGGTTCCTTGCAGCCTGTGGGACAAAACCCGTGCAGAACAGCAGGACACCTTGTTATGAAGTCCAGACACCTCTCCACTTCCAAAAATTTTCAGAAGTAATAAACAACCTTTGCTTTCCCTACATCTAGGACTTGCACAGCTGTGAGGACGGAACACCCTTTCTCCCAGAAGATTTTGCTGCGAGGAGACAGAGGACACTTAGGAAGGCTTTCTGCCTAAAAGGGAACTCTTCCTCAAAGGCAGTTTCAAAGCTTCCTCCCCCTCCCTGCATAGCAAGAGAAATTCTCAGCCTCTCTCTCTGATCCGTGAGAGGAGAGAGATAACATTTACAGGGCTGCTGTGGGCTGGGAGAGTTGGGGAGGGCCAGTGATGATAAAGCTGAGAAGTTTGTAAGTTTTAACGTCTTTCCCTTCGAAATAAACCCCTTTTTGAACCCTTTGCACCACCTTGGCGTTCATGGGGAAGATACCTGTTTATGTTTTACCTTACAGTGACGTGGAACAAAAGAGCCCCTCCATCAAATGTTGGGCACCCCTACAGAACTGTGAAGAATGTACCCATGAGGAAGCAGTAAATACAAACTGCCCCCATACCAGTGTGCCCTCCTTCAGTCTCACTCCTCTCTCATCCCCCCCTGAGGAAATGTGCCTTGGCATCCAGCCCACGTCCCCCATCACACCAAACACCCGTATGGCCAGTGCCAAATCCTCACAGATGAAAATGCTGGTTCAGACACTGAGAATTCCTGAACAGTTCACAGACTGTGAGAGTTTCCTCCCACTGCACCCCCAATTTCTGCCCTGCATTAGGCTAGCCTGGCACTTGGGGGCATTTTTTCTGGGTACAGTACTGAGGTATCTTCCAGCATCACTGGGTACCCTGTATGTGCACTGTCAAGAACAAAGAAATTATGAAAAACACCTTTTTTTTTTTTTTAACACAATACTTGCATATTATAAAAGGAAAGATCCTGCTGCTGCCCTTTTAGCTGTTTCCAGATTGAATCACTTTACGTGAGTAAGGCTGCAGCACAAACTAGGAAGAATAAAATCCTAAAAGCTCCTTTTCCTGAAGCACTGCTAGGATCAAACCCTACTGTGTGCATCCCAATCAGCAGAGATTTTCAGAGAGGATTTACTCTGGTGCTTTGTCAGTGTTTTCTGTGAATATTAAAAAAGTCAAGAGATTTTTCTTGAAGCAAATTTTTGCAGTCCTCAACACATTTCAATTTTCTTCAAATTTCTGATCAGTTTAGAGGGCTTTACTTGTGAAGTGGGTATTGTTAACATCAGGCTAATAAAGACTACAGTATCCACATCATTATATCTGACATAAATCCCACGATCAAGCACAGAAAATTACCATTTAAAAGATACGGCTGATGTTTCAAACATCACCTATTCAAATGATTTGCTGCTTTGAAGAAGGCACTGCACTTTACTTTGTTGTTCAGCTTCCAAGGAGCATTGCTCATAACCACTTGCAGCTTCTGAAATAGGGGTGGGTCTTCTTCCCTTTGCCACAGCAAGAAATTACTATTGAGACATGGTTTTAAATAGAAGGCTTCTTTCTATCAATACTAAATGAACTCAAGGGTGACAGGAATTTACTGTATAATCAGTTCTCTCCATATAGCTAATATTTCATTGCTGTCTTTTTTCCCAGTTGGGTATGAAAGCCAACGTGGCTCTATTTTCTTAGGCTCGTGGCATTTTACAGCTTTCTCTACTGGTTTACCTATTCAAAATCCCACGAGTTCTGAACATGAAAGATTTCCAAAGTCAACAGGGAGATTTATGAACACTGAACAATGCTCTCTTTTTCAGGCCAGAACAATCTCCTGCAGCCAGAAAGGTGCGGAAGGAGCTCAATTTAGGGATGATCAGAGCAGCATTCACAGCCTTCTGCTCAAACTCCCAGATCAGTCCTCAGTCAGTGGTATCAGAAACAGTCACAGAAAATACTCTGCATGGCACTAGAACACTTCTCACTCCACTCCTTCTTCAAAATCTAGATAAAAAAATTCATTGCAACTTAATTCCCAACATTCATTTTTCCATTTCAGTAACTGTCAAACAAGGAAGACACAAGATCATAAAAACAGGGGCAGCAGCAAAGCTGGAGCTATGCTAGGAAATACATTAAGGTCCCTGGATTATCCCAGCTCTGCAAAATATTGTGTTTATGCAAGGCTAAATTAGATAGGAAAGGCTGCAAATGGACTTTTATATGCTAAAAAAAATAACCAATCTCTTGGCAGGAAAAAGTCTAAGCACCCAACATGTTCTTGAGGGGGAGGAAGAACAGAGCAGTGCAGCCTTGCTGCAGAGCAGATCAATACCAGTGTGGAAAGCCAGAGAGACAAGGAGAACTTTCTTCCCCATAGCCAAGATGTCTCTGTCCTTCCCCAGCGCCCAAGTGCAGCATTCTGTCTTAGTGTTAATCCTGTTATTTCTGAAAATCCAACTTTCATGACTTTTCTGAAGGTATGGGCTTGGTCCTGCTGGCAGAGCAGGCATATCTATGCTGGGAGATCACCAATGTACAGCTCCTGAGACAATGCTGTAGTTCTGCAGGTGAGTTGCTCAAGGATATCTGGGGTGGGGTGTTACAGTGTGAAATCCTTCAACTGTTCATCTCCTGTAAACAGGCTGTAGTAAAAAAAAAAAATAATAAAAAAAAAATCACTAGAACTTCATGTATCTAAGAGTTGGAAATATCCAGTACATTTTCGCATTGCAAATCAACTTGTTTCTCAGCAGCTGAGTGAGCTGTATCTCACATTTTCTGACACCCCCAGGATTACTGACCTGCATTCCCCCGGTCACTGCCTATCTGCAGGACTGCAAATACGTGGCAGTTTGAATTTATGACGTGCCATCCAGCATCAAACACAACTGAACGCGACAGGAGGCAAAGCACCAGCCACAATCAGCTGATTTCCATGAGTTAGCATGTTTTAGCCATGTGGTGTTTACGAGATCAACCCATTAACAGAAGGTGAAGCATTCGATTCAGATCCTTCACAATTTCATTTTAACCCCTTCTTCCCCCTTGTCTCTGCAAATGTTCCTACATGTGGAAATACAGGATAAATCCACAGAGCACTCCGCAGTTTCTCGTGCCTTTTCATGTGTGTTTGGATGGGGGCTCGTGCCTGCAATGGTGAATCAAAACATCAGTCCAAAAACCTGGCTCCCTCAGGAATTACGAACATGACATAGCTGTGACGCCAGAACACATCTAGAAGAACAAACCAGCAGTGTAAGGAGTACATTATACATTCCTTTAATTGCACCCTCTCTGCAGAAAGGACAACAATAGAAGCTGGTAAAAAGATGACGAACAATTTCTGCATTTAGCAACACCTCCTTCCATTTTACTTCCTTGTCATCTCTGCACCAGAAACCCTGAAATAACCAGCATCACTGCAGTTGTAATGACTTGAACACCCACCTCAAGCACATACAGAAAAAAGCCTAATTTTGTAGGCTTTAGTGCTTTTAAATTATGTTTGTTACCATGAGAACTTGATTAAAATGCCACCCACAAGCTTGCAGAAGGGGGGAAAACAACAACAAAGCCAAAAAAAAATCTACTTTTAATCAGTGGTAGTACACTTGCTGCATTGCAGCATTTTCACAAGCTCCACAACCTTCTGCAGTAATGCCCAGATAGATATATTTTGCTGAACACTTTACTCTGGAAAAAAATTAGCTGACAGTAGGATTGTTGCCCAGTACTATTACACAATATTCCACTCAAGGAAGACAAAGCACACATACATGTTCTGCACCATGTGACAAGGCTTGTTTGGAAAACCAGAGAATTACATGTATGTGCAAGGTGGGGGCAATTCCTGACAGCCACTCAGGACAAGAATTTTTTTGGTGGTATCTGAGATAAGGCTATGAAACACTCTGCTTTTTTCCCCCTCCATCTTATCAATTTGCTAGCTTTATAAATTTATGCTGATTTTTATGTATATATATTTCTATACACTCAAATGATAGCACTGTATCACCTAGGCTTCTTGCCTTTTTTTTTTTCTTTTAAATTTACAGTCATCTTTGGATTAATGGCCATGGACACTGCATTACTGCAGTCTGACCAGGATCCAGAGTTTGCAGAACAGGCACCCCGAGCCTGCAGCCACTTCAAAGCAGGTAATTAGCACTGTGGCTGAATTAAAAGCCAGTAATAAACCACAAAGTAGTTTGTTCAGCGGTGTTTGTGTGGAATGCTGCAGCTGATGCAGACTGTAGGAACGCCATGCAACCAGTGGTGGGCCACAAAAAGGGAAGAGGCCCACGCCTCTAATCACCTACTGGCCACTTACTCAAGGAGTGATGTCACACAGCTCTCTTGGAAGAGACATTATCTACTCCTCCAGAGGAGGGAAAGGATTGTAATTAAGAGACTGGCTAGACTGTATCCCATCCCAGGTGAGAACAGAGTGAATTTCCCCATGAAAGATCAATCCCCCTCGCAAAGCCCCTGTCCATGCCAAAGCATGAGGCATCCTTAGACTTCAAAATGCCTCAGCCCCAAGAGGAAAAATCTCTCAGCCAGAGAGAGAGATGGCAGGACTATGCCAGAAACCCTGGCTACTATCTTCTCAAGAGGGCAATGTGAAGTGAGTTGAAAGAAGGGGAAAAACCAGACCTTGATATAATTTCCCAGAAAATCTGGGACCATGCTCCCATAGAGTTGCAAAGAAGAGGAAGAGGAATGCTTGCAATCATCCAAACCTCCCAGTGACTAAGAACAAAACCTCTCCATGCTTAAGAAAAAGCTTGGCTTATCCTTCACAGACATGGACTTTCCAGGAGATTAATAACATCAGAAATTATAAGATACTTTAAATAAAGAGATTTCCCTTTTATTATCTGTTGACTGCTGAGACTATCATTGTCTCACCTCTTCGCTGGATTATTGTTAATATATTATTTGATGGTAATTTATCTTCTTCTATTAAGCATTATCTGCATAGAATTTGCTAAAACTAACCAAGGGATGAAGAATTTCCCACGCTGATGTAAGTGCCTTGAAGATTATCTCACTCAAAAAGAGGTTTTCTTCCTCCTACAACTGTGGTGTAATACAGATATTCCTAAATCACAAGGATCTTTCAAAAGGCAGAACAGTTTTATGGTCAAGGCACCGAGATTCAAGATCAGAATTAGCCCAGGTCCCTGGTGCTCACCTGTCACCATGACCTCGAACTTATGAACCTCAGTTCTCCCAGCTGTAAAACATGGATTACAATGTTCTGGAACTTGCCTATTTGTGCTGCAAACCCTTCAGGGCAAGGGCTGTCTCTTCCCATATGTGCAAGGATGCTCTGGCTTCCAACCAAAACCTTTGGATCCAGATTTCACAAAGTTTTGCTCAGGAAAGGACATTAATGAGACACAGCATCTGCCTGGAGGCAGCACAACAAACTCGGAGGCACAAAAAGAAGACCCAAAAGGAGAGGACTGCAACACTGGCCAATGACATCAGAGCCTGAGTGACTTCCAGAGCACACTGGGAAAGCAGAGGCATCTGGGACACGTGTGCCTGCCTGACAGCTCTGGGGACAGAGGCAGCCCTGAGCTCAGCTCAGACCCTTAGTGCTGCTGAAAGGGACCCTGATGTCTTAAAACTCTCGATGATAAGCCAGGACTAGCAAGAACAGCCACAGTTTAAAATATGGAGTGAAGTCTCTGATGAAGGTTGCAGCCCACAAACTCCATTAAGGAGTCCCTGTTGTTGGTGTGAGCAGAAAAACAAATGAAAATGCAGATTTTTATTTCAACTCCATGGGGCTGTTGGCCTGACCAACTGGGTTGTCTCTAAATTACTTAATTCCTTCACAGAATCTCCATAACACTTCCTACATCTTTCCTCCAGGGATCTATATAAAACTCACTGCATTTCTTCTTCTGATGGATGCTCACTTCTAAAAATACTTTTACCAAGAACTGCCTTTGGTAGGAATTAAAAATGTGACACAACATAGTGCCAAAATTCATTTCAGAAAACATAAATGACAAGGTATGTACCAAGTTGCCAATACCAAGCTAACTCCACAACTACATAACAGGTCCTTAAAATGTCTCCCTGACATTAAATCAGTATTGTAAACACTCTGCTTTGATTCTGCAGTGCCACCTCAGCTGAAGGCATGTGAATGTACAAGCAACCCAAAAACACTCAGTCCTTAATTGTCTCGTTCTGTTTGTGCTCTGCTTTCCTGTCTGCTGTGTCTGTCCACATCCATAACTGTGAATCAAACTGGCCAATTTCTATCACATTTGACAGAAGAGTCTAAGCTCCCACCTATCACCTTAGGAAATCCCCAGATGGGTAAAGCAGAGAGAGGATATTAAGTGCTTCTATGCAGGGAAGTAAAGAGGAGCTCATGCCGTATTTCTCCTGTCTGCCAGTGTCCTAGTGGTCTAACCAGTGATGTGGAGCTCACAAGCAGCCACAGCATATGCTCCTTCTTGCCCAATTAACTGCCTAAGCAAAGACAGGCAGAGGATGAAACAGGTGCTGGTTGACCCGCAGAGAATGGGAAGTCACTGCAGAGAGGATGCAGAAAGCTGCTGAGAAAATGCTACGTGGAACTCAAAGTAAGTCAAGGAGACCCCAAAGGTCCAAGGAGTAAACGGAGATAATTCAGTGAAGAATCAGAAAAACAACACAGGGAAGGAAAGCCAGGGATGAAGGAAAGAACCAGGTGCTGTAGTTCTGAAAGATCACAGGAGAGAGCGTGAATCTTCCACGGGGAACCAAGGGGGTGAGAAAACCAGTGGTACATGGTTACCACAGGAAGGAAATACAGGGAGAGCTAGGGGTAGACTTGAGGTAGAGTAGTGATAAACACAACAAGCTCTAAGTAGAAAGTCAACAGTGGATGCCACCCCACACTGACAAATAATACCCATTTATTTTCTTTATGAAATAGTTTATTGGCAACACCACTTCCAGCAGTGAGCTGACCTCAAACGAAGAGGAAGTCCTGACTTCAGGCATTTCAAAGTACAGACTTGTTCTGGTAGGTCCAGGTACATTTCAGATTGCAAGAGAAGGCACTTTCATTACTTTACCAGATCCTCCTCACTCAGGGTAGAAAGAAATAGCTTTTCTCATCTCCACTTGGTGGTTTTATTGCTAGCTGAAAACTGTTCACTAGACATTCAGAACCTGGGGAGGGGGAAAGGGATCCAATTCCATTCTAAGGCCAACATTTACACAAGTTTTAAATGGAGCTGAACTATTTGGTCCATTTCTGTTCCAATAAGCAGAAATACAGAGCTGCATGGCTAACTGGACTTTTGCAACATTAGAGAGAACAATATTCCCAACAGAAAACAGAGACAGACGAGACAAAGCTGGCCTCCTGTATTTTATAACTCATGATACACTGGATTTTAAGTAAAAAAAAACAAACCAAACAAACACAAATAAAATAGGCTGTATAATGTATGTCCTTTCATGCTGACAGGTCCCCGGTGAACTGCACCACGTGAGGAGGGTTTTCCATCTACAACTTCCCAGCGTGAACCATAGAGTCTCTAAGGTACAAATTACACTGGCAAACTTGGTCTCACCTGCGTGCTCTCGGGCTGCTTACATCTCTACCACCTCCACGCCTCTGCACAGCTTTGACTGTCAGCTCTTTTGGGTCTGGAACAACTCTGCTGTTTGAGCACACAGCACCTAACACAGCAGGGATCCAACCCAGACTTGGACACCTAGTTACTAATATTATGGTAGCTACAGCAATGAATCACAAAGCATTAAGAATCACAGCAAAAGCTGTTGCACACACTATCTAGTTCCCAGGCATGCTGCCATTTACCTTAGACTGGATCCTGTTGTGTCTAATTCTGTTTTCAGCACAGAGTGGATGTTCTCCTGATTTTTAGCAGGGAAACCGATGCCAGGGTAACTATATAAGCAAGCAAAACATTTTTTTCTAGCCCCAAGGAGGTCATAACTGAAATAAGGATACCAGGGAGCTGTTATTAAGAGTATGCTGCAGAAACACCTCAAAAGTGTAGGTACAGGTAACATCATGAATCACCTGTTGAGGCAGGGCTCCCGATCAAAGTGCCTCGCAATCTACCCCAGATACCCCACAAGATGTGGCAAAAGGCAGAAAACCAGCAATCCTGCAGTCTTCTGATGTAACATTCAAGGATGATTTGATGACGCCATGTCTGTAATGTCAGGATCTCACTTCTCACATCAAGACCTCACTGAATACGAACTGCATGGCGTATCACAGCCCTCTCCCTGCGTAATTGTTCCAGCTGCCCAACGTGTCATGGCTACAGACTGGACTGAATTTTAACTTCCTGCTTCACAGGGATTAAAAATAAGGGGGGAAAATGACTCATCCTAAGGATGACAACCACAGTATTTTTTGGTCATGATCACGAAAAGTTTTCTTTCATCAACTATGCTGGAAAGAACATTAGGATTCACACATCTGTTCTTCCCTTAAGTGTTGCTCCTCAATACAAACGAATCTGTTCCTCTCTCAAACTCATCTCATGGAGAATGCTCACAGCACTCCCACTACCTCTTTCAAAAGCATGAATACTGACACAACTGGTTAAACAGAGGTAGCTCAGCACTGACTCTGGGTGTCAGGTTCACCAGCACTCTGTGCAGGGGCTGTGATGCACTCAGTGCCTCACACTAGTCACAGTCACAGTTATTAAGTGGGAATGGGATAGCTTTTTCCTGGAGTGCTTCACAGGCAGCACTGACTTCCAGCCCCCCTCAGTGCTGAAAGCCAAAAGCATATCCCTGTGTGCTGTATCCCCATCCTGACACCAGCCAGAACCAGATACTTCACAGGGAAGTTCTGGAGATGATAAGTTTTCAGAAGGATGTCCATGGCAAAAATTCAACTGCCTTTAGGAGAGCTGAGCTTCTACTCCATGGTGTTGAGTTTTCTTTCCCTCCACATCATCCAGGGGGAAAAACTCAAGTCATGAGAATTCAACGTTAGCACACTAGACTGGTTCTTGAGCTACAGGAAGGATTATGTTGACTGGTGGAGATGAAGAAGCAACTGCAGTAAGTGTTCACAAACCCAAAACCCAGCTCAACAACTCACCTTCACCTTGCTTAATTTTGCCTGTCTATAAAGTCACTTAAGTACTGCACAGAAATGGAAAAGCTCAGTACTGGTGTTGGCTGCTGACCCTGATAAAGGCATCGAGTACAAGCTGCAACACACAGAACACTCCTGCCTCCCTTCCTTACCAACCTCTTCTTCAAAATTAAACTCCTTTGTTCATCACAACAGAGAGAAAAGGAAGCATGACATTTCCCTCTTCCTCTCCCCTCCTGGTCTCTCTGGTCCACCTCTTGCATCCAAAGACCTGGAAGGCTGCTTACTAAAAAGCTGCAGCAACTCAAGTAACCTTTGCCTCTCAATGCCTGCCTGAACAGTTTTGCTTCTTGGCTGTACACAACTTTTATGTATTTATTAGTGAGTCATCCTGCTACATAAGAGTATTACTAACACCACCACCACAATTATGATCTGATTGTGACAGGGGACATTCTCCTTCCTTTCCACTGCTTAACAATCATGTCTGAATCCTTTCAAAATGCAGCAAAATCTACCTTTGATGGCTGACAAATACAAGGAGCGCCGCGTTCAAAATTGCTTGTTTCAAAACAGGTGTTTACAAATGAATGAAGGTGCAGATAATGGCTATTAAGATAATCAGAAGGAGAGAAGAGACAAGTTGATTATAAAATTGATGACAGCCCTCTTTTCAAAGGAGAAAAGAGACAGATTGATGCTAAGTGATGAACACGAAGGAGGAAAAACCGAAGGCTAGTTTGGTACAAGGACCACGAGGCCATTGTAAGTTTTAGCTGGAAGCTTAAAGGTTTCTTGCAAGTGAGATTGGAGGACAACCTGTTGGCAGGAAACTAGTTTTAAGAGGAAGGTTGATGAAGGAGGATTGGATGCCACACTGGCAAGTGTGCCAAGAGCCTCCTTCAGCCCTGTGTCAGAAGCACCCCGGTGGGGATGCCTCCTTGCAGCTCTCTCAAAGCAAAGCAGGAGACATTCAAGCCAGCTGCGTGGGAAGACAATGCCAATAACAGCACTAAGCTTTACCTTGCACTCTGCCCACCTACAATCTTCCCCTAGTGCTACAAAGATCACTGACAAAAAAACCAAAAACCCCAAGTAAGCAAAATGAAAAAGGAGAATATCTCCAGAACTTTTGATTCTTCAGAAATCAAGCCAATACTTCTGCAGATACTACAAGAAACGCTTCTAATTACTATCAATTCATATCCCTTTTCCTAAAAGCTGTCTTAATCCTTGCTCACTGATGTACTTCTGTACAGTGTCAACTTTCAACCACTGGTGAGGGGAATTTCTAAGTCTGAAATGCAAGCTATGGTGTGCCTAAAGTGCAGTCATTTCAAGTGTGATTAGCTCTCTATGAAATTCATCTAAGATGCACGTGCATCCAAAAGGGTTCCAGCCTAATCCAACCAAGTATTAATACACAAACCTTCCCAAGTGCTGTCTTCAAGGCTCTGCTCGGGATGGCTGCTGCCAAGCTGCATCCCCATCTATGGACCTCTCCTTCTGAGCATCAGTAGGTTCAGAGTAGAAAAAAAAGAGCAATTAATGCTTATACTCAAAAGGCTACTCAAAATTATTCAGAATCTCAATGTGACTGGGCCTCCTCCCTTCCTGCTTAGATGATGAAACAGCCCCAGATGAGCAAATTGTCTTGGTGCTTTCCTGTTTTGGGGGCCCTTCACAGACCCACACAGAGAGACAGCACAGTGAAAAGCTCTGCCAGAAGGAGATGCTGAGTTTGTTCACAACACACAGGGAATCACAGGCCCAGTGGGCAATGTGGAGAGTCACTACAGCCACCCCAGGAGCATCAGATACAAACCCACACCAGCAGAGAATTCCATAACCCTTCCAAAGCTGAGCCCTCAGTTCCAAATGCTGCAAACAGGCTGTGCTGACACCCTAGCTCAGAGGGACACGAGCTTTTATCACCCATTCCTGTAGCCCTCTGTGACACCTTGCTGGTTCTGTTCCTCCTCCCCATCCCACATCCCAGCCTCGGGGGATGCAAGGGAGCAACAAAACAGTCTCCTTTTTCCTGAGCCCCCACCTCCTTTATCACAACATTCCCTGTGCTCACCTGTGGCATGTTATTTCCACTGTTAATCTCACTGTTAGTCACCCAGAGCCAAAGGGACACAGGAGAGACAGCAACACTCACAAGACATTATGCTGGGTTTTCTCTCCTAACTGCTGATGCAGTGACCTTGTGTAGAAAACGCTAGTTCTGATGTGTGATTGTTTCTCACTCTTTTGATTTCAGACTTGCCCACTTTTTAAACTGTCTGTGGCATCTCAGCAGCATCGAGAGGCTACGGGGCACTCCACGGACACACTCTTTATTTCAAGAGCAGTAATTTCGGCCTGTCAGTTAAGAGTGGGACCTGCAGAGCCAATTAAAGCTTTGCACAGCAGACATCTGAGAATTTACTTTATCAACAGTGGAATATTATCAACAGCCAGACAGTGAATGCAATAAAACTGCCTGTTACTTTAAGCCTTCCAAGCTAATTTAATCCTTCATTTAGTACCCGCACGCTGCTGCGAGGGTATTCCGGGGCCATGGGAAAATTCCTGAAGCGTGTAGGATCACTGTAAGCAGCCTTATGGTGCCCTGCTCCCTGACAGACGCTGGCAGAGAGCCAGCCTGCAGGCATGCTGGGTGCTCTGCGTGCCCCCAGGGAGCCTGAGGGGAGCAAATGCCAGGGCCGTGCCCGCAGTTCACAGCCCAGGAGGAGAAGGGGTCCTTCCCAAACTGCTGGGCTTCCTGTGCCGTGCTTTCCAACAGGAGTAGCACTGAAATTCTGGGAAACAATGAGAGGCATCTTAAACCTCCTGCCAGAGGCAGGTGTGTCAGGGACAGGAGAGGCTGGCAGACGCAGCCTTTATGTGCCTCCACAGCCCATGGCAGGTCTCTGCTGCCACGGCCTGTGGGAGAGAAAAGTTCACGGATGAAAAGTCAACTGCCTGTTATTTATGTGGCTGCTTTTTACAGCCTACAAACCTAGAGAGCCAAATTTGATCCTCAGTTTCCATTTCCTTCAAATTCATAGATGCAAGAGAGAGTGCATGCAGAAGTAAACTAGGGGCTGGCTCAGGAAGTCCAAAAATCAGCCTTGTACTCAGTGCATACACACACAAATGCATATGTGCATGTCCACACAGATCCCAGAACATACACTGTTGCCTTTCTTCATCCTGTAGTATCAGCTTCCCTTCCTTTAAACCTGTACTTGATCTATTTTTTCACCATTCAGTATCCTGGCAGGCTCAGAAGTATAGAGGAGAACAGGGGAGATTGGTTTTGCTCACAGTGTAAGTTTAACCTCACAGAAGGAACAAGTCCTAAACTGGCATAATCTGGCACCTTCTCTTTTATCAGCAACAACACAAAGGAGGTAACTTTTATCAGCTGAATAAAATTTTTATGCGTATTTGTTCATGCTGCCCTTTAAAGGATGCAGAGTTTGAGATTGCTGAGCTGAGATCCTGGGGAGGGGACCACAGTGATGTTTTGCCTTACGCGAACTTCTACAGCATCTCCTGTGCTCACTGAAACCCTCTCATTTTGCTTGTGCTGCAAGGCCAGAGCAAACACATCACCCCAGAAGAATGGAAATGTTTCACCCTGCCCTGCCCAAGTGAGGTTACACCAGCAGAAGCTCGGGCCACCCTGCTCACACCACATTTCTTAATTGCACTTCATATGTAGATTTTCAATCAAACTCCATTCCCACTTGCTGAAGTCTGTCTTTGGCATTTCAAACTCATGCCTGTGAGAACAGAAACTATGTTCAGTTGTAAATCAAACTGAAATGAATATGTATACATACAGAAATGCTGACAAAACAAGTATCTGCTTATCTACATGACAGAGGCAGCACAGGTTCTCCCTAACAAAGTCTCCTGAGACAGGAGCCTCCTGAATGTTTTCTCTTTCCCGAGAAGGAGAAAAGTGCATTTTTTTGATCTAACCCAATGATTTCTAGTTCTGCAGATGTGGGAACATTATGCTTGTGATTACTGTGCCAAACCATCCTCATACTTTCTGTGGTAGGACTCAGTGCGGTGGCAGGACGTGACACACCAGAGCAGTGTGCAGCAGCACCGTCACCTCTCTCAGATGCTCTGCCTTTGTATCAGCACCACCTTACAGACTCGCACAGCTTAGGCCCTTTCCACCCAGGGCTGTAGGCAGTTCTTGTTCACCCAAAAGCAAGAGAGCTGCTCTGACAATGGGCACAGCAACTCCCATCAGACCCAGGAGGCTTTCAAAATAAAACCCAAGGTGTATTAAAAAAGCAGAAACTAACCCAAGAAAAAGTAAGTATTCCAGGAGCTAGAGGAATTTTCTCAAGCCCCCTCAATCTGTTGAAGCAGATTTTCCTTGGGAAGCTATGCTAACAAGTTAAAAGGTCGTACCTGTTTAAGCAGATGATAGGATGCGGCGTCGGGTTGTTAAACAACGGAAACTCTCTGTTCCTATAAAGAAATAGAAAAACATACGCTCTATTTAGTCTTTATGCAGTGAATTTTGCATAAATTCAACACTAAAAAGAGTATAAGATGCCCTTACATCTTACATGTACACTTCTGTCCAAGCCTTTCCCTCTCAGCTTTATTTCCCAAGGCTCACTTGAGACATGTTAATTCAGATCCTCTGTTATGTTCCGCCTGCTTGGGGACCACCAAGGAGCTGCTTAATCCCTAGGCCTGCCCTAAAAAAAGCTGGCAATGGCTCTGAAAACCCATCCATCAGGGAAGGTAAATGGAACACAGCACAATTCCAGCCAGACTCCCGCCACTAGGAAATCTGTCAGGGCTGCTGTATGCACAGTCTCTACTGCAGAATCCCAAGAAAGAACAGGGAAAGTGGTTACAAAGATGCACAGAAAGGAATGGAAGAAGAGTAAGAACTCCCCCCTCCCAGGCTTCCTAGTATGACACTTCAAAGCAGCTGAAGATACAAAGGCAGGGAACTACTCCAATTTCTTCTTAAAACTGTTTTTCTTGCCTAACTTGTAGCAGAGGGTCTTAAATTTTCTTCACTTTACCTGGGAAAAACAGCAAAGATGTTACTGCCCCTTTTGTGACCCCCTTTAATCACAGAGAAATGCCTGGGCACTAAATGCAGTTAGCTTGCTGAAGCAGCCCCTGCATGCCCTGCTATACATCCTCTCTCCTCATGCTAAGTTTTTGGTCAGAGCACACTGGGGAAAACATTACAGATGCTAGGAGCAGACAGACACAGAAGGGGAGACACTTTCAGGGAGAAAGGGCCCTCCTTGCCTTGTGTGTCCTTGAGTACCCCTCGGTATTATGGTGACAGCCATCACCTATATTTAGGGCTGCAGCTTCTCAGGTCCAAGACACTTGGAATTTTGATGATTTTAATTGTTCAGAATTGATTCATCATATATGATATCTGACTCAAGCTCATACTTTTGTTTGGGAGTTGGTTGTTTTAAAGCTTCAGCAAGAACAGCCTGAACAAGGAACTGGAGTAGTGAGAAATAGATGACTAAACCAAGGTAAAAAGAAGGACAGTATTAATGATAAAACGTAGAATGCAAGTATGCAATTAGAGAGAATCACAATGCATACACACAAAGGGGACTAACATTAAGCCAGAGAGCCGTTCAAACTTCTCCTATTTCCTGGACTCTCATTCTTTGACACTGAATGAGTCTCCTTGCCTGCACCACGTCACTGGCTGTGCTAACTACAGCTTTCCACCACTTTGCCCAGTTAACATCCAGCAAGAACTGAAAGATTTTGCTGCCCTGAGGGGGAAGGTTTCAGATGGTTCTGACAGCAAATAAATGAAAAGTGACCGCACCACCTTACTGCAGAGGCTGTCGGCAGAGTGCACCATTCAATTACAAGCAATAATTAGTTACACTAAATGAGCTGTGTGGAAACGAGGCTCAAGCCAGCATCAATTCTATCCACCCGCAGGATGAAGAGGAATGTTAAAATAAGCTAATTAAATTTTCTCTGGCTCAGCAGAAGGATCGATGTTCCTGACAGCCGAGCGCTCGGCACGCGGTGTCCCAACAACCCTCTGATGTGTCACTGAGGCAGCACAACGCCACCAGCCACAGCCAGGGGAGGTGGGAGGGGCAAACAAAGGAAACAGAGCCATCCAACAGGGACATTACCAGAAGGGTGGACACGCCTGCAGCACGTACTCCAGATGGTCAGATGGCATTTTTACCAAAACTGAACTTTGCTTCGCACTTTGGTTGTCTGTTCTGCCACCACTGAGCATGTGTTCTAACAGTCTGAACTGAAACCTCAATCACCTCCCTGCTAAAGGTCAGCTGCAATAAATGGGATTTTAACCAGCAGCAGAATACCAAAAATACCAGACAATCAAAATACAGATGCCAGAAGTGGGCAGCAGCTTTATACTGCCCCAGGAATTTGCTGGAGACAGGCTGTATCAGCATTTCCACCTCTTGCTGACCAAGAAGAAAATGAGTTGTTTCAAAGGTTCTTCCCCTAGGAAACAGAAGAGACACCTGCCCACGCAGAGGCACCCCCAGCTCCATTCAGGGCAGCTATCCAAAAAGCAAAAGTTAACATTTAAGTGTCCGGTCAGAACCTGGCACCACATATATCTATGGGGTTTTCCACTTCCTGTAAGCATCTTCTGCTAATCACCCTGCAGAGTATGTTAGGAAGGGTTTCTTTTTGTTTGTTTGTCTCCCAAACCCTCTTGCTTGAGACAGAAATCTCTGGAGAATCCGTCCCAGCAAGGAATTCACTGCAACTGGCAGTGTCTTTAGAAGAGCTCTGTGCTCCAGTGAAGGGACATGCTGTTTTGTTGATGCCCTGGAGCCAGGACAGCAGGGGATGGTGCCTTGGCTGCTCTAAGCATCACCTTTCACAAAGGACGGGGCACAAAACAGACAGAGTTGTCTTTTCACTCCTAATGGAAACCTGCCACTAATAGACCCTTTAATCTTGGATATGGAAACCCATGTCAGGGCATGCAAGCTTATCACAACGAAGAAAACCCAAAGTCTTGTTCACAAATGCAGGTTGGTTGGTGCATTCAGCACACACTTCCTTTCACTGAAGTGCATTGTACGGATTCTGTGGTAAGGAAGACTGAAACGGGTCTGGACAGCCCTAGGCTGGATGCACTGTGACTTGGTACCAAATGGGTAAGGAAACCTGTTTATTTTGGCTCTGCTGTTTGCCTGTGGATGACCAACTGCATCCTACTTCCTCTGCTGTGTATATTAGAGATGGCATTTGCTTCTGTTTTGGTGAACACTTTGACATCTATCCATAAAAACTGACAGAAAAAACACAGTGTACATACACACACACGGGCATGGTGGAGGGCTGAGGGTCTCCTTCATGCACAAGGTATTTGCAACTATTCTTTGCTAATGTGCACCTACTCCTGCTTATCCTCTTATCAAACATTCAAAAACAACTGCATTGACAGGTCCATACATTGCATTCAATTTTAAAAAAATGTATCTGTCTTTTAAAGGAACTGCTTCCCTCTCTTTCAGGGATGTGTTCAGAGACTCCTGTATGACCTACCCAACCACACACCTGTTCTGCACAGTTACCTGCGATGAAAATCATAAGGACTAAGTGGAACTAAGTTCCACTTGTTCCCCTCAGAGAGGAGCTGTTATCCTGAGGGGTGAGCCCATCCACCAGAGGCCCTGACTGTGCCTTGCAGAGATCTGTCAGCTTCACCGAGCTGCCTGCAGGAACGCATCGTTACGATTATAAATTCATCAGTCTGGGAGCTTGGCTTTTGCCACATATACCCCCAGAGCAACGTGCACGCCATCATAAAAGCCTAAATCACCACAAATTACTTTTAAGCATTCAGTGCTTTGCCCAACAATGCTGCAAATGGATCCAATCCATCAGCACCAAACCTTTCCATACTCTTCCTTTCACGCTTCACTCCTCCTCCCTCCTACTTTCCATGCACCCCATGCCTTCCCCTCGGCAGCAGAGGCTTAAAATAAGATAAACATTTTTCAAAGGCATGCAAAGAAAAATAATCTGGTATCTGGAGGGCAGAATTCGCTACACGTTTATTATTTTTCAGTTTCCAAAGCGCTACGGAATGAAGGTCAAATCTATCTGAATTTCAGCCGGTGTTGATGCAGACAGTGAATGTTTTTAAAGCACTGCAGCTAAAGGAGGCCATCGAGAGGCCAGGTTGTGGCTGCTGTAAATTGCTGACCATCAGCAGCTTACCCTGGCTGCACAAGTGGCCCTGAAATTCAGAAATGACTGCAGTAGATGCTGCCTCAACATCAAATCAAGAGTCCAGCGCCCCAGTGACTGAGAAAAACCTGTACTGAAACTTTCAGCATCAGTTTGAGTGGGCTTTGGGCAGCACATAATTCAGTGCTTACTCCTGGAACACGTCTGCCTCTGAAAGCTGGCCTAGCACTACTGTTAGGACCAAGCTGATTTAGAAAAAGTTTTAATGCTGCAAAAAACAAGTCATGCTCATCTTGCCATCACAAATTTATTTATTCTAAAAACTATTAAACTGCTTCTGTGTTAAAATGACTGGATTACTCCCAACACTTCCTAATTCCCATTGCTTGTCTGCTGACTACAAAATCCCCTTTTTGCTGAAACACTCACATCCAATTTTTCAGTAGGTCAAATGAAATTTTCAAAACTTCAAGTTAAGAGAAAACCATGGGGTTGCTACTGCCAGTGTGAGCAGCTCACAGCCGTGAGGGGAGAGGAGGCAAAGCCTGGCTTCGTTCTGACTGTGAGGAGGAGATGGGGAAGATGAAAAGCCCTCTCAGCATCTGAGAATCTTGGGTAACTGGAGCCTGACATATGCAGCAGACAGGAGACACTGTTCAATCACTTATGGAAATCAAGGTTAGCAGTGTCAGCACACTTGGCTCGAGAGGAAACAGTTTCCTCATCCTCTTGGTGCAGAAGCAGCACATTAGTGGCTGCCAGTAAGGAAGGATTAAAGAAAGGAAACAGAGAAGGACAAGGAAAGCAAAGGATAAAATGAGTATGTCAATATTTTCACAGCTTGCATAAAGGAGCCCAGCTAGGACCCCAAGGGGGTTTTGTTTCAGGACCCTCAGAGACAACTGCTACATTTGATGAAAATACACGGTGTCTGGGTTTTACAAGCAGTGTCTCTAAAAGTTTAACTGATTTTATAACCAGCAGGGAAAGAAATTGTTGTGATGACAATTCCTGCTAAAGGCATTTGAGGCATTTTGTCATGTTTACTGGCACAGACCTGTCATTAACACTCTGCTTCTCCTAACCACAACTTAGTTCCTTTGTAGTTGCTCACTGAGGATAGGTCTGGGGGCTGATTTCCTGGTCTTGTCAAGATGAATTTTAACACGTACTGCTTGTAAGGTGTACCACCTGCTATTTTATATCTATAATTTACTGTATAATCAGTTCCTATAAATTCTTATGATAGCTTAAGAGACTTGCAAAATTAATTTCTGCTCCAGTTTATCAGCAGAGCAGTCACTGAGTTCCTCCTGTCACCCCCTTCGGCTGCAGCTCTGGCTGGCTCCCTCCACTCCAGGAGAAAGGCCATCATAAGATTCTCACTCCTAATGGAGATCCTGGCACAGCAACATAACACACTTTTTACATTTGCTTTAGGAGGCCTCATCTATTTCAGACACCCATGAAACAGTTGTATGGACACAAGCTCTATCTTCACATGCTGGAGAGGAAATGCTGGCTAGAGATTCCTTTCTGGACAGGCACTGTCTGATACAGAAATTTAGTGAAACAGAAAACAGCAACCCTGCAAGCTGGTATCCAAAAGAAAGTACTTATTTAAGATCTGGGACTGAGAAATCATCCACCTATCAGGGACACATGATCCTCCCCTCAATATCACACACCAGAAGACACCTTTCCACACTTTGGTCCAGCACCACACACAAGAGCTCTCATAGAAAGTTGGAGACTTTTCCATTCAGGACATTGCTCTACATTCCCCATGCCTCTTGGGGCCAAGATATTGATAAACACTAATAAGTTTCAGGAAGTTATTGTGATTTTTTTTATTTTTTTTTTTGTTAATTTTTTTTTAAATGAGCAGCAAAAAGACAATAAAAACCCTACTTTTAAAAAAAGGTACTGTACTACATCCATCTTATTAAACACTGCATTTAATCAGTCTTTGGACTCACAGCACTTTCCAAAACAAGCCCCAGCCTTAAGTAAGCTCACAGATGCAAATCTAAGAGTGTGCATTGAAATCAGACTGTTCCCAGGCAGAGCCCTTGCAGTGGATAAAGCCAGGATGTGCCAAGCTTGCAGAGGGCTTTCTGTCTCAGTCATGAGTGACAGACACCATCCACAGAGAAAATCAGCCACTGCCTTTCATCTCCTTACAAAAGCCTTGACAGCCAAGCTGTTGCAAATCAACAAGTACAGGAGCCTTTCCCTCAGTCATCACAGTAATTTGGAGGGAGGAAAAGGGGAGGGAGAAGAGAAGGAAAGCAGAGGGCCTGAGGGGTTGGGACAAAGTGTCAGGACGAGACTGACAGCTGGCCAGAGCCACTTCAGCTTTGCTAAGCGTGGATTTCGGGAAGCTGAGCATCTGGACGACCCTGGCATGACCACACAGCACAGACTGGCCTCAGGTCTGTGCTGCCTACACTGCCACTGCAGGGACTCGCTTCAGCCCAGCAGCAGCGAGGGCATTTTCTCAGCTGCTGCTGCTGAGCCCTGTCCTGCCAGAGTGGTAGGACATTTGCTCCAGAGGGAAAACAACGGCAGGTTGCTCCATGCTGAGCTCATGGCTGCTCCATGCTGAGCTCATGGCTGCTCCTCCATGCCGAGCTCATGGCTGCTCCATGCTGAGCTCAGGGCTGCTCCATGCCGAGCTCATGGCTGCTCCATGCCGAGCTCAGGGCTGCTGCTCCATGCTGAGCTCATGGCTGCTCCTCCATGCTGAGCTCATGGCTGCTCCATGCTGAGCTCAGGGCTGCTCCATGCTGAGCTCATGGCTGCTCCATGCTGAGCTCATGGCTGCTCCTCCATGCTGAGCTCATGGCTGCTCCTCCATGCTGAGCTCAGGGCTGCTCCATGCTGAGCTCATGGCTGCTCCTCCATGCCGAGCTCATGGCTGCTCCATGCCGAGCTCAGGGCTGCTCCATGCTGAGCTCATGGCTGCTCCTCCATGCTGAGCTCATGGCTGCTGCTCCATGCTGAGCTCAGGGCTGCTCCTCCATGCTGAGCTCAGGGCTGCTCCATGCTGAGCTCATGGCTGCTCCATGCTGAGCTCAGGGCTGCTCCATGCTGAGCTCAGAGCTGCTCCATGCTGAGCTCAGGGCTGCTCCATGCTGAGCTCATGGCTGCTCCTCCATGCTGAGCTCATGGCTGCTGCTCCATGCTGAGCTCATGGCTGCTCCATGCTGAGCTCATGGCTGCTGCTCCATGCCGAGCTCAGGGCTGCTCCTCCATGCTGAGCTCATGGCTGCTCCATGCCGAGCTCAGGGCTGCTCCATGCTGAGCTCATGGCTGCTCCTCCATGCTGAGCTCATGGCTGCTGCTCCATGCTGAGCTCAGGGCTGCTCCATGCTGAGCTCATGGCTGCTGCTCCATGCTGAGCTCAGGGCTGCTCCTCCATGCTGAGCTCATGGCTGCTGCTCCATGCTGAGCTCAGGGCTGCTCCATGCTGAGCTCATGGCTGCTGCTCCATGCTGAGCTCAGGGCTGCTCCTCCATGCTGAGCTCATGGCTGCTCCATGCTGAGCTCATGGCTGCTCCATGCTGAGCTCATGGCTGCTGCTCCATGCCGAGCTCAGGGCTGCTCCTCCATGCTGAGCTCATGGCTGCTCCTCCATGCTGAGCTCATGGCTGCTGCTCCATGCTGAGCTCATGGCTGCTCCATGCTGAGCTCATGGCTGCTCCATGCTGAGCTCATGGCTGCTCCATGCTGAGCTCATGGCTGCTCCATGCTGAGCTCAGGGCTGCTCCTCCATGCTGAGCTCAGGGCTGCTCCATGCTGAGCTCATGGCTGCTGCTCCATGCTGAGCTCATGGCTGCTCCATGCTGAGCTCAGGGCTGCTCCATGCTGAGCTCATGGCTGCTCCATGCTGAGCTCATGGCTGCTCCATGCTGAGCTCAGGGCTGCTCCATGCTGAGCTCATGGCTGCTCCATGCCGAGCTCATGGCTGCTCCATGCTGAGCTCAGGGCTGCTCCTCCATGCCGAGCTCATGGCTGCTCCATGCTGAGCTCATGGCTGCTCCATGCCGAGCTCAGGGCTGCTCCATGCTGAGCTCATGGCTGCTCCATGCCGAGCTCATGGCTGCTCCATGCTGAGCTCATGGCTGCTCCATGCTGAGCTCAGGGCTGCTCCATGCCGAGCTCATGGCTGCTGCTCCATGCTGAGCTCATGGCTGCTCCATGCTGAGCTCATGGCTGCTGCTCCATGCTGAGCTCAGGGCTGCTGCTCCATGCTGAGCTCAGGGCTGCTCCATGCTGAGCTCATGGCTGCTGCTCCATGCTGAGCTCATGGCTGCTCCATGCTGAGCTCAGGGCTGCTCCATGCTGAGCTCATGGCTGCTCCATGCTGAGCTCATGGCTGCTCCTCCATGCTGAGCTCATGGCTGCTCCATGCTGAGCTCAGGGCTGCTCCATGCTGAGCTCAGGGCTGCTCCATGCTGAGCTCATGGCTGCTGCTCCATGCCGAGCTCATGGCTGCTCCATGCTGAGCTCATGGCTACTCCAACTTCTAGGCTCTCCTGTCCAAAGCTAAAGGTGGGTTTCCTTTCCCTACAGCACCCAGGACTGTAACACAGGTACAGCCCGTGCATGGGGTGGAGGAGACGGAGCAAGGCAGGTCCAACAACCACCTTCCCAAGGACAGCACATTTCATCATTACTCAGGGAGCAGGAGGGGGCTTCTGCCACTAGGTAAAAAGGACATATAAGGTGGGGTTAGAAAGCAGGAGATGCTGCACTGGCTTGGTTTCATCCTCTTGCTTGAGGATCCTTTTCTGATGCATCAGTTCTGTTCATCCTGAAGATTTTCCTGAGACACACCAGGCAGACAGAAAATTTCCTCAGTACCACAAATACCCAGGAGTCAATCTGCTGTATCAGAGGAGAGGTGTGATAAAAACGCCAGGTAAGACACAATAAAAATATATCACTTTTGGGGGGGCTCAGGATGGGTTTACTTTTCCTGTCAATATTTATTATACAATTTAAGGGTGTCAATAAAACTTTACAAGATGATTCTGATGAAAAAGTAATTAAATCCCCTTTAACAGGCTTGTAGACTGTGGGTAAGAGAGCAGGACAGGGACAAACCCAACGTCTCTCCGCTGCTGCCTCTAATGGTAAGGTTGAACACATATTCCCAACACGGTGTGCCACTCTATAACCCTGCAGTAACCAAGTGCAGCCTTTCCCCGGGGTGCCTGTTAAAACAAACTACCCAATGCAGCAGTTCAGGACTCAGGGCTGCTCTGGGGGAGCTGTGTCAGCCTCTGGCCAGTCCACAGCTGGCTGGGTATTTTTTAAGTGCTCTGAAGTTAACTTGGAGCTGTGCAAGCTGTGTGGTATCCATGGAAACCGAGCTAAAGCTGCGGGTTTACACTGGGATGGATGCATTGGAGATAACAAGGCCCAAAACACCTGATTAAATAGGGAGGGGACACAGAAGACACTGGCCAGAACACACAGCTCCAATGTTGTGGCATATGTGCCACCAGAGACATCCAAGGTAAATACAAATGGCATCAAACACTGCTTAAAGACCTTCACCTGGGAGCAAACATGTCAGGAGATGCAGTTCAGCTTAGCCAGCGTTCCCAGCCTTTTGAAAGGAATTTTAGTACCATACTTTGGATTTGTGCTTCTTCCTTCTGCCCACTTTAGAGCATCCCAGCCAAGCAGTGGTGTGGCAGTGCTGACCACATCCCATGACACGTCATGGAAGTTTTCCTGGCACTATTTTGGCATGAACCACATCACCTTGCTCAGGATCATACTGACCCATTTCACACACATTCCTGTATGCACTTCCTCTGCACAACAAAACTGCAGAGTAAAAGCTCCCAGAGGATTTAAACCTTTTATCTCTTAAGTCACCTCTAAACTGCTTATCTCCATTAGCAATCTGGAATGCACAAGTAACCTGTCACAGGGTGAAGGGGAATTAAGCAAAGCAAAGCCTCTCGGTAGCTGACAATGGGAAGCTTTTTGCTTGCTTTGCTGGGGATTTTCCAGACATCATCTGCCTGCAGGTCTGCCCCTCTGGAGTGCCTAGAAATGCCCACCAGCAGTCCCAGCACATCCCAGCTAAATCCAAGAGCATCACTTGATTTTCTGCTTGACCAAAGTCAACGCCCAGAAAAGTTGGCTTGTCTTTCCAGGCTGGGGACTGCTCAGGTAACTACACCTCTTGTTAAATTCCTCTTAGCATGCATCCTGCTTTGTGGAAAAACTAATAACCTGCTGGTGACTTATGTAAACGAGCAATGCTCCACGCCAGAGAGAATATGATACCAGAATCAGCCAGGGAGAGACGTTTCCACTGTGAAACAGGACTCGCCAGCAGTCCCATCAGCAGACCCAGAACACAGGATGGTTAACACCAGCACACCCACAACCAGCCTTGCCCCCTTCAATGTTTTCCCTTCATTCCACTGTCCACGTTTTCTCCCTCATCCTTGCTAAACCCTTATGAGAGCAAACTCAAGCAACATTTGCCTACCATCAGGCATTTGATAAGAAATACCAATTTCATTAAAAGATGAGTGATGCTTATGGGATATGAGTTCGACAAGTGCCACGGTCGTGTGGTCCCTAGAGGTGTGACAGTAGGAAAATTGTCCAAATAGACTGAAGTATGATAGCTCTCCAGTTCCTAAGAGCCTCAATCTCTGGATCCACTCCCCCCCCCCCAAAAAAAACCAAAAAACAAAAAACAAAACCCAAAACACCCCAAACAACAACCCAGCACCAAAAACCCAAGCTCTTACTTTTGTATCTAATAAAGAAGCAAGGAAAATATTGGCAAAACTTCTTCTCCTGCTGCCCTAGTTACATGAAATCCCTTGTCTGTTTGCAGCAGAGTACAGGTGGGTTCTGCTGATAAGAATTCAGGCAAAGCTATCTTGCTATATGCAGGTAACAAATCTGTAAATAAAGTGCTGGGACTGGGCAAAAGGATGCCATAAAACAGAATTTCAAGCTGGGGTAGAGGCTCCAAAACAGGCTGTGGGTGCTTCCTGAGAGGCTGTCAAAGCCAGGTTCAAATCTTCTCTCCATAATGGATGTGCAAAAATTTGTAGTCACAAAGTTTAGACCATTATGCTCTGTAAGTCTGTCACCATCCATTTATACAATCTGTAAAGAGTCTGGATCTGAATTCACAGCAGAAACCTCTCCCTCCTCCATTCCCCTGGGGGTCCCATTAGCACCCTGTGCCTGGCTCACTTACCCTGCACGGGCTCTGGAGGATGAATTCCCACCCAGCCTCCTGCATCAGCCACAACCTCAGCCAGGCTGAGTGCTCACCAGCACTGCCATCTCCCGAGCGCACAGGAGCAGCCACACCGCTCCGAGCAGCCTCCCAGCTGTGCTCGGGGTTCACGGGCACTGCAAGGGCATCCTGCCATCAACCCATTCTGCCTGCTCCTCTAGTAAGAAATCCTACTTCATTTCAGGGCTCTTTCCACCCAGGATGCAGGCAGCAGGGCTGGAACAAAACCACGTGGCCATAAATAAAGCTAACGGCACAAGTCTTGCTGCTGCCCACCTGAACATTAAGTTTTTTTCCTCCTCTCATTTTGATTAATTTTTTTGCTTCTGAAAAAACACAGACTGGCCTTGTCCACATGCTGGGTACACGGTCAGCTATTGGAGTGGTCCCTCCCACTATGGGGACCCTCTCAGCTCCAGCAGCAGCAGAACCCCAGGCGGATTCAGTGCCCCCAGTGTGAGCTGATGAGCCTCGTTTTGCCTTGCTCAAACACGCAGGTTTTCAGCTGGGCTGAGGGGCCAGGCAGGGCAGTCCCGCTGCTTTTGAAACCCGAGGTGGTGTTTTCTTACTGGGCTGCACTGAACCAGGTGGGAATCCCCTGGGAAGATCAGAGCTGCTTGGCACGGTGCTGCACCCATCAGCGATGCCCAGAGCTGGCAGAGATCGCCTTGCCAGGTCCCACACAGCAACTGAAATGTTTTCTCAATCCAAGATCAGGATATTAAAAAAAACCCCAAACCTTGTTGCATATTTCAGACTAGATCAAATTAAATGTTTCAACTGTGTTTTACTTGGGGTTTTTTGTGTTCTTTTTTTTTTTGAGTTTTCCTTCAGAAATTTGAGCTATTCCAAACTGAATTATTTTTTTCTTCCATTTTCAAGATGTCTAAAAAAGGCATTTTAAAATCAGGAAAAAGAGGGAGGAATTTTTCAGGAATAGGAAGTTTTTGAAATCAATCCTTTCCCAGAAAAACAGTTTTCATCTTATGAATAGATTCTTTTCTGTTTAAAAAAAATCATTTGAGTAGAAAACTCCATTAAGACCAACTTCCTACTTCAGTATCAACTCCAAATCTAACTCTGGGAAACAAGACCTTAGTTACTTTTCCCAGAGATAAAACAGAATAAACTGACCCTGGTTTCATTTGGGAGAAGAGTTTGCTGTGAGGACTCTCCCTCGTAATGTATATATTCCAACCACTTGTTTATTTGAAAATTATGTAGTTCCTGTGAAACCAAATGTTCTGTATTTAATAGCTTAAGAATAAGTCATAAAAGCCAAATTCAGCAGACTGTATGTTATTAAGAAATAGGGATCCAGATGGCTAGCTGAGGTCAAGCTGAGGCCAGTGTGCCCATAAAGAATACACACTTGTGTGTCCTTATTAAAGTTTAGGGTTTTAGTAAAAACAAGAGTGTTTTCCTTTTAGATAACTCTGTTTACTTTTAATAAAATACCCTACATCTTTCACAAAGTTTAAAATAACTAGAAGCTGCCAGGAGTGGGAGACCACTATATTGTGGGTTCAGGAGGAACTGTTGCTTTTTTGTGTGGTTTTTTTCCCCCACATACTTAGAAAATAATGCAAACTTATAACCACTTCTGTTATGAGCCAGAAGCTGTGCTGAGGTTCCTGCAGCAGCTCGAGGGTCTAAAAATCCTACAGAAATGAGTCCTGCCTCCTCTTTTACAGCCATCTGCTCCACTCAGCTGAGCCTGTGACAGCAGCTGCCCGAAGCTGCAGAGGATGTGCCAATTTTCAGTGCTTCACAAAGCTAAGGTGGCTGATTTTGGGAGCTGAAGTCTTTGCTTCCCAGACACTGTGGGTGACACACACCAGACGAGGCAGGGATCACCACTGCCCACCCTCTGGCCACCAACCTCACAGGGCACTTGGCTTTTAGGCCAGGAATCTGCAAATCCAAAGGCAACCTGTGGCACATTAGGGAGGTTTTGAGCAACAGGCAACACCCGGGTAATTTGAAAGGCCTTGGTTCCAGCAGTAAGTTTGAGATGGGCTGGTGAGAACTGATCTGTTGAGGTTTCCCCACTTCCAGGGTGAAGCCCTGCACCTCTCCACAGCCATGCCAAGGCAGGCAGGTGTCTGTGCCATGGGGATTCAGCAAGGCCAGCCTCACATCCTGTTTGATGCCGACAATTCCCAACACCGGACTCATTAAGAGCTGATAACACTGTGACATGAGACTACTGCAAGATGAAGCGGTGAAACAGAAACCAGAGAAGTTCAAAGGGTCCTGGTGTGCTCTCAAATCCCTATGGTAATACCCCCTTTTCTCCTCTGAAAATCCTGGTTTCAGACTGGACAAAGTGATACAAAATAAGACAAACTCACCACGGACATCAATAGCCAGCACTGCAGGAGGGGCAGATTACACTGCTGGCCAAAATGCTCGCAGTTCCTCCTCTCAATTTTCTATTACCCTTTCTCTGATAATTCCCTTTATTTATGAGCAGTTCAAAAGTGTGTTCCATTATTACACTTTAATTGGCTTATGATTAAGCAAGCAGGCAGTGCTAAGGAGATGAGAAACCATGGCATAACACAGTAGAAAGCATTAAGATGCCTTATTTCCTCCCTCAAAATGAACTGCACGGTGCATCTGAAAACACTTAGCAAGTGGCAAGACAACCAGAAAAGCTGGGCAAACACAGATTTCTACTTTCTTGAACTAAATCCCTGTAAAGAAAATTATTCTCTCTCGGCACAACATGCTTCTGATTGTATCAAAATGCATTAAAATAACAATGCTTTACCCTAAGCTGATCAATCTCAGGAAACGATTTACAGGCTGAAAGCTGTACTTCACTTGCTGGAAACTACAGAAGTACCAGGCTGCAATGGTTAGTCACAGTGCCATGCTTTCTCCAAAAAAAGACAACACTCATGGCAACGCTTTTATGAAGACAGAATGAGTCAAAAATAGTGTTTTGACTTTAGGATTATGGACTTTATAGATCACAGCAAAGCCATTAACACCAAACACCTGTTGGAACAATTTTAAAACAAATATTTTATTCCCTAAGTTATGTTGCAAACTTGCCTCTTTTTTACAACTAGAGTGTAAAACTTGGGAAGCTTTCAAAGCAGAAGCCCGTTACTCAGAAGCAGATAAACTCTTAAGACACTACGCTTTGCTAAGGAAATACCTTAATTAAAGAAAGGGACTGAAAACCAAAGGTTACTGACCCATTTGAGCACAAGGGCTGCAGCCTTCCATAACCAAGGATTTGGGGCACTTCAGCACAACAAGACCTCATGCCAAATGAGTCACAAATAGTGTGGAAGTCTTCAAGAAATCTCAGTTATACAGAGACCAGCACTTCTGCCCCCCTGGCAGATACTTTTCTTTACATTCTCAATGCACCTTCAATTCACACATTTGAAAATGGACTCCAAGATCCAGAGACATTACACAGCAAGAGAAAGCTGTTTAAAGACACTCATATACAGCAATAAAAAACACAATAAAGAGAACCTCAATTTCTACCCTGATGCATTTGCTAACAAAATTTATACTTTCTATCTCGAGACTATTACAATTTAAAAGCCCAACCTGCAGCAAAAATTACTTCCATCAACGTAAAGACATCCCAGATCTCCTTAAAAGACGATGAGCTATAGTGCTTAGGGGTATAACAAGATACCAGAGGTAAAGGTCTTACTTTCAACTCCAGAATCTTGTTGTGCCCATTAACTCACACGCAGGAGGAGGTGACAACACTTGCAGTCCCTCAGTCCCAAGTTCAGGGATTGCTCCTGGGGGAATGAATGCCTGGCAGGCAATGAGCTCTGCTGAGGGCAAACTTCTGTACTAGCCAAGCCTAAGCAAGGTGAGTGGTACAATCAACACCTCCTCAGCCAAGAGGAACAGCAAACTTCCATGGCTGTTGTGCAGAGGTAGGATGCCCTGCACAAGCACCCAGAGCTGAAAGAGGGGGCTACACCTATACACGTGAAAAGGTACCACCAGATTCCTACAACAAATTAGCCAGACACCTCTCAGGGCTGCCAGATACCATAGGATGGGCTGCCTTTGTTGGGAGCACAGAAGCACCACTGGAGTCAGTTCACACAGCCCTGTGCCCCTTACAGACTCAGCCCTGAAATGCAGCTCATGGAGCCAAACCAGCTCAAGCATTTCTAGTTGTCTTTTTCTATCTCAGGACCAGGGATTAAGGGGCCTCAACTCTGAGAAAAATATTTTCCTTTCAACCACAGAGTCTGAAAGTCCTCAGTTTTTCAGCAGACTGCCTTTAAGTTCTGTACCCACAGTTCTGTCAGCTCTAAATTGTTGCACTGAGTCTAGAGGAGGGACACCAAGCTGATTAGAGGGATTGAGAACCACTCCTGTGAGGGAAGGCTGAGAGAATTCAGATTGTTCAGACTGGAAAACAGAAGGCTTCATGATGACCTAATTGAGGCCTTCCAGTACCTGAGCAGCACCTACAAGAAAGATGAAAAGGGACAATTTACAAGGGGACAGAGTGACAGGACAAGGGGGAATGGCTTCACACTGACAGAGAGTAGGTTTAGATTGGATATCAGGGAAAAATTCTTTACTGTGAGGGTGGGGTAAGGCACTGGAACAGGTAGTTCAGAGAAGCTGTGAATGCCCCTTCCCTACAAGTGTTCAAGACTGCTCTAGTGGAACTAGATGATAGCTTAAGGTCCCTTCCAACCCAAATGATTGTGTGATTCCATGGTATTAATTATCAAAGGAAGCACCAACGTATAGGATCTGATTCTACTCATTTCTAGTTTATACCCAAGTGCCAAGTACATCCTTAACACCTGCAGGCTGTGGCTGACAGTGTCCTTAAGGCAGGCAGTGTCCTTGCAGAAAAGGCACTGGTCCTCAAAGAGTTTACAGCCCAATACAGACAAACAGAAGAGAGAAAACACCAGGTATTAGGATGCACCTGTATTTATGTCTCAGAGCCTCTCCATAATAAACAAGCAACTTGTCCTTCAGCATCAGTGCAGAATATGTCGATATATACAGGTTATACAACAGGAAAGTTCTCTATCTTTGGTCTTCCATAACTGCCTCCTATTCCCCAGCTGTTCCGCTATCGCCTGCTCCCTGCCTCTGATTTTTGAGGATTATATGTGGAATCATTTTCAAAAATAGTTAAGAACTGTGTTGCATTGTGTTATTGTCCTTTTTCCTTTTTTTTAAGATTATGAATTGAGGCCAAGTAAGATAAAATACTCTGCCTGAAAACACGCACAGGCTCTATACGGCACATCAGAGAAGCACACGCAAGATTTCTGGAGTTTCAATCCAAGCTTTAAGACAGAATCACTGCTCCTGCTTAGCTAAGGGCTGCAGTCTTTGTATGCAGTAAACAGATCATATGGGACATAGACCTGAAGTTTTATCTTAAGCTCCTTTAAAAGCACTGCTCATTATTCAAAGGAAAACGTGTGACCTTCTCTGACATCTCCCTGGAAGGAGCTTTCATGTCTGCTCTGAGATGATTAGGAGACATGGTATTTTAGATGCAAACTAAGAAATCCCAGTGCTTTGCTGTTTCTTATTCTCAGGCATTAGGAAACAGATTTCTCTGGGTTTTGTAGGAATCGGGAAATACATGAAAACAGAAAAGAAGCAATGGAGTAGCAGGGAGCTTTGTCTGCCCCCTCCCCCTTCCTCTTGCTGGTAGAAGTCCCACTCTTCTCCTTTCAGGGGCTGAAGGGCACTCTCCAGCTCCATATTTATCAGAAAAAGTTGCCTGGATACTGAAAGAGGCAACAGCCAAACTGGAGGAGTGGAAGGAATAAAAACTTTGTTCAGTCACCTATTACAAATGGACAGCCACTCCTTATTCCACTTATCCTTCTGGGCACACACGAGGGCATTTTGGTGGAACACCTGCTTCTCCACCAAAAAGAAGGCACACCTATCTCCTCATCAGACTGGCCACAGAACGGTATGTTTTCTTTCTCCTGCTGGATGAGGACTCAAGTGGATAAGAAAGCACAATATGGCCTCAAAGAAGAAACCAGTTTAAGTAGACCTCAAATTTGATCACCAGTGCAGTACTTGTTTATGGCAGCAGAACTGTCAGTACTCTTGGAAACTGTAAGGCAACTGAACTGAGCCCCCTTGAGGTAAATCAGACAGTATCAGCCTTTATTAAGGTTTCACTCCTTCAAACCTCCTGTATCCACATGTTTAGTGCATTTTCTCATAGCTACTTATTACTGAGCTGGCCCATTGCCCAGAAAACACATGCCTTGTGAAGTAGCTCACCCCAAATTGCTACAAATGAATTAAAGCAGTTTTCAAAATGAACTGCCTCTGGGCTAAACATATTTTTGTGAAACTGTGTTTTGCTCTCCTTATTGACTGTCACCGTCTCTTATGCCCTTGCAACGCTGTGGTCACAGGGACATGAATCTAAAATTATTTGAGGGAATCTACAGACTTCCCTCCTATGGCCAGAGAGCCCAAGGTGAGTGCTGCAGGCTGTGCCACATCCCAGCTTAATGATGGGGATAGTGAGAGACAGGAATTAAGGCTGAGAGACAGGAATTAAGGCTGAGACGGAGAAATTCAAAGGTCTCCTACCAGCAAGTAAGTAATTACTACAACAAGGTGCTCTTCAATCAGGGGGAGAAAAGGTACGTGAGAGGAGAAGCTGCCACCAAAATAACACTGCCAAAAATGTCCCTCTGAATTCCCTGGGGACAGATGGTGTCCCAATCACAGGCTCCATCAGAAGTAAATACCGGCACAGCTCATGCTAAACATGCGTGACAGTGGGGTCGTAAAGTCTGGGAAACAGAAGACAGAATGAATCCTCTGTACCCAGTATATGTGCTCAGTGTCACAAAATAAATAATCAATTTGCTTTAATGAGGCTGTATCCTCCTGCTGTCACACAACCTCTACTTGAAACTGCACCACAAGGTGAAAACAACCCCTTACGTGTCAGTAATTACTGGATAAAACACTCTTGCTGTGTTCCAGTATCTCAGTGGCTCCCTCTGCAAAGTCCGCCAGGGAACTTCCAATTCAGATGGAGACAGAAGACCACACACTTTAGCCATAATCTCACCAGTAACAGCTTGAAAAGGTGAAGAGGATATAACTACCTAGCCCAAAACCTTGAGGAAAGTGGAAAAAAAAAAAAAAAAAAAAGAAATGCTGAAATAAAGACTGAGCACACGCTTGGTATGGAAGTAACTGTTTAAAGCACAAAAATACTACTACAAAATGATTTCCTTTACTTATGTGTGCACTAGTAATAAATTTGCTTCAGATATTTTCAGTTGTTAACAACCAATGAAGAAACAGCCTCACTAACTTTACTCCATATGGCTGGTTTAATGCTAAGAGATTAGTGGGTGGTTAAATGCCTTGAGGGGCTGGAAGAGGGGACCTATTCTTTTGGAAAAACTGCATGTTGTGAATTACTTGTTCCAAGCTTGTTACTCCTAAGAAAAAAAAAGGTAACTGGTTAAAAAAAATACAAAAAACCCCACCCTAATCTTGCCACTTACAGGAAAAAATCCTAATAATTTCTAACATGTTCTGAAATCCAGAAGCATGTACAAGGAAGATAAAAGCCATGCCCAAAGTCTGCACCGTCTCCACACTGCTAATGAACCCTATTCTTTATACCACACACACATCCTTGGTGGAGAACACATGTAGGGATTTCTGCCACTGGGTTTTCCATAGATGGAAAAAGTAAATAACATGGAGAAAGGAACTACACTGTGAGATACAATGCCCTAATTTTGACAGCATATGCTTTAATGTGCTGTTTGCAACCAGTCAATAAAACCACACAAATCTGCCTGAAGAGAGAAAGCATTTCAATGTAAATTTAATTTTGAAGGTTGAGCCCACATAGCCATGTGTGTTGCTATTAAATCTCTAGTAAGTAACTGTTTATTTTGAACAGGGGTTTTTTTGTATTTTCCCCTCCCCCTCCCCCAGTTCGCCATTCTTACCATTAAACATTCAGCTAAGTCCACTGCAATTACTATTTAAGTGCTCATTATGATGTAGATATATAAATTAAAATATCTTCATTTGCATAAGCACAGCACACACCTAAACACCCTCACATTCACACCCCAACTACACCTTCTCCAGCAACGCTGGAGATGTCAAAATACCAATTTACTCCTCTGAAGATGAACAACCAAGAAATAGATGCACTCAGCAAAAGGGTGAGAGTTTTCCACAGTACTGTCCGTGGCAGTCATGAGCATTTTAGAGGAAATAGCAATTTGGCAACTTAAGCAAGTCAAACCTCTCCCACCTCCATGTAAGCGAATAAGTAGAAGGTGAATTTTAGTAGTTAATATTAAACAATAAATTGTCCCATCCTGCCAACATTATTAATGTCACTTTTCAGCATAATGCCAGCCCCTGGCAAAACACTGTGCAGTGACAATTCCAATTACCTTTCCTCATCTTTATCTTACAGGTCACCTGTTAAAAAATGCATGTTTACTCTGTCTTCTCCCCGACCAAGACTGACTGCAGTGGAGGTGATGTTCTAAGCCAAGTAGGTCATGCCACCTCAGCTCCAGTTTGTACAAGTCACTCTGCATGTTGTTTGAGCTGTCCTCTGACGTGCCTTCCCCCCCAGGTCCCGGGCTGAGCTGCCTTACACCCTGCAGACAGGCTGCCTCTCATTCCCTCAGCAGTGGAAGGGAACACAAAGAGCCACTGTCCTCACCCGCAAACCTCAGCAGGAAAATCCCCCAATAGCAAGAGCAGCCCTTCTCGTGTCAGCATCTAAATCAGCCCAGTGCACTCTCCACTGATCAAAGCAGCTTCTTAGGGGCCCAATCCAAAGCCCACTGAAGCTGATGGAAGTTTTCACTCGGGTTTCAGCAGCCTTTGAACCACGTTCTCTTGACAGCATCGTGTGTCACAAGAAACACAAGGACAAGAGGAGGAGAATCTGTTCCAATATAATCCTGTGTTTCACTGCCTTCAAGGAAAGGCTGGTCAGAAGGGTCAGCCTGTCACACCAGCAGTGTCCAGGACCCAAGAGGTGCTTTCAGGAGTCCATCATAGGCCGATTTTACAGCTGTGGTGCACGGTGCAGTGACATCTACCAGCTGAAGAGACTGTGGCAACGTGGATGTGTTCCCAGAGGAAACGTCTCTTTCCCTCTTGGATGCAGTCATGCACAGAGGCAGTTGTAGCTGAGTATTTGCTGCTGGGGACATCACTTCCAGTTCATGTCCCTTCCCCAGGGAGTGTGTTCTCTCCCAAAAGAGAACTCACATGTCAAAGCTGAGACCACGTAGACCATTGTATCCCATGGTGTGACACCAAACAGGTGCCACGAACATCAAAATCTCTACAGACCTAAGGGGCAGACAGGCTGAAGAGGGACATGATCCCAGAATGAAGGAAACTTCAGCGTTTCTTGGACATATAACAAAGGAAGTGCACATTTCTTTATTAACCACAGCCCCTTAATACATGTATGGGTCAAATGGTAGAGGTTCTGCTTGCAGACAATCTTATAAGAACGGTCTGCACACAAACACACACACAAATCCACTCCACGCCACAGCAAGATTAGATGATTCGAGAAGGAGGACAATCAGCAGGAAGATGAAGCTAAGTACTGAAGTGATGAGATCAGTTGTTAAGATCTCAGCTCTCTGAAGAAGTGCAGAAAAAAGTAACAGGGAGTTCATGGCCTTGAGTCCAGGACCATTTCTCTTTTCCTGGCCTTCAGTAACAACAGCAGAGTATTTATTACACCAGGAAACAACTAAGCCCAGGTCCTCTGGACTCTGTCTTGGCATAATCAAATGGGATGTGGGTGCCCACAGGAGCTTTATACAACATAAACTGTACAATGAAGCAAGTTTTGTATATGATGATTTTTAAGCAGTTAAAATATTAACTTCTGGTGTTTTAAATATCACAATAACAGCATTTCCCATTTCTGCCTATAGAAGCAACTGCTGGGCTACTGCCCTGCCACGCTACAGACTGCAGGGTTTTGTTTGCTGCAGAAACCCAAGCACTGTCACCGAGCTCTTTGCACTGACCCACAGCACATTCTCAGCAATCTCTTCACCCTGTGAATCCCCTGGGAGGATTGCAATCCTTTGCAAGATCTAGATCCACTCCTGGCAAGTGACTGACCTAGGCACTCCACTTTCAAGTGAATACAGGATATGTACAGGCATATATTTTAGGTAGCTACCTCAGAGCCTCCAAATTTGGGGTTTTTTCACTCACACATTTTCTAGGTAAGGAAAAGTAGTCAGGTGTGAGAGCGGGAATTAAATTACTCATCCCAAGTTACACAGCAATCAGTGAAAGATCTATGAGAGAACTGCTCTCATGCAAGCAATTCTGTGTAATAGCATCTAAAGAACTCGTAAGTTAAGCACTCTAGAGTTGCCCACCACATAAGATACTTTAAATTTATGGCATTCTTCTTTATCTCCAGCTCCCTCCTCTCCCCCTTCCCAGAAACTTCAACTGATACTAGGTGAGCAGAACAAAATCAGTGAGACTTGCAAGTGCTGCAAGCCCTGGGAACAGCTGTCTTCCCAACACTTCTCATTTACAGTACAATGTGCTGGACAATGGAAAATAAGTCAAGGCTTTAACCTGAAGGTGTTTATTTTCTTCAGTCCATATTTTTTTAACCTTTAAGGGTAGCAATTGTTCCATTGCTTTGAACTTAAGTGTACTTGGTAACTCTGAATATATTTTCATGTGTGCGATTGTGTTGTGTCACAGTGTTCCCACACCAGTTTCCCAGCTCTCAAAATGTTTTATTCAGTGTACCTAATCATCTACAATTACTCACATTTTGCTTTACTGTGGCCAGACCCCCTTAGTTTTACTTCAGTGAGAATGCAGCAGTCCTACAGTCCTTCCTCTTCCCATCCTAAATGCAAGTGGTGCTCGGGGTGGTAAAGGGCAGGAGAAATGAAGGTTCATTTTCTACAAGTTCTTACTCGTGGCAACAGAACAATACGAAAGCCACACTGGTGGCCAATCTCAACAGGAATTCTAAACAGAAAAGCAACTTTCTCTTCCCCTCCTTCCCCTGACATCTTTCTTTTTGGTTGAGTAGGTGTTATTTTAAAAGCACTCGCTCCTGTTTAAGTTTTGCAGATACTTCCCCTCCAAACAGCCACCTTTCAGCCGGGGACCTGTGACACACTGTGGCTGTGACCATGTGCTCCCAAAATGAAATGCTCTCGTTCACACCGTTCAGCTTGCTGACATTCCTGACTGCCACCATCACTGACTCACCAGCCCAGGTTCAGCACCATAACAACATCTTTAGGATACATTAAGAATGAATTTATGCAGCACTTATTGGGGCACTTTGCTATAGAGTGAGCTAAGGCTCTGTTCAATCTGTAATTCACAGCCGTGCAGTGACAAGCGACAGGCAGTGTCAAGCACCAGAGGGTAATTCGGTTGTCTCTGCACAACCAGAGGGCACCTGCAGCTCTCAGGAGCACAGCAGCAGGATGACACCTCCAACAGCAACAGGGCAACCCTGAACTCGCCTGGCCTTAACCGCTGTCTGGGGACAACAAACACTTCCAGAAATCTTCCAGAATATTCCCGCTTTCTTGCACGTATTAAAACTGATGACAATGCGTCGAAGGGAAGATTATCACTTGGCACTTCAATGGTTGCAGACTTTTAAAAAGTCTTGTTGATGTTGAGAACACCTGGATAGAACAGATCAACAAAACATGAACTGCAGACTGACTGTCACTCACATGCAGTGCTGCAGATCTCCTGCAGCTGCTCTAACTGGACTTGGACTCGGTCCAGAGATGCGAAGACCTGCAGTCTGCTCAACACTGCTGTGCAGACAGCGGAACCAACCCCTGGTGGATGAATCAGTACCATCTCCTGACAGCAGGTAAGCAGACGGACTGGGATACGAACTGGCACAACAAACAGTATCTACAGAGTGTTACACATCTGCCATTTACATTTTTATTACTGTTAGCCCACAAGAAAACTCCTTCAAACCTCTGAATTCCTGCTAGCAGGCTTAGAGTTCCCTGAAGCATCTTCCACACTTGTTCTCCTTGAAACCCTGCTTTTTTTTTTTCCCTCCTAATATAAACAATAATAACACGTATTTTGGCTTTCAATGCCTAATGCTCTGGCTATTGTTCACACAGCTACTGTCTTCAGTTTGAAGCGAAGTGCCCTATTACAGCGCTGCGATTAATCAGGGTGATAAGTGCTGCAGTGAGGCCCCTGCTATCAATCACGTTTCTTGTGCAGAAAGGCACTCGTGTCAAAAAGGGTGGGGGTTGGGGAAGGCTCATTTACCACGATTGTAGTAAGATTATTTTCTGTTAAGAAAAGTGGCAGCCCCTTTATCCAACAATGAATGCAGGTTGACCAGCAGTTTAGAGACCTAGTAAGAGATGGTTAAAGATATTAACAATAAAACAAAGTTATCCTGTGTGAAGGAGGACAGATGGCAGCCACACAATAGCCATCAAGTCTATTTAAACAGATAAGTAGTCTGCCTACGCCCACCCCAGCTCTAGACATGTGCTGATTCAAAGGCTGGCTCTCGTCCCTCTAACCTGACCAGGTGCAGAGGTCACGCTTTTTCCTTCCATGCTCTCATTTAGAAATCCGCCCATTCTCGCCGTCAAGCACCGCAAAAGCAGAGCCCAGGACAGAGGACAGCTGCTCCTGCCCAGCAGTGATAAGCTGCGCCTCTGTGCCTTGCAAAATGCGTGTCAGACCCAGGGACAAAGCGGCACAGCTCTGGGAAAGGCACGGGGACACCGCGTTGGGAAGGTGGCAGCCAGCCCGGCAAGCCCGGCGTTGCCTCGGGTATCTGAGACAAGTGCCGTGGATGGCAGAGCCACAGGAGTGATGCCACTTCGGAGATGATACAGACTTTGTGTACAGACAGAGAATCAGTGACAGACAGGGTGAAAAAGGGCCAGAAAACCTCAGTGTCAGCCAGGGTGGCCGGAGCAGGCAGGCTGCAGTGAATTTTGAATGACGGATCGCTGAAAGATTTAATTCCACTGAGCAGCCAAGGGGCTCACATCCAAGGCCAGTTTCTGCTATGGGGAGCACCAAAAGCACTTGACCAAAAGCAGCAGGCAGGGACAAGTGGAAAAGCCGAAGAGAGGCACCAGGGGAGGGGGGGCTGGCGAGACAGACCATCTCACCAAGTTTCTGTGAAGCCTGACGGGCCCTTCCCCCACAGACACTGCAAGACTGGGGCTTTTAATATTGCAAGGATTACTTCAATCCACAGGCTTAACCTTCCTACAGCAAACCTGCACAGATGGAGCGCCACTGTCCTCCCGCTACCAGCTGACCGCTCCACCCCAGCAGGGTGAGGCAGCACTTCAGGCACGGCCAGCAGCTCCCGCTCCTTCCAGGGACTGAGGGCCCTGCTTCCCACCTTCCTGACATCCTGCACTACTTCATCTTCACAGACACCTGACTCCTGATGATGGCTGCAACCAGCACTGCTCATTGTTATTTCCAATGAGTTCAATTCTCTTAAACACTCAGTGGCTGTAAATCCTCAAAAGCCTTTTTAAGCTTTGTCATAACATATGACTTTCCTTCCCATGACACAGTTTATTATGCAACTATTTCTTTCCCATGTTTTAAGAAGGGAGTAGAAGTTCAAGGAAGCATACTAGCACCATAACATGAATTCAAAGGTGGTAACTCTTCTTTTTTTGACAGAATGCACTTGAAGAGTTTGGGCCCCTCATTACACTCAGTAAGCTATTCAAAACATAACTCCGGTGGAGAGACTCACACCGGGGACTATCCTTCACTGCAAGCCTGGCCTAAGGCTTTTCAAGTCAACAGTCAATTCCATAGATGTTACACTGGGACCAGTAAGAGTATTTTTAAAATTATTTTATCAATTTTAGCTCAGTAACACTATTTTAGAATAAGTAAGTAGCCTTTCTGCCTGACAAGATAGAAATAATTATCTCTTTTGACAGATGTAGAAAGCTAAAAACAAACAAACAAACAAACAAAAAACACCTCAGCCCCAAAACATCCCAAACACCAGAGGTTATAAACTGAGTGAAATTTTGGGTGAGTGACAGAAGGCACTCTCCTTTCTTCCCCTCATCATATCATGGATTTAAAGTCAACTTTTCTGTATTATATATGATTATTCACACATATATACACAGGCCAAATTCATATTTGGTTACAGAAAGAAGCTGATTTGTTCAAGGAATTAGTTTTTCCACATAACTTAATTCCAACACACCTCATCAAAATATTTCCAACTCCAGCACTTGTTCACTGATATTAGATAGAAGACTGTGTTTAGTTATTTCTCCTGCCCATTTGGATACTTCAGAAAGGAATTTTTATAGGTCAGGACAGTGTTATTACAAGGGCCACTTGCAGTAAAGAGAGCTCCAGACAATACAAACATGAACACGAACAAGATGTAGGTGAAGGTGTGGACACAGATGCAGTGATTTGACTGTATCCCCTTCCTTACACCTCACTGCTTTTCTCCACTCTCCAAGGTAAGGATTTTTTGGTTGGTTGGTTTTCTTTTGGGTTTGTTTCTTTGGGTTTTCTGGGTTTCTTTTCACATTTCTTTAGTGAGTTCTTTCAGGGAGTTATTCTTGATTTGCCAACCACAAACTTGTACCACTGAGCACCATTTCCCTTCTGTTCTATAATTAATCACTGAAGTGCTCAAGTCTCCTGCTTGTGAGTAGCACACACGTTGGTATCTAAAGTTTTCACACATGCTGGCTGGCTACACAGCTGTAAAATTACTTTTAGAAGCTGTATACATCAGTCTTGAATTTACCATTGCATAGTTACTTCCACAAGTGTTTGCTAAAAGACATTTTTACTAATGGACACTAAATATCACAAACCTAAGAGTGAACACATTCATTTAGATACCCCAGGGCATTTAAATGTGTCCATGGCAGGGGAGGTTACTGCAATGAGCAGTTCTGCCTGTGCCTTCCCTTACAAGATCTGCTGTTCTTGTCATTCATTACATAAGCCCAACACTACAAACAAAGGCATCAATTCTTATTTTAATGATTATTAATATGCCTGGCTGTACTGCAGCCATACTTTGAGGCAATTTTCCAAGGAAGAGGACCGTAGGCACTGCACATCCATCCAAGGAGAACTAAGGTCCTGCTCAGGGGGACATCAACAGCAGCTCTGAGTGCTGTGAGCCCACAGCACCAGGTACCAAGAGCACAAACCTCTGTGGATCCCAGTGGGTTTTGAAGAGAGACAGAGGTCCCTTTTGTATTATGCACAGGACTATGGGGTGAGGGGGGGAAATCAGGGGTTTGTATCTTGGCTTTCTATTTTCTCTGAAGGCATTCAGCACATTACTGAGCAACCCAACTTGCTTCTTTAACATCTATCTTATTATGACTATTAAAAAAAAATTATCAGTGCCATCTTGACTCATTCTTTGGCTTCTAATGCTCAATCAGTTTTATCATCATGTTGCTAAACCCAAGAAGAGATTACCCAACTGTTGTCTTGGCCTTTAGAGACTCAGAGCATACAGTGTAGGAGCTGCACACTGACTCTAGCAGAGTACGTATTGTGAGTGAGGAGTTCATGGCACTGCACACTCAACTGCACCTCGTTTCACTTAAAAATTAAGTACTTGTGTTTCAAAATTCCTAGAACCTTTAGAAAGACACAGGATCCACAGTCAGACTACACTCGACTCTGCCACAGGCCCGGGGATGTCACTGGAGCAGAACATCGTCGGGTCACGGGTCTGTCCTCACTGGACAGCTGATCCTGAGAGCAGCTCAGCACCTCCCCAGTGCCAGGATTACACCCCACTGGAGCTCTAGAGTGAGGCCTGGCAACACAGATTTGCTGGCATACACTTGAACTGCAGCAACAATAAGTTCACACTTAATATCACTTTATCAACACAGGTATCAGCCATCTTGATTCATCATAAACTGGTTTTATATCCTATTGTCAACCTGGAGGACTCTAATGAGAATCCACCAGCCAGCCAGGCCCCCACAGCCACACTAAGACGTGCTGAGAAGAGGTTTGGATCAATGCAAGGGAGTCCACTCTTAAAATAGATTTCAGTTAAACTGCTGCAGCTATGGAAATCCTAAAGCAGGTAGTTCTGTCCTAAATTATTAAATGTTACTGGGTTTGTCCTTTCTCTGACCCCACTTCAGGGGTTTTATGCCTCTGCTTTCATACAGAAATGAAGGCAAGCTGGAACTATCAGTGAGCTTGCTCCCCAGTGTGCTCAGGGCTGGATATGAAGAAGAATGATGCTGTGCTGCTGAATCCCAGACAGGGCAGCCTGGTTTCTAGGGCTAGAGTGCCCAAAGGCAGGACCTGATCAATCTCCACATCCTTACAGCCCTGCCTTTTTCACTCCTGCTGCCCTTTTTCCATGATATCTCAGCCTCAAATATTTTAAAAACTGGGGGTGGGGGGAGTGGAAAATCCACACAGTCAAGAAAGGCTTCTAACCCTGTGAAATTCAGACTTATCTGTACTGACATCATGTATTGCAAATAATCAGCTCAGAAATGCCAATAAAAACCTTCCTGAGGATGTAAAACAGAGTAAGAGAGCAGCAGTCCCTGGCCTCTGCACTCCTGCCAGACCAACACCACAGACCAGCACGAGGACACACGGGCAGGTGAACAGTGCTCCTGGCACTACGGAGCAGGAAGAACCAGCTGCTTTTCCCAGAGCAAAAACGAGGCACCAGTTCAGCAGAATTTCCTCTCTGCTGTATTACCTGTGCTTGCACTGGGCTGCCTGTACTGGGACATGGCAGGGATTTGTCAGGGAACTTTATCACAGAGATGTGTTGTGATTTTTTTTCCACATCTGTAACTCGTGCACCTGAAATGGGTGTTTGAGGATGTGTCACAGTCAGGTCTCCAGAGCTGTCCCATGCACCCTTCTCTCCTCAGCCAAACTCTGGGTAACAAATTATACCATAAAAAAATCAAGCTTTTCAGTATCAAATGCTACAATGCTCAGCAGCAGCAGCAGCACAGTGCTCAGGTTCCTTCAGGCATGTGGGTGGGAGCAACTTGGGAACTACAGAGACACAGACAAATGGACGACACAGGGAGTTTTATACTGACACTTAAATACACATCTCTCTGGTTTCTCCCCCACTGCTCTCTATTCCTGTATCTAGCACTCATGAATCTCTTCCCCTTGATGATGAAAAGCCTAAAGAAAGGCACTTTCTTAAATGTGACTCATTTTCTTTTAGCCAATTAAGGCACATATTTGCATTTTTAAGAGAAAAGATACACACCAAGTAAGAAAAAGAAGAGATGAACCCAATTTACGAACCACACACGCTGAAAAATCACCTTATCGCAAGAAACAGGGTGACTCAGAAAACAAACGTAAATAGCTCCTGTGATTTAGCACCGACTGACACCCAGTGCATTAAAATAAATTGCCCATGATTTCTCGCAAGCTCCACGCTAACGCATTCCACAGAACAGCTCTGAAAACGCAGCAGTGCGTAACTATCTAGAGGCTTCACTTGGTGGCAAATAATGGAACGAATTGTCCCCTGACCAGGACAGGGAAAGGAAGTTAATCTGCATCTCCAGCCTTTCGGGGAACGGTTCAGGGCTGGAAATCGTGAGTCAGCAGCACTGCTGCTGGAGGTTTTTCCCTAGCATGCTACTGGCAACACAGTCTCTGCCTTTCCCAGCTGGGGTATGCCAGCTAAGTGCCCATCGGGAAACTGCCACCTTTTGTATGAAATGGGACAGCTCAGCTGCCTGCCACTGATTCATTAACATCTTAAATATCATCACTGACTCCTACAGTCACAATGCACAGCAGAGAAAAAAAAGAGTTCAGTTGATGGGTGAAGCTGGGAGAAATCAAGTCGTTTCCTAAACGTATTTTAACCTTTTTACTGGTACTGCTATTACAGAAACACCACATTCACCTTTGCTACTGCAGCCAAGACAAAAGTCACCGTACTAAGTCTCATAATCAAATCCAAGGATCTCAGTCATTTTGCAAAGCTGATGAATACTCCTTCTGAGAAATACATTGCTATTTCTTTGTATGTTTTAGACACACACAAAAAAAAAACCACACAAAAAACCCCCAAAACAAACAAACAAACAAACAAAAAAACCACCAGGAAGAGAAGGAGGACACAAATTTTTAGACATTAACTTGGCAGTTTACAGCTGTTCACAGGAACCAAAGGCCTGCACCTATTCACTTCTTCCTCGGGTTGAGGTCATGTCAGCCGAGCTCATGCTCCAGTTTATCCTCCACTGGATTCTTGTGCTTTGATGATTATTTTCTTGACAGGTTATAGAGGGTCCTTTCTAACATTCCTAAACCAAACTGTTGCTGCTTAACTATCCCTAGCTCTTAATATGTAAATCTAGCTTGACAAGAGAATTTAGGGACGGAAACTTGTTTTCTTCCTAGAAAAATGAAGCTGAAATGAGTCCTCCCCTTAAATGAAGAAAGCACTGCCATAACCTCACCACATTTTGGGTCTGATGTTCCAGACAGGCAGCACATGCACACCATGGCCAGCCAGCACCCCAGAGCAGCCCTAACTCATGCTGTGCCCTGCCCAGCTGACAGCACAAGGCCATAGAGAAATGGAGATACTCTGGCACAAAAAGAATGGAAAATGTGGCAAGAGAGGAGAGGACATAAGATTCAAACCCATATGGAAAGAACTTTGATCAGGGTATGATATATTACTTACAGCCTTACTCACAGCAAACCAGTTTTCTGTGGATTATATGCATAACTTTTGGGTCCATTGACCAATTTCAGCCTGCTCTGTTACGAAGGTAACTGTCTTCCCACAAGTCCCATGACATTCAAGTACAAAAGGCAGACCCTGCAAGCGACCCCAGCTCTGTCCCAGCTGAAAGAAATGTCGTAACACAGGGCCCTTACTTGTCACCAAACACTTGGCCTAGGGGACAGTGTGATCAGTAAAACAGCAAGAAAATCTCCACTTCATCAAGCACAAGACAGAAATCAAAGGCAAGTCACCACCACTCATTCCAATGCTCAAACCAATACCTGTTTCCTGTAATCAAAGGGCAAGACAACATTAATCCCAGTGATGTAACCCTAACCCCAGTAAACAAACCGGGAATGTTAAAACCCAGCCTAGACCAGCCAGAAAACAAAATTCCTCCTCACCTCCTCCATGAGGGCCATCACAAGTGCAGATAAAAAATGGGATGAGGATCTCAGGACAGGGGCAGACACTGGGGCCCAAGCTCATTTCTGAAGCTGCTCCCTGCAGGAGAACCCAGGGCATGAACGGACACCACGCGTTCCTCCCGGATGCCTTTGGCGCATTTGGTGCCCACGTCATGTGTTTAATTGCAGGTGAGTGCCAAACATCACGTCATCCTGGGAGCGTGCCCTGGAGTCCACAAACTCTAATCCAGCCCCCTCACTGCCACTGCACACTCCTGCTGCTGAGGCCTTTCTCCATCAGCTAAAAAAATGTTTTTCTTTCGATATTCCAAGCCACCTTACACTACCCCTGTGGCCACAGGATTTTCAAGTCCTGTCAATTTAGAATTAATTCTCTTCTTGGAGCATAAGTGCCCCTCACCTCTTCTTCAAGAAAATTACATTGCTTGAAATAATTTCCATTTTTGCCAGCACAACATCTCATTTTCTTCTTTGTAGTCTGAAGGAATGATTTGTAACATGAATCTTAAAAACCCAGATCAAAGCAGGAGGTTAAAATGACAGATAAATCAGAAGTGTAAGAAATGTATATGTATTTTTATATGCATATGCAGTCCAAAAAAAAAAAAGTATCCACCAACTCTGATTTAATAACAAATAGCTGATGCCCTCTCTTTGTTTTTGATAGATCCTAGGGGGCTGATAAGATGCTGTGCACAGGAGATAAGAGACATTTCCATAGCAGATGAAAACCATTCATCTGAAGGGATCACGTTGTCAACAAATTGGGCTCATTACCCGCCAATACTACAAAAACTAGGCAGTTCTACTCATCTGCTAACAATGCCATCATTTCTATTTGTGAGAGTTCTTTCCTTTCCCCCCTCCAATGCTGCAGCAAAACCTTGGCTTCTGACATGAAGCCCAGCAAGCAACGTTAGTCCTTGAGACAAAATTTGCAAAACATTAATGAAATCAGAATGAGACTGCAGTTTGGCTTGTTGCCCTTGGATAATGGAAGTGAAATTAAAAGTAGAGGGAAGAGAAGGGACTTGCTCTTAGCTAAAATCAGATCGTTGAATGCATTTTTCAGGAATTAAAGCATTTTATACACTACCTGTTTCAAGTTTTTCTATTTCAGTGGCTCTAGTGATAACTGATACCAGGAGGAAACAGTAGTTAAAGCAACCAAGAAAAACTAACATGTAAAGCATTCCTTTTAAATATTTCATTTAGCCAGGAAAATCTATTAGGAAAGAACCCTTCTGCCAAGGCAGAAAGAAAGGCCAAGAGAAAGATGTGTAGAAGAGGAAGAAAAGGAATAGAATTCTATCCTGAAAAATTCACAAGTGCTTTCTCCCAGGAAGCAGCACCTATCAACCAGCCCTACCCATTTACTGCACTGAGAGTGATCATTCATCTCCTTTCTGAGGGATGCATTCCTGCCAGCAGTGCCCCCCATCCCTGCCAATGCCCAGGTTCTTGCCTGTCTGGGGACCCACACTGGCCATTTCAGGAGTCCAGGCTTTCTCCCAAATGAAACATAACTGCCCTTCCTGAAGAATTTCTAAGCATTCTAGTTTTCAAAAGGCCCCCTGAAACTTCCTACTAAAGACACACACATTTTGGTTGCTGCCCTACAAACACACACATTCCCTCCAGGGGTAAATGCAGGGCTAGGAACTATGATCACCTGTGGGACACCTGGGAAGAACAACACATCATAAAGTCTGCTTTGGAAGGTGTTGGGTGAGAACTGGCACTTGAGAAGTTAATTTAAGATGGATATGCCCTTCCCTCTCTGTATCAAGGTGGAGGGAGCAGATTCTCAATCCTGCTTAGATTTTTTTTTTAAGGGCACAGTCCCCACTGCAAATCAATGAGATCTGTATTCCTTAACTACCTGACACATCTGCAAGTTCAATACAAAGTCACTTAATGTTTTCTATTCTGCAAGGTTTTATCTTCCTCTTTCCTTCACAGCATCAAGGGGTTAATGCTACCAAAGCCAAAAGGTATTAGGGGGAAGAGGATAATAAACTACTTCTCCTGGGAAGTAGCAATGACACTGTCAAAAAAAAAAACCAGCTTGCTTTCCTCATTTTGATACACAGACATAATTTCTGAAGTGCCAGGGGTGTGTCAAAAAGCCATAAGACAGATGCTCACCCAGCACTACCGTGCCCTGCCAGGCTGCTGGAAAAAGCATAAAAACATAAAAGCCCTGAGCTGAAGCACACAGGGCTTTTGGCAGCAGTGCAAGGGTTAAAAGAAGTTTCCCTCTCCCATGGAAGTGCTACAGTCTGAATCCAGCACTATGCTTTCTGCTGTGATAGATTGTACCTGCTCCGAGCAAGCCAGCAAGTTTAACCCTGTCCTTGCTGATGTTAAGTAAAATTAAGATGCCCCCAAACCTGATATGATGGGAGACAGCCCTGCACCCTCACTATGCTAAAGCAGACAATAGACAAGCACCCGGGTTTGTATCTCGCCCTGTGGTAGCTGCAGCCGAAAGGACTAATTAATTAGCTAGAGCGTATGCATACACATCAAAAATAACTTTACAGTGCCTGCCAAAACCGTTTGAAAATCTCTGCAAAGCTGCCACAAAACACAGCTGGACAAAATGAAGAGAAACATCTATTGTTTAAATCAAAAAAGAAAAACGAAATGAAAAAGAACAGCCCACACCCTGCATCACATCCATTCCCACAGTCAAACAGAGGTGTAGGATTCACTGTACCTTTCCAGCCGCTGAACAGGCAGATTCCAACCAGAGCGGTGCGTCCAAGACTATATGCTGAAGAATCTGTTAATACAAAACAAAGGGAGGGGCAAAAAAAAAAAAACCTGAAAACACTTATTTTTGGCTGAAAACCAGTCTTCAGCTATAAGAAGTTTTTCTTCTATTGTACAAAGACACAGATGCATAAACATACCCATACAAGCGTGTGTGTATGGAGGTGTGTGTACATATAACACACATAATGCATGCATCAATGTATTTCAAAACAAACCCACAGAGGTTTATTACCTACTCATTTGAATTCATCCAGTGTGCACCACTACAGGATTTAATCTACAGCAGACTAAATCCAAAAAAAGCTTCAGCATAAAGGTATAACTCTTGCAAATTCTCAACAAGCAAACAAAGCTGACATTTTTAAAATAAAATCGTTACCAGCTCACATGCTGCCATACCACAAAAGCCTATCCTTAAATAACTGCTGCATAATCATTCTCCTGGAGTGTTGTTCTCCATCGGCTCGCTGCCTATCTCCAGACAGACGCAGTCTGCAAGCCACCAGCTTGTATCTACCATGTGTACGCCAGGAAAAGGAAAACTGCAAATTAGAAGAAGTCCCCGCAGTGGTGAAAAGGAAAAGAGGGTGAGTGGGAGAGGAAGAGGGAGTTCTCTGGCCACAGAAATTTCGAGAATGATGACAAACCAGCCAGCTCCGCCATCATCCACTTACAGTAGGATGCTGCACCTCGCGGCTGCTGAGGCAGTTTGTCAGGGGGTTGCTGGTATCAAATGCCTGACAGGCATTTTAATTGCATCCAACCAAGTGTGTCCGTGTCCCCAGGAATCGGGCCTTTAATCCTATGAATATCATCAACTGGTTTCTTTTGTGCCGCTGCCAGAGGCACACAGGCACGCACTGCACACAGGCAGCGGCACACCCGGCTTCCCCGCCACGCCGATCCAAAGCCCAGGCAGGTTTTATGGACGGTACAGGCTGGAAAGGAGGGCTGGAGGGATTTAGCATTTTCTGCATTACGGATTAGGAGGGTGATCTGCTCTCCCCCTTTATTTTTCTATCTAATGCTTCTGCTTGCTTATCGGAACCAGCTTGACTATGCTGTTATTTCAGCCTTGCATTTGCTTATTCACACCAAGGGGAAATAAAGCCAGGGGAAATGCAGAAGTCCTACAGGACTGCAGGGGCAAGCAGGGACACTTCAGGACTAATACAGAGCAGAACGGGGCTCACTGCACAGTTCAGCTGAAAACTGAGCTGCTGTGAGGGGTCCAGTTTTACTGCCACTGTTCAGCTGTGGATGCTTTGATCTCACCTCTCTCTATGCCAAGGCTTTCTCCAGGACAACATTGAACTCAGTAGGAAAGGGGACCTGGGAATTTGGAAACCACCCAGTGTTGTGGGAGGTGACAGCACAACTGGGGAGGGATGGCCGAGAAGGTGTAGAGGACTGAATATTTAAGGGAGGGAGTAAAAGTTAAAAGATGAACTGGTTTGGTTTTGAGCATTGGAATTTTGTAATGAAACAGCATGACCAGTGAAGGAGCATTCAGGAGTAACCAATGAGCCCAACCACACTCTTAAGGACTGAAGACAGGCTTAAATTTCCCTGCAGTCAGGACACACAAGTCAACTAGGCCCACTTTTCAGCAGGAAGCTGGTGCTTCCCAGTCCCTGTGTCAGGAGAGCACTTAAGAGGGAAGGATGTCAAGAGGAAAATGAAATATCTCCCTACCACAAATTTTGGGAGAGGTCTAACAAACACCATTTACCTTTGAAAGGGACAAGGGGCTTGCAGGAAGAGTAACAAATTTCCCAGCAAATTCCAGGGCTTCTCTCCCAAAACTTTAAGGGTAGAGGACCGCAAAGGGAATCGATTCCCTTCTGTCTTCCCCCACAACAATGACAAGATGACTTCATACATCCATCAAACTTTGTATCAACCAGAATTTCCACCCTCGCTGCTATAAACAGATCTTGGTGACTACAAAGCATCCATCCTGACCTGACAGTTTTTCCCCACTCTTTAAACCACCGCAGCAGAGAGGAGGATGAGGAAATGGAGGAAGGTAGCCCCAAAGACAGGCTGTATGGGACAGGGGTGGCAGTGGAGCAGGTACCACCTGGCAGCAAAAAGGCCTTCGGAACGAATGGAAAAAACGAGCAAGCGCAGCACTAGCGCGGTTCTCAGACCCTTCCTCTGAAAAAGCGTCCTGTGACTCATCAGAAGGGGTGCCTGCTGCTGCCAAACCTCCCACTGCAGAGCTCGTTCCCTGCAGAAACCAAGGAAACCCTAATCCTGCCCTCGTCTTCCTCAGCTCCACCGTTTAACGGTTGGTGTTTGTTCACAGCGTTGCTCTGGTCCCTCCCTCACTTCTACAGCTCCCCTTCCCAGCCACACTTCCCCCAAAGTAGCCAGGAGCTCTGGGAGGCCCCAGATACAACACCAGGGAGTTGGGATGGTGCAGGGATAGCAAGAAGTCCTGAAAACTGTCCCGTAGCTTCTCTCAGATGTTCCTGACAGAACTCACGTGACCCATAAGGGACAGATACGTATTGCCAGGCTTTGTCCTACACTCCGGAGCCTATGGATAAATCTTCAACCAGCCATCCAAGCCTCCTTTGATCTGCCCATGCAAGCATTTCCAGGGACACAATCTGCCAAAACAGCCCATGGCAAATGGCTTCATCATAAGATACTGTAAATAAAAGAGTTAATCATCGAGTTTGTTCTGGCTGCCCTGCAATATGTCTTTCATACACCTATGAAAACACTTCTGACAAGACAAAGGCACGGGAGACAGGGATGAAGGGCCTAATCCAGATAAATGCTGGAACACAGAGAATACTTCGCCCTGAGATTTAACTTCATGGTTTCCTGGCTTAGCCACAAAAGCATGAAACTCATCACATAAAATCAATGCAATGAAAATACAAATATTAGGAAGTTGATAAGACAATGACAGGGAAATGTTTAAATTACATTTTCAGCACCGAACCTCTTGAAGAGGAGTAAAGACATTTACAGTCTCAGTACAGAAGGTGGTGAGACTGTGACTGATGCCTGGTCCAAACTCTAAAAGATTTCACCTGTGCAGGTGGGTTTCTCTCTTTAATTCTGATATTCACACAAGACAGTGCACTCAGTTTCATTACTGCACTGTAAGAGAGCTTAGAAAATCCAGCTGCAAACTGGCTCCTTCTCTGCAAGATGCTGGGCAGAGCAGGAGAGAGCTTCCATTGCAACAGATTATTTAGAAGAGCCAAAATGAAAATAATGGATAATGGAAAAACAACCAACCAACCACAGGGCTTGGGCTTATCCAAGGTCATAACTTCTGTTCCTAAACCAAGCAAGACGCTTCCAGAACCTCAGTCTAAGATCTCTCCACGCAAACCACTGCTGAAGTCTTGCAACCAGCATTTAACAAAGGACTTGTGGGTTGGTTGCTTCTTTTTTAGCAAAGACTGGGTGAACATTTTATGCAATGCCCAAAATAGCATCCGATATCATCAGTGATGTAGATTAAGAGGAATAAGTCTACTGAACAGGAACTGCACCACTCTGGTAAAAATAGCCTTGGAACAGGGAATTTTCTTTGCATTTGCTATTGTCTTAGCACTTGAAACAGTGCTGGGGATGGCTGCCTGCTGGAGAGCTTGGGAGGAGACAGGTGCTTCACCAGACCCTGTAAGTGCTGACAGTATTGTCTGATCTGCTGCAGCAGTAATAAACATCAGACTGTCGCGTTTTACCAGCCATTCGAGGGAAAAACTCGCTTTTACTTCCCCTCCTCTCCCCCCCTACTTGAGGCGGAGAGAAAACAGAATAGAAGGGCATTAATTAATTCTAGAAAAACACATGCAGCACAGCACAGCAGCTCTTTCACCAGGGCTGCACCGTGAGGGAGGCTGAGGCTGGAGACACCGTCTGTGTCTCTATGGTTACTGACAACTGAGAGGATGGGGAGGAGCTCGGAGAAGCTGCAGGCTGAGTTCGCAGCCTCTGTGGGTGCAAAGGATTTCAGGGCACGTTAGAAAGTTTCAGGACACAGGGGTGGTGGTGAAAGTGAAACCTGGTTTCGGTTTCAGTCCAGGGCTGATCTACCCACCTCACACAGCCCCCCCAAGGCCTTTTCAATCACACTGTTTCCTTTACAGCAGTGGTGCCCCCAGCTCTGCATCCACAGCAGACTGAACATCTTTATGGAACTCACCTGTCCTTCCTCCCAGGCTACCACTAAAACAGGCCTGTACTGGTGGCACTGCCCTTTCCCAGCATCCAAAGGCAGCTCTTCCCGCTGGGTATCACAGCCAGCTCTCCTCACCCATTGACCCACCCGCTGACACAGCACGGGCTTCTGTGCAGCACGGTTACATAAACCAGCCTTCAAATCCCAGGCAAACGATGTCCTCCCTTTCCCTTACTTAAGCTTATTGGTTTTAACCTTTTCAGACAGATTCTTTCAGGCACGATCTTTCTGTTGTGAATCCAAGCTGATTCTGCTCAGCTAAGTAACTGATATGTGGAATACCTAGAAAGGGATCTTCTGTTTCACTCTGTGCCAGCATGTCACTGAAATCAAGCTGGAAGATGCAGGATATTTAAATCCTCCCAGGCCTGCTTTTCAGAACAACCAATTCTGCACTGAACCCTTTGAAGTTACCAGATAAATGTATTCTTTGGCTTTCTGAGGAAATCCTTAGTCTCCAGCTCAAAGACCAGTGAGAACAAAAGAATAAGAAAGCAAAATTCACAAAATGTATTTGCTAGCCCCCAAACCTTGTCTGTAAATGTGGTACAGTTACCAGTAACTGCTGCAACACAAGCTTTTGTATCGTTACTCCAAAATAAACCACCACCTCTGCCCTGGGTACTGCATGTGGAGGGCAACAGCAAACCTCCATCTCAGAGAAACACCGAAACGTCACCTGAGCCATCGGACGTGTCCCAATCAGCACAGCCCCCGAGTGCCTTGTCACTGCACTGCCCCTGGAGGACAACCTAAACGTTCAGCCCCCAGCATCAGAAATCATTGATAGCACCAACCCCCCTGCAGAAAGCAGCGCCATTTGAGAGTGCCACAACTTTCCACAGGATCAGATGACTGCACTGCACACATCCACGAGCACGGTGTCTGCACAGGCTCGAGACAGGCCTGTGCAATCAACACTGCATTACTGGGAGGCTCGAGGATTATACACACAAACACGCCATGTGTCCATGGGTGTCACACCATGTGTGTCTGAGAGACACCCTGACTGCTGCTCCATCCTATCACAAGGCTTATGACTAAGAAAATATTGAAGGCAGAAGCTCTACCACTTGCTCTCATCTTTTTCTCTCTCCTGGCCTACCAGTGGGGTGATGAATCAAGACAAAAACTTGTTTACAGTAAAATATCACAGCTACTGTAATAGAATTTTTTCAAATGTCAGTTTGTGCTTCACTTAACTGTGCAACTTAATGTTTTTCAATTAACTGTCATATCATGCCTCCTAACAAAAGCCTTAGCTATTATTCTATCTTACATTTATAAATACAATATTTTAAACTAACGAATCATTTGTTGAAGCAGGTTTTGCATAACATACAAGTAAAATATAAACAGAGCTGGCCTGGCCTTAAGGACATATGAAACACTAACTGCAACACAAAATACACTGATTTACCTGTTTTGTCTGATCATAGGTTTTGGATGGTATTTCAATTCAAAACTCATTTCTATTTAGGTAAGCACATAAGTTTTTTGCAGTCAGTGGGACACTGGTACACAGTTAACACAGTAGTGAAAATCATAGTTTTCCTCAAATAGGTCAATAGCTGTTGTCCCTTTCAGAGAAAAGGTATTTGCCCTTTATTTAAAGATCAATCTTCCCTCAGAGATACCTTCCCTAGCAGCTCAGTACTGCCTTCCTGGAAGCTGCCAGCCAATTATTTTCTCCTGTGTCCACACTTCCCTTCAGGAATTTTTTAAAAAAACTCCTCACTGCTGTTCCTCGACAGCAAAACCAACCAGACAGGCAATGGAAATTGCAGTAACATGTAGTAACATGTAGCAGAATTGGTTTGAACAGTTTCTCACTTAGCAGCACTTTACGTAAGGAAGGCAGTCAGGCAGAAACCCATGGAAGAGCTCTCAGCAGCTGAGCCACTGGAGGGGAAGCAGCTCTGTCCTCGCCTCAGAGCAGAGACAACAAAAGCTGCCTTATGAGAATGCTGCTGACTGCCAGCCTGACCCACATGGGCTCAGAGGTGGCACTGCCAGCATGATGCAACAGCCTTTTCCTTCCCCCGTGGGCATCCAGGTCCTCTGCACGGGGATGGGCCTGCCCAAGAGCTGTCCTGCAGAGACTTCACATTTCAGTAAAACCAACCACAATTATCAGCTGCTTGGACCTCTAAGACAAAGCCCAGCTAAAACCACCAGAAGCCTTTCTTTGGCTTCAGTGCATTTGGATCAGAATTTGTTTTAGGCACGCTCTTGTCTCTGTAGCACTTTCAACAAAGGCAAGGAGGGCTGGTGGTACAGAGACCATCTTTGCAGAGGACCCCCTTGCAAAGGGCTTCTTAATGGATTCTGTCACATTTGCTGTGAGATGAACAGAGCAGATACTAATTCACTGGCTACATATGACTGATCCTTGTTTACATCACCACAAAAGCAGGTTTCCTGCGGTTAACAAAATGATCACCACTCCCTCTTTGGTTACACACATTTCAGTCAGCCAGTGCTCCTCTGAGCCCACTGCAGTTACTACATCAAGACTGAAAATGGGTTTAATGACTGGAGATTTGGATTAGGTTAACTTAAACACAGCTTTCAGTCACCCTGATCTCACAATACTGTCCAAAATTATTTGTAAGCTCTTTGCACACAAGAATTACTTCCCTCATCTGCACCAGGTAGTTGCCCCGAGGGTGGCAGGCAGCAGCTGTTTTGCAGCGCTCGGTCACGCTGCTCGTGAGCTCAGGGTACGAAGCAGAGAGCGTCACATCCAATCGCCATCATCAGGGAGACTTTTGGGAGGTGTAACACGATTATAGTCAACTCTGGTTTATCGGAATGGGGTGGAAAATGTGGAAGTCATTAGGGAAAAGGGGATTTGGGATAAATGAAGGACCTGGGAACTTATCTGACACATCTCAAGTGACCTTCTTTTAGATAAGGTAGTACTCTGATCGAAGGCATTTCAGATGACAACAGCACTGCCGGTAAGTCAGGGAACTGCTGCTTCAACAACTGCCAGAGGAATTGGTGCTGCTGTAAACCCTCCAGACACTGGTCTACACTGTGTCCAAGGGACAATACTGGTTAGCAGAGGAGTGATCCCACAGCAACACTGGGGCACCGAGGGGAATATGACCTGATATTAAAAGGGTGAAAGGCAGAGCTGAAGATGGAGAGAGAAATTGCCAATCTCAGCTCCTCTACCATCCTTCTGGGCTTCTTTGGGAGATTTCCCTTCAGTTTGGCAGGCAACAGGAGAAAGTATGGACAGCTCAAGAGATGAGGGTTTGTGCTCTGTGCAAGCCTCTAGAGATCCACTGAACCAGAAAGGAAGGACAGAAATAAGTGAGTTCAGCAGCTTTAACAACAAACTGTACCAGTACAGAGGAAGAATATATCAAGGTTTCTAAGAGCCTGAATACTCAAAAATCATGCAAAAAACAGAGACAAATGCCACGTTAATAAGGGATGGCAAAAGCACAGGCATATAATCAGAAAAGCTAAGGAACAAACTGAATTATGATTGCCAAGGAACATAAAGGGCAACAAAAAAAGAATCAATAGGATCTGAAAAGCAGACAGGAAAAGCCACGGTTCAGCAGAGAGGCACAACAAAGATGATGCACAGAAGGGCATAATTCAACATACTCAACATTTGTTCCGTTTTCACAAGACCAACAGTGAGTAAACTACCACATATGATTAGTTTAAAAAGAAGCAGAACTTCAGGTTAAAATAGTAAAGAGCAACTTAAGAAACACTCAAAGCAAGAGAGATGCAGCTTAGAAAGTTGTGTGAATCCTCCTGACTCAAGAAGAGTATTTAAGGTTTCAGAGCAGATCCCAGACAAGAGTCTGCTTTATCTTCACAAATATCTTTCCAAACATTGTACTCTCTCTTGAAAGGTCAATTATAAACCAATCACTTAAATGTCATCTTCGCAAAGATTTTAGGGAAAAAAAAAAAACAACAATGAAGTAGTTTACAAGAACCCACAGGACAAGAGCATGACTTAAAAAATACTCCTGGCAATATGAGTCGGTCAGTAAAAAAAAATCCCAACAAACTCATCTTCTGATTTTGCATTTATAAAATTCAGATTTCACCCCCAAGCTGGGATGAGTTTGTCACAGGAAAGCATTTCCCAAAACCAAGATCTGTATATATATATATATCTGCAGTACACTGCACAGCAGTTCCCAGTTCTAAAGGCAGGAAATCAAGAGGAAAAAAAAAAAGGGCTGAGAAACATATTGAGAGACGAGGCCTCAAACACATAACTAGACAAATCAGAGTAAGTAGCTTGGCAGTAGCTTGGCAGGAAAAGGCTTATCATGGGCAAAAAAAGACAAATCACAGTTTTATTTATCCTAATAGGGATGCTGTCCCTAAAACACTGGGATAATTATTCCGTTTTCTTTGTTGGTGATGATGTCTCAGCTGGAGAAATGCCAAAATGTGGGGTTTGCACAGTAAGATAGATACTGGTAAACTGGGGAGAGTCCAGATATAAGCAAAAAGGAGAGTTTGGGAAAACATGCTTCTAGCCTTTCCTTGTAAAGCACATGTTTTCAGTTAGTTATCTCTGAAATACACAACACCAAACAGTAACACAAAATCTTCCAGATAATATAATTTGTGAAGATACAGCAAGCAAGCCACTGCATTCCAAATCAGCAGGGGGGAGTAGGGGGGCATAAAAGAGGAATTCACTGGGCTAATTAAAAGCAAATTTTTTGTGCATGTGTCTGGTATTTAAAAACACCCTGCTACTGAGAAAGGTCAAACTACTTATTTATGTATTTATTTTTATATATAAAGATATTTTTATATTATATTTTTATATAAAGCGCAGCAAGGACAGTGCCTAGACATGCTGGTGTCCCTCCTCAGAGGGAATAAGGATCCTGTTGTTTTATCCCAACGGGCATCTGGGCATAGATTGGGCAGCTGGTACAATCCCCAGCAAAATTCACCTGGGCCACAGGACCAACTTTTGCTGCCTTCTCTCTGTCCTTCCACAGGCTTCCCAAGAGGCCAAATCCCAAGTGCTGGAGCAGAGTACAGGTGTGTTCCCTCCACACCTTCCTAATCTGGGCCAGCCACAGTGCTGGGACCTCAGCCCTAAGCTGCCCTTAAGGTTCAGAGAGCCTACAGGGACACTGGGGCTGGAAAAGGAATGCCAAGGGAAGTGCAGCACTGGACTTATATTGCTCCCACTACAGCAACTTGGGTCTCTCAGAGGACAAGGCAGGTGTGACAAGCCCTGTGGCTCTTCCATGTGAATCCCACCTACTCCTCCCCTCTTCACTGCTGGATGACCTCAGTGGGGTGGGGAGGGCACAAGGGATGGTCCCTGCCTCTCCACAGCGCCACTGAAATTATACTTTAGGGTCTGGGAGCAAACAGTTTTACTGGGTCTGTGACCTGCCCTCCCCCAGACATCGACCCAGTCCATAGGGTGGGACTGGTTCAGATAAAGGTGTCTGTCCACTTATTAACATCATAGTAGAGACTGAAGAATACAGGTATTCCCAGCATTTTCAAGAAGGTTCCCCATCTCTTTTAAAAGGTTTCAGAATCAAAGTCTTTGGGGGAAAATGGCTCTTACATCTCAGCAAAAAAAAAAAACAAACCAAAAAACCAAGCAACGATGCGGAACCTGCAAGTGAAAAACCAGGAGAGCAGCACTATTAAGAAAGACTGCAGAAGGAATGAAGAAGAGAGAATAAATGGAATAACTAATACACATTTGCTCCAAGGTTCTCTCTGCACCAATTGGCAAAAAGAATACAACTGAATCATTAATAATTGAAGGAACTTGAAGACAAAGACATTTTCATCCAATGTTAGATAAAGGGATGAAAGAGGGCTGTAATGAGATTTCTGACGATGGTATCGTTGGGGGGGGGTTGCTGGGAAGGAGGGGGTTATATTTAAAAGAAATGGTTCCTTTGTAAAATGAGAGCAAGCATTCTCATTACTAATGCAGACAGACACATCTGAAAGACCTTATTCAGCTGATGGTGTCACCGAACACCCTTTTGGACACAAGCTCTCCACTAACAATATTAAACAAGGATAGGAGACTGCTGTGGCAAAATATAAAGTGTCACTTGTTTATACTTTTTAGCCTCATAAATCATTAAAGGATGAATACTAACAAGCTTTCTGTGCCTTCCTTAACTCTGATGATTCTCTGCATGTAGCTGATGGGAGCTTGAGCTTTCAGTGGTTTTGGAAGTTGGCCCTGCAGACCAAGTCAGGACCAACACGACCAGCACAATGGGTATCCCTTCTCGGGAGCTGCATCCTGGACAGAGGAATTTCCACCAATACCTTTTAAAGGCCCATCAGCAGTGTAGTCAGGCACACTCATGTCAGCCTCTGGTTCAAAGCCTTGAATTTTGCACAAGACAGTGGCTGAGAAACCAAATGGTGCCAAGACACAAAGGGAACATTATTTTACTGGCTCATTGCCATATTTGAAGGAAAAGATGTTAATGAAAACCCAGTAAGACTGAAATGCATTGTTTCCCTCATAACGAAGAAAAATCTACAACTTCAAAAACAGTACAGAAGAGATCAGATAGATATATTTCCTAGGAGAAGGAAAGAAAAAAACAACAAACATCAAAACCCCACAAAACCAACCCACAACTCTGCATCACCTGCAGGAAGGACTACTAGAACCCTGTGATGAACCAAAAACTCACACTGTCAGGGAAATCAACTCCAAATTAACTACTGATACCCAAAAAGCTATCTCTGTAAACCTTACCAAGCCCCAGTGGGGGGGCTGTGGCAGCAAATCACAAAGACATTTTCAGAATTTCATTACAACATCACCACTCACCACAGCTAAGTCAGTGGGAAACAATTTATCTAAGCCAGAAAATGCAACAGAGCATCGTGACATGGCTCAACCTGTCTGGAGCCCCCCAAACACAAGCCATGAACAGAAGGACACCTTCCTGCAACTGTTCACTTCACTGGGACTTCTTCCCAGCTCCACACAAAGACTGCATTTTCTGGCCTGCTAGCTTTTCTCAAGTCACCTTCTGCTGTCCCCTGAACGTCCCCTCTGCCATCAGCAGGATGCCTGGAGCTGTGACACTCAAGCCAGGTGAGCATGGCAGGACAGACCCTGCAGAGGGTCTTGGCTGTCCTCTGCAGGTACACACATGGAGCCACCAAAGCCAAATGGGCAGAATCCACTTTATGAGGAAAGGGGGCTTTTTTTGTGTTACCTTCTTTTAGCTGCTGGGGATGTCTAACACTTTAATCTCACCTTTGCAAGCCCTGGATTTTGGGCACTGTGTTATTTTTCTTGAGCCTCCCTGGGATTGTCCATCTTTGCAGAAGTTGCTGCAAGCTTAGAAACACTTCTGTGCTGCAGCATTTCAGTGAGCAGAGAGGGAGCTCCAGGGGCCACCCCACACCCACCTCTGTACAGCAAGTTCCTCCCAAGACACAGACTTTCCTCCCACAGCTAGGGTTTGACTTTAGCTCGGACTAGAAACCAAACTCCAAGACAACTCAACTGCTTTGAACTTAGGATGCACCTCACTCAACAGCAGGAATTGCAAATTGCTTAATATTTTGTAATGCCTTCGTTAATCATTTTCCCTTTCCAGTCAATGCAACCCAAAAACCTCAGGAGCTGAACAACTGGCAACATCATCCTTTAACATTTCATTGCTCACACTCAGATAGAAATCTGCCTGACAGAGCTTTCACAGGTCAAGATACTGGTACAAAAGGAATGGGTTTTCATTATAGGATTTATACTCTCTTCACTGCATATGTGAGGTTTTTAAGCTACAAAAATCAGACTGTGTGTTCATTTGGAAACTACCAATCCTTTCTTTGACTGAATTTCTTATTCTGTCGTGTTCAGAGACTAAACTTTGAAGAACAGAGAAAGAAATATGTATTGCACTTCTCAATAAAGGGAAACCATGAAAAGTCCTTAATAAATAATGAACAGCTTTACTAATAAAAATGTATAGGGTCATGCCAAAACAACCAGCTTTCACACATAAAAAACTGGCATGCAAACAAAACACAAGAAACCTACACCTGCTGCAGAGAACTGCAGGTCAAGAGTCTGAAAATTCCCATCTGGTAAGGCTGCCTGAGCCTTTGTTAACTGGTGGTATTACTCCAGCATACCTGTTAAGGCATTCAGAGGACTGAGAGCTCCACTAAAACTCCCAGTAAGTGTTTCTCAAAGAGCAGGCACTGGTCACACCTGGGTGCTGAGCTCTAACCACTGCAGTGCTGGCACACGGACTTTTCTTCCGGCCCTTTTTGTTCTCCCCAGTTCTGCTATTTGGTGATGCTTCTTGCTGGATTGAGGTCACTTCCAGCTGCTGACCCCCCCAGTCCACCAGGAGGGCACCCTAATGAAAGCAGCTTTCCCAGATTTTCTTAGAGTGCTGTTCCCCACTCTACGTTCACAGATCTCTTCTCCAGCCTCTCCTGAGGGCAGGGTTCAACATCACAGAGCAAAGTTGTGGAAGGAGCACGTGCCAAGGTTCACTGAAAGACAGTCAGGACCGAAGAGCTTTCTTTTCCTTACATCTTTTGGAGAGACTCAGAGTATCTTCTCAGTAAAAAGACGTGTCTGCAAATGCCCCATATACTGGCTGTCAAACACACAGCCCAATCCCTGTTTCCTACCTTTCCCAGAATCCAAAATACTACTCTAGAGTTTAACAGGATCCATCAACTATTAGACAGAGTTAACACCATGAACATTCAGAAGCATTCAAACGTTTCTGAAATAAAAACCAACCAAATAAAAAAGCCACACAAGCTCAGCTTATCTCATTTCTGCTCCTGAGGACCTCCCAAGGGGTCACACCTGATGCTTTCAGGCTAAGAAAACATTGTCTTCTGAGAGATTTAGGATAATTCTGAAATGTCTCTGGGCTATAAATATAGGAGCAAATGTAAGTAAATCTAAAATTAACATGGAATGCACACATTATTAGCACTCTGGTTTTTTCCATCTTTTTTCCCTTGTTCTTCAATGTTTTTCTTGTAATATATAACAATTCTCTGACTTGGCTTTTATCCATCTCTTAACTTAACCTTAAAGCCTTTCTCCTTGTCTTTTCATTCCCTTGAACAAGGGAGAAACCAAGTCCAGGAGCCTTCTCTCTATATATTTTATTAATAAGTACACATGTTGGTTCAGATTGACTCTAACATACAGCCAAGATAACTGAACACTTATTTTGTTATGCCTTGATAGAAATGATTTTACACTTCAGTAACTTGAAAAACAAGTCATTGTGACCAGAAAACGCTTTCTGTTCTGCAAGATGCAACTTGATGAGCAGAAGGCAAGAGTCTGAGGGCAGATATCACTTGAAGATAAAAGTCTCCTGACAGCATGCCCCTAATATCCATGCACTGGGCAGGTGCTTGTCATCTGATATAGAACTCTGAGAACAAGATAAACTAAAGAGCTTAAGGCTTTTTTTTTTTGCACTCTCATTTTATTTTTATTCAACTACCACTCCACATGTTGCTATTTAATTTCTATGGCTCAAGGTTTTGCCCCTTTAAAAGACCAAAAGACTCTCTCATCCTGAATTAATCTGCCATTCCTGAAAAGCACTGGACTGAACCTCCTTATTTCCCCCGGGTATACCAAGGGTAGTGACAGCTGATCCTTGCCTGCACTGCCCAGTCAATTATTCTTATTTTATTTCTGAAGCCCACAAAGACTCTTCAGGAGTGAAAGCTCCCTCCGAGCCAGGGCACTGCACAAACACTGGCTGAGAAATTAATGCATGAGACGAGATAATGGGCGGGAGGAGGAAAGGGGCTCGAAGGGGCAAAGCAAATCACGGCAACCAAAAGGCCCAGTCCAGCTCCTGCATCTGTGCCCTGACTTCCAGAAACTGGGTGAGAAAGTATTTCCTACAACCCAGCTTTTCCCCACATTTGGCCTTTCTTACCCACTAGCAGGGCAAAAGATTATTGTACTGCTGACATTTTATCTACACTGCAGCAGCTTGAGGCCTCAGCCCCAAACCAGCCCCAGTACACAAGGTACTGCATCACTTGCACCAGGCTTATCAGCAGCACATGTAAATACGGATGGACAACAGCTGCCAGCTGCAGCTGAGGTGGTGTCTCAGCTGGACCTGCTGCTGCACTTTCAACTGGCACTGCATGACGTGGGAATCCTCCAAGGACAGCACAGTGCTTTGGCTGCCGCAAGATCCTTCCCCAAACCTCCAAATCCATGTGAAGGGGGAGCAGGAAAATACAAAGATGCAGCTTAAAAACTGTCAGCAAGTGCTGTAGGAACTGGTACTAGGACTAAAGCACACACACAAAAACCTCACTGAAACAAAATCCCTGTAAGCAAAGAGCAGTCAGGTCCAAACCACTTACACTCATCCTGACCTTGGCCAAACACGTCTCTACCAGTCTAACTGAAAGACAGCCAAACCCATGGGTATAGGCAGGTGTCTTCAAGTTCTTAAAAGCTAAAGACCACCCAAAATTATTCTTTAGGATAAGAAAAATAGCAAAGAAAAAGGGATTAAAAAAATAATAATTGTCTTACCTGAAGATTCAGAGAAAAGACACTGCACTAAGTAAAGCCCAACCCTATATCCATGTCCTGCTGAAAGCCTGGCTGCTCTCAGGGAAGAGCTGATCTGAGCTAAGCCTGACCTTAGGGACCAGAGTCCAGGGAGGGCTCCAGGCAAAGCTCTCCCTGATGAGATCCCAGCAGGAGCAGAGGCTCCAACAGAAAAGCCCAGCACTCTCTAAGATGGGATGCATGTGCAGAGCAAAGCCCAAGCTGACACACGGGCTTATTCGATCGCTGGCTGTTCATGATGCGTAAGCGCGGCGCCATCTGCTTTACTAAATCCTTCCGAGGGCGGTGGGAGCGAGCAGGGAGGCAGCCTGTTTGCCAGGCTCCTGCTGAGGAGCATGGGAATGGCAGACTGCTCTGTGCACTGGGAAGGCTGACCCTTCCCCAAAACCACCTGAGCCCAACGGGCCGGGGTGCGGGGTAGGCAGGCAGGGACAGAACTGGGGGGACAAGATCAAAAAACGGGTAAGAGAAGCCACCAGGGACTTGGTGTTCCATCCCAGGCTGAGCACCAGCGCTGCCAGCAAAGGGGAGCAAAGTCTGAAGTGGGATTTCACCCGTGCTCAGGAGAACACTTGTTATCCCAGTTGCAACCAGAATTCTGCCTGAGCTGGATGGTGCTCGCTGGCACGCAGCCGACAGCAGCCTGGCTCTTCCAGCAGACTTGGCGAGAGGAGGGAACACACAGTCTTTCAACTTTGCAGGACACACAGTCACTGCTTCCACGGCCAATTCTCCTTCTTCTAAAAGTCATTCCCAGACTGAGAGAAACTACCCCGATGTCACAGCCCTAAGACTGATGCCCTGAAAAGATTTGTTTACTGATTTCAGAGCTGGGTGGCCTCAATCAAGGAGACGGGACAGCCTTAGAAAGGGCATCTTGAGGTTGTCAACGAGTGCAATAAAGCTACAAGCTATGGGACTGTTCACTGAGCTCATGCACATCTCAGGTGCTTCTGGGGATCCCCACATTAGATGAATCCCTCAACCAGTCCCACCGCTGATTATTGCCATGCTCTCTCTATACATGCCCAATCTGAGTGGTTGGTAAAGCCTCAGTGCAGCCCTGTGGAATCAAGAGCCAGAGAACTTCATGTATATATGTGTATATATACACACACAGCACATAACTGTGAAACACCCCATCTGCTCACGTTACAACACTTGAAACACATGCAATTAACTGAACTGAAATGGCATAAGGATCTGGATCAGTCAGTGTCTTCTTCCCCCACTCCCACTATTTCCACCTTCCTCTCACCCTAACATATGGGAATGCCATATGAATTACTGAATGGATCATGCTAAAACTGGAGCCTGTAAAAACTATTTTTAATACAGATTATGGGGGAATATTGTCAGTCCGTGGTGCAGCATTGTCTGCCTTACAAGCTTGGTCTGTCACTACTTCTGGCAAGCCCCACTTCCAGTAGTGACAACTAATCTCCAAACTCTTCAATATTTTTCCTTCGTGCTCTGAAATTAAGCTCAGTTTCCTTGGGAATCCCTTGGCAGGAAGTCTGCAGGAATAGCAGGTCAGACAAGAGTTAGCAGCCTGAGGTTTTTCCAGCCTGCTGCTGCCCTTCTGAAGCAGCCATAAGATGCCCAGTTTTCCCAGTCACAGCTGCCAAAGCATTAATCAAACATGCAGGACTGTTCACCTGAGCTTTTACAAGACACCATCAAGACATAGATGAAGCTGATAGAGAAGGGTCTACACATTTTTTTACTCTCTGGTACAAACTGGGAGGGTGTACAGCTTTCTGTCCCGCTCACTGAAAGCCCCTCCACCCTAAGGAGCCACAACACCACAGTGAAGTCTTAGCAGGAGATATAATTAGAGCAACCTGGTTTGATTATATGCTGATAATTAAATCCTGATGCAAAGCTAGGGAGATGCACACCAGAGATCCATCAGCAGACAGACACAAAAATACAAAATCTCTTTACAAGGCCACTGCAAGCTCTACTAGGTATTTTAAAGCCAAGGCAGGTCAGGTCAGCTGGGTTATTATTAGCTCTGAGCAGCCCATACATCAGTGTTAGAATACATTACCTGAAATTGCAACGGTTATCAAGAACATCGTTTTCTCCTACCCTTGAAAATAAATTAAACCATTACCAATCTCCTCTTTACAGCCAAATGCACCATCAGCAATGCAGACTCAATCCAAAACCAATGTCAGACAAAAACCTTCAGGTGAGGTTACAAAGGACTAGATGGAACACATGCCAAAGTGATTTCTGGTTCCTTCCAAGATATGCCAGCTCACTATCAGAATCGGGCCCCACGGGCAGCTTTTTCTTCTACAGTGAATTTTAACAAGTCAAGAGAAAGCAACCCCCCCAAACACGTCCACAGGGGCCATGAGGATGCAGTTTCGACCCGATTCCAGAATGATGCTCAGGTTTGCATGTTGGATTTTATGTCAGGAAATGCAGCTGCTGCCTCGGCAAAAAGGGAGGCTGGGACCAATCCAGCAGTTCCAGCTGTGGTTGGAGACAAACAAGCCAGGGGTTCACAGATAGTTAAGGAAGGGAAGCTAGATGCACTGAAGCAGCTTTAGAAGAGTTTACCAAAGCAGAAACTGGAACTGATATGTCATAAAACGCTATCAATTACCATGAAACTGTTACTTCGTTTTAATGCACTACAAATCTAAACCTGCCTCTTCAGGGTACCACCATTTCACAAGTGGAGGCAGCTCAGAGCCGCACGCTTAAAATGCTTTCACATATTTCCTCTGCCCTCAATGAAAAAGAAATTCCCAGACATTCCTTCCTGGTTATTCTCTGCAGGACTGAAACTTCAGAAATGTTCTCATGGTTTTCCCTGCAACACTGAAATTTGCTGGCAAGGCTGTGCCTTCTTGTGCATATCTGCAGCAGATCAGGCTTTCAACCCTTCATAGGTAAACTCCCTTTCCTCTTCACCACTCAGAACCACAGATAATTTATTCCATTCTTCCAGATGTAACCATACATCAAGGAATCTGAAACATGTTAAAGCAAAACCAGAATCTGACATGGATTAGGCATCCATGTAAAGAAATAAAGATCCTGTGCTTCCATAAAAGCTGTCTTCACATTGGACTGTCATGTTTTTTTAAAAAAAAAAAAAAAACAGGTTTCTACTTTCCTTCTTCAGGGGTGGTAGGGAAGAACAGGTGGGCACCTGTTTCTTACGGTCAGAGTGGCCAAACACAACTGGGAAGGAAGCCCAAGCTCAGAGAAAACCACCAGGAAAAGCCAGAAGGAAATGAAACCTTCAAGAAGCAGTAGGGCTGGGGAGAGGCAGCGTGCCTCAGATGGAGCCCCAGGACAGAGACCGTCCAACCTCTGCGGCCAAGGCACTGCCCTCGCACCACGGCTGAGCCCTCAGTCTGGTCAGCTGGGGCTCCCCCAGCCCATATGCTCCTCTGGCTCAGAGTGGGACATGCTGTGTCTGTGCTCCAGCAGGGGAAGAGGGGAAGCGAGAAGGGGCCAAATTAATTCAGAAGCTCCTGGCAGACACATGAGTAACAAAATAAAACCAGAAGCTATATAGAGCAAGCCCTGCGCTGCCAAATGAAGTCACGAGTGGCTTAGTTCTAATTTGAGTATTTTTTAAATTTTTTATTATTGTTGCTATTATTATTATTAGCATTTGGCAAAAGCAGCCAGGAAATACCTTGCTGGTGATGTCTGCTCCCAGCACAAACAAGGTTGGAATGCTGAATGGCTTACCCTGAAAACGGGAGTACCACACTTATTCCAAGCCCCAATTTCTACCGTCATTTACTTAAGCAGCAATGCAACAAGTTTAGTTTTGTTTCTATTTTATAAGAAGCTATGACATGATGAAAATAAATCTTCTCAAGAATGTTCACTCTTCTCCTCCTCTGCTCACTAGGCACGGTCTCAAGGGGAAGGGGGAAATTTCCAAACATACGCACTGATGAAAGTTAAGTTCAACCTAACAGGAAAAGGCTCCAGTTAAGTTAAAAGCCTTATAAAGAAATGAATCCTGAAAGAATCCGGTCTTTCAGATATGTAAACACAAAACCAGAATGGTTCATCTGAAAAGTTAAATCCATGGTCCCACTGGAGGTTATAAGCAAGTCCCAGTGAAGCCAACGCGAATGACTCGCTCCCTGCAGCAGCAGAACATATGGTCTAACAGGGCATCTGATTCAGAAGGAACCTGGTTTTAACTCCTGGGTGAATAAATAGTTTAACCTTACAGAGGCTGAAAAATTATGTATGTTACTTACAAAAAAAAAAAAAAAAAAAAAAAAAAAAAAAAAAAAAAAAAAGGCCCAGTTTAGCAATATATAGAGCTTCAAATTCATAGAACACTAAGCAAGCCACCTACAAATCTCTTGCTTGAAATGAAAGCCAAAAATACAGCTCTCTTCTCTGACAGCATACATCCCTCCATCTGTTAGCTGCTTCAGGTCAACTTAAATACTGCAGCTTCCTAGAAAGCTAAATAACTTTACCTAAAGGAACCCTCAAAACACTGACATGTGACTCTGGGTGGCTTTCTTCCTCCTCCCTGGAGTTTGCATCCACAGACTCCTGTGCCACTGCCGAGAGAGAGACTCACCACACTCCCTGAGGCTTCCTCGTGATCTGGCTGTTGTGCCAAATGCTGTATCTTCATCATGCTACAGAAAAACAGTTGGACACTTCTCCTGGGTGGACCCCAGGACTAGACTCTGCAAGTTAAGTTTTCTTCCAGAAGCCTGACTGGATAGCCTGACAGCCTGACTGCTGGTAGAATACACTTGTGTTTTACCCAGACACATCTTGTTCCCATCTGCACAGTCACACACAAAGTGTGTGCTTCTGTACCCTCATAAGCACAAACAATGTCTAGAGTCAAGCGACATTTAATCTAACAGCCTGATGCCAATGTTGTGAATCAGCATAACAGGTATTTAGATAAATAAAATTACTGTGGATGTTTCATTCTCATGCTGGTGGAAAATCAGGACTCTCAAGTCCTTTGCTTGAAAGCACAGGACTCCTGGCATCTCAAATGATGGAGAGTTATCATCGACTCAGTCTGGACGGGACACCAGCACTCTCCACTCACCATTTTAAATAAGCCAACATTCAGTTTAATTCACTCATCTGTGCCCTAGTTTGCAAAGATGCGTGTTACTTCTCCTCTCTACCTACAACTGAAAGCCAAGGGCTGTTTACATCACTGCATAAAAGACTATTTCATAACATACCAGATTACTGAAGAAAGAAACTTCTTCAAGAAGAGCATCAGCATACCTATAACTTTCAATGCAAAATTAACCTTACCAAAAACTGCCCTTAAGTGAAACTTTAGCAGGTGAGAGCAGTAAAAACTGGGGAAGAAACATGAACTACACTTGTTGAAGAAGATACCCCCAATAGTTTCTTAAACATCCTGTACAGATAGCTGCTTCAGAAGCAGCTGTTATGCATGTGTGTTGAAGAAACCACTGTTATTTCAGATGGCAGTATGTGCTGTACAAGGCTACATGCCCGAACTGGCTCTGTTCTAATGTTTTACGAACTGAACAAAAGTCATCATTCATCCTTACACCACCATAAATTCTTGACAGAAACACAGCGCTGGTAACCAGGCATTTAAAATTGCTATTTCACATCCTGGCCTTACATTCCCATTTTCATATTGCCACGGCTGACAGAAACCAGAGGTGCAGGCTCTGTGTGGAAGCAGGAATTGCCAGATTTATAGCCACTACCAACCAAATGAGAAGCCAGTGAACGGACCAGGGGAACCTGATGTGTCATAATACTGAACATATTGCACATATCTCCTATGCTTAGGAGGAAGATAAAACTTAAATCACTACAGCCACACAGTTCTTCAAGAAGAGATAGGACAAGGGAAGCTGCAGCCAAGCACAAGCTGGTTGATGATACCAACAACCCTTCAGAGTGTGTTGTCACAACCTGCTGTTAGAACACCAAATTACTCAGGAGCACTTGCTAAATAAATGTGAGTCATGTTGTTGTAGCAGCCTTTTTCACTCTGCACTTAGGTGTGACAGCTGTGCAGCTGCACCAGCACGTGAGACAGCTCCCCCAGCTTGCTCAGCCCAGGACACACACCCTTCCTCTCACCTACAGAGGAAAAGGTTTGCTCTCAAAGCCCAGACTCTCCCAAGCTCACGGTGATGCTGTCACAGCCATGTACAAAAGCACCAGCAGCCTTTAGCCCAGAAGAGGCACCTCCATAAACAGCAAGCTGAAGTGGCCCTGGGATTCCCTCTGCTGTCCCCCCAGAGCCCTGCACAGGACCATGAGAAGTCCAGGAGAAATTCACACACAAACAGTACCACTACTACAAAGTGCAAAGTAACTTGTTTGCTTAAGCAGTCACTACACTGTCACACAGCCTGCTTACTGTGAAATCACCATTCCTCTACCTCTCTGGTAGAGAGAGGTGAGTCTGCAAGTATAAAACAAATTTAAGTATCTAAAGGATTGCAGCCTGGTGCAGAACTCCTAATGCCCAGTTCTGGGTAGGTTTGCTATAAGGCAGAAAGGGTGTACTCATGTCATAGAAAAACAAGTCTCTCAATGACTAACGAGTGCTCATTCATTTCCATGCCCACCAGAGCTGGTGCCAGGCTGTGTGACAAACAGCAGGCCAGGATGGTGCAAAGCACCACATTTCTTCACAAATCAAAATCAGTTCTGCCCTTTTACCACTCTTCCCTTTCCACCTCTCATTGTCCCTGAAACATTAAACCACACGGAAATGCAAGGACACAAACACGTTATTAGCAATCCAGAAAATCTGTCTTCTGAATTAGAAGCTCTCAAAGAGAAACTCGAATTCTCCAAGCCAACTTCTACAATCAAGCTCAGGGTGCTTGATGTGGCCAAGGATAAAGCTGACAGGGTAAGAAAAAAGCTCAGATCTAAGCAATCAATTGCTGAGCCACTGAACCAAATACAACTGCAGAACATTACAAGACACATCTTGGATTCATTTGTGCATCAGCAGCATCCCCCTCCTCACCTGTGCCACGCAGCTGCAGCTCAGGTTGGCACAGCCCCTCCACACCCACCACAGGCAGCCAGACATTTCTCTGGGAGGATTATTTGGCTCTCCAGTTTACTGCAGCAGTAAAAATAACTCTACTTCAATAAAGCAAGACCTATGCAGAAAGACTACATTAACTGAAATTGAGACAATACCAACAAGTGGTATGAATAAAGTGTCATATCCAAACATTCACCAGATTATTGTGCACAAACAGAGAACATGTGCAGTGGATATGAAAACAAGGCCTATCAAAGCACTGAAATCTAGGTAGTGTTGGAAGAACTTCCTATCAGTGAGGACAGTGAATCAAAAGCAAAGCAGCACTAGCACTGATATATGCACTATATCTCTAAACTACAGCAAGGGGACCAGGGAACAAGCTCTGACTTCTGGCAAACCAACTTCCTTCACCCGCACAAATACTTTTATTTGCAGTTTTGGCACCTCCCAACACAGCTGCTAACCCCCTCCACTGCTGCAATTTTTAATTTAATACACCATCATTTTGTCCTGCTACATTCCCTCCAAGCTAATATCCTGCTGCTAGGGGCAGCAAAGAGCCTTCCTGCTAGATCTTAACCTTCCATTTTCGGTGATGTGCTGTGCACTACAGGGTGCATATTGCCACACTGCAGACAGTTTTCATTCAGAAGCAATCCCACAGACACCTTCTAGGCACTAGCTGGGTCATTTGGTGAGAAAAAGCAGCTAGAAAGGTGTAAAGAAAAACACTGTATATGCCATAAAAAGATCAATCATTTCTGCAAGCAGTGGGGTGCCATTAGATGACAAAGTCTTGCCTTCCTTGCAATGCCTGTGCAGCAGAGGGGCCAAAGGCAGCTCTGTGCCCATTTCAACCCAGCAGGCAGCTCCAACCTGGCAGAGCACAGGGGCACTTTGGCCAGTGGGGCAGAACCACCACGCTGTTCTCTCGGGGCCACCGTGGTCGCTGCAGGATCTGTGTCAGGGAGCCCAGGAGGGTCCAGCCAAAGGCACTGCCTGTCCCTGTGCCCTCAGCTCGGGGCTGATGTGATGGCTCCTTACATAAGGCACCTCCCAGGCCACACAGAGAAGCCCTTGAATGTGCTGGTGTCCTACCCAACCCTCCTCCCAGCAGAGACTTTAATGAGGGCTGTTTGCAAGAAAGGTTAGGAGGAAAACAATTACCTTTTTTATTTGTATGAACACAGAAATAATTAAGTAGAATAGAGAGGGGTGGACAGCAGAAAGAGAGAATGCATGGTGTTTTTTCTCCTTTTGAATGTAGCTTTAAGCCTTAGAAGTACAGGGTAATTATTTAATTTCAAGGGATACACAGTATCTGAACAAGATAAGTTCAAATGAAAATAGAGGGAAGAATAAAAACATCCACAAAACCTTACAGTTTTTTTCCTTGATTTTTTTAGGGGGTTTATTTGGGTTTTGCCACTCCTGCCCCCCACACCAATGAGAAACTGCAACGAAACTGAAACTTTTTGTCTAATCACAAAATTCTTCTTTCCTGAAATGTCTCACATTGAACTAGTCAAGCCAGCGTGAAGAAATTCTTGTAGGGAGTGTGGAGTTAATGATTTGCTCAATGGAGAATGATCTGATTTGCCTTCTTCACATCAAGATCTGGCACAGCTTTCATGCCTCACCAGCAGTACTAAAAACCCAACCTTCCAACCACCACCAAACTCATCATGGTGCTCAGCTGCTCTGCAGCAGTGATCGTCTCTTAGAATGCCATGGTTTGTATTATCCCTGTATAATTACAGCTTCTCCCATCTGTGTGTTCAGCCAGGGCCAGGCACCTCCCTGACACCACTCTGGGAAAGGTCTCATCAGTTCAGTCAAACATCATTACTTGCTTTGATTGCAGCAGCGTTTGGGAAACAGCTGCGAGTGGGGCTGTGCTGGACCAGGTGCTGTGCAAACACACAGCGAGATTATTCATACAGATATGTAGATGTTGTACAGGATCTATGTTTTTGTGGTAAATGAGCAATAAAAGCATATCACAAACAGATTTTCTAGCAGCTCCAGGACCCCGTCTTGCTGAGGTAAAAATGCTGCTGTGCCTGAAGCTGTATGCACCTATTTTCATTTGGTAGGAACTTGTGGAGCAGAAAAGATTTCAGACTTTGAAAATGCTGGTTTTACTAAAAGACAGAGGACAATCTCTGTCTGATGGAGTTTGCTATCTCCATCATTGAACATCAAAGGGGGAAAAAAACAAACAAACTTCTTCCTTTGTAAGTTGTAAATACACGGTTTCTCTAGACAGAGAATATTACTTTAATTGCCTCAAATTGTGATTAAAGCAGAAGGTTTTTTTATTATTTTAAATGACTTGAGCAAAATCCTAGATATGGCAGAGAGTCAGCAACTTATACCATGATTATTTGTTTGTTTTAAAGTGTCTCTCTTGTTTAAAACATTAATTAATCAAAGTACACAATTCCACTAAGTAAAAGATAAGTACCTCAGCGTGTTTAACATCAGTTTGAAAACTGTTCTAAGGGATGGATAATAAACATGATTTTGAATGAAAAGACTTCCTTCCTGGAAATGAAAAGGACTAGTCACTACCACAAAAGGATGGATTGTCTGTGGAATTCTGTTCCACTTCCCACTATACCTGTTTATACTCAAGACAGGTTTTAATACTGATTAAATTATCCAAACACTTATCATATAATACACCTCCATTCTATCCCCACCCAACAAATCAAAACCAAACCCAGAAATCATGTTGGTGATTATTTTGTCCATGGTAAAACAGTAGCAATAACGTTCTCAATTTTTTTTTGCACAATTCCTGTAGTTGCTGAGCACTGCATGAGGACCCCGTCATCCTCACTTACTTCAGTGCAAGTTTCTGCAGCATCCTTTGGGATAAAGTCCTTAAACACCGAGTTTACAAAGCATTTAAGCATTTGTATAACTTTAGGCACTTGGGCAATCCATCCTCACTTAGAGCACTTAAGCACTTAGAGTAAATCATGTGCTTGGTGGCTTCGCTGACTCGAGGCTTTAGTGTTACATCTTTACAGGACTATCCAGCTTCCACAGTGGGACTGAACCACAGAACCAACAGCTCCACAAGTTACAGACCGAAACTGGCTTGGCTTTTTTTGCTGTTTTCCCAGATAGAGTATGTTGTGCACCTCAAACCTATTTGTGGAAGACATAGAAAGCCCTGATTGGGATCAGATGTTGGCAGGTGTCAATAACTTGCTGTTAAATGCAACAAAGGTATGTGTTTCAAGCAACAAGGAACCTCTGAAAACCGGCAGCAAATAAAAGTACTCGTCAGGACGAGGGCAGGACTGAGCATGGAGGGTGTAGCAGCAGGTTCACCACCATGTACCTGAATCTCTGAAAACAGCAATGCCCCTCTGCCTCTGCTATACTGCTCAATTATAGATTAGCCCTGGGTTTGCTCCAGTTTATGCTCTCTTGTCACCATGGCAACGCATCTAAAACCACCAACTAGCAGATACCCACCCCTCTCCCCTCAGCCAACCAGGCAGAGATCAGGAGTTGTTTGTATGGTGTTTATCACATCCCTCTACACTTCCCCCTCCATATGCCGAGTTACTAGAGGTGCTGCAGACAGCAAGGCTCTGTATTTTGCCCTCTGCAGGTCCCAAGGTTAATGGTCTGGATGATTTACTTCTGGCATTGAGTTCTGCACACAATTTGAGCTGTGTGTCAACTACTTAACAGTTTTCACCGCAAACCCACCGGAGTCATTGGCAGGTTTGCTGCTGATTTAGTTACTGCTGGCCCCATTTATCTAACCATCAAACAAAATAGTCGTTAATTAAAAAACAAGAAAAAAAAAGGCTCTGAACTCCTAGGTGTCAATGTTTAGGGTATTGACCCTTTGTTACTTAGGTCTGGAAGTTTCAGTAGAGTCCTAAACAGTAAATTATTTCATCAGTTTTAGTACTGCTTCTTCCCCTAGACGAGCAATGGCCAAATCTGTATTTATTAACCTGGAAATGCTCTAAACAGGAGAGCAAGATGTTTCTCTTTCAGAGCCACCCAGTTTTTGTGTACACAGAAGAAAAAGAACACAACAGAGCAATGGCTGACGAGAAAACTGAGCCAGAGAGACACGCAGGCAGGCCCAAGCTGTCCTCAGAGAGCTCCAGAGGAACAGGAGACACTGAACACATGGCTACACCACCAGTTGAGAGCCTGCTGTCAGATCAGACTCACCACCATGCACACTGTAAATCCCTGGCTAATGCTAAGAAGATGCTTCAACCCAAGCTCTCTGGACAAAGGTATTAGTCATGTTCAGCATCTTAGCACAGACCCAGAATATTAATGGGATCCGGATGGCTTTGGCATGGGAAAGGCAAAACAAACCCCTGACAGCTCACCAGCAGATTGGAGAAGAGGGTTCCACCTAAGCACAATTCAGATGCTGTGATCCAGATAACAAAGCCAGTCTCTGTCCAGCCCCTGTGAGGCCTCATGTGCTGGAGCCTGCTGCTTATTTCACATTAAAAAACCATCCAGAGCTAAGGGAGGCGCAAGGACCATCATTAAAAAGGCAACAGTTTCCTAGACCACCATGATGAAACAACATCTCAGATGGGGCCCCAGCAGAGAGAACAAGAAGGCAAGGAGGAATTTGAGATGAGGTAACTCACAGACACATCCCAAAGGAAACACACAGTCAGAAAACTCAGGAGAGCACAAAGGAAGCTTCTTCATAAAAAAAAAAAGTCTTGTGCATTCCCAGAACAAAACCACCAACTACTTGAGTCCAGGAGATTATCTAGTCCAACCCCCAAACACAAACAGAGCTGCAAGTGTTCATATCAACAACTCCTTCTCCAGAACCAAGACATCTAAAATAACCCCTTAGTCCAGTTTAATCACAAATACAATTAAAAAATCCCCAGTCCTGCACACTGATTGGCCAGGTCAGGGAATATTAGTACTTTCCCACTTCAAAACACTGATTTTCACCTTCATTACAAATCACATCACAACCCCTGGCACTACACAGCCCTTAGCTAAACTTGTATCTCAGCCTGAACTTGATATCTGAAACATGGCTTGGATGCATTCCTCAGGGGTACTCTGAGAGCATTTTCGGTTACACAGAAACCAGGAGCAAATGAGTCAGCACACACTGAGTGTGAACTTGTGTGGCTCTAACTGCCTGTTCATTTATCTAGGTGTAAGTAAGGAACCATCCCATGGCTGTCAACTGAATTGCATCAAAGCAAGCAAGCACACACAGCCTTCTAAATGAAAGAGGCAGTATCAAGTTTTATAGCTTGCATAAAACACTGCATGTCACAAACACAGGGGTGTTTCATGTGCTATTTATTAAACCATAACTGCTGTCCTACTATAGGAGCAACACAAAAAGGGGATGTAAGTCTTCCATACAAATGCAAACCTACCCGTTTTTCGAGGTACTGATAAAGTTTACACTAACACCCCCCACTCATTAAAGGGATCAGGAGAAAAGAAACAAAGAAAAAAAGAGAAGAGATGCCTTGGTGATGGGAAGGGTAGAAATGAAAGGTATGACTCAGGATTAGCAGAAGGGCAGCTGCCTAAAGGTCAGAAACTGTGTAGATAAAACAACCCAGCTGGGTGAGACCTCACAGCACCACTTCCATAATTCTTCTACTCTTGAAAGGAGCTTTGGAGAATGGACTTGAGGCCTTTGATGTTTCATCATTAGCTGAACCAACAGCACTGAAAGTAATTGTACAAACTGGCTTCCACTCACAGAAGCACAAAACCTCTTTACCTCTTCTGATAATTCTCAACTTCCTGAACAATCTGCCTCGACTGCCTGGTTCCTACCTGCACCCATAGACATCTCCTGTATGTGTCACCTAGAGTGCTCATTCCCCTGCCTCATGGAGAACATTTAAAATAAGAGTGGGGACAGGTAGAATTCTTTAGCTGAGATCAGTCTGAAGTCAAACAAGGAACCAGTGTGTTTCCAAAGACAGGGATAACAGGGAACAGTTAAGTTCTGCAAGGGAAAACAAAGTTGCACAGATGAACCTGGGCACACACCAAGCCTGTTCCACCTGAAGCTTCAACTGTTTCAGCTACAACTGGGAAGGAGTTGTCTCGTTCATCTGGTTGTTACTGAACAGCTGCAAAGTCGCTTTTCTGGTGGTATATAAACACACTTTTTCTTTAGAGAAGTGTAATATGGGTTACAGGAGAGGGATTTTTAAAAATAAGTAGCATACTTGCTATGCTCTCAATGCCTGGTGGGGATGACACGTGGGATGTAGGCACTGTCAGGCTGGAATGACCAGTGCTTCCTCCAAGCTTGTCTCACCCTCAGACATCGTGGACTTGCCAATGTAACAGATCATCTCTGATTTTAAATACTTTTTTTGCACATTTTGTTCCATTCACTCGTGGTGAGGCTGATGTTCTTAGGACAGCAGCTGAGTTCACCAACATCCCTTCTGCACAACCAGAAACTCAGAGCAGGAGGACGTTTAAGCAGACAAACAGCAACGTTGATATCTAAGGGGACAGGCCACAGCCTACAAAAACAGTCTTATGTACAAGTATAAGATTATTCATGCATGAGAATCTATTCATGGGCTTGAAAATTAGGACTGTTCTTGATTATTTTTCTGGACGGAGGAAGCCTATGATTTTCTGAAGTGATGGAAAATAGCAGCATTCCAGACAACTTTACTTAGTGTTTTATTTAATGTCCACATTCCTCAGTTTGGCACTTAAATGCCTTTTAGCAGTCTACCTGTAGTGCTTTGAATGCCACTGATTCAAGGTTTTCCAGTCATCCATGATTATTTAAATGCAAAATGGAAATAGAATAAAACCACAACAGTAGCAAACACGTTTGGAGATCAAAAATAACAAAAAGCTCCTCCTGTTCTTTAAGATAATTTCCACTCATGCCAATGTATTTGCTGCTAGAATGAAGTGAACGAGGCCCTTCAGCCCAAAGGTAAGTTACAGAACAGTTAATGGAATAAAAAAAAGGAAAAAGGAGGAGGGATTTAGAACAGAAATGTCATCTTTCTAAATACTATCGTTTCTCTATCAATTGGTTCCATTAATGAGGATGATTCACAGCAAACATCATTGCCAGCCTACCCCCAGCAATATTTAATCAAAGTGATGCTGCAATTCTCAGGAATAACGTGCAATAATCAAATGGTTGTCTGCAATGAAATGCCAGCCACAAGTCCAAAGCTACTGCTGTGAAGGTTGCAGCTGTGCCAGTGAAGACCAGAAATGCTCCCCCTGTCCCCCACAACACTCCAAAGCAATGGTGGCACCTTGTCAAGAGGGCAGAAGTCACACATCCTCTCAAATCTGCCACCCTGTTGATTTGCTGTCATTGTAGCACAAAAATTTGCCAACATGTCATGTTAAAAAGGGCAATTTCAGTACATCGTTTTTTGAATGTAATGTATTTCTTCAAAATACAGGGAAGCATTTGTTCACTGAAAACTAACAACTGTCACAGTGGCTTCAAGGACAGGACCCAGAAACCACGAGAAAAACCCAAAGGAGTTTGGCAAATGCTTCCCTTTGCAGGATCAGAGGACCGGATGTGCTCATCCTAGAGCAGGCGGGTTAATAAACACTGAAAACATCATCAGCAACGCTTCAACACACGAATGTAATGGCAGGAAAACACAACTGTTGCTGGATCTGACTTGTACAGACCGTACTTCAGATCCCAAGTGCCTCCTGGGGCTAAGTTCCCTGCATCTTTTGTCAACCGCTATTATCTATGGGAAAGCAGGTATGCTCATCATCCCAATTAAATAACTAATTACCTTACTGTGGGCACTAACCAGGGCATTTATTTGCAAGCACCAGCACACACATTCCCTCTCCCTTGGTTAGTAAGCCCACCCTTTGCCCCATGCACACGCTGCCTTCTTCTGGCATTCTGCCTGCACAACGTGCCGCTTTCCTGATCCAGCCCAAAGATAAGATTGGCAAAGCTGAGGGGGCAAAAGTGCTCCAAAGCTGAGAGAATCATCTGTAAAACAGCAACTGTCACAGCAGTGCCTTCGTCCTTTGGTACTTCTGGGGATCTGGCTATCAGAATGCCTTTTGAGCCCCATTTCTAACATCATAAAGTCATATCTCCATATCACTCTCCTGCATGATGTTAACTGTTTTTCTGAAAGTTTCCCAGATTCCTCAAGTCTTGGGAAAAAGTTCAAACAGACTGAGATGGGTTTTAAATACACACATGCCTTGCAGCATGACGTATCTACAGCTGCATCCAAGATTTCCATTTACTTTAATGGAAAGTGACTGTTCTAAACACAGCTCCCCTCTCACATCTCTACCCTCTCATGCTCTTACCTGGATCTCATTTCTTTTCCTCACTCTGCCCAGACATTCAGATCTCCCTCACTGACACCAGGCTTTATTCTGATGACGCCTCTTGCACCCTCAGTGTGAATCTCCTCAGCTTTATTCACCAGTCAGGTGAATTATCAGGCCTGCTACTGCAACTACTGAGGTGCTCACAGATCCTTACAAGACATCACTTTAACTGTTTGCAGAGTCAGGAACAAAACACTTGTGATTACAGTAACGCAGAATTACTTGGACCTGGCTTTAACTCAGCAAGGGTTCACTCTTTTCTGCTCCCATTCACTGATGCTGACTTTAGGATGTGGCTCAAAAGCTTTAATTCAAGGAGATCAGAAAACACACTACCTTCAAGGCTTTGCTGGTGCCTTTTAAAACGGTAGACTGTCTGCACGTAAGCATCATGACAGTAACAAAAATGTCTTTTTTTTTTTTTTTAAGTAAGTAAAAATAGAACTGGATGCAAACCAGAGACCACAAGAGCTGGCTTACAGGAAATTGCCCTCATCAGTTACTGGGTGGGAAATTTTTTCCCATGTATTTCACGGATCATGCAGACAGGATGGTTTTACACACTCAAAAAAGCGTGCTATCACAGGATAACCTAGCTTGCACTCTTGTATGGCTGGGAAGAAAGGGAACAGAGAGGCTTTTCAGTCCATCCCAGCAAAGCAGAACAGGTCCCAAAAGATGCTTTCTCCACAGCATTAGCAAGTTTCGGTTACTGAGTTTTAAAATAAAAACACTAAAACGCTTCAGTCAACATAAAGCATCAAAACAAAGTCAACAAAACAGTACCAGAAACACCATGAATCAGAGGTGTAGGGCCCCTGACTTCAGTGGCTCTACTCCTATGAAGGAGCATTATTCACAGCAATAACATCTCATTTGTTCAGGTCTTCACATGCTGTTTTCTTGCAGATCTATTATACCTATTTTCTCTGTGCCACTCTAATTGAGCTTAATAGCAGATTACTTAACGAGGTCTACAGCTACAGGCAAAGCTTACCTATTGCCTTTTAATATGAAAATGCTACATTTCCTAACCTGCCAACGCAAGTGGTTTTGTCACAGAATGAGCAAATGTTTGCACAAACGTGGCTGCTGTTGCATGATGAGGTTCTAAGCCATGAATGAGCAAATAGCTAAATCTCCTCCCAAACAGCTTTTGTGATGTGCAATCATAATCACAGCTTGGCTGTATCGTCTGGCTAGGACTTCAAGCAGCTTTTACTAGCTCCTGCTCAGTGCTCTGCAGGAAATAAACCGTAGGCTGCTCTCAGAAAAATGCCAAACTATTCACTGACAATTTGTTTTTGTTTATGAAACCAGTTCTCCTAACAGAACTGCTAGTAATGCACGTGTAAGGGCAGCAGGCTCGCTCCACAGCTCTGCAGCACGCTAAATGTACCATTAGCCCTATTTTTATACTGCTTGAGGTCAACAGCAGAGCTGGGCTTGGAGCCCAGCCCACCCAAAACCCACCCTCCCTTTCTGTTGGCCACGGGACCAACATGCACAGAGATCTCACCCTGTGCTCTGAATCAGGGTGTGCAAAGCCAGTCACGGTCACAAACATGCACACACACACACTGCAAACTCTGGGTCAGTCCTGATACCACACTAAGGATCTGCAGCGCTGCTCAACTCCACCAGTTCAGCTGCAGCCACGGATTTAAACATACAACATACAACACATAAAGCATCTGGTCTAAGAAGTCTGGGTAACCTGTCAGATTCCTCACCTGAATGCACAGGCCAGGTGTTATCTTACACACTCCCAGAGCCATGTAATGGCCAAAAATTACAGTAAATGGGTTTTAAAGCCACTGTTATGCCATTTTAGATCCTTCATAATACAATCACACACCAACCGCTCCTATATTACTGTAAAAAGTATCTTGTTCCATCTGTATTTTAGAAGAAAAACATTTCAGAGAAGTATCCCCCATAATGTGCAGAACTGTGCTCTTCCCCAGTACTTGTGAAATTGATACGGAAAGCTCAGGAAAAACACACAGGTTTGACATTGTTTGACAGTGGAAATCTATCTTCCAGTAGCCAGCAAACAGTAAAGTGGATCTGGAAGTCACTTTTACTAAAAGACATATTAAAGTTCAAGATGGTTAAGACACTGCCTCTCCCTTTATTCACCTCCTCTTTACATGCAAGCTACACTGAACTAACTTTATCACTGCAAATTCCTCATGAATTCAAACAAGCACACGAGGAATAGCCAGTCACTGTCAGCCCCATCCTCCCTGTCAAGGACGACACCAGCACACGTCACCTCTGGAATCACATCTCCATGCAGCTCTGGCACTGCCCCATCCTGTCCCAGAGCACGGCTCATTTACCTGGCTCTGAGCACTGACCTTATGGCTGGTTTTATTTCCTAGCTGCTGCACTCCCTGCAGCTTCACACTATCCCTGATCTAACCTCATCATGGTAAATACTCACAACCTGCGCTCTGCACTCCGGCAAAATTTTCATCTGCACTGCTTGATTTGGCATAATTTTACTAGATTTTGTTATTCATGCCTGAATAACTTATTTCCACATCTCTGCATGACTTTTCTTTTTAAGTTCTTATCTCTATGAAATGTCTTTTCCACCCCATCCCCTTCAGCACTTAGGAAGCCTACAGACACCTCCACAGCTACCCCGTTACAGATCAGAACATCCCTGCTGTTTCCCAGTTTGTTTCAAAAAGAACAGTACAAAAATCTGCCCCGAGGAGCAGAATAAAGGTCATGCCCTTCTACTATTTTCCCACTGATAATCCGAGCAATCTCTCCTGTTCAATTTACAATCAGCAAATTTTGGTTTACAAGCACGACCTGGCACAACACAGCACAACTGCATTACACGAGGCACAAGAGGAGACCCACAATCACAGGGGTTCTGTGGAGACACAGGGCCCATCAAATATGCAGGCTGGTCTCTGCAACACAGGATGCACTCAGGGGCAAGTGTGGCACCCATCTCCCAACAACTCCCCACTATACCCTGGTGCACAGGTGGAGAAGAAGGTCTGCAGCATAGCTGTTAATCTAGGGGAGATCAGAAAACAACTCCAGAGGAGGGCAACATTTAAACCTGAGAATCAAAGAGTTTTAAATCAAAGTGGTCAATATGACAACTCCCATGTAAAGAGTCCACTGGCATATGTACTGGAGACATTAGAAAACTAAGCAGAATATTTGTGGAGGAAATCAATCAGAGCTGAAGAAAGTGGCCTTTCCAGAAATGCAAGCACTGACATTTTACAGGCTGCTTCTCAGGATTTCACAGTTAAAATATTTTCTTTAATCTGCCTGGAGAACAGACCCAGAGCAACACAATCAGATCAGATCCCAAGCCCTTTCAGCAAGGGATCAGCTGCACTGACCTGGCTGCAGGGCTGGCTCACGTTGCTCTCTCTGGTAGAAGGTTCTGCAAAATGCCACCCCCTCCATCTCCCAAGGGCTCTGTGCAAGGGGGAAACACAGGACTTCCAGACAGGTCAGCAATATTTCTGGACCTGTAAGGCTAAGCTTAGGCTTTCCTGCCTAAAGTCTCTAAACTGACATTTAAAATTGAAAAATAGTCCACTTCTTTTAAGCTTTTTTGAAACTTATGGACCAGCTCTCAGTCACTCCATTTAGTCTAAATGTCCTTCTCTTTTTTTTTTCCCCCTACCTGTAAGAGCAAGTTTTACTCACAAAGTCACGCACTTTAACAATGCCCTGAAACCACAAATCACAGCTGCCATGCCCAGACACATGATTCATAACCACAATAAAGTTGTCTGAGGCTTGCCTACTCTCTTCTGCATTGACACTAATTCTAAAGATTAAAAATGAGATGCAGATTGCTTCTCCTGCAAATATACTCTGCAACCTTCAAGAGACCTGGGTAACCTTCAGCCTCAGCTTCGTTCCTTACCTGCCCAAAGAGATCAGAGTTTGGAAAAGACTGCATCAACTCCATCAATGGCCAGTGTCTGTGATCAGTCCAATGAATATGCTCCCATAGAGGAGCAGTATTGAAAATTCATCTTCTCAACAGGGAATGCAGGACCATGGACATTTGTTTTTATCCTCTTAATGGAGGGGTTTGCTTCAGTACAGTAGCCAAGAAAATGCAGATCTGCTTCAGCTGAGATGCAGCAGAACACATTCTCTTCACCTTTTTTCTTTCAAATGAATGTGGTTACCCCAAAAAACACAGTGAAAGAAGTAATATTTTCCCACAGGCACAAATAGCCTACAGGATTTCTCTGGACTGCAAATTATTCTAGTCTTTGTTAATGATTAGCAGTGCTGTAAGAACACACCAAACACTTCAAAATCAGCTCTAGATTATGTTCTGAAATACCCTTTATGCAAAAGGTGCTCTCTCCCGTACTGTACCAGTGAAAACAGAATCACTTTTGTCTATTTACTGAGAGACCAGAAAACCAATTAAAAAAAGGGAGGGAATTGCCCATGACAGGCACTAACAAACTAGCCAAGTTCTTGTGCTACAGTACCTTGGTGAGACTTGTTTCTTCCATCTCACACAGTGACAGATGAACACTGAAAGCAATTTTACATCTTGTTCTGTCAGCACATGAGACACCTAATAAATCCCACGATGTAGAAAACACCCAGAAGGCTTTCTTGTATTTCTTTTGGTTGTATAATTACATGCCATACTTACCACACTCATGCCACTTCCCACTCTGCCCTTGAAGAAATAATAGGCAAACAATGAGAAAAAAAACACAAAAGATACCGGGGATAACCTAATTGCTACATTTTGTGTAAATACAGGACATCTTTCAGGTGTCTGTCTGGCTTACACAGGACCTGGTGCTATTCTTTCCAGAATGGCTGGATTTAAGTAATTCATTTTCTTAAATGGTTTAATTGCATAACAGAGTGAGACATCTGACAGCAGGCAAAAAGCAGCCACAGCAGCAGGTGCTGCACTGATCTCAGGCATCAGTGCCGACTGTCACCACCAGAGATGCTGATCCCAAGGAATGCCCAAGGCTCATGGCTCCAACTGTTTTCCCAGCCCTGATGCCTCCTCCTCTTCCGTGCACAGAAGGCTCTTCCTTTCCATCCCTAGAAAGGGATGGCAGCCTGGCCCTTCTGCTGCCCACAGAGCACTCCAGAGTGCCTGGGAAGAGAAAACAAAGATGCCAGATCCTGCTGGCAAAGGATCTAACGGAATCGGGAAAGCCAAACTTGACACAGAGAGTTCACCAATGCCACGGAAAGCAAGCAGAAATCATGGAGTCATCCAGCTGTGTGATGCCTTCCCAAACCTCAGCATTGAAGCCAAGCTGAGGAAAGCGACCTCTACCATGCACTCACTGCTCCTGCTGGGCTGGAGCTCCTGTTAGCTCTCCTGTTGCTATGCTACAGATGTTGCTTCGTACCTTCAAAGTGCATTTCTGAGAATCGAGAGCCTGCTTTTTGCTGGCTGTTACAAATGCATGGGGGTGCAAGTCTGTTGAGATGAACAGACCTGTAACAGCTTTAGGGATAAAAAAAGCAGCTGGCCATGATGCTTCAAGCACTCTAGCACAAACACAACATGCACAACTGCACTCTGACAGGAAGAGCGTGACTACAGCAATCCTTAATTTCAGCCCTTGCTTATTATGAAAATGCATAATTGTCAACACAAAACACTGGCAGAATCAGTCAGAATTACATTTAAACTCCAAGCTTTCTAGCTCAGCTCCCAAAGGTCACATATGAAACTTGCCTTTGTATTTATCTGAAAAAAGCATCAGCTTTTCATCCAAAGCAATAGTTTTCTACTTGATGGGTTGGGATCCATATTTTCTCCTTCTGAGCACATTATAAGATGTCTCAGATGTGTGCACCCCTGCTCTAATTAGAAACAAAATACAAGTTTATACAGATATCAGCTCACACCGTTATTGTTTGCACCATGAAGCTATTTCTTAGTTGTTAGATCAGGATAAGCTGCTAATTAAGATGTACAGCAGAAACAGGCACTTGGATGGAAGAGACAACAAAGCTTTGTATGGGGCTCAGGATACTGAAATGTGATCCCAGCTGGGCCATAGACTTGCCTACTGCCTGCAGCTAATATTAATGCCTTGAGATGTGCCTCATTTCCTCACGTGCAAACTGCAGACACTAATGATCCCTTTGTACTTCAGGACTGGATGTCCAAGAAGGCTTCTCCTTCACTCTCCAGCTGCTCCAGCTCTGGAACAAAACACCTTCACAAAAGAACAAGATGTCATTTTTCTGGCTCCTTTCAACTTGGCCCCCTTGTCACAAGGTGGGCAAAGATGCAGGGCTGTACCCTGCTGGGGAACAGGTGCTTCCCTCTACCCACAGTCTTGTATGAGTTCAAACTCATCTGTGACTCCTGCACCTTTACATTCACCTCCCAACCCACCTCCATAGGAAGAATTTCTGTGCAGGCACTGTCTCCTGACTGGTATTTTTCCAAACCAGCCCTGGATCCAGAAGTCTTCCTCAAATGTAAACGTTCAACCACACAGTCTCACCCCCTACCTGGCTCCTGTCCCCATCTCACATATTCCCATTATCTTTTCTACAGGAAGATCATTATTTAGTTCAGCAGGTACCTCAAGGGTAAAAGAAAAATTAAGAGAAGCTTGTAAAAGTTCTGAATTTCAAAAGCACCACTGTGAAGGACTGGATCTTCTCTGTCTCTAAGCTTTTGACTCAAATAGTTGGAAAGAGCAATCTGAGTGCAGCAGCTCAGCCAAGAGCACATGAATCAGCTGAACTCTTGCCTACGATTCTGTGCCACAGCCAAATCTCTCCTAGGACTGCACTTAAAAACTGAGGATTGAGGTTTTCACATTTTCAGCCACACAATTCCCCTTGACTCTTATTCAGAAGAGGGGCCTCTGGAAGCTTCAGCTCAAAGCAACCACCACCACAGCATCAAAGTGCGAGGAAAGTGCATTTCAATCAGTGTCCAGCAATGCAGAGAGCCATGTTTCACGGCCCTTCACCATCTTTATTTGGATGCTCTCTAATAGCTGAATATTTTTCTTACATTGCAGTGCCCAAAACTGTCACAATATTCCAGGTGAGGCCACCCCAGAGCAGAGCAGGACAATCCCCTCCCTGGCCTGGCTGGTGATGCTTTGCCTGATGCTCCCAGGACATGGTTGGCCCTCCTGGCTGCCAGGGCACTGCTGACTCGTGGCCAACTGGCCATCGACCAGGACCCCCAGGTCCCTTTCCTTGGCACTGCTTTCCAGCAGCTCATTCCCCCGTCTGTCTGTACATCCTTTGTACATCCAACATCCATTTCCCCATCCCAGGTACAGAATCAGTCACTTCCCCTTGGTGAACTTCTTCTGGGTGGGGACTGCCCAGCTCTCTAACTTGTTGAGGTCTCTCTGCAGGCCTTTCCTGCCTTTCGAAGGAGTCAACAGCTCCTCCCAATTTTGTGTCATCTGAGAACTTGCTCAGTGTCCCTTCCAGTCCTGCATCCAAGTCATTTGTGAAGATGTTGAGGAGTCACTCCCAGCACTGCCCCCTCCTTGTCCGATTGGCTGCTGAGGCTTCTGGGCTGCTTGGCTGGTCCTGGACTCAGGAACTCCCCTTTCCAGACAGCTCCCACTCCCTGGATCTGCCCTCACTCACGGCTGCCCGAGCCTTGGTGACCAAGGCTTTGTGTAGGTCTCATACCGGCCTTAACAGCCTAGGAATTGCAAACCCAACAACCTGACAAAGCTATTTCAGCTACACACAAATAACCAGAGGAGATGTAACAGAAGATGTATGATTTTTGTGTTCTCAAAAGTGTTAAGTGTGTCATTCATACAGTAAAATAACCAGATGATTATAATAGTAAAAAGGAAAATCAGTTCCAAGCAAAGCCAGTGGGGTTTCATAGGAAAGTTTTAAAGTTAGTAACTCCTGTCTTTACACCTTGCTCAGACAAATGAATTGAATGGTACAATCCACCTTTCAAAGCCTGAAAATCAAGAATTTGGTGAGTAGCTTCCGTTAATCCTATATGCTTCCAAGCTGAGAAGCAACACTAAAGGAGATACTGTAATGCCTTTAGATAATGAGGCATGTTTATGCCTGCAGCAGCTAAGAGCTGGAAGGAAAATAACCAATTCTTCCAATGACTGTAATCTGTTTTCCCTCAGGATGTCATCCCTTTTCTCTTACAGACCTGTCCACGTGGAAAATCTGACATTCCCTTTAGGCACAGCTTGGGTGAGACACTTCATACTGCCCTATCAGATGGAATTGCTTTAACCCTGGTTCTGTTGTTACTGGTAACAGTGGGGAGAGAGCTGTGAGTGATCTTATGGAAGACAGGAAAGACTTTTGGCCTATCACCTGTTAAGTGGTAATGAGTCCAGAAACCTCCAAGGACATAAGAAATGGAGATAAAAATCTATGAGCAGGATATCAGTTGGGACTGTAAGTAACAGAAAAGCTTCTGAGTGCTACACGCTGAAATGCTTTCTCCCCACCAACACCACAAGATATTCAAGATGTAAAGGCACTGCAGCCACTGTTTTCAAACACTGTATTTGAATATGTATAAGAAGCAAACCTTGCAGATAGAGATAGTATCTCCTAACCCTGGGAGGACAGAGAGCAAACACACACACCAAGAAAAGCTTTCAGAAACAGAAACTTTTATCCAGATCTTCACCAGTCACCTCCAAACTTACCTGTTTTTCCTGCTGTATCAGATCATCTCATAAAAGATATTTTCTCTCTCCAAAGAGACTTGTCTTACTTAATATGAACTTTTCAGGTTAGAATTAAAGGGCATAACATCTCTTCTTTAATACTGTCTCAGCAGACATCACTGCTGCACATCACAAAGAAAGGGTCTGGCTCCTACTCCCACTGAAGTCAAGAGCAAAAAAACTCCTACTCGTTGCTGTGGAGAAGGATCTAATCAGGATTGTTATTATCCTATTGCCTTCCAGCCTCCTGGTACAGTATGCAGGAGGTGATAAGGAATACCTTTTTAACCCACTGAATTATTAAAATATGGGTAAAAATAAAGAGTATTTTAAGAGACTACTGGAGGGTATAGCAACTTATTCCACATAAATGAATGGCATCTCAGAATGTTTGAAGACTGAGCATTAAGTAGAAGCAGACGCTTGCAGTTCTACAATATGTTGTTTCCTTTCCAAAAAAAAAGCTGTGTACCACCTGTTCCTTCCATTTGTCTGGGTTTTTTTCCCCCAAAGACATTGCTGGCAGTGGAATTAGTCATTAAAAGACATCCCACAAACACTTACTTGGTGAACTAACATTCAGGAGCTGCTGGTGTCAATAAGAGCAGCTCCCTCAGATACTCCCTCAATAAAGACTTTGCTGGCCCTGCCTCTGGGTTTCACATCTGGTATTTGGTAGAACATTAACTCAGGCATTTGCTCAGAAAACCACTGCTTTTTTAACTCTGCATCTTTATACAATCTCAGAGAACAAAAAATAAAGTGGCCCTTAAAAGAGCACCTATTTCTGTATATTCATAATCTCAGGCTTTGATTTATTTGAGCAAGTGGGGTTTGGACATGTAGCCTAAAGGTCCAGATGCACCTGAGAGAGAAGTAAATCAACAACCCAATTTTGTTGCTGTGCAATTTTGACATAATTGTGCTGACTTCAGTAGAGCCAGACCAATGAAAAATGTGGTCTGATAGACTCACCAGTGCCAGCAGAGCTGGTCAGACACGGGGGCGCCAGCTGGTTTGTCTGCACCTCTGGAGAAGATCCTACAGCCACCAACCTCATTCAGCACCTCCTGCTTTACCTCCTCCCTAACACAGGACTTTCCTTCTTATAAGAGAAGAACTTGAAACAATACGAGGAGCACTTCCCATCAACTGCAATGTCAGTAGGTTTTTTGGGGTAATCTCAAGTTGCTTATAACTTCAACAGGAAAAGCCAAGACAGTCTAAATGGCTTCTGCTTCACATGACCCTCTCTCTGATATTTAACAGCCCTTAGTATCAAACCAAAGGATGTTGGATGTGATGTCAACAGGGCACTGGGTCTGGCTTTCTCTTTTATTTTAGCACAAAGAGAAGAATATCACACAGAAGACCTGTTAGAGAGAAATGAGTAGGCCCACAGATAATATCCTGGTTGTTTGGCCATTTGGAGAGCCCTCACTGCCCCACACCACACCTGGGGTACTGCTCCCCCCAGGACCCTCCGGTGTGAGGCTGAATCCCTGTGCACTTGCTGTTCCCAGCAGTGCAGTAAGAGAGAATGGCAACGGGGCGTGCACGTGAGCAGCTCCCCAAAACAACTCGAGCCACGTAATCTGACACTGGGAACGAGAGAACCAGGACACCCTGGTGGAATGACACTTGGATTTCTCCAAGAGATCAGGTGCCTTATTACAATTGTTTATTTCCTGGGCTGCAGCAGATCACTTTTACAAGAGAAACAGCTCAAAAGAGTAGCAATTTTAAAGATGGAAGCACAACACTCCACAGTGTAAGTGGTGATCACAGTTTTTTTAACCATATAAATGAAAGTACTCAGCTAGTTTTGCCTGTTTACAGGGCTTCTAAAAAGACCAGCTCACTCAGTCCTTCATTTGACAGCGAACAGAAGTGTCCAAAAAAAACAAAAGCTTTTTTTAGATGCTATGTAAAGAGTGAGTTTCTTCAGAAAACGGCTCAACCACACATGACCCTCACAGCCCTCCTGAGATGCTCATCTACAGTCTCTGCTCTCTGCAGGAGGAGAGCAGGGTGTGCACGCTGCTTGAAGGCAGAAATGACACGAGGGCCTACTGTTAAGTTAAGCAATGAAGGTCTTTGGCTTTTGATAAAATTCTCTCCATTATTTTGTTCATACCACACAGAAATTCACCACGAATCAGTACAGGCTTGGGAACCATTACATAAACTCATGCTGTTCCAGTAAAATATTCTGCTAAGATATAAACCCATCTTTTTGTTGCCTTTTTTCCCCAGATTCTCAGTGAAACACAACGGTTGTGCTTACATTTAAATATTTTCTTTTGAGGATTTAGGTTGAATTGCCGTGCAAGTGTGAAAAATCAGGTAATGTTTAGGTTCAACACACGCCTGGGCTTGCAGAGACGAGCCTGAGACAAACAGTCTCACTTTCATTCCTTTGTGCAAGATACTCAACTGCTGGTGATGAGCAAGAATGTGATTTGGGGCAGTCCACAAAGTGATGCAACAGAGTGACACCAATAAATGGGTGAAGAGCTTTGCTGTGGGTTGGGTACAAGGCTAAGAGAGGGTTATAAGGAAGGCTATCAAGACAAAAAGGAGAGCTGAACGTGATCTGAATGTGCCCTTAGATTCACGTGGGGAAGATGGAAGGAGCACAGAAGAACAAGAACTATTAAAATTATAAAGGTTGGAGATGTTTATTCAGCCTTGGTCCAGGACTGCTCCTGCAGCCTGTACTGCAAGTCTGATCAGCTTACTGAGATTTAGACAACCATTTATTTAATTGCAAGAAGGTATTCTGTTCTCCCTTTATGCAAGAATACAACTTCTAGTGATAAACTGTGAGCAGCTCAAAAGCAGTTGAAAGCACCAATATTCTGGATACTGAGAGAATTGGATTGCTACTCATTTCTAAGGGCAGACAGGACCTTACCTACCCCTTCCAGCCCACAGCCTGCACCAAACTTCCCAGGTACATGCATCGCTGTGATGAGCTCGTGGTTAGAACAGACAGCACATTCAACACCTGCCACCAAGACTATTTAAGCTCAGACTGGCACCAGTGAATTAAAATGCAGAATCAACTCTCCTCAATTTCCCTGCTGCTCTTTACCAAGAGCACCCACCAAACAGCTTTGTCTACACTTTTAGCTCACATCCTTAAATCACTCCTTCCCATTAAAGCTATTGGATTTGGCCTCATTACAGCTTTGAAAGACCTGTCTCTTCCTGACCATTTAACTTTTTGCCTAATGAATCACATTCGGTGGCATGCAGAGGCTGACAAGGAGCAGCTAAAAGAAGCACCTTGTACTCACTGAAACCAAAGCTAGAGCTTTTCTCACTGGACAAGTATTAACACCACGAGCAAGGCCCCTGGCAGCTTCCATTCAGGAATGATGACAACTGGAGTCTTGCTGATAAATTTTCACACCTTGCCTGTTTCTCTCACTGCCTTCCCCAAGTACACCCGAGACAAGGCTTACATGATTGCTGCAATTCTTTTTAACATCTTGAGAAGTACAAGCATTACATCTGCACTGCAGCCCGACACAGTTATAACACAGCATTTCAGAGCTGGTGGCAAAAGGCACTCTGAAATACTCAGCAGAGAGACTGCTCTCCACAGTGAAATACTGCTGCTCACTCCTGCTGGGGACATGTCCTCCAGAAAGACTCACATCTTCAGGCAAAGATAAAAAGAGCTATGACCTCCAAGAGAGGAATGAGAGGCTGCAGTAAGAGCAGCAATGCTGGGACCAAATGAACCTGCCCCCAGCACACAGATACAGGCAACACACGTCCCAGTTTTCACTCCATTCTCCACCCTAGAAAAGAACATGGACAAGAACCAACTACAGAAAAGAAAAAAGCAAACCCCAGAACAAAATCTTACTTCGTTGTGACCGTGCAGTGTCACCAGACAGCCACCACTGGGATAAAGCAGAAGTGTCATCGACCAGCTCTTCTTGCGTTGTTTTTCACTTGAGCCATTCAGATAACCAAAAGCTGTCTGCACCCATTACACAAACCCTCCTCTGAACAGATAATGCCAGGGTGCAAGTGGAAAATCCAGGGATCAGCACTTCTTTGCATCTGTGCTGTGTTCCATATTTACATATTCCATAAACAACTCAATAAAACATTTCAACAAAAGAGAGCAACAAACCCTCAAACAAGGTGAGCATGTGGTGACTGACAGACAAGTAATCAGCACATGTTGCAGAAAACATTCTTGGCAACTGTGAACCCTAAATTTGGAGTGTGAGAACAAAAACTGCCATATCACAGATTCAACTTGCTCAGCAGCAGCAGTTTTGGAGAGCTCAGCTCGCAATGCCAATCGGATATTTCCTACAGAAAACAAGACACCTGCACAAAAACACTGGCAAAAACCCCAACGCATTTTTATTTTCACTTAAGTTTCTACCTCTTTGCCTCCACTGCACGGCCCAGAAAATGTACATATTCTCTTTGTTCAAAACACATCCAAATACACAACCCACGTACAAGCAGACACAGGAGGAGTCCTGTCAAACTATCTGGGTTTGTTTGAACAAGCCCCAGGGATTCATTAGGCAATCCATCCAAGTCAAGTCAAGATGTACAGCATTTCCAGAGCCCTGCCATGACCGAGACAAGACCAAAGAAAACAGAAGACCCACCTTGTGTTGTCGCTGTCAATCACAGGATATTTTATTTCACGTTTCCACAACCTGAAACAAAACCAAAGCTCTCAGTTAGTGGCAGCTATTAAAGTGAAAAGGCTTTGATTTTATTAAATTAATTAAAAGCCCATGAACTGCAACGTGTTTAGTAACATGCAAAGTTACACCAAGCTCTCCTTTCAAGTGACTAGAATCTCTCCTGCCATCAGAGCTTACAGCCCATTTTGTGCATCAGCCCATGTCCTGCTGGAGATCCTGGGTCTTCAGAATGCCTGTTTTCATATAAAGTGGCTATTCATGGAAAAGCTGACTGCACTGAAGCACAGGCTACACTGATGGTTTCTGTTAGGATCAGAGTTTCACAGAAACAATTAAACCCTTTCCTTTACAGAAAGATGATGATCTGCAGGCAGAAGACCTTTGATGTATCTAGACTCACTGGGAATAATTTGCCAAAAAAATACAAAAGATGGTAAGAGCAACAACCAAAAGTACAAGGACACAGCAAACATGAGGATAATATGACTTAATTTACCAAAAGTTTCCTTGTTTCCAAGAATCCCACAGTTACACCACACAGTAAAAAAGTAAGTGCTAACAAGCTGCAGAGCAGACTGATGGGACCTATAAACTTAAAATCAGGTAATGGAGTATCGTGTACCACAGAAAAGCTGCAACAGGAAAGTGACACTGAGCGGTCACAGAGGAGAACTCTCTGGTGCTACAGCTGTTCTACTGCAGGACCTGGGGCAAGTCCTTAACTCCTTTGTGCTCCAGTCACTAACCACACCTTACAATGAGTATAATATCATCACAACAGCATAAATGAGGATTAATTACTGCTCTGCAAATCCTGGGAAAGGCTGGGCAAGGGAGAAGCACCTATAAAGTACAAATCGCTGGCATTTACAAATTGCACTGAATTGCCCAAGAAGGAGGGAGGACAGGATTCCCTTCCCAGCTTCAAGCCAACAGCCAGCAAATGGACCATTTTCAAGTCTATCATCCTTAATCAACATGAACCCACTCTCAGAATTAACTTCTGCCAGAATGTGAGTGCAAAACTCACAGCTCAACAAAGCTATTTAAGATACCCATTGCTTGACAGGGGAAGGATGGGGAGAAGATAAATGCTAGCAGGAATACTCTGTACTTTTAGGGTACTTTGCCACATCTCAGAGTACCCATGAGCATAGGGGTTGTCACTGAAAGCAATGGGAGTCTTGGATTTTATCCAACTTAGACATGAAGCATTTTATTTCACAGAAAGGTAGAGAAGGGCAGACTCAGTGTCTTGACGAAGTTAACAGGAAGCAAAGACTGAATCGTGAGCAAAAACCAAGGACCCCATCCCCACCTCCTGCTTTTAAGCATGGGGCAACTTTCTGTAAGCACAAAAAAATACTTAAGTCCCTATTGCACACTGCTGTCATAACTGAGGATAAAGAGGGAGGTGCAACCAGGAGAACTGCAGAAGAAAAGTCAAGCTCAACTGTGTCTTCTTTGCCTCCAATACCAGAAAATGACAAGCCAGTTCTTACAATACACTGGCCAGGCGTGGTCCCTGTTACCTTTGGTTAATTCCATGTGTCTGAGAAGGAAATCAGCTCTAAGCCGGTTAGACTTGCTAAATGAGATCTGTCTAAGGCCCCACCCCCAGGTGCAGAGTCATGCACCAAAGATTTGTCATTCTTTAGGAAGATGCTACTTGTCCAGACACTCTTAGTAATGGTCAGCAAAATACAACCATCTAACACCTTATAACTAATATTCCCCTCCTGAGCAAAGCCCCAGTCTCCAAGGAGGTCCCAGTCCATATCCAAACCAAGAGACGAGTAGGGATTCCTTTTCTCAAGCTTCTGATGAGCAAATGGACACACACACAATGCTGGCACCTCCAGCAAGCAGAACTGCCAGCATCTTTACATCCTGGTCCACAGTGTTTACTCTATCTAGAGACTCCAGACTCATCCTGCTGTCTTTGGTCATGCTAAAAGGGACACAGACTTGTTGCTAGTAAGATAAAATGGCCATGGAACCCCAGTCAGACAGCTATTTATTTTCCTGCTAGTTATGCTCACTTAACTCTGCTTTAGGAACAGCAAGATTTTCCAAATTATAGCCCTGATTCATGCAGCCTGTGGTGAACACCCAGGACATATTTAGGAAAAGACTACTAATAAAGTACCATGCCAACTGTTTGACTCAGAGAAAATGAGATTAGAACTGCTACATACTGGCATTTGGACTTCTGAATACTTGCTGGCTAATAAAACCTTCTAATAAAGCTTCTTTAAAGCCTACACCGAATAAAATTATCTACCCCCTTCCTGAAACTACGGTGGCATTTGCTAACGCTGTCAGCTTCTATGTGAGGTGGGTGTTCCCACAGGGAGTCCCACTGACACCTCTGGTCTTCCACTAACTGCTTCCCAGTAACATCCAATAAGAAAATAAAGCTGCCCAGTATTTTCCATCTTTCAGCATACATCTGGCCCAAGAGATGGGCACATGCTATGAAGACAGCTGTGCCTATCCAAAATATTCACTGGCATAGCTGGACACACCTTCCAACACCCTGGGTATGGTTCACTTCGGAAGATGGAGCTGGTTTGGCTGAAAGGGAGAAACTGTTTGGAAATTTGAAGGCAGGAGACGGGTTGTGTAATGGTGATCATGAAATGACAACACTCACTATTCAAAAATATAAGGAATGAATAAGTAGAGCAGATTAAGGGCAGTGAATTTTAAAGGAAAAAAATATTTTAAGCACCACCACATAGGTCAGCAGGGCTTTGTGGGAGGCAAAAAAAGTGCAGAAAAGCTACAAGTGCTGGAGATGGAATAAAGCTACAAACAAAAACTAATCTATGGCAAAAACAAAGTTGAGATATGCTTTATTATTAAAAAAAAAACAAAACCAAAAAAAAAAAAAAAGGGCAAAAACAAACCAACCACACACTAATGACTGAAACCACTGACACTGTGAACTCCCAGGAGATGAGGGAAGTCCTAATGCACTGCCTGGAGGCAAGCAGAGAACCACCAACCACCATAAAAAGGAAAGAGGATGACAACCACACAGGGAACTGGAGACCTGTCAGCCTAACTCATATTCCCAAATCAAACTGTGAATTGGTTATAAATACCTAAAAGACAGTTAGATGACCCAAATCAACAGATCTATTTCTTCAAAGAACCAACCAAGTCAAACTGGTCCAATCTAGCTTTGTTAGGGTATAGCAAATACTGGAAAAGGACAGCACCTGCTACACTCTCCAGGGGGTTGAAGGAGTGCTCAGAGGGGTCAGCCTGAGGCTCACTTCTTTGCAATATTCTGTGTGACCAACCACAACAAAGGCTCCAAATCATCCAAAATCAATGCCATAGAACTCAATGACTCAAAGTGCTACTGTAATATTGCTACAGAGGCAGCAAAAAGAAATATTTCCACACAGAGCTTCATCCATCTTAGCTGGGTCCCAGCAGGCTGAGCGCAGGCACACACCAGTGCTGCAGTGCAAGCCTGCCTTCCTCTCTGCTGGGCTGACTCTCAGGTGGAGCAAGTCACACTCCAGAGTAAAAGCAAAGGGAACAACTGGATATCCAGCTTCCACAGAGCTCTTCTGTCAGAGCCATCAACCTCATGCTGTTAACTGCTGTCTGACACACAGACATGCCTTAGCAGAGGAGATAATCCTCCAAAGTATAAAGCCAGCAGTTGTTCAACACGTCTAAAAGACCTGCAAAGGAGATTTAGGCTCATCTAACCAAATAAAGAACCTTCTGAATCTGTGCATTACCTTCAGTAATTTGGACAGTCAAAAAGAACCAGGTAAACAGGATGGAGATATCTCAGGGAACCAAGGTCTGCATTTTACCTCCTGCAACATCTTCCAGCCTTGTGCGTCTGCCTTTCTTTGATCTGCCCACTGGTCCAAGGTTTTGGCTGTTGATGTGCCTGCATGTGATGAAGCTGAGCAGCAGGAGCTGCAGATGTACTCTGGGGCCTTGGCCCTGAAGGTACCCTGGGCTAACTCACATTTTGAACTGAGGTTCACATTTGAAGCCTCCTGGTGCAGCAGCCTGCTCATACAGACTGTGGGAAAGAAGAGCAGAATATTCTTCCATTTCTTTAAAAAGCCAGAAATTTCAAAGCTCACTTCATCTCTAACTGGCCTAAGATCTTTCCTCATCTGCTGTGGTACTTTTGAAAGTGCCTCTTACCACGTGTAGTGAAATGGAAAGTTTAATGAGTTCTAAAAATTCCAGAATATTTTAGATTGGAGCCATACAGAATTCCTCATGTGGAACAGAGCTAAGTGGCAGTAACATAACAGGACTGTGGGGCACCTTCCCTGCTGAAAAAAAAAGGAGCAGACACACATTCAACACCATTATTGGAAGCTGAGAGCCCCATTTTCCAGGAGCACATACCCTTTTCAACCTCAATCTCCCAGTTTCAGGGACAGGAATTCACACCAGAAGCACACTGTCAGTATTTCTGCAGCAACAGAACCTCAAAGTTGCTGTTTAGTTCTTTGACTGATCCTGTTACACATTTTTTAATGCTTGAACACATTTTCAAAGGCATAACTCAAAACACTGCAAGAGCACCAACACTGCAAGAAAATATGCAACAAACCCCCCTGATGTTCTATCACTGCTCTTATTCAAGTAAATCCTTTATTCTCCCGACAAGGTACTTCTGCTGGTACAAACCTGCAAATTCTGAATTGTTTTCCACTCATTCATAGGCAATGTCTTCCTCATAGCAACTCTGATTTCCAGGAAATTTATCCAGGATCTATACAGTTACAAGCAGAATTAAACACATCCTTTTATTATCCGCTCTTACAAATTTTCAGTTTATTGGCATCAACACTGTTAAGAGTTAACATGGTTGAAAGCTTTCTGCGAGTAAAAGAACTGCCTGAAACATTTTTCATCTTCCATGAGATTTCGTACTCAAAAGCCTGACTCCGAGGTGGGACAGATCAGCACAGCCCTGCCAAAATGCCAGGAAATGCCACTGATTCACGGGAGCTAAGGATCCATCCTGGGCATGTGTCTCAGGAAACCACAATGTGAGCTCTTCTCCATTGTGATGAAAATATGCTCCAAAAGTATCCCTGCTTTCTTCTCCTGCCGGAGAATCTACACTACAATGTTCCCATTCTGTCCCTAAACAAGTCCTCGAGTGTTTCTCCTGTTTCTCTCACAGCATCTGGTCCCGAGCCCACAAAGCAATTGGGAGCTTCACCACTTGACAACCACATTACCACACACAGCCCTGCCAATCAGCTTTTCAAGAGGAAGTACTGACAGGAAGTTTCCCTCTGTCCTACAGGCTCCTACTATTTTAATGGCCAAACACTCCCAGGCTAAAATCTTTGCCTTCCCCACTCTTGCACGACACAGCAAAGGATTAGTTATCCCAGTACAGAAGGGTAACTGAGGCACAGAGAAGTTATGTTATTTACTGCAAGTTCCCATAAAGTCTTTGGAAACACATACAGACCTCAGCTGATGCTAAGGGTACTTGTCAAACAGGCTCACAGCAGCTACACAATTTTGATAAGTCCACAAGCAGCACTAGTTAAGGGCTAATGGTTTAAAAACCCTCCTTAAATACCACCACAGGCAGCTTCTTTACACAACCTGCAAATCAAAGACATAATGCAAAGCGTCAATAATAAAGAGGTGAAAAAAAACAGCAGCCAAGTGGCACCCCTTTTTAAATCAAGTTCAATATAAGAAAACAATGAGAGTTCTGGAGTTTCTAAGTGTCCCACACACGAAGGATTAGTGTGGAAAAATTTATTTCTTAATTAGATAACGAATCAATTCAATTTGTTGTAAACTAAGATTCAACACTCAAGTGGGGTGATTTGATAAATATGAATCTTGAATAAAGTAAAAAGGTTCTGCCATTCTAGACAAGAAGAAGTTAAAAGCATTAACTCTTCTGTGCAGTTTGAACTCCAGCTTCCTGATGCAGAGGTTTTAACTATATGACCACAGTGTCTTTCCTTGTGTCTTTTGAAAAAAAATATGCTGCTCCTCACTCTTAAAGAAATTAAAGCTACTCCAGGGAAGAAGAAGTATCAGTAGGACAGCTCCCTCTGGCACCACAATTTCAAGATCTGGGGATAAGCAGAGGGGTGTGCAGGTGTGAGGAGTATGGCCTTAGAGCCAAAGTGCAACATCCCAAAAAGACAACTGCTTCTTTCCCAGCCTCTGCCCAGGTGTCCTACCCCCATCTCTGTGCCCAAACTGCTCACACAGGGTCAGAGCAGAGTGCTGATGACCCCACGGTGAACCCAAACAGCTTCCACAGGACACCTACAAGTAGGGTTACTTGGACACGAGAAGTTTTTTCCACCTCCAGAGTAGAAGTGAACCTCCATTTCACTGCAGGCTTCAGAAATATAAATTCCTAAACACGTGACACAGCTAGATAATTTAACAGTGACTGATATGGAAAAGTCGGTGTTTTCAGAGCTGTCTTACATAGTTTGCAGAAAGCAAAAGAATGAAGACATGCACTGAAAACACAGGAGAAAAGCAAAACCACTGAGTAGCAGTTCCCAAATGGAGCAACATCTGTACCATGCACTTAATGAGGCGGGAGTTCTGTGGAAACAAGGAATAATGTGATCCCATAATTAAGGACTGCTTTATAATATGTATGCAGAAGGCTGCCACAAAGACTGCGCAAACACCCTTTATTCCAGCATTTCCTGAGCGGAGCCGTTTGGCTCAGCAATGTTAAAAGGTTCCTTTAGCAGCTTTTTCAGGCTGGGACACATCATGTAGATGGATCTGAGGTCAAGTGCATTAAGAATCTGAGTAGCATTCTGTGCTGCAACATGACAAAAGAGGCACTGTGTGAGCTGCAAGGGCTGACTAGCACTCAATCTATTTCCACAGCCATGCTAGAAACATATGGAAGTGTGAAGAACTTGGAATTCATTTTAAAAACTTTTTAAATAAACAGAGTGTTTAAATTCTGAATAAAACATATAAATACTAAGTCTTTGATGGCCTCCTAGATCCTGTACAAACGAGAGCGGCATCCCAGAAACAGCACATTAGCAGCACTACCCACTCTAAAGGTTAACTGGGGAAGGCAAGGACACACAGTAGGGCTTTCTGTCTGCCTTTCCAAGAGACCTCAGTCACAACTAACAATGGCAAACTCCTTCAAATCTGGCTTAGAAACCCAATTTTTACAGATTTATTAACTTTTAATTAGTAGGCACAGGCATCACTCTAGCTTTAAATAATTCTTCCTTGGGAAGTGACATTATCTCTTTGTATTTGTATTTCAGCCAAGGAAGAATGCACTTTTTCCTTTATTACTAGGGCTGACACTCAGTAACATAATTAATGAGTAGCTCTGAATGTGATCTTTTAAAACCCTCTATTCAGGATTGGAGCACTGATAGTAATTATAGGTGCTGTGCAAAGAGCTTGTCTTGGTACATTTCAAAATGCTACATATATAATTCACCCCCAGCTTCTTTTCCAAGACAGATTTTCAGAGGTTCGAGGGGCTTTCAGATTGGAGGGATTTGATTTAATAGGGACTGGTCACTCAAAGCAGATACTCAGAAAAGTGCTCCAACAGCCCTAGTTGACTGCTGTGGCAACTATTCCTCATTTTGTGAGCAAAGAGAGGAAACTGGGCACTGACGTGGCAATCTGTGATTCCTAAAAGTAGTCCTTCATCACTTGAGCAGCCCTGTTAACCTCGGTGGGCCTCACCACATAACCATCTGTAAAACCAAGTGGTACCGAGCACAGGGCTGAAGGGATCCCATGCAACATTTCCACTGACACTTCCTGGTTCCAGAATAATGTCTCTGATAGCCTGGGGGTTTTTTTTAAAGATACAAGGAAAGCACCTGGGAGCAAGCAAGTACAGCTGCAGCACGAAAGAAATTAGAATACACTTGTCAGAACTCTAGACCATGTGTTGGTTTGAGATAGAGAAGGTGTCTGTCCAGGTTAACCTAACTACACAGGCAGAGGCCACTTGGAGTCATTACATTCAGGATTCATAAAAGAGAGCAGAGGGTTTATGAAAGCTGCACAAGTTCTGGTCCTCGATATTTGGGTGTGCATGTATGTACATATGTGTCTGCATGTATATATTTACACAGAGAAATTACACAAACCTTTTTTTTTTTTTTTTTTTTTTAGGAGAAGTAGGAAAGGAAAACACATGGAAAAGAAGAGGCAGCCATGACACAAATATCTAAAGAACAAATATATTAAAAACTAAATATTTAATTATAGTAGGTTCTACAAGCATTTTCTGAGCAGTGGTTCCGACAAGCACAAGACTGCTGCTGAAACAGAATGACCTCCGAGATGAAACCAAGAGCACAACTGATTTGAGCCTTCATGCCATGTCAATTTATACCTGCAAAGCACGGAGCCATGGTCCCACTTTTAAGGAGATTTCTTTTTTTTTAATCCCATCATAATAACTTTGACACTGATTCTCCCTGCAGTGGCTGAAGTGCACACTAACTCAGGAAAACGCCTTGTGCTATCTGCCAAAGACTGAATCAAGCTAATCAGCAGTGTGCCGATGCATGCTGATGTTGACACTTCAAGGATCACAAAATATTTAGTTCAACTGTTTAATCCTTTAATGCTGCTTCCCATCAATCACAGAGCTCACTGTAATTGCAGGTTTCAAAAAGCACCAATAAGATCATTAACAGAGCGATGCAGAGGACAGCACCACAAAAAAAAAAAAAAAAGGACTTCAGATGCCAAAGCCTTCCTGTACAAAGTTTAATGCCTGCAGACTCCTCGTGTGCATCAGTGTCAAACCAGGCAGAATTACCTGCATGTGGTTCACAAAGGTACAAGCCGCAAGAGCACACTGCAAGCGTAAATCATTTCCTAGGTGCAAAACCAGTCTCTAAATTTAGGTATGGGCACCTCAAATTGCAGAGGCTGAGTCTGGAAATTCCCCTGCTGATCATCTGGTCGCTGGACATTTGAGCCAGGGTCCCAGTTCTGCAGCTCACCTCTGGTAAACCTCTTTGTCTCCAGCAGCTCGTTCTGACCCTCCTGAAAATGAGCCCAGAGCACACGGGAGTTGCAGGGAACTCGCCTTAACTCTGCAGTCTCACTGTGCCCTTCCACACTTGCAGCTGTATCTTTTCTCCACTACATACAGTGAGCACATGGTTTTTCAGAAAAGAATTTACCCTCTCTGACTGCTAAGTCCCCTCATATCCAATTTTCAGTTTCTGTCTGCACTATACCAACTTTAAGTTTTAGGCTTTCCTCCCTTTCAGCCCTGGCAATTTCCTGGGCAGCATTTTGCAATCTCTCAGCAATGCAGACAAATCAATTCCCATGACTGTCCCTCCATGGGTCTTCCTGAGCAACGTCAGTGAGACGAACACTGGCTGTGGGGAGCTGGACATCTTGGGCCAACACAAATTGAAGCAGACGCTCTCCAGGATACTCAGACAACAATCTTTAGGGTGCTAAATAATGTGAAAACTATATAGAGCAAATAACTATGTTCTTCTGTCCCAGTCTAAGGATTTTTCCCACTTCCTCCCTTTAGGTGTCAAATGTGGGATCTTACCCAGACACACTGACCCCAGGAATAATGCAGGATCCATATTTTGCACTGCCTCCAGATCAAAGGCAAATATGCCAGCAGTAATGGTAACTGAGCCAAAGAACCAGGTAACTCTGCCCTAAGGAGAGAGCATTTGGTAAAGGCTGAATCAAAAGCCAGAACACCCCCAGTAAGAGCCAGCTTACCTGCAGGTCACCTGAGCACTGTGGACAGACCTTGGGAAGCACAGATGAGTTATCTGGTCTAGGTAGAGCAGAGGATGCCACCACAACAGCATGGCAGGTCTGACATCAGTGCAACAGAACTAAGTGGTGCTGCAGGCAAGCACAACAACCAGCAACACATTCAGCACATGGGACTTGGTGTGGGGTCACAACCAGTGTGTTTTCTTTCATTCCTATTTACTTAGTAAGTACTACCCTTAAGGCAAGGCACAGAATGAAAGCACAACTACCCAACTGAGACCGCAAATGAAATATTAAACCAGGTAAATCAGACAAGCAAAGAGTACACACCTTGCCATCCCCATCAGGCAATGTTTTCATTTGTCCTTTCCTTGAAGAATTAATGTTGGGCAAATAAAAGAGAACCAATGGTAGCTGGGGGTTTATTCATTTTCACGTTTTACTTTTGCAAGAAAATAATTTTCATCATCTTATCTATCCAGTGTTGACTCTGATGATGTGAATGGACAGCTTTGCTTTCACCATTCATACCAATTCTGGTTCCTAACCAACACTCAAAATATTCACCTCTATATTTTATCCTTGTCAATCTCTGAATCATCTGAATTATTCAGTAAACTGCTATAACAAGGATTTCTTTAGAGAAGATTTGCTAAACATGGCACATATGGAATTCATTTCAGTAAAGGATTTATTTTCTTGTCAGATTAGAAAATAAACTGATAAAATTACTCTTGCTTTCCAAGTCAAAATGGATGTGTCACACTAATTCTTTATACTTCTTAGCTTCAGGTGAGAGATTTTCGAAAACCTGGGAGCATGTACAGACCACAGAATGCAAATTCCTAATCACCTTTTAAAAAAAAAGTAAACCTTCCAATATTCAGTGCCTTTAGAACCGAGTAGCAAGACTTGCTGTATCCAAAACAGTACCTGGAATTGGGTTTTATAAACCACATTCTTTGATCACCTGTAGTTCATCAAGTAAAAATCCAGTTCTTTATACAATGCCATGAGCAGGTAGAGCAGGCCTGGCCATGCCAGGGCCCCACTGGCACAGAAGAACATCCTGCACAAAGCATGGGCAAGGCAGCCCCCTCTGGCAGCAACAGCCTCTGAAGGAAAATACAAGTGAAAAGGTGGTTATGGCCTGGCTAATCCTGTAGCCAAATAAACTTCTAACAGCTCTGCAATGATGTGTAATACTGGTGGAAGAATTATGCAGCTTTTGTGAAAAATTATAAGTTAAATCTGCTTCTCTTCTGGGGTTTTGTGGAAAATTCTTCAGCTCACAAACAAAAGATATCAGTTTTTCTTTATATTATTTTTATGAAAGTTTAAAGCTCATGAAAACAGCAATCTTTCAATTAAAAAAAAATGTGGTACTGGTGACATTTAATCATATTAAGATATTTAAAACAACAAAAATTGTCACTGGAATTCATTCTCTCGTTGCAAATACCTCACCATGTGTTTCCAGAGCCTTGCCCATCTACTACAGTAGATGCTCCACACCAAGAAACTGGACTTCCACATTACCTAATACTGCAGGAAAGCACACACTCAACACTCACAAATTATGCTTTATAAAGAGGAAGAAGAGAAGCCCATAAATTGCTATGTTCAATTTCCAAAAGACAGATTATATTCAACACTAGACAACAGCTAAGGAAGAATAACCAGAATAATTTGAATACCTCATTCAAACTGCATGTTACAGGGGGAAATAAAGTATTTTCACAGCGTGGTCTGTTTGACAATAATATAACCATCCATGTTCTCTTGCAACAACACACGGCAAAAAAAGGGACATAATTCTCATTGTTATTCTTATATTAAATACCATGTCTGTGCTTGCAAGTGTCCTTGGGAAAAAGTGCACAACGTACTCCTTTTTCTGCAAAGGCCATGAGGAAAAAGAAAATCAAATTTTTTTCTTGCCATAACCAAAAAGGCCAATTAATGGGGCTGCCTCAGCAGCTGTCATAAAAATATTATCTCTTTTTAGGCTTACTGCATATTTACATATTTAAGACTTTCGAGCAAATAGAGGAGAATGAGTTTTTTTGATAAATCTAATTTTATCCAGATACAAAACAACTACCATGGGAATACACTCTTTTTCAATTATGTCTTATCTGCACATTACAACAGGTAAAGTCTTGGAAAAAATGTATTAGATAAAACCAGCAAAAACCTATTTTGACTCAAGTCTCCTTAACTTTCGGAGCTGATTGCTTTGCTTTGATCAGATATGAAAGACTGAGATTTTTTGGATTTCAGACTGCTTGCAAACAATGTGCAAGTAGTTCAGTGGAAAGAAAGAAAAAAAAATCACAAAAAGAAAAGATTAAAAATAAGTAATTTCCTTTAAACTATGCTAGTGAGAGTTTGTCGTCCTTTTCAATGTTTGTATTTTTCAAGCCATGGCATGTAAAATTGATTTCTGCAACAATGCTATACTGTATCTTTTAATTAAGATATTTATTAGTAATTATAAAATCCTGTTGCCACGGAAAGAAGAATTTATATTACTAGATAAATTTTAAAATCCTGGTTTTGAAACTTGTGTCCATCAGACACAAATGTTTCAGATTCTTTTCTCAATTAGCTCCGATAACAACATGGCAAACTCTGAAAACATTTCCAGTCATTTCAGTGTTGTGCAGAGCAGATGTAGCAAAGAACATTATCTGCAGCTCTCCTTTAGCCTGCTGTTTGCATGCAAAAGACAAACATGCTTAGAGTTTTCAAGATCTCTGCTTTCTATTTTACACGCTGTCCCTGGCAATTATTATTCCTTAGATCTCGAGTTTTCCCAATGGAAATCCCGCGATCTCTTTTATCAAACATATCACAGTTTTAATAGGAGATTCTATGTTCAAACCATTAAAGGAGCTTCCTTTGCAAATAGCAGCCGTCTGGGGAAAGGCACTTGATTCACTCCTTTTGTAGTTCTTACTTTGTTGTTGATGCTACTTAATTCACCACAAACAGATGCTTGACAAACTGTCTTGCCCTCTACCCCAAATGAATGTTTTGAAAGTAGAAAAGATATCAGTACTTTGGTAGGGTTCTTTCCTCTGAGAATTTTCAGTAGCAATACAGTAGCAAACCTCACTAGCTTAAAGGAAAAAAAATAAATCAGTAAAATGGTACAGTGGCTGAGATGGCATAACTTCTCCTGAACTGTCTTTTTTATGGCATCTCTATCAGGTTGGCAATAGGTGCAGACAAAGCAGGGCACTCCACCCAGACACACAGCAGGAAGAACTGGATATTCCTCAGAGCAATCTGCAGAACTGGGAACCTGATCACAGCTTTCCTTCCTTCTCTCAAATGAAAATCAATATGAGGAAAGATAAGATACCTCTTAGAAGTACATGTATTTATCTTACATTTTACACATTTAAGTGTTCTTTTTGTTCTGTGCTTTTCCAAAACCCCTTTAACTATCACACACTACAATCTCAGCAACTGGGACAGCTGGGATATCCTACTCATTCCTTGATCCTTCCATCATTTTCCATCAGCACAGCCACTCTTAGCCATTCAGGCAGCCACAACATATTTACAGCATCCTATTTGCACTGACTGCCAAATGATCAAAATGGTATTTCAGAAGTACACAATTAAAGCACTTAAAAGGAACGACAGACGTTCGAAAAGATAAACAGAGTTAGTGGCACAATGCCATACCACCATTCCACCTTGTCTCCTGGGTGAGAGAAGTGCACTCCCTACAGCACATGCCCTGCTTTTCAGGCACTGTTTACACCTTCAAATGGTCTTTCCCAGAATGTTATTTTTCACGAAGCTTGATTTCACTTCAGGTGTTATTTGAGAGAACACCTCAAAGTGTACCAGTACAAACTGTTTCAACTCTCAGTTCACAGAAACTACAGACACTGATGTTTGCCTGGCCCTGTCCCCGGACTGCAGCATACACCTCCACAACTAAAACAGTTTTTGAAAAAAGCAAAGCAATGCTACTGCAGCCTAATCTATGCTGGCACCTACATGACCTCAAAGGGAGGGTCTGAGACACATCCAGAGTAACTCCCCAAATTTCAGAGTCCTTATCACAGCTGTACCCAGATGCCTCACTGGAACCAAGTCACTCGTAGCAGAAGAGGCTCCTGAGTGACACAATCCTAAGGTGGCTGCTCAGACCACATGGCCCAGAAAAACTCGTGGCACTGCACCCCAGCAGCTCTGCAGCTGCAATAGAGCAGCATTTGTGCACGGGCTGATTCACATCTCCATCAATATCCCCACTCCTGGACCTTGGAATACATCATGCAGCATGCATTTCACTAGCTACACACAATCACCCAAATGAAATTCATACACAAAACAAGGACTAGACAGAGGCATTCTGTGATCCAGGTGTAATTCAGTGTACCATTCCTGAGAGCAGAACTCCAAGCCTTTGTTTTTATTCTTTCACAGAACTTCAGTGCATCAGAAACACAGTTCTCTCTCAAAGCACACAGACTGTTAAATGGCATTTGTCCTTGTTCAACTTAATTTGCGAAATCCCAAATCCAGTTTTACAACTGCCTTTAAACACATCTGTCATCCAGTGGGCAACATCTGCTGCACATTGCTGAGCCTGTTCCACTGTACAGGAAGGGAGACTTCCTGTCACTGCTGCTGCCAGCTTTGGAACTCGGTTGGTTTTCTGTTAGGAGGTCGTCTTGGCCAACACTCACCCACGTGGCGTGGGCACAAGTAAAACTGGTTGTGTCACAGTAAAAACGTAAGCCCAGCAGCAACCCAGTCACGCACACAAATTTTCACCAGTCCTCCCTGCAATCCTGACTCTTCATCTAGCTCCCACTGCCACGAAAACAGCGATAAGGGGATTAAAAGCACAGATGTCTCACTGCCTTCCTCTCCCCACCCTTAAAATTTAACTATCAGGCTGGCCTGATTGATTTAAAAACAAACAAACAAACAAAAACAACCACACAACCAAAAACCACACACACCCCCCAAATAAACCAAACTTGTTTACCAGCATGTAGTACATCTGGTGATGTCAACAGTTTTAGGCAACCCTTTAAACAATTTTGGGCAAGTGATTTAAAGATCATGGAGAAGAACTAGATGCAATGTTTGAAGGGGGAAAGTCCTCTCCCATTCAAATGGAGATAAAATTGAGACTAGTTTACATTAATATAAACTTATTAGACTCTGTAATAGTTAGGTTAAAACATCATGAACATCCTCTTGTGGTGTTCAGGGCTATCTGGCACATTTAGGCTAATGTGCATCACTTATTACTCTCTGACCTCTCTTTTCAGGAGTGCCCAGCCATGTCCTGCCTTTCTCAGCCTGTGGAAATAACAGGACATGTGGCTACTCAACAGGACCTAAGAACCAACGCTGTGGCAAAGAGGGGAGCAGGGACACCCTATAGCAAAAAAGCCCCAATAAACAGAACAATCCAAAAAGAAAACGGTGAAAAATTTCAATGCAGAAGGTAAACAACTACTGCAGGTCCTCTGGTAAGGAATTATTATCAGTAGAAAGATGCAGCACAAGGATTGATTTCAGAGCGCAGCCGGGTATGGCACAGTGTGGTGAGCAGCTGGTATGACATCATGCCTCATTACCCACCAACACTAATGCAAACACCTCACACCTGATCCTCGGTGGCTTGGAGCAGAGTTCACAGTTCTGCCATTAACACAGGAGCGGCTGCAAGGCACTTCTTAAAAAGTACCATTAGCCAAAGTCGTACATTTTCAGCCCCTCTGAAAGCAACTGAGACATGAAAGCACTACAGCTCTGCAGACAGATAAGATGCCCACCAGAAAGTCTCATTTACTCTGCTGAACCTTTGCTCTTAACTCACTTTGCAGTGAGACCTCTGTTCCCATCACAAAGTGTTTTGGAGATTCACTGCTTTTCCTCTGGCTTGAAATCACACCAGCACACACCTTGATGCAGCGTATTACATCTCAACAAAAGCAGATTATTTTATGGGTACAAGCTCCAGCCTAGAGCTAAAGCTTACCAGGAAACTGCACAATAGCTCCCAATGACACATCATACCACTGCTGTGGAATTTTCCAGAACTGCAGTGGGACACGTGGAGTTCAGGTCTATCCACACTGCCTGCTGGGACAGACTGTACTTCTCACACAAAAGGGAGCACCCATCTGAGCTTCCAGTGATGAGACTCCCTACCAAGAAGAAAATATAATAAAACATCACTAAGTGACTCAGCTGAGCCCGAGTGAAAGGCAAAACCCTCCCCGGGTTCTGAAAACAAACTTGAGTCTCTGTGTAGCAGAGTATCTAAACGGCTGGAGAGGCTGGTCTGGTGTCATGATGTCCATTTAGGTAAATGAAAGACTGGAAGAGGAACACATTTCAGGTATTTCTGATCCCTCACTTCGAGTGACTGCAACTCACTAAAAAATAAAAGAGGTTATTAAGCAGGCAGAACATCTTTAACAAACCACTGGCATCATCTGGTCAGGCAGTGAAACCTAAGAACCCCATCTGACTGTATCAGACTTCTCAGGACAACTGCTCATCCCTGCACACATGAACTATCCAGCTGCCAGGAACCATCTCACCTCCTGCACAGGGGCAAGTCAAGTCTTAAGTCTGCAGAGAAGGCCCAGTAACAAGAAAGGGAAACTACAGGAAAAATTCCTAACCTGCCAACAAGAAATTAATTGACACATCCAGTTGAGAAACTCCCCTGGTCTATGGCATGGCCAAATGCCCTTGACTGTCAGCTGGCACAGGTAATCCTTCACCAACAAGGGCAAAGCCCTGAAAGAGCTCTGTCTACAATACAGGGGAACACATCTTTCAACAATTACAGGCTGGACCAACCCATTTCATTTTCGATTCACCCACTCACCCCCACCAGTTTTCCCAAGTCTTTTAATCTCCCTTCCCAAAGTGCCACAGAAATGAAGAGGAACCAAGTATTAGCTGAGGTGTCTGCCTGCAGGTGCTGCTCATGGCTCTGACCACAAGGCTGAAATGCAAAAACTTGCTCTAAATAGAGAGCTGGATTTAAACTACAAGATTGAAAAAAAAAAAAAAAACAACAAAACCACAAAGCTGGCCTTCCTATACTGCCTACAAAATCAAACACATCAGTAGCTCTCCAGCTGCTACTCAGGCATCATAAACACTCTGTCTCCTACTGGGGCTGCCTCCCCACAAGCTGTCAATCCAGCTACTCACAGAAATTTGTTGAACTAAGTTAGCAGAGTTACTACACAATAACACAGTTCATCAAGTTGGGAGAGAGAGCCTGCAACAGAGGTGGCTCACCCAGGACTGGGTAGCAGTGGCTGAGGCATTAACCTCTGTCACAAGCACAAGAAGGGGACAAACACAAAAACATTTTTCTGGAAGGTACCACAGCATGGCCTATCTGCACTGTTCCCCAGGCCTCACTCTGCTGCTCCACTCATTCCTCGTGCAATGGGCCCATATGAAATCCCATCCATGATGGTGCAATCCAGCTCACACTGCTCGTGCAGCTGGCCCTTCCAGTGGCACCATCAGCAAAGATGCCAAGGACCGAATGGGCACACACCTCGAATGGAAATGGATGCTCGCCCTGCAGTAACTGATTCAGTTATTGACCGAAAAATAGGGGTGTATGAATTCATTAAATGTTATTTCTCCATCTTTGAGGCTTGATGAATAATGAAAACTATGATTCACAAATGACTAATAAAAACAGCAAAACACTAAGATCTGTTATTTACAAAGGATTGTTTCAGCAACTCCACGCCAAAGTGCCAGTCTGGAGCCTCCAGGTCCACCCCTGCACAGGGCAGTATCTCAAGCTCCATGGTGGCTATTCCTGTTTCTCTGTGATTCCAGGACTATTCCACCCAGTTTCCAGCAGACTGCAAAAATTCATTTCCAAAATAGAAACACATAAATTAACCCTTCATATTACATTCATATTTGCTTTCCCTTCAGTAAACTGCGCACTCAGAATGCCAGACACTACTGCTAGTTTGCCCAAAAAAATCACTGCAAGAGAGAATTATTGCAAAGCAGCCTGGAATGACTTCTGGAGACTACTTGGGTTTTGTCCATGTCTGCAGCCACGTGGCACTGTCACAGCACGCCTGCAGGATGAAGAGGCAGATTTAATCACAGCCATGGCGTGCAGGGACCCAACCTTACACGTACCTGTGTCTCTGGAGGGGCAGAGGGGGCATGCCAGGACTCACCAACGCTGCCCAGACCCCTCAGTTCCTGCACTGAGCTGGGATTTGGAGACACAGGGGTTGTTTGCAACTTCAGGAAGGTTAAGCATACTTTTAAAAACACCCAGGCACTTTAAATAGCAAAGATTTCAGGTGGCAACAGCACAACTGAATTTCTCCTATTGAGATGATATTTCTTATCTCAGAGATCCAACCCCAGATGACTGATAGAAACTTCTTTAATCTGATATAACCAAAATTTAGTTTTGTTATGATATGGTTAAAGAAATCTGTTCAGGACAATATATCTGAAGCCAACATCCAATAAGAATTTTTTTTTAATTGCCAAGTTATTATTAACCTGAAATCCCTAAAGATACTGTAAGTCTCTATAATGGAAACACAGCCTTAACTACAGAAAAATAATATTCTGATATCTGAGCACACTTAGTTCATTTCGTTGGTTGATATCAGACATTAGATATAATTACTGATTTCCTAAAAGTGTGTATTGGTCTTTGTCAGAAAAATACTTGTCCCCAAGCACAAAACAAAAAACTCCTGTGACAGGTGGTCTTTACCACCACAGCCACCTGATCCAAGACACAAGCCAGGGCTTTTCTATTTTTAGACACTAAATCAACTTCTATTAAACAGAATTCCTTTCTTTTTGAGCAGCAAACCCTATTGCTATTGACATATTCACAGTGATGGCAGAGATGAGAAATGGAGGAAAAAAGAAAAAAAAAACTAAATGCAAACTGATTAGATGATGAGAACACAATGCAAACGTGCTGGAGATAAACTGAATGAGCATGAGGAAAAGTAAACTGAGTGACAAGTTCACGTGTTCTCTTCCTCTCTACTAAAATAAAAACTTTACTATGGCCACTACAGCTTTTTTCTTCATTCCATCTCATGAGCTGAAATAGTGACACACTTTTTGAGGAGAAACACTGTCCTTGTATTCAAGACCTAAAGACCTGTATCTTCTTTGGTCTTACACTGCAAGAGGGAATTAGGCCATCAACATCAATGGTGCCTCCATCAAGGTGCTGGGACATCTCAGAGCAGACAGGGTCCTCAAAATCCACCACACCACAAATCCAAGGGACTGGGAGTCATATCACCTTATTACATAACAGTAGAAATTTTTGTTTTAAAAGAAAAGCAACATTAACAAAAATATCTCTTGCTGCATCAATCACAGAGAGAAGAACAAACCCCATTATCTACAAGGCACCATGCCAGCAGTTGTTCTGACCCTTGAGCATTTCTGTGTTGTGCTAAGTCACCATTTGCCAGGACTCCTGCATAGAGTTTGTAGCTAGTTGTTTTTTAGGGTTTTTTTTTTCCTCCACAGAGAGTGCCGAGGAGTTTTGGGCCCATCTGCCCCAACAGAGGTTCAGTGTAAAGCCCTTAGATCTCAGCACACCACAGAGACCTAACAAAGGAACGCACAAAAGGAGCCTCCTACTCTTGGAAGGAAACTGGGAGTCCCAGCTGGACCTCAGTTCCAATTAGCCGCTCCATGAACTTTTCTCACAAGAGAATGTTTTCTGAAAAAATAAATACGTGCTCTGATTAAGTAAATTGTGAGGAGTTGATTTGCAATTCCACAACCCCCAAGGGACTCTGAGACCAATCTCTCTGGTGTTTCATCTACAGTAATTTAATAGTTTACATTGTCAGACCTCTGGCCTACGATGAAGGTACCAGACAGATCTTCAGTACATCATTCACCCTAGTGCCCCTGATTCAAAGGCACTGCTAGGCCAATTAAACAAACAAGATTTAGCAGTCCGCTACCTGCCCCAATGATTAGTACAGCAAGCTGTTTTCCCTGCTGGGATCAACAGCTCCACTGCTAACAGCTCCCACCTGCAAGCACCTTCAGGACAGGCTTGCAAAGAGAGGCAGCAATAAATGTGTTCCTCCATTCACATTCCAATTCACTGAAGTCACCACGCAATTGAAGTCCTGCTCCCACAAACACACACATGCACTATTAGGTAAGCTTCGCAGATTCACATCTCCAGACCCTTTTGAGCTATTCTAAACACTGTGTTCCCTGCTCCCCTTGGGCTAGATTTTTTGTTTGCTTCCCACATCCCCTTCCCCTGCTTGCCAGGAACTGAGTTGGTCATTATTATTTCAAGTACTGCTGCCCCTGCCCTGCAGCATCTCAGCCCCGTGGAACAGCAAGGCACTCTTTTAATACAGAGTGCACTTGATAACAAGATTAATAAAAAGTACACAGCATCTTTAGAGAGCCATCTTGTACTGGCATAGCAAGAGCACAAGTTCTTAACAACGGATAAAAGGTGAACAACCAAACACTGATAAGATTCCAGGCAGTTCTAAGCCTCTTCTGCTACAAATCAATCAAACTGGACAGCCTCTAGAAAGTCTCCATTTCCAGGCCACACTGGGCAGTGCCAAACATTCAACAGTTGACTGTCCATACTCTTTTAAAGAGCCCAAAATAACCTGAACACTACCCGCACAACTGTCATAATTTATTTTCTATACACAGAATCTCTTGATGTAAAGCATCTTTAGATTTGCTTACACAAACAAAGCATTATATTGGGCTGGTCAATACGTTGTTGGAAAGCAAATGATTTGTGTGAACTGGTGACAAGTTTTCCTCACCACAGAAGGAGTAAATGTAAGTGTGAAAAGCAATTTGTCTCCAATCACTATGAAAAATAAAGTTTCATCAAAGACTTTATTATAACTTCAACAACGACTTTAATACAACTTTGAGATGTATTCTGTGGAAAATTATGGATGTTTGTGCTCATTTTCAGATTTTTCACCTAAGTATCATCAAATATAAGGCAAAAAATACTTAGTTTACAGGTGAAACGATGCAACTTCAGTGCTTTGATGCAGAACACTTGAACACTTTTCAGAGCGACTGTGATTATGAGTAATTCTGCTGGAAATTCTGAGGAAGTGATGAATGACTTGTAGAGTTCCCCAACTGGTTTTCTATGCATATGCTCCAGTTGATAAAATACAACTTACATAACTAGCACAAGACAATTGAGCAATGAAGACACACAGGAAATGCCATTTGTGTCGTTAGCCAAAATGCTCATGTGGCATTAACATTCTCAGAGAATCATCACAAGAAGTTTGTTCCTTTTTAGTTCCTTGAGAACAGAAGCACAAGTGTTTATAAGAATCGAGAACACCACCTTTTTTCTCCACCCACACCGACTTGGCAGCATGTCCCAGTATTGTGTGATGTCAGCTTGGAAAAACCTGCATTGCATTGCTTCGGGGCCTCTGAGAAAATAAAAACAATTAAACTACACACTGATCTAAGACCTGCCCTTTTCTCCTCTGTGTGCCCTGCGCTCAAAGACAGACTTGTTGATTCTCCTAATAAGTCTGGCCCCAATTCATCTGCTGACTGGAGCTGGCTCATGGGATGAATGTTTATATGAACTGATGAACATTTATGAGATGGGACATCTATATGGTTACCTGGGCAGTGCTAGGAACAGTGTTAGGTTTTAAGTACCTGCACCAGAAGTAAAACTCTTGAGCTCCAAACCATGAGAGAAATTACAAAATCAACCAGAGGCCTTTGCAGGACAGAGGGACTGTGAAGTGCTGTTTGTCCTAAAAGGCAGCACTCCCCTGCCTGCCCACACCAGTTCTGGAGGCAGGGCAGAGGAGGTGGCTGTCATTTCCATAAGCATTCACAGGCAACTAACTGGCAGATGTAGCACAGAAGTCCAGGACCAGGGAATGCAGACAAAACGCTCAATTCAAGCACACCTTTCCTCTGTGGGTCCCTTGGCATCAACACAGTTCTCATTATATATTTAGGAGCATCCCTCAAGCTTAGTGTACAGTTAAGGCCATCCAAATCCACAGGAGCAGGCTGAAGCTGCCTTTTTGTTAATACAGCTACAGTTCTGAAATTTATACCCACAGATTCTTTCCTAACATAGGCTGCTTGAGCAAAGGCTGAATTTTGCCCCAAAGGCTTGACAGCTCTAAGGACAGTCCACAGCAGGGTGTGCACTGTTGGAAGGGCAGGAAAGGGAACAATTACACTGGTAAGAACATAATCACACTTTAGCTGCTAATCCTGCAATATAGCCTATGAGTGCAGACTCCTCGTTATCCTTAATGAAGAGGAGTGTACCTCACATGCATGCACTGATGCCACAGATACCTCTCTTTTGCTAAAGGACATGGGCCCAAATCACAACTGAAAAAAACACCTAAAACCTGATTTTGTCTTTGACTGGAAAATACTAGAATTAAACTTCAACACAATAACTAAAAATTAGCCAGTGGCCAACAAGTAGTAGTAATTCAGGCTCAGATTTCACTTATACCTAAACAGTAAATCCTATTTGGTGGTGTTTAGGCAAGTGCTCTTCCACTGACACATCAAGATTTATACAGTCTGCTAGCTGTTTTACTGGAAAATAACTCTCCTAGTAAGATTTCCAGAGATTACAGTCTGGGCTAAATTGTTGTACTAGCAAGTCCATAGAACAGCACAGAAAGAAAGAGTTACCTTTGAAACATTGCAGCACAAACCAATCTGTCTCACCCTGCTACTTCTGTGAGTACACGTGACTGTTCACCTCTGTGCATGCACATTCACATAATTACATTTTTAGCTCAATTTGTCTGCTTGTGTTCATGGCCCAAATGGATAGAAAACCTCCCTCCTCTATCCCAAAACTCACCATACAAGTTACAGGCAATAATTTACAAGCAACCCTGAAGGATCTGCACTTCCTCCCTTCAAAAGAAGATGTAGAGCTGACAGGCCACCAATTGTGTCGCACATTGCCCTTGGTCCCCAAGGAACCCCTTCATAAATCCCCATATCTGCAATTAAGCCCTGATCTTCTGCAAGGTCTCTGTGCTGCTCACTTTTAGGACAGTCTAAAAAATTATGGCAAACCACTAAGCATCTCATCCAAGTTACTACAGTCCCTCCCACAAGCTTTGTAGAGAATAAACAAATGCTACAGACTCGTTATAAAATGGGTGCTGTACGAACTTTTCCAACTGAAAATAAAACATCCTGTAATTCTTCCAAGGATTCCAGGTAAAGAATGTCTCAGTAGGAGTCAAAGATTGTATTAGTGATGATTCCAGGTTCTCCCACAAACTTCAGTCTGCCTTTGGAAACTCTTTCAATTAGCATTAAAAGATGCTAAGTAATAACACAGTCCTTTACACTGGTTCAAAACAGCTCTAGATGACACATCATTATTTTTCTATCCTTTATTCCTGTTCTCCCACTGAATTCACACTGAAATTGCAGACTGACCTGCTCTCCAGTGCCCCAGTGAAATCCTCCATGACAGCTCCCTTCCTTAAGGACTGCAAAGCTGGCAATCACGAAGCTGAGACTCACAACTGCCATCAGCCTCTCCACAATCAGTTTGCAACTGCAGTGGGAAACAGAGGACAGAACATGCCCCTCTGCAGAGCAACAAACAAAACCTATTTCTTCCTTTCAGGACCTCACAGTTACGATTCATACAACCAAGCAACTGAGGGGAGAGGAATCAGGAGCACACTTATCAATATGCACTGTAGAAATCATCTCAGCATGGCAAGTAGAGCAAAACAGGAAATGAATAAGATTATTTAATAGCTCCTTTCTTGTCACTTGATTATAAACACGAATGTTCATATTTCAACACACATGTACAGTTTATTCTGTATTCCTCAAATTTTAGAATTTTGGACTGAGCTGACAAAGATTACTTATACTTTATTACACACCAGGTTTGACAGACCATCCAAAGATATTCTTTACAATTTATCTCCTTGGTCCAGTACTACATTATTGTGTAAGTCATTTCTGCCACAAGAAAAGCTTCCTATTAACAGTTCTTCTGTATGTGCAGGAGCTATTGCTCTGGCATGTGAATGTGGGATGCAGAAGGACTTATTCATGTGCATCAGTACAAAACTGAATGAAATAGCACTGACTGCAGGTAAAACACACTTCACTTGCAAAATGCCCAGGTGACAGCTCTCATATATTGGCAAAAATGTCCCTACTGCTGACATGATTTCTATTTAACACAGTCCAATTATTAGACTCCAGTAATATTTGTACAGGAAGTTCCACTCAGCTCTGTGCAGTTATAGATGTGTACACATAGGTATGCACATGCACCCAAATTTTTAAGAGTCAGGATGTACAGTGGGAAGTTTACTGAACATTAATACAAGGCACCAACGCTGATCAGGATGGAGGAGCTGTGGGGAACTTCACAGCAACGCAAATGAGTTCTGTAAGAAAATTTAACATCCCTAGCACTTGGAGGGGGGGAGAAATCTTGCTGAAGAATTTTTGGTAAGTAACAGATGGCATTATGAAACAGGGATAATTCTCTAGTAAAGGACTTGGTTCAAAACTATCACAGAAATGTAGTAATTCTCGACAAAATTCTGTCGGACTCAGGATTGAGCGTTTGTAGAATTCATCTTTATTTCAGTCTCTTCCCCAAATGAAAAAAAAAAAAAATTAAATCCCTGAGTCATAGCTCAAGATTCACAAATACAGGATTTAGAGGAGACCATTATATGACTCCAGGAGACTGCAAAGCATCAAAGCTATTTGCTTAGAATAAGTGACAGCATTAGCCCAGCCAGGCATTTTCAGTATCTCAAATGACATTTTATACAGATGCTCTTTTCCATCTAACTAACAGCATGGTTTCACTAGTTGTCACCATAAAAAAAAAAGTCTAAATGGCAAAACCAAAATTAAACTGCAGCTTTTTCAGTGTGGAAAAAGGAAAACAAACATCTGCTTTGCTTTCTGCCTCACTGGTTAATGTGTTAAGCTAGACAATGTGAAAAAACCACTACTTTATAGCACTGCTATGATATTATTCATGTCTCTAAGTCATATCAAAACTAAACATGAATGTACAGGACCATGACTGAATCCCACATAACACCCTCTCATAGCACTGTTAAAAAAGCTAGGCTGAAAGCAGCCTTTTCCTGTTTGCAACTCTAGGCTGGCCTTAGCCACGAAACTCAAGACCATTTAGGATCTTTTTAGATCATGGATGTCTGTATCACACTTAGCCCAATAAAGTACTTCACTGCATTCCCTAGGAAAAGTAATTTTATAAAAAATAATTACTACTGTGAAGTGAGGATAAATTTAGAGCCTTGAAACTATTCTGCCATTAACATTCCCTACATCATACAAGTCTTCCCTGGGGAAAAGAAATAACAAAAAGAAAAAGAAGCTAAACATCTATCAAGCAAATATGCCAAAGTTGTCAGACACACACAGAGCTTTAAGCACCTTTAAATAGACATACAACATTCTCAACAGCTGATTTACTGTGAAAGCAGGTGCCAAAACCCCAATACAGAAGAACAACAAACAACACAACCACCCAGCTTCCAGCTGGGAACGAGTCCCAGCCTCCTTCCCCAGGCCCATTCCAACCAAAACTCAGCTCAAATTCTCCCTACTCCTTCATACATGCTCAGGCCTCCACCAAGTTCCATATAGTGTTAGAATGAACTCCAGCTCCACGACATAAATGAAGTTATTGTGCCTTTAAATGCTTCTGCAAAATATGCTTCTTTCAAGGGCTAACCCAAGCCCAGCCGAGACAAAGTAAAGATTCCTAGCAAAGGCAAGCCCCTTGCAACCCAATTCAAAAGGGTTTCAGCACTTCAGCAGGCCCAGGACAGCCCCTCCAAGACAAGACATCCCAGTTCTCCATCCCAACTCTGCAAAATGCCACACAAAACACAGCAGGATCTATATCAGCACCTTCTGCTCATGTTAGTACCAATGTGTTACTGGAGCAGTAACTGTACATTTAGGAGAACAAATCCTCAGCAGGTTTACATACCACAGAAGCAGGACTGGGGAGGCAGGTGGGGAAATCTCACATTCTCTTCTTTGTTCCAGTTTTCCCAAGCTGGAGAGCACCAACACAGCCTGCAATTGCTAATTGTTTCCTCCCTCATTCACTGCTCAAACACTGCTTCAATGAAAAAAACACACACTCCCAGATACTGAGAGTGCCTGCACCAGACACCGTCTAAAGGAAGTACCCTAATTACGCCTATTTTAGGATTTACGTTTTAATTTTGGCTTCGAGCTGGGCTCTTCTCGGGGGAAAACCAAGAGCAGCACAGTAAATCCTTCAGGCACATTCCCCCTGCTTTTCTTTCCAAGTTGCTGCTGTGGGGTTTTACACTGGTTGAAGACACCACCAACACACGGCAAAAGGACATTACAGCCTCTCTGGGTAACAAACTGTTCCGGGTAAGGACTGCCTAACCTGAGGCAGTAGCTTTCAAGAACAGAGAAGATTTATTTTTCCTCTCAGGAGGATAAAATAAGAAGTACCATATCGTCTTTCAGATTCAGCAAGACTAGAAAATGAAAAGACTTACTGAACAACTTGCTCCACCCTTTCAAGACAGAGCTGTTCCATATTCACGTGGCTGCCCCATATCATGTTGGGTATCACTGGCTTGTCTTTAATAACAAACACTTCCATTGCATAATGCAAGTTAGCTTGTCTTTAACAAGGATCTCAGCTGCAGAACCAACCCCACACGTAGTAGCCTTAAAAACCGAAGTGGTATCTTCAAGTTTTTTTAGGTGGATCCTTCAGAACTTACTGCATTAAATTCACAACAGGTTTTGATAGCAACACTAACAAGTAATTAAATTGATATTTCAATGATAAGTGTTTTCAAGTTGTGCTTATCAACATTTTATTATGAAAGTGACAAGAGATATACTCTGCAATGAAGCTGCTCAAAGAATATAGAGGATAAAAGCCAGCAATGATCTTATTATTCCATCAGTGTCACCAGAACAAAAGTAAGGAATAACCTCTCACAGGTTCCTGTGGATGCTACGAAGTGTTTGTTAAGGAAGGCAACCCAAGTCTACACAGCCCCTCAACTAGCAGTGTCTTCTTTGTTAGTTATTCCCACAGTGTACATCAAGACCCTTCAAAGCAGGGTGGTGAGCAGGTTGGCACTGCAAGATGGTATCAATCAGTCCTGGATTCAGCGAGAGCTGGGAGATCTGAGCCGCTGATTCACACAACAATTCCCTCAAGAAGAGGCATCTCCCAGTGCAGCAGTGAGACAGCCAGAGCCTCCCCAGGCACTCAGCAGCGCCACACCTCTAACCTGCCCGAGTATGTCGGTAAGTGCTGGGGATGTAGGAGGGACAGCAGTTTCCTCTTGCTCACTTCTGAGCACCCACACAGGGCCAGCCTGAATTCCTGACCCACCACATGCCACCAACTGCTGCTGCTGCTGACTGCTCACCAACACAGAAAGCATCTGGGTACCGTTCTTCCCAGCTCTCCATTTTCCCACTGATAGTCTCACAATTAAAAACTTTTAAGTTTGCCCTTTCTGGTTTGCTGGCACACTGAAGGGGAAATACAAAACAAAATGAAATGCAGGTAAAACATTTGTGTAAGACAGAGAGCCAGGCTTATATAAATCACAGTGCAAACCACACAATCCTATTTTACTAACGGTCTGAGCAGCCTTTATCTGTCACACACATAAATATTCAGAGGGAAGTACATAACACCAGCTGCCCTCAGGAAGCAGAATAATGCCAGTCCCACATTAGTGCCACTGCTCACAGCTCTGCCGTCTCCAGCCCACCTGCCACCAACCCTGGGCTTTGTGCCTCTGACTGCAGTGCACGGGCTCTTCTGTTGGTCACTCCGAAAATATCACCCATAATATTGGAGCCCTAACACTTCAAGTAGCTCTAATTCAGCTTTCAGCTCAGTTCTTTGTCCTCTAAAAATAACTCATGTTTAATTGCAACTGGCTACAATTTTCTAATTCTTTGTGACCCCAAACCTCTAAATCTATTACCCAGAGACAGCCAAAGTAATCCTTAATGAAGGTGTGGGTACAATGCAGCATGCTAGGGGCCATCTGGTTGCCAGGTGTTTCCTGGCTTAGCTTTTCTTCAGAACACACATCCCTCCTCCTCCCCTAATTCCAAGGAAGACAATTTCTACCTCAGGATAGTCCTTCGTTAAAGACACAGGCAAGGGCTTTATTGCAAACAAGTCAGCTGCAGCACAGCAAAGTTCAGAGCCTTCGACAGAAAGCCTGAAAGGGCTGTTTATTACCATACACACCTCCTTGTGACTACCAGCAAAAGACTACAGCAGGAGTATTTCTAACTGTTAACAGGAAAGGAGCCAAGTGCAACAATTGCACTGTAACCCTATGTCTTGTATTCTTCACTCTCAATTAAAAAAAAAAATAAATTAAAAGTTAAGGGCATTTTTCAGGAAAATACCATTGACAGTAAAAGCATGTGGTTTAAAATGGACTAGGCAAGATTCAGGACTGGGGTAATTTGATTTCTTTTAGGGAGCAACACAACATACCAGGGAGGTTAGATCCTGTGACCTTTATTTTCAAAGTGGAGCATTAACTTCTTTCATGCAAGTAAAGGCCTTCCAGTTCTCAAACATGCATTGCTACCCCTCCCCTTCACCAGTGCTCTGGAGCAATTTTGAGAGCTGCACTGGTAGAAAGTAATTTTTGTACAGGACTAGCATTGCCCCGGCTCAGCTCACTGAGCTGGCTTCCCACAGGGTCAGGCAAGGACCAGGCACCGTGGGAGCAAACAGGCACAGGACCCCCACAGCACCAGCTGAGATAAAGCATCCCAGACTACCAAACTGGAAGGCTTCTCCTGGTTCCCACTATGATGCCAGGATTCACTCTGCATAAAGCATGTCACATTTCAGGCTAAAGTCAGCAAATGTTTACTTGGGCACCCGTAGCGGTCTCAGGAATGGTTTCAGATTGGTTCTGTCCAAGTACCAGGGTCAGTGGACACGCATAGAAAAATTGTCTCAATATTTCCACAAGGCAGGGAGAACTCATTTTTCCTACAGGAAAGAGAAAAGCCCTTGTGACTCCTTCCTTGTGCTAGGGAGTTCCACAGAGTCAGGTTTGATGCTCCTGCTGTCCTTGGGAATTATCAGGTTCAGAAATGGAAACAACTGCTGCACAGCAGACACACACAGGGCAAAAATGCAGAGTGGCTGCCCTGCCAGCCTGGAACCTGCTTTGATGGGCTTGGGCATCCAGGTACCCTGCAGAGGAACTGCCCCAGCAGTCCTTGGCACCCAAAGCCTGCACTGCCTACGGGGATATGTCAGGCCCTGATCAATTTATTGGTGGATCCAGAGAAGATCATCTTGCAAAGACAAGGCTGACATTTGCCCAGAAAACCCAAAAAGGAATCATTTCCAAGCCAAGAAGCACTTCTCCAGTTCTGCTATGCATCAGGACCTAAGCAAACAGGACAAGCCAAACCCAAAACCAGCAGCACACCTGTGATGAACATGCCAAAGGCTCTCACCAGTAGCCCAGAGCCCCACCAGCTCACATGCACTGTCCATCCCACAGCTGTTCTATCCACGATCCCAAACTTCTGTAAGCTCCTCAGAAAACAAGCAACATCTCACTCCAAAACAAGGTCCAGCAGAAGAATATCCCATGGTTATTCTTCCATGGTTTTATCTATATAGTGAGTTTCTTAATTCTGCCCAGAGCCATATTTCAGTACAAAATGAGTAACTAAACTGAAAAACAGCAAATAAAAATAGATGAATACTCAAATGCAGCCAGACCTACAGTGGAAGGGAAAATTGCCCAGGACCACTGCCAATTGTGAAGGGTTTTCAAGTTCAGCTGCAAAGTAAATCCATCACAGAAAGGGAAAAACTAACGACTGACTAAAGATATAAAACCTTTATTCTTGAGGCACACTTGCTTGTTCTTTTGACTATTTGCATATTTTAATATCTTTTAAAATGCAAGTTTCTGCTAGAAATTATTTTCACAAGCCTCCAAACATTCTTCAAAGAGTTACTCATCTGCTTAGTGACACAGGCATGGGGCAGGGCTTGTTTACTAATCTAGGAGGATTATACTCCAATCTAGATCAAGCCTTGCCTGAAGGTAAGGGCAGCAGAGCACACAATAAATACACCACTTTCCAACTGCAAAGGCATGAGGGGAACAAAATCCTAAAGAAAGTTATGTCACGCTTGGATCTGGAAAAGAGGTGTATATAAGGAGATAGCAGCTTCTTTATATCTGTTGTTCAACAGCTGCTGGAAGTCCTGGACAGATAAATTCTATTCCTACTGTTCTGTCAGCTCTGAGACCTACCAATTACAGCTGAAACAAGTCTACACAGCTAATTTTTCAAATGAAAACATAAAACACATGCCTCTGACCTCTTCTTTTTGCCTTTTTGATGCATGCAGAGATCACTCCCTCACTGGAGGAAAACTCATTTTTAACTTACCTTCCCTCTCCTTTAGACAAGCTAGCAAAAGATCCCAAAACATTACCAGAGAAAACACAAAACCACACTGCAGGTAAAATATTAATTCTCTTGCTCATCCCAGGACACAAATAAATCATTTACTGAATAAGCAGTGTCACTGAGACTCATCTTGCAATAACTTAAAATACAGAAGAAAATTCCACACTCTCCCCAGAAAAAATTTACGACTTCTACCACTATATAAAACAAATTAGAAACAAAGGTATCTCAAGTCTTTCAGGTGACTGAAATTCACCTGAGAATGGCAGGGAAGTAAGGGCAAAACAAATCCTTTGGTGCTGCCCGCAGAGGTATCTCAGAGTAACACCCCATAATGCCAACCCTGCAGTACCATGCCTTCAAGGAAATACTTCTTTCTAAACCTAATAGTAAACATGGGTTCATATCCTGAAGTATGGAAAACATTAGGTGTGCCCAATATTTTTTTCCAAGTACTTATTCCCTCCTTCTGCTTGTAGTAGGTGATAAAAGAATTTATTCCTAAAACACTTCAAGTAACTTATTTACACTTTGAGTTAAGTACAGCTTGCACATTCACCCTGCTGCTCTGGCCCCATCACCGGAATAAAACAGAAAATTCCTGACCTTACCCAAAAAAGGAGAATCTGCCTTAAAACAGCCACTACCATTTTTATCTGCTGGCTCAGAAAGGCACACGCCTACCACAATTACACTTTGTCACTGTCAGTATCTTTAAAAAAAAATAATTAATTACAATCAAGGACCGCTCTCTCCCAACAGTGTCCATATCCATTTGTGCTACTCAACAAGTGGAATCAAGTTCATTGAGAGGTTTCAAAGCAAAATTTAAGGCATTTTTTGAGCAAATACAACTCACTATCAGTGTCTCAAAGCCTGAGCTCGCTATAAGGGCTTCAAAGTCAGCCTGGTCCAGAAGCAAAGAACAGAAAATCCCCATAATTAGAGGTGCTTGGTGTATCAGGCAACACTGGCAGCACTTGAACCACTCAGCACCCACCCCAAAGTCACTCTCTAAAAGGACTCCCAGGCTGCAGAGTGGGCTGATGGGAAAGGCTTGGTAACTGTGCCTGTTGGTAATTAGAGGTAATAATTACCTCTAATAATTACTGACCAGCAGGTCAGTACTGGTGCTATGATACCAGCATTACCATCTACACAAACACAACACCATTCCAGCAGCTGAAGAATCAACATTATAAATACAGAAAAATGAGAAAATGTGTTTCTACCTTTCAACTGCCCATAATCATGAATTAAAGCTTTGCAACATGTCATTAATTCCATTTATTGATAACAGTGATGCTGCAAGCATATAGTGGACCAAGACAAGTGAAGGCAAAAAAATAAAGAAACCTAACTGAATTCAGCTTTTTTTGCCCACAGAAGGAGTTTTGAACTAGAGATCATTCTAAGTGAATGCAATCTGGCTACACCTATTTTTTTTTCAAATGCATTCCACAAGGAAGTTCTCATCTACTTATACTGAAAGGTACATTTATGGGTATTCTTAATACTGCATTCAAAATACTGACAGTGTTTTAAGCAACACGAGCAGCATGCCATCTAAATTATCTAAACTAAAGTACTGTAAGTATTATCTATAAATCACTGCTGCTAATTTTGGCAAACTGTGGAATATAAAATTACAGACGTGAATTTGTCATATTACAAAACACCTATTTATTAGACACAAATTTATTATTTGCTCTAACAGATAGCACTGGGTAATACAAAATGCTTAGATTCAATATTTTGCTAAGTCTTACTCAGAAGCACAACCAGCTCTCTATACCCTGAAAAGCTTAACTTTGCAGAACAACACGGAATGAAAGCTCTTATTTACCACACTCTATCCCTAGCTCTTTGGAATGAATCAGGTTATTAACTGTTCCCCCTCCCACACAGAGAGGTTTGTTTGCTTTTCGTGGTTTGTTTTTTGTTTTGTTGTTTTTTTAATTACTCTCCCGCATGTTTGCCAACTTTTCCTTTACTACTTCTGGAAATTCCCATATTTTATCTCCCTAAGACAAAAGAAATATACAGTTTCCTTCCTCCTGATTTATGTGTTTCTTCATAATTTTCCAGAGGGAAATTTTTTTCATGGGACATCAAATTAATCCTTACAAAAGACAGATGATGGGGACGAGAAACTACCTTGCCACCTCCCTTCTAGACACACTTAGCCACAACCCTAAATGCCACGTCTAATCTGGACTCCTGGCAACACAGACACCAACTCCCAGGGGCATTCTGAGCACTCTGACAGCTTGTGAAGAACATCCTTTGGCCCAAACTCTGCCCTGACTCAATCAGTGCAAATCAGTAACAACTCTGACACAAATCTGGAGGAGCTGACTCTTACTGCAGAAAACTCCCTCCTATTCCTGTGCCTATCTGCCTGCACCACGTATTTTCTAACACAAGGCAGGGGAGTACTGAAGGAGGGCAGGGTAATTCTGCAGGTATGAAAGCAGCTCAGAGCCACCACACCTGGCTTCATCTCTGATTCCCTCTCACCCCAAGCTACAGGTTGACAAGCATGATGGGATATGAAGGACCGATCACCCAGACCACTCCTTGAGCAAGGGCCATTGTCCTTCTCCTTTGCAAATCATTCAACTTCCACCCCTGCACCTCTCCTTTTTGAGATCCTGGATTTTTTTCCTCTGCCTTCTTGAATATCTGCTAATTGCTGGGGGAAATAACAGCTAGTATTGGCTTCAGCACACTCAAGGGAAGCAACGCCCTGCAACACAAGCTCCAAACAGCAGCCCAGCACCTTGAAAAGCACATCAGGCACCAGCAGACAGGGATCTGTCAGAGAGAGGCACCCTGCACATGGACGGACAGCTGCTGGTAATCAAGCCACAGTCACAGAAGTTCAAACAAAGGTAGCAGCTCTGCTGTCTGAGCGATACCACATGGCCAGAGGAGGAACGGATGCCCGAGCATACCTTAGCAGACCACGTGGAAGCAGCTGCAAGAAAGGGGCAGGAGCTTTAAAAGGCTGGGGGGTCTCTTGGTCCAACAATCAGCCAGGGAACAGTGAAAACATGTTAACAATAGCAAGTGTTAGCTGTTGGCACTGGGAGCCATCACATTGCAGCGTTGAGCCTGGGTCTGGCCCAAGTCCCCGTGAGGGAAGCGGATCTTTCTGCTCAGACCTGGCGGTCACAGAAAGGCTGCTGCACAAAACAGTAACCCGGCACAAAGAGAGCTGGTTTGCTAAAACAAACCAACCTCACTTACAGCTCACCAAAATTCAGACCCAGACCTGAACCCTCTCTGAAGTCTAAGGATTTTGAACACGCGTTTTCAGCCTGTTCCACAGCAGACGCAGACAAGAGGTTTCGCTCACAGTCGCTCTCTGAGCCTTCCCAGAGATATGGGTGTCCTTGCACTTTATGTCTGGCACCTTGCAATTGCCTGCACTGGCTTAACAAGTTGTACAGATACCTTTTACACAAAATGAGGAGAACAATTAGGGCCGGGGCTCCTCCAGGCACCGCCTGGACAACGCCGTGGTTGAGCAGTGCAGGGAAGGAGGCCAATCATTCTGCACTCACAGCCAGCAGATACACGTTCCTGGCCCAGCAGTGAAGCACCCAGGCCACTTCTGAATGTCCACAGCACTTTCTGCTGTTCATCTCTGGATCAATTTTGGACCAAGGCCAGAGTTTTTGAAAGCATACCCCTAAATCTGTTCAGAACCTTTATAATATTCCTACTCTATGTTCTCATTTCCTAACTCATTTCTGATCATCCAAGATCAGAACCTCAAGAAAAGTGGCAAGTTTTGTACCTGGAAACAGCTCTTCTAAAAGGTAATGTATATTCCTCAACATTCCTCTACATTCCTTAACTGTTTCTAGTCTTAAACAAGAAACTAGCCCCTATCATTCTCTCCAGAAAATAAAGTGGAAGCATAGGGTTAATTGAATCAATAGTTCCTATAATTAAATGCTGCCAAGTTAGCTGACATGACTGGACTACTGGGTTTGCTTTGTTTGGGGGGTTTTTTTTGTGTTCTTTATCCAGAGGCTGCACACACTTTAAATACAGCTAATTTTGCAAACAGCTACCGAAATTTAGCTTGAAACGCCCTCAGGGGACAAAATGACAAGTTTCACAAAGAGAAAGGCAACTTTTCATAGACTCAACTCACTGGAAGCTACTGCAAGCTAAGTGCACTACAGCCACTGTCTGTACTGACAGAAACAAGCCTTCCTGCTTCTTGCTGGGGGCTTCACCAACACGAGACAAGAAATATTCCCCAGATCCCCATAGCCCTGAGTGCCAACTCTAAATGAAGGAGCAGAATTTGCTAGAGGGGCTTAATTCTACCTAAAAATCCGTAACTTAAGAATTCACAGGTATAAACTGATTATTTCCCTGATGGGAAAAAGTACCCCAGATTTTCAATAATCAGAAAATAAGAGCTTAAAGTGGCATTGTCTTTTTCCTGATGGTACAAGTCTGGTGCAGATTCAAATAATTCAACACAGTTATAATGATTTTCTCCACTTAACTCTGCTGGTTGTAACGGGCCATTGTCACCCTTATACCATATGGACATACAGATAAATACGTATTTTATCTGGAAGATGGACACCATGTGCAAAAATAAACAAACACTCATTACACCACAGAAAGTTAGAAAAACAACACATTTAAAAAATACTAAAAGATAAACAGTGTATCATAACATTTGTCAAGCCTATAAACTAGCACTAACTGTCTTGTAGATTACAAAAAACAAAAAGATTCAATAAATTTTTATATTATTGAGGTTGCCCAAGCCACACCTTTCCAGAGTAATTCCTTTCAAACTGGCACTTTATCCAAGATGCAGGATATTGAGCATAAACACCTACACTCTGGAGCTGTTGTCTCCTCATCACTCCCGTCAGCTCCCCAGTCAAGACAAAAGAACAAAGATCGGTTTCATCTGCAAGACTGCTGCAGGGAAAAACAGCAATGAGTGTAAAACCATAAGGGGCAACAGCATTAGCTCATCTTTTCTCCTTAATACAACAGCAAACAATTAGTGTTAAAGTAAAATGGGTCAATCAAGACCTCAAATCTTCTTAACAGCTAGTACAGTAACCCATGTGGCCACAGAAATCCAAATTAACCCCATGGATACCTTAGTCCTTTCCTCCAATACCTAGAAAGCAATTACAAGTGTCACACTGAATCTCCTTCTAGAACACTCTTGTATAGTTTAATAGCATAACCTGTGATTAAACCTACCCATGAAATAAAAGCTTTTTCTTCTACTGAGGCAGATGGCTTAAACCACCTCTGTTTTCCAGCACCAGTCCTCTAAATCAGCTCCACCCTATGGAAATCAGTCTCATGCTGTTTTTTATTAGCTGACATGCAGTACAGAGCTGCTGCTACCAAGCACACTCGTATATGAAGCAAAAGAATGGAAGAAAAAGCACCTCCCTAAAGAAGTCAAGACCCACCCTTCCTCTGCATTAGCACGTGCGTGTGTTTGGGAAGGGAAAAGCATAGTGTGGTTTCACAGAATGCTGCTCATTTCCATGCTTACTCCAGAAGTACTTGGCATCACTAAATATCATCAAGGCTTTTCCGCCACTGAGCCCACATACCCTGCCTGAATTTATTCTCTTTCTCTTTTCAGAAAAACGTTCCCTTTTCTGTAAAAACATGCTTGACTTTTAAACATGCTTAAGGCTGACTTTCAAGGGCAATTAAGCATGTGTTTGAACAACTGAATAAATCCAGATGGACCAAAACAAGCATCCTTGAGTCTTAGGAACAATTCTGCATATCGGCACACGCGTTCATCAAATACACACATGGGCTTTAAGGTGGCACAGAAACAAAACATACAGGTGACCACCAGGTCAGATAATTCAGTTCAGAAAGGACCTTGTGAAGTCACCTAGGAGCTCTACTACACCTTTAGAAATTTCTGGCTATTATTCATGTGCCTGTTAACTGCAACACTCCCTGACCCCGTCCTAGGAAAGGCTTCAGTTCAGCTGTAAGTGTCCTGCAGGCAGGAATGCCTCTTGGGGAACACCAGTAAAGCCAAGGGGTGTTTTTTTGTTCTTTGGCTGTGAGTCAGAGGTTTTACCAGATCAGGTCTCAGCACAGCCACTGCCTGGCCTATAAGCCTGTAGTTCTGTAAGTAACTTGGGCCTTTGGACTGACCCACAATTTACAGACTACTACTACTATCAGAGCTTTTGTCTTCCTTCCTTAAGCTACTTGTAATTTGTCCCACCACAGCAGATGAGATTTCAGATCTCACAGATGCTGCACTGCATTTCAAGCTCTGTCAGTATCTTGCGGCTTTGCAGAAATGTTTGTAATCAAGAGGTGACTCTCTGAAAGCCATCACCATAAAGTCCTCACATCCTAAATTCTTGTTGACTTCTTCCTCTTCCGACCGCTTTAAGAAAACAAACCTGTCTCCAACACATGTGCAGGACATGCCACATTGTGGGTAATGTCTGAAACAGCCCAGCAGAATCTGCAATGGGCCGTACACACACCCTCCCATTTCTGTGTTTAGGTATTTCTAGCAATTTCCACAGCTCAGGCAGCTCTTAAGCACAGTGCTAGTGGTGTCAGCACATACAGCAAATGTTTCCTCTATGAATCCAGGTATGAGGTTTAGCAAGTGGTAACTCGTACAGAAAGGGGCACGACACAGGCTGAAAGCAGAGGTAAGCTTCTGGAAAAACATCCAGACACGAGGGAATTCTTAACCCACAGACTGCAGCAATTCACTGAGGGACTGCTGGGATCAGATCGCTTGTGCCAAGGCGCAGCACCTCAGGGTCATTCAATTACTACAATTACAACTATTTCTTTATTGTCCAAACGTATTAAAGAGCACAGCTAAGTGGGTATGACATAACACACCGTAACAATTACATCAGACCTCTAAATCAAGGTTGCAAATGCCACTTTATATAACAATCTGCATTATAAGCACAATGAACTGCCCTCCGGTGTGCTAAAACTCTCCACAGAAGAACAGCAACTTTTTATTCTCAGGATGACAGCTCTTTGGCCTCTCTCAAACACCCACGGGCAATGTGCACTACAGGTGCAACAAACTGAAAGTTTCATTAACCAAATTCTGACCCTTGAAAAGAAAAAATGAGAAGAAGAGATAAAACTCAGGGCACCATGGTCCACAGCTGAGATCACCCCTCCTCCCAGAGCCAGGGCTCACCTCTGCATGTTTTATTTCCATGCTGAATGGTCTAAGCCATGTTCAGTGTGTTACTTTAGCTCATCTGTAAATGCCTGAGCCCCAGGAGACTGGTACCACATTAAGGCTGAGTGCATCACCAGTGTTTTTGCAAAGGGGTGAAATGAAATACGCAGCGAGGAATTTGGTGGTTCTCAGACCAAAGAGCTACAAGGGCGAGTCCGGGCTCCATTTTACGTATCACACTTTCAGAACATCAGCAGCAGAAGTGAACATCCATCCACAAACTTAACTGGACTAGCTCTATACTACCTGAAGAGAGCTTTTAGCACACTCAGGGAAGGGGTCCATTCTCTCATTCTTAGTGATCTATGAAGTAATGGCAGGGGTAACTTCACTAGGTCATGCCCTCTCAGCACATTCTCTTCTCAGGCAAGGTCTGAGATACTGCGATCACGTCATCCACTCAGGAGGGAAGAAAGAGGAACTATAGAAAATGAATACAGTCTGCAGCTGAAGCTCTTCTTGGGCGCATTGGCTATGAGATCTGCAGTCTAGACATCCCTGCAAGTCTAAACCAGCACAGGTGAAAAGAAACAGATTCTTTCACGGAGAGAAAACAAAGGTTTGTGGAGCTAACGGCAAGAACCAGAACAGAAAGGATATGTGCTTCAATCCTGCAAGGAAGAATGCTTCAGAAAACAAAAGGGACAGGTTTCCTGAACCACAAGCAGCCCAAATGCTGGACAGCAAGTGATTTTTTGAGAAAGGATGGAGTATGATTTATTGATATGACCACAAAGACATGACACATCACGAAAAGGGCTGCTGGAGACCTAGAATAAGTAAGACTTACAACATATGTATGTATGCACCCTACTCTACTACATGACCCTGTGTTAATGCCCACTTACATGTGAAAGCCACCTACTTCGCCTCAGAAAGAATCCTACATGAAAACCCACCAGCAAAACAAAAGAATATCGTTATTTAGAGGAAAACTGAAAATTCCTGCACGGGGAAATGAACCATGCCGATATCATACACAGGGAGACATGCGGCACACCCCCTTCCTTCCCGAAGGTGTTCCATGGAGCACATCTCCTCCGAAGGGCAGGTGGCAGTGAGTGCCTCAGTGGGTGCGCAGGGCACACCGAGGTGGCTCCTACCTGCAGCGGGCACGCTTTACATCATTTTCTTACATAAAAAGGCTTTGTTCGCCGCCGGCCTCCCGTGCGCGGCTGCTTCCTCACGGGATCTGCGGCCGATGCAGAACCATCGGGAACACAGGGAACCCTTTTTTCTTTCAGGGTGTTCCCCCTTCCCCGCCTCCCCGATGCAAATTAACAGCGCTTACAGCCCTCGCACCCCCTCGCCTCACACAACGCTCTTTGTTCAGCCGCGCAGATCCCCTTAGCGGAGCTTAGGGGTGGGGGCAGGAGAGGACAGAGAGTCACATCCTCCGAAGGGCTTTTACAGCCGGGAGATGCTCAGAGCCCTCGGAGGCAGCTGCCCCCCACGAAGGTAAAACGGGCGTTACCGGGGGCTTTTATCCCTCCCGTTACCTGCGGCAGGTCGGACTCCGGTGCGGGGCCGGTGCGGGGCCGCAGACCGAGGCACTGAGGGAGGGAGCGCGCGGGGCCGGGGGCGGCGCGAGCCCCCTGTGCCCCCACCCTGTCCGTCCTGTCCCCCCCCCCCGGGGCCCGGCCCGGCCCTTACCTGAGCGCCGCGGCGGCCGCCGGCACCGACGGGCAAGGGGAGGACGCGGCGCCGCCCGCGCAGTGCCGTGCCCGGCTCAGCCCGACCCGCCCCGCAGCTCCCGGGCTGTGGCGGGACGCGGCCGCCTGCGCGCCCCCAGCCCCGCCCCGCTGCCGCTGCCGCGGCCCCGCCCCGGCCCCGCCGCGCCCGCAGGGCCCCCGCGCCGGCCGCGGTGGCGGAGGGGGAGCGGCCCCTCGCACCGCCCCGCCCCGGCCCCTGCATTGCGGAGACACCCGGGCTCCGGGACGGTCAGCGCTGCCCTGCCCCGCCCCCGGGAGAAAACCAGCCCGACAGACCCTTACCTGATTTCATTTGGGTCTTCCGAGGCTGCAAGTCCCAGCTCAGTCTGATTCCTCCTTTTTCTCTAGGGAAAGAGAGCGAATAATGGTGAGATCGGTGAAAAAAAAACGGGTCTATGGCACACTGCGCTGCTGCTTACTTACACACTGGTCTCCTAGGGCTGAGCTATCCAGCCATTTCCTGGAATTTGGCAATAAAAGATATCCTATTACTTTGTCCCTTACCAGATTCTCGAATGAACTTTCTTCCTCAGCCCCTCAGAACATCAATTACGGTTTCTGTATTCCAAAGTCATCCCTCCTGCAATGCCACTGATAGGAGCGTTGGCTCATCTCAGCCCTTTAGCCAGCACCACGTCGTTTCAGTTCCCTGTGCTAGAGATGAAAGAGTAAAATTGGTGCTTTCTTACCTCTTCTGTTTCCTAAACAAATTAGACTGTTGGGTTTGTTAAAAATGCGTGTTCAAAAAGCCAGTCTATCAGAATCTTAACCAGCAATTCCAAGTATCTCATTATATTAACCTTAAAAAGTGTTTTGAAACAAAGAGAATCCAGTAAAGATAAATATTGCTATTTTTATTTATATTTGGGGCATATATATGTATATATATATATATATATAAGTATCTGAGTTGTCAAAACAGATTCAGGATAGCCAAGGTCCCACCTTTGCTTCTGTTTCGTCATACAGAGATGGTCATCCCTCAGCAACTACTACACTGGATTAATGGCATGTCAGTGTTAATGAAGAGACTAGAGAATGCCAAATTATTGTAAGTATTTTTATGTATTTGTAAACCAGGAAATTTCCGTTATAAGGTCTGAAGCTGTCAGTCAAGGCTACAGACATTTCTTCCAGTCACTTTCCTGAGCCCTTCTCAAGCTCTTTGAGAGAACTTCCTACCACTGCTCTTTTCTTGCATGTCGTCTGTAAATCAGTGGTGTGCAAAGGGAGCAGAATCTTGCCAAGAGGACAAAGCCATCATGTTCCCCTCTGGTTACTCACCATTGCTGATATATATCCATCTGGAGGAGATGCTGTCAGAGGAAATGGATTTGCTGCAGTGAGTCTTTCTCTCGGGCTGCCAGGAGGAAAGACACTGGTTCAAGGCATAAGGAAAGTGCACCAGTGTCCCCAGCACCCTGAGGATCAGCAGTGCCTTCCCCCTGCTGTTTTCTGTTTGTGCCTGCCCTTGGAGGCCTCCGTGCCCATGCAAAGACCTTGATGGATCTCTCCCTGCACGCCCTTCCCCTCACCATGTAGATAATGCGAATGCAGGCTTACATAAAGCTAATCAGAAAGAGCCCTGAGAGGGAATGAGCAGTTGTGTTGATCAAGGAGAAGTTACACTTCATCCAAATGGAAATTAGATTCATTTAAAGCTTATGATAATACAAAAAAAAAAAAAGGGGGGGGCGGGAAACAGCAGACATACTTTTGTTGGAAACAAATACTGTGATGGGGATCATGGAAGAAATGAAGAGCTGTCTTAATGGAAAGACACCTGTGCAGTAAATAGACTGTGCACTGTCCATATAGATTGCTAGAGATCAGAGGGGTGATGTAACTAACCAGAGAAATGCTCAGAATATTCCATGTGCCATGGAGGAATCAATGCCTCTGGCTCGGATGCAGCATGGCAGCAGCCTGTCTGTTCAGCAGCAGTCTGCAGAGAGAGAGACAGAGAGAGAGAGAAGGCGAGTCTTGGAAGTTAGTCATTCAGTTCCATCTCTCCTTTAAACAATCATCAAAGATGATGAAAAATAAACACAGGAAAAAAACAATGTGGCAGCCACCATTTCCCCCGAGATAATTATCTAGTCAAATTACATTATCCTTCACATTAAATATTCAACAACAGTGTTGACACTAGACGTTTTAAGACAGGAAAAGTTCTTTTAATTCATGTTATAGAGATGTTAAAATGCATGCACGTATTTTTATTAGAAATATTCACGGAGAGATCAAAAAGCATCATCCCACTAAGAGATAGTGGGGAAAGATTTTTTTGTACAAAGGAAAAATAGATTTTTACATCACCTCATAAACCGTGAGCTTTATAGTAAAGCTTTGGCATGCTGAATTATGGATCTCTATATGGAGGTCTAGTAAGTCAAATGCAGAGGATTTTTTTGCCTGCCTGCTAAAAGAAAAAGGAATGACATTGCCTGTAGCCCTCTTTAGAACAGATTCATTTGAAACTCTGTCTGGAAAATATTGTTCTAAAAGGGATTTGTGTCAATACATATTCTCTTTCTATACAGTTAAAACAACAATCCGCCACTTCTCCTCTGACAGGTTTTTGAGCCGCAGCAGTGGCAGCTTAGGTGTTTGGCATCACTTCAGGCTGGGGAAGGAAACATTTAATTTCTCAAAAACGCAGTGACTCAAGCCTTGGTGCCAATGTCACAACATTAGCTGAGCAAACAGAGCAGTCAAGGCAAAGTCAGCTCTTATTTATTGATGATGGGAAGAGCTGCAAGCACCAGTGTGCATGATGAAATAAAGGAAAGGATGGCTACAGCCACTTTGCACACTTTTCCCAGTGGCATGTTAGCAGTCCGTGGGTATGTTCAACAACCAGTTGAGCAGATTTTTCCCACCTTTCCCCTTGGAAACACCTAAGTTAAGGTGACCGGGAAAGGCAGCGCTCCCGCCTCGGCATTGCTGAGTTGTTTCCATGGGCTGGAAAACTTCAGGGTCCCTCTAATGCCCAAAGGAGGCAGTGGGGAAGAAAGGTGAACTGAAAAGCGCCTTCAAATAGTTATCAACCACTAAGCAAAGCAAAAGCATCCACTGAAAATAGTATGTACTTACCCTTGGCTTTGCATCACGAACAACACTCAGTTTTGTTTCTGTTTAAGACAAGAAACCCAACTGTATCTCATCAACTCATTTCCAGCAACATTGCCATGTAAAAGCCTTCTTTTTTCTGCCTCTCTCCCATCATTTCCCTGTCAAAGATTATTTGAAGATATTACCTATTTGTAAATGTAAATGCCTCAGGTTGCTACAGGAAAGCTTTAAGCAAAGGTGAGATCTGGCCCAGTTGGAAGGACTTGTACCAGAGCAAAGCTGCCTTTGTAGATTTAGTTATCTTTGGTCTTTTTGTCCAAGGGACTGCAGGTACCCATATGAATTATGATGGAAGAATTAGATTCAGGGAGCTACACTCTAATTTGCTAAATGCTTTTGGTGTCAAAAGCCAGTCTCTGCATGAGAAGTAGAATAATTTGAAAGCAGAGAGAGGGTACAAAATACTTGTGCTACCAGCTCTTAGGGATACAAGGAGACTAGAACTGCAGTAGAGAATGTATTCCAGGGATTGTCTTCATTTTTCACTGCTGTAATTGAAAGTAAAGGACAATGTGCCGGTGTGAGGAATGGACAGTGGAGTTCCCTTACAGAGTTCATGGTTATGTGCAGAGTTTCTTCCCCCAGCATTTACCTAACCCGGGTACTTTTTTGTCTCAGCTCTTGAGGCTCTGTGACATCTTGGTTGTGGGGATGATTGCTTTGCTGAAGAGGAGAAAGCTGGGTGTCAGGCTTGTCATGTAAGAGAAATCTCACAGGGGGAATCATAAACGTACCCAAAAGGAAGCAAGAGGAGTACTGATCCCTGCACAATTCAGTTGTAGAGAGTTCTTTGCCTAAACCAGTTTTTACTGCTTTAACCCATTTTCTGGGGCACAAAACAACATTTCAGCTATTAAGTTTCCATCTCCCCAAGAAGGAAAAAAAACACCCCAAACTCTCTAGGAAAATATGTTTTGTTGCTCTTGTTATTTTCTAATTATAACAGTGAATGATGATTGCCAGGAAGTAATAAGTGCAAGTTTGAACATGGGTTGTTTGTTTTGCCATCTCCAGCATCTCACCACTACAAGCATTGCCTTCTTTACCTCTCTTGAAAGTTATGGGAATAAAACTACTGCACCAGTCAGTCTTACCATGTCTTCTAATGAAATTTAAAAAAAAAAAAGAAAAACAAACAAACAAACAAACAAAAAACCCAACAACTATCTGCTGCCTACTTACAGGATCAAACAGAAGATGAACAGAACACACGTTAAGTTTTTAGGTTGTGAAATCCCCTTACACATTGCATCTGAAAGGCAACCATATGAAAAAGCTGCTTTTCAAAATAATGTGTAAGTTACTGAATAGTCAAACTGGACAGAACACAAGAGATGTATTATTTTTGAGATTTAATTTCCTGTTCTGGGGAAAAGTCTGAATTTTTCCAACAGCAGCTACTGAGGATTAAAGACCTTACAAAGAATCTATTATGATGCTTGCATGCTTGCACATGGAAGCTCATCAGTGCTCTGATGCACTGATAGCTTGTTTTATTAATGTGGAATTTTGATAAGGCTTTTTAATATGCTCCTCTTGTGTTCAAACATGTAAATGCTACTGCCTTTTCCAAGCCTAAAGCTTAAACCATCAGCGGAAAACAGATTACCCTAATCAAGTTAGCATCACAATATGGGGCAGCATAGCTCCTCTTGGGTTTGGGGTTTGTATTTCTTTCTGCCTTTCTATGAATAAAACACCAATGTTACTTCTTAAGAGAGTGGCAACATTACAGACAGAATGAGGCTGTGGCTGGAGGTTGAGCATCAATGTACTTGGGCTCTTTCCCATTACCAAACCTCAGACTCAGCCTCACAGTCAGCCTTTGTGTGAACAACACATGCAGTTGTCCAGTCTAGTTTTGAGATTGCCCTCAACCTGATTGATAAGCACACCCATCACATCTTAATGAGGTAGAAATACTTCCCTGATTTGAGGAGGATGGCCCTGAATGCCTGAAGACTTCCTGCTGTTTTGCTGCGTTATAAAACTGCTCCTAACCCGTGGTCACCATCAGCACAGAACTTAGCTGTCTATCAGTGCTCTAGCTGCAGTTTCTTAGTCTGAATTACAGATGTTTTTGCAGGTAAGTGCCTGGTCTAATGAACTGATACATTTTCTGCAGCCAGCTTCAGATATGCAGCCTGAGCACCTGAATGTTATCTCCCGAAAGCACAGCTGAACAAGCTACGGGTTTGGTGAAGACCAGAATCTGTAAACACAGTAGCACAACCTCTGCTATGCCAGCAGGTGGATAAACTTAAAACATTCCTCAAAAATGGTTCAGTGGATCTTAATAAATCTATCATCACTATAGGAAAGCAGTAGCTCATGCAACATGATGTGGCAAATCACCACTCAGCCGAGCACTCACACAACCAGCTCTGTTAGTTAGCTGACACAGACCACTTCTTTTTTCAATTACAACTTGGGATTTTATCACTTGAAGAGCCTGTACTCCAACTCAGTTCAAAGAGGAAGGTTAACAGCAGAGCTTGAGGTGCTCATTCCCATGAGGTACCTCAGCCAGTCATCTAAGTGAAAAAAAAAAAAAAACCAAACAAAAACCCAACCAAGCGAACGAACATCAAAACAGGGATTAATTCTGCCTTGAATCATGGATTCTAACAAAGGAGCTGCAAGAAAAAATATAAAGCACCTTATAATCAAGGAGCTGATGGGTGGAGAGAGAAGTATTTCACATGGTTGTGACACCCATAAACATCCATTGTCTGAAGCAACTCCTTGTCATCGCTTGGTATTTTGAAGTGTCTGCAGATGCTTGCGCAGGTTGGTGCGTTGCCATGGATACCGTGGTGTCAGTGCTGAGGCTTTTAGCAAATGGGCTGATCTGTTTGTGTACCTCTGGAGTGAAAAGAAAGAAAAATCCCATCATTTGTGTGGCTGCTGGAAAAAGGAGCCTGACAGGGAAATGAAATGACTCTACATAATGGTTTTAAGAATCTCCTCCTCTTGCAAATGATGAGGTAGGAAAGAGAGGGAAGGTAATGAAGCAAAGGAATGAGGAGAGCTGTCAAGTGCTTAGCAAAACCCCTTCTGCACAGCTCGAGGCAAGGTCCTTGCTCGATAACGTCAGCTGTATGGTCAAGAAAAATCAATAGGAAGGTTTATTAATTCAGTTTCCTAATGGCCTGGCACCACTTTCTGCAAGAGACAGGAAAAAGAACCACAACAAGAAGGGTAAAAGGCAAAAAAGAGTGATCAATAGACAACATAACACAGCAGAAGAATTTGCTGCAAGTGATACTCTGGGACCAAAGAATGGATATGCATTATAAAACGAATATTTAACGAGTGTACAAGCACTGCCTTTACCTGGGCACAACTCTACTGCTAGGTGAGAGGCAAAATGGGTTTAGAAGTGACAGGCAAGTGAGTACACAGGAAACAAAGTAAAAAATCTGGGCAGTGTTTCAGGTTATTTTCAAATTTGTTTCTTTTGTTGGTGTCAGCACAAGTCCCCATGAGCTGAGTTCCCATACATTAATGTGGTATCTTATTAGGTCCCACTTGATTATGAGTTTTGGGGGATTTCCCCTGTTTTTCCAGAGGCAGCTCTACAAAAATTAGGCACCATCACTGAGTGTTCAACTAAGAGCTTCTCTTGCTTTTGAGTTTAGGGATCAAAAAGCACTAACACTTTCCCGGGAGAGGTTTGTTCCTCGCTGCTTACATAGATGTTAAAGTTAAATAGCTGTTAACAAGAAGAAATAACAACAGTGTGAGTCACCCTTGATGTGAATTTTCTCAGTAGGGCTGTGTCACTGTAAATGGACCAGTAATCCAGTGTACAATATTTTGTAGTGAACTCCTCTCTTCTTAACTGATCAGGTTTTGTTCATATTATTTCCCTGTCATGAAACAGAGGAGGAAAAAGAGTTGTCCCCTTGTATGGTCAGCTGTGGTGTCTCCATGAGCTCACACCTTTAATGCAAACACCAAGAGCAATCTTTGGAGGAAAAGAAGATAAAAAGAAAACCAAAACTGCAATCCTTGCCTTGCCACAGGTCCCCTTGGTCTGGCATCACACCAGAGGTGTAGACAGGAACTTGGTTGCTTTTCAGCTACGGACCAACATGACCATTTACTCCTAGGAAGCTCTTGAGCACGATGCCATTCCAACCTCGCTCTGGGGATGGTCTAGCACTGTTCAGCTGCTGGCTCTCATCTTTATTCCCATTGCTGACTCACGCTGAAGGCAGCTGAACCTCAAGAAGGGCTTTCTCCAGGCTACCTCTCCACACAAGCCACAGCCACAGTCACCACAGAGCTGAAGAGTGAGTCCCTACCAGATGCTGCTAGAGGTTTAGAGACATTTTCTCCTGCATTCAGATGAACTGTTATTAAATTCAGCTGTCGAGCTGAGCACTCACCTCCAGACTATTAATGCTGCTGGAAGCGCAGTGCCGTGCCTTTCACACAGAGCTGCTGGGGGAACCAAAGACATGTCCTGGGCAATCGGTGGCATCCATTTGTATGAGGCTGCAAAAATGCAATCCCAGTTTCTGGAGATATAAAATGCAAACTGTCAGGGAAGAGCTGCAAAGTGTCACTGTTGCAGAGACAGATCAATTCGTACATAGCAGCTCTGGCCAGTTCTGCTGTTTACATCAGTAGTGCATCGCTTACCCTGACTCCAGTAAGCAGGCCTTAACCCTGACAATCACAGCTTTTCCTCTCAGCAACAAGCAGCTCCTTTCCTATCCCATTTCCCTCTTTCAGGGGCCTTCATTTAGCAATTTGCCCCGAAGCACTCACATTCCTTAAAATGGGTGTCTCTGGCCACAGTCTGCCAACAAGCTGGTTCCAGCAAAAGCCGAGCTGGTAACAACCAGAGCTGTGTAAGCTCAAAGGTCATGGCCATGGTCACTAAAACCTCAGATTTTGGGAGTTGTAATATGATGAGCATCCTTTGGGTCTTGTGTTTGAAATGCCACTCTGCTATGGCTTGGGCTCTCATAGAGTCTTGTAGCTAAGCAACAGCTGGGCGCTCCAAATGATGTGGCAAGGGCAAGTTATCCTGTAGGAATGTGTGGTGGCAAGTCGAGAGGGAAGCAATACTTTGAAGTTGGGTAGTGTTATCAGGCTGGGAAAACCTCTATGGCCTTCAGTGGGCTTCAGATCAGAGCCAAAAGAATTCAAAATCGGCCACTGAGGTTAGGACAGTGGATCTACACTCACTGAGGCTGAGAAACAAACCTAGAAAAATGATCTGCATGGCTGGGGACTCATGGACTTCCACTTGCTGCAGAAAGAAAAGTGGAAGTCCATAAGAAAGGTTAATGAAACAGAAACGAGGAAGTTTTCCTAACCTTTGAAAGAGGAGAAAAGCCTGATCCAAGCGCAGCTGGTCCCAGGACTGCCACACCTGACTTGGAGGCTAAAGAAGAATCATGACAAAGAGTTAAAAAAATTCCTCTGCATAAACATTTAGGAGAAAGCTGCCCCTTCCTGGGGTTGTGAGCTGGGGATCAGACTGTAATTCTGTCCTTTAGTCCTAGGGCACTTGGCTGGGGAACCTTCACCCTTTTCTGAGCCCCTTGATAAGCCCCAACTCAGCACAGACAACATCAGTTCTGATGGTGCTTTTTGGTCTGAGCCAGACCTTGATCCCAGCCTGTTGAAGCTGCATAAAACCTGCAAGCACTTTTGTGGCCAAGAAGCGCATGGAAATTCACTTTTTTTTTTTTTTCATCTGCCTAGAGCTCTGATGTAGGAGCATAATGCCATTTGGCAGCTTTCCTGAAGCAAAGTACGTGCACCATCAAATAGAACTGCAGTACTGAGGTATCTGAGCTGCTGCTGCCCAACAGGCAGACATGCTTCTCTTCTAACACCAGCTTCACTCTGCTCCTAAGAAACACTTGCAGACAACTATGAAGGAAGGCTCATGCCACAGGAAATGGCTGGCTGGAGAGGCACAGCACAACAGCTCAATTTTTAAGATGCCAGGTGGCATCAAAGGCGCACCCAAGTCACCATCTCATCCTCCAAAGCTGCTGTGAGGACAAAGACATCCAAGCGTGTCAGGCAGCCTGTGCCCACCTGCAGGGAGCTGTGTCATTTCTAGGTCAATAATAACATTCCTATCTCCTTTCCTGATGGGCACATCAGGGTTACACGGACACCTGGAAGCGGATGCAGAGCCTGCATTTCCAACCTGACACCATAAGATCACGTATTTTACCACTTGCTAGAATTTTTGTCCCTTGCACCTTCTCGGCCATGAATTTCCTTCCATCATTCTTGCTGTGGAAATCAGAAAAGCTTCCCATTGTAGGCACCTACAGCTCGAGTCTGAAGCTGAAATTTACGAAGTGGCATTATCATCAGTGACTGGGCAGCTCTCCCTGCCTTCAGCCGGGATTTACACAGGATCTACCAGGCACATGAGCCTCAGGCTATTCTCTGCCTAGCAGGAGGCATCTTTGTGGGAACAGATGCAGTTGATCTGCAGAACTCACTGGCAGAGGACTTTGTGAAGGTGAAAAACCTCCATGGGCTCAGAGGAGGTGGAGACAAACTCACAAACACCGGAACCTGCTGAAGGCAGGGGTCAGACCTCTCATTTCCAGGCATCTCTGAGCAGGGATTGCCATGAGCAGGACCTCTGTAAGTTCTCTCTGTTCTGATGCTCCTTCCCTAAGCATTCCGCACTTTCCATTACGCTGGATATCTGCTGCTCCAAAACAGCCACGGCAATTCCTTTGTTAGAGGGAAGACTGTAAAAGAAATAGTGATCTAAACAATGCACCAGGTTTGGCCATATCTCAGAAAGTCTTTTCAACCCATAACCCCCAAGCAGAAATAAAAGGGCATTTCTGCAGAAAACGTTCAAGGCTCTTGGTTCGTCACACAAAGTGAACTGACAGCCATAAGGTGTGGCTTGATCTAATTTTAGAATTATTGTATGAGACTCCACATTTATTTTATTAAAGAGAGCTATAACTAAATTTTTATGCCATTAGATAATACAATTAAATATTGGCTTGCTTGCAGGTCTTTGTATTTTGCCCCAGATAAAAAGGACTCTATCTACAAATGGATGTCTTTTGATATTTTCTCCTGCAAGATATTTAACAGCTACTGACACATGAAATAAATCCTTAAAATCTAAACCAAAAAATTTTAATCTATGGAAGTGAATTGAAGAAAGTTGCAGCTTGATATGAAGGCCTACTAAACATTTGGTACTCTGTGAACTCCACAAATTCTAAACCCTTCCAGGTAAGTGAAAAATAATTAGCCTTCTGCCCTTTTCAGATGAGATGATAAATAGCAGTCTCTGGGTTTTCTTAGGAAATAAGAAAACTGCAGAAGTGGAAATGGATTAAACATTGCCATGCTATCATTTAAATCCCATGAATGTGGCCTATCCAACTGAAAAAAACCCACCACATTTAGCCTCAGTAGTTGGATTCTTTCTGGATCTCAGATGTTATGGCTGAGCAATACAGAGGCAGAGTTTGAGGAGGGTGGCTTGGGACCCATCAGAGGTTCAGAATTTGGTGGCCACAGTTTGAAAATGACTTTTTTCTTAACACACAATAAACCACCCCAATATAACTTCATTCTTACAGCGATTTGGAAAGAAACAATCAACTCCTGAACTTTTGAGCCTCAGGAAAGATCTGCATGGATTTTTTCAGTTCACTGCAAGAACATCTTGTGGAAGCAAAGCACAGCAATATTACAGATCCAGTAGAGGTGAAGTTTTTTACCCAGAATGGCTCCATATTTATGTCCATATTAACACATAAACAAACATACAGACTCGACTACAAACACTGGGTTATAAAAATAAACAGTAGCCCAGTACAGCTTGCTATTAACATCTGATGGTAATAACAATAAAGGAATAAAACATGGGCTTTTTTGTAAGAGCCAGTTCTCATAGGATGTTTTCAGAGGGAAACATTAACAATCATTACTACTTAGTCACAAAAACCTAAAGAGAGAAGCACAGTCACATTGTATTTTGCAAATATTAAAATCACCAGCTTTGCCTATGTCCTGGAGGAAAAAAGAGAGGAAAAAAGGAAAAGTAATTTAATGAGAATCAGTTAATTAGTCTTTTAGGTTATGCCTGGACTTCTTTTATGTTTTCCTGAGGGTGATGATATTAGCTGTATCCAAATTTTCCAGAGTGAAATTTTAGATATGTCCTGCAGGAGAAATGCAAGGCTCAAAGCAGAGTCACAGGTGTTGTGATCTGATTTTTTTTTCTACAAAACCAAGAAAATAAGGTGTGTGTAATGTTTATATGGCAGATTCCTTCTAGACAGTACAGCTTCCTTAGTGCTACCATCAGGGCCAAATTAAACAAGCTATTTAATGCAAGTGCTTTCTTGACAAAACTTATTGGTCCTTTCTGACCTCTCCATTAAAGACATAAATGTATCCCAACCGCTGGTTTGGAGAAGACCAAGCACGTAGTTAAAACCTGCAGATTCAGATAAGCAAAATGCCCCAAATGTAAACTTGTTATGGTGATTAAGCCAATTCAACAGCAGCACAGACAGCTGTGCAGGAAAACAGCTGGAAGCCCTAATTTTCCCAGGTGGTTCAGGCTAAGCCGTCTCCCGGTTGGCTCAGAGCCCCGAGTCTGCCAGTGAGATTTAAGTTCTTGTACTAGGGAAGTGCTTTTGAGTATTTTGTCCTAAAAAAAACCCCAACAACTTACTTTTCCCATATCTTTCAGGACAGAAAGAAAAAAGCTTTTGATTTCATTAGGTAAAAATGAGTTCCTGTTACTCATGTTCAACCGTCAGGGTGGCACGTGCTAGGCAATAGAGGAATGAGTTACTTAACATATCTTGCCTTGATTTCTCAGATTGCTATTGAAATCCATGATGATATAAGGTGATTCCAGGCTCAGACAAATTTCAATTTCTCAGTGAAGCTCTACATTCAATTTCTTTCATTAAATGTATATATATATATATATATATATATACATATTAAAAAATTAATCTTACTCCAAGAGCCCAGTAAAACTGATTAAATAGCTCCTACTGGCTTCCTTGGGCACTGGTTCAAAATATGAATCTGATTATCATTATGGCTCAAATTCAGCATAGTTGTTAAGTATATATCTAACTGAAAGCACCTGAACAGTCCCATTATGATGATTCGTGGATTTAAAAATAGAAGTGTGTTTAAATGCTCTCTTGAACTCAGGTCTAAATGAAATCAATACATGCCATGGCTCTTACTCATGAAATATTAAGGGAAGATACATAATTTATTGTGCTCTGTGTATGCATATGTACTTAGTACTGATTATTCTGTAATAGACCTATAAATAATTTAAACTATAAAGTGTCCATTTTGGGGGGAGGTGGAGAAGAAACCTTCATTAAACCCCAAACAGTACACTTTTTGGTGATGTGGGGATTAATTGTCTTCCTTTCAACTGCAGAAGCCTGCATAGTAATTCTGCTCTCACGTGTTCAAAAACCCGTTTCCAGAGGGGGAAAAAAGAAATCCCAGCTCCCTGTAGAGCTCTGGGAGGAGATCCTGCGAGCTGGTGGCTGGGCAGCACAGAGGGCTGTGCTGACCTCTGCTGACAGACCAGGCTGCAGTGAGCTCCCGAGCTCTGCTGTCATTACGAGGATTATTATTATTACTATTATTATTATTATTATTTTATAAGCCCTTTTTTTCAGTCCTGATTCTTGTTTACCGATGACATCACTCTATCTGTGGCCTTTCAGTAATACATAAGTGACTCAGAGAGCAGCATTCAAGAGCACATTTAACCGTATTTATACAAGGAAGTGCATTTCTACTTTGCCGTGCACACCAGGGAGTGTGTAATTTATCTGCTTCAACTCAGCGTGTGTTCAAAAGCATTGCTTGGCTGGGAGATGTGTGTGACACATTTAGCACCTGTGTCACATGGGTGGTTTTTAAAAGCTTTGCTGCTTTTTTTCGCAGTGTGACCCTCCCTGCCCATACCTGGGACGGGTGTTGCCTCCAGCGGAGCAGGGAACTCGGACACCAGAGCAGGCAGCTCTGCCCGGGACACTTCCCGTGTCCCAGCCCCAGTGAAGTGGGAGAAGGGGCAAGAAATGGGAGGAAAAACATCTGGGCTTTGTGCAGCAGTGACACACCCATCCCTGGTGGGCAGGTTCCCCACCTCTGGAGCCATGTCAGGCAGCTCACACATCCCCTCACGTGTTCCCAAACACTCTATCAGAGGGAACTGGCTCTAAAGATGGCACAAGGGACCACGTCCATTCAGTGCCGCCAGATTTGCCAGTGGGGATGCTGCAACACAACAAGGAAACCCTGCTGCTTTCTCCATCTCATTCCAGGTTTCATTTGCTGCAAGGAATTGAGCGAAATAACACAACCACCAGCAGGTAACAGCAGGGAATACTCACTGCTTCCCAGACTGTGTGTACGCATAAGCCAATGTGCACAGTTCTGGATGAGCAAGTATCGATGCCCTTTTCTTCTCCTGGCCTTCCACAATTACTGAAATAGTCAAAATAAACTTCTTGAGGCCAGGCTTAATTTGCCAGCCTTGTCACAGGCAAAGCTTACAGCATGGAATCCTCCAGCAGGAGAGCATGTGCAGGATGCAGTTCTTCCAGCTGTGTTGAGCCCAGTGTCCATCTCACTGCAGAAGAGCAGAAGATGTTCTCAGTGATGTTCAGGATCTTACCAAGCTCTAAGCACCCACATGGGATTTAAGCTGTGCTCTCACCCTTCAGTAGCTCCTGTGGCCCAGCTTTTACCTTTCTGGTTGTGAATGTGGTGTCCAGCCCGGTTTGCTTTATCTATTTTCTTTATGCCTGCAAGCCTGGGGGCAACAAAACAAGATAAAAATTGTTAGTTGTGCTCTAGTTTTGAGTTCAAGCTAATACAACTGCAACTTCACATGACTTCTGGCAGATAATGATGTAGACAAAATTACTTGAGTTTGAATGAAAACCACAAATAAATTTTTATGTTGCAGTGGATTTGATCAAAACATTCCAGTGGTAGCACCACAGGATATAAAGATTTGAAACTGGCAGTTGTGTTCACCAAATTATTCCCACCAGAGAGTTAATGCTTCACCCATGACTTCTCCGTGCCAATCATTTACTAAGCATGCAACTCTGAACAAACCAGGTAGCTGCTTCGAAACCCCCCCTGGAAAGTCATTGGGAATGAGCCCGAGCCAGCTGAAAGTCAGGAGGCACATACCCACAGGCAAGAGCTGGGCTCCCACACGAGGCCACGTCACCCACATGCTCAGAGCCCAGCAGTCAACTGGGTGAAAACCTGGAAAAACAGGAACAAACCTGAGGTTGCTCTGTCTGCAGATGGATGTGCTGTTACCAAACACCCTGCAAAATGAGAGCTGTGAAACCTTTGCCTTTTCAATTTATCCCCCTAAAGAAGTTATTTTTAGGTGCTGCCAAGAGTATTGTTCGTTCTCTAAAAAATGAAATGCCCTTGTCCTGTGCAGCTGCAGAGGCTTAGTGACAGATGGCGCTATGTGAACGTGAATTTGGCTTTTAAAAAGCTACATTAAATATTTAACACGACGTTTCCTTACCTACGAAGTGCATCTGAGCAGCGTCCGTATTTTAATTACTTCTTACTCGTTATAAATAATATATTAGAAATAAAAATCAGGAAGACAATTTATGGAGATGTTGCAAGACAGAAAAGCTCAAATATTCTCTGTGATTCAGTTCTCTAGGAAAAACTCCCTTAGAGTTGCAAGTGTCCCCCCATTAGCCAAAAGCTGCAGGCTGAGAGCAAGAGGAGGTGATTGCAAGTAACACATGGAGGTCAGTAATTTCCAGATTCCTAGGTCCCAAAATACCACCTACAGAGTCTGGTTTCTGATAGTAAAGCTGCTTTAGTAATAATAGTAAATATTTAACAGCACTGGCAAGTGCAGTAGCAGCAAAGGTAAATTTCCATTTGACCCAAGCACTGCTCTGGTCCTGGCTGGGGGTGGGCAGCTGGCAAGGCAGCCTTTGGAGGAGAAGAGACCCTCAAAGCGTGGGGAAAAGGGTAGATCCACACAGATCCAGTGAAGTGCACGGAGTGAAAAGGGCATCCCAAGCACATCTGTGAGCACACCGGGGAGTGAAGTTTGCAGAGACCCACAATAATGCAAAATTTATAGAGCAACAGTAAGGAAAAGCACAACATTTTCTTTGAACAAGCATCATCCTCTTCACTCCTAATTGAGAGTGTCCAGGGTCAGACTGGGTGAGGCTCTGAGCAAGCCGGTCTGGTGGAAGGTGTTCCTGCCCATGCCAGGGGGTTGGAAAGAGATGATATTTAAGCTCCCTTCCAACCCACACCCACACTCATAGACCAGATATTTAAAAAGCAGATGAGGTCATGTGTATTTACCTTGTGTTTTTTTTTTTTTTTTTGTGTCAGTGCTGATAACATCAGGGATTGCCTTAAAACCACTGGGCCAACTTGACCATTGGGACTCCTCCAGAAAGTGTGTTATGGTAATGCCTAAGGGGGGAGAAGGCCCATCAAGGAGAAAGGGGAAATAAGGGAGCACCAGGGCCGAGAGAAGAACATCAAGAACTAAGCCACAAGATTTTGTAAAATGTGGTTCTTCATACTGTGAGCATGAGATGTTTGTTTCATCCTCCACATGCGTGGATTAAATCAATACAAACATCTTTTCTCCACTGGTGATTTAGTGAAACTGTAACACACTTGAAGAGTGGAAAGCTCAGCATTTAGGGCTAAGAAACCCAGAGGAGACTGGGAACGATTTTTATGGCATTCATTGCATTATTAAATATGCAAGATCTGAACCACATTTAATAACACACTTGTTCCAGACAGAGGCAGTTAATCTCCCACTATCAGCTCAACCCTCAAAATATTTGTACCGTAGCTGTGAGGTTTATATGGGTTAAACAGTAATTAGAAAGTTTAATAAGCACACAGTAAAGCTCCCTGAGCTGTTCTGCATTTCCTCCCTCAGGTCAAATAAAATCTGTTGTCCTGTCTTCTAGGAGGAGTCTGACATTTCTGAAAACTCAGGAAAAAACACTCTCCAAAGCTTACTTTTGGTAGTTCTGAAGAGGCTTTGAGAAGCATTAAGGAGTTCTGAGAAGTCCTTTTTACAAAAGACACGTTTAAAGGCGTAGCAAAAAAAGAAATACTGTGCGAGATGGAGCTTCCAGCCATGCATCCCTCGGGGGCTGATCCTCACCTTGGGGTGATGCAGAGCTCTGACCTGCATTTTCTTCACATTCCATTCCTGACATCCTTCCCAGCACAGGAATTCAACCTGCATCAAGAAGAGATGTACATCCACCCTTTGGAGTCCTGTTGAACTTTACCAAAAAACAACCAAACGAACTCCACCAAACCCTGACAAATAAATACTTCAACATTTCAATGAAAACAGAGCAAGTACCTGCTGTTTCAAGTTAAGGAAGCAATCTTGCACGGGAACAAACAAGAAAATTACCATTCATACACACAGACTTAAGTATCTGTTGGCTGTAGATAAGCTGCAGTGGGGCTGGAAGTTTCCCTCAACCATCTTTCCGGGCAACAGGAAAGTGTAAACTTGCAGAGGATAAAGCAGGGACATTTCCTGAGTTGTGGGAACGTTAGGGAAAGGGATCCATAGCAAAGGTGGGGATGAGGGGGGGGATGTCTTGGAAAGGGACAAAATAACTGTAAAGCTGTATTGCTCTGACTTTTATAGTAGGCAGGAAGTGAAGGTCTGTTTTCCCACATTTAGGAGATCCATAAACAAGGAAGATTGGAGCATTAGCACACCAGTGCAGACAGTACTTGAGAGAGAATTGGGTTTGTGGAGTTACAGGAAAGACTCACATTGAAGGCTACTACAAACTAATCACTTAGGTATTGTAACATATTCATACCTGTATCTCTTCATCTAGATCCATCACTTTAAACTGTAGATGTAGCTGCAGGTAAACAAGTAAATTAAATTTGTAACGTTAACATCAGATTTTTAGAAGTAAATATTTCAAGCAAAATTCTGAAGAGCCTGTGCTCAGTATACTTATTTTTGTGTGTGTGCATCTGTTTTATGCTTTGAGTGTGAAAAAAAACCACCACCAACAACAAACCAACAAAAAAGCCCCTTTCTTGCCTGGATAAATAAGGAAAGCTGTAGATTTTCAGCAACTGCTCAGTGTCCAGCTCCTCCTGCTGGGTGTCCTTCCTCAGCACTAAGGGAAATTCCAATAAAGCTCCATTGGAGCTGCCCTTGAGCCATCACACTGCTGTCTCAGGCTGTATTTTAGGATAAAGCAGGAAGAGGAACACACGAGTGGCTTTTACAAGTGCTTTGAAGGAAATCATTGACACCAAATCATAGTGATGGACCCTGTCACCCCACTGCTTTAGATCAACCCAGTTTTGTGTTTGCTTTAGTTTGCTGGGGAAAGTATTTCTTTCAGCTTCACTTGTAATACAAAGATAATAACAAATATATTTTACATTCATTCACTATTTTTTTCAGATCCAGTTAAACTTCAGCATTAAGATGAGATATAGCCTTATTATATAATGATAAGGAAAACATTTGCATCACAAGCATGGTCAAACACTGGAGCAGAGTGCAGAATGTCCATCCTTGGATGTGTAGACAAGCTCCTGAGCAGTCTGATCTAACCAAATTTAGAGGACTTCCAGCAGTCCCTTCAAACCCAAATGATTCTAAATTTCTATTCACTTTAGACAGTGGCAGAACTTCCCAAAAACCATAACAGAAAGTTGTAGTCTGTCCAGCCAGTGATCCACAGCCTGCAGACCACCAGAACCCACAGCTTCAGAGCAGCTGTTGCAGCCACACTGGCAGAGCTGTTCCACTTCTGATGGAAGTGTTGCACAAAAGTCACTCACAAAATCCCTGTTGTCCTGGTTAGCCAGAAGTTTGTTTCCCATCAGGTTTCTGTGCTGCAGTTCTGCATCTGGTAAGACTGCAGCAGCTAATGGAGCTGTTAAGGTCCTGAGAATGAGAAAAGGCCAAAATCATGGAATCACAGTATGCTTTGGGTTGGAAGGGACCTTAAAGATCATCCCTATCCAACCCCCCTAGACCAGGTTGCTCAGAGCCCCAAAAACTGCTTGTGCTTGGGTTTTGAAGCATTCTAAGACAACACCCACAAAATCCACCCCTTTCCTGCATTTTGTTCTTTTAAAAACAATGGAGATAGAGACATCCTATATTTAGGTGTAGAGGGATGAAGAAAGGAGGGATGGATGGTTATGAGAAACAGATAATTGCTTGGACATCGTTTAATTACTCTCATGTTTCCTCCAACAGATTTTTGCAATCTTAAGGGTTTCACTACAAAATTAAATGACCCATACGTACATAGAATTTCACTAAGCATGACAAAAAGAACCTAAGGAGAAAAAGAATTGGCCAGATGCTATCAGAAAGCAACCAGTTTGCTCCACCCTGCCTCTCCAGCACTGCCTAGAGCAAAGGAGATGTAGAGTCTTGGCTAGAGTGTGATAGATATTAGATATATTTACAAGTCTTGGTTTCTCGCAGGCTTCACTTCCTCAGAAGATGAACTAAGTGCTAGCACTTATTCCTTTACAGAGCCCATTTCCTGCAAGGAAACAAGCCCAAATCACCCCAGATCTTCTCATGCCCCAGCAGGATAGTTCCTGCCTCTCTGTTTGGACACCATCACCTGAACACTCTTACTAAACTAAATAACAGGATCATTAAGCATAAAAAAGGTCAGAACTGCCATTCCAGAAACCTCCCCAAGCCTACCTAGTAGAGCAGTTTATAAAAGAAAATGCTCTTTGTGTGGCAGTGTGTCTGCAAATTTCTGAACTCATCCTATTTTGATTCCCAAGAGTGGGATTTCTGTGCTGTTTACAAGCTGCCAGTGGGAACGTATCTGCATTATTTTTAAAAGAATGAAGGGAATGAAGAATGAGAAGCTTTTTGGGTTTGGAACTTCCCAACTCATGGAACTGCTTAAAAATCCTTGGCTTCCAGTCAAGTCCTGCTCTTGTGGTCAAACCAAGGAAGTGAAATTCGAAGTGTTAACTCATTTCTTACACAAATGTAATGACAATAACAGAAATTGAAAAATGAACCTCTAGTTTAAAAAGACAACTATATTTTTGTAGTGTTGGTCTTTAACACTGGTCAATGCTACTGGACTCATAGTTCCATTAAGAAAGAATATTTTGTGGTTTGCTCCATCCCCAGCACTGATGTATCAGAAATGTTACAATGGTAAGAAACATTTCTGTTAGCCAATAAATTTCTTCAAGCCTACAAAAATCCCCCCTCAGCACTGGGACAACTTTTATTCCCATGACAAACAGCAAGGCAGGGAAAAACCTCTCTGGAGCACTGCTCTGACAGCAGGGCCAAGGTGGGGGGAAGAGCATTCAACTTGGGGTTTTTTTCTCCCTTCCCTACCTCTCCCAAGCCCTGCATGTCGTGAGCCAGAAGTCCGTAGGGCTGATGAAATATTGCTGTCTGGATGACTCGAGCAGGATGATCTGGCTGCACTCCCACACCCAGTTACTCAAATAATAGGGCTCTGACATCTCCTCCAGAGAATGACTCACACATGCAGGAACAGGCAGCCCTTCAGCTGTGTGCAAGGAACCACAGAGCTAGGCATTCTCCTGGAAAAATCAGGGAAAAGGAGAAATTTGCCTCCTATCTAAGCCTGTAATTTGCAGCATAGCCCACAGTCTTCCCCTTGTATGTAAAGGGCAGAACTTTTAATGAGGTCATTTGGGAATGCATAGTTAGCATATTTTTAATCTCTATGATTTGTTTTCTTAACAAGTGCTCTCCCATCAACCTGATGTGCTACAGCCACAAAGACCAACTGATTTTCAAAGCACTTTGAGTCAGGGAGAGCCTCTGCACAAGTTCCATCCAGGCCCTAGTAATCTTTCAAAATATAATTAAAAGAAGCATTAAATAAACAGCATCTCATAGGCCTCTGAAAAAATGAGATATACTTCTGTTTTATATGTTTATTTCTCCTCTGAAGAGAACACAACACAGAATGAATACTTTAAATGCATTCTTAAACAATACATTACTCAATTTGTTCAAAAAGTTGCATTTCTTTTATGTATCCTGTTGAAAAATTTTGAGTGGGCAGAATCCATGAATGTTTCTGGTAGTTATGGAAGGAGAAACCTGTCTGAGAGTCAGAATATTCTCAGTATGGCCAACTTGATTGAAAACCAACCAAACCAACCAAACAAAAACCCACCAACCTCCCCAGAATACAAATGGGGCACAGCATTAAAAAAACTTGTACTGGGAATGGTGTATTGGAAAACTCAACCCCAATATTCCAAGAATATCAAGCTCATGATCTGCAGCACAGACATTTGGCATGCTGAGAAAAGCAAACAGAGTGGCTCTGGATAAAATTGGAAACCTTGTATTGTCCCCTCTCTGTCACTAAATGATGACTGTTATTGATGCTTTGCATCAAGCAGGTAAAATGAAATTCTCAGCTCTAGGCACCAAGGCTCACCCAAGATTTATCTAAGGCATTCTTCACTTCTTCACATTATCTGTTCCTACTCTGCTCTGAATTTTAAAGAGCCTACAGACTAAAGTTTTTTGGGTTTTTTGGCCTTTATAGGCATAAATGTGAAGTGAACTGAAAAACTTTACCAAAGACTGTCATTGCCATCAGTTTTAACTTGGCTCCTTACCCACTTTACCTTACCCAACAATATATTTTATCCCAGTCCTGCCAATGTATTTCTCCTGTCACTGGGATGTACCACTGCAAAATGGAACAGGCAGCGATTAGAAACCAATCTGTGGTCATAATAAGAGCTCCTGGTATCTTTTTAGCTCCCTTAGACCCTGGACTGAAACTCAGCTGAGTAACGTGAGCCTTAAAGAACCTGAACTGCATCCTCTGGAACGCAGTGTTGGTCCCAGTTGTGTGATACAATGCCAACCATTTTAGGGAATTTAATGCCCAATAATTCCCAAAATAAATCCTCACATTAATTTACCAATTTCTATGCTACCTATCCCTCTTGGTCCACTTTCACTCAAGTTTTCTCTGGAGGGAGAAAAGTGTTTTTTACTGTTTAATAAAAGCTATGGCCCAAGACCAACATTTTTTCACAATTATTTCAAATTGCCTTGAATTTTTTTGAAGTTCAAGCTTATAGTCACCTGAGATGCTGGCAAACACACCAGGTAGACATTATCTTCCTTGGACCACTTGGCATTAATTTTCTGCACCAGTTTCATTGCACAGCCAACCTCAACTTTGTCCCCTACACTGCACCTTACAAAACAGCCAGTTTTCATCAATTCATGCTAAATTAACATCCTTCTTTCCATCCTGCAGCTTAAGAGTCACCCTTCCTCTTACAATAAGCCTTACACAACCAACGAGCTACTAACAGCCAACTCCTGTGTTAAAACCTCCTGCACAACCCTCTCCCACCCACACATTCCTAACAGAAAACTTGACATTATTCCCAAGAGTCCCACTCAAAAAACCATCTGGAAACCAAGATCCACTGTCCCAACAGCAGCTAAAACACCCCAATGAGCAGTGCAGAGCTAAAAGCAGGAGTGCATTGTGATTTTGTTGGCCTGTGTTAATGCAGAGCTGGCTTTGAAAGTTGCTCAGGGTACACTTGAAGGTTTCACAGGACATTTGCTGACAAATCAGTGTTTGCACTCAGAGCAGGGCAGATAGAGGGGCTTTTTTTAAAGAGCCAGAAGGAAGTTGTTTTTCAGTGCTCTGAAGCTGAGAGTAGCTGGAGAGATCTGTTTATAGCCTAGGAAATATCTTCTGCTCCAAGCAGAACTTTTGCTTGCATTACCAACCTGCAGACCCCTACCCCAAGCAGTGGCTTGGCCCTGAAAAGGATACAAGCACCATTTTTCAAGTGCAAATACAACATATTTGATTCATAACTTCATAGCCAGAGTCACAAAAGCAAGCAGAACCCTCAAATTAGAGCAAAGCCTACAATTCACCCTGTGAAGGTGGCCTGGCTCTGGTGCTCACACACAGACCCTTTAATGCTGAGCACAGCTCTCACCACAGGTGAGAATTCCAGAAGTAGACCAAAAAAAAAAAAAAAAAGAAAAAGAAAAAGAAAAAACCCTCCAAACCTAAGGAAAAAAAAAAAAAAACAAACCCACACCACAAGATGTTACACAGCTGTAGCCAAACCTGCTGCTTTTTATGAGACTAGAACTGGCATTTAGTTCTGGGCAACTTTCAAGAATTACATGAGCAAGCTTGATAAAACATTTACAATTCCTCTAGCAGAGGAGTCTCATTCCTACAGCTCTTTACCCCCAAATAAAGCAGATGAACCAAACACACCATCAAAAGGCAAACAAACAGAAACTACACAGTAAATTGCATCCCAAGGTAAGACAACATCTTTCACGTTATTGCAGCAGGTAAAGCCCAGCCAGGCCACACCATTCCACTTTACCAAACTCCCCTAATTACTCCTTTTATTTCCTGACTGCTGGGAGGGCACAGCTGGTGGCATTTGATGTTGCACTGCTCCCAGCAGCTGCAGCCCTGCCTTCACTTTGGGCACAGCTGTAATTAGCCATGATGCTTTGGGGGTAATTGCAGCTAGAAGTTGGTTTATTCTTTTTAAGAAACATTGACAGGCATATTCTTAGTGCAAAAAGGTTGTGAATATTATAGTTAATGTGCTCAAAAAGACTAGACAGGTAACCTAAAGAAAACCTGTGTTTCAGGGAGATTTGAAATGTTAATATCTACATTTGTGAGGATTTTTATAGCCCAGGAGCTGATGTGAAGAGTTTGCAGGTTAATGATGAGACAGCTCATCATCCTGTGATGCTACACAGGGAAATATCCTCAGTGAGGTCACCAGGGCTCATCCTTTTGTCCCAGAACAGTGCAGGCAGTGTGACCACAAAAATGGAGTTCCAGAATGCAAATCCAGAGTTTTCCACACCCCTCTGTGTTACAGGCTTGCAAGGTGGGGAAGGACACAGCACTGGCCATCTCAACTCACACACAAAACATGGCTTTTAAAATATGTTGTAATTACTGGGACAGCCTGAAAATATTGAAAAATTGGCTCTGTTATCATTGCAGAGGCATGGAAAACACTTCCCATACTGAATAATCACCACCATTAACAAAAATTTGCTATTTAACTGAGAATTTAAAGTGTGGTCAAGATAGCACAACCCAACCCTTTCCCTTGGGGCAGAGCTGACCATGACTGCCTTCTCTAAGGACATGTCCTTCTGTGATGACAGAAATCAGTGTACAGGAGAACCTCCCACCAGGTTATTGCTCCAGCTTGTGTGGATAGAGCAGAAAACATCACTGCCTGCACTGAAGGTACCAAGCCCCATGTGGGGCACAGATAAATGAAACTCTTTGGGGTGAATTGCCTGTATTTTATGGGCAGGTGTAAGGAGCCACAGGTTAACAGCACAGTGTTGGTACAAAGCTAGCATACCTCATAAAATCCAAATTATAATCAGAAAGCAGCATAAATATTTTAGCAAACTGGTGTATATGTATTTTTAATACATTCAAGCTGAAAATGCAACCTTTTTCCCTTATAAAGTAAACTTAATAAATAGCACTGAACACTGAGGAATAACCCTAACCCCAACCCTACACTGACAGCTGGAAGCCACTGTCTGAAATACCTTTTAGTCTGTCTGGGAAAACATGGGGTAATGTTGTCAACCAAAAGTACCTTCACCCAGCAAAAGTATCCAATTTACAGGCATTTCAATAGAACACTCTCATTTCTCAACTACCCCTCAGAGGAAGGGGCTTGGTTGTAATACCTTGACCACACTTCAAATTCCTTTCCAGCCTCCTTCTCATTTCTAGCCTCCATTTCTTTATCAGCCTTCCTTGTTTATTCCATCTCCACTCTGTTTTGCCCTCTACCTTCTTTACTGAGCCTCCTTGTTCTTTTTCAGCCCCTCCCTCTTTTTTAGCCGTCTATCCCTTTTGGCCCTCACCTTTATATTGAGCCTCCACTGTATTTAATGGTCTCCACTGATTCCTCAGACTCCTGCTGCTTTTCAGCCTCCCATCCTTCGTTGACCTTCACTCTCCGTCAGACCCTCAGACTCCATTTCACAAAAACATTTCACTGGCATCCCACAGCACTTTGGCCTCCCCACTCAGTTTCAGCCTCCACTCTTTTCTGGCCTCTACGTCCCTTCCAGGTGCCCACCCCTTTTCAGCCTCTCAAAAGAAGAAATGTGCTCAAACCATGGACTGAAATGCAGCTGGCAAGAACTAATATATCTTTTCTATTTATTTCTTTTTTTCTGCTTTTCCTCAAGTAGTGAGTTAAGAACATCCTGTGCTGTGCTTTGTGCTCAAGAAGAACCTGTCCACGCTGAGCAACGGGTCACCCAGCACTTGGATGTCCCCAAAGGGCTCCTCAAATCATGAGATTTAAGGCTGCCCAATACTTCTTTTAATAATGATAAGCTCTCCATTGCCAATCCATAAGTCCTGAGACAAAATATTTAGGAACTGAATAGTTGCACTGCCCGAAGTATTAAATATCAGCTGTTTGGGGATTGTAGTTGTTCTGTTGTGCTCTGGTTTCAGGGGAAAAGCTAGGGAAGAATACTTGGTCCACCCACACAGCCAAGGAGAAGCCAGGCCTTTCAACATCTCCAGCACTTTAATTTCTTGGCATTCTGGGATAGTGGGAGAAATTTGACGTTAAATCATGAGGGCTGTCACAGGGTCAACAATGTACCGAGAGCTCTTGGGCATTTGAGTTTAAATTCCACAAAGATTGTGCAAATTTCCCTGTAACTGATTCCCACAGACCCTCTTGGAAGGGGATGTGAGGCAATGGGAGGAAGCAAACGCCCCTGGTGCCCGTCAGCCAGTGGCAGGGGCTTGGCTCCAGCTGCAGGAACAAGGAGTGGAAGAAAGGAGATAAGCAGCCAGGAAACAGAGAGGGCACAGAGGAGCAGAAAGGAGACAGGGAGAGCTGCAAGGGGAAAAGGAAGACCCAGTGTCAAAGAGGAGGGAAGCCCATAGCAGAAAGGAGGCCTTCAGGACATTTCAGATGGTGTGTCAGGGTGAGGGCGCTGGGGTAAAGGCTCCATGAGGCCGGGGCAGAAGGAAAACACCCCCATCTTAGGGGAGCAGAGGGACTGTGAGACTCTCCATGAAGTCCCTGGGGCAATGGAGACTGGAGCATGGGATGGGGGGGCCTGGTTATCCTGTCATTCTGACACACACCCTAGAGGGGAACACTGAAATAACTGGGATTATGGATGTAAGACCTGGTGACCAATGTCCACTTTTGGATAGTCAGTCTGAGACAAAAAAAAAAAAAAAAGGTAGTGTAGATTCCCCTTTCTCAGCAATTCAAAGAGAGGGCCAGAAGGAGCCACACAACCTGAGATGGAAACAGGTCCATATGGAAGACAAAGATGTTCAATTTTCCCAATGGACCGTGTAGGATAAAGTGATCAAAATCTCTTCAGGTGCCCTATTTCAAACCCTAAATAACCACACACAAATCCTTATTATGGGAAGGTCAGATTTGCTGTGTTAAGCACTCAACAGCCTGGGATGGCAGCAGCAGGCTCAGATAGGGTCTGTCCCCGGGGTTTCCCTGCATAACCAAGGCTTGTTTGTAGTGCATTACTGAGGGAGCAATTCATCCTCAGGAGTTCCTACATCTGCCCTATTTCATAACCGAAGAGAAGCTGCCCACCAAAACAGCTACTGCTTCTAAGGTGGCTTCGGGTAATTCTGTACCAACACGTTTCTCTCCTGAAAAACTGAGGTGTACTGCATGTGCATGAAGCCTCATGTGAGGCAGCTCCAGGTTTGGAACATGGGCTGATGCTCTCCAGAGGTCAGGAAGCGTGGGAAGAGCCAAGCACTAATTAACCCAATGCTCAGGGGTGTGGGCTGCAATCTCCTCGGTGCCAGGTCAGAGGGGCAGGAAAATACATCTTGCCCCAGAACCCTGCAGGGAACAAAACTTCTTTTTTTTCCCCCCTCTTCCCCCAAAATACAGAGAACAAGAACATTTTGAAAAAAGGGTCAAGCCCAAGCACTTTTGCTGCTGATCTCAGTGTTAGTGGCACTGTCAGTGACACTGCAGATGATGCAATTGCAGACAACTTTTTGGGCACACTGTGTTTTGGCATCACCCTCCCTAATGCCATGGCATGGGATCAGTCAGGAATGCATCTTATGCATAGGGCTCTGCTGTTTCTCCTCAGAAAATGGCTCATGTGCATCCAGATAGCAATCAGCACCGGAGCCTGCTCCTGTGCATTGACCAAAGTGAATAATCATCAAATATCATGTACCATGTTATGCAGAGAATGAAAAGTCCTTTCCATGGATGACAGAAGGACAAGGACTTATTAAGCTCTCTCCTTAGGAGAGAGAGAGCTCCCTCCTCCAGGGAGCTGCTGGACTGTCTGACAGATGAAGCAAAGGACTATTCATTTTTTTTCTTTTTAAGTTACACAGTGTGCCAGGGAGTGGGGGGGCAAGTCAGAGGTCCCAACTCCAAATGTTCTATAGACTATAGGGACTACATTATGAGCAGACACAACCAGCTGGTGTAGGATTGGGGTTATTTCATGTGAGGGAATACAAACAACAGCAGCCAGTAAATCTCTCCTGCACAGCTGGATTTAAGCATTGCCAACTGCATTACTTCCCTAGCACGTAATGTTCATTTGTTCATTCATTCTTACTATCCCATTGACTTACCTGCCTAATTTACAGTACACAAACCCTTCAAGGTATGGATTTTGGCATCTCATGGAACAGCAGCAGAGTTCAGCAGAAGCAGACAAGGGCACTGCCTTATCTGGGGACCCTCATAGCACTTCCCAGCAGCACTGGATTTGCCCAGAGCAGACATACTTCATCCCATCTTTGATATTAAGCTTGGCTGATACTTCTCTCAGACTCGATGCACTAGAACATTATAAAAAAGGCAATTCCTGATTTCAGTTGAGTCCTTATGTCTGTTTGATATCTTACCCTGTCTTTAAAACGCTGACACAGCACCCACCACCGCCACACCCCAAGGATCTTGATTCTGCATTTTCCTCCAAACAGAGGCTTTCTGAAAGCAGGAGCCCGTCCAGTTTCCTACTGCTACTGCCCCCTGCCCTGCAACCCTGATCAACCAAACTGTGCTCTTCTCATTGGCATCACCTGAAAGTTGTTCTCACCCTATAGACTCTGATAATTATTGGTTTCAGCAGAAGTATACACGCAAATGATAATTCTGAGGCTGAAATCAAGCTCTGTTATTTTCATGCCATTGCTAACATGTCCAGAGATTTATTAAAGCCATGAGTCAACCCCTGTCAGAAACCAGAGACACTGCTTGTGAATAAGCAGCTTTGGTGTTTATTCCTCCTGTCTCCTCATCTGCCAAGCTGCACCAGGAAAGGGTGCCTTCTGATAAGCAACGTCAGGCTAATTATCCACAGAGATTTTAAGCTGCATATTTTCTCTCTGGACTAATCTAACCCAGCTGTGGGAAAGGCATGGTTTTAATCAATGCTTCTATCTGTCCTATGACACTCGGACACATGTGCATGCATAGGTATGTGCATCACCCAGTAAAATAACCATGGTGCACACCATTAACAAGCTGCCTCTCACATGCTGCTCTGCCTGCCTTTCTTTTACAGGATTTTAGTGCTGCCTCCAAACAAACTAGTTCTGAAATGAAACAAGACCAAAGCCCAATAATTAAATAGGATTGTCAGTGGGCTTCATAAGACTTGTTGCTTCAGCGATGATGCTCACCTTGCTGTGACCTCCACAGGCAGAGACCTGTGTGCTGGCAGGGTAGCTGGGAAACACAGGAAACAGGTAACAGCATCAACTGGAAGTACCAAGCTCCAATGTCCGAAATACACCACAGCATTGTCTTCAAATGGGAACAGCTTTGTTGTTTAAATCATTCTTCCTCTTCTGATTCAGCTTCCTCTGTGAATGTCCTTACGCAGCTCTAAGCCAGCCTGTGCAGAGGGTGCCCTGCACACAGCAGGCAATGGCAGCGGGGCCTGTGGATCCCCAGGGATCCCCTCAGGAGGGCTCAGGGGCCGCAATCACAGCTCTGTCACGTTGTGGCGTTCCCTGAGGGTGTGGGCAAGAGCTCTTCCCACTCCCTGAGTGGGCAGGGGAGCCCAGGAGCAGGGCAGAGACAAGACGGACCGGCTGCGCCGTGCTGAGGTAAAATGAGGTAAAATGGCGCCCTGAGGGCAGGGGGAGCGGAACCAGTGCCGGGCCCACGGCTCAGCCAGGCGAGCAGCCTGGCTGCATGTCCCCTTCAGCAAACTGTTAAACTTCAGTTTTAAAATCCTTTGGGTTTGGGTTTTTTGCCCCTTACACTGTGCTTTCCCATTGCTGAGCCCGTAGGATGGTTCCTGGGGGCTCTTGTGTTGGACCAACCTCATGGCTGACACATTTCCTTTGCAGCTGAGCACGAATGATTTTGGACAACACAGACTTTGAGAACCTACTTGACTCTGTGTCTATGTAAACTAATAAAAGTGGAGGAACAAAAAACATTACCAACTGAGGCAACATCACATTTCAAGAGGACACATTTGAGAATACTGTCCTGAGGGTTGCATGCTCATGCAGAACATGCTATGTAGTGCATTTGTGAAGGTTTAATCTAGGGTCACATGAAAAATACACACAAAAGAAGGCAGAAAAGGATTTCCTGGGGAAGAAGCAAGAAAATAATATACAACTACCTTAAACATATAAGATCATAATTTAAATAATGTCATTTAAATCACCAGGAGTAGTCTGGCTTGTCACAAAGCTCTCACAGATGCATTAAAGCAGCAAATGCAGCTTTAGAGTAACAAAGCATTTTGCTGTGCCCTAGGCCACAAGACAGAACAGATGAGGGGGAGATAGTGCTAAAAATTATTGAAATAACTGATCTTGTGCAATCTGTCTTTCATTGATCCCTGGGTATCGTTTGTAGTATCAGCACAAGCCACAGAGGTTCTGACACCGAAACCACCATGATGGGACAAAAGCAGTGTTGAAACATGTAAGAAAGCCCTTGAGGCTCCTGAGTTAATTAAGGGGTTGTGAAAAATGCCTCTTGCCTCTTCTGAGAAGCCCATCATACCGCCCTTGTTTTCCATGTGTTAATGAAAAATGCATATACCTCTGGAAAAACAGCAATCCAGTGGCTTACAATGATGGAAATATTGTCAAAGTAACATCATGATATGTGTGACTGTTACAAACGGTGCTCATTTTTCTATCACTGAGGTTAGAGTGCAGCAGCGTGCTCTGCTCCAGGAATTTTTAATGGCAGTAATGTCAGTGCTGGGTTTGCCAGTGGATTAAATAAAGGTGGAGAGATGCTATGAGAGATCTTGTCTTCAGAAGTGGTGGCTGGAAAAGGATAAACTCCCAACTGTCTGGGGATTTGCTACATCTTAAAGAGTTTTATGGTTCCAGAACACGGTGGGGTCAGTGGTGGCTGCAGACCCTGCAGTTCCAGCGCTGATCTATGTGACTTCTGTGGGTGCTTTGGGGTAAATAATGAGTTTTTAACATTATTAAACGAGCTATTCACAATTTAACAAGCTGTTCAGTTACTTGCCAGCTCAGTAGAAATGCTTGTTGGAATCACCATCCCTGGAGGTGTTGAAGAAAAGCCTGAGTGCTCCAGTCTAGTTGACAAGATGGAAATCAGTTGAAGGTTGGACTTGATGATCTTGCAGGTCTTTTCCAACCTAAATGATTCTGTGATCTGTGTGATTCTGAGCAAATACTGAACTGGCTGGAGGATTAATATCCTGCTTCCAGCTTACAGAGAGAATCTTTTCCCTAAGTTACTCCTTTATTTTTAATTAAAAATTAAATTTAAATTTAATTAATTAAAATTAAAAATTAAAATATTATTTTTAATTAAAAATAAAAGCCTGAGTGTTGCAGTAAACTGTTCTACATTGCAACTTGCTTGGCATCCAGTGCAATGGAAAACTTGTCCTGCGACCTCTGATCGTTAAGTGAAATCTTAAAACAGCATTATTATAAATATTGCCAAATATTTCTGTGCTTACTTATCATCATCCTATTTTCAACACTATTTTCTTACTGAAAGGGAGCCCTAATCTACTAAAGACAATACTGACAGCTAGAAAACAATAGCCATTTGCACTTTAAATAGAGTCAGCTCCCCTCTGCAGACTACAGCAAAGAGGACTGTTCTTTGATTTACCCCATTTTAGTTTCTTTTAAGCACAGGAGAATAGGAAAACAGAAGATAATTTCAGATAAATTGGCACTATCTGCAAAGAATTCTATTAAAGCCCCCCCAAAATTTTTTTTTTCTTTTTATATTTTCAAGAGCAATATAAAAATTACGATGTTGGTTCAGACGTCAGGTAAGATCTGTGTTGGCAACTACAATTCTTTTATTGGACATATGTTACTGAGCACTGAACACTTGTTTATGTAGGCACGGATTTAAGAATAACACCACAAAATCAAACTGATAAAGTGCAGACCTGTACTGAGAACCAGGCCTGGTAACTCTGTCTACTCCTACAGCTGAGAAAACAAAAGGGGGAAAAAACTGCCATTATAAGAGAAGAAGCATATTATAAATTATGGTCACAGAACTAGACAACCTTTCCTGCAAGGTCCAGAGCATGGGAAAACCCAGGTCCCCTGTGTCCATGCACACCATGTTTGCTGCAGGAAATATTTTAAGTTAGACTTTGGCTTACACAGTGGTTTATTTATAAGAAAACAAAGCTGTACTTACTGATTAAAACAGTTCTCTTAACACAGTTTGTTTATATATTTCAGAGTTATGTTTCAGAATAAAAAATTATGCCCTTAAAACCAGATAACAACCTACCCCCAACACAGTAAGTTTCAACAAACAGTGACCAGGAAAGGGTGAATGGGGGAAGCCAGTGTGAGTCATGACTTGAGCGATGGTCTTTGCCAGATCTCATTCCTTGCATCAGAATTTTCTCCCTAAGAAGGATTTAGGAGATAAAAAGCTAAATGTAACATGTAACATGTCCTTGTCTTTCTCCATCTCATAAGGGCAGTTTTCTACAGTCCTTAGTAACAGAAAAAAAAAAAATATTTCCAGAGCTTTCACACATCCAAAAAAAAAAAAAAAAAAAAAAAAAAAAAGGCAGAAAACAAGAGGGAGAATAAAAACTAATATAAGCTAAAACATTATTTTGTAGTAAACAATAGAATATAACGTGCAATAGTGCAATTTCTCCTTTGCTGCTCCAGCAGTGAAGTCTTGGAAGAGAGTCCCCTCATGTCACCGTCCAGCACCCCACGTCTAGCTGCGTGTTTGCCGGGCACTGCTGGCTCTGCCGGGCTTCGGAGCCGAGTCACTGTGTCCGGGCTCTGCCTTCCCCTTCCCAAGGTGGCGGAGTTTCTGATCCCAGCGCTGCGGATTCAATGGCAAAGACATCACAAGAGAGATCGCAGAGGGAATAAGTGGTGTGTAAAACAAGCACAGCTCACAAAGAGCAGCAGAAGGGAAAGAGCCGCTGCTGTTTCCATCACATCGCCCCGCGTGGGGCTCGGGGTGGAATGAGAGGTTATCGGGAAAAGTCACTTTAAACAGCAAAACCATTTCCTGGCTCTCTTGGAGCCTCTGTGAAAGAAGGGGCTGACACAAGGCACAATGGCTTCAGCACAAAGGGGACCTACCTTCGAAATAATAAAATTTAAACAAAGCTACCCGTGCAAGTCTTTGGGAGAAGCAGGATGAAAAAGCAATCTAGCGATTTTTGTTAATTATTATTTCTTTCTTTTTACTTTTGTGTAGGTAATAGCAATCACAGTAAAAACAAAAAAACAACAAAAAAAGGCATAATAAATAAATAAATATAGTTGGTGCGAGTGGTGATGTTCTTGGAAAAGGAGAGGATAATGAGAAATGGGTGGTGATGTGGCAGGGTCCTTAGAAGCCCCAGGCTGGGCACGAGGGCAGAGCCAGCAGGTTGCAAACAACAGGGAAGTAAGTGAGAAAATAAGTGAGTTCCCCCCAAAAAAAGCACAGCAAATGATGCTCCCACCAAAGAACTGGAACTGAGAAGTCAGCCCACAGTGGTAACAAGGCTTTTTCTCTGTGGCACTGGATTTCATAGGGCTCTGCCAAATCAAACAACAACTTGGAATAAGATCCTCATATCTTTTCCCTCCTGTAATCTCCACAAATGTGACAAATTGCACAGAAAATCTCGCATTTATAATCACAACAGACTTTTCCTGCCAGTGACCACTACACTGCTGAAGAAAGTGCTGGGTGGAAGAGAAGACTGGTTTGCACAGACACAACCATTATGGCAAATCAGTGGCTGAGAAATTGTGGCAAAATAAGAAAATTCTCTGTACAGTGACACTCCTAAGGACGTCACAACCACTGATTTAAACATAAAACAGCAACTCATCCAGAACTTGGAAGGCGTCAGAAAATGCATAAATTAGGAAACAACAGAATGTATTTTCATATAGAATTAGGGTTGTTCAGCCTGGAGAAGGTTCCACGGAGACCTCAGAGCACCTTCCAGTACCTAAAGGGGCTACAAGAGAGCTGGAAAGGGACTTTTGACAAGAGCTTGCAGTGACAGGAAAAGAGGGAATGGCTTCACACGACAGTATTAGGAATCCTTCCCTGTGAGGATGGCGAGGCCCTGGCACAGGTTGCCCAGAGACACTGTGGCTATCCCACCCCTGGAAGTGTTCAAGGCCAGGTGGGATGGAGCTCTGCACAACCTGGGCTAGTGGAAGGTGTCCCCATCCATGACAGGGCAGTGAAATGAGATAATCTTTAGGGCCCCTTCCAACCCACACCACTGTAGGATATGATGATACTTCACCTGCATTTGAGCTCACTGCATCCAACTCACTATGACATGACTTCCCTGTCATCCACCTCCTTCAGCTGAGCCAGGAAGGTGAACTTAAAATAATTGCTAATGCACACAATTTGGTAAGGGAATTGTATTTAAAGAACACTAAATCTGGAAAGTATAATCCTGCCTTAGTCTGGAAAACATTTGTAAAGCCCTCTGTTTTTTTCTTTAACTACTGTCACCCCAATTAAGCAGGCATTTTGTGCTGTGCAACACACAGCTTGCCTATGGAGTTAAAACACTCCTACTGTTTGCTTTTCTGAGACAGAGGTTTTGATTGCTGCTAAACTAGGGGGCTTTGGGGTAATTCAACGTATCCCTTCTGCTTATTCATCATGCATTTCTATGTAATAGAGCAAAAAACACAGCAAGTTAGTTTTTTATATATGATATTAATTTACTGGAGGCAGCACATGTATTTTCTTCCTTAATTTTGAAAAGACTAGGTAGATGTTTCACGACACCTGCAACATTTGACTTTTGGGGAGGAGTTTCCTTACCTTCACTTTTTTACCGAGACGATCCTTCCACTTCTCAGCTATGGAGCCTTCCACCAGGAGTAACCTACACAACACAGACAACCAGTTACTCCACCAGCGGGCTGTGCAACCCAGCACAAGCAGGACTAGGATCCCTGTGCCCGCAGAGAGCCTTGCCCCCCCAAACACCACGAAGGAGATGTTCATTCACACAGCCACTCCAAGTTTTTCTTTCCTTGTGGCTCTGAATTTCAGCTTCAAAACAGGGGAACAAATGACAACAGACATGCTCCAAGGCCAGTGCAGCAGAGTTACCTGGAGCGCTCCTCGTCCTCGTAGCCCATAATGATGTACTCTTCGTTGGCACTGAGAGGTGGGCACAGGCACCCAGAGTTCGTGTGGAGGTTTACAGTGTCCTTTGGGATGTTCACCAGGGAGGATTTCAGGATCTCCTTTACTTCCACTACCACAGTGACGTCGTGACATTTAGTCTTCACCTCCTTCACTTTAGCCCGAATGACTGGGAAGAAGTCACAGAGTGTGTTGTTAGGAGCAGCAAATACTGCAGGTCACCCCCAAGCCGTTCCTGGGGCCCCCTGGGATTAGTCTTTAGCATGGTCCATTATCAGAAGCTTAGCTGAACTCCAGCAGTGTCCCTGCCCCCGTCTCTTCCCTTCATGACTTCACTCTCCACCATTGGGCTCCAGGTAGCTCAGTGTTATCTCTTAATGGCACGGTCAGCAGCAAGAATTATGTACCAGTTGGCTTTATGTCCTGTTTAAGCTGGGCTCTGACTTTAGCATCCTTTCCTCTTCTCCCTAGCCACGATAAATATATTTAATCCATTCTTTGTACACTCTCCTTCTCCCTTGAGCTGTAACCGATCCCTCTTTGGCTAATTGTAGTACAGATGACCAAACTTAACCTATCATTCTGAACCTTTCACAAAAAGTGAATGTGCATTAGAACTTCTCATATCACTACTCTGGCTGGATTACAGGCCCTTACCTTTTTTATTCTCTCTCCAGTGACCCAGCACCAATCTGCTCTGCTCCTTATGAACTCCAAATGCTCCTGATCTTGACCTGATGACCTGACTAATTGTTTCCTCCTTCACCCCTTCTTTTTAAGTTGTACAGGATGGAAGGTTGCTTCTCAAAGGCAAAGCTTTTCGTTTCTCTCATGGTGACCAGTGAACTGATACCACATGCAGAGGCAAAGCCAACCCAGAGCTCGTGCTCCAGAGAATGACACATCATTTACAGGGTACAAACACTACTTTCCTCTACAAATAGCAGATTCCCCAGATTCCAAACATCATCTAACCTATGTGAGAAAGGTAATGTAGAACAAAGAAAACCAGAGATTTGCACATCTCCTCTCTTCACATGCATTGCCCATAACAACCATACAGTTGCCAACAAACACTAACTTATACATTTAATATGCACAATTTACCCCAAATGATCCACTCCTTTAAGATTTCAAAACAAAACCCTGCTTTAGTTTGGAGTAATTTGAAATGCATTTTGAAACCTCTTCAATTTCAAAGCTTGAGAAGATGGTCAGCCACGTGCTAGAGACTCTGCCATGTGCAGGTACCTCTAGAGAATAGTCACTCTGCAATTTTTTTCCAAACAAATCCACTAAAACAACACTCAACTGACTAGTCACCTAAAAAATAACAATGATGTTTAAATACAGTTATTTTTTAGCTTTTAACAGCAACTATTTTTAAAAGAAGCTTGTCTGACAATAGTTTTATAAATGCAGTACCTTAATAAATACTATGCAATTGATACCATTTAAATAAAGCCTTTAAGTTCACTGACCCTAAGGCTCTTCATGTGATTAATGACAAAAAGGAAGGGCCCAACTGTTCAGTTCCTGTGATAATATTCACTGGCTTCACCAGCCTAATTTGCTTGAAACAATCTGTATGAAGAAAAGTGGCAGCCTGGGTGTGTGATATGCCTGAAGACTGGGACAGTCTGGACAAGGGAAGACATAACATGGACATGTGCAAAAGCTGAGAACATTGGAGCTGGAAATCCCAGAGGCAGTTCAGACACAGCAGCCCACAGTGCCATTCTGATCACGTCACTTTTCACACTCAAAAAGTGCCTGAACCCCAAATATCTGCTCTGACACTGAGACAACAGAGACACTCCTGCACTAACACATTAAGCTAATCCCCTCCATCCCTCTAATTTGGAAATGTTGGGGGCCACATCTTCCTCCTGTAACAAGTAGCACCGGATTGTCCATCAGCAATTTGGAACTTGGGCTTTTCTAATGAAATTTTTCCCTCACAAAAGCTGGGTGCTGGCCACGCAGCTGCTCTCACCGTAGTTGTAGTTGTTGCGTAGGTAGGTCTTCTGGGTGGCTTTGATGGGCTTGCACTTGCAGCGCTCTATGGGAACAGAAAGCTTGGTTTAGAAACAAATTAGTGACAATCCTCCCCAAACCTCAAGCTCACACCTAACAAAAAATCCACATAATCGATTTGCTTGTTACAGTGAAATGCTAAAAGCCACAGGGTCTGGTCTGTTCTGCTGGGAGAAGTAGAAGTGTCCATGAGACCTTAAAGGTTTTTAAAAGAAAACCCAACATGCTGAAATTTAAAAAAAAAAACAAACAAACAAACCCAAACAACAACACAAGAACAAAGACACAAGGACTTTAAGTCCGAAGTGACAAAATCCCCCACTTTAAGCCAATTCAAGGTTCTACTTTGGTCTCTCCTGTGCTGCCAGTGCTACAATTCCATATCCTTGCAATCCTGTTCTCTCTTCTGTACTAGACCTAGGGAATGCCCTCTTTACTGCACCTTTTTATCACACAGGCCATAACAGAGACACGTCAAGAAAATACAGTGACAGGGCACAATTTAATATTTGCTTGGAGAGTCTATCTCAGGTTGGTTTAGCAAACTGGGGTACTGTGGCCAGCAGGCATTCATGGAATCATAGAACAGTTTGTGTTGGAAGGGACCTTTATGGGCCATCTAGTCCAACTCCTCTTGCAACGAGCAGGGACATCTTCAGCTAGGTCAGGTTGCTCAGAGCCCTGTCCGATTCACCACAAGGAACTGTGTACATTGTACACCATTTTATTCTGACCCAGGACCCCAGGTTTGCTTGAAATGCTGAAATTCTTAGCCCTCGTGGCCGTAAGGACGATGGCCTTCGAAAGACAGCACAAGCGAGCACTGTCAGAGCAGCATTTCCAGCGGTGCAGCTGCCAGACAGCTGGAACTGCAACGGAGGCCAGAACGTTTTCATTGGTGCCCAGGGAGTGCTAACGCTGAGGCTCCAGAGCCACACGTTCATTAACACCCCCGACATTTCATGGCTGGCTGTTCGAAGGCAAATATTGACTTGTTTCACACTAGTGTTTAAGTGGGGTTTAGTGGAGGCATTTCAAACAGCAGGTCCCAGTACTGCATACATGTGGTCATCTATTTTGACATTTGATTTGGCATTTAAATGGAAGGAGACTTAATGCAGCTTATTTCTAGACACCATCACTCTAAATATCAAGGCATATAAGCCAGTGATTCAGTTAAATCCAACATGGTGAGTCTGAAAAAGAACTTTTATTTGCTGCGTAAGATTCCTGCACATTAAAAAAAAAAAAAAAAAAGGAGGTGGAATCATACAGTTACACACTTCTCAAATTATTATTTATTTTCTATTGAAAGAATTTTTGTAGTTGAAAATACAAAAAAAACCCCAAACAAACACAGGAGAGAGGAAAACATTTCAAAAGAAAAGTATATTGTTTCCTTAAATTCCCAACACATCCTCAGGAATCTATATATGAGTCCTACAGACTTAAGCTTTTGTATGAGACTGTGTTAGAATAACAAAGGCAGAGAAGGGAAGTGATTTTTGGCTTCCTTTCTGCCTCTGGGAGCTCGTGCATACTGTAGGCCAAATTATGGCTCATTTTTAAGCTGCCTTGAAACACAGAATAAAAGATGTGCTCCTCTGGCCCACACTCACATAGGCACCTCAGCACTGAAGTCCAACAAGTTGTACACTGTAATGTTCTCCTGCTCTACATATTTTGCTCTGTAAGTAGAATAAAATAGATTAAATTATGAGAAAAGAATACACAGCCTCACATTTCCCTCAGTATCAGATTGCATTAATTTGAGAATATATTTTATTAGTCTTGTTCTAGAAACAAATTATAGACCTGCCCATGTTCTTGCTGAAAAATACCGCCTAGTCACCCTACTGGTTTTTAAATTTACACTTCAAAAATCTACATTTTACAAAATGCTGCAGTATTCCTAATTACTGTTTAGAGATACAGAAACTAACAAACACAAAAGTAATTTGTCAAGGTCAGTTATAAAGTCAGTGGTGCAGCCAGAACCAACTCCTCTCTCCCAATTCCTGGTACAACGACTTTCCAAGGAAGCCAAACGTGAGTATTTGAGAACATACATTTGATTGATGGACGTTTCTGGCAACACTGAGCATTCCCCAGAGAGTGGAAACACCCACATAGGTGGCTATGAAAATGTACTGCATCCCCTGACACTGAGGGAAAGTCCCATCCTACCTGATGGCCTCCTCTGAAGCTGCCAGAACTACCAGGAGAGCTCTGGGATCACAAGTGTTATCCCAAGCAGAGACAGGCAGCAGTGGCTCACACCAGTTCTGACTGAGATTTCAGCTAGCTGCCATTAAATGTTCTCTTTAACCAGTCAATACATGACCAAGAACAGCTCAAAGTCTGTATCGTTGAAAACTTCTTTCTGGAAGTGCCAAAAGGAGTGGACTACACAGCAAAATGTTTTTCCCCATGGATTGCTACAGAGAAACACACGTGCCATCTTAAACACAAATGTGCATGCACAATCACAAACCTGCCTGGAATACTGACCAACACAAGCAACCAAACCTGGCAAATGCTTCCCTGATAAATGAAGGATAAAGAAAAAATATACTCTGGAAAATTTTCTAGGGGACTTGAAAAGCATCTGATGAAGCAGACAACAATGTAGTTTACTGCCAAGAGAGGTAAAAAAGCTCCACCTCCCAAAAAAAACCCCATGCAGACTTAGAGGGAAGGTTTTGCCAGAGATAAAAGGTGCCACCATGCACAGCAGCACATGCAATAAGCTCCAGAAGCCACAGAGCTGGGAAAGGGATTTTTTTGAAAACGCATCATTTTGCAACTTGCAAAACAAACAAAAAAAAAGTCTCTATTTACAATGGCAAAATTACAAATTTACTTTAGTGAACATATAAATAAAGCTATTACAAAGCACAGCCTCTTAGGTGGTCAAACTGTGTTTGTCAGTTCAAAGAGGTGTAGCACGCTGAACCAGGAATCCTGTTTGTACAGTGCAAAGAAGTGATAAAAATATTCCCCTTCCTCTTCATCAGCAATTTCTTCTGGGCATCACTCTATTTCTGGATGGGATTTTTTGGGGTCTGGTTTTGCTTTAAGCAGTGGAAAAGCATCACAATAGCAACAACATGACCGAAACAATTCCACTGCAGGGTCACTCACTGGCACTCCGTGTCCTCTGCATCCCTGGGGACAGGCAGCACTACAGAAGTGTTTCACATTTCTGATAGGAGGTGACACTGAAGGCAAACAGCTTTGCTTTCATACTCACAGTGAAGTCTGCATGCTCTTTGTGCAGTCACTGCTGAGCATGAAATCCACACTTAGTGCCACACAACTGAAAACAGCTTAAAACTATGAAGACACTAATATTAGTAACAATTGGCTTTAACAAGTCTCTCAGACATGGTCCCATGCTCAAGGCAATTTAAAGCAAACCTTGTTAAGGGACTTGCTTTCATTAGTTTTTCTCATTGTAGTTGGGTTTCTAAAGGACATGCACTGTTATTTAAAGAACACTTTGCACCTGCACAGCTGCTTTCACTATGAAAGGAAATGTACTGTAATGATCACCTACAGATCACAGTTTAAAACTGTATTATAAACTGGGCATTATTAATACCTTTCTAAATTTTGGCCACAGATTAATGCTGAAGTTATCCGGGTTTATGTAGATATCTAATTTCCTATTCCACATCCACACTGAGGTGTTTATGTTAATGAACTGAACATCAGTCCACACTACAGCTCATCAACATCCTTCTCCTCTGGAGAAGGAAAGACACGATTGCCAACCTGAGGTTTCCAAGTGTCGTCTTCTTGACAAAGGCCTAAGAGGAAAACTTCTGATAAAATTGTAATAAACTTCAAGGAAACCTTACAGTCACTGGCTGGTTTGAGCAACAAACCCACATTTCTATAATCATTAGCTACAAACCTTGGCTTTGCTTCTTTGCATTGCCTATGAGTGGTGATAACACTTGGGGTTTTCCAGAGTTCCAGCAAAAACCAAACAGAAATAAAAAAGCAACAGGGGACCTGCTGGAATAAAACCAGCCTCGGAAGGTCTCACACTCAACCTCCTCAGGCTAACGGGAGTTTTGCCACTATCTACAAAGAGTGCCAAATTTAATTTGCAAACTCTAAAGTCAGAACAAACCATTTGCTTACTGGTTTTGCCCAAAGAAAATCAATGTAATGATTATTCTCACTGCTCAGGACAAAACTTGTAATAAATTCAGCACAGCCCTCTTGATCTGACAGACACTTTGAGGCTGCCCAGCCCCAAATGCCACCTGCCCCTGGGATGCAAAGGCACAACCTGCAGGGTTCTTAGTCAAGAGAGAGTATTTTAACATCATCTTACTCAATAAAATATTGAAAGTATTTGACAGACTCCAGCTTATGATAAAGTTTTCTAGAAGTTTACTCACCGATGCCGGCGCCTCGACAGTTGCCGTTATTGGAATCCATAGGGAAATCTGGCGTGGGTTCATAAAATACGTAAAGAAACATTACTATTTTCAATATGGCATTATTTCCTTACACACATGTTACAGTGTTTTCTCTTTCTCTAGTATTTAGTCTATTAAAACTTAAGCACTTCTTTAATAAACAGAGTGTAATGTTCTACAGCCCAGTCTTGAAAAGTTGATACAAATTTTTTTACCTGCATTTCACCTCAACCCAGCACATCATGTTAAATGATGAAGCAGATTAAACATTCCATTTCCACCGGTGCACACACTGGCAGGCTTTAGACAAGGATTGAAATTTATGGCATGAACTTAGAGCATCTACAAAAAGTACATGCACTGTTTGCATTTTAATTAAATGATGAAGGAGAAATTACTTTTCGTTTGTTTTTATGGTCACTGAGGAAATCAAACCAACCAACCACAATCATATCGTTGAAGAAAATGCCAAAATAAATGTTTAAGGCCTTCCCCTTCCCCTCAGTTTAAAAACACACTGATTATTTTGAAGGACAGATAAGGAACAGAGGGGAAAAAAGGCACTATGCCCAAAGAACTGCTTCCAGACACATCCTTCGTAAGGGGAATGTGTCCCATGTTAGTAAAGCATAATTTCAAACCTATTGTTTATTAAATCACACAATTGAATGGGTTTATACATTACTTAATAATTAAAACCAAGTATGTTAATGCATATAACGTTGCACTAATTAAGGACAAAATAAAAGCAAGAAGAACAAGGTTTGGGAGAGAGGCAGGACACTTTATTGCAATGGCACATCAAATGGAAAAACAAACAAGCTTTCAAAGAAAAGGCCTTCCTTCAGTGTTGCATGCCCAGTCCTTTATGCTATTTTCCCAAGTCTGGAAGCTGATATCCTACAAACATCACTTTTCTTTTAACCTTTTATTATCATGGATGCAGCACCCCTGCTTTTACAATGTAGGACAAACAAACACGTGACCATGGAACAAAAGCTCCTCTCTTGCAGCCTGAGCTGGAAGGATTTGGCTGTGAGACAGCCCAGGATGCTGATGATCCTCAGTACAGGTGAAGGCTTTAGATGTGTGGATTAAATGTTAAGGGATTGGGACCATTATTTAATCACAAATTCTGTAAATATGTTATTTAAAAACCTGTTTACAGGAAAAATGATATTACTTGAAATAACCTAATTTTGCCATCCTTCTTAAAAAAAAAATTAAAATCTCCACCTTAATGAATGTTTATACTACTTATAGCAATGTGAAATTTCATTAACATAAAAGAAGCACATGGCTAAATCACAGTCAGGGCAAGAGTAAAACTGAAAACCAACTCATTTCCCCACAAAACAATTAACTTCAAAAAACTGAGACTTCAGGAATAATTATTCTAACCAATGTAAAGAGCAAAGGGTACATAAAAATATCACAGAAGGGTTGAGTAGAAGCTCCTCTATATCCAAAATCCTGTTGCTAATAAAAAAAAAATCACATCCATCTTCTTCCAAAGAAAGGTCCAAACTACCACGGGATCTTAGTTTATAGAATAAACCCAATATTTTCATGAAGCCAATTTGGTTTTTGCTTATTAGGAATTTCCACAGCAGCCCTGAGGCTCCTCTGTGTTGCCTTGTAACAAGTCAAATTATACAAGCTGATTCTTACCCACATAGTTTATTTTGATTATTCACCTGAGCTACTCTCAAGTGTTAAGAATGCATTTTATGCTGTATCAAGTGCTTTCCTGTATTCCAGAACACAATGAAAGAGCAATCAGAATGGATGTCCTTTTGTAAATAGCCAGTAAAAGGATGATCCCATAAAGGAGAAATCCTTTATCTCCAGGGCAAATCCTCTGTTGTCTTGTTTATTTAGTCAAGTTGTGGCTTTAAATCTACAATTCCTTCTGATGTGGTAAAAGCCCAGGGAGTGTGCAGGTCTCTGGTCTGATAATCCTCCCATCTGCTCCTGCTGCAGACAGAAGTCTGAGAAACCTCCTGGCCACCACCCATGGAGAGGTGGCTCTGCCTCTTCATCACAGAGGAGACAAGGGAAGTATCAGATGAAATGCTTACCATCTTCCACCCATGGAAGGAAAAAGGAGCCCTGAAGGACACTCCCCCTTCCTAAATCAAGGGCTGATGCAAGTAGTCATGACTTCACGGTGCTTGAGACAACTCACACTGAAATTACAACTAAAAATAAACCAGAGCCCAGTGAGGGGTTTGCAGCCTTCCCTGGCCCACAGGGGGTGTGATGCTCACGGGTATTGGCTGAGGAACTGTCCTTCCACCTCACACCAACTCCAGGAGGGCTGGCAAACACTCAATATGCCCAGTACAAACCCAGGCCTGCAAACAAGCACGAAACTAAACTGCTTTACACCAGATGTTCCCATCCACTCCTAGGTATGCAACTCATTTTTAACCAAATTACATTACACCACAGCCCCAGCCCATTTCCTAATTCTGCACTGCCAGGCTATTCATCCTAACTGAAGCCACTTGTTGCAGGTACCCCACAAAGCAGCTGGGTGGAGCAGCAGCAGTTTGATGTTGATAGAAGAGGCTCCCATTTCCATGCTGTGGAGCACAGGCTGCTCTGTACTTGTGGTCAGAGCATCGTGTCAATCCCTGAGCAAAGAGGGGGTAAACAGGTACTGATGCGTCACTTCACGGTTCATTTCCTTGCTTGAGAGGGCTTGGGCCGGGCAAATATTGACCTTGCCTCGATGCTTATCTTCCCTGAGGCACTCCTGTTTATTTAGGGATAAGGGGCTTCTACTGATGGAGAGCACCACGGGCTTGTGGAGGGGACTGGAGACCTCTGCCAGCGCCTGACATGTCTCAGGAAAGGCTTCCCATCTCCCTGATCCCTTCCCCAGTCAAACTCGGTATTTTTGGTCCACTCTCACCTACCAGGGAAGGGATGGGAAGAGGGTCTGGGCCAGCCCTGCCACCACCCACTCACCAGATCTTAGGTGGGTGTGAGCAACCATGAAATCCCAGCCCCTGACCCCAGCAGCCTGCTGGGCAGAGCCCTCTCTGCACCCGGAGATGGACGCTGCTGAGACCTTCAGCTGCAATGCAGACAGAGGAAGGAGAAAAAAAAAGCCATTTAAAAACCCCACAAATCAACTGACTTCCTATTGTTCCACTTCTCTTCAGGGGCAACCCCTGTGCCAAGTTCTGTCTATGTAAAGCAATCTGTCTGAAAAGGGTGTCTGTCAGCAATGATTAGCAGGATTGCCAAGCAGGGAATATTATGCAGAGGTCCAATCCAAAAGCTTCCTATTGAATTTTGTTGAAGAGCAAGGCAAAGAATGCAAACTGATCTTTCCAATAAGCCATTTTAATTAATCACTTTTCAGAGGGATGCTATATAAAAAAACCAAACCAAAACACTAACAAGGAGAGCTAAAGAGAAGTAACTTGCACAGGAATTGTACAAAACAACAATGCCTGGATTTGGGTGAGAGGTTTCGGAGAGGGGAACAAACTTGGTAATACCTACTTTTGAGTGAATATCTTACTTACAGCACTTGCTTCAGATGATGACATTAATTAATGGAGCCCCATTAATTAAGAAACCCTTCCAAAATGCATGAATTCAGACCTTGTCATCTACTTCAGCTCTCAGTGCAGAGAGGACTGCTAAGTTGGTTGCAAAAACATGCACACTGAAGCAAAGTGATACGAAAACCAATCCTAGTTAAAATTTAATACAGAGAACTGAAACTCCAAGTCACAGAGCAGACTGCTCCACATAACAAATTATTATTCCTCATAACAAATCCCACCAGGTTTTGATGACACTTAAAGGCTCAGGTCTTGACTCAATGCTTAGACAATGGCTTTAGACAATGCAAAATCATTTTAGGGGACTCAGCCTGCAAAGGCAGACTGCAGCAAGAGTCTAATGTCATTGGTGCTATCATCATTAATAAGGTTTAAGTTCTCTTATTTATTTCTCCTATCCTCTTTCAGGCTTGAAGATTGGAACGATTTTGTGCTCCCAAATTTTGAGCAAATGCCTGAACAAATCTCAGCTTTAAAATGACAACCTGGGCACAACTGTTCACCCTCAGCAAGGCCTGAAACGCTCCCCTGGCACCGCTGTGCACATCTAAGTAGAGCTGTGCAAAGACTGAGTCAGAACAAATTCAATATGGAGCTTGGAAACCACTGTCTTGGAAATGAAGTTAATAACATATGAGAAACAAGCCTGGGAAATGGCTCTTTTGCCTGTCTTTTAAGCCTCCAGTGCCAGATTCCCATACTGGGTTACTATAATTCACCCAGCAGACATGGAGGGCTTGGGCTACATGGAGGAATCAGGGATTCACATCAGATTTAAGAAAATAGGTGTACAACACTTGAATAATCTGTCAACATTCCCTGCAGACATCTCATGACAGTCACTCAAACCGGTCTGGCTGTTGACTACACGTGGTTGATACCTTGTGATGCCGCTTCCCTTCCTCCAACGTCTTACCAACAGGGCCAACAAACCTCCCAGCTATTTTCTCACACAAAAAAAAATAGGATGAGATGGACCCGACCGACAGATCTGTCCTTCAGTTCGCACAGCACCCATCACATTGCTCTGGTTTTACAGCCAGCTCCCCCTTCAAAACAGGGGGACACAAACACTCTGCCAGGCAGCAGCGGCCAAGCACACGCTCCAAAGTGCTCTTCTGAGTCAGCATCCCAATGTCAATGATGACCACAGTCAGGCTGGTCATTTATTACCTGAAAATTAAAGACAGGTCCTGCCTCTGAAATTTTAGATACGAGACAGTTTTTGTCTATCAGCAATTCCTGCTGCTTCACAGACCTAAGTAGTTTTGACAGGTCCCTGCGTGAGGGAAGCAGACAATCTAACAGATGGGAGAAGAGTCAGCATATGCACGTGGAGGCTGAAATGCATAGAGCGAGTGAACAGGACCTCCTGCAGATGGAAGACAGCTTGGATCAATGTCTGCGGGCAGAACCGCTTTCATCCCCCAGAAGTGCAGGACAGGGACGTGGGATAAATGCCACAGGAGACTTCAGACATGAGCATGCATTAATCTGACATCGGGGGTGTTAATATATTGTCCAGAGGCTTTTTCATCCTCCATCCTGGATGATGATTCCTCCACAAAAAGCCAAAATATTCAGCCTCACACCTGCATCCAGAACAACTAAACCATGCCCACAGCATCCTTCTGCCTTCTGGCTGTGAAGCAACCCTGATGTTTCCCAAAGAGAATGAAAAATCACAAAACATATGCTTCCCGTGTGATACTTCTTTGAAGGTGGTCTCTAACTTCAGGAACTTCAGACCACCAAATCAGCACTCCCACGCAGGTTTTGGAGACCAGCACAAGCCCAGGGAGTGTGCACAGCTACTCCCCTAACGATGCCCAAAACACATCAGCTTTCTCAGCCCCTGCATCCAGCTGACCCCTGCACTCTGAAGGATGCACAGTCTAATATTGGAAAAGGAATGAAAATCGGGCTTGTGAACCCTACCCCTGCTCTGACAGCAACAAGCACCTGACCACACCTCCCTTCAGGCTGCTGCCTTACAGGAGAGACCAGACAAATGTACCAATGCTCACCAGCAGCAACGCAGAGACCTCGAGGGGAAGGGAGACAGTAGAATCCTATTACACTTCAAGTAGCAAAAGAATAAAAGCAAAACCAAGACTTCACTTCTGAAGAATAAAAATTGGCTTCATGGCTGTTTCGTGGGCTTCCACAACAGAAGTCCATGAAACAATGGATTTATATTTCTGCCTGCTCGATTAGATGTAGTTTACAGACAGCAGAAGGGGCTAGAATGCTTGGGAGATAAACTAAGAGCAGGTATTCTGCATGCTCCTCATCAGGCAGCTGGTTATTCATGTCTCCTACTTGGCTGCAATCCTTTATTTGGAGAATTGAATTTGGAAGCGCTCACCTTACCTCTTCCTAGAACAGGAATCCTTCACTCTGCTTTCTAAAGGAGCAGTTTTATTCCCTCAAGAAGGATTCTTTCAGGCTGCTATATAATGCATCAGTTCAAAATTTTCAGCCCAGAAATGAGAATGTCATCAGGTTCTCATTCACTGAAAGAGAGTTTTCATGGATCTGGCCCTGGAATCCCTCAAAGAGGTTATTGTACTGCTGAGGTCCTCAGAAATAGGTAACTCGGGGGCAATTTTAGCCAAGCTTCCTCCCTCCAGATTTGAATGTGATTGCTTTCAAATCGCTGCAGACCTGCCAAGCCTTGCTCATTTTGGAGCCATTTTTAAGGCAGTTTTGAAAGCACCTCAATGCCGCAGAGAAAGGTGCTTGGTGTTCAAAACTCTATTTCCCCAAACCACCCCAGCAGGTCTGTGGCCCCCAAAAAAAGCAGAAGCTGATGGCAAAAATTGATGGTTGGGTTCATGGGCTGGGGACGCTGCAAGGGGAGAAAGGATGGAAAGGCAAGAGGGGAGCAATTAGACAGGTTAGACAGAAACAGTGGTAATGACCGGAGATATCGGTGTATGGCCACTGAGTGGGGATTTCAAGAGGTGGAAAGGGCCAGAGAATGGAGTCAGAGAAGAACAGGGTTTGGCTGGCCTGTAAATAAATGGAGGAATGGAGTGAGCAGCTTACCTGGGAAGGCTGAGCTGGGGAGCACAGTCAGGAAACCGAAGCATGATATTTTGTTAGGAGAAGAAAACAGGAATTACAGTGTTTGGCATTACTGGCAGTGGAATATATAAAGCATTTGGTAATGGGACAGAAGCACAGTCAAATACTGTGCTGAGCATAGCTTGAAAAATCCCCCTTTCATTCCCAGGCCATTCCCTGCTGGGGGAGGATGGAGAGGTGGGATTCACAACCTGGCACTACAGCTGCAGGCACGGAAGGAGCCGGTGTGTGTGTGGGGGGAAAGGCGACACAACGAGCCCTCGGGGTGCTTGGGTGCTGCTCTGCCTCAGCCTCTGACCCTCCCGGCTGCTACCCCAGCCCAGCACTGCTCTTGCACTCCTCTGATGGAGAGGTCTGGCACAGCCACCAACACTGCGACTTCGCTGCAAAGGAAATGTAACCTTGTTCCACCAGCAGCAAATGCTTTCCTGAAGTTAGACAGGAACTGCAGTCACTTTGTAAAGGTCAAAGCTCACTCGTGATAACCACCCACTGCCTTGCTTTAATTTCCTATTCAATAGCTCCTCGGATTCAGTGTTTCTGCGGTGCTTGGCTCACCATGCTGGAGCTGTGCCCTGCCAACTCCCCCAGCCCCAGGGCAGCTGTGACAGGAGCAGGGTCCCTGAGCCACAGCAGGTTTGCAGCACAGCCGTGGCCTGAGCAGCCCTCGCACAACCGTGCAGAGATGCTCCTGCCTCCCCAGCACCACGGGACGGCCCCCGGACACCCAGCACCATCCATCCTGGGGCCAGAGAGCTCAGCTGGTGAAACGGGATGCGGTGACAAAGTCGAGGGGCTCCAACAGCCCCTCAGAAGCCACAGTGGTCAGGCACCATCAGAGGACTGCACTGGAGCTGCCTCCAGCGGCAGAGGCAGCCTTTGGCTTGCTTCAGGGATGCTGGGAACAAAACACAGTGGAAGGCTGCACCTTTGCCGTGCTTCTCACCAGGCTGTGACTTTAGAGCCCAGGAACCTGCTGAAGAACCTGTGCCTTCAGTGCCAGCCACAGAGACGAGCTTGTTTTCTCCCCTTCAGGTGTGCGTGTGCCACCACTGGCACAGGAAGAGGCTGGGAAGACCACGGTCCCCCAACTTCTGCTTGGGGCTCCTCTGGGCACAGCTCTTTCCTCAAAATCTGTGGAGCGGTGGCCTTGTGTGGGAGGGGAGCACCCCACTTTGGGGAGGGAGGGGCTGGGGATGAGCAGAGGGGCTGGAGGAGTCGGCAGCCTGGGGGCTGCCCTTCTCGAGTGGCTCTGCCCTCTCAGCCAGCAACCGCTGCCGATGGACCACCAGAGCGGGGTATGGAAAAGCTTCCCGCTTACGCGGAACGAGGGCTGTCGTTCCCACACTCGTACGCGATCCCCAGCGCGACGGCGGGGCTGTCACTTGTCACACACCCTCTGTGTCCAACAGCAAAACTTTTCCAGCAGTTACTAAAGTCAGGGAAGAGAGAGAAAAGAGCGGAGGGCAAGCAAAGAGGCTCGGGGGGAGCAGTCGGACGGCGCGGAAGGGAGGCAGGGCTGCCGGGCCGGCGGGGCTGTGCTGGGCTGGGCTGTGCTGGCTCCCCGCCCGCCGCCCATTGTCCCCGCATCGGTGCCGGTCCCCGCGCACTCACCCGCGCCCTCGGCGGTGACGATGGCCTCGGGGGAGATGCAGACGCCGCGGTCGTAGAGCGGCAGCTCGTCGCAGGCCAGGCTGTCGGGCCAGGCGTGGCTGTAGCGCACCAGGACGGGCTCGCAGCCGGCGCGGGCGCGCTCGCAGACGGACTTGCAGGGCTTGATGGGCTCGTGCTGGAAGTCGATGGTGCAGATGGGCGCGTACATGGCGCAGAGGAAGAAGAGCAGGTCGGGGCTGCAGTTGGTGCCCAGCAGCCCCTCGAACTGCTCCATGGCCAGCACGGCGTTGGCCTGCGTGCTGTGGTGCAGGTGGTTCGGCATCTTGGTCATGTTCCAGGGCAGCGGCTTGCACAGCGGGATGCGCACGGGCTCGCAGGCCGCCCCCCGCCCCGGCGGCGCCCGCCCCAGCACCAGCAGCCCGGCCAGGGCCAACACCGGCAGCCCCCGCCACATGCCGGCCGCCCCGACGGTGAGCGAGGGGCCGAGCGGGCACAGCGCGGCGCGGGGGCGGCTCCGCCAGGCACGGCCCGGCCCCTCCGCGCTGCCCCCCCGGCCGCTCACGGGGTCCCGCCTCTCCGCCCCGCAGCCCGGCCCCGAACAAAGGAGAGCCCCGGGCAGGGGAGGGACGGCTCTGCTCGCCGGGAAGAACGCGAGGGAAGTTCGCCCCGTCCTCTCGGGAAGGCGAGCGCTTCAATTCTCCCCGAAGTAAAAACCTCGCTGAGAACGTGGAACGCGATTCCAGAGCAACGTCTCGGAGCTACAGTCACGTATTTTTTGGGGGGAAATACCTGGGTTTTGCACTCATTGTGCCGGGTGCGGTGCTTAAGCAGGAGGTGCACACAAAGAGCACGTCACCTAGAAATAGTGATGGGTGACCAGTTTTAGAGGAGAGCCTGTAATAATGCTGAGAGGCTTAAAGAATGAGGGAGACTGGGTTGGGCAGCCCAGTGCTTTCTTTTCAGAAGATTAAAAAAAAACACAAACCAGATATTGTTTAAGTAAGCTTAAAGAGCAGTGGCACAACAAAGGGGGTCCCGACTTGATCTGAAAGCGCCTTGATATAATCATAGCACGTTTTGGGTTGGAAGGGACCTAAAAATCATGCAGTTCCAAGCCCCTGCCATGGGCAGGGACATCATCCACTAGACCAGGTTGCAGAGAGAAAAGGAGCTGACATTTATTAACTGAATAAATCCTTTCTAGTCATAAAGGTACTGAGCAACTGCTCGACTGTGCATTTGTTTTAGCTTTTCTATGGTATTAGGGGGTTTATTATTCCAGCCTCTGCCCTTAAATCGAACCTGTGAGTAGAAACATACCTACCACAAGCCAGCGCTCAGAAACCAGACCAAAAATGTGGATGGGCTGTGAAACCAACTATGGATACAGACTCAGAAACACAGGGTCTTAAGCCTGGGAGGGCTTTTTGGCATTTTTTAACTTTATGACTGCAGATGAAACCTTGATCCCTTTAACTCTGCTGCCAAAGTCCTGTTGGCTCCAGCAAAGGCACATGCCAAGCAAACAAGGAGTTGTAATAGGGCCAGTGGAGTGGAGGTGTTTTATTTGCCCACCTCCACAGGCAGGTGCTAATTTCAAGGACCAAAGTGTTGTTCCCTGCACTCCCAGAAGAAACTCTGGGCCTTGGAGACAGGCAGAGATGTCCCCACATGTGTGTGTGTGTGACAGCCTCGGGAGCCATGGGGCAGGGTGCCTGTGCTCCTGAGCCTGCATCCAGGCTGGCAAAACAGCTGTGAGGGCTGCCAAAGGGAAGCTTGCTCATCTGCAGGGGGAATCAAAGAGACCTTCCTTTGACTTACCCTCTCAGCTCCTCAAATTTAGTCACAGCTGAGTCTCAGGCTTGAATTTCTCCTTGCGGTGTAAAAAATAAGGGTTTAAAAAGTATGTGGTGTAATAAAAACCTTACCCAGCTGGTTGGGAACTGAATATACTGGGATCTTACCTGACAGATGATGGATGTGGGAGTGGTGCATCCCAGGGTATCTGAGTCCAGCGAGATGGGCCAGAGCCATGCAAAGGAGCCACTACTATGAACGAACAATGTGACATTTTCTCGTCTCTGTATTGCTGGGAATATTTTTTTCGGATTGCCTGCAATCTGTTATAGAATTCATAATTACACAGAACAGCTTTTAAAACATTCCCTACGCTTTGTAGGAAAAAAGCACCGATAATGCTGAATATTCCTATGCCTGCTATAAGGCTATCAGTTAAATAAGTTTAGTTGTTTAACCCCCAAGTCTACACAAGATGACACTGCACATCTTTTTTAAACGGTAAAAATGACTGTAACTTCTTTCTCAGAACACGTAAAAATGTCAACATCTCCATGAGCTCACAACACCAGCACGTGTTCCCATGTGACCTGGGCTTCACATCTTCCAGTGCTGGTGTGAAGGTGCCTCCCATGCATTCAGCTGGCAGAGCTTTGCCCACTGCCCTGCTCTGCTGGCGAGCCCCTCGTGCCGTGGTGAGCAGGACAGAGCGGCTGCCAGCAGGATGGGGGGCTGCTGGCTTATGGAGGCTTGTTCATCACCTCTTACTGCTTCCAGTATTAATCAGCTTATAGCGGGTGGAAAAAAATTCACCTCTGGCTGAAACCTGGCAATCCAGTCACTGCCCCAAACCATGGCTATTTTTACCAAATATCTACACCCCAAAGGCTGCTGAGTTATTTTCTGTTTTACAGGGGCACTGTGGCCAGTCTCGACACTTTTTACCAGGTGTGGAGGCTGGGAAAGCAGAAAAGAGACAGCGAAGAGGAGGGCTGTGATTTCATGCTATGACAGTGCAGCTGCAGTGCTTTATCCTGCAGGTGGAGAGGTTCCACTAGAAGGGAAATAAAGTGGCTGGAGGAAAAGAGCAAACCAACAATCTGCTCTGTGTCTTCACATGCTGCAAAACACCCAAACTGCCAACGGGAACTAAAATAGGTGCACGTCCTTAAAATGGGGACTAGGGGGAGAAAGTGTGCACTGTGGTATCTGAAATTTGCCACCAGTCTCAAAATAAGTAGTTTTCACTTTGGGTGCCACCACACCACTGTTGGGAATTCTCCTCTCTCCCACCACTTTAAGATTCACGAAGAAAACAAAATCTCTCTCCACACTTTCCATCAGTAAGGGCAGTGCTGAACCTCTGGGGGTGGGTGGTGACAGCAACTCGATTCCTAAGCTTGGACAACTCCAAAAGGGGTCAGTCAAACTATGGTATCATCATTCTATCAGCTCGATGTCACGCATGGCCAGCAAGAATTTCTTAATAAAAGTGTGCCCAAGCAGTAAGCCAGGATCAGCACTGCCTGCCTGGGAGTTTCCTGGTGGGCTTTGGGAGGTTGGTACAGACCTATGGATTTAAAGAATAATAACACAGCCCAGAGTATCACACAGAGTAATTTCCTAGAATAAACAACAGCTCGGTGGGGCTGAGGCCTAAGGCAGGGATTTGCCTCTGGAGAAGCTCCTACAAAAATTATAGGAAAAGTTTATTATTGTGATTATGCTCCACAAGAGTCACTGTAACCCACAACAGTGCACAGCACTGCCCAGGGCCCAACTTACTCATCCATAGCCCCATTTACCAAAACCAGCTGGGTTGCCCTGGAGTGCCATAAGGATGGATTTCAGTGGGAGATGGCTGGATAACCCTCACAGCTCTGGGAATGGCTGACCAACTTTATTTGGGGGCGCAGAAGCAGAGCAGCACGAGGAAGGCTGCAAAGAAGATGAAAAGTGATTGTGGGGTTTGTTGTTGCACCCTTCCTCAGAAGGAAAGTGAGTAAGGAACTGCTTCCCAATGCCTGGCATTAATTGATTGCTTTGTTGTTTTTCCCTTACATAGTGTCTGTTTTCCCCCCTTCTCTCCTCGCTTTTCTCTTGTGGGAGTCAGATAAACAGCAACAGATTTAGGAAGCAAGAGCTGGCTGAGATGCTCTGATGTCCATCTCCATTGGTAGAACTGTACACCAGCAAAACTTCATGGCTTAAAACATAGAAATATATGTATTTCAAGTTTAAGCTGGAGCAACTATGTTACTAAATAGAAATGTGGCCTTATTAAAAAATAAAACCGAAATTTGAAGCCTTCTTTGCAACAGTAAGAAATACATACGGGTTTGGCCAAGGTGAACACGTTGCAGCCAAGGCACCCTTGAGCACCAGTTCTGTCCTCAAGTGCAGCAGTCTCCCTTTAGGGACATGGAACATCCCTGCATACCCATCCCAGCAGCTCACCTCTGTGAGCAGGGTGTGCCACAGGAGGCACAGAGAGGATGAAAGCCCAGCTCAAAGCTTTTTAAGAGGAAAGATGCTTGGTAGATATTGTGGAGGCATTTAACTCCATGTTCTGTGAGCTGCTGAGAAACGAATCTATGTCTAAAACAAACAGGAGTATGTAGTGACAGGAGGGAATGGCTTCAAACTGACAGAGAGCAGGTTTAGATTGGACATCAGGAAGAAATGTGAGGGTGGGGGGACTCTGGCACAGGTTGCCTGGAGAAGCTGTGGCTGACCCATCCCTGCAAATGTTCAGGGTCAGATTCGATGGATTGAGCAGATCTGAGTAACCTGGTCTAGTGGAAGGTGTCCCTGTCCATGGCAGAGGGTTGGAATGAGATGATCTTTAAGGGTCCTTCCAAGATCATTGGAAGCTGTTCTATGATTCTATGAAATTCAGAAAAGAAAAATCAGAGCAAAGATCAGGAAAAAAACCCCTGTGGAACCCGTGTGATTTTATCTTGTGCAGCAACTCTGCCGAGGCTGCAGGGCCCGTGTGTGCAGGCACGTTTGTATTTTAGATACCACAAACCCCACTGGCACAGTAGGGAACACCCCTGGTTAGGCTGTTAGATGTTGTAATAAAAATCACCCTTCTCCTTTCAGTTTGCATGTTCTGCCAGCCCCTTGGGATCAGTCACCTGCAACGGTGTTGAGAGAAGGTGCAAGTTCACCCCATGCTTGGGGGGCTTCCCATTGTCTTCCCAGTTCAGGCTGCCCAAGGACCCAGTGGGTTGTTGTTTATAAACCAGGGGCTGTGGTTCGTGGTCTGCTCCTGCCCATTGCAGCTGAAAAAAGGTGCAAGTGTGACCATATCTGTTCAGGCTGTTCCTAAGCATAAAAACAGCTGAGATAAAAATACTTCTTTAGAACAGGTTTTTGTTTTCGTGAACCTTTCTTTAGCAATCTCAGGATTACATATGACTTAATTTGCTTATATACACTGCCTTGGAAAAACAAACACAAAACCACAAACCAAAAACAACCAAGCAACTCACCGAAAACAAAACCCTAAAATACTTCTTACAAGGCTGTTACTAAAACCATAAAATCATTGACTTACAGAGTCATAAAAATGGGATTTATTGTACATTTCCTGTTCCAGCCAGGGTCTTGTTTCAGCTCCCTCAGGTACAAAAAACACAGGGGACTATTCTTTCTTTTAATAATCTTTCAAGCTCCTCCATGGACGACTTGGAAGTAGCAAGGAAGAAGAAAAGGTTCTTTTAATGCAGTCTTTCAAAAGGTAATTTGTGGGGCTGTTTTTATTAGACAGCTCATTATTAACTATCCCTTGCCCTCGGGGTCTCTATGCCTCCTAGGATAAATTTTTTCATATTTAGATTTCCTCACATTACCTGTCTTCTTGAAGTCCCAGCAAAAAAAAAAAAAAAAAAATGTATTTGCCCAGGGTTTTGCATTCATCTTATTGGGTAAAATTATTAGCATGGCTAGGAAAATATGCTGCTTTATCTTTAAATATCAAGAAGCCTAACTAACATGCATTTCAAAGACAAAATTACCCCAATTCTGTTTAATATTGCATATTACAGGCTCTCAGTCTATGCACACAGAAACACACATACCTCTCCCCATAGCAGTCTCATTTTGCAGGGTGATTTTGTTTGCTGCTTGGGATTTTTCCCAGATTTTTGTGGCCATCTCAGGGCTTACAGCTTCTCCATACTGAAGTTTGCTACCTGCAGTGCTGATTTTCCACCTGGACACTGGAACTTGGATTAGTGTTCCTGCACATCTACTGAAAGTGGTACGTGCTTCTCGGAGCACTCAGCCTTTCTGAAGGGACCTGGAGCAGAAGACACAAAGCTGAACCTCCTGATGTGTCTTTGCCACCCTCCCTGAATCCTCCCAGCTCACTTTCAGTGCAATAGATCGTGCAAACCTGAGCCAAGAGATTCCAGTGGAAGAGAAGTGCTGCTCTTCCTTGTTCAGCTGGAATGATGATGCTCTGCTGACTCCGTGCTTTTAGCAGGCATCAAGTGTGCACTCAAGTTAAAAAAAATGGATGGAACTCCCATTTTCCCCTTTGGGACAGCACATCTTGAATTTGGAGGCAATACAGGCACAGTTAGCTGGGCAGTACCCAGGCTCAGGGATGTAGGACTGGGAAAGCATTTGCCAGTGTTTCAGAGCAAAGCAGCTCCATTTTCACTTAATTGCACTGTTCCTCATAGGTCTCTGATAATTTACCAAATCCCCAGGGCAAAGTCACTGAGCTGTACTCACTGAGATGTAATCAGTGTCCTGAAGGCAGTTCTTGCTCAGGTGGGGGTGCTTGTTGCTGCACGGGAGGGCACACGGGGGAGGATGCTCGGCTGCTTTGCTTCCCAGCACACAGATTTTCCTTTTTTTTTTTTTTTTTTTGTTTAAACTCTTGCTCACGTGTTTACAACAGCCCAGGCAGCCTCTGTGGTAGCATCATGTACACATGTTCATTTCCAATATGCATTCAATTCCTTATTCCAGTGTGACAAACTGTTTTACCCTGTTACGATGCCCATGCAGATAACGAAAAATACGTCCTTCCCTCCCACTGTGGCCAGGCTAGAGACACAACAGCATCCACTGAGCCCTCTCCAAGTTACAGCCACCTCCTGATGGAGTGTTTAAAACAACAAAAAAACAACCCTCCAAAGTTCTGTAATGCCCTATACATTATGCAGCATTTCTAGTCTGGCCACTGCATAAATAATTTGAGAGGCCTGGCTTAAAGGCCGTAACCACTCAGAATTTAATTTTGTTAAACCATAAATTTACTATTTCAGATTTACAGCCTCTCTGGTTGCATGGCCAGAGCCTGCCTCTGCTGGCTGCTTACCCAGATTTATTAGCAGTGTCCTGCAGCATTAAGCACCAAATCACACCCGTGCCTAAAAATAAGCCTTGCACGAACAGTTGAGCTTTGCAGTACCAGCCTAATATCGCCAGGTGCTGAAACTCAGGCTCAATGCTCATTTCAGGGGGAGCTCATTGGGTTTGATTTGCCCTAGGATAAAGTATTACCTATAAGTAGAAGCCAAACCAGTTTGTGTGTATTTTTATCATGTTTTTAGCTGTTACCGGTGGGATCAGAAAGGGCTCTGTATGGAAACCACCAAATTTAGGAGAAGGAACACTGCCTCTCCTGACAGCTTTCACTGACACACCTGCAGAGACCGCAATACTCTAGAAAAGTCGAAAACTATGAAATCCAAGCCTGTCAAAACAATTTCCCGTTAAGAAGCCCACCCAGGTGCACAGGAGTTTTTCTCTCCCAGGGTAGGGTTCCCTCCTTACCCTGCAGCCTCCCGGGGACGCCTCGCTCGCTCCGTCACACCCCAACACGGCCGCTTCCCACACGAGCAGCTCCTGGGTGCTTGCTTTTAACTTCGCAGCTCAGCTTCTCATCTCGTTTCTGGTTTACTGAAAAGATTTAAAATCAGGCAGAGCTGCTGAGGCTGCAGCTGCTGCTGTGACTTTGCGAAGGCGTTCCGTGTTTTGCTGCTTTATTTTTACTTCTGCGAGAGATTGAGTAAGGGCAGAAAACAGGTATAGAAAGATAGCCCAAAATTAAGGAAGAGCTGGTGGTCTATAAGTACAAACCCATGAATTAGTTAAGTGTAAGCCATTAGACATTAACATAATCCACAGCCTAAAGTAAGTGCTTGGTCTCTTAGTAGATCTTGTTCTTCTTTTAGCCCTTTGCAGCAGTCCATAGCATTCAGTATGTCCAGTGATCTACAGTACCTTCAAAGTATGCACCAGGCCATACTAAAGCTCTTCCCTCCCCCATAAAATGTGATTTGGGGAATGTTTAGGGAACTTGGGGACTTTCAGATCGTAGTTCTTCATCCCACACACACTTCAGTTGTGGCAGAACAAAATTCGTAGCCAGGAAATTACAATGCTTCTCTCGCTCCAGTTATATTCTCATGATACTAAGTATTTACTTTTAACTAAGAAAATAATAATAATAAAGAAAAAGTTAAAAAATAGGGTGACAGTGTTGAGAACTACATGTTTAAAGTTGCTTTGCCTCTCTAGTCAACAACCTTCCACAGCCCAAGTGAAATGGGAAAAAGCTAGTGGCGTTCTCCCAGGGAATATTTATAGGTTTGAAGTGTGGCCATTTCGCTGTCCCTCCCCTAGTATTGCTTTCACAAGACCCATAAAACCAACCTCCCAGCAAGCTTTTTTCGGGCTAGGGCATGTTGTTTGGGTTTTTTCCCCCCCACATTTATAGACTGTTCCTACAACAATGCTGCTTTTTTCCCCTCCCTCAAGCTACAGGCTTGCTTACTAAAACTGGAAACACACACCCGTTTTTAGCATTGTAGCTCACAAGCATACATACAAATATTTGCCAGTTTAACTGGGCAGGAATAAACTTGATCAAGGTTTTGTGACTTTGAAAAGCTTGTGCATTTTCCCTGCTCACTAAGGACTAATGAAATACCCAAAGAGCCCGTCCTCTGTTCGCAGGGCTGTCGGTCACCACGCTGGAATCATTAGAACACAAATCTAGAAGAAGTTATTTTCCAGTACCATGGGATTTTTTACTGGGAGCTTTCCTTAGGGAGAAGGCAGTAGGGGTTTTGCCTGCATTGCACCTCAGCTCCAATGCTTTTGCAAACTACTCGTGCTCTCACAGCCCCGTCCCGCTTGACTCAAGGGTTTAAAATGGCCCTCAGTGATTATCAGCGCCCCTAATTGCACTCTCCCCTGCACAGGGGCCACTGAGTCCTTAACAGCGTGTACACCCAGCAGCAGGAGCCCAGCTACCTCAGTGTTACACCACAGGCTGTGTCCTTACTGGCTCTTCTCTGTCCCCATCTCCTACCTGCAAAATTACGAAACTGCTACACAACTTCCCTTTTTTACCGCTTGGATCTTCTCCCAGCAACTGAGATTTTGAGAAGCTCTGAGGTGATGGTTTAAGATGCTCTAAGATCCTCCTTGAGAGGCATCTGATACCTATGGCAACTGTGCTAAGTGTCAGCTCTGCCAACAAAATCCACTTCCACCAGCTGAAGAGACATTTGAAACAAATGAACTCTCATTCCACACCCCCCTCAGCAAAGGGCTGTGACCACTTTCAACCAGTGCCTGCGGCGCCGTGGATTAGCCAGCTAACAATTAGTATTGTATGATAAAATTCTAACACATTTTAACTGTCCTGTTGCTAGTTTCCCTCTGAGCTTTTACTAGATACAAAGTTAAAATAGTTTCTTAGCACTCAAACAAAAATTGGTACTGAAACAGCAGTGCAATTATTCCCTTAATAGTCATCTCTAAAACAAGTGCCACAGGCTCAGCCCATTTGCTCAGCCCTTTGAAGTGATTTGCTATCCAAAATAAGAAACTTCTGAGATGAACACTTTCACTTAACTGATCTCATTGTAACACTCAGCACCATTCCTGACATCTTCCACTTTAGATGTACATGGAGCTATATCTAAATCTCACACTGGTACCTTTAATGTTTCATAACAGGCACGAGAGAGCTGGTCCTATCCAGTTCTGCTGACTCGGGTTTGGCAAACATGCTCACAGTAAGATGCCTCGAAGTTTTACACTTGCAAGGATCCTTGATCTACAGATGATCCCAGAGCCAAGTAAGTTTGCTTCACACGGAGTGTAGAACAAAGAAGACACTTCAGCTGAAATTTTTAAATGCAGTTCTGAAGTCTGTGAGAGACAATCGAGATTTAACCCCCAAAGTATCAAATGGCTTCAGAGTCACAAAATGGAATCAGAGTCACTGAGCAATGTCTTTCCAATATTTTCTGAGTACTCTGTCATGAGCACTTTCCTCTCTTACCTTTTTAGTCCTCCTCTGTATCCCATAATTAGAATAATCTTACAGTGCATTCATTGTTTTACTTCTCTTTCATTCGTGTGACTATGCAAGGAATGGTTTCATTGTTGCTGAGTTTGTGTCCTTGCTGTTGTTAAAAAGATAATTGAACTTGTGTTAGGAAATAATCCTGCTCTTGCCAAACACAAGACTTCTGTTTTCTGCACTGGCTGCCCACTGAGGTTCCCTCAAAGTTAGCCAGACTCAAAGGCTAATGACAAGGGCAGAGGGCACAGGAAGAGTTTGCAGGTAACCTGCAGTAAAGCCTTTGCCATATCCCAGCTGCCACCTGAGGTGAGTCCTTACAAGACAGGACAGTATGAGTGTGGTTAGCGGACAATGAACTGGATTTACAAGCATCAGTGTTTAAAACACTCAGCTGTAATAGTTTTGCAGCTCCCCTCTGCACTCACAGGTGCCAGTCTAGTTTTTTATTATTTACCTTCGTTTTTGTGAGAAGGCATTCTGTAAGATTACTACGACCACGAGCGAGGCAACAGCCTGAAAACCAACACAAGAAACTACCCCAACACTGTTACCTCACGGGAAGCTCAGCACGCACTTCTCATTCTGATCTGAGCACTCCCAGTTTCTCTCCCTGAGTTATGTAAGACACACTGACACTGCATCCAGTGAACAGGTCGTTTTGACCCAGGAGTGCTAGAGAAAGCATGACTAATAGCAAATGAATATGTTTTTGGATACAGGTCAGGGGGACATTTTGATTTTGTTCTGAGTGGGTACAAATATTTACAGACTTTGTAACATGACACATAGCAAAAAGTATACAAGGAGTGGTCAATTCAAGTAAAAAAGGTTTTGCCGTTTTAGGGGAAGATTTACCTTTACCATAGAGGTGATTCAAAAATTCTACTTAAAAGAAATATAGGAAGAACTCTATTATTTCTGAAAACTGGTTATTTGACAACACTGAAAACAGTGATTCTCATCCATGAAACCAAATCAAATGTCTGTAGCTGCCATTTAAATGACCTTGCTTAGGACTGCCAACCATGTCCTTGTTTCAGCCTTGAAACAGCCACAAGGATTGAAATGGAAAGGGTTTTCCTGCATTCTTTCAGTCCTTAATTCATCAGCCTAGTTTAGTAGAGAATACAACTGCAATAAATTAATTACTTCTAGAGTATCCAAAATGCATTACAGCATTAAGACACCTGAATTAGACCGTGAGAACAATTTGAAGCCTATGTCTTAAAAACACCTTTTACTGATTCAACAGGTTAATTTGCTACACCTAAAAGCCCAGCTTTGAGTTTGACTCAGCTCGAGGGAACAATTCACCAATAAAACGTTACAGAATTAGTCCAGAACATACTTGAAGTTACAGAATTTGTAAGTTACTGGTAAATAACGGAAGGCTTGCTCTTCAGTATGAAATCACAAAGCTGAATCCCAGGACCAGGGAAACTTCTGGCAAAAATACAGTTTGGACACAAGGCATATGGTCCAGAATTCTTGAATCTGGAATGAATAAGCTCTGAAGTCATACAAGCCCACGATGACCCGCTGGAGAAGGCTGATATCTTCCCTCAAATCATCAGCCTTGTTTCAAAATTTTCCAGGGAGAAAGAATGCCATTCTCCAGTGCATCAAAACTAGCACAGTCCAAGTGTCGAGTCTGGTTACCAATTCCTTTTCCTTTACAGAAAACAAATTGCTACGGCAAAACAGGTTTAAAAGTAGCCCTTTTTTTCAATGGTAATCTTTTGTCTTGACATCTTTTTTAACTATAAAAATAGTTTTCTGGGCAGCAATGGGACATTCTTCTTCCACACTCTCATATGAGAGAGAGCCCTCCCCCACGGATTAGACATTTGATCCAAACTGACTCCACATGGGACGAGCTCAGCCCAGCCGTCTGTGCTTCAGGCTCCAGGAATTACAAACACAGCTGGAAACGCACAAAAGGCCACCTGAGATGACTCGAAGTACAATGGCAACAGTTGAACTTACTAAGCTGTGGACATGGTGTTGCAGGCTCCAGAGGAAGGATTCCTTCTCTACCTTCTTCCCCACCAAATCTGGTTTCCCAGGCTTAGCCCAGTTTGTGCAGTGCGTGGACACAAGGTTGCCTTGAGGACTGTGCTTGATGTGCTCTGCCTTCCACCAGCAGGCTGAGCCCTAAATAGCGCTGCAATCCCTCAGCTGAAACCAGAAACAACAGAAATACAGCAAGAGCGAAGCAAGGACACCCTCCCACCCCACCCCAAACCCAACAGATGCGTGAATGAGTCCGTGATTCTCCCCCAGCTTTCCCGTTCCTCGGTTTGGTTCTGAGCCTGCCCAGGTTCCTGCAGGAAGGGCAGTTCAAAAGGCATCACCTCAGAGGTGTCTGTGCCAGACACCCACATATGTAAAGGGTCCCACAGGAGCTACCCAGTCTGAAAGGCTCAGGACTAAATCTAATGCAGTTGTGTCCGAAGGAGCTTCCTGCAGAGATGCTCAGTACCTATTTTATCAGAGATTTTTATGTTCTAGGCTTGGTTCAGTAACACCTCAGACAGTGGAAAGCCGACAGGGATCCGAGGTAAACAGACACGTACAATCACTCTGTACTTAAAAAGATTAAAGACACAAAATAGGTTATTTCTTAAACTTGAGTTTTTCAAGAATCCATCTTGAAAACAGGCATTGTTTTTCCACAAAAGGCTACATTACAGTCAAAATCTTAATTGAAATCAGGACATTTGAATGTATTAGATTATAAATATTACAGAATAGAACTCTCCTAAGTCTTGCATTCAACCTAATTTTTTATGAACAAACTTATTCATTACGCTACTAAATTATCAATTTAAAAACAGTTGCATGGTTATAACATAAAATGCGTAATTAGGAAAAATATAGATGTACTGTCTTACTTCCTTAGGACAATTTTATTCCAGTGCTTTTTTCCTCTGGACAGAGGAAGCTATTGTAACTGAGCACACAACAGCTCTTTCATAATAGAAAAAGTTACCAGCATGCACAGAAGTTGCACCAAGAACAGGGGCTCTATACAATGTCCAGAGCCTCTTGAGGAACACACAGCTTTTATATGCTGGGGATTACAGAGCACAACCATCTGGTCAGCCTTCAGGCTAAATGAGCCCATGCCATCCTGCAGGCCAATTTGCACGACTGATAAAAAAAAAAAAAAAAAAAAGGGCTATTATACATCTGTCTCAGTCATGCCTGATGTTATGGTTTTAGCAACATTAGGATTCCAGGATTATTTCAAGTTTTCTACTTTAACAATACACGTTTCTGTGGGTACGACTGGCATCGCTACGGACTGTATCAATGCTTCCCTCACTTCATTGTGTAAAAGTAAGGTTTAAAGGATAATGGCACTAAACTGAAACTTTTTACATTGTTTTTAATTCCTTCTTCCAACTTTTTACAAGATGCACTATTGCAGAAGCCAAAAGGTGAAGGATTAAAAGAAGTCTTCACATAAAAGCCCTAAGGATTGATATTTAATGAACTGTGAGATGTAAATCAATGCACAACAGCACAGTTTAAGCTTAAAATACTAGGATAACATTTATATTAAAAATAATTCACCTACAGATAATACAGTCTAGTGTTTATTGTATGTTATGGAAGGTACACTTGAAATTTCAAAAATTTAAAACATATAAAAAGTGGTTAAGGACTAACATGTTATCAACATGTGATAAATGTGTAAGAATATTTATTATACAGCAGGGTACAATGGTAGTGTTAATGCCAACAGGGCACCACAGAAGTTAGTTTAAAAAAAATTTCCACTATGCTTTATACAAACACCACCACTTGCTGTTGGTTTAAGAGTATCGGGAGAGGATCGCTGTCTGCAGGATAAGCAGTCCTAGAACATTTTTTTAATGTTAGATAGTGTCATAGTACATAGATCGGTGAACGTTTCAAAATAAAACTAGAAATGCTGTCATTACTTCACAGAAATGCACATCCAATATTTGTTTTCAATAGGAACAATAGGTACAAGATTATAACTCTCCCTATATGAAATAATTTACACACAGATGAAAGCTACACTATCTAAAATAATCACTAAATACATTTTTCTTCTGGGAAATAAACAAGCAATTTTTGTTTTGCATGATCAATATCAAAAAACATATAGCAGAAGTAGTATTTTTAAAACATAACCGATGCTATAAAGTTAAAAAAAAAAAAAAAAAGAAAAAAAAGAGAGAAATGAGAAAAAAGATTTTCCATGAATGTGCAACCTAATATCAACCAAGCTTATATTGTAGTACAACCATATTAAGAAACCACTGATCAGGAATACAGCTTTATGGAAAAAGTTTATAATTCACAAAACTGTTCATCAGGCCATAAAGTAAAATAGCTCCACAGTTTACAGATAAAACTGAGGCCACATAGATGCGTGCTATGTCTTATCTCCAGTCAGTAGATGCTTAGGCAGAGGATGTGACGCTTTGTTTGTAGACAGCATGGTATGCATTTCTCAGCAAGACGTAAGGGAAACAAGACTCCAAGAGATCCATTGTCAGGAATGGAGACTCCTGCACAATCTGAAAAACACCAGAAACACAGGGTTCTGTTCTGAAGTCGATACTTCTGGCCTGCAGTAACCACCAAGGTATTTCGAGGCAAAACCAAACAGCACAAAGTTTAAATGCAGGGGAGAAACACTGTTATAAACTCACTGCTTGTATTTAGCTTCCATCTTCCAAAAGATACAGAATACTGAAAGGAAACCTTTGAGCAGAGAGGGTTTTCTCCCACATACTCTGAACACTTTCTGTGTGCTCTTTAATGTGAAATTTTGTTTTAGTACTGTAGGTACAAAGTGAACAACAGCAATGATCTGAACAACGTGATACAGTGTTCTGGGGGACAAAGGACAATGGCAAAAATGTGTGCCATGTGTTTGGAGGAATGAAAAAAAAACAACTCCTGAACCTTGAAATGCCAGGAAGAAGGACATGAGAAATGATTTGCACTGGTCTGCAAGCTGCAACGCCCAAGCTGACACCCAAAACCCCCTGGCTGAACGATGCCACAGGAAGCCTGTTCCTTGAGCTGATAACACAAATAGAACACACAAATGCTCACCATGTCTAGTAGGAGGTAAACAGATTCTCTGTTCCTTGTAGTAGTTTTGTCCGTCTCCTGGCCGATCTTCAGTAGACTGGACGATGCAAGCTACGTAAAACAAGTATTTCAAAGCAATAAATCAATCAGTGCATTGATGGCCTTCTGCTATTTTGTTACACACAGTCAAGAGACTCTGAGTTGTACTAATAATGACAAAGGAAATGAATCCTGAGCACGTGAACCGCTGGGCTTTAGTCTCAGTGAGCCATATTTGTTTATTCCTAGTAGTGATACGTGCTATTTCAATACAAAAGGCAAATTAGTTTATTGCAGAGAACTTTTAATTGTAATCATTGGCTGACAATTACAAAGTCTACTGAAATCAATGACAGAACTCCCACGGGATCAAGATCTGACTCCTCTGTCCTTTCCAATATACGTATTTGCAATTGTATATTTCCAATATACATATCAACTCACTGCATTTTTGTGAGATTTAAAGTGATTGAAGTTGTAACTGCTTGAAATTGTACCCATTTTGCAATAGAAGGAAAAGCTAAATTTTACTGCCTAGGCATTAAAGAAATGTCATCCTAACTGTAAATGAGTAATATTTCATCAAACCACAAGCAACCTATTTTCCTAGCTGTAGAAGACATCCTAGAAACTTCTAACATGCACTTAAGTATTTACTAGCTCAGGATCACAGAAGCCAGTAAAGTACTTAATTTACAGATGCCTCAATACTTCATGTCTTCATGCCTTACAGAAATTTGAAAAAAAACCCAAACCCTTCCAACTTTCAGATGTACAATCATCATTTACGTCCTCACACCACGAACTGGCAAAGTGCCTAAACCACATGTTTACCAGAAATGGATTTAAATTAGAGCACTAAGTTTAAAAATCTGAATCAGTATTCCCCTTGAACACATTCTGTCATGAAGCAATTTGTAATATCAAGTCAATATAGACACTTCAAAAGATGCTTAGCACATACTCATCAGCATTCAATAGCCTCCTAAGTTCCTTCCATATTTAATTAACTTGCACAGGAAAGCAGATCATCTTCAGCAGTACATTTTTTTTTTTCCTCGGGAGAAATGTGTTTCTTTCAGACTAACAGTAAGTGATACAGAAAAGGTGCTAGGAAAGAAAGATTAACAAAATATCTGACTATCAAGTCATGGTCTGTGCAGTGAAAGCAGTGGTCTGAAAGCAGTCCATGAACAGTGAAAAAAATGCAAACCTCAGACCAAAAGTGTTTTTATCACATGAAACTATACTGGTTTCCTTCACTTGTCAAATGTATGCAACTTGATACAACCATTTCTCTTTAATCTTTTACAGCCAGTTAGTTGCACTAGACAAGGTCAATGGCCATAGGGTTTTTTTCCTGTTTTACAAAATGCAATGAATTTCCAGAAGTGAAAAATTCTTCTAAGAAAAAAAAAAAAAAAGAAAAAGAAAAATTGTTTCTGTGAACTCCTAGTTACAGAAAGTTACATAAAATAAGGAGGGAAGGGGTTTTCTTGCCCTATTTCAGTGCCAAAAAAACAAACAAAAACAAGAACCACTCAAAATCAGTAGCAATTTTTAAAAATTTAAGTGCAGCTGCTGTTTTAGTCTCTAGTTTCCTTCAAGTATTGGCTAATGAAGAGCCACTTGAACAATTCTATTTCTGCTCAAGCAGCACACCAAAATGTATTTAAAACACATCACCATCACCTAAGGGCTTTTGATTTTTTTCCCCAAGCATCACTAAGGATTTCAGCAGCTTTGATCTTCAACTTAAAATGAAGCATTAAAAACATTGTTCTTCCCCACTAGCTCTGTAAGGTGCTGCTAACCAGGCAGTTCGTGTTCAAGAAGGGCAGGCACATCAAAAGGTGCAGCACAAGAGCCATTCTGGAGTTTATTTTACTTTTTCAAAGAAGGTCACTGAAGTGTCCAACTTCAGGGGAAAAAGTCTGCTAGACAGAATCCTGATTTTGTATGCATTGCACAGTTCTTCTTCCAGTCATGGGCCACACAAATGTGAGAGGTGGTTTGTGCTAAAATAGTAAAGACTGTACTGAAAAAAAATATGACACTCGTAGTGATTTGCTCCTGGTGCTTTCCAACATCACACACAGCTGGCTATAAGGAACTACTGCTAAATTCAATCTGTGCACAGACTTGTATTAACAACGTGCTTCTCTCTTGTGCAACAAAAGCAGATTTCTATGAAATCAACTGCACTGCACCCCAAATCAACAGTTTATTTTAACAATCAGAAGTAAAGTTATACATACAGCCAAAAATTCTTTGAGACGGTCTTCAATGCTTCCCTTGTGGATGGTAAATAAAGCTGCAGCAATCTGGTTGATAGCTTTTGCCAAGCAATGAATGTTGTTGCAATGCCCTGAACAAAAACATAAGGCAAATTACCTCAGCACCACGTTTGAAAATGACAGCAATTCTTTGGAAAACATCACGAAAGAATGTAAATGAAGAAGTTCTCCGTGTAAATGAAGAAGTCCTCATTCCCGGACAGTATTTTCCCAAGACATCCAAAGGCTCCCAAGAGCAAAACTCTTGAATTGCTAATTGCCATCCAGAACATCTTGTTTAAAATTCACTCAGGCTTCAGAGCCCTGGGAGGTGATTACCTGACACCAGTTTTCAAGAAGAGCAGATGAACTGCTCCTCAGTAAGCCTGCAGTCTCTTCTAGGCAAATTAAGTCAAATCTACCACTTTACAACAAAATTAACAGACATTTGGGCAAGTATCTTGGGCAAGTGCTAGCATATGAAAAGGAACGGTCTTTGAAGGGGTTAACAAGTATTCAAGCATGCAAACACTGCTGACTCTTACCAATTCTTTTTGACCATTGTTGAGCACTGAGCTAACTTTTTCATTCAGTCATTTATCATAACTCCAATTTTCATGCTTGAATGGCGAGGTCAGCTGGACCCCATCACTCCTCATGAGAAAAATCCATTTTCCCCCCATGCATATCACGATGAAATTACTTCAAATTAATTATGTCTGTCATTTCATTGCTCAATTTACTCAGTATCGTAGTAAGTCTCTGCAGCTTTTCACTCCTCTAATACCCTCAATAACTTTCCATGATATGAAAACTTTCTCATCTCACTCCTCAGCCCCCCATCCAGGCTGGGTCCCAGTGAAGATCCCTGTGGATCAGCGCCAGCACGCCCCAAAAATTGATACTCTTACTCTGTTTCTTATTTTTATGTGAGCATTAGTCAGGAACATCTGTTCTGCTTAATTTTGATTTAAATTTGTATTTGTTTTTGAAGAGACTGGTTTGGTTTTGTTTTTTGTGTTTTTTTTGTTTGTTTGTTTGGTTGGTTTTTTTGGTTTTTTTTTTTGGTTTTTTTTTTTTTTTGTTTTTTTTTGTTTTTTTTTTAAGTGACTTCATGTCTCTGGCTGTAGAAAAAGCATCAGCCAGGGAATTTAGAAGAGGAACTGTTGTCTCCCAACCTACAACAGGTTTCAAGTATTTAGAAAAGGCTGTGGCTCTGGCAGACTAGAGTTCTACTCCAGCCTCTGGCTGATAAATTAGCCCTCTAGCCTGGTATTTGATTAACAGTTCAGACTCCTTACTGGGAACAAAAGGAAAGGTCTGTTAGTGTTTGAGCCTTTATCTGGAACGAGTGGAAGAAACAGACTTGATCTTGAAGGCAGAGGGAATGCAGACAATGCTACAGCTGTGCAAGCACTGTCTGTATTTGGGAGATAGCTCTTGCCAGATTAGAAACCTGAAACTCCTTCAAATCTGTGACTTGTTGATGGATAAATTCAGGATTTGTCCCGGGAATTTACTTCATAAAAAGCAGCATTTATAAAGTTCACATTCTGGAAATAGCATTTATATTGTTTCAAGCCAGATGTTCTACAATAAGGTTAGAACACAAGAAAAAGTAGTATTATGCAAGGAAGGCAGGAATGACAAGGTCTATTCTGTTTGTTCAGTTATTTTGGTGGAGTGAACATTTTTTCTGTATTCCTTCTGCCAGACTCTTTTCCTCTCAATAAAAGAACCCACTCAGTAAAGAATTACGCAATGCAGAGGCCACGTCTCACAAAATCAGTACCAACTCCTAATGCAGGCTTGTTTGAGTTCTGGATGGAACCTCTCTCCAGTCACACTTTCTTTTGTGCCATCTTATTAACTGGACTTACTTTAAGAACTCACAAGGCTTTGTCTGACTTCATGTTAAGAGTTATTTAATGTAAAGGAGCCCAAGGAAACTGGGATTTTTAAGCTGCATGATACAAAACAAGCAGAAGATAAGAACTGTCTGTTGTTTCAGTCTGCTAAGAACCTGAGGACTAAGAGGGTCTTGGGAAGAGGGAGTTTGAAGAGGGCAAACCTGCATGACCTCTACCCTGCTGGAAAATCTGTAGCTAGCCTGATTCATATTTTTAGAAATAAATTTGCAGAGGGGTTAAAATCTAATTACCAGTAAAAACTGCCCCTGTCCCCAGCAAGCCATGCAGGCTCTGATGTTTTCAAGGTAAGATGCTTTCAAAGCAGAAACTGGTAGCAGAAAGTCCTTCCAGAGGATTTTTTTTTTACAGAACTATAAGCAAGGAATATATAAGACATGTGGTCTTACACACATCAGCAAGTTCATTTCAACTGAGAGTCAATCTGATTGTCCTTCAACCAGCAAGTTTCTCCCTGTGCCCCTCACCAAGTCACTTTAGATATTCCCTGCTCTTCCCTATATTCTGAGGTTTTCATTCAGGCATCACGGATGGGAAAAAGCTTGCAAAGACCAGTAGAAATAATGCAGGAGTGCAGATAACATGGAACAACCCTGCAGGTTACAGATTGTTCTTCCCGTTCATCAGGAAAAGCTGTTAACTTGAAAACTTGTAACTTTTCAAATCCATGTTCAAGTTCTACTCATTTCATCAGATTTATCCAACTTTATCACAACTGGAAAAGGCTACACTGTCCTTTTAAAATGAAACTTGGGTTAACAGATCCCTAATCTCTCAAAACTGAACAAAAGGCTGATTAACCCCATTTAAAACAACAGTCTTGGGTCTGTCAAAAAATGTGATTTGCATACCACGGTAGGTGATACAGAAAACTTCGAGAATTTTTGCTATTTTCCTGGTACTTTGAACTTTCAGAAATCAGTTTACACTTACTTGGTGAGTTACAATTTTGAGCAGATTAAAAATACTGCAACTTGAAAAAATACTTGGAGAAAACATGCTGCACCCAGTAAATGGATGCAGAATAAACATGGTCTTTTGTGTGAGTCATGCTACACATCACAAAGCTTGGACAGCTTAAAGGTGACTTTTATATGTGTTGGAACAGTTGGTCAGTGTTTTTTAAATTTAATTTTGTGAGAAAGAAAACTTTTTTCGTGGATTATATGCAAAGAATTTCCTTGAGGCAAAGATAATTTTTTTTTTAAATAAGAAAGCTGAACTACTGTGTGGGAAATCTGTTCAGAGCTTACACCTCCCAGATTCTGTTTTCAAATCTTTATGCTTGGTCACATGAACAGCATATTAAATATAGAAAAGACACCTTGTTTGAATGGCCCAAAGTCAGAGGAAAGATTACTAAAATATTATACTTAGACTACAGAGATGATATTATTACATAATGAGTCTCACACTAGTTAATGCAGACTGTGTGCTCCAGCAATTCCACATGCTAGGACAAGATTGCCCCCTACAGTATCCAAACTGTTCTGAAAATTTCAAGCACAAACCTGCTTTTTCACAGAAAGTTATCTCAAACAAGAGTTAAGTCAATGCAATTTAAAGTACTTTCAGAAGAACTTGCCCGGATGAGGGCTAACTGATCTTGAAATTTTGTTTACTCTAAAATGTAATGAAACATTGTAAGCAAATGGATTCAAGAGGCTACCAGGACTACTGTGAGGAGAGCATTTCCAGCAAATATTGAGGTGACCCCACATTACCTTCGATGGCAGGGCTGTACTGAGACATCACATTACTAGCCAGAGTCGGCAAGGAGACAGCCACGAAGACCATGAGCAGGCAAGCAATTTTATATTCTTCTTCTGGACTAATGTTTTCTAAAAACAAAAATAAGGAAGTTCTGTCATTGAAGAAGTCACCTTGAAATGTAAAATGTTCAACCTAACTGAAATTTAAACCCAAACCTAACAAAGGCAACGTTTGTATTGTGGAAGGATGAATTTGATGTCAGTTGTGCCAAAAGACACAGGGTGGGGCTGCAGAATGTCCAGTCTGATATCTATGAGAACAAAGGGAAGCCAGTGCCACACTCTCACTTTTAACCATTTAGTTACTAAGACTTCATTCTGTTGAGCAGAATAGTAACCTTTTCAGGCTGCTGTAAATCCATTTACTGCTCTGAGGTGAGGAGAGCTGCCCCTGCACACTCCCTTTGGCAAAAGAACAGAGGGTGACCATGAACTCACCTCAAATCCCACAAAACCTTGTGCTTTCAAAAAATAGCAGCAGCATCTTAGCATAAGAATAATTTAAAACAAGTCAACAGTGGTGACACACAGAACTTGTCTCTATGCAAGCTGAATTACTAAAAGCAAAGTATTTCAGACTGCAAAGGTAAGCATCAAAATACAGGATCATAAACAGTCATGAGAACATACAGAAATTCCCTCTTGTTCACCCAGCTTAAACATTTGAAAATAATCATTTTAAAGGCCCTTTTAGATACAAGGTATCTTACACAGATATACTTCTGTATATACATTATATACTTTCTATATACATATAACAACACTGGGTTGTGGGGTTTTTAAGGTGCACAAAGAAATTGTGCTTGACACTTAAGTTCAAATATTGTAATGCCCCATAAAATTATCTGTGTTTTCCTCTCCCAAAATAACTACTATTAATGCTCAGTAAGGAAGATAGGGAAAAAACTGGAGTGTCAAAAAGCACTTAGGAGCCTTAATTCAGGTCTTTGAACATGCCAGAATAAACAAAACTGAAAAGCTTGGACAGCAGTGCCTTAAAGCAAATAAGAGGAAGCACTATACATGTTAGAGCATTAACATGTTTATTTTAGCATGTTTTCCCTCCATGTTAACACTTGTACAACACACTGGTAACACGGTGTTCTGAAGTTCATGCAGCACATTCAGCTGAAATTTCGACTCCTAACGCTTACTTAGGTGACAGGTTTGTTACAGATCTGTGAACAGAACTGATCTGTAGTTGTTCACAAGACAGTCCTGCTGTCCCTGTCATTAAACTGCAGTTTTCCCCATTCAACTCCTTCAGCATCGGCCCGTTATCCTTTTCTAGGTCAACAAGTCAATTCATGTGTATTTGAAAAGATTGTCCAGCTAATAATCAGCAGGCAGCAGGCACAAATAATTCATGCTCTTATGCCATTTATGAAGTTCATTGAAGGAATACAAAGGCCTCAAGATACACAAGTTTACCCCCCTAGCACTGTAAACACTTCTATGCCTGGGTATATTTACTTTTGCTTTGCTCCACCACTTTTTTTTTTTACATTTGTATTTTTTAAATTGGAACTTCTTACCTGATTTTTGGGAAGACAGTGCTACAACCAAGGCAGGATCAATCTCACAGGGCAATCCAGCAGCTGATGACAGTTCATATACATTCATTGCCACCTGAGGGAAGAACAAAGACAACACTGAATGTTTTTGTGTAAAGATGATGAAGCACAGTTTGCTGTCATGTTTAAAATGTTCACATTAAAGTTTGAGGCACTAAGGAATTTCAGAGATTTGGCAAAAATAAGAGGGAGACTCTGGATTTTGTTTGTTTCTAACCTACACTGAGCAGCTGGGTCAGTACTTTGTGCACCAGATTGTAATTTCTGTGTGTCAAGACAAACAAAGCTTGTATACTTTCCTACATGAGCTCCAAAGAAAACACCCTGACTTCCAATTAGCTCTTTCTACATCTTTCTTTAATGTTCAAAAGAAACTAATATAGCATTTCTACCAGGTCCAAAGGATCAGCTAAAATCTGCAAACACAGTGTTTTTAAACAAAAGCAAAAAGTCACAACCTGGTGAAACAGAGTAAGGCAGAAATCTCAGAGCATTCAAATTTCATACAGAGTCAGTGTTCAGAGATTTCAAGCACAAGGAATTAGACTCCACATGCCCCTAACATTTGGAGGAACTAAGAACATCTTGAAATGTATTCCATTTTCCATGCTACCCCGGGATGTACCTTTTATTACCATTAACAAGCATTCACCACAGTTGTTTTCTTCTCTTTCCATTTACTATTTTAACAAAGTTTCTGAAACCATAGTTCAGATGAAACTCTGCAAAAACAAAGGTCTACACCAAATAAAAAGGACTACAGGAAGCACTAGCCATGTGCCATACTACCATTATTATCTGAGAAGTTTTACATTCTGCCCATAAATTCTCATGTATAGTTGAGCAGCTGCACGTAGCAAACATTGGGCAGACTATCCTTACTTTTGTGCTCCAGCCTGGCACCTGGACAAGGGCTGGTTCACAGCCAACAGCTTAAAAAGAATCATAGAATCATAAAATAGTTGGAAGAGACCTTAAAGATCATCTTGTTCCAACACCCTGCCATGGGCAGGGACACCTTCAGCTAGACCAGGTTGCTCCAAGCCCTCTCCAACCTGGCCTTGAACTCTGCCAGGGGTGGGGCATCCACAGCTTCTCTGGGCAACCTGGTACCTCAACACCCTCACAGTAAAGAATTTTTTCCTAATATCCAGTCTAAGCCTACTCTCAGTTTGAAGCCATTCTGCCTTGTCCTGTCACTACATGCACTGTGGAACAAATAACAGCCTGTTCCTAAAAGCCTGTATAGACAGCCAAACAATTTAATATTAAAAACATTCAAGTAAAAGGAGAAGAAATCCTTATTTTGACAGTCATCCCAAATAATAAGTTTCAGGGATAGAAAAATAAAAATAACATTTCATAACAAGTATTCATTTCATAAACAGCTTTAAAACTATTTATGTTTCGCTTGGTAAATTTAGTACATAGGAAATTACTATGTTATTATGTCCTGAAATATGCCCAATAGGGCAATTCTCCCAATCCACTGTACAATGCCCTGTGAAGATCTGTCTGTTGACATGTCTTCATTTAAGGCAAAACAAAGTTTGCCTCATTGTCCCAAAAGAAGGCTTTGTTGCCTACAGTTGCACTGCTGTATGTGAGGAGGCCAGGACAAAGCTCAGAGCTGCCGATTGTCCCCAGGGCTGAACTGTTCCCAGGCTCCCAGCACAGTCCTGGCCCTTCCAACGAGCTGTTTGCAAGACACAGCTCTGGCAGAGATCGGGGGAGCACATGGGAGAGCAACCAGGATTCCAAACAAGCACTGTGGGCAGGATGACACCGGTTTGGTTTCTTCCCCACGCAAAATCCTTTGATACCAAGAGGGTGTAAGAAGCTTTCTGAGAAGATCAAGCAAAGGAAGCAGTGAACTTCCCTTCTCATCTCCTCTGGATGCTGATTCCTCAAGTTCAATAATGGAATGGATGCTTTGGTGATCAGTAATTTTTTTCTTTAAAAAGGCTTTTATTGAGAAGTGCAAAGGCAACTTGCATCATTTTAATGTACTTTTTATGATGAGCCTGTACACTCTAAGTTAATTTTCCATGGCATTTCCACAGAATTCCTCTACTGTGGTATGAATTTGAATGTTTTCAGTGACAACAAATATTCATGGCTGATTTATTAGCATGTGGTTATATTTTGGAATGAAATAGCACGTGAAATTGCAGTAACTTGGTCTGAAAATAAGTCTTTTGAATCATGAGGCCCACAATAGACTCTGAACCTTTAAAAGGAGAAGGATGTTTCTTATTTAGTGAATCTTCATTCACAAAGAACTTGGTTTCTTTCCTCAAGGTTAACGGCAAAATGTAAACTTCAAGTTCAGGAAAAACAACATACTTCTGGCCATTAAAAACGATAGTTTGCTCAAGAGCAGATTTCTAGAAGTTGTTTCTCTAAAAAGTTTGAGAGCTGTGCAGTGTATATCCCACCACACATTTTCTGCAAATCAAACTGCTGCAATACCATTAAGAAGCAGGAATCCTTCACACACTCCAACCTGCAATAAGAGATTAAAAACCACCCACTGTGCATCCATGTCCAGAAGTTATGTGATGTGCCAACAAGAGGTTTTGGATAGGACCATACTATCATTCAGAAGCAAAGTACCTTATTTAAGCTGCCTTTTTTTTCCGCCAGACAGTGGTTTCACAAGAATTTTCAATTTGAGGTCAAAGTCAGACTTGCAGCTTTTACATGCACAGAGCTCCAACCACATAAAAGTTCAGTTTTACCAGCTGTACTGCTCACACCATGAAGCTGCTCTGCATTCTTCCCTTTACTGCTTAGTCACGTTTTAACACTTGGTAAATTTTGCTCTTAATTCTTTCTGTGGGAATTCTCAAATGTGATCACAGCCAGATAGAGACTTGTGCCTCTCCTTTCAGTTGGCTGTAATTTTTTCCCCAGAACATTAGGAGGCTGCAGATCCACAACTACTAAGCTCTTGGATTAAAAAAAGGGCATTTTTTGTGCCTGGATTTTTGACACTAAGCATGAAAGTCTCGCCCCTTGCATATTTTCAGTAAGCTCCAAAATAACTCCATCACCCTTTCAGCCAAACATTACCTTCATATCAGTTTCTCTTGGAATGTGATCTTTGAAGTCCTCAATGGAACTTACAAGGAAAGGAATGTGGTAGGATAAGACCTAAGAGACACAAACACATACAAAATGAGAAAGATGACTTTCCATGTTAATGATCAGTTAGACACTACCATTATTTTACTGGACTTATTTCCTTTTCAATGAGTTCTTTTTTTGCATCTGAATTTGTTCGTGTCTTTCAGACATTAAAGCCTAACAAATGCAAAATTAAGCTGTTTCAAACAAAATGAAATAAAAGCTTTTAAAATGTACTAAACACATTGAGAACACTGAGAGGCAATGTTCTAAACTAAAACTTGTATGTTTTAATGGAACATTTCTCTGAACAGTACTCAAAAATAGATTCCCCCACCCCAACTTGCAGTTCAAAGTTGTGGCTGAGTATTGCCATTTTACCCACAGGTCAACTTTTTAAGAGGGAGCATTCCTAAACAGTGAAGCTTCAAAAATCTGCTGTCATTCCATTAAATTAAATACAATGAAAACAATTAAGAACATATTTCGTTCTTCCTTACATCTCTAAGTGCTTCCTGCGCCAATGATCGAAAAGACAAGATAACACCGATAATTGTCATTCTCTTCAAAACACTGTCGACAGCTGAAAAGAGAACAGTGAACAAGGTGCTGATGTTTAGAAACTCAGTTCTTCAAATAAGAGAAAGGAAGTATTTAAAGCACAGAAAACAGCAAGGTACTGAAACAACGGCATTCCTTAAAAGAGCCAAAATAAACAGTGCTAAAGCAGGCTTTATAGCTGAATCCACAGTGGGATTTTCAGTAGAAGACTATCACATGGTGAAACCTGGTACACACAGGTGTCAGTGCTGGATGCTAATACTGGTTCAGTGCTTTCTTGAGGCCAAAAATGTCTTTTTGTAATTTTTTTTTGATATGTGTTATTATCCCCCAAAAGATGCTCAAAGCTCATTACTGCTATGTGCACTAATTAACACTGAAATCTCACTTTGTCTGCACGTGAGAGGACTAGAAAAGCTTGAAAAGATCCATCAGTTTACACAATCTCACGTACATTTTGCTGCATCTGTGTACTTAATACAGAGAACTGAATTTTTCTAATTTTCTTTACCAAGACAACTATAAAAACCAACTCTATGTTTAGAAGGACCTCGCTGGTTACCCACATGATAATCTTTTAAAGAGCGCTGCCATCTGGTCTGGTTTGTCGAAGCTGGTCCTCATTTGTGTTAGAACTTCAACATTCTCCACCACAAGTTTCTGTGAAGAAGCAAGGATTCGGGTCAGCTACAGATTGGGGCATGTTAACTGGGTAAATGCCTGATTGAGGATATTTTGGTGCAGCAGAAAGGCAAATACCCCCTGGGGTACAGGTACACCCACTGTGTTCACAATAGGGCTAAAACATCAATATTACTGTCAGATGATACTCTACACAAAAGGAAGCTCTGAATCAAAACCCAGAGGATCAGATATCCCTTGGAACATGATTTTCATGTTGAGCAATGTGTATTACTTCTTAAAGCAAAGGAAGGAAACTCAGTAACAGCATACAAGAGCTCCTCATGCCATTGAGTTTTTCATAAGAAAAGTACACATGTATCAATAAAAATGCCAATTCACAAACTAATCCGTTCTTTTGGGGTGCTCCTCTCATTAGCTGTGCTGAAATTTAATGCTGGTGAAATTGAAAAGTGGAATTGAGAATGTAAGAGTCAGGTTGTTCAGTCTTGGTGCAGTTTACTTGAAATTTTTTTCCATTATAATATAAAATGAAAACAAAGACATTCATTCAAGTTCCAGCACCTTAGCCTGAAACAGTTAAACTCAAGTGCAGCAGTTTTCAGGTCAGTTTGACCAAACAAAAAAGGAAATATGTGTCTATTTCTATTTTTTAACAGCTCTCAGACATGCAACTTGTACCATTAGGGTAAATGTAGTAACTTTCCTGAAATCATTCTCTAAACATGTATCAGATTTAGTTTTATATGATAGAGATTGCATAATCCCACCTATAAATTGTCAGATCCAAAAAGGATGCTTGCTAATAGAGGAGCTTATGTTGTGCCAAGCAGTATTTTTAAACTCTCTTCAAGCAAGAAGAGGGTAGATTATTCTTACCAAACTATTTTTGCAGTCTGAGTGCATAGTACCCTATTTCAGAAATGGAAAATATGATTATCTTTCTTTAGATAGAGGACAACCAATGGCAAAGAAAACGTAGATCTTTTGTGCCCTTCTGAACATTGAAGGAAGTTTTTCCTTTTGTTTGAAGATTTCAATTAGTGCTTTTTTATACTAAGCCATATCAAGGTAAAAAAGAGGGAGGGAGAAATCAAGATATGCTGGATTGGGGGTGGTATTCCATAATGGTTATTAACAATTTTATTTTTCAAGTGGATGCATTCCAATCCATCTTAATTAACATCTGTGTTTGGGGGAAGAAAGCAAGAGATGCTTCTCAGTACTCTCTTGCTGAGCCAACTCCACCTCAGCCAAGGAAATGAACGTTTTATTACTTAATTTTTTCCCTCCAAATAAGTGGTCATGTGCATGTGGATCTACATTATGCTCTGGTCACCCTCAGCAGCATCAGAAAACAAGAGATTTCAGACACAATTTAAAGTTCCTTTTAAAAAAATACAGAGCTGCAATGTAAATTGTGCTGATTTCAAGAAGGATGACCACTGCTCAGTAAGTGCACAACTATAGCAGGCCTGGTCTGCTAATAATAATAAATTATTGAGGAAATAATAAATGAATGTTCCTTAGATCGCTGATGTATTCATATGCATTTTTAAAAACAGAGCATGAAGACTCCATGAAGACAAAAAACTCCATATTGTAATTAGTGGTTAAATATACTGAAAATTAAGAGATGTAATTACAACTTGGAATTAAATTTGGAAACGACACTAAAAGAAAAAGTCATATGAAAAGCAAATCTATGCCAATTAGTGACATTTTAATAGTATGACTATCCTGGGAAAGTAGTACATATTATTAAATTTATTAAAATCTCTTTCCAGGAACAGTTAATTACAGAGGCACCGACTGGGTCCCCTGTCATTGTCTGCTGTTTTGAATATACATGAAATTTCCTTCCTTGATATGCCTGTACTTCCAAGTTTTTTTTCATAGCACCAACTGTATTATTTGTCTGTGTTGCTGTAGATATGAGGTTTATTTTTCATAACACAGACATTCATAATACATGGTTACTGTTGAGGGAGAGGGAAAGATACACCTAAAATTGAGGAAAGCTATCAAAGAAAAAAACGACCTGAAGTCTCCCATCTATGTAGACTAAACAACAGATGCTGACACACAAGGTAAAGAAAGGAAGTCCTTAGATAAGTCCTTAGATTAAACTTAGATAAGTCTAAGATAGATTTCAGATTTTCATGCTAAGTTTGGAGAATCAACAGTCTTGGTATCTAACACAGAAATCTAACACAGTCTGCCCATTCAGCTGCTGGACAGTGTGGGGTACACAGGTACTACATGTGCCTACAAAGTACCAAAAAAAAGAGTAAAATTCACAGCTTGATCAGTTTGTTTGATGCACTTATTTCAAAAAAATGGCATGCAGAGGCACAGCTAAGGAAACTGCCTGTCTTCCCACCCACCAGTTTCCCGAAGCTTACCTTAAGCTCAGCAACCTGTGACGAGATGTGCCACATCAGACTTTCACTGAGGAACTTCATGCCATATGGTCCCAGGAGTTCAGAAAGGGCTCTCATTTCTGAGAAATAAAAGAAACTGTTCTACTTCAAACATTCCTTCTTCTGTGATTTGTACCTAGCAAGGGTGTTTTAACTGCAGAAATGTTTTACCCTTCAGTATAATTTTAGATACAGTAACTTGTATGGTGATGGAACTGAAGTAGTCAGCAATACACCCAATACCCACCTGTGAGGCTTAAATGCAACAATTCCAATATGACCAAAAATTGAAAAAGCAAAACAAGAGGCAGCATGAATAAAAAGTACTTAAAATACTACTGAAAGTTAACAAATGTTAATTCTAAAGCTTAACAATAGCAGTTGCCCTAAGAGTTGCTGTTATACCAATTACTGGAGCAATACAATAACAATCCCACACAAGCATTCAGCAGAAATATCAAAGTTTACCTGATATGTCAGAATATTCCTCAGCATTAAATGTCAACTCATTTTCTGTAGGCAAATTCACAAATGCCTTCATGGCTGGGAAATATGCTATGTGACCATTGCTGACTTGCCGTAGCAAAGTTTCCAAATACCTTATCAGAAAGGGAAAAAGTTTGAGATGAAAAGACACATGGATACCTTACACAGATAAAGCATAGTTATGTGACAAGGGACAGCAAAGCCCACAGACTAAAGTTTTATTTTTATAGTTCAGCTAGATGTCTGTATCTTACTCTACATCTCGTCCCTATAAAAACTGAATTTCACATCAGGAGAACCTTAAACTGCTTTTAACAGGTATTAAGAGAAGTAAACTTGTGATGTTGGAAACTTCAGCAAATTTAACTAACTCCACTTCTCCAATTCTAGATTTTTCATTAACAAAAAAACCCCCAAACTCTAAAAAACTTGTAACGAGCATTCATGTCATGACTTACCAATTTGTGTACAGACTGGTAATGGTTGGCTCACCATGACTATCTAAATGCTGGGTTTGCTGAAGGAGAACGTTGTTAAACACTCGTGTAATGTCGATCTGCACATAATTCTCTATTGACTGCAGCACTGTCATATAGGCTCTCACACTGGTCAACAGCTCTGAAGGCTTTGCAATCTCTTGTGTTGCTTGGTTATACATAGTCATTCCGACAATTGACCTTTTGGAAACAAAAGAATTGGAAACGAATACATTTGTTTATTGGTAAAATTCAACAAGGATGCAGCTACAGAGATGATTTTGTATCCACAGCTTTCAACAGAATGCACAGAATGGTTTGGGTTGGAAGGGACCTTAAAGACCATCAAGTTCCAACCCCCCCCGCCATGGGTAGGATCACCTTTCCCTAGGCCATGTCACTCAGAGCTCCAGCCTGCCCTGGAACACATCCAAGGATGGAAAATTTTCATTTTCCTTGAATACTTCTCCAATCCGAAAGTATAAAACTCTGATCAATGCAAATACTACACCAGCACCTCTAAAAACAGTTCTGGATGCCAAAGACAACTGTATCTGTGGTTCCAGCAAAAATTTCATGACACTAAGAAAACTCACTGAGTCTTTTTTCAATAAAGCTTTTTTTTCCCCCCCAATATATACACAGGAGCAATCCACATGGCACAAGATTTATACAACAACTACTCTGGTAAAGAGATTACTGTTAAAGATTCTTAAAATGCAAAACTTCTGGGAAATGCAATCATGTGTTGTATTAAAATGTTCAAACCATATTAACTAAGGCAAAAATTATTTGACCAAAGCTGCTGTCATAGTTTTAGTTTGAAATATCTGTAAAAAACCACAGAGCAATAGTAAAGTATGAATTAAAAATATATTTCTTAAGTAAATAAACAGGAATCCTATTAATGAAAAACAAATCTCCCTTTAGCTAACACAGTGATTTTTATCTTTATCCAAAAAGTCCAGACTTATTTAATTAACAAATTTTCACTATAAGTAAAACTGGGCTTCTAGTAATAGATGTTCTATAGATTAGGAAAGCTTTCAAACCAGAGCAGAACTGCACAAAGGACTGTGTATTCCTTTTAAACATACATGGGCTAGATTCAGTATGTCCCTGAAACCAGGTCCTCAAGCAAACAGCATCGTGAAGTCATTAAAAGCAAAGTCTCCTTAATAAAAAAATACTTGTTGTAGTGTTCATTTTAAGCTTATAATGGTCTCAGACTTTTAGTTAAGCTTTTAAGTGGTATGTGCTTTTCAAAGGCAGGAACAGCAACAACAACAACAACAAAAAAATTGGTGGATTACTACCTTCAGAGGTGAGCAGGACGAGTTATTCTGGAGGAGAACATCAGATTATTTAAAGTAATGCTTTTGTTGCCACTTGGGTATATGTAAATAAGCACTTTCAAGAGTTTGTTTCTGAGGCAGTCTCTTATTTCAAAATCAATTCAAAATTGGTATAATAACAAGATTAAGTGGCATAATAATAATCCCTAATCCCAACACACATGAGCAGGTTAAAAGAGTAAACAAATCCTAACAGTGAAACACTAATACTATGTTTAAAGCAAACTGCAAGTCTCTGAAAGAAATTCCACTTAAAGATCTGACAAATAATTATAAATGGAGCATTTAATTAGTTTGGCTAGTAAGTATTTCTTTCATGAAGCAAGTAAAAGGAAAGCAGTCTTGGACAGTCATCTGCCTGTCACTTCAGCCCCAATCCACAAGCCAAAAGTTAAAATAAGCACAGGTGACCAACACTGGCTTCAGTTCATAAAGCTGAAGATAAGAGCTGATTTTCATGAAGTTATTTTCACTTTTATGCTACCTGGTCTTATTTGAAAGACTGGAATGCTCCAGTGCCCTAATACTATATCTTGATTATTAAAGCTTATTAACTCTTATACCCTGCTTCAAATACATAACTAGTAATCTTTGCATAAAATACATCTAGGATAGCTGGGTGGTTTAAAATGAAGTCCTCTAGAGGAGTTGCCATTTGCCTGTTTCTGTGAAAAATGATGAGAAGGATCAAAGTAAGAACAGACAGGAATATTAGGTGGCAACAATTTTTATTAAAAAAAGTAACCAAAATATGTTCTCAGCTGGCTTTGTCAGGTCTTGAATTCTGATTTTAAGGTTTCCTTTCAGCAAGGCACTGAAAGTGAACTCCAACACTTGAGACAATCCAGCACTGTGCAAAAGAATGGTGAGAAGACAAGTCTTTATAAATGCCCAAAACCAGGCATCACCAACTCCCACAAAATACATAGGACTAGGAATGCAGGATCTGGCTCTTAAACAGATGGTTTCCATTTCACCATATTTTAAGATGCCAACTGTCAATTGTCTATGTCTGCCCACGTAACTTAATAATCATTTAGTTTGAATTTGACTCATGATTTTCTTAATCCACTTCTAAACCCTCATTTAACGTAGTAAGTAACCAGTATTTCCAACATAAATCAGCAAGGGTTCCTCTTGTGCATCAGTGCTGCCAACTCTGCAATGTTTCTTACTTGGTAAAGCGGATTTCCAGGTGAGATGTTAAATATTCCCTTGGGGTAAACGTGTGTTCCCAAACCACCATGTTCGGCACGTAATTGATTGAGAAGCAGAGCTCAGAAAGTGCAGTGTGCAGTTTGTCCAGGCTTTAGGAACAGACAAGAAGAAATTGAGGAAAATATTTAATGTAACAGAAGCACACATTATCATGGAAAGCACACACTGAATGGATAAGGCCTGAAAAGCAGGTACAGATCTAACTCTTCATCATCATCTTCTGCTTTGAGACACTTCTCTAGAATGTTTAAAACCAGTATTTTGGCTAAGGACACATCCTACAGCTGCATATTGATCTGCATCACACAGAGAGATATGAGACTGATTTTTTTAATATATATATACACGTCTTTTTTTTTCCCCCCTCAAAAGAACAGATTGGTGTTTTTTCCCTAACTGATCTAAGCAATACAAGTAATATTTGCTACAAGCCAGTACTAAAAAAAAAAAAAAATATTGGGGGAGGGAATCTGAAGCTACAAGCAAGCTCTTTTCCCTCAACTTCTGTAATCTTTACAGTAGTACCTTGGAATTTTTAGGATTGCTAACTTGTTGTAGATTTTAAAGGAGCTGTGTAGCCATTATAGATTTTTAGTACAATTATATAGTCTGTCACACTTTATAATTGTAGTTTACACTTACCCAATCCTATTACCCTATTTCATATTGAATTTTGTAAATTCTTTACGTTTGTTTAGACTCCTTTCGAGGCAGGCCTTCATCCTGTTGAAGAACATTTGCACCCCAGGCCTGAACAACAAGACACCATCACAGTCAATGAAACCTCCGAGCCTGGAACCTTAGAGAAGCTCCAAAAGACGGTACCTATTCCTACCCTCTCATCTCTTACACCCCAAACTGTGCTTATTAACCTTTCTTCTTCTCTCTTTCAGGTGTTTTTTTTTTTTTTTTTTTTTTTTTCTTAATTTTGCTATTGATTTATTGCTGTTCTCAATTTTTCTACAGCCACTAGAGCCACATCTCCAACTCAGGAACCAAAGGTAGCCAACAGTCTTGGAGCAGCAACAACTGTCTGATCCTTTCTGGTCAGGAAAGAAAACAGCCATGGGGATAAATTCAAGAGACACACATTGCTATTGCTGTATGGAACAGAACTCAGTCTCTGTACAAGGTACAGAAGCATCATATGCTCATAAACTAGAAAGCTGCCATATTTACAGTCAATTAGCCAAAAAAAAAAAAAAAGCATAAAGCATTCAGTAGGTAAAACACATATGTTTTGACTTGGGATTCAAGGTGAAAGGAAGAGATGGCTTACTTTGTCACAACCAATCTGTTTTTCCTCATGCTTTCTACTCCTGGTTTCTCCCTCTCAGGTTCTCCTTTCTTTCCAGTCTGTTTTTTTGACTTCTTGTTCACTGCTTGACTGATAGTTTTGGCACAATGCTTTGGCAGCAACTAGTAAACAAAAAGAAATAGGTCCCCCAAATTAAAATCCAATTTTTTAGCAGACTTCATAACAGAAGTAACACATGCTTCCTTTGACTAAGAACTACACATTCTAGTATTAAAAATTCTTCTTCAAACTACCCTGAATTTCATAAAAGAAAACTGCCTCAAAACACAGAGAAAAAAAGTGACCAGGAAGTAGAACCATAACAATTCAGGAAGTTGAAAAATCTCAAAGGAGAATTAAAGCAGACACAACCACCCTCACCTGGTCACTCAGTGTACATTGTTCTGTGCAAATGTCTGTGATGAGATTTCGAGCTTGCTTAGCCATTTCATCCAGGAACATGTTACACAAGGACAGGCTACGATCTCCAATGTGATGTCGCTGTTACAAGGGAAAAATGGAAGCAGATTTTCAGTTTCCCATGAGTCCTACAACGTTCACACAAAGCATGCTGCACGCAAGAGAACAGGTCACTAAGTGGTACAAGCAGGGTATAATAAATTAATAATAAATAATTCATAATAGATAATTAATTATAAATAATTAATAACCAGGAATAATAAATTAATTCGCCCTCAATAATATTGACACCGGGACATTATTTCTCTTTAGAAGCAATTTGAAAAGTGACATTTTCAAAGTCACTGACAGGACATACTATCACTAAAAATCTTTGCTGTAAAAGGAGGCAAAAAAAGATTTTTAACAACTAGGTTTTCATGCTTAATTTTGGAGCAAACCTACTTTAACATGTCCAATTACCAAGGTCTCTCTGAATGTCCTCTTCATTAATTTGTGGGAGCACTAAATCTATGGGCAAAAGAGCATGCAACTCAAGCTATAAGAGAAAGCAGTGTCTTTCAGACCACTGAAAAAGTCAATAATGAAGCCTTGCTGCATTAATTTCTGGATTCAGTTCCTTTGTCACTGGATCTGCACAAGCACAGCCTCTGTCTTGCTGAAATCTTCCTTTCACCACTGCTGTTTCCTTTAGAGCCACACACTGTACACAGCAAAGATTATTTTTCCAAAATGATAATAGTTGCTAAGTCATACAATTCAGACATTGAATTCTGAGTTCTGCTGGCTGTGACAAAATGTCCTTGCTGCAGCTGAATGAATAGTAACTGCTGTCCAGTGGACTTTGGCTACTGATTCTTTACTGTTACTATAATTGTTCTCAAAGACATCTCTTGTCCTGAAGGGAAGCTTTCCTGGAAACCTTTTAGTGGCTGTCTACTATAAATAGCATTTGCAGCTGCTTATATGAGGGAAGTAATGATATAGACATACTATTGCAATGGAGTTTAGCAGAAAAGAATTGAATGTTTAAATACGAAAAATCCATATAGTGCATATTACACTAAATCTTATTAATCTCGTTGTTTCAGATGAGCACTGTTAAGAATGAAAACACACTTTCATGAGCACTACATAAAAACAGCCAAGTTAATCCCAGAGTAACTCCAAAGTCAACACACAAATGTACAAAAGGATCTATTCCGTTATAACAGGAATAGAAAGAATTCCCTCAGAATCAAACTGCTTCCTTGAACAAAGGATCCATTTCTTCCAGCAACACCCCAGTTCTTCATTTTTAACTCTAACCAGCGAGGCCTTGCCTTACCCAGTTCTTACCGAAGCAAATGCTTGCATTATATTGTGTATCTTTTAAGATTATTTTTCTTTCTTACTGAAGAAACACTATTTATAATAAGCCATCTCCTATTTCCTTTTCCTAACTATGAGATTATAAACCATTTCACAGGAAAAACTGTTGCTTCCAAGTTTTACCAGACATATGGGATTTATTAGCATCTAAGCCTGAATGACACCAAGAAAGTCATCTAACATTTGCACCTTAGCTAATCTCTCTTTAAAGCAAAGGTGATATCTTCTCACTTCACAGAAGGATTTGGAGATCTGTGAGTGAAGAATCACGAAACAAGGTATCTGTTTGTTTTACTCCCACTTTTACCACTCTCCTCCCTCAAATTTCATTTTGCCACAACGACCACCTTCTTGCAGTGCTCAGTTCTAGTTCACTCCACTTTGAAGGAGAGATGAAAAATAACAAGACAATGTAATTAAAAATTACCTCTTCAGGGCACAGTTCATGGGTACAGCTCATGAAGTGAGTGCAAAGCAGTGGGAATGCAATTGAGTATCTTGATTGAGAGGGAAGCTCCAAGCACTGCTGAAACATCTTCTCAAAAGCACGACTATAAAAACTAATCAGAAAGAATCAGTTATTAATCAGGCATTTAAATGCAATACATATATTATTTCGCTGCAAATTAAGTTTACTTCACTAATCAAACATGCTATTAGTGCCAATTTGTAGTTATACCAAGAACTGTCCCATGTTTTAATAATTTTTTCATCATTATTTATTTTCTGCATTCACTTCTTATGCATTTTATTATTATTTGCACATATCTATTATTATCCTCATCATTGTCACGTTTTTATTCTGATGTTTGCCACGTAGGGACGGCAAAAACTTGCACTTTTTGCAAAAAAGTATTACTGTAGAATCTGCAAACAAGCCCAGATGAATTATGATACTCCTTGAAGGATCTCTCTAACAGATGTTTAGAAATACCTTTTTCCAATTACTTTTGCTGGAAAACAGAAATGCCATTTTTCTTTTCCCACTGGCCTATCTACCTATGAATTTTGCCACTTCAAAGTTACACTTGCAAGGACAAATCAATCAAGAAACAATAAAAAAGTTGAGTAGCATACCAAAATATAGAAAGATCTGAGGTTTCAACCAACATCTCCACCAAAGAATCTACCATTTTCGTGTGGAAAATGATCGTGTTCATCATTTTGCCCAGCTCCCTGTGGTCTGCAAGACCAAGCGAAGCTTTAGAAACACTGGTGTAGGCCTGGAAAGATATAAAAAAAAAAATCTGCTGTTACATGTGCAGCTGTTTTTTTTTTTTTCAAATTCCATTGCTATTGCCCAATTCTGTTTGTGCTGTGCACAAGACACCTGGGTACTCAAAGACTGTGCATGTTCCACCACTTTTATGTTTCTACTAGAGCTTAAAAAAAAAACCAAAAAACCCACAAACTGACTTTCAATGAAAGTCTCCAAACATCATTTGAATATGACAGCAATTCACAGATAAACTGTTAAACAAATGTACTGACAAAACACAAATGTGCACTTGTAAGCCCTCCCTTGACAACGTGGGCAGATTGAATCACACCCTGCCCAGCCGCCAAACGGCTCAGCAGCAACACGTCCTATTTCTGAGCTGTTACAAACACCCCAAAGGATGATTTGCAAAAATCATGCCAAGCACACAAAGTTATATCAAAATGTAGCAAATTTTCCTCTTTAAATCTTTGTTTGGTTTTTAAGAGGAGGTTATTTTTAGGCAGCCTGTCACCCACTTGCAGTCTGAGAGTAATCAAGAAGAGCAGTAATTTAGGAAACATTTAGGCTTTAAGTTAGTGACGTGCTGTGTATATTTACATGTCTTACCTGCAATCTAAACCAGTCTAATCTCATTCCTCTGAAGTCAAATACCTCTCCATCTTCAACTGCATCAGGGAGAAACATAGAATAGAAAAACCCTTAGAAAAACAACTGCAAATTCAGATATACTATATCAGACCTTCTAAAAAACCCCAAAGTACTAAAAAATAGTTTGGGTAATGAACCTCATGCTTTTACCCAAAAATTTCCATCCAGCATAATCACGCTCATAGGAATTAAAATATTTACAGGGAAATATGTGTAATATCTTTTCTATATTAAATATATAAAAACATATTGAAATATACAAATTATTAAAATATGTTACTACTCAACAGTATTCTTCAAAAGCTCTATCTGTATGAAACTGCCCTGGAAGAGGGACACATCACAAGAAGCAGATACAATAGAGTATCAAAGGAACAAATTCAGTTTATACAAGTTATCTGCTTCTACTGATTGCATGAAACAAAAAGTGATGAAACCTTTCAGAGGAATCTGCCAGTCTGTTATCATTTTTCCAAGTTCATTTAAACTTACCTTGTTTCACACTTAGTGAAGTCATTGTGTTTACAAAAGAGGACATGATGATTGATTCATCCTCTGGGCACACTGAAAGATTCTAAAATAAATGTTGTTGTTATTATTATTATTATTAGGTTTATGAAAACATGTCAGCACCCATGCCCCATTTATCAGCTATAGTCTGACAAAAACCTTGACTTAATCGATGGAATTTATGGGATATTTCAAATAGTACTACTTAAAGCTTTTAAATTAAAAGCTTTCACTTTTTAATTCACAGGTTGGTGACAAATACCTAGGCAAGTTTGTTTCCAAACCAACAGCTGCTCACAACAGGAAAATCTGTCAGTAAATGTAACTCTGCATTTTCTGTCCTGTATGCAAAGAAAACCTGGGCAGGGCAGGATACAACGGAGCCCATTTCAGCATCACTTTGCTTCCAAAAAACCCTCTCGAAACTTTTTTTTACTAAAATTGACTTCACCTGAAAAATGGGCTATCGGGTTGTCCAATTTTACAAAATGCAACATAAATCTTTTCACTTTCAGCAACTAATAGGGTCTTATTTCTATCAAATAATACAATATAGAAGTTTCTCTTAATTCCAGCAATGACTGACATTTTAACCTAAAGGCTGAAAAAAACCAAATTACCACTCAATCACTTGGCTAGTCTCATGCCTGATACCTGTTATGAATTAATGACAACTAAAATTCAAGCCCTTTTTTTTAACCTTGTTTCAGTTTGGGCTCCATCTAGTGGGGTCACTAAGGAATGAAACCATAGCAGTTCAGAAAATTTTATCTTTTCTTGGTTGGGCTAAATATGAAAAAGTTTCTACAAGCCTCTTTCAGTGACAGTACCTGTTTCACTGTTTCTAAACACAACAGTGCTTGATGATAATAATTTATATATGAATCCTTATATATATATATTAAATTCACATCATCCATAATGGTATGAAGCTGTGTCAGGGGATGTTCAGATTGTGCACTAGGGAAAGGTTTTTCACCCAGAGGGTGGTTGGGCACTGGAATAGGGTCCCCAGGGCAGTGGGCACAGCCCCAAGCCTGACCAGAGTTCAAGGAGTGTTTGGACAACGCTCTCAGGCACAGGGTGTGACTCTTGAGGATGGTCCTGGGCAGGGCCAGGAGTTGGACTTGGATGATCTTTGTGGGTCCCTTCCAACTGAGGGTATTCTATGATTCTAAACAGAAACTAAAAGCCCAACTCTATATCCTAGAATTAAACAGTAATTTAATTTGCTTTATTCCGTAATGTTCATCAAACCCCACAAACCACGATGCATTTCGAGAAGTCACTTTGGACAAAGAGCCCTTTTGAAAACTTGCATTTGGGAAGCCAGGCCCACAGTGCTGCCATACCTGCACGAGCTCATTTAAGACCACAGCATCAAAGCCAGAGAGATACTGCACGTAGTATCTCTGCATCACCGGGCCGTATTTCCGCACGTGCGCTCGCAGCTCCTCCATGTAGAATATGAGCTCGGCTATGTGCCTGGTCAGGAGGGGAAACCACACAGATACCACATCAGTGCAACGCTTCTCAAGGCTGTTTCCTCCCACACCTTGCTTTTAAAACAATTATCAGTAGGTAATTTCAGTATGAAGATATTTGTTCCCATCGTAGCATAGGTCATTTACTCCACAAGGTAAAATCCACTCAGCGGGAGCTAAGTTAGCACCACAGTGATCCTCAAAAATATAACTATTCATCACTTTTTGATTGAGAAGCCTTTCTGTAACACTCAGTTTGAAAAAATGTTTTCCTCAAGAAGTGAAAAATACAACTGCAATAATTGCTTTTCTGTTTGTTTTTGTTTTTTTTTTCTCCAAGCCATGAGGTTGGTCAATTGTTGCACAGGTTGTTTCAGGGAGGCTCTGGAATCTTCATCCTTCCTTAGCATCTAAATCCAGTGAAGATATAAATGGCCTTGTGATTGTCACTTGTCTAAATTCCTGCAGTCCTTCAGTTCAACCTTGTGTTCAATAATCTTGAGAACAACTCTAAGTTTCCTGCCTATCCACATATTTAAGATCTTGTAATCATCTTTCTCGTTTTTACCATCTGTTTATGGTGATATTAATGCAGTCATAAATTACATGAATAAAGCTTAACTGACTTGAAAGAGTTTTGCCACAAGAGACATTCTACAAATCCACAAATTAAGCTTTTTGACACTTTTCTTGCCTCCTCCACTGATTTAACAATGCAAAATCAGTAACACTGAAGACACATGATAAAGCTTTATTTTTGCTTATTCAAAGTTAAAAAAAGGCATAAAACTTATATAAAATACTTTTATTTTATAAATTAATTTTTAATGATATCCTCCAGTTTCTAAGGCAGTACTTTTAGTTTCCTATTTTGATGGGAATCTTAATATTCCCAGGTAAAAATTTTCTCAAGAGTCTCAACTCTTCTATATAGCCATCTTTTTCTGAGGCTCCCTTGCCTTGAAATGTATTTTGTCTGTGAAATTCCAACAGTTAGGGTACAACACTAAAACTGCACATACTTATCTATGAAATCATCTGCGCTCTTCTTTGGCATGTTATCTGCATGACGGAGAAGCCAAATAATTTCATCACGAGCAAAGGATAATGCCATAAATACAAAAAGTGCCTGAAAAAGAAAAATGGTTCACAAGCTTAGAGATACAATAGTTGGACAGCCTGTGCACGTTAAGAGGCAATTAGTCTCTAAAACTGAATTATTTAAAAAGCTAAGTAGGTTTGCTAAGAGTCAAGTGTGGGATTCTTCCCTCCCCCCAAACAAACACAGTGTGGTATGACCACTGAGAAAAACACTGTAAGACTGTACAAATGCAAACCATAAGAGGCATCATTACCTTGGGGCCCAGCAGGCCTGGCTGATCAGACAGGACAGTGGCCAGCTCTTTGAGTGCAGAACGTAAAAACTTGCGTCTCTCTCTGTGCATTGACCCGCTGCATCAAGAGAACAATCCCAGACATCACCCACTGTGCTAGCCACAGAACATCGGATTTTCCAAAACATTTAAGCCCAAGCACAGGCAGATTACATTACATCAGCTTCACAAGTTCAGAATTTTGAAGGCTGTGGTTCAATTTAAATTGGCATCCCCATCACTACATTGTATATTCCCAAAGTATCATTAAATTTGAACCCTAAGTTCTCTTCCCCTCCTCTGTGACGTGCATTTGACTCCATTACAACATTTTTATTTAATTTGTATTCTTATTAAGTAATGAGACAAAAACTAAAGAATAAACTAAATGCTTCCATCCAGATAATTTGAAAAAAAAACCCTGAAACTTGGGAAGTTCAATTGATAACGGTATTAAGCAAATCCAGGTTTAAAAGAACAATCAGTACAGCATCTCATTTGAAAATGCACAAGTAATTCAGCATTCATTCCACAAATCCCTTTTATACATTCTTTATAACTCTGTTTAAGAAAACCAACACTAAAATCTGTCAGGAGAACTTTGTAAGACACTCACGCGTGGGAAACAGCGGCTTCTTTGCACTCTCGGATGTCATTGATCCGCTTGTTGTAGCTGCAAGTGAAAAACAACCCAACACGGCAATAAGAATCAGTTTAGCGAGACCCAAGTGCAACTCAAGAGGAGCTGCAATGTTGTTGCAAGCAGGATACAGCAAAAGCTCATGAGATTTATTTCCCTGATGGGAGCTAGGTGCCAAAACTGGATACTCAAAGCTAAAAAAACCTCTCTACTGAAGGGCTCCTCATGTTGCTGGTGGAACTCGCAACTCTGTTTCTGAGTTTTTACAACACAGACTGCACAAACAGTGGCAGCCAGATGTAATTTTTCAAGCAGACTCCATATTTGTAACATCATTTCCTTTCACTAGATTAAGATCATAGAATTATAGAACTGGGTTGGAAGAGACCTTAAAGATCATCTAGTCCCAACCTCTCTGCTGTGGGCAGGGACACCATTTCTTTTAACACCAGATTTGTGGGCGAGATCATTAATTGTAACTTATGTCATTTCAGAGACTGATTCACGAGACTTTTTTAGAACTGAGATAAAAAAAGTGTGGTGGTTATGGAATTGGGCCCTTAAAAGTTTTGCATTTAAAGAAACAGTCAAGATACAAGCAAAAATGTTTGCATATTTAAGCAGAACTTAAGTGAAGCAGAAGTAACATTTTTGAAACGGTTCTTCAAGAAATACAGTATTTTTAACAGAGGTTCTGAAAGAATAAAAGGAGAATTAAAACTTACCCTCTTATGTTTACAAACAAGTCTTCTGCAGCTTTGTGAATATGGAATACTTCATCCCGAAACAGAGCCAAGCAAGAGCTGCTTTGAAGTGCAAGTTTCCAAAGGTTCAAAGCTGTAGCATCACTATTTAGGATTCCATGGCACAAAATAAATCCAACTTCAGAAGTTCACATTGATGTATGGCACAAACCAGATGCACAAACACAGTAAGAGAACAGTGAGATGATTATGCATTTTCTCTTAAATAGTTCACATAGATCATTAATAAACTCCTTAATGGATAACATAAAAAAATACCCCTCACGCTTCTAGGAGGTATTTTTGTAATATTTTTGCAACATTTCTGTAACATGAACTACTTCATGCTGATACTACTAGGCTATTTTCATTACAGGTACTAAAGCCCTCACTTTCAGTCAAAGTGTGGAGTAAACTGATGACAAAACTCCATTCCAGCAGCACTTGCTGAATTCTCACTTCACTGCATGTAAAAGTATGATACAGACAACTGAGATTTAATCAAGTTCTCCAGAATCTTATTTGAACACAACAGCTTTTGCACAGTATAAAAAAAACAGTAGTCTTTTAAATGTTAACTAATTTTTTAATACAACCACAAGCTGTTTCAGAATATTTTACTCACAAATGATCCATTTCTCCATCGCATCCAGAGAGAGGTACTCACAGGGCATCTGTTCAAAAAAACAATTTGTAACACACCAATTATATAAAAGACAATACATTTCATGAGAAGCAGTTTTTAGCAAGAAGGGACATACAAAGCCTTAAATGCTGATGATCAGACTGCTGCTGATCACTAACAGGGCACCATTTCAATGTTTTAGAAACAGGGGTTGAACATTAAATGAACTTCCATACCCTCCAACACCTCGAACAAATTTTGTCAGATGTCTAATTTTAACATTGTATTGAAAAAGGCATTTGATGTATACTAATCAATACTTGACAGCTGTTAATGCTTCAGGTTTTTTTCAGAACAATAACCATTCACATCACAACTGACGTGGCAAGTGCAAACAAATTTTAAAGGAAGTACCAGTTATGATTTCCGATCTCTTGGCTCTCAAACAGCTGGGACAGCACACAGGATTCCCTCCCTCTACACTGCACAAGTTAGCACTGCTTCCCTTCATTTTCTGATTTTCCAAAACTGGAAGTGGAGGCACGAGCTAATGTAACAGAAGCTTTACTTAAAGCAAGAAAACTTTTCCCTAATACTCCATTATTCAGTTCTCCCAGTGAGCCTATTTACTTCTCTGATTAAAAGTCACGTAAGAGATAATCCAACAGAAAACTATTTTGTAGGAAACCCTGCTTAACTGTATCATCTAATGCAAATTCAAAGGCCATACTGTGTCAGACTGTGCAGGATTAAGCATTGTGCTGGGGGCACTGATGAGGCTCAGTAGTTGTGCGTTTCTCCACTGGTCAGCTGAGAGATTTCGTCGAGGATAGACCATCTGGAGTGAAATCAGAGCATCTGAAAGGGACTGAAAAAAGAGGGTAATGGTTAGTTTGAATGGTTAGTACTATTTTCTCAGCGTTATTACTAACAATTATCAAAAAACATTCTACTGAGCTAGTTCTGAAACTAAACAAGGTTAAAACCCATTGCATCTAGTTTAACACATAAAAGACTACTCCAGGCTAAAAAAAAAGGATGCAGAGAAGCATAAGTGTTTGATTTCTATTATTTTTAATTAGAGTTACAAGATTCTGAGGTCAGAATTACAGGACATGGGCGGGGGGGAATCAATAGGGGACAAAAACCCTGTCTCTTACTACTGGAATTATTCATTTTTATTCAAGCATCCCAATTATTGTGTTATTCCCTTCTCTGCCACATCGTTTACTATGTCCTTCCCTCTTTGGTAGCAAATACTGAAAAGTGAAGCATCTTGGCTAAAATGTGCACCAGAAAAGATTATTTTCAAATGAGATCCTTAGCTAAATAAGAGGTCTTAACAAGACAAGAATTATGCAAAGGGAAGTGTAACAAAAATAACATTACAGATTATTTAGACAAATTAGAAGTATTCAAAACTGCTTCAGGACAATTAGGGAAATAGAATCACAGAATCAATGAGGTTGGAAAAGACCTCTGAGATCTTCAAGTCCAACCTTTCACCCAACAGCACCTCATCAACTAGACCATGGAACTGAGTGCCCTCCAGGGATGGAGATATCCACCATCTCTCTGGGCAGCCCATTACAATGCCCAAGCACTCTCTCTGTAAAGAACTTCTTCCTAATTTCGAACCCAAATCTCCTCCAGTGCAGCTTAAGCACGTGCCCTCTTGTTCTACTGCTGGTTCCCTGGGAGAAGAAACCAACCCCCACCTGGCTACACCCTCCTCTCAGGCAGTTGTAAAGTGATGAGGTCACCCCTGAGCCTCCTCTTCTCCAGACCAAACACCCCCAGCTCCCTCAGCCTCTCCTCATAGGGTTTGTGTTCCAATCCCTTCACCAGCCTTGCTGCCCTTCTTTGGACCTGCTCCAACACCTCAGTATCCCTCCTAAACTGAGGGGCCCAGAACTGGACAGAACTGGCAGTACTTGAGGTGCTGCTGAAAACTGAGGCAAAGAAGGTGTTCAGTACCTCATCTTTGGTAACTATATTCCCCCTGCATCCAATAAAGAATGGGGTTTTCCTTGCCCCTCTTTCTGCTACTGATGCATTTATAAAAACACGTTTTATTATCCTTTATTCAAGTGGCCAGATTAAGTTCAAATTGTGCTTTCACCTCTCTAATCTTCTTTCTGCATCTTAAACACTTGATGAGTTGCCTGCCCTTTTTTCCAAAGGTGATAAAACCTCTTTTTTCCCCTAAAACTCTCTCTGAACTTCCAGTGATGATCCTAAAATTTTAAGGAAGATCAAGAAAAATCTCAAGTGTGTCAAAGAAGGAAAACACAAACAGTACCTAGACACCAAAACAGAGGAAAAAAAACCCCAAACATTGAAAAGTTTAGGCAATAACTTAGCATTTAACTTCAGCTCCTGTCAAAGATTCAAAAATAAATTGCTATGCAATCAGTTTGGAAGCACAAAGAAAATAACACCCCCATAAATAACACTTGGTCAGTTGTGTTCAGACAAAAGTAGTTTCCTCTGACAGAAGAGCAAGTCTAATAAACAAATGGGAAGTGATAAATAGGATATACATTGACGTTGGCAGAGCTTCTGTCACTTTTCCAAGGTATTCTTATATGAAAATACAGCCTAGATAAGCCATCACACAACTGCAACACAACCAGCTTTGTAAGAACAGAAGCTTAAAAACATCTCTAAAGAAAAGGGTAAAGGAACTGGCTTCATTTAAGTCAGTGAATGCAGCTGAGCAGGGTAAACAGTGTCAGCTTTTGAGTACAGGTGCTATTGTTAAAGGGGCAGTGGTGATCTCCAGGATTCCCACTTTGAGGACAGTCCAAAGCAGAAACCCTCGGCTTACAAAATAGAAAAATCACATTCCTCTAAAATGGCAAACAAGCAAAACAACTAAGTTCATAGAAACATTGGGAATCTCTTGAATTTCAAGCTACAAATCTACACAGAACACAGGTGTAGCTGTTTTCAGATGATCTGCAACTGATTTTTAATTAATTTCTACTCCTTAGTGAATAAAATGGCACCTTACTAGTGGGTCTCACCATTTCTGTACTTCTACAGGTTCTGCTTTTTAATATGTTATCAATCCCCAGCTTCAGACATTCATTATAACTAACACTTGACGTAAAATTTATACCCAATAGCCTTTGGCAAAACAAACTTGCACATTTACTTTTCAATCTCTGTTTCTCCCAATTGATGGAGTGCATGCCTGTAAAAAGTAGTTACTCACTTTACTGTGAGGTACAAATTCCTCCATCATTTTCTTCAAAGGATTTTCATAATCCACAATCATCTGGCCAAGGCGTGGATATTCTCGGTCACTAAAAGCAACAACAAACAGTTCACTTTAGGTGCAGTTCTTACTATTATCATTACACAAATTTCTTACACAACAGGTTTGGTTTTTTTACCTTGCTCCATGGGTCATTTCATGGGCATAGTTATACAGCCCAATGATAGCCTTCCTTTCCTCAATTCGGGACAGCAGTATCATTAGAGTGGTGTAGGTTATAATCAAATCTAGGTAGTTCTTCGTTAAATCAAAGTTTACAGTCTAGAAATAGAAAAACCCCGTAAATTATCATTCTAAAATTTTTACAAACAAGCATAAAACATTTTCCTTACCTTTCCACCCATTTCCAGCATTTTTTTAAATACAATGGGCTCTCTTTTGAATAAAGTTCTTGTCCTGGTTGCATGTGACTTTGTATAATCTTGGTTAATTCACTCGAATTCCCAGAACTGTTTCCACTCATGAAAGCAAGAAAGCAAATAAATCTTTCCAGGTTTAAAAGTCACAGGTTACCTGACAGATAGGAAAGTTTTTCTTGGATGTTACTAATCAGTCAGCAGTGCCTTGCCTATAAAATCTATTGAACAAGACTCTGTAATGTAAAAAGCTACTGACCAGGTAACATCATTCCATGGGATATACACCTGCTCCTTTTTTATATTATGAAACTAAGTCAGCCAAATTTAGAATAATGACTCAAACGAGCAAGGTGACATTATGAACATTAAGAAGGTTGAAACAAAGAGGAAAAGGCATTGGAGGTTTTCTTTTGGGGTTCTACAGTGTTGGCTGTGGAGTTTTGAGGTTTAGGTGGGGGTTTTTTTGTTGTTTTGGGGTTTTTTTGTTTGTTTGTTTAGGTTTTCTTTTTGTTGGTTGTTTTTTTGTTCCCTGTGGGGGGTTTTCTTGCATATTGGGTTGAGGTTTTTCGTTTGATTTTTTTTTTTCTAAATATAACTCTTTTAGATGCTTTTGTACTTGTTTTAGTCAACCCCAGAAGTGACCTCCTCACATACCTTATGTGGACACCAGTAATATTCCTGTCCTGTGAGTCTCATAAGGCTTAAGCATACAAGGAACAGTAGAATCTAAGAATTAATTTGCAGATGCAATAAAGAAAAAATTACAGAAAGATCTGTATGTCTGTTAACAGATAACGCTGTTACTGCTGTTCATAAGAAAACAGTCTGTCTATCTCTGATTTCAAGCTATTATAAAAGTTAGAAATTCTGAGGATTGGCATTTTTATTTCTCTGGAATTTATATCTAGTTATGTCATGTTTTTTGGGCTAACACAAGCAAGTCCTTCTCCCCACAGGACTCTGATTAGAAACATTTCTGAAAGTGCAAAAAAAACTTACAATATCAAAGAAGACTTGGCAAACATCAATAGTGTTCAGCAGCTCACAGACATGGTCCTTGAAAAACAAAGGAATAACTTTAGTCTAAAAAGACCTAATTAAATCATTTTACAATGACTAGTGATGGAGTTTTGAGCCTTCCTTCATTTGAAGAACAGAGCTACACATTCAGCTATTTCATGACATAGTTTTATTTCATTAACAGAGAATAAAACCCGGCATGACGGGAGAGCTGACACATTCGTGACACCTTACCTTAAATTCCATCACATCAACAAAGGTGAAGTAGTACAACGCCAGGTTCTTCAGAATCTCTGACTTCTCCTTCTGGAGCTGAGCAAGCTGTTGCTAAAAGAGAAACATAAACAGGCACGCTGTTCTTAGAGGATCTTGAGCCAAGCACTGAGCAGCAACCCCTGTGAAGCGCAGAGGAACCACCAGGCTATGCAAAGAAGCTCTACCATGGGTTTCTAGGGCTGAGGGTCTGTGTGTCTCAAACACACCCAGAGTTCTCAGCACACGTCATTTTAACGGCTGCCAACTCTACTTTGAAGATAAAAGTCACATTAGTACACATTAGTACCAGAGTCGTATCGTTTAGCTCAGCTAGAGATGACAATGGGTGGTTAGGAAAACGGTGTTACCATATGTATAATTAGCCAAAGCAGAACAGGACATGAGCACAAATCAGTATGCCAAAAAAAAAAAAAAAAAAATAAATAATGACGTTACTTGAGGTGGGAGAAAAGAAGGCGGCAGGTTACAAACTCTACTACGGAAAAACAGTATGCTTTTAAATTCTGAACTTACCAAAAAGAATATCCAGGCAAAGCCACGTTAAGCATGCAAAATAAAATGTAGATACAAACATAAAATACAGTAACGGTTCTTGGACCAGTTCCATATAAACACAATAATACATTCAAACAAAAGCAACAAAATAAAGAAACAAAAGAAAAAGAAGCGAAACACTAGCACTAGAAACTGGTGGATAAAATGGAAAAGGCAAATGTGAATACAAAGGCATAAAATCGTTCACATGGATCTTTTTTATTATTTTTTTTTAAATAGACAATGAAATATCATTTATTTTTCAGAATTTGCTAGGGGAACCAGACACTTGGCCAACTTAGAACACAAAAAACTCCAGCTGCTACTGAACAGCTATTCTGTTTATCTATGTATTGCGGTCTGACAGCACTGAAGAATCCAATTATTTAACTTGCAATATCCAGCTATGAATTAAATCTCCTTCCTGACACATGAATTGAATTAAAAGGCTTGCAACACTCAACAAGAAAAAGTGCCCTCCAAAAAGCTGCAAGATTTTAAATCAAAGACTGATCAAGTCAAATAGGATTCTCTTCTCAAAAAGAGCAATCAATAATAAGAAAGAATAAATAAATTGTTAGCTTATTTTCACTTGAGAGATTAGAACTGAGAATGCTACTTCAGCTCCCTCTCTTTATAAAGCTGTGCTTTGTGGTCTCAGTTTTATGTAAAGCATTAAAATTCCTCTAAATGCACAGAGCAGACTGCCTGGACCACTGCTGCATACCCCACATAAAATAATCTGCTTCTCTCCTCTGAATTTTTAGAGGTGATGATGATTTTTAGAAGCCTTGAGCCATAGGGCTCCCACTATAGCCAAGGAAGACAGGAATATAGAGAGTTATTAGCAAAGTGGAATAACTCCATTATAAAATACTCCTGCCTACTCTTACACCCTGCAAAGGATCAGACTTTGAAGGCCTCCCCGATATATTATTGGAGTCTCTGTCATGTAGCCATCAGCTGGGACTTAAACGAGAAAAGAGTTGAAAGGGTGAGAAAGGTTTTATTTAAAATAGTAGTATCAAAGTTTACAAATACATCAGCTGTGACCACTGTTAGATCAGTTTGGGGCAAACAGCTCCATTCACAGGGCACAGCCTGATGGGGGATGTTTAGGACAGCTTACAGCATGCAGTGTCTTGGATGTTTATTTGCATTTTTATCACTCAGGAATGTGGGTGTAGCTCTTTCCACACCCACTGCATCAAAACTTTCCATTACTAATTTCCTAACAGCTGTTGACAAACTGCTGGTGCTGTATCATTTTGTATTTGGTTTGAGGCTTTTTTTCCTTTGCCTGCAATTTATTAACAAACAGTTTTCAGTATCCAACAAAAGTTTTAAAATAGGATAAACTGAAGAAATAACTCTTAAAAACATTACTAGCATTAAAAGATTATTTTCACTACAGCAAACCATGCCTTGCTGACTGATTAGATGGAAGTGGTTTACTTATTCTCTATAAATTTCAAGTACAAATTATACCAACAGTATTTTTGCTTAATGAGGTAAATTAGATTTAAGACCTATGAAAATCTGTAGAAATTTCAGTATAATATAGCTAGATTAAAAAACCCCTGAAATAACTAATCTGAAATTATTCCTTTGTCTATTAATAAAATACAACATCTCCGATCATGTTTGAATATTATTTACAAATCAGGATTTTAAATACCAGAGAGTGAAGCTACCACTTTGTGAAGTATACTACCCACAAGATATTCATAATAAAGCCCCACAATCTTTACACAGTTGATTATGTACACAGAGAAAGCACATGAAAAGAGGCAAAAAACAAATCAGAAAGTGTAAGACAGACTCATTTAGAGCCTACATGAACAATGGCTCAGAGACAAGAGAATAATGATGCAGACACTGGGATATTAACCATGGGAATAAATACCAGCTCAGGAGAAATATCAAGGCTCAGGAGAAATAGAAGACAACTAGAAAAGGTTGTCCAGAAAGTATTATGTGTGAAAAACCAGAGGATAACTGTACTCCTGCAATTTTTTGTCGTGTTTATTTGACTGGTAGCAGTAGTATGTGAATAAATGACTTATTTCATGGTCCAGGAAGAGACACAAGGAGAATTTTCTGCTTCTTGCATCATTTTTCCTGCAAGTATGGTCACTAAACACCTGTATTTGTGTTCTACAATCTGACATCAGAGATATTACGATGTCCTCAGAGAAAACACCATCAACTAAATCTTCCTAGCTGCAATATAAGCCCCAAAAAGCAGTATTATAAATTCTGACTTAAAATTCAGAGGATAGGAGTAAATCATCACTGTCAGTATTCTTGCTGTCATTTATTACAGTCACTACACTTGCCACCTGTAGAGTCTTTAGAGGAAGATTTGAAAAATTCAATCCATTTGAACAAAGTTCCATGTTTACAAAATCCATAGCAGAGCAGCAGGGAAAGATAGAAGGATCTGATCTAATCAAATGAAGAAAATTAGTTTTAAATTCTGTAAACTACCTGCAGATTGACAGGTGTGCCCTTGATTTTCTTATTTCCAGTTAAAAGCAGTCTCTGAAGTGCTGTGCTCCATATAAAAAGATGCAATAGAATATTTAACATGTTTACTAACTAATCTGTGGCTGCTGCAAAATCTATTTTTGGTTTGTTTTCATGTTCTTAGCACTAAGTTAACTGTTTTAAAAAGCAAATAGCCACAACTGTTGCTGCCTCTGGGGTTGACCATATTATTAGTAACAACTGGAGCAGGGAGGCTTCTCTTTATAAACTGACCTACCTGTCAGCCATAAAGAATGGTTTCCCTACACTCTCACCTTCATTTACAATTTTAGCAAGTGTTTTTACAATTCATTTACAAACCTTCCATTTTTTGGAATGCCATGTCAAAAATACTGTTTAGGTAATTATAAGGGGTGTTTTTTTTGTTTCTTTGTTTTTTCAAGGCCAAGTTCTTCAGTTGTTAATCATGAAATCAAAAGAGAGTTTTAATGGATGAAGCAAAGAGCTCAAGTATTACACACATTTACTCCTCTGCAGGTATTGCAGACACTATGAAGCAACAGGAGCAAGCACATGACTAGATTGATTTGCCTTGGCAAGTGACTCATATGGACATTTACAGCAGTGTGCTACAATGATTTATTGCAAATAATGATAAAAATTGCACTGTATTTGGATGCTACTCCATCTCAAATTCATGCCCAGTCAAAGGTTAAGCCATGAATATAAACATGCTGTAAACACTGCTGACAGTGCTTACAATTTCGAATAAATCCAAGTTGCATTATGAGAATTCTGTTCAGTCAAACGCTTTAAAGGGATTTCAGGATCTTACATTACTTTTTGGAACTACAAAGAAAAAATGCCAATTGCAAATGGCTGTTAGACTGAAAGACTTTACATATTATACTCCTGATTACATTATGGGATGAGTCATTTTAAGTCAGTCTCACGTAGGGAACAGCTGAAGACTTCAGACACCAGAACAGCAGGTATGGCTGTGTCAGAGCAAGGCACTAGAGGAGCAATTCCAATTCTGAATGATTTTTTTAGGAAAAACGTAGATAAAATTGTATTTGTTGCACACAGTTTATTTCAGAAGAAACTGCAAAATATCATTAATTTATCCTATTCCCAAGCATAAGAAATCTTCACTGTTTGTACAAAGCTGAAGAGAGAACAGTTACTCATCATCTCACTTGACTCATGCAGAGGGTACTCCCATACAATCAACTGCTGCCTCAGCAGGTTCTGGAAAATCCAACTCCTTTGTGGTCCCTTCAGCACCCTGAACTCCCTGCAGGAGCAGAGCTGGGCAGGCAGCTGTGCAGGGCACTCCCTTACCTGGAGAGGGTTTTGGTTTTCATGGGCAGGAGGCCACTTACTGTGATGGTGGAGTACAGGGAGTTGGAGTTTTAATGCTTAAGAAAACTGGAAGTTATTTGAAAAATCAAGTCTCCCATACATGAGATCCATCATCCCAGAAAGCTGGAGAAAAATGTTAAAATTTACTGACTCCGAGGATAATTTAAAGGAAACAGCTGTCATATCTGTAATGACCATATAATTTCCTCAAAAATAAATGACTGTTTCCTAGTGAAAAAGGATTACCAACACATGAGGCAGCACAGCTGAGATCCCAAAGTTATGTTTCCACAGAAGACAGTTTCTAAATTATCTTCATTAGTGCTGTGCAAATTACGGTATTAAGAGCTTCAGCAGAAACAAGCAAATAAATGATATTTTCCTTGAGGCACTGTACCCCTTGCAGGGGCTGAAAGAAAGACTTGGAAAAAACAAATGATTATTTGTATTAGGTGTTTTGAAAAAGACTAATTACTGGAAGCACCTCTCACGAATTAAAAATCAAGGTTATAAAGTGTGTATTTCAATTTTTTTGTTACAGAAGAAAGCATTTAATAAAAGCATGCATTAATGATTTCTAATAAGCTTTAGCCAAGGAGGTCCAGCCACTCTGTGCCCACACCACCTCTCCCACATTCAGTTAATTTGCTATGCAAACAGCTCACAATTAAGTGAAACTGTAAACCAGAGAAAGCAGAGCAAGCATGTACATTGGGATCTGAAAGGAAAAAGGCTACACAGTTGTGAAGAAAAATTGAATAAAATGTCGAGTGAAATAATTCAAAACTAAAGATCCTCACTCAGGCAGGTGGAAATGGTCCCACAGCATGTACTCTGCCCCCATGTGATCTTGTTTGCAGTCCCCACTGACACAATACAGCAGAAAACTGGTGAAGTTAAACCAGGTAAATAAACCCTCAGGATATCATCTCCTCAGAAATTCAATGTGTAGTCAATACAAACCACAAAGGAATTGACATGAACAATACTGAGAACACAGCTACGAGATGATGAGGATCTGGAAAACAGACATTTCTCCCACTGACCATCCCCTTAAAAACTTCCAAGGGATGCTTCACTGGGGTGCTCACTGCTGAGCAATGACTGAGCCTCAGCTTTTCCAAGAGACATTTCAAACTTTGAGAAGTTTTTCTACGAGGAAATTGCTGAGGAGCAAACTGAGTAAAAGAAAAACATATGTTCAAGAAAGAAGGCAGATATTCTCACTACTTGCCATATGTGGTGTTTGGGAAGCAAAAAGGAGGCTACGGCTTCATCACACAAAGACACGGAGCTTTACCTGTGCAGGCAGCAGATTTTACAGACTCTACCCACAATCCACAAAAAAAATGTATGTCCTTTCTCCCTGCATCTCCAGTTCCCCATTGTGAAGTATTTTATTCTGGTTTTAAAAGGAATTAAGTATAACATTGACTGAGAACAGAATAAAGTACAGGTCCTAAAACTTTTTTTTTTTTTTTAGTTCAGGAGGTTTCAATTTCTCTGTGGCAAGAGCCTTGCCTGTACACCTCATAAGAGGGTGAGGTCTAAAAAGCCTTCAGAAAAATCAGGCTGCTTCTGCATCCCTTACTTTGGAACTTTTCTTCTGATGCTAGACCAGGAAATTCAATAAAAATAAACGTTACTCTGAGTCAACATAAGCACAATCAGAACATTGACCTGACCAAGAATGATGGTGCTAAAGAGCTTTTTGGAAGGTTTGTGTAGCTTAGAAGGCTTCTTCAAAACAAAGCTTAAGTCAACCTAAAATAAACAGTACAGCTTCCTCAAAATCAGAAGATACTTTTGTTTTCAAACAGGACTCTAAAATGTTTGTTTCTCACTTTCTCAGTCCTTCAAGTTTTTGCTTACACACATCCTTCCTTTGCAGATATTTCATACACTGTGCAGCAACAACTACACTGCTGCCCCATTTCCTCAACAGTTGATTTAAGAGCCCGGTCTTCAACCTACACATTTTCATGGTTATGTGGTTCACAGTGGTTACTGGAGAAGAAATGGCAAATGTATTTTTCATGGATAAAAATCTAGAAGTTATCAGTAGCAAATATAACAGAATCTCTTGTTTCAACAGAACAAAAATTTAGACATTTCAAGCTCATCTGATTGCAGCAGACACTGCTCATATTCTTCAAAGTGTTGCTCATTTCTGAGACACAGAACACTGTAGAAGATGGTACCTGAGACAAAACAAACTTACAGCTAAAAATAGGGTAAAAAAAAAAAAAAAAGTCAGTACCTATTCTCTAACTGAATGCAAACTTGGTTAGCAACATGACCTACTCACATGTCCAAACAAACTACTAACAGTATAGGTGCACAGTGCTAAGCAGTGTTTGTTGAACACATAAAATCCAGAACCCTTTCCTGAAAGGCTGTCCCGGAATTTTCACGGCAAGGAGGAAACACAGCTTACGATTTCTCAACTATTTCCACTGCAGTAATCCTTTGTGATATTTCTTTAATTGCTGTGTTCCTGTTCCAATAAGTTTCTTGCCCTTTTAAACCTCTGATGACCCATTTCCCTACTGAAGGAAGTCCCTGGTGTGTGTGCCCTCCTGATACATGGTGAGGTAGTTGTTGGCCAATGGCACGAGGGAGACAAAGGAAGATCAAGGAGGGGGAACATCTTCCTGACCTTACACCTTTTTGAAGCTAAGGTTTATAAACAAAAATGGATTTTAGCTCAAACTAGAACTTTCTCTGCACATGACACAGCTTTTGTTTCATGGGGTATCTGTTATGGGTAAAGGTTTGGTTTTTGGAGATACAACACTCTACAGGAAACATCTATAAATAACAAAGACAAGCAAACTGCCATCAGCTCTGACCACAGGAAGGAAACCCCAGCTGCCCTATTGCTAGAGCTCAAAATCCTACTTTAACTGTGCTCATACATAAGGAGGGTAGGCTTTAGTCAACTGGCTGGCTCATGGTAAATAAACACAAGGCAATGACAAAACATTACAAGCGTGTCCTATTTTAGAAACTATAATTGTCAAAATACAGCAAGTTAGCTTTGATCTCATTCTACAAACTTTACAGCACCAAATCCTTAAATATCTACCATTAGTTAAGCTCCAAATGCACAGTCAGCAACTGCAGACATTTAGAGCATACATGCAAATGCATTAAACAAATTCTATATACATCACTTTTTACTTTCAATAGTAGATCTGCCACTGAAATTTAGAGAATACAGAAGCATTTACCAAATATGGTTAAAAGGGATTATTATTTTTGCATAAATTTGATAAAGAAATTCCATATTTGCTACTCACACAATCGAATTCAATACAAAAATGAGCAATATTAAAGAGTACAAAGCAGGTACAAGTTTTAAAGTGAGAAAGCACATGGTTATTGAAATTGTTTCCTCCATAAGGGAAAGTTTTTCTCTGGTTTGTTTTTTTTGGGGTTTTTTTCCCCATTGCTATTACTGGAGGGATTACACATAATTTTGAGATGGCAATGTAAAAGAAACTCGTTATTCCCATTGTTCTTACCACTACCATTCTGTGGAAACCTGAATGCTTAAAGCAAGCCTAAACCTCCCAAGCACACATGCACGTAGCTGCATGCAGGGAACATGCAAAACCCAACACCTACCTCCACTTTTCACCTTTAGAAAGAAATACAAGCAAGTAAAAAAAATAAAAAAAATCTTTCCCTTGTCTTTCAAATTGAAACTGGAGAACAAGTGCACATCACCTGCCAAAATGCCTACCTGTAATCCAATAATGTTAATCACCTCCAAAAGGCTACAGAGTCTAATTCAGCAATAGTGGCTTACTCAGAAAGGTGAAATATAATTTACTACTGGAACTGAACTCACTGTCTCAAAAGGAAACAATTCTATTTCCCTGGTTTTGTACTTCATGAGGTTTCTCCTTATTGATTAAAGCATTCTTTTTTCCCACAGGGACTGACCCCATAGGCAAGAGCACCTGTAAAACACAAACATCTTTTCCCACTGTGCAATCAGGTGTCCTTTACTGATCTGCTGGCCAGGACACATCACAAATAAAGTTATGCAACTTCTATCTTCTGCAATCAGTCCGATCACCTGGAATTTCTCCTGTTAAAGCAAGGCATGATTTTTTTCAAGGATTTCTTCTCATTGACCATTCTTTGAAATGGAACAGAAGAGAGTAGGCAAAAAGAAAACTAGAAAGTGTCCTACCCTAACAAAACCCACCCAGTGTTACAGTGTAATATTGTCTCAGGCATTTGAATCAACAACTATATTCCAACTGCAACTGTCAGTCTCTGGTGCTTCATCAGAACACATAAAACCTCTCACACTTGAACAACAAATAGTGAAAGGGTGTTGAGAAAAATACTTATATAGCCATTGGTTACTTACATTGTTGTTGCGTGTTTCTACTGCTGGAAACTTCCTGACTATGAATTTGACAGCAGATTCCAGGTTTTTGTCAATAAGATAGGATGGTTTGGCTTTGGGGTCACCACATGCCTATAAAAAAAATACAATAAAAAGTGAAGCAGAAACACAATCATCCACCTAAAGCTAAGTGATAGTTGCAAATCTGAAGACAAACTAGAAAGATTCTTTTTCTGTTTGATTTTTTCTTTTTTTTTTGTTTTAGTGAGCAGGTGATAAAATGAAAGGCAAAGTGCAGGGACTGTCACAGCTGAAATATGCAATGGGAAACAGTACAGAGATGCTCTTCTACTGAAAAAGATGCATGGAAGTATCAAAGCAGTTAGTGCAGAACAGCAGTGAGGGAAAAAACTCAATCCTAAAAAAAAAGGAGAAAAAAAAATGGTTTCCTTTTTAATGCTATTCCTGGTTTGAGGTAGTGTTGTATTCATCTGGAGTTAACAAACTGTTAGAAAATTCAGTCATGTCATCATCCGTGGAGGACAGTGCTGGGCACATTAAATGATTCAACTATCCTTTGTGAAACAGAACTGAACACCCCACCACCAATCTGCACTGAATTTTTCTTCCAACTGTTCAGTGCAAGACAACTTTCCATCCCGCAGCCAAACCACCGGTACTTGCCTAAAGCAGCCTATTTCCTTAGGTTAAGAAGGGAAGGTTTGCTCGTGTTCTTTACTCCTAGAGCAGCATGGGCCGTGCTTTAAAAGCAGGAATCGAGAAGCTTCATTAAATTTTGATGCGAAGTCGCAGCTCTAAGTGTTAGGTCTCTCAAATAACTTACGTAGGCAGATCAGAGCAGCTTCTGTGGACAAAGGACTGAGGAAGCACCTGCTGTTGGCGGCTCCAGTGCATGCTGTCAGACACACCACTACTTCTCTACTACTCTGACTAGCCAGCCATGCCAGACCGTTCAGTTTGGAGGAACACATGAAAAGCAGCGTTACTTACATGACAGAGTTTGCGCTCAAACTGTGTTTGTCTCAAATATTGCCTTAGTTTTTATTTTCCTCACGGGGATTGGCAAAGGAGTTTCGTGTCTCATGCAAAACTAAATTACATGCTAGGCGTTCCTACGCAACAGAGGGGATCGAATGAGGCAGCTCTTTAAAAACTCTCCCACATTGCTTTCTATGACTGAGTTGTGGACTGTAGAGACAGAAGTCATGGAGTATGAGACCGATTTTGAAAGCGGGCAAGCGGGCAAAGGGAAGGTGAAAAGCTTTGCAAACCTTCCAAACTTGTCCTTGCTGGGAAAGCAGTGTAATAAAAAGAGAGAAAAATTACATATAAACAAGTTACTTTTAAATTCTAAAGTATTACATTTAAGTGAACTAATACACTATTACCTACATCCAAGAGAACATTATGACCATCTGTTACTCTAGGCAGCACACTTTCTACTGGATGGTGATTATTCTAACACTCACAAACAACTTTACAGGTACTCTACTATTGTGCACATCACTGCAAATATACTGAGACATGTAACTACTAATAGTATTTCCAAACTAAGTTCAAGTAGGGAGAGAAAACAAGAGTTAACAGACATCACATGCAACTACAGGGGAAAAAAGGAGAGAAACTCAGTGAAGTTTTACATACCTGAAAAAGAAACGGTAGCCAAGAAAAAAAACAAAAGAGTCATTATTGTAAGTTTCTAAAATGTCTACCAGCAGTACATGACCATCATGAGGTATACTAATGTACTACTCTAATATCAAACCTCTCATATTTGCTAATAATCCCAAAGATAGGATATTTTAATAAAATTTAGTATCTATTATAGAAGAATTTATAATGAAAATAAAATCAGCAACATTCACAGCAGTTAGATATTAAACAGTTGCTTTGATATTCTTAGAGCAGCAAACAACACGTGCCACAAGAGATCTATTCTGTACACACTTTAAAGTCTTTACACAATTTCAAAAGTAAAAGCTATACCGTAAATAGGCATTAAAAAATTAGACAATGCACTTCAGATTTATGAAGTTCTAATTAACTCCGTGTCGTGGGTTTGTCACAACCTTTGTCAGATTATTTCAAGTTGTTGTTCTTGCCACACATCATGCAAGTTTCTCTATCAAAAGAAAGATTACTGAAACAACAGACTTGCATTTGTGCCCTGTTGAATTCCAACAGAGTTGCTGTTACACAGGAGACAACAAATCTGCCACTGTTGACTTCATAAATTTTTCATTCTGAATTAAAACACTCCTTCCACATACACTCCTTATTTTTCCTAGCAACAGATGTTTTTCTTCCTATAAATAAGCTCTCTGAAATGTTTACTAAAACTTACATTCTACCCAGGCCCTTACACACAGATCATTCACACGGAAACAGAGCTCTGAAAACACCAACGTGCACATCCTCCTGAGGCTTCAGGAATTCAGCTGTTACCCTCAGTTTAAGTGGCATTCTTCTCAATATACATAATGTGTATATCTAATCCTTCCTTACTCCTTCCCACCGTTTGTTGGCTGACATCATGCTTGAAGCAACTGTAATTCTTCCTACCAATAAACTACCCCAGATTGATTCATAGATAACAACATTCCTGCAAGGTGTTAAAGGTATCCTTCACACACATCAAAATTCCAGCTTCTGGAAAGCTGTGCAAGCTGTATGTGGACTGAATAGACAGAGGATGGGAGACATCACTGAGAGAGTAGGTCAGTGCCATTTTCTTGGCTCTTGCACGTTCCACAGCAGCTCAGCTCCTCTCTAAGAACTGCCATTAACTGATGTTGTTGGCTGTTGTTGCATCAGTGAAATTTTCATCAATACTGTTGCCTGCATTCAGCATCACATCTAGAACAGTCTGTGCTAAACCACTTCTAAAATGGTGAACAGATCTGGGAAGCTCAAACTCACTGTGGTTCACTCTAGAAAGCACAACAGAACGAACACACAAACCCCAACCCCAGCACTTCTGCACAAGTGTGAAGGTGTGGGAAAGCACAACCACAACCACAACCCTGTGCTGTGGAAAGAACAAAGCCACTGAGAGCAGCAGCCTCAGAACGCAGGTAAGAAATGCAGCTTTTGCTTTCAGTAGCTGTATTAGTCAATTTAAAATCCCTTTAAGTCAGTGCTGTAATGGGCAGGAACATCGTGGTAGAACATACAAAGATCACTTGGCCATACACAGCTCTCCAGCATAACACAGAATTCTGAGCATTAGCCAAAAGCAGCAGCCCTTTGTCAATCAGCCTCAGATAACACTTTTTCCCTTAAGTGGGATACAATAACCTTCCTTCATTTCTTATTAAAAAAACCCCAATGAAACAAAATACAAAAAAAATAAAAAATAAAAACCAAACAAAAAAGCTCCCACCAAACCAACCAATAAAGGCTGCCTTTTTTTTTCTTTTTTTTTTTTTTTTTTTTAGAACAGCCACATTTTTTGAGCATCAAAAAGAAATTCACAAATTAAAAATGTTCTTACTAGTGCAGCATTCCTGGAATATAGCTCTGAAGCTACAGGATTCCAGCTGCTTCAGCCCCGAAATGTTATACTGAAAGAATCTCCCAGCAGTCAGCTCTGACTTCTTTTGTATGTTACTAAACAGCTGTCAAGCAGTTATGCTGAAGAGGATGATGCCAAGCTACAATTATAGACTAATCTAAGTAATTAAAAATTTTTTTCAATGGACTCAAGCACTATAGCATTTCTTTTCACAGCACTTAAGAGGGGTACCCTGCTATGATAAACTCCCAACTTAGTGAACAGTGATTCTGTGCATCCAACCCCTAAAAAGAACAATATGATTTTTACAACTAATAGCTTTGTTAAGAATACTCACTTGCTATCACCATTGGCACAAGCATCAAGCTTCAGAGAGATAAGACTACATCACTGGTTAGAGATGCTTCATTATGCCACATGTTTTGAATTAAACCAGCATTTTCCTACCTGTCCTAACAAGGTAAATACTATATTATTATTATTAAAAAAAAAATCAGACTCTCTTCCTCACTTGATGCTATGAGGTTCTTCTGTACTAACTTCACTTTGACAATGAAGAATACTACATATATTTACTTTCTAGGTTGTACTCATTCAGAAGCAGCCATCAAGAACATAGCAACAAAAACCTCCTTCAGGCCTACACTGAAGTAGCCTTCAAAGAGGAAAACAGAACCCAGTTGAAGTGCCTTTGGCCCAGAATACACTGACTTTATGAGACAGCAAAGAGACCTTTTGCCCAAATATTACTACAGCTCTCACTGCAAAATCTAAGCTTAGCATTTTACCTCCTAGTTGAGGGCAGAAGAGATCTGTATCCTACACATATCCAGCTGAAGTGACGTAAATAAAGGGAAGTTTATGTTGAGGTACAATCACTGTCAGCAGTCAGTGCCCCCAACTTGCATTTAGAACCCTTAAACTTCACTCATGCCTCAACATAAACCTCTCACTTCCCCTTGAATAAGAACACTGGGAATCACTACCTGAGTTAAGTGGCGTAGATTGGTAAAAAAGTCTAAATATTTTCCTCTATTATCAGCAGGGCTATCTCCCAACAAAAGAGAAACAGAGCCATTTGAATCAATAATTTCCTATTTTCGTCCCCCAAGCCTCCTACCTCAGCAGATTATCATAAATCAAATTTTGCAGCAATTTAAGATGAGTTTTTTATTTCAAGAGATCTTGATGTACTGTTACTGCAGATTGGAGATAAAAAACTACTGAGTACAGTTCCACTGGACTGTGACAACATATACAGAAATAATCATAATCAACAAATCACCTCACCTTCAAATTTCATTCGCAAGTGATTCTGCACTAAAAAACGATGTGATTTTAACCAGGAAATGGATGGAATTTCAATGACAGCAAAAACTATGCCATCCCCTGAGTTAGTACCTGCACTGGTAAATGGAAATACTCTTAAGATTTCCTGTATTAACAAATGGGAAAATCTCCTGTATGTCCCATTTACAGTTTACTACAGCACATTCTCCTGACACGCCTGAAAGGCAGGCACATAAAAACTGTTCTTCCCTTGGAAGAGCTGCTGGCATTAAAGAATTCACCCTAAATTGTCTCTAAGTTTGCATGCCCGGTTTGCAGCTATGCATCCTCTAAATTACACTAAACAATAAAAGGCAAAGAATCATTCAAAGAGACATTTTCACCATTAACTCCATACTACCTATTACACATTCTTTGTTTCTGCCACGCATTTAAAGCTGAGATTATCAACTAGCAACCTTTAGTTTTGAAAAAGCAAAACTACTGTGAAGGAGAGGTGAATAATCAATAAAGAGCTGATTCACAATACATTTGCTATCCCAACTGCTTGGCTACATTTTAGGTTTTGTGGAAACCTAAATCCATTCTTAAACAGGCTGGTCCCAGATAATTTTTGTGAATGATACTTGTACAAAAGGTAAACCCGTATCTTGATACAAAGTATGCTCATAGTTTCAACCACAATCTGGAAGCAGAAGAAAGCATATAATTTTTGGACAGTCTCTAAAGGCCTTGGGACATATTCAAAATATGGCTCAAAAGTATTAGAAATTTAACAGCTATTGCACTTTTCATTCACTGAGGTTCAAAAGTCTGAAAAATAATGTACTTTCATATTCATTTAAAATTACAACTGAAGGTTTTAAAAGTCAGTTCAATTTTTCATAGAGCTAAGCAGGACATCTTCCCTGCTACTACTCATTATTTGGTGTGTGTTCAACCCCAACTTTATTTTAAATCCTAGCATATCTCTACTCAGAGATTCAACCCATTAAAATGCAAACTCACATAAAATCAGAAGAAAAGGCTAAAAAGGACCTCGATAAATTGCCTATTTCTTCTCCTGTTCCAAAGCAGGATCAACTGTATCTGTGTTGCTCCTGGGAGATGTCTGCCAAATCTTTACTTACAGGTCTCTAACAGGCTAAATTCAAAAACATTCTTAGTCTTTTCCAATATTTAATTTAATTTTCCAATATTTAATTTAATTTAATCCATTACTTTTTGATCTCTGGTCATACTGAATCGCACAAAGTATTCCTCTTCTCTCTGTAGCAGTCCTAAATAGTTAAAAATTTGCATCACTTATTAACTCATTTAAAAAAAATTAATAATCCCATTTTCCAAATGGGTGAACTTTTCTGCCCCACCCACCCCTCTCAATATTCTCCTCTGGACTTTCTCCATTTTGCCCACATCTATCATGAAAAATGCGTTTAATCAGACGTGCTTTGGATGAATCTCAACATATGTCATGTAGAACAAAAAGATTACCTACTTCTTTTTCATCTTATCTTGCTCACATGTGTATAAAACCTCCTGTCATCCCTGACTTTTTTCAGCAAAGCTTAGTTTGTTCACATTTGCCCTGGCATGTCCCTAACCTTTCCCAGCTATTTTCTGCAGCCTTGCTACCTCATTACTTCTCATTTGAAATTTTGCTGAGCACCTCAGAGCTCACAATCCTACCTGCTCAACCACCTCCATATTTATTAACCATACCTGCAATTTGTCAAGCTCAAACTGAACTCCAGTTAGGTGCTGTAACTTCTCCCTGTTTCCTACCCATAAATTTATTAAGTACAGTGTAGCCATCGAGGTTGTTAATGCCAGAGTGACTGGAACCAGAGGGAAGACACCCCAGGAAGACCCTGCTGATCCACAGCCTGACAGTGAGATCTTCACAACTGTTCCCTAACATGGTTATCCATCTGCTTTCATCATTAGGACTTCACCCAGATTTGTACTTCCTCAGATTGTCCGTGAGAACAATCAAATGAGGTCATGTCAGCAGCCTTGCTAAGGTCAGTCTGTAAAGTATCTCCTAAGCTGCCCATACTAGAAACAAATATATGGGTTTGACACTGTCTGTACAGTGATTAACTCACTCTTGGGTGTGTAGCACTTGTTTAAGCACTTGGTTCTGTTAATCAAACAGGGGGCAGGTGAAATGCAAAGGATAAAAAATTAAGGGAAGTTTCACCACCACAAAACTTTTCCCAAATGTTAGTTAATAAATAAAGTCTTAATAAAAGAAAGCAAGGCAATGGGAATGCCTTGTCTATTCCGAATCCAAAATGAGAACTGTTACAACTTTTCAGGTGTATCTTCTCTGCACACAACCTTAAAAATCTCCTGCAACTAAACCCGGATTTGTTTTTGTGTCAGCACATGACGAGACAAATGAACAGTGATGGAGGCACACAATTTGTACTTGTACGCCAAAAAAACAAGTCAAGATAATTATGGGCATCTACTTTGGATGTGCAAAAAAATATAATGTGATATGGTATTCCCAGTTTGTGTTTGCTTCCTGAGCAAAGGAATGTGGTTTTTTTTTTCCAACTGCCAGCACTGTGAGTTTGTTTGGGGCTTCCTCCTATGCTTATCAGTGGGACAATGTTCTGAGCCATCCCTCCCAAGATCACAGACACAAACACCTTAACCTGTGAAGAACTGCTGACATCTATACTGCCCAAGACACTTTCCATTGACCTGCAGGCATTCCCTCTCCATTCCAACCAACCTTACCACTCAAACCCAGATTACTGGTTAGTTTTTCCTCTCAGCTCAAAGCTCTGGACTCCAGCACAGAGCTCAGTGTCAAAACAGTGATTTAATCCTACACCCTTCCAAACTTCACAGCTCTGCAGATTGGAAACTTCTCCATGGCTTCCAGTCACCTAAAATCTCTCCTATTTTTTTCCTGAAGAACCACTCTAGTGCCTCAGCAAAACAGTACACTTTATCAACTGGTTCTATTAATCAAACAATCAGCTGGCTTTAATAATTTCTAAGTTTAAGTAGTAACATCCTCAATATGGGTAAAAATCCAATATTCCCACTATTACATCTTTAAAGAACTAACTGGCAATCACCTGCTAAATTATTTTAAATCTGGCTTTACAGCAAGCTCTGTGCTGCTAACATAGGACTGGGACCACATTTTTAGTTTGGAATGGTAAATATGAAGTCAGTTAAAACCTCTGCAAATATTTATTAAGTTCCTTATCTATGACTTCAGTTCGGTTATGCAGTTCACATCTAAGAATTCATTTAAGATTCTCATTTTTCAGATACTATGTAATCACCAGAGTTGGGAAAGTCAAAAATATTTATTTCCTTAATGACATTTTAAGAAAAAAATCTTGCAAACAAACATAAAGCCTGTACTGTGAAAAACAACAGAACACTGGTAGCAAAGCAATTCATGCTAAATAACAGACTCATCAAGTTTGATTAACATATACTCTAAATAATTCAAAACTTTCACTTTCATCCCTAGCAGGTCTGTTGATAGTAGCACTGCTGAGACATTCTTCAAAATCACACTCCCTAGATTTGCTCTGGCTAAGTCTGTACTTCAGGTATTTCAAGATGAAATCTTTCATTGTAAACACATCCCGGTATCCAAGGGCTTTATAAACAAACAACCGACAGGCCCAGAAAAAACAAGATTACTTCTCTGCCACCACCACTCTCCAGCAACGCTCTGAGCTGTCAGCACTGGCAGCACTACAGAGAGCTCACCAACACAAGCATGGTCTGCTCTGAAAGGTAACCATGACATCCAAGCTTCACCTCAGACACCAGAACATGAAAAACCCCTGCTGCCTTTGATTTCTAGAGGTGTAGTTGTAGTGAAGGACTGACAAATAAAGGGAAAATAAACAATAATGCAAACCTAGATAACTGAGGATAAATTCTTAAAAAGCAGAAGGAACAAACCAGAAGACAAACCACAATGGTAAGAATCCCAAGTCCAGGACTAATATTGGTCACAATGCAAAAGAGACAGCTGAGACAGCAAGCAAAGGGTCATCCTTCAAAACAAAAACAACAACTACAAAAACTCCACATCTATACAGATCTAACATGAGTTTTGTCTCATCATCTGCTATTACCTTACTAACTCCACTTTTCATATTTTCCATGTCACTCTCAGAGGTAAAAGCAAACATACACTCAGATGCTCTGTCTTAAAAACAACAAACTTTTAACTGTTTCAAAAGACAACAGCAGCACAGAAGGTCAGTAAAAGGGAACTATGAACAATTAACAGGTATAAGCACAATGACATCAAAACTGAAATTTGAATAGGAAGATTAAGTATAAAAGTTTCTAACTGCTTTTAGCAACTGCTGTGACTCCTTGGGAAGTAAAATTTTCCTGCTTCGTTTCTAAGAGTCAAGAAAATTCTTAATCCTTGAAAATCTCTCTTCTCTAGATAGCATCTACAGCAATCTGTAAGGCGGCTATGAATACTTCAACCTCTCACTTCCTCTTATTAAAAATAAGTCTTAACCATTTCCTTTAACCACAAAACCACATATTGTGTGGTTCTCTCTAGTAACTTGAGTTTCGATATCATATTCAACAGAGGAATCTATGAGAGAATCTCAAACAGCAGTTTTGGAATTGAGCGATGTCAGAAAGGAAAAAAAAAAAAAAGAAATAAAGAAAGTGCTCCAAACAGCCAGTTATGCTGCAGCTGGGCTGAAGAGAGACCCACAATAAAACACAGTAGTCAGTCCTGACACTTCTGGGCTCACCATCAGAGCTAACCAGTTCCCCCTGTCAAGCAGTACTGACTGCAGCTAAAGAAAACAACTATTTAAATCATAACTCACTACATGAATACACACAGTTCTGCCTGGGACATCTCCAGATTTGCAAAAATACACGTCACACAACAGTCAAGACACCTGGTCACACCTCCTCTCTCTCTGTGTGCAAGGCCTACGCAATTTTGGACTCAGTTCTTGGAACTTGCAGGAAAAAATTGTGTCACCTCCAGTGCTGATGCTCCCCTATGGAGAGCCTGTCCACCTGCATCACTTCACTGACACGAGGAACAGCAGAAGCTACCACCATATGGGCCAACATGCTCAGGACTGTGCCATCTAAACATGCCAAGCATGTCTGTAGGCACTGGAGCGCTTAATAGGAGGAAGTGTCCCTGGGAATGAAAACAGAGCCTGCACTCACAATGGCTTAGGCACAGCCGTATATGAAGATGGGTTTTAATTTTTCCTGTCCTGTTTCCTGCCCCCCCCCAAAGCAGGGCCATGCTCAGGCAAAATTCCCCTGGCCTGTTTTTCACCTGGTATATTTCTCGCCAAGTGTAACAAGTGCACACGCAAAGGACTTCCCCGTTTTGATGGTTTTCCCCATAAATAGGGAATTTCTGTTGTTAAAAGTGTAACTAGATTGTTACCATTATTAAGCTGAAATGATTTTCCAATGTACAAAGCTGCAAACTAAAATGAACCCTTTGGAGAGTCAGGAACTTGGACTAATTTAGTCAGAACGCTTTATTTATGTCAGTGAAGATTTGCAGAAAACACTGAAGCGCACATCAAACACTGAAATGGCTTTGGATGACTTCTGAATACTTCAATCACTTGGGTTGGTGTTGTTTTTTTTTTGCTGGAAAAAACCTTACTTAAAAGCCACAATGCACTTGGTAGTCTTTACTACTTCCAGAGTACAGGTCTCCCACGTCAACAAAACTCTTGGACAAAACACATCCTTGAGCTCAGATCGGTCAGGCAGGGTCACTCCTGACAGAAAGCTGTTTCCTTAAGCCAAAGAGATCAAGCACCTAAAACTCTCAAACTCCCTCTGCCATTGCAACTGAACGCAGCATGGGAATTGGGATGATACTTTAATCGGGAAAGGTGTGTGCTCGCTGCTCAAAGGTAATAGCTAACGTTTTCTTTGAAATACGAAAAACCTCTCAGAAATATTCGTGTAGAAGGCAAAGCAATAAAATCTAAGTAGTATTCATTATTGGAAGTGGACTAAGTGGCCGTACACTTTCAGGTGATGTATCACACGTTAGGAAAATGAAGCTGGGGAGGATATATGAAGCACCTGGCACGGGGTGGGGGTATGAACTACGTTCTTCCCTACAGGAAAGCACAACGATTACTTCCCGAGGAGAAATGAACCGAGCACGGAGGCGGGACCCATCCCTGTCTCAGCAGCGAGACCTGCAGCTTCCTGCACGGCCGAGCCGCCTCACCGAGGCCAAGACCGATCCACTCCCTTGGGGAGCAGCTCCAGCACCCACGGCCGCTCCAAACACCCGCTCCATCTCACGCCGGGAGCTGCTAAGCAACCGCGCGCCTCGAACTTATCGAAATTAAACTTACTAATTTTACCCCAAACCCCTTTTTTTTCCCCTTCGGTAGCGACAGGTTTCGGCGTGGGAAAAGCCCGGGCGGCGCTGCCCACTCGCGGCTCCCGTGAGTCACGCACGGCAGCGGGGCGGGAGCGGCTGCGGGGCCGCGCCGGGACCAGGCCCCGCTCCCGCGGCCGCCGCCAGCACCGGCCGAGCCTCCTCCATCCCTCCCTCCGCCCCTCCCGGAGCGATGCGGCGGCCGCAGGGCAGCCCCGGCCCCCTCCCCGGCCGGGCGGCGGCCCCCGCCCAGCCCCCCGGGCCCCGCCGCTAGGCCGCGGCACGGCCGGCAGCGCCGCCAGCCCCGCGCAGCGCCGGCCCCAGCGCCGGCGGGCATCGCGCCGGGGCGGCTCCCCGTCCCCCCCTCCCCGCCGGGGCCCCCCGCACCTTCTTGATGTTGTAGAGCCGGGTGAGCATGCCGACGCCGCGGTCGTTCAGGATGGTGAGCTTCTCCGCCAGCTTCTGCTGGCTCGGCTGCAGCACGGCCCGCGACATCGTGGCGCTCCGCGGCCGCCCCCGGCGCTCGCAGCCCCGCGGCCGCCGGCCCGGCCCGGCCCGGCTCTGCCTCCCGTCCCGTCCCCTCCCTCCCTTCCTTCCCCTTCCCTTCCCGTCCCCTCCCGCCCGGCCGGCGCTGGAGCCTCCGCGGGGCGTGGGCACGGTCACGTGGGGGGCCTGGCGCGCCCCCTGCGGGCGGGCGGCGGCAGCGCCGGGCCCGGCTGTGGGCGCTGTGAGGGGCTCTGAGCGGGCTCTGAGGGGGCGCGGGCCCGGCCCGGCCCCAAGGGGTGCTGCACAACCTTCTTCTGGAAGGTTTATCGCGAGTAAAGTTGTGGGTGTCCCATCCCAGGAGGCCACAGAAACATAGAATAATAAAATCATAGTATCGTAGCATGGTTTGTGTTGGAAGGGATCTTAAAGATAATGTAGTTCCACCCCCCTGCCGTGAGCAGGGACACCTTTCACGAGCCCAGGTTGCTCCAAGCCCCGTCCAGCCTCGCCTTGGACACTTCCAGGGATGGGGCAGTCACAGCTTCCCTGGGCAACCTGTTCCAGTGCCTCACCACCCTCGCAGTAGAGAATCTAAATGTAACCTCTTTTAACATGAACCCATTCCCTCTTGTCCTGTCACAACATGCTCTTGTAAATAGCCTTGCCCCACCTCTTCTGTAAGTTCCCTTCAGGTGCTGGAAGGCCAGGCTGGATGGAGCTCTGAGCAACCTGGTCTAGTTGAAGGTGTCCCTGCCCATGGCACAGGGTTGGAACGAGATGGTCTTTAAGTTCACTTCCAAACCAAGCCTTATTGTGATTCTATGAAAACCCCATCTTTTACTTAATGAACTCCATTTTTTCACTTATGAACTTCATTTTTTTCACTTAATCAATACCATTTTTTTTTTCTTTAACAACGTGTAAGTCCTACGCTTTGGCCGCAATAACCCCCTGCAGGTCTTGGGCAGAGTGGCTGAAAAGCTGCTCAGCAGCAGAAGACCTTGGAGTGCTGGTCACAGTGACTGACCACGAGCCGGAGTGTGCCCAGGCAGCCAAGAAGGCCAATGGCACCCTGGCCTGTGTCAGAAACAGGGTGGCAGCAGGACCAGGGGAGTGATTCTGACCCTGTACTCGGCACTGGGGAGGCCGCACCACGAGTGCTTTGCTCTGTTTTGGGTCTCTCACTTTAAAAAGGACATTGAGGTGCTGGAGTGTGTCCAGTGAAGGGCAGTGGAGCTGCAGAAGTGTCTGGAGCACTTGTCCTATGAAGAGCACCTGAGAGAAGAAGGTCAGGGTGGACCTCATCACTCTCTACAGCTCCCTGAAAGGAGTTTGTCTTGAGATGGGGGCTGATCTCTTCTGCTGTGCCTGCAGTGAGAGGACCAGAGGAAAAGGCCTAAAGCTGAGACAGGGGAGATTCAGATTAGATATTAGAAAAAATTTCTCACTATTAGGGAGGTCAGACACTGGAATAAGTTGCCCAGGCGGGTGATGGGGTAGTGTTTAAGAGATGTCTAGATCTAGCACTGGGTGAGATGGTTAGTGGTTTAAGGGTTAAAGTCATGGTGCTGGGTTGACAGTTGGACTGAATCATCTTAAAGTTGTCTTCTAATCTTGAAAATTCTATGACTTTCAGCACTACCACTCACAAGACTCCCGCCGTTCCCCTGAGCTGTCGTTCTAGAGCAATGTATGGCAAATTCAGAGAAATACCATTTCTCCAATTAGGTGACTCACATTGCTGCTATTTTTCCTCTGGAAGCCACAGGAATTAAAAGCATATATTTTTAAGAAATGGTGAGCTCTCCATGCCGTGAATGTCAATAGGAGGCTGCCTGGAGAGCCATCCCTCACTGCAACCTGTTAGTGAGGCGGTTGCAGCACTGAGCAGCGAGCACAACCAGCTGGGATGCAGGGCTCCCCAGTCTAGGGAATGAGAGATAGGCTTAAGAATTAACCTTCTAATCTCATTTTTTTTTTAATAATGGAACCACCATCTGTGCCTTTTTTTGCATATTAATACTTCTATTTAATTTTCGGTTTGAATGTTTGCATTAGAAATCAGAATCAGACTGTTTCAGTCCTTCAGATATTTTTAACTAATAGATTTTAGAAAGCAGAAAAATGAATGTGAGAAGCCTAAATGAAATTAAATTGTTACTGACCTCCCTCTTCACTTTAGCACTTACAAGTTAATTTATGATTCAGAATGAAACCAGGAAGGAAGAACTTGGAGTTCTAATCTGAAGTCTGCTATTGAGTCATTCTTTGGCCTTTATCAGATGATTTTCTGCCTCAGCTTTGTGTCCAAGAGTCAGGAATACCTAGCAACGACATTGTAATGATTAATTAGGTTAGACCTGACCTTTCACTACTGGAGTCTATGGAAAACATCATAAACCTTCAAATTGGCATTTAAATTTATAAAGCATAAAATGCTACGTGATCTCAAAGTATTTAATGAGTAATATCTACAATAGTATTTTACATGAAGCATCTTCCTCCTATTATAAATTATTTTTCAAATATAAAATATACTATTTCTAGTTGAAATAAAGGTGTTTCTCATACTTGTACTGCAAAATAGAATCATGGAACGATTTGGGTCGGAAGGGACCTTAAAGAGCATCTTGTTCCAACCCCCTGCTGTGGGCAAGGACACTTTCCACTATCCCAGATTGCTCAGAGCCCCATCCAGCCTGGCCTTGGACACTGCCAGGGATGGGGCAGCCACAGCTTCTCTGGGCAACCTGTGCCAGTGTCCTCTTAGTAAAGAATTTCTTCTCAATATCTAATCTAAATTTACCCTCCTTCAGCTTAAAGACATTTAAGAACAAATACTATTGCTGAAAGCAATTTTTTTTTGTTCCTCACCTACAGCTAACACAACAGCAGCCGATTTTTAATTCCACATTGAATTATTTTCCAGCCCTATGGGGTGTTCTGGGAGTTGCAAACTGTAACAATCAAAGAATTTGTTATTTATATCTAGCCAAGCAAGTGGAATGACATCAACATCGTGACAATCTCTTGGGAGTTTTTTGTGCATCATAACGAAACATCCATGACCTAACATCCTAATCTTTCTTTCTCTGAAAGTAATAGGAACAGATGATCTGAATTATCACTGCAGTGTGGCTCCACACGGACTTTTAACAATATCCTTGGTCAATGTGAAGGTGTGTGCTTAAGCACTCAGTGCTTTTGTCATCACTTTCAACGGCAGCAGGGTACAGCCCACGCTATCATACTGCTTTTGCTGCAACTTCACGCAGAAACTTCAGCAATACAGGTAGATTTTCCAGCAGGTTGTAGAAATTTCAGCACTGTACGATCTGGGTTCACCAGTCTAGCAGCAAGCATAACAATAAAGTGGAAATACAAGCTTTGTCAGTACCAGCATAGCTCTTACAGGTGTGGCAAAATTAAAGAAGGGCAGAGTAAGGCTAGCAATTATTTTTAAAACACACAACTAGTATTTGCTTGATGATTTATTAGTTATTAAAGTTTTAACAGCTTTCTATATTTATTCCAAAAGTACGAGTTTAGGGCAAGTTTCAGACAGCACTTCAGATTTAGCTCAAACTCAGCTCTGCTCCTTTTAAAGTCAATTTTCTGTTCAGTTCAGGGTTTAATTGTGCTATTCACTATGTGGTTTTCAGACAGCAATGAAAATCACAGTATCATAGAATGGCCTGGGTTGGGAGGGACCTTAAAGGTCCTCTCAGTCCAACCCTCCTGCCATGCAGGGGAACACCTTCCACTAGACCAGGTTGCTCAGCGCTCCATCCAGCTGGTCCTTGAACACTTCCAGGGATGGGGCATCCACATCTTTTCTGGGCAACCTGTTAACGTGTTCCAGTGCCTCACCACCCTCAGAGTAAAGAATTTCTTCCATATATCTAACCTGAATTTCCCCTCTTTCAGTTTGAACCCATTCGCTCTTGTCCTTATCACCACAATTCCTGATGAAAAGTCCCTCTCTGGCTTCCTTCAGTACTGGAAGGCTCCTTTGAGGTCTCCATGCAACTTTCTCTTCTGCAGGCTGAACAGTAAACAGGGATGTTGTAGACTTTTCTAGCACTGCTATTTTAAAACCTGTAATGGGCAATTTACAATTGCAGAGTAGGCTGTGTTGCCACCTAAGCCTGTTCCACTTACACTTGACATCTCTGTAGAAGTATTTACAAATATATACATTTTTTCCTTTCCTGTCAGCTCTTGCTTGGTTTAACTTCTGGCTGGGGAGCTGTTCAAGATTCCATGGGCAGGATTTTCAGAGCAATGACAGACACCAGCTGCACTCTCCATGAGCGATCCAGCACAGCCCACTGCACGGCCTCTGCCCCTTTGTCCAATGGAAGCAAAGATGCAATTTTTACAGACTTATTTTGTTCAAGATTTCCTTTTCAGGTAAAAACAAGTCAAAACAGGAAGACAAACTGTTATTTCAACAGACCAGAATTTTTAAATGGTCCTCATAATCCCAACTATTTGGTCACACTACGGTATTTATCTGTTAATAATACATAAGTATTTATGACATTGTTGAACTTGCATGGAAAGGCATACAAGCTGAAAAATTTACTACATAAAGGCTATAATGCTGTTGAGAGACCCTAAAATGTAATAAATAGCATTGAACAAACACAGTTGCCTTTGTCAGACACATGTTTAATCTTAACTTATGCTTAGAGGAGCAATGGGTTCAAAAGACCTATCAAGCTCACAAAACCAAGCTGACAGATTGATTATATTTTCTTGATAAATTCAAACCCTTTTCACTATTTAATCCATCACAAAGCCAACGTGTGTGCAAGTTCCTGTGTTCTCCTTTTACCTCTCACTGAAGGTATCTGGGCATTATTTTAACCGATTTTCCCACTAATATGTGTGTGCCAGCTCCCTGCTGAAATCTGTGCACGTGCTGGAGTCCTTCTGGCTGAGGCTGTTGATGGCACACAATACTTGCTCAGAGATACCAAGCCTTTGAATGTAAAAGAACATGGACATAGGAGAGGGAGGACAGGAAGGAGGAGTGCAAAGCCAGTTTCAAACTGATGATGAATCCCAGAGCAGCTCTTCTCTCATGAAGTGCAGACACCTGCCAGTTTGAGAATGCATGAGCACTCCTGCTCATACTGGAGGGACAAGAATGACAAGCCTGCTCCAGGACTTTTAGCCTGACACTATGTGAATGAGGCTTAATCAGTCGAGAAGCTGGTCCTTATCAGCATTTGAGAGCCAGTTCTCCTGCTGTGTCCCAGGTCCATGACTCACCAGTGATGTCTAACCGGCAAATCAAACGTCAGCCCACTGGCTATGGAAGTTTGGAAGCAAGAAGAAATTTGTTTACATGTGAATTATCAGCACGGCTAAACAGAATGAGCTTAGAGAGCATTGGTGGGCTGAGATTTGGCTTGTTCCAGCCTGAGGCACTGCTTACTTTTAAAGGAAGAATCAAGAGGATAAATTAGTTCCAATTGCTTAGTTTCAGGGTTAGGATTACGGTTAACTCCTGCAGAAACCACTGAACAAATGGATTAGAGTTTTCTCACTGGCTATGAAACAAAGTTTAGGAGGGCTGTCAGAATGGGTCACCCAACTAAATTAAATCTTGAACTGATACAAGTATAGACCTTAAGTTAGGCTTCTAGGCAGGCTTCCATCACCAGCTTAAAAAAAACTGGTAAATACTGAAATCAGAAAGGGCACTGGATCAGGAGTCCACCTAGATTAGAAAGGGCATTTTACTTTCAGTTTCCTTACAGGGTGAAGAGTCAAGAAGAAGAAGCAGTGATCTCTAAGATGTTTGTGAGTCCACTAAATAGAGAGAGAATGCTAAGTGCCTTCAAATCTTTGTCACAGGATGAGTTAGCCTATGCTAACTGCCCACTGTCCAGAATAAACCACGAGAAATCCGTTTGCAAAGAACAACCTGTGACATTTCTGAAAGTGGATGTGGTCAGATGGTTGTGCACTGATGCTGGCATGCAGATGCCAGCTGCTCAAACGAGCCCCATCATGGTGGTCCTACACACAAGAAAACTGAGGGGCTTCTGTTGGGCCCACATTTTTCAGTACCTTCATCTACCTACAGAGCCTTTTTTGGCAGGCACATACCAGCTCATGTGCTCTGACCTACTTTCTTCAGCCTCTGTTACACTTCTGTCCTAGAAAAATGGGGTAGCACCAGTGGCTACAGTTAGAAATGTGCCAAAATAACCTATGAGAGGTTGCTTTGTCTCCTCTCCCTTTCTTTCATGAGAATCCAGTGAAAGAGCAGGTAGCTCTTTAAATACAACAGCTTTTACCAGCCAGCCAGCAAAGGCTAGGAAAGAAAACCTCTGCCTTAAACTTGAGCTACATCTAAGGGAGGAAAATTTTAGTCAAGGAACACCCAAAAAATGAAACGTTTTCCCCCACTCTTTCTAGGACTCACGTTTACCAGTCAGTCAGGTTCTTGAGTAGTGACTGTAGTAAAATCCAGATAAAATGTTCCCTTTAAAAGTTAGAAATTTACCTAAGACAGAACAGTGTCATTGTAGATTTTGGTAGATTAAACGTATGTTGAAAGGAGAGCTAGTGGAGAAGGATGATGTGAGCACTACCCAAATTGTCACATCTATGATTGAACTGGGGAAAAAAGTCAGAAAAAAATACCACAGATATCTTCAACATTTCCATCTGAAATGTACAGGTGTTCCATTTACAAAGAAATCTGAATTCTCTGAGGGTATTAAAAACCCCAGCTGGTGCACACAGCACAGAAATATATAACTTAAACCAGAAATGGGATGTGATATGACGAAAGTGTGTCCCAAATGCAGTGTGAAACCCTGTGTGTGGAGAAGGAGAAGATGGTGAACACTGAGGAACGCTCATACCTGGAATAGTTGTAGGTAAGAACTTAAGTTCAGTGGTTGTTACAATTGCTACAACGAAAATTATATGCAGTCATCACTTCAAACTGTCATCACTCGATAAAAACTGATGGGCTGACTCTGCATCTTAATTTTAGCTGTTTAAATAGCCTAGTTTGAGGTCTTCTTTGAAATAAGGTGCAGGAAAGAAAAAAAAAAGCTATGGTAATTTTAATAAGGGGAGCAGGAGTACCTCAGAAGTGCTTATTTTCTAATGATCTGCTCTCTAGGAAAACACTGCATGACTTCCTCCACTAAAGTAGAGGACTAGATATCAAAGAATTTGCTTGTATACATGAGTTGAACAATTAATTTTTTGTGTATTTTAATTTTTTTTTCAATTTAAGTCATACTTTTATTAGTTATAAAGCAGAATGGGAAATAACACAAACACAATTTTAAGGATGTCTAAAAGGTGGCACAATCACTAATTAGGAGAATCTGTACCAGTTATTACTGGTGGATCTCCTGACAGATTAGCTCTGCTGCATTTAGAGCTTTTCACCCACATTTCTTTGGTGATAAAATTTTCAGGTTTTTGGTTGTTGCAATGTTTCTGGGGTTTTTATTTTTATTTTTTTTTAAAGGTTATTAATATCCTAAATACCTTTTAACATGATAGAAAAAAGTTTGGCTTCTAGATATAACTCCATATATATATATAGATATATCCTCCAAGGTTGTGCTTTGGTTTTGTTTTCCCTGCAATATTTTTTGATGTTGATAATGAAACTGTTAATGATCCAGCATAAAATAAAAAAAAAATAAACCCACATCTGATCCAGGAAAATCTTTTCCCTTCATAGTGTTCATGTCAAAAATAGTCTCTTATTCAACTTGCTGAATTATGTTCCAGTAACAAGGAATGCCATTAGCAAAGTAGCATCAGAGATTTCATCCACTTCAGTTAATGAAGCTCATTGTTCAGAGCTGGACAGAAAACAGCTATTCCGTCTTGTGAAAAATTGTGAAGTTTTAAAATTAAGGTGAAGCCAAGAACACTCAGTGCTGCTCACAAAGAGTCATTGACTGGTATTCCAAATACTAAAAAGCCCTTTTGGTAGGACATTTCTCCTGTCAATCAAATCTGAATGGAAATCTTTCACATTCAAGGACTGTTACTCAGTCAGCTTTTGGTGATTTTGAAAGTGTGGTTAAAAAATGTGGAGGGAAAAGGAAGAAAGGGAAATACTGGTCATGACTTGTTTTCACAAGATAGTCCCAAAGGTAAGAAATCTTCCCAATTAAGATGTTATCAAAATAGTAAATGAATTACAAAATTGTAAATGAATTACATAAAATGTATTCATATTGATATGCAAATCTAGTTTTCTACCATTAGTTTAAGTCTAAATGATTTATATGTTTTTTCTAAAGCAAATCAGAAAAGATGCCTTCATCATCTTGAACTTTGTCTATGGTCTACAAGTAAAAACAAAATCCATACGAAAAGAAGCAAATAATGAACCAATTATTTTAATAAGCAGTCAGAATGGAAGCTTTGGCTACTTTAAAAGTAATTAAGTAAGGTAAAGAAAGGAGCAACTTTTGAGTCAAAGCAAAATGATTCTGTACTTTCTCTACTGAAATTCTCAAAGAGAAGACATAGTTAAAAAGACCTAGGCCTTTCAGTCTTCTAGTTATTGAAGAAAAAAAGAAAAGTATTAAACACTAAGAGACAGTTTAGGTCAATCTGGGTCATTCTTTGATTCTACAGTATACCAAAAAATTACTGGTTTTTCTCTGAGTGTGCCTTTATGTGTACATTTCAGGATGTCACCTCTTGTTTCAGAAATGTCTTTCCCTGAAGTTAACAGCTTTCTTCTTGTTTTTTAAGCCCTGGTTTTCAGATATAATCACCTATCCCCCAAATATTGATAGATGCATCTATCTCAGTCCTCACAGCAAGAAAAAATCCCCCTCTTTGCTGACCTTACAACATTACAAACTTGGTTATTATGGTAGCTTTTACCCCACCAACACTATTGACTAGTAAGGTGTAGGAGTCAGGGATTTCTGTAAATAAAATATGAGGTGATTTTATGGAATTTTTAAAGTTTCTAATGCTAAGCTTACCAATTTTTATTATTCAGTTGACCAGAAGGAAAACAAAAACATAAGAACTTGGGCAGATCAAAAGCCCATCCAGTTCAGTAGCCTGTCTCTGTCCCATGCCCAAAGAATGGAGCACTGAGGAAGAGCACGAGCACAGGCACCACTGCTTCCAAAGAGTGTGCTCCCAAACTCCAGCAGGCTGTGGCTCAGGGGCTGTGTGAGCTGGAGATGCCATCTTGCATTTAATACCTGTTCATCTGCTTCTCTTTTATGAATGTGACCACCACCCTCTGAACCCACACAGGTTACTGTAGCAAAGGCTCACTTAGCTTAACTGTGTCTTGGATATAGAATTTGGAAGAAATAACAGCTCCTGCCTGAATATATTGAGAGGGACAGGAAAATTAGATCTCTCCTTGTTAATGGGACAGAAGTAATTAGGAAGCTCTGGGCTGGCTGGATCAAGCCGTAGACACAGAATGAGATAAGGCTCAGATAGCTTAATTTTCCTTCCCTGCCTACAGGGAGCTGCTTCCCACACACGAGCATCAAGCACAGTGCAATATTATCCGTGTGCCAGGCAGGAGAACGCCCTGCAGAGGAACAGTATTCTCCTGGGTTTTTTTTTTTCCAGGGTGTGAGATGCTGTGCTTATGCATGTTCCACTTCACCTTAACCCAACTTATAGAAGGCCTCTCCTTGTGGTAAACGGTAAGAGTGGGTACTACTTACATGTCTGACTACACTAATCTGCAAAATAATTCTCCTACTGCATTTGTTTTATGATCCTGTCTAGAAGCTATAATGGTCTCCTTGAACCCTGTGAAACTAGAAAAACTTGCTATGCTTCCTGCTACAAATTGTAACATTAATATTTTATTATGCCTGTGAAAGCTACACATTAGCAGAAGCTACACATAAGATGCTACAAGAACTCTGAAATAAACTTTGATTTTTACCTTCATTTTAAACTTTTCAGCCTGTAGGCTTGGTCTTCGCAGCAAGAGAAACTTTTGTAGGCTTTTGTTCTGAGGTATCTCTTCTATCTTTGAATGACCACTGAAACAAAGCTTTAGAGAAACAGGAAGGTTGGGAGACAGATTAATTGCATTTTTGCAGAAGTAGGCTGCTAGAAGCTGAGGTACAGAATGGAAAATGCTCTTTTGAGTATTCTGACAAAAACCAAGTCATGAGTAGTCATAACGGTCAGCCACAGAAAAATTGTAATTTTACTTTTCACTTCACCTTTTCCCCCTAAAATGGAGAAAGAAAACCATGTGTCAGGTTTCCAAGGACTTGAAAGTATTGCAGAAACTCACTTATGTTAACATAATTTCTCTTGAAGAGCTCAGATTTTCTCATTTCCTTCTGAGGGCCCTGACCCTGACACGTTCTTTTCAGGCTTTACTGCAAGGTGAACTTCTCTCAGGTTGGTTTTTCTGAAGTGAAGTTGTTCTTAAAATTAAATAACACACAAATGGTTGAGAACAATCGTCTTGGTGACTGATGGTCCGTGCTAAGGGACCATCACTCCCTCGCAGAGCAGCCAGCCTGCATGGAAGGTGTTTCATACATGTGCATTTTTGTTAAAATGGGTTAAGCTCTTGTGGTCTCTTGATATTGTTCCTTTCCCTGATTGACTTTGCCTGTGTTGCTACTACTGAGCTGACATACCTGGTTTTACATCAAGCTTCATGAACACACGAACAATTTACATAAGTGTGTGTGCATATCTGGATTTATCTTCACTCACACATGAATGCACTGAAGCAAGTTTAGAGCTCCTGGAGAAGAGAAACCCGAGCACAAATAGGAGTGGAATTCAGGTCCTACTTATGTAAAGGAGATATGAATGCTGCCAGATCCTCCTCACACCAACAGGTCCCCAGGAACACTCTCTTTGGCTATTAAACATTTCAGCTTTGCATTCTATCCTATTCCTCAGTGCTCATGATTCAGCATAATCCCTGACACACTATAAAAATATACATCTTTAGATCAGTGAATCAGCCGGTTCATTTGCATGGATTGCTCACAAAGTGTGGTGAGAGCAGAGAGGAATGTCCTGACAAGTGTTTGTAGGGTCATACCTTTTGGTTATAGGCATGGCTTTGTTTCTGGGGAAATTTCCCTGCAGCAATCTGAGGAGCTATGCCAGTGGAAACACCACTGGCTCAGAGTTGGCTTTATAGAAACAATGCTGCTTGAAATAAATAAATAAAACAAAGAGAAGCAGCCTACCCTTCAGGCCAAGGATAAAAGGTTGCATTTGGAGGTTCACAGACTTATTTATATTATTATTAGGAGCAGCCACTGGGCCTCTGTTCACAGTCTTTTGCAGCATGGACTGGGCTTTTCATCAACCCAGTCTCCCAGGATGCAGCCTCAAAGAGTTGAAGAACTGGCTCTACTTCTGGGCTTGACCAAGATGCATCCCCTGCTCTCACCTGAAAACACACTACATGGGTAAAACTGGTCAAGAATGAGGCAGCACAGCTTTAATGGATGTTTTGATTTGGATGTTAAAGGGGTAGAGGAATAGAGGCTATGAAGGAGTGTGCTTAGGATGTATACAACCCTTACAACAGAAACTGCTGCAGTAAATGAGCACCACGATTATGTAGAAAAAAAAGCACAATAGAATATAAAGATGACTCTCACCACCACTCCCCCACACAAGTAACTGCACCGTGTTTAGCCAATAGGGTCTAGCACTTCCAATGTGTTACAAACTGGCAAAGCCAGCAATCCAGAACAAACTAACACATTGCAGCAAAGCTTATCTCACTAACAACCAGGTCACAGGACGTGTAACTGCAGCACTATGTGCAGGGATGCCCTATGACACTTCTATTTTGATAACTTTTTGTACACAGCCTTCAGCAGGGTCCTACTTCCCATAATATTCCAATTTGGACCAACTGCAGCAACACATTTAAAATGCCATATACTCAATTTGCCCCTGCCTTCACTGTTTCCTCCTGCCATCTTAGGAAAAAAACCCCAAAACCTACAATAAGTGGCAAACTTCCAGTTTCTCAGGCCTTTACAGCTCACCTCAGCAATGTAGTGATTTCAGTACGAAAAACTGAGAATCACTGTGGACATTTGGCTATATTTAGTTCCAGAAGTGGCTTTTTTACAAATTCTTTCTTCCTCATAAAATGGCATTTCAAGATTTTATCTACACTTCATTAGCTTTTTTTTAAGGTCATGCATTTCACTTCCCAGTCAGGATCCCACCTAAGATAGATTTTTCCAGGCATTTTACTGGATACCAGGACAAAGGAGTTAATATCTTCATCCTCATTCAGGATATGGGACAAAGGAGGACAAGTCATGTTTCTGAGACACTAGTTTTCTTCCAGAATATTTTTTCCATGCCTACCAGATACAGGCAAATCTGAAGGATGAAAAACAAATAGATGAGAACAAATGAGGGGTTGGTTGTCTCTGAGGGCAATGGCACGGAGCACAGACATGTGCCACTGCAGGGAAACAGGAGGATGGCATCCCGTGTACCATCTTGCCCTGTTGCTCAGGGTGTGAATGATCCTGAGCTCGTGCCTCCAAACTTCTGTTTCAGAAACAGGAAAACCAGCAGGAGTAACCATCGTGTCTTGACAACTTTGCAAAGCTGAGGCAGAGACTCTGCAGCAGGTAAGGGCCTCTGACTGTGTGGGACACCCCATCCTGGATTGTGGGAGGCAGGTAAGTCATTGCTAGAAGTGCTTATGTGTGTGTTGGCACAAATGGTGGGGAAATAGTTGCTGTGCCAAGGGGCTACTCCCTCCCTTTAGGAGCTGCCTGTCCCGAGAGCTCCCAGTACCAGGCAGTGCTTTGATGAGAACCTAACATTTGCAGTGCAGTTTAAGCTTTGAGCTATTCCTTGCACTTGTTTCAAGTATGAGATCATCTTTCCTGAATACAGTCATCCCCGAATAGCACAATGCACTTCCGAAAAGGCTTGATAGAACTTTATACAATAGCATTATGATTTCCCTCTCTCTGTTTTAAATACCTCCTCATGCATTCCACAGTCACGCTTGCCTTTCTCATCACCACACCACATTCATGATTCACAGTCATCCTGTGACCAACTGGTGCACGCAGTTATTTTCAACTTCTCTGTTATTTTCAACTGAGGAATGTGCAGTCTGCAGCAGAGGCTTGTATTACAACCAGATAATAGCTGACAATATTTTGATTTGCTCCCCCATTTCTCTTACTCCTCAAAGTCATCTGGTTATTGCAGTCTGAAATGAGAGGTAATTAGTGTACTAATTAAGACTTGATTCTCCACTTACCAGCATAAGAATCAACTGTCAATTTTCAGTGCATTTTACAATCAAGTTCAGCCCCTTAACGTGCATTTTTCAGAGTGCAAGGCTAGTTTTTCAAAGTCAGCTCTCTGGAGAGTCTGGTTATCACTGCTCTGATAGAAGCCAGCTCTTTTGCATTGATAAGTACAGGCAGTACCTGGACCAAAATGAATAGAAACAACAGAGAGATGATGTTCTGTCACAGGAGTCTTCTGAACATGTGCAAGCTGCTTTCTGTAATAGTGACTACAGTACTCATTTCTTAGTTTCTACCTACAGGTTCTGCTGAACTTCCTGACGGACAAAACGGAAGAACCATGTCCTTAAAAATTACTTAAAACTACTGCATTTGCATTGGTTGGTATCTCATTCAAAACCTGAAGATCCAGCAATACCATGAATACCTTCAGCCGAGGAAGCAGAGAAAGCATCCGTCTCCTGCCACATCTTTAGGGAATTTTCATGCTCTCAGCAAACCACACAGGAGGAAGTGTTCATCCGTGAACTGAGATCCCAGTTTTAAACTCTAATTCATTATTATCTTCTCATCTATCCTGCAGTAAAGACTATTAACAACTTGACAGCAGCATGGAAGTGCCTGCGTCACAAGCAATAGTGTCTATGAATATTCAGGCTAGATCTGATGCTTATGATATAGACAAACTAATTTAATAATAAGACACTAATTCTGTGTATAAACATCTGCAGAGTGTTTGGATTTCAGAGAGATAAGAGCAGTACAGATTTTATGTTCAGTAGGGACCCCTGGTGTTTAAGGCAGTCATAACAAGGAGCAACATTCCCAGCAGAGAATGAACCCTTTACTTGAGAATCAGCTGCCTTTTTGTGTCCATACCTACTGAAGATTCCTCCTCAGAGGTTAAGGAACAACACGTAGCTGTATTCTTAAGTTCAATTATAACTGTCTTATGGAAATGCCTTAGTCTTTTAAATGTTCACACAGCAAGCCCCACACTTGTACAGGGCTGAAGTTGGTTACAAAGCACATTTCACAGCCTGGCCAGGCTGCTGGAGCTCAACTGCAAGAAAATTTTGCTCAGGCCTTGCCAATCTCCTGACACATAAGGCTCTCTGCGTTCTTGCAGGATCCCCTAATGTTCTTGTCTTTCACAGGGGAAGCTGCTGCAAGCCAATACAGCTTGAAAATCAGCCATGAAATACAATGTAACTGCTGGTATAATGCACAGACCTAAAACTCTCCATTCCTTCCTTCTGATCAACTTCATCAAAGTTATTGATAAGGCTTTAATAAAAAATGAATGAAGCAACTTCTACATCAAATTGCTTTAAATTAACTGCTATGAACCACACTCCACCTTCAGAGAGGCCCCACATCTACAATGCAGAATGTTACAAAACCTCCCATGTGTACTTAAAATATAATTTTTGTTGCAGAGAGTGATTGTTGGTAATTATGTTTTGTCCTGGAGTCTTCCGTTTGGCACCTCTGCCACCCTGAGGAATATTATAGAGGGGAAGGACTGTAGTAATATGTCCTTATTCTACAAGCCAGCACAGAGGATTGTTAACAAATTGAAATCTATTTCTGGAAGAATTTAAGTTAAGTATTATCATCTAACTTCACAAACAAATATATTTCACACATTTAATGTAGCCTTCCAGTATCTAAAGGGACATACAAGGAAGCCAGAGAGGGATTCTTCCCCAGGAATTGTAGTGACAGGACAAGGGGTTATGGGTTCAAACTGAAAGAGGGGAAATTTAGGTTAGATATATGGAAGAAATTCTGCGTGGGTGGTGAGGCACTGTCACAGACTGTCCAGAGAAGCTGTGGCTGCCCTGTCCCTGGCACTGTTCAAGGCCAGGTGGGACGGGGCTTTGAGCAACCTGGTCCAGTGGAAGGTGTCCCTGCCCAGGGCAGGGGGTGGGTACTGGGTGATCTGGAAGGTCCCTTCCAACCCAGCCCATTCTGTGATTCTAATACTACATACCAGCTGTGTAACACTACAAATAGCATGCTATGGAGAATACACTAGTCCAATACTCCGGGGCAAAAACACCCAAAGCACCTAATTCTAATATTTTCCGTTTACCTCCTTACTTTTTCGCCACGCTTCCCAAGAAGCGGGTCCCAATTAGGGACAGTCAGGCACTGCTGCACGGCTTGCTGTCCATAGCAGCAGAACCAGCCCCAGCAGTTGGCAGGCTGCTTTATCTCCGCCGGGCAGGGGGAGGGCGGTCAGTGCTGTGCCGAGGCCCCTCCCCGGAGGCCGGGCCGGCAGCGCGGGCGGAGCGGGGCGGGCGGCGGAGCGGAGCGGAGGCGGCAGCCGAGCCATGCACTCGCTCGCCCAGGAGATCCGCAGCTTCTCCAGGGCCAACCTGCGCAAGCAGCGCACCCGCGTGACGACGCTGACCGGCCGCAGGATCATCGAGACGTGGCGCGGCGCCTGCCTGCAGGTGGAGGAGGAGGAGGCGGAGGCGGCGCCGGGCGGAGGCTTCGTGCAGGACCTGAGCGCCGACCTGCAGGTCGGGGTGGTGAAGCCCTGGCTGCTGCTGGGTGAGTGGGGCTGGGGGCGGCGGGCCCGGAGCCGCCGGACGGGCGGGGGCCCAGCGCAGCAACAGGCCCGATGTCCTTTCTCCGCAGGCTCGCAGGATGCTGCTCACGACCTGGAGACGATGAGAAAGCACAAGGTAACTTTACGCGGACGTACAAACGCATCTCGCGCCGTGCACGCAGCGGGTCTCTTAAGTTAAAAATTCTAAAATATTGTCTAGCAGCTCTGAGAAAAACTGTGTTCCGTTCGCATTGTCAAAAGGCTACTCCATTTGCAGATGGATAAGTTCCTGTGAGCTTCACGAGAAGTTGAAATGCTTTCACAGAATCTCAGAATCTTGCAAGGGATGTCTGTAGGTCATCCAGTCCAACCCCTCTGCCAAGGCAGGGTCACCTAGAGCAGGTGACACAGGAACGCGTCCAGGCGGGTTTGGAATGTCTCCAGAAAGGGACACTCCACACCCTCCCTGGGCAGCATGGAAAGAAACTCTTCCTCAGGTTGAGGTGGAACTTCTTGTGTTTTGGTTTATGGGCATTGCTCCTTGTCCTTGCTGGGCACCACTGAAAAGTCTTGCTCAGCTGCAAAAGTGATGATTGTTTAGAGCTGTTAATGGAAGAGATTCCTGCATTGCTATATGTGTTTACATTTCAGACACTAAGCAGCACCATCCCTCCTTGCCTTATGGGTATTGATGAAACTAGAAAAACAAAACAGCTCAAAGTCTGTCCCAGACTTTGGTCTTTTTACTCTTCTCTGTTACAGTAATGGGGTGATAAGGCCTCTGGACAGTGGTGCTTCTGCAGGACAGGGAGTGCACCAGGCTGGGATCTGGTGCTATCTAAATGTCACTTCACTGTAAGTTAAAAAACCCACAAAGTGGCTGTAGCCTGGACAAAGCAGGGATGGCAGGAGGCCAGAAGTGGTCTCGCCTGCCAAGGGCAGGTATACTTTATTCTGAAATCCTTCTGCTCCAGTAACTCACCAGAAGTAACATTAAACTGATGGGTTAAGGCAGGCTTGAAATTTGGGGGATTGTTGGATGGCCTACTTCCTCTTTTATTTTCCACCTACGTGCTGACAATTTCCTTTTCTGTTGAAAATCCGTATTTTAGTCTTTGTTTGTTTGAGCACTGATTTTTCATTTCCTCTCAGAAAAACCCTGAAATTTCTCACAGTGTGTTTTAGCACACATTGAAACTTTGCTGGGAGAAAACCACACCATATGTAAAACTGAACATTACAGTCTGTGTATGCCTAAAGATAATTAACCTCTGCTACTGCTAATCTCTGCTTGCTGTCTTCAGAAAATGCCTTTTTCATTTTTTTTCCTTTTATTTTTTTTTTTCACTTAGGTTACTCACATTCTAAATGTGGCATATGGAGTCCAAAATGCCTTCCTCAATGATTTCATATACAAGACCATTTCTATTCTGGACCTCCCAGAAACTGATATTACCTCCTACTTCCCTGAATGTTTTGAGTTTATTGAGAAAGCCAAGATCCAGGTATGGTATATCAATAATTAATGTTAGTAGTTACCCTGTTTACATTATTTATTACACTATTTAAGAACTAAAGCAGCTTCTTTTGTCAAAAGAAAATATGCTACCAAATGAATAGCTTCACCATTGCCTTTTAAAATTTTAAATAGAGAATCCAGGCAGTTTCTGAGCATTCCTAGAAACATGACTCTGCATTTAATCTTCATTCCTTCCAGCAATGTTTTTTCAGAATGACTGTCTTGAGTTTTAGAGAAATGCTTTTTTATACAGATGTACCAGTGGCTGACTTTAGATAAAGAAATCCTATCCTAAGTCACTACCCCTGACAGAGGGAAAAGGAGAAAACTTACTTATCTGTTGGGGATGTTGTTTTGGATTAGAAACAAGCCTAGCAGGGCTTTTCCAGATCTGTGTGGTTTGTCATCAGCTGTTCACCATCCTTGAACTTTTCATCATAGAATCATAGAACAGATTGTGGTGGAAGTGACCTTAAAGATCATGTCATTCCAACTCCCCGCCATAGGCAGTGACACCTCCCACTAGACCAGGTTCTCAAAGATGCCACACACTGAGCTATGATGTGGGTATGTACCAAGGATGTCAGAGAATGTGTTAGTAGTCTTGGAGCCAACAACTTGATTTACCTGCTCCCAAAATCCTGAAAAAGATGTGACATGGGAAGTGGGCTGAAAGGACTCCTTCTAGGGTTGCTTGACAGAGTTGTCTGTAACCAGGAGCATCCCTGACTCACAGCTCTTAAATTCAGGCTTATTGTGTAATTTACAACAACCATTGCTTTGGTATGAAAACTATGACTTGACAACCAAACCTTATTGCATCTTATTCTACCAAATCTACCAAATTCATTATTCATGTAGGGTGGGATAAAAGAAGATAATCTTGTCCCAGCTTTCTTTGTGTTGCAGTGTTCTTTCCTTCTCTCATTTATCATTTACAAGCTATGTGATACACATTGTCACTTACTGACCTTTTCAGGGTATCTAGTTACGGTTTCCACTTCATTTCTAAATGGGAGTTGCCATTCATAACTGCACAGTTTTGCTTTCTGCCTCTGGTGTTTGTGTCCTGGTTACTATTTTGTAAGCTAAGAAGTTTTCAGGAAAACTTTTACAGCAATATTAACAGTTTTCTAATGGGAGAAGTGGGTGACAGAGCAGGTAATTGATGGAATAGTTATTCCCCAGGATCAGTTCACAAAGCAGGTGATAGTGGTATGCAGAGACAGATCTCTGGGGGGCTTGAATCACTTTATTTCCTTTGTCAAAATGGGGTTAAAAGAGCTTATGATAAAGTGTGTTGTGAAGTGCTCTTCTGTTCAAGCAATCACAGAGATACCAGTGCTTCATCTCCTAATCTGAGGGAAGGAGAGATGTTCACTGGTGAGAGAGTGTGATATGTGAGAAATATAATTAGAACGTGATTAACTCAATGAGAGGGTAAGAGAGCACTTGAATTTGCGGATGCAAGGGAAGCCTGCCCTGTTCCCCAAGTCACTGCCAGCTGGTGCTCGTAACTGGATCAACTTTTCGAAAACTGTAATGGCTCAAGTCTGTCAACACCATGGTACAAACTCTGATACTGATCAGAGCTCACCTTTTCTTCTAAGCTCCAAATTGGCAGGCAGGTTTTCCATGACATGTTAGGTGACACATCAGGTCATATTGCTATGAATGAGGGATACTCTTTTATATTTCTGTTTAATATCTAATAATAAAACCTCTAAAATCTTATGTTTCCAAGGAGGAAATCTCTGTTTATTTATTAACATATCTCCTTAAAGCTCCTTTTGTCATTCCTAATGAAAAGACTTGGTTCCACTGCAAAGTAGAATGGATCCATAACTAACTACATTAGCTTAAAGCTTTATGCTTCTTTTTAATTTCTTTCCTTGGTGAGGCTTTTTGCCCACTGTGCATAATTATTGTATAATCACTTTTTCTGTCAGTGGAAGGTGATTTTGTTTCCTTCTCTATAAAAGATTAAACCCAACTTGGTCTTGGATCTTTAAAAGAAGTTCTTGCAAGCCTATGGACCATTTCTTGGTAGGCAAAGGTTACACTATCGGGGTCAGAGCAAGGAATTGCTGGTAAATAAAGATGAATTTCTTATCTGCAATCTGTTTCTCACTTCATATTCATAGCTAACACAAAACGAGTCAAGAATGACGTGTCAAATTAATCTTTGTATGAATTGTAAACAACGAGGTTTAAAGAGGAAAGATAAAAGTTCTCCGTGTTAAATTTGGTTTAATGTTATTGCCCATGTTCAGTCACATCCAGGCATTTTCAGGATCCATGGATATCACTAAATAATTTTTGACAGTGTAAAACAGAACAGTTACTAAAAAAAACCCAATCAAACTTATATGTGAAAGAGGAAAATAAAGCATGAACTGTACAAAGGGGAAAAACCAAGGGTCATTTCCAGTGTGTATTATTTACTCTCAGTGCCACTGCTGGATATTGATCTCGATTATAGTACATTATGTCTGAAATAACTCCCCTTAAATCAGTAAAAACTGCTCCACATTTACCATAGATAAGCTTCAGCAATTGAGTCATTAGCAGTGGCATAATTTTTAGTGTCATTATTCTGGATTTACAGGTCACCACTGACACTTCCTCAGGTAGCTGAAGTACGTGGACAGGTCTGCTTCCCACTCTGCCATAGTCTGTGTGATGAGGAATCACAGCCCTATGACTGTGAGAAAGGGAACGAAGAGTGCAATTTCCAGCAGGCAGAGCACAGGGAATATGATTTTTATTGCAAGAAAGGATGATATTGTGATTCACTGTGCTGGGATGCAGGGGCTCAGACTCAGTTCCTAGCTCTGCCATAATCTTGTTGTGCAAGTCATTCTTCTAGTCTCAGCTTGGCATTTCTCCAACATGAATAATAATACTGAATTTCCTGCTTTGTCTTGTTACTGAAACTGGGAAATTTCTGGAGCAGGAGCTTTTTTCTGCTCTTTTGTGTTTATTAATAGACCAGATAATTGCAGCTCCCAATTCTGTAACATAAACCATTGAGCCCCTGGAAAGGAACCCTGGTGCTTTTTGTCACTTTGGAGCCTTTTCCAGGGCATAATCTGATATACAAACATGACAATATTATGAAGCCTGGACCTTGCAAACACTGCCTGAGCCACACTAGATTGTCTAGTTGTCTTTGTGTTAATTTGTGCTCATTACTTCTTAACAAAACTTACAGTGCCTTTATAGAGCCATTCAGGTGACTCAGAGGTTGTGTGGGAAATGTTTAAATAGGATAAAACCCATTAATTTTACACATAGTTCAGGATAAGCCTGATTTCAAGCCTCAGGAGAAGCATTTGGGAATTAATGGGAGGTTCAGTATTTTTGGATTTTGCACCTTAGCCCCCATAAAGGACCTTAGTTGGGACCTTAGTTGGACCAGCTGTACCAGCCTGTGCAGTTGTACCAGCAGGTGATGGGGAGGGAGATCTGTTGCAAATCACACCATATCTTTTCGGATTTTTCTGTTCCTATGCATGATCAAGCTTACCCAGAATCTTCTCTGAAGAACTTCAGAGGACACGAGAAGCTGTGACTGGAACTACAAGACATTCCAAAATCTGCCTCTGTGCCCAGCTGTTTTCTGCCTTGCTATGTTTTTAACCTTTAGCAAGATACTGTCAAGTTCCTTTCCATACTGCAAATAAAATCCATTTTAAAACTGGCACCCAGTTAGATGAGGTATCTTAGTATCCCAGGAGTCTGTGATTTGGTTTTTACATGAAGGGGCTCCTGTAAGGACTCAGGGAAAAGGACAGAGGAATGTTTTTTAGTTTTAAGGCATGAATTAAATTTGAAGTGTTTAGTCATTTTTAAAGTGGCTTTGGTTAGAATAATACTAATTTTGGGCTTATATATCTGTGTTTGGACTTACTTGTGTACTTATTTATATTTATGTGTATAAATATTTTGCTTTGAGCCCAGCAAGGAGCTCTCAGTAAGTCTTAATAGATTTCTATATAAAGTTGCTACGTACTTGTTTTTATCTGCCTCATGAATATCCCAACTTCTGTTTAATTTCTTTTCTGAAGGATGGCGTGGTGCTGGTCCACTGTAATGCAGGAGTCTCCCGTGCAGCAGCTGTAGTCATTGGTTTCCTAATGAATTCAGAAAGACTGAGTTTTGCCAGAGCCTTTTCCATGGTGAAAAATGCGAGGCCCGTGGCTTGTCCAAATCCTGGCTTCATGGAGCAGCTTCACAAATACCAAGAACAGATTGTAAAAGAAAATGGAAGCATAAATGATCATGACTGATCAAAAGGGAGAAGGGAAGCAGTCTGTTTTGACTATACAGGAACAGATGTTGGATGTCCTTTAGTCTATCATTTTGCAATCTCCTTTTCACTTGTGCATTTTCCAGTCATCACATATTTTTTCTTAGGTTCCTTCGACCCTTTTTCTTTCAGCATGTCATCTATAGGCCAGATGATTTTTCCACTGACTTCAGAGAAGTTTTGCCCAAGAACAAGCTCTTCCTAGAGTGCTAAGAGAAAGATAAAGTTCAGTTTTCCTTGAAATAGTAAAAAATACAGAATGATGGCGGGTTTTTTATGATACATCAGAAAATGCAGGCAATAGAGAAAGACAATAAAATAACTGAGATAAGTTGCCCTGTTTACTTTCCAAATGTACGCATTCTATTCGGTTGTAAAATCTAGATAATAAAATGTTCATATAATGAAGTACCTTGATATTGGATTTTAAATTTATCTTGCAAGTAAAGAGGATTTTATTGATTTTTGTGGGCTAGCCAGCCATTAAATTTTTTTGGAAATTAAAACAGATGGTCTTTTGAGGATGCTTAAAATGTGTAGGATGCTTTCATGCTTCATGTCTTTCTACTGTTTCTCATAAAGTAGTGATTTGAAGTGCACTAACATGATGTTTCCAAAGAGCTGGAACCAGCAGAGGTTTTTTTTTTTTGTTAATCACTTTGGTGGAGATATGAAAAATGTTGTTGATAACAACCTATCTGCTCACTGCTCTTCCCTTTCCTTCACATTCAGTCCACTTTTTGTTCCCTCACCATTCCACACCATGTCTAAAGAACGGACATCGTAGGATAGGTAACTTTAGTGCTCCTGAGACATCTCAAGCTGGAATTAGTCTTAAGATGGCATGTTCAATACACACACACATACAAAATCTGTAAAAGATTTTAAAAGGATTTTTTGTGGCCTTCACACCAGTTCTTAATGGTTTGATATATTATTATGCAGTAAAATAAAAAGAACACTGTGTTTGGATAAATCGTGTGCTGAAGTAACTGGAAATGTTTGGTTTCAAGATTGATGTTCTTGGTACCGATAGTCTGAACTTTTGCGTGCCACTGTGTTTGAACCACACCGTGATTGCTCGTGCTCAAGAGTGTAGTGACAGGGCAAGAAGGAATGGATCCAAACTGACAGAAAGTGAGTTTGGATTAAATACAAGGAAAAAGTTCTTCCCTGAGGGTGGCCTTTCCTGAGGTGAGGCCCTGGCACGGGTGTCCCACAGCAGCTGTGGCTGCCCCATCCTGGAAGTGTTCAAGGCCAGGCCTGGACGGGGCTGGGAGCAGCTTGGGCTAATGGAAGGTGTTCCTCCACACGGCAGGAGGGTGGAAGATTATCTTTACGGTCCCTTCCACCCCGAACCATTCCATGACTCTGTGCTAAACGCGAATGCGAGGTTTAGGCAACCCCTCTGCATCTGATCGCTGTGCCTCGGTCACCGTTCCCGTGTCGGCGAGGGAAGCGGTGGCAGCGTTATAACCTGGGCTGGGGGGGCTGTGGCAGCCCGGGCAGTGACCGCAGTCCTTTTCCTGGGGAGTCAGGGTAAGAGCAGCTTTGAGTTGTCAGCCCGTGGAAACAACGCAGGACAAGCTCTTGTAACGCTTCTTTCAACTCTTTTCGCGACCTGGCCCTCCGCAGGGGGGGCCGTTTGCCGGGGAGCCGTGACGGGAGAGCCCGGCCGGGGCAGACGCCGGGCCGGGGCAGATGCCGGGCCGGGGCAGATGCCGGGCCCCGTGAGGGCGCTGCCGCCACCGCCCCAACCCCGCCCAGGATGGCGGGGGGCGGGTCGGAAGTGACGGCGGGAGGAAGCTCCGTCCCGTTTGAAAGCGCCCGGCGGAGCCGCCGCCGCCGCCTGTTCCCCGCCCGGGCCGCCATGGCCGCCTTCGCCATGGAGCCGCCGCCCTCAGGTGAGCCGGGCCTGGGAGCCGCCCGCCGGCTCTTGGGCTGGGCCGGGCGCCGCCTCAGGGGGTGCCCGGCGGGTCCCCCGGCGCCAGCCGCGCTCCTGTGTCCCGGGGAAGGCAGTGGGGCTGGCGCTGACCCCCCTGCTCCAGGCAGGGAGGAGTCTGGGTGCCGCCGGGCTGGAGGGGGCGGTGGGACACGGGGCCGGGACGGGGCTGTTCCCTCTGGGGTGAAGCCGAGTTGAACCGAGCGGCCGCTGCTCGTGGTGGCGAAAAATGTAAGGTGGTGGTAAACTTGGCTCGCTTGCAAAGTGAATTATTAGAACCGTCTTTGGAACCATTAATGCGTGTAAATATCTCAAAGGCGGGTGCCAGGAGGATGGTGCTAGGCTCTTTTCCCTAGTAATGAGAACAGAATGAGGAGCAATGGCCGTGAACAAAAACACAAGAAGTTCCACCTCAGCATGAGGAAGAACTTCTTTCCATTGCGGGTGGCAGAACAGGCTGTCCCGGGAGGTCTCGGGGTGTTCCTCTCTTGGAGGCATTCCAAACCCGCCTGGGCACGCTCCTGGGTCCCCTGGCAGGTCCCTTCCAACCCTAAGGGTTCTGGCATTCTGGAGTCTTAATCACTTGCTGTATCTTGTGTTACATTTCTTTAATAGAACCACAATCTATGCAATAGAAAAAAGCTAGATCACTCATCTTGTTCCTGGTTTTACGTTTTGTTTTCAGGAGCTGAGCCAATGACTCTTGGCTCCCCGACATCTCCCAAACAAGGGGCTGGTGCTCAGTTTCTTCCCGGGTTTTTGATGGGCGATTTACCTGCACCAGTGACTCCCCAGCCACGTGCTTTATGTGGCCCTTCGGTTGGAGTAATGGAAACGAGGTCTCCGCTACTTGCAGGTCAGAATTCGTAAAATTCTGAAAAGTTGTCTTGAAAGTCAGGAATTGCTTTGTCTCGTTGTTCTGCTTGACTGTTGCAGTCTTGAATCCTTGCAGTTTCGTAACTTGCTGGTGTCTGCAGTCATTGGACTGAAGTAGCTTTGACTCTTGCTAACTGTAGATGCTCATTTCTTTTCAGTGACCTGATTGATTACACTAGGAAGAGTCCTTACCCATGGTTTTATGGTTTTAAGTTGATATTATTATGTCTGTTTTCTTCTTTGAGAAGTATGAGGGAGTTAACACAGCATGGATGATCTTGGCTTTTTTACTAAATCAGTTGGCATAATTTAATATCTGATGGTGTTAATAGTCATCTTGAAGGAGAAATTGAGGATTAAGGTACTGCAAGATAATTTTAGGTATTCTCTTCTTTGAATATCAGGCAGGACTGGATTCAATGATCCTTCTAGGTCCCTTCCAACATAAAATGTTCTGTGATTGTTGGTGTGTTGGTCTCCCACTTCTTGGTGTTGTCTGCCTTTCCTGACCCCATCAAGTGCAAACCTCTTAGGGAAGTATTTATGACACTGAAAGTAGTCATGTGGATTTCACCCAACTGATTTTGAAAGGGTTTATTACAGTCTCAAAGTATCAATTTTAGAAAAGGAGGAAACAGTAAAGTACTAACACAGGCTTAGCAAAATAAGGGATTAAATACATCACTAAAACTGAAAACCTTGATGGGAGAGTGCTTTATATAATATACAGTTATTGCATGTAAGGGTAGCAGTTCCTGTATGTGTTAAACACTTCAGAGTGGAGTCTTGAAGCTCAGAATTTTAGGATTGAAAAGTACTCTGGAAAAGCTTAGTTTCTAAATGTTTTGGAATTGAAAACTGTTAGCTTTTTTTTGTTTTGTTTGTTTGTTTGTTTTTTCTTCCCCTGAGGTAAACCCACACAAAGTGGTTCTTTCAGTCAGTTTAATTCTGTTTTCTAATGGAAGTCCCGAAGTTTATGGGAGAGAAGCTGGGTTAAAGAACAAGTGCATCTAAACAAAGTATAAAGGGTCAAGAAGAGGTCTAAAAGTTTGAGATGGTACTTCTGTAAGGGTACAGTTTAACACGTGTTATGTAGACCATTGAAACCTGAACAGATGGTCTTGCAAATGCCCAATGAAACAACCAGCAGTTTCTTTCATGGCTGAATTTACCACTAGAGATTCAAAAACAAGTAGCAGTGGAGTAAAGTGGCAAGTTTTCTGATGCTCTTCCTTCGTTCCTTTGAATTGCAGGAGGATCTCCCCCACAGCCGGTAGTCCCTACTCATAAAGACAAAGGCGGTGCTCCCCCAGTTAGGAGCATTTATGATGAGTTATCTAGCCCTGGGCTTGGATCAACACCTCTAACCTCAGGAAGACCAGTAAGTGTCTTTGGGACTGGCCTGTTATTAGCAGAAGATGTGGGGCAGCTTCCTGCCTCAGTGAATTCTTCAACCTGGTTTTGTAAACTGTAGCAAAATGATGGGTGAGCCTTCAGCTCATCTGGGTGTTTGGTGTGCCTGCTCCTGTGCAGACTGAATTGAGAGCTGCTGTTATGAAGCAAACCCCTGTCATTACAGTAGAGAGTGAGAAAAGCAAATCGTGCCTCAGCTGTGCTTTGTATGTACAAATTGTTGCAGATTTTCACCTTCTTGTAAACTGATTGAGCTGCTGATTGCCAGCAAGGCACTTTCACTACCTGAGAGGAGGTTGTAGACAGATGGGGGTTGGTCTCTTCTCCCAGGTATAACAAATGATAGGAGAAGAGGAAATGGCCTCAAGCTGCAGCAAAACGATGTTTAGATTGGATAGCAGGAAGAATTTCTTCACTGAAAGGGCTGTCAGGCATTGGAAGAGGCTGCCCAGGGAAGTGTTGGAATCAGCATCCCAGGAGGTGTTCAAAAAACACGTGAATGTGGCACTTGGGGACGTGGTTTAGTGGTGCAGATGGCAGTGCTGCATTAATGGTTGGACTCGATCTTAGAGGTCTTTTCCAACCTTTTTTTTTTCTATGATTATCTTTAAGTGGGCAATAGAGGCACTTCTTGAAATAGAAGGCATTTTTTTTCTGAGTAAAATATCTAATCAAAATTTGGGTAGGCAGGTGGGGTTAATTTTGAAAGAGGAACACTAAAATTTCTGCCAGGTAATTTTTATAATAAGCTCCCCTACTTACCTCAACTGAGTAGTCGAGCATTACTGGTTCTTTTTGATGGCACATGATCCTTCTGATGCTAGGAGAATGCTTTCCACTGAATGAGCAGTCTTTCTATTGAATGTTGCCATCTGAAAAGTTTGTTCTGGAAGCTGAGGTTCCCTGTGACAGACAGAATCCAATAGTGTCTCAAAAGACTGGATGTTAAATTTAAAAAAAAAAAGTATTGAGCAGCTATCAGAACACATGTTGCTCTGTCTGCAGGTACTCCAGCTTGTTTGGTTTTGTACCTAAGAAATGCCATGATTCAGGGTAAAAATACACTAAAATTGTTTTGGATGTTGAAATCCTGTGTTAAAAAAAGAAAGAAAGAACTTACAGCTAAAACTTGAAGTATCCTTTCCTTCAGTGCAGTTGCACTAAGTAGTAGAGCAGGAAAGTAAGTCTAGTAGTGAGGAATGCAAGTGATCCCATGATTTCTGAACCCTTTAGGAAGTGAAAATTAGATGCTGGTACGTTAGGATACTGACATTGTTCCCATCAGCATGCACGTGAATGTGTGCATTACTGTACTGCAGCAATAAGGGGGATGGCTATTTTGAAAAAGCTAAACTATAAGGTTTCTGAGTACTGATACTTAAGGCTACTTTGCTTACAAAGCATATGTCAAGTACATTTAGATCCAAATAACTTTTCATTAGTGTTTCTTAATAATCTTGCATTAAACATATATGTTCTTACTCTTAAAAGCTAGGAGTAAGTTAAGGCAACAGTTAATATTCTTGCCTGGTGCTTGAATCACCTGAAGATGATCTCTTTTGAGCTGAGCAGTGTATACCTGTAAGAATGATTTGTTACTTTCTGTATTTTACTGCAGGCCAACTTCTCGTTAACACAGAGCCCATCTGTTGGAATTCTGCCATCAACTCCAGGCACAGGTAGATGTCCTGTCACAAGATATAATCTCCTTTCATATTGCTGTCCTTAATACAGAAGAGTCATCACTGTTGAAGCTACATCAGCTTCTTGCTAATTTGCAAAGGAGTTGTTTGTTAGCTTTTCAGAAGGTGTATGGGTGTGAGTAGGAAATAATTATCCTTTCTGACACTGACTGAATTTTGGTCAACTTTACTTATTCCTTATTCAAAAAGTGTTGTTGGACTGAGCACAGAGGTGGCTGTACTTGAGTGAAGCAGCTGAGATTGATGAGTTGCTTTCCATCTTCATAAGGTTTCTGACCTTGTGTTAGTCATGAGGCTTAGTAGGCTGCTTGTGGATATGAGATTTGGGTTGACTTATTTTTTGCCTGTGAATAAATCTCCATCAGACTCCTCTATATACTAGTGAAACGCTTGATAGTGAATTTATTCTTTTATTACAGACTTTTAAGCTTATCTGTTTTGCAAAAGAAATCTGTTTAACAATGCCATTTTAATTTAACAGCTTCAAGTGTGTTCAGTCCTGCAAGTATTGGGCAGCCTAGGAAAACCACTCTGTCTCCTGCTCAGCTGGATCCTTTTTACACTCAAGGTGATTCCCTTACTTCAGAAGATCAACTTGATGACACATGGGTAACTGTATTTGGGTAAGCTGATTTCCAAACTATTAGAAAAACCTGGGTGAAGCCTTCATGACATATGAAGGGAAATACTTGGGCATTGCTGTTGTCTGGCATTTGTAGGTGGGCAGGAAATACAACTGTGGTTAAAGCAAGCAAACATATTTTTTAGCAAGCCACCTTAACTTAAGCTAAATGTTATTTTTTTTCGAGTTAGAGAGAGGCACCATTCTGCCATGGAGGTGTTGGGTGAAGTAGAAGTGCCTAGGAGGTACTATTCCTCTAAGATGGTTTCACATTGCTCTCTTCTGAATTTCTATAAACCCTTAATAGGGTTGTATTTTGGCACCTGGATTCTTAAACTGCCAGTAATTTTTTTTCCATTTTTTCTGTCCTTCAGGTTTCCTCAAGCATCAGCTTCCTATATTCTTCTACAGTTTGCTCAGTATGGAAACATATTAAAGCACGTGGTATGTCTTAGTTTGACACTTATTTCTGAAAGCGTTGGGACTCCTGGATTTAAGAGGCTCCATTTGACCATTTTCTCCTCATGTCCTGCAGATGTCCAACACAGGAAACTGGATGCACATTCGATACCAGTCAAAGCTTCAAGCCCGGAAAGCCTTAAGCAAAGATGGTAGAATTTTTGGTGAATCCATCATGATTGGTGTCAAGCCCTGTATAGATAAAGTAAGTTAAAAGCTGCTTTTAGTGAAACATGAGGCACTTTTCCTTTGGTCTTCCTATTTGTTTTCCCTAACCTCTTTAATTTTTTTTTTTTTTTCTTTTGGAATTGCAGAGGGTATTTAGCTGTATAGGTATAGAATGTTACACATTACACAAGGTCTTTTCTTAAGTATTTGTCAACATTTCCTGCTGAGGAGGATTGTTGTGGGCAGTCTCTGCTGCTTGGAAGTTGCAATGCACAGAATTATACTGCTGCCAAAGACAGTGAAATGAAACTGTAACATGAGACAACTGAGAGAAGTTTCCCAGCTGGAATTTACGGTGTTCAGGGGCTGCAGTAGATAAATGATGGCAGGTTGAGACTGTTGCTGCTCCTCCTTATTGTCCCTCTCTTTTTAATGTGACTATTTACGTGTTTCTGGCTTTTTAGTTTATATATCAGTACACTGGACTGAAAATTTGCCTCCCTAGGCTAGTTGGTATTTCCCACTGTGTATCCTCTGGGTTCTTGTGGAACTCGTGGTGCCCATCAAGTCACTTGATGCCTCTTTCATTTTTCATGCATTCCTATCTAAACATAAGCTTACAAAACGGAGCCATCTGACTTCTTTTCTAGCACTTGCTGAAGGGAGTGAATCAAACTCTTTGGCAAGCTGAGTCTGAGCACGAGGTGAGAGTTGATAAAGGCTTGGAGACAGTCTTGTCTGGATCAGGTCAAATATTTTGGAAGTATTTAGAAAGGGAGTGTTATGCTACTTGGTTCCACTGGGCCTGAAACAAGTTAATAGTTGAAGTTTGTTGCAAGTAGTACAAAATATTTTCTCTACACTGTTTCAAGTACAGACAGTGAACAGATTCCAGGCTTTCACTAGTTTGCAATGGCATAACCCAACATGTGAATGATTGCAGTGAGGAAAATGCTTGGTGATGTTCTGTACCTGTGTGCTCTTTACTGACAGGCCATTTATCTTTGGGATCTGCATAGATTTTTATCAAACAATTTTAGATAGTAGAGAATTTTAGATAGTGAAGGTTGGAATACTGCTTTTTAGTATTTGTTTACGCTATATTAACCCTCTTTTTAAGAGTGTGATGGAAAACTCTGAAAGAAGCTCTGCATCCTCAATGTCTTCGGTTTTCACTCCACCTATGAAATCTACTGGCACACCAGTACAGCCAAGTAGTACTACAAGGATTTCTACAATGAGACCTCTTGCAACAGCATATAAAGCTTCCACCAGTGACTATCAGGTATTTTAAGGGAAAAAGCAGCATGTGTTTTTGTGCTGTCTCCTCTGGGTTGTATGAGGCTGTACAGACATTAACTTCAGTATGACCTTAGCTTTTATCTTTTGCTGTCATTTCTTTAAAGGTGTGGTCCAGTCTGTTCAGTCTCTAAAATAATAATGCTAATAAATACTAAATTAATTATTTGTCTTTTTTACGGGGATTAAGGGCTTGTTTTGAAATTATTTCAAACGTATTTTGTCAAAATAGAGTAGTCCTTAGGAAAAGAAGGGAAAATGGGTTAGTATAAAAAGGATTAGCTATATTGACTGACTCTCTATTTTCTCTCTTTTTTTTTTTTTTCTCCCATTGTAGGTGGTTTCTGACAGGCAGACTCCTCGGAAAGATGAAAGTATTGTATCCAAAGCCATGGAATATGTGTTTGGCTGGTAATACCCAGGAGGAAGTACCACACTCAGCTGGTCAGGGTTTGAGCTGGCATCCGTGGTTAGTTGTATAACTACTGGTGGTATTTTATCTCCCACTGCGCCTGTAATGCCTTCAGTTAATTCAGCAGACATGTAGCTTGCACTTTAAATGATGGCAATGTACACATGGTTTTGCAAACTGAGTAAGTGTAAATAAAAGTGCTTTATTCCCATTTGTGCTCCAACCGCATGATTGTAGAAAAAAATGTCAGTACTGACTTCTCTATAATTGCTTTCTGTGAGTTATTTCCCAGTAAGCTGGAAATGCTTAAAATGGCAGCTACATTTACTGATGCCTTTAATTAATTTTTTTTTTCACCCCTCTGGAGAGGTGATGGGCTACTTGCAAGAAGAAAACTGCAGAGCTGGCTCCCAGGGACAGGGTCTGTTCTTAGTATGTGGGATTTTATTTTATTTTTTATTAGGTTTCATTACTGTTTTATAATTATCTCTGGCATACTGTTCTAAATGTCGTAGCAACCTTTTAACTTTTTTTTTATAATTAATAAAGATCAAATTAAGTTTTTTCCTTAGTTTGGTTTTTAAACAAGTATGAGTTCTTTTAGGAAAAACTATTTGCTGTTCTCTTAACTATTAAGCATGATACTGTCTAATGTTTATAGAAGTGTTATCAGCAGAGGAGGTGCTGCTGATTTAATGGTTAAATGTCATCTCTGTGGGTATTTTATAGCACTGTGCACTTAACAGGTAACAAACTGTAGCATTCTAAACTATAAAACATGGAGCTGAAATAGCTAAATAGAAAAATGCAATGTTTGGTGACTACAGCTGCTTTCATTTCAAGGCTTTTCTAAGAAATTTTCTCTTAAGGTACTGGTTGAATGATTTTTATTTTTTAAATGGAACTTTCCCCTTGGAAGTTTTGGAGATGAGCCTCTCAAGTAGTCATGTGTGTCATTTAAGCTCATAGTCTCATTCCTCTGGGAAGAGAACAATTTCTTTCCACAATACTTGAGAAATTACTATTCCTTTTACAACTTTAGGGCTGTGTTAGTGTGGTCAACATCAGCCTTTTAGTTTGGGTCACTCCTGTGTTGGTCAGGTGAATCCAATTATACCCATTTCCATGCTTTGCTTCCCACTGTGGTCTCAGAGTCCTTCAGCTGCATTCCTGTGATAAAATGAGATTGAAAGATGAGTCCAGCAGCATGCCTAATGTCCCTCAGGTGCTAATGGGCATCCAGTTTACAGGATTAAACTAGACAGAGTCCTGACTAAAATCCCCAAGGCAGTGAGTGAGAAGTAAGGTTTCTTCCTCGGGGCACTTTGTTCTTCACTGAATGCATTAGAAGTAACCTCCCTGCAGGCAGATTCAGAGATTTTTTGAGATGCATTTGACTGATTTTTCTGGCTTATGCTTCTGGAATATTGGTTGCTGCTTGTCCATTTGCATTTGATCAAAGGGAGCTGCTCAAACTTAATACCTGAACGTGTTTTCTCAAAACACATCTGGCTTTTTCTTGGCCAAAAAGATTTGCCGTGCATATGACTCGAGAAAAATAAAGGTAGTTCACCTAAATTGTTGTTTTGCTAGTTGCTTTGCAGAATACATTTCTGATGTGCTGCAGAGCTGTGCTATGTGCTGGATTTGGTGTAGTGGAGTGATAACGTTGAACCTGGACCTAGTAAGTCTGGAGATAAATACACAAGGAAGGAGCTGGAGCCCAAGACAGTCGTCTGCTGATCTCCTTTACGAATAAGTAATGGATTTAAAACTGTGCTGTTTGCTTCCTCAGTTCTTTACCTTAGTTTCTTGTTTCTCCTAACTTTAGGAATGACTATTGTAATCAGTTATTGCAGCTTCCTGAAGAGTAGACTCCCACGCTTGGGAGTAGTGGATGTTGTTTACTTTGCTCTGGAGGTAGGAAATAGGGGAAGAAGAAAGTTCAGAATGTGTGAATCTGTGCACTTCTGGACAGGATCACTCAGAAGTTATGTGGCTACTGCTGGTATGTCACTCAGGGATCTAATTCTCTTAGTATATAGATCTGCACAGGTTTTAAATTTTAAAAGGGTTCGTTGTATTGTTTCAATGACAATTACCCTACAGTTTAAAATTATTTTTGTTAAAGACTCTTACAACTTGGGGATGGTATTTATTTTTTTTTCTTCTTTTTCCCTTCTACCCCTCCTCAGTTGAGCTTTCTAGTAACTTTCAAAGCAAGTAATGTGGTAATTAATTCGGGTAATTAATTTACACTAATGTAAAATGAGGACACCGCATCACTTCTGCTTCTCATTTCAAGTTGTGGGCATCTACCTCCACCGTGTGGCAGTTCTTCAGAACTTTAATGAGAGGTTTAACTGAGAGTGAAAGGAATATGAGATCTTAATTGTACTTCAGTTGGTAAGTGTATAAACAAACAGTAGTGTGAGAAAATAGTGGTGCTCAAATGTCCCTTGAAGTGTTTTTGTCATAAAAGAGGAAAGCACAAGTATTAGTTACTGAATAGCTTAATTTGTAATTCAGACTTTTAAATATTGCATTAAGGAAATAGTTCCTAAACTTCATTTAAAATCTCGCCAGTATTCACTTATCTCCATTTTGAGATGCATTAATTCACCAAACGATATTTTAGCAGGATAGCCACAATATCCACTTCTTATATGAACAAAATTGCCCTTTTTCTGATAGTTTATGTACATGTGTAAAAATGCAACTCTTGCATTAGTTTCCTTTACCTTGTCAGCAGGTGACTACACCACAGATGAGTCTGCAAAAATATGCTGCTTAACAATGTTTAGGAACAATAAACTGCTCAGCTGTTGAGTGAAACCAAAATAAGCTGGCTCACAAACAACTTGGAACTGGGAGCTGGTTTACTGAATTTTGGACTGCAGGTGAGAAGGCTCTGGAATAAATGTTCTAGATCTTTAATAACAACATCAGTCCTCGAGTTACCTCACGGCTTTGTGGTTCTGCCTTTTTGTACTGGTTTGGACAAGAGTAAAAAGTGTTCTTGTGGTGTGGTATGTCTCAAAATGCAAACAGTACTGACTGTCAAACTTCTGCTAGTTTTTCTAAATCAGTGTTCAGTCAGTGGATTTGTCTTTAAGAATGAATCCATAATTAATAACTTTGTAAAAAGTGTTTTGCCTTTATTAAGGAATGCTTTGATGCAGGTGTGTGGTTGTGTTACGTGTATGAACTTTGCTTCTATCAACAAAATCACATTTTCCGCTTTTTCGCAAGTAAAACACGCCTTGAAATCAGGAGAATGTCTGAGAAGCCATAAATTCTGGTGTCCTGTGTCATCAGATGTCTTGGTTCATCAAGTTTGTCAGTTTTGTAAGTGAGCTTCCCGCTTAAATAAAGAGTTTATTGCTGATGTAAGCAGATGCAGTTAAAGTGACCCCAAAGTTCTGGTCTCTGTAGATGAATTGTGGGTTTTGTTCCTTACAGTCCTTTCCATGAAGCTGGAGACTCTCTTCTGATTAGAAACAGCACATAAGTGAGGAATTGCTCTGAACTGTCACTGTTTTATTGTTCCCAGTTTTTGGTATAGTTTACTGCAAAAATCAGAACATATTATGAACATATCTCTCGTAGGGATGAACTGCTTTTCAGTATGAAAAACTGACAACTTTTCAATGATATTTTTTTCCTCCCTGTTGTGTATGTCAGCCACCTAAGTTTTGGGTGCTAGTATGTTAACTGGTGGTGGTTCTTTTGCCAAAAACGTTTCCTCCTGGCAACTAAATGTGTAGTTGGCTAGAAAGAATTACAGTTATGAAGTTGTCTATAACGACAAAAAAGCACTGTAAAATGCGTTTTTCAAGCTGTTTAGATATTTTAATGTATTAATAACATACATTATAAATTCAGCTGAGTCAGTTTCCAGCCTCCTGCTGAAAAATGCTCATCAATCCAGACTACAACAGAAGTCAGCACTGAAGTCAGCCATAAACCCTTAATTAAAAAAAGGTCTTTGCTGCAAAGTAACCAACTTCTTATGCCCAACATGCTTTCTCAGCAGGTGAGCACGTTGACTTACTGGGCTATCTGGCAGAGCATTCTTAGCTCCCCTTTGCAAGTCTGCAAATTTGATTTCTCTCCTGTGTAGAATTGCCCCGTGGATCAGATGGAGCTGCTGACTTCAGTGAAATGGAGCGGTCTGCAATGTATTCCCCAAGCGTGTCGTATCACTTCTCATCAGATGAAATAAAGTTCAAAGTGTCCATCATAGGGTGCTGTAATGGGCTATTGATTTTTTTTTTTTTAGGTGCCACAGTTGTTCTTTTTTGTAACTGAGTTGTGCTCGTGAACATGGGAAAGTGTTTGTTTGCAGATTGAAGGTCATAAAGCGTGAAATGCCTCATGTACAGGCTGCACAACGGTCTCTTATTAATGATACTTGTTTTTTCCACGTGACTGTATTAACAGTGGGACTTGCATAGGTATTGAATAGTGCAGGTTTTGTTCTTGCTAATGGTAAATTGGGGAGAAAATGCCCTTATTTAGACTTGCCAGCTTTCCAGTTTCTAGCAAGTGCAGTGACTCTTTACACTGGGAAATATCAAACAACTTTCAATCCAGGTAAATAGCAGAATTGGGATAAAAATGGCTTAGAGCATCATTCTAAAAATTGTTATGCACAAAGACCTGCATAATGAAGAATCGAAAATGTACTTTTATTTATGTTGTTGAGGGGACAATCAGCCTAAAAGACATAATGATTAACTGCAATAGGAGTGTTTTAGGGGAGTGGGTGGCAGTAATGACTGTCTCTTCAGCTTTGAGCATTTAGATACTGCTGAGCATCTTAGTAGTTGAGCCTTGAAATGTTTAGGCTTTTTTTTTTTTTTTTTCCAAATCTAAATAAGAGTTTTTTGTGGAAAAGGTCCTAAAAGGTAGTTTATGATTCTCTATCTCAAGTTGGAAGGGACCCATAAGGAACCTGGAGAAATGTGTGTGTGTATGCCAGAGAGTTAGGGTGTCATTGGTGCAATGTCTAATGTGGCAAAGACCAGGTCAAGTGTCGGTAATCAAAAATGAAGATTGACATTTGTAAGGCATGAAAAATAGCTTGAAAAAGTGATTGGAAAACTTTCTACTTGAAAAATATCACCAACTTACTTGTAAAATACAGCAAGTATTGGAAGCTTATGTTCTGATCTCTTCTCCCATCTCAGATGTGTTTGAAAAGTTGAAAATTCTAGTTTAAAATTTATCTTTCACATATAGCAATGGTGCACTTACCTATGAACCTTAACACCTTGCACAAACAAAATGAGGATACGTAAATTTATTTGCATTTAGACCTATCACTGCATATAAAAGAGTAAGAAATAGCTTAGTAGCATTTTCTCAGTATTCTTCCTCTGCCCTTCTTCTGTGCAGTGAAAGTAGCATGATAAAAATTGCCACCTCTGTTTCTGACACAGCTGCCAGCTCTGCACTGTGCTAAGTGGGAAGCTTATGAAATACGGACACAGCAGTGCTGTAAATGCTTGTACAAAAGAAATGCAGTGTTTTCTCTCCCCACCCTGGTTTTTGCTTGGCATTCTGAGCCAGGTTTTTTGTTTGTTGGAGGGAGGATTTCTTTGTAACACCTAGAAATGGCTTTGTGGGTATTGTGTGCTCTGACCATCTGGAATCGGTGACTTTTGTGTCCCATAAGGATGGAGTGGGAACAACTATGCCTATATTTTTGATGAACTCTTTGGGCTGTGTAGGGATTTGGTTTTATAATCTGTTAGGTTCTATTTGGTTTTTCTGTTTTGCCTCACAAAATTATTATTTAAAAACCCTATGAGATAACAGTACCACAAAAGTTAATCAGTAAGAGTAGAAAACTTATTCTTGAAAAAAAAATCAAACCCACACCCAAATCCCAAAATGCTTGTTTCACATATAGACCTCAAGTTTTGGGTAGGACTGATGGTTGGCCAGATGATTAGCTGTTAACTGCATTCGATGAGTTTATTGTTTTTGCTCTCTGAAGTCACAAAGAGCCAAACTGCAAATCTAATTGTTCTTTTCTGAAATCTTACAATGTAATAGGTCATATTCTGTGGTTTTTACCATAGGAGTGTTTTCTCAAACTTCTATCTCCTAGAGCCAGTGAGAATCTTAAAATTGAAATCTCCAGCTGTTCAATGACAGGACTAAAACAGTTGTTGAGTTTGATGGTGTGTTAAGTGATCTGTAGTTATAGTTAATTATTTTAATCATAGCCTCACAGAAACAAATGTACTAATCACATCAAAGAAAGTTTGGTAAAAATAGGGCAAACCTCTCAAGCTATTGGAAAAAGGCCTCAGGTTTTCAGCACAAGCTCTGAAGTTGTCTTTAACATTCACATGAAACGTTCTTTGGGGGGTTTGGTTGGTTTCTTTGTTTTCTTGTGTCTGGAGAGTTTTGGTTTTTTTTTTAGCCTTCCAGCACTTAGAACTATTGGATTAAATATGAACATCTCTTCCTACAGCTATCTGCAAAATAGAAGAGGATCTGTTCAGAGCTTCACTGATCACGTCTGCTCTCGTTGTATCTCAGGCTGACCTTGGCACAGCAGGAAAAGCCTTCTTTGATAGAGACACCAGGACCTGGCAATTCATCTGATAAAGCAATGAATTCTTTTTATACATTTTAATTGCCAAGATTCTAAGCAGGGAGGAGGTCACTTGGTTTTCATCATGCAGGGAGAAAAAGCGTGGGAACAGCAAATCATACCAGATGATGGCTGAGGAGCTTTTAGATGACAAAATGTGTGTTTCCAGAGTTGCACTGTTGTGTGGCAAGTGTGAAATTGCTCTTCCAGGAGAGTCTCTTTCTAGAGCCCAGGGATCTCCTCTCTTAGTTTGCTGAAGGCTGTCTTCAGAGAAGTACTCAGTGTCTTCTAAAAACTGCAATCTTTTAAGTCCCGTGTGGGGTTCTGTGACCTGGAACACAGAACTGTTTGTACTGGTGCCTGTGCTCTCCTACTGGTTTTAGATTCCCACTCTTGTCAGAGTGCCTTTGTTAAGCACTGCAAAGACACTGTGGAAGAAGGAGGTACTGCCCTGCAGAACTTAAAACCTGGACATGGGAAATTGATGGAAACTGGGGTCTTTATTTTATAGATATGGAAATTGAGAGAGATTAAATTACTGGTTCCAGGATTACATGGTGGATCTGGAGCAGCAGAACACGTGTAAATCCTGGCTTAGCACTGTGATAAAGAGCATTCTTAATTTTCTGCTCGTGTCACAATGGAACTGGCAAATTTATTTTATTTTAAGACAATTTGGTGTTGGGCAGCTTCTGCTAGAACAGTGTGGGTAAGGCTATATGAGTGCACCTTCTCTCTTGGCACGTGAACACACAGAGGTGGAAGTGCCTGCTCCCATCTTTCCCTCCCTTTTGTGCTTGCTGTGTGTTTGCAAAGAGGAACCCAGATTTATTGAGGGGGCACAAATAATGATCTCATGCTGCATCTTAGCTTGTCATCTTCAAATGCCTCTCATCATCTGAAAGTCAAGAGCTGTACACAAGTGTTGTCACTGCAGTGCAGCTGCTTTTGTGTGATAATAGCAAAGAGGAAAATAGAAATAGCCAAGTGTGTCATGGAGCAGTAGCAAACATTACATACCTGAAGGTTGTCCCACTGTCATGGAGAAGCAACAGGAATCTCTCAATAGAAGAGAACAAAGGAAAGGAATGGCAAAGGGGGGAAATCCCCCCATAGCTGAAGTATTAACTGCACAGTACAGCTTCTGTAAGTGAGGGGCAGAAAGCTTGTTTTATTCCCTCCTAACAGAGAGTCATGTCAGATTGAGATTTAACTGGCCCAGCTACCCTACAAAAATGAGATGTATCCCAATATATGCATAAAGGACTTCCTAATTTATTTGTTTTTTAAAGCATAACTTTGGTAGGAATGTTTTGGTGGGTTGAGATTTTGGTGACAAATAGAAGCAATCCATCAAATTCTCCTTTCTTTCTTTTTCCCCCTTCTCAGATTTTAACAATCTATCTGAAATACTATATTTTCTTCCCAAGGACAGGGAATGTGGGCTTAAAATGAGCATCTTGGCAGCAGGAGTGTAGCCTGTACAAAAGCCAGGTGTGCATGTGGACCACAAGCTTTGCAGGCCTTGGCCTCTGGAGGAACCACATGGCTTTGAAAGCTGGCAGAGATGATTGCAGAAAATAATGAGCTCATGACCTGGCATTTTGAAGCAGAGGAAGAAACTATCTCAGGTATTGATCAGAACATGTCTAATTGGGATCTCAGAAGTGGCTGCTGCAGCTAAGAATTCACACACTCTCTCTGCTGGCAGCCTGGATTTAAAAAAAGATGTCTGCAAAAGATTCCTAGGATGAGAAAGAACTTTGTGAAATCTAAGAAGGACACCAGGCCTTGAGACACCAGTGCTGGTTGGGGTAGTGTTACCTGCTGAGTGCCTACACTCACACATTTTTCTCCTTGACATTTTGTGGTCATACACATCAGCTTTGCTGCTTCTACCCACGGGAAATAGGAGTGAGAAGAAGGATGTCACTGGGTATCCAATAGTGACTTCAAAAAAGTCCAATTCAACATTTAGGTCCTTCTAATAGTGGTGATATTAGACTGATTTTTTGGCTGCAGGTCCCATATAATTTAGAAGAGGTAGAGAAACAGATCAAACTAAAACTCTCACTTTGTGTTTAAAAATAAAAAATTGCAAAACATAGAAACAGATTGGTCTGGCTGTGACAATCAGGATATCTGTTGTGTTGTAACTAACTTTATACAAAATTGAGCTAAATAATGTAAAATGTATGTGCATCTACTCCTTTAGTCATCAGTTTAGTGATTATATTTAAGTTTATATTTTCTTTCATTGGATTTTGGTAGTGTAAGCTCTTGCTTTGCTTCTGCATCACTAGGAGGGCACACAGAACCTAATTCTTCAATGGACTGAGTCCTTTCACAGGTAAGGATGGTATAGTAAACAAAACCAAATAAAACCCTGAAATGGTGCCACAGTGTGTCTCATGTTGGTTTACAAACTGTATATCAAGCTGACTTAAAAGACAGGAACAGTTGGTTTGTTCTGTTGCTCTTATTTTATGATGATAGTCTAATTCTGGCTTTTATATTAGTCATATCAAGGAGACTTTCTCAGTATTGCTAGTATTTGAAATACAAAATTTATTCTGTATTGTTTGTTTTTTTTTAAATGGGAAATCTGCTTTTGGCCCAAACCTGAAGCCAGGTATTTGATTAAATCATAATTGACTGTAATTGCCACTCACAAATCCTTGCCTACCAGGCACAGTTTTACTGGAGAAAGGTGAGGTGGGCTCACCTAACTAGACTGTCAGGTGGTCCCTTGCCATGTAATGCAGTAGAGCAGCTCATTCCTTAATTGTCTGTCCTAGTGCTGCAAAGAGAATCCTTCTGCTCATGGAAATACAAGGCAAGTTTATAAAAATTACAATTTATCAAACTTTAAAATACCTTGATGTTCAAGAGAATTGAAAACTTGTATAATTCAAAATGTGATTTGTGTTCTGCTGTCTCACATCTGGCTTAAGGGGTTTGGAAATACTGTGTCTGTTTAAACATATCCTATGGAACAGCCTGACAACAGCCCTGGAAAATACTTTTTATTGGCAATGATCAGTTCAGGCTCATGTTGAGCCAGTCTGAGGATGAAGGTCCTAATTCAAGGAAGGAATATGCAAGTTCTTAGGATATCCCCATTTAGCACATTATTCAGAGATATGTTGCATCTAAATGATGTGTTTGAATAATATAGACTTGAGTGAAGGTTTCACAGGAGGCCTAGAGCTTACTTTAACATCAGTGCCTTGCTGAATAAAAAACCCACCAGTGAACAGCAGAAATATGTTAAACCGAGATACAATTTTTTGGTAACAAGAAAAAGTCCTCAGTGGAAAATTAGCAAAAAGTGGTTTATGTTGAAATTCAAATGTGTTTGTTTTTTATTTCTCTGTTTGCAAGCTGAATGCAAGGTCACAGGCTACTTAAACAACGTTGTTTTACCTGAAGTGTTGGCACGGGATCTGCTCTCCAGATAATGCATTTTAAAGCCATCCAGCAACAGTTTAAACTAAGCCAGGTTAGACTGAACTCTGTTCTATCATTAGCTCTTGTTCATTAGTTTTAGCATTTGAAATTGGAATGCCACCTGGGTGAGACTGCCTTGGATTATTTTCTGCAGTGCTGTCTGTCTTAATGTAGTGCTGATTGTAATTCTTGCACCTAAGGAATGAAGACTGGCACGAGTGTAAAAGGCATAATTCTCATTCCACGTGTGAAGCCGGGCAGGCAGGGAAACAAGCTTGACTAAATGCCTGGGTTTCAACCAGTGGTGCAGCAAACTACTGTTGGTTCTGAAAATGAAAACTGTTTCACCAGCTGAAAACACTGTGAGCTCTAAGAATCAGTATTTATAAAAAGAAACCAAGGACAATATTCATCAAGTTAACCCTCTTCAGCTGAAAAGCATCAGGATGAAAATCCCTGTGAATAATGAAGGTACTTTTTACTAATAACAAGTACTGATTTTATGCTGAAGGACATGAGTTGCACTTTTATTTTGACTTGATGCATTCCTTGGCAGCAGCAGCCAATAAAAATGGGTAGAAATGTTCAGTAGCAGTGGCTGTTTCAAGGACTCCTGTAGGTCAGTTTTTCCAAATAGAGCTAAGTAAGTTGCATCAGCAGTTTCAGTTGTCCTTGAGAGCTTCGTGCCAACTTAGAGCTCCTCACTTTCACTGCAGTATCCAATTGTCCCACGGTATTTGTGGGCTGGCAGTACTCTTGTTTTAAGCCCTGCCCTGCTCTTGCAAACAATCCATACCCATTTTCAACCATTTTTGAGCTTTTATAGCTCAAAAGCATCTTCATCTATTTTTTTTCTTTCCAAATGCCCACAGAGTGCACGGCTATTTATTAGTGTGTGTGACAGCTTAAATGGCCCTTGTCTACAGTGCCCAGTTGGAAAAGTGTCAATCTTCATTTGTGATGTTGAAACAAAATGATCTCTAAACAAAAGCCTCATGTATTTCTTAAAGTATAAAGTGATATCTCTGGGATATGCTCTGTGAGGCTGAAAACAATTCAAAGACTAATTTGTTCTCTACAACAGATGACTATGGAATAAAAAATGTTAAGGTTTTTAGAATTTATCTTTGCAAGACCAACTTGTTCTGATGCTTAGCAGCGAAGTTCTGGCCCCACATGAGTCCTGATGATTATAACAACACTGACAGAAGTGGTTATGACATAGAGTAGCACTAGAAAAAGTGATATGTATCAAATGCAAAATGAAGGGGAAGAGGAAAAAGAAGAGAAAAAGGGAGGTTAATTTCTAACAGTGCCAGCAATATTGATTTCTTGGAATATTGGCTTTTTAAAAATTCTTAGTGTTTTTTAAATAGAGCAAGGAACTCTGCCACCACTGAAACTAAAGGGTAAAACTAAGAGGTAAAAATGATTCCTTGCATGATCAGGGTTTGACCCTTCCAGTCCTCAAACACTGCTGACTGTTCTCTGTGGGGAAATCAGATCTGCAAACCCTAAAAATCAAGGCTTACCTTTATTTTTCCTAAATAGCTTTCTGAATAACTACTGCAATCAAGGATGGAGTCAAAACTACGACGTGTATTTTTCTGGTAAAAGTGTAATCATGAAAAAGTATTCCTTGAACAAACTTTTGTCCACCTATTTCAGTGTAAACCTGTTTGCTATGTGCAGGTGAAATCAGCCTCAAACCTATTCAATTTTTCTCACACTCTTACTGTTCCCTCACTCGACAGTACAACTTCAAGCTGTTTATAGATCACTGAGGAGGAGAAACATATACTTTGCTTACATGGAGAGAGAGCATGCATACTTAATAGAGTATCTGTCTTTTTGAAGCAGATAGAGCAATTAAAATTATTTAATCATTATAATTTATGTGCATAATTATGTGCATGATATGTGTATAATTTATGTGTAGACAGTGGGAGGGGGGGAAAATCCCTTTACTGGGGAAGTGGGGCTTAGAAAATTGAGGGGTGAGAGATGACTGCAGATTTCAATTTTGTGCTTTCTCTTTTCCTATCCACTGTTGCTATTTTATGAGCCTACTTCTGTGGAAAAGTTAGTCCTGACCCAGACCTATTTAGAGAAGAAGCCTGAGAATTGGAGTGGAAGTGCCATGACTTATGTGGGGAAAGAATTTGAAATATCCTGTGTATGCAGCACATCTTACTGTGTCCTATGGCTTCCTAGTACAGTGGGGGTTACTTGCTTTTTTATTTTTTTTTCTGGTTTATTTTTCAAAACTCAGTGATGTCACTTTTGATTGCTGTTGAGTTTTAAGAGTTCACCAACCAAATATATAAATCCATGAGATCCAAAGATCTTATCGTGGCTCTGTTAGGGTGTTGCTGTCCTCGAAGATTCGAGACACAACTAGAACCACTACTGATACAAAGCTTTCATGGAAGTCCATAAATTTTTCTGTAAGCCTTGCTTAAACTGGAAGAAAAGGTGACCTACTTGATGAATAAAGGATGGACTGTGCTGGGCAGCCTGGAAGCAGGTCAAGGAAACACTATGGCTGTTGTCTTGAAATGTATGAAAATACTGCCCTTCAGCACATTTTTTATGGTAGTCTGTAGCCCAGAATTAGAGCAGTGTAACATAACCTTGCATCCCATTCCTGTGCCTTTTTTTTTTTTTTTTCTTTCTTTCTTAGTTTTCTTCTATTTTTCTGAAACAACTATCCCATTTTCCAGGGTGTTTCAAACAATACAAAAACGTATTTTAGGTAAACTGACATCCATACTTAATGAACAAAATCTCCAATGTGAACATCTTTCATTTCCAAAATTACTTGTCTTTAGGTCAAGAGTATGGGCTCTGAAGGTTGTGATTTATTGTGCTTCTTGGTTTTGAAGTAACTTTGTTTTAAAGTAGGTAATTGTTTTTTTGGTATAGTTGTTGTCTGAAGGGCACTGGGTATCCAAAGAAGCTGCCTTAGGTGTAATAAATACATGTACAGACAACCAGTCTGTGAACATATATTACCCTTTATCTATGGGAATAGTAAACAGTGACTATGTGGCCTGTTAAGACCTAAATTAGTCTTTTGTGCCACTGGAATTTTTTTGCTTTAATGAAACATCAATTCACTTGGCATTTTTATGAACAGCCCCTGTTTTTCTTTCTTTCTTTCTTTCCAGTGAAGCAAAATCTTACAGAGCTGCACTTTACTACCTTTTTTACTTACTATTTTTGGAGTGTCCTGGTGGCTTTGAAAACTAATTTACTTCCCATTTAACTTCTCCTGCCAACTTGACTAAAAATGACTCGATTGCCTACAAAAATAGAATAAATGCACAGGTGAAGAGAACATCATATTAAAGAGCATGCAGGTTAGAGCAGAGAGTGATACAGCTGAGGGAGCAGAGGTTGTTGTCACAGCTCTAAAAACAGCTGTGCTGAGTTGCATATGGTATAATATTACAGGATAAATACAGTGTAGTCTAAAGTATGATAGGAAAGCAGAGCAGATGAAACTGGAGAATTTCATCTGTGCCACTCAAGGCAGCTCTGTTGCATTGGATGAAATGATGATAATTTTAATAAATAAGGCTTCCCTTTGAGGTAGTTGTGGCAGTGTGACAGCCTTCTCAGCAAAGCCGTAGGGAGAGCTGTGGGAACCAGAAATATCCATTAAATGTGGCTGGTTACAGCATCTCTGCAGGGGCACACTGAACAAATGGATTTATTTCCAATGGAGGGAAGGAGTCCCTTGGCTTTGCCCTGGGACTTTGGGATAGGATCTGATTCTGTAAAATTCAGGGCAGCGTTAAAAGTGCTCATGAAACGCAACTCCCCCGTTAAGTCTGTGTCTGTATCACCTTTTGAGAATTTTTTATAGTAGTTCCACAGCTTTTGTTATGAATCCTAAAGCAATCAGCCTCCTTCTTCCTTTTGTTTGAGAAGGAATTAAAGGTTTAGTTGGGTTCTTGTGAATCTTACTGATCATTGCACTGCACTGCAGTTGCTGTTTAGCTGCTGTGTTTTCCAGTGATAGGATATTTGAACTTCACAAATGTGGTGATAGTGACCTTCAGGATGCTTTTGGGGAGACCAAAACCTTGCAGTGATAGATGGAGGTACCAAAGAGGGAGAAATAAACAGTCACCCTGGTGTGACTGTTGCTTCTAGAGTAAAATTCTCACTTTGTTGCAATGTGAACCACACACCTGAGCTACTCAGTGAAATGGTGAAATGCCTTTAGTTTTCTCTTGGATCACTACTAAAGAGCAGAGAATATGGTTTATATATATATATATATATATATAGCCAGGGCTGGGCAGTTTCTGTCCAGTTCATCTGCAGGTTAACAAATTACAGCCGCTGCAAACTTTGAATTTATTTGGAATGGTGGTAGATGCAATTCCATAGCCATTCTTCCTAAAGCTTGATTTCCTATTTTATGCATATGGATGCAAATCTAAACGCTTGCTCTGCAGAAATATGGGTGCAGAAAACAGATTTTAATTAAACTTTATTAAAGTTTTAAATAGGTAAGAACTATGATGCATTCTTTTTACAGTTTGACAGGAGATGATTTCGTAATTTCCTTCAGATTAGGAGTAACTAGTTTATAGCAAGGCCAGGAAGAACAATCAGCTTTAAAATTGAGGTTATCTACTCCTTTATTCACTGTACTACCTACTGTTTGATGAAGATTAATCAATTCACCCCTTGTTCTGCAAATACAGAGGCTATGAAAGCTTCATGATCTAAGTCTAAAATACTCTCACTGTTTCTGAAGTGGAAGCTGCCATGGCTTGGCACTCAGTAGATGCACTGGGCTCGTCCTTTTTCACTTCACAAGATCTGCAGCTTTCCCTTCAGCAGAACTGGCCAAATAGTTTGCAGTGTGACTTTGCTGAGTGAGGACTCTGTGTGGTGTGCCTGCCCTGAGTGAACTCCTTCCACCAGTCTGGGAACTGGGAGGGTGTTGGCCCTGGGTAGGGTTAGGAGGGTTAATTGTGTAGGGATAGTGGTTTGTGAAGGAGATGAAAGCACTGGTGCTGGGCATCTTTCCCTCAGAGTTTTTCACTGTAAAAATTCCATAGCAAAACCTGGTGTTCTGATTTTAAAACTCTCCAAATAATTTAGCATAAACTCGCTGTGAAGAAGGTGGAACCTTCCTTAGTTTTAAGCTTTGGGTTGACAAAATAATTTAATCCCTAAATTCTTAAGAACCGTAAAGCCCAGACCAAGCAGAGATAGCTTACTTTTTTTTTTTTTTCTTGAGGCAAATTAAATAATAGGACCTTAGGTGATGGGGGTTTTTTGGGCAGCCTGAAGGTCTTTTCAGTTGTTACAGATAGCTAAATCAGGGATCTAATCCACTTTCACCCAAGAAAATGACTCTCCTCCATGACACGCTGTGAGGTGTTTCACACTGACTGCCTTAGGAAAACGCTCTGCACTGCTGGATCTGTAGGCTGCTGTTGAACTTTGAACTAAGAGCCAGTGGATACAACCTCAGTGCTGAGACCCTTATTTTCCAAACAGCATTCAGAGGGAGCTGCCACTGGACAACCAAGAGCTTGCTGGGGTCCCGAAGCGAGTGGCAGTGAGTGAGCCCTCGGTGTGCAGCCACAGGCCAATGTCAAACAGCAGAGGAGAGCCCTGAAAGCAGCACAGCAAGCTGGCAAGAGGAATTTTTCCAACAGCAATGATGGAATCTTCAAAGAAAAAAAAGGAAGGAAAAAAAAAAGGTGAAAAGATGACTTTTTTTTTTTTTTTCTTTTTTGCCTGCTGCTGACAACTAGCACGGAAGCACTGGGAGGTGGGCATGGTGCTGGAGGCTAAAAGGCATTTTGCTCTTTAGTTTCATTGTAGTTTGAAATAGTTTTCTGTGAAGGAGAGACTTAACACCAGGATTTTGTGTTTGTCAGCCTTTTGAGGTAGAGCCATAAGCTACAGAATGACTTCAGGAGAGGGCTGGTGATGGTTTAACACTGTTCCCCTTTTTTTTGTGGTATTTATTGGAGGTCTCGAGTCTGTCACTCTCCAACTGAAGAACTCACGTTTCACTCCTTCTGTAATCAGCAGTAGCCCATTGAGTTAATTGTTCGCTTGTGTCTGTGTTTTGAAACAGCAAAATGAAGGGAGAAATGGAAAGAGGCAGGCTGCCTTCTTAACAGAGTCCCAGAAATAAGTCATTTTCTGTGTGTTGAACAAGCCTGCAGCCCAAATCTCTTTTCTCTGAAAGTGACATATTAGTCTCCAAGTTCCTTAGAAAAGAAGAAAATTACTGGCCAGTGGGGCCATTTGTTTTTGTTTCAGTGTGTTTAAGGAGAAAGAAACACAGTAGATATGGTCTGGATCAAGTAGCTCACTCTAAATTCCACCCCCCTCCCCTTCCTAATTCACAGAACAAATCCCCATGGTGGTATTTTAAGGACGCTGCTCTAAATTTTGTTGCCCTTCCAGTTAAAATAAAATACAATGTTTTGTGACTGTGAAGGAACTGGGTGTATAGAACTCCATGAAATAATGGATTCATAGTTGAATAGCTCTCTCAGCTATTTCTCTATTGCACCCAGGGACTCAGCTGCATATCAAAGAGCAGAAATTCATACACAGGTTATTCTTGGACCAAATTTACTCCTTTCTACAAAGAAACCTGCAAGTAAAAAGAAGTAGATATGATTCATGCTGAGTAATAGGGCAGTGGCTAAGACGATATTAAACTCTAAATTTTTAGTAATTAAAATGCATGAGAGGAACAGAAGGGATGGGGTGGGGGGAAAGCTGCAAAGAGGTGAATTAACCTGTCTCAAACGATGCAGTGGTAAAGCTGGACTAATCCTCCAGATCCAGTGTAAAGATTTAGGGCTCATGCTCACAGAATTGAGCATCTGGAGCAGTTTGAGATGTTGCTGCCCTTTGGCAGAGGGTTTCTGTCCCCCAGAGACATGATGTGGCTCAGAGTCCCGTGTTTTTGAGTGACCTGCCTCATCAGAGATTAGCAAAACGCTGCCCTGTGAGAGGGACATCCTGTCCCTGCCCTGGTGGCACCGCAGCCTGCAGGGGGGACCTGGAGCTGTAGCAGCTCTGTCCCTGGGACACAGCTGGGGGAGCAGAGGCTGTGCCAGCCCTATGGGCACAGATGGTCAGAGTGGCAGTTTTGGTGCTTTGGCTCTGCCTTAGGGGGTGCAGGGGGAAAGTGGATTCTGAGATGAATAAATACGTGGTTCTGTCTCCCAGTCCAGGGTACTTGTGTTGCATTTTGAGATGTATTTGTTGGGGTGGGTGACCTTGCAGAACTGTTCCCTCAGGTTGGAGCTTGGGTCACTCCTTTGTATGGCAGTGACAGTAGTAAACTGGTTATAAGAGTTCCAAAGCTTCTTGCTGTTAGAGGTGAAAGGAACAAACTTTTATGTATTGTAGGCTTGTTGGCTCCTTTTGGAGCCATTTTCAGATTTCTTTCATTATTTCAGTGGTCTTAACATGCCTTTGAGTGTATTTTTTTTTCCCTGTGGAAGAATTCAGCTGGTGAGCAGGATTTTTTTCTGCTGCTGAGAATACCAGGTCAGTGTTTAAAAATATATATATTTAATATATATATATAATACAAATTTGTGTATATTATGTATATATCAGGGTTACAGCTAAATGCAGCCCTATCTTAAGCAGATGAAGAATGAAGTCCATATTTAAACACCACAAGTCTCCTTTGCATGCATTGTGACCTCTGGAAGCTGCTTCCCTCCGAGTCTGTGCTGATCCCACTTCAAACACCTTCCTGAGTGCATTAAGATTTTACATGCACATATATAATATATATAAAAACATAAGAAGCCTAGAAAGTCTGGAAATCCATGTGGAAATTGCATCTGAACTCTTGGCAAGCAGCCAGAGCAAATGTGTGAGAAAATGAATATCTCTTTTTTCCCAGCTAGCTGGGCAGTGTTTGGTACTCAGGTCTCTCCTGGGCTCTTAGAGATGCACTTACATGCAGTGCAGCTGTAATTGGGTATTTCCCCATTATCCTCAGCTCTAGATTTGTCTTCCAGCAGCAGTGCTACACGCTGAGAGTCATGGGGCTTTTTGCACCCACGCTCAAGATGATGTCTGGTCTAATGAAATACATTGTGTACTTAATAGTTCTGCTTTAGAGCATGATGTCAGCAGCAGGAATGGGGAGCCCAGTTCTCCAGCCTCCCAGCCAAGTACTTCATTAACAGGCCCAAACTGATGTTTTGTCAGCTCAGAGTGGCCAAAAGCACTTTGTATTTTATTCCTTCTGGCTGTGATTTCAACCTGGATCATGTGAGTGTTCAATCTGCACTTGTGTATTCTGATATACACGTAAGGGATGGCAGGATAAAAGATGTTTGAAATGATAATCACTCCTATTTCTACCCAATATGTTTCCAGGAGATCCTGTGCTTGGTGACTGCTGACTCACTGCTGTACAATGTTTGTTGGGCCTCTAAATCCCTTCTTAGTGCCCTCAGTCTTGTAAACCTGGGAAGGTGTTCTGGGCTTGCAATAGCAGTAGAGTCTCTCAGCCTCTGGAGATCTCTCTGTATATGCTGCCAGTGTCAAGGCTAAATTATGGAGCAGCCCATTAGGACCCTTACCCAACAAATTCTCCACTGAGATAAAGCAGTTGGCAGACAGGTCTTGTTTCTGCTTACAGAGGTGTTTCTTAATAAGCTCCAGCAGATCTAGGAACAATTCGATCGCTAGAGAGTTTCTCAAGGGGGCACTCGAAAGATTATGGAAACTTGAATTTTCAGGGTTGATTCTCATGCCTGCATGAGGCACAGTGGGGGAGGATTGCAGTCTTTTCCTGGGTGCATCTTGCTTTACCTCTCTTTCTCTCGCTGTGAACTTGGTGCAACTGGAGGAGGAGGGAAGGAGAGGGCAAAGACACTCAGCAGAAATCAGCTTCAACAAAAACACTAAAATGTTTTAAAGCTGGCTTTACTGCTGAGACTGGAGGGAGGAAAGGATTTTGAAGTTGTTAGCTGGGCATCAGAGCTGTTGCAGAGTCTGGTTGTCCCTGAGTTTTGAATTCCCAATCAGATTTTTGCAATAGTGTAGTATCTCATGTTTGCTTTCAGCCATTTTAATCTCCAACAAGGAGGAGGAATCCAGGGCAATGGTGCCAGCTGAACTGTGGGTGAGTGCTGGGGCTGCAGATGGTTCTCAGTGACATTTGCTGCAGTAGCCTGGCATTGCCAGGCTGGATGCTTTTCTTCCTGCTCAGAGTCCCTCTCACCAAGAGCAAAGGAAATGGAGACAGCAGGTACTACTGTCACTGAAAAATGGGGTAGGATGTGACTTAACTCTGTTCAGTTATTTGTTTGGCCAGTAGTGTACAGAGCTACTCAGTTTTATACCCATGGTTTTGATCCAAGAGTGACTCGCCCACGGCCTAGAAGGGGAATAATGTGGTGCATGACCAGAACTGACTGAGTCCCTGACCACTGGTTTAGGGGCAAGACATAGAAATGCAAGGAAGAAATGCTGCAGGAAATTCCAGGCGTGCCAACCATTGCTGCTTAATCTGTAGCATCAATTGCTGTGATGCCTTAACTGTTTTACAGGGGAATTCAGCCTTTATGATGTGGTCTGCTGGGAGTTCTTAAGCAGATTTTTCTGTTCCTCATCCTCAGTGATTGTGTTAACTCTTAATACCTGCTTCTCAAAGGTCCAAATTTAAATGTGAAACCTGTGAATACAGCAATTACTTTCCTCAAGTCTTTGCAGACTTGCTGACAAAGCACTCAGGGAGAGAGAAGGCCTAAAATGAACAAGCAGGTGATGGGCACGTTTTTATGGAATTCAAAGTGCAGTTGCTGCTTCTGTCAGCTGAAAAGTTGTGTCTGAAAGAAACTGCCAACCAAAATGTAAGAGCTAGATAAATTTAAATGTAGAAGTATAATATTCCTCTTCCCCTTCTTCCCTTCTGTCCTTGTGAAAATAAGATGTTTGGGCATTTTGGATAGATTGATGGGACTGCGTCAGGACTTTGAGTTTCAAGCCGTGTATGGTGTTTGTGATTAAAACCAGCATCAAAGTAGGGACTAGAAATCAGGTGAATTTTTTTTCTAGTAAGACAAAAGAGCCTCCACCTCCATGACAGAAATGGTTTTCCTCCTGGAGTCAGAATGTGTATCCATATGGTCCATTTAGGATTCACACTGAGGATCCCGTGGGGATTCAGGTTACCTGCAGGGCTTGAGGATTAGGTTACTTTTTTTATTTTTTTTTTTTTTTTTTTTTTTTTTAGGATCCAGGATTTTTTGGTGACAGAATCATACTAAAAAATTATATGAATTCTCCTAAATCTGATGGTGTAAAATAATTTCCCTGACCACCTGGATTTGAACAATTTCAGATTTTCAAACCTATGCATTTTGACCCAGTGCTTCTGCCTGAGCTCAGGGGTGGAACAAGCAGCCTGTGCCTGTGGGCTGTGTTGGCTTTTCCAGAGCTTGCTTCATAAAGTGCCCAGAAGATGGTGCTGTGGTGTTGGTTTTGACTGCAGGAATGCTGAGATCTGGAGATTTCCCTTGGGTTGAAATTAAACGAAGCAATTTTATATGCTCTGATCGGAATCTAGCATTTAAAAAACAACAACAACAAAAAAGAATTTTAAAATTAATTGTATGGTTAATGTGTGTTTTTGCTGCAGAAAGCAGTTGGATTTGATGCACATTTCCCAAATTCCTCCCCAGTCCTTATAAATGCTTCTGAAAAACAAATTTTTTAGGGAAGCCATGACTTTGCTTAATCCCTGGATGTGGAGAAGTGAAGTTGTCACCCATGGCTATTGCAGCTTCTGACATGGTGGGTTTAGCACCTTTGCCTCATGTGAGGAACAAGAACTGCTTAATGCTGTGTCTATAGAAGGCAAATCAGTTCCTAGTGGAGTATGTCTGCAGTTTAAAACCAGTTGGTAGTTTAAAACCAGCTGACTTCTACCCCAAACTGTAATTTCTTGATGTTAGTACTCAGTGCCAGACAAGACACCTCAGTGTTTCCACTTAATAATGATTAATCACAATTCGTTAGAAGGCTGTTTTTTGCACAGATAAGGAAACAGTCTGCCTGTTTGCCCTTCTCATGCAAATCAAAGGCTTCATTTGGTGCTGGTAATTGCAGGACAAAATGCTGACCAAATCAAAGTGGAGCAACTTTGTACACAGTAGGCTGAGGTAACACTTCTGGGTATGGGCACAGTTGGACACATCCCCTTCCCAGCTCCTAGGCAAAAAACCCTCAAACAAACAAACAAACAGATAACCCCTATGTGTGTTGGATAACCCTAATGTGTTGGGTCACAATTAGCAGAAATCACAGTAACAAAAAGTCTTACTGGCAGAGCAGTGCAATGATGATACAAATTAGTTTTTCTTCCCTGATTCGCTTAAAACGTGCCCACCAATTTGTCAAAGCTTCTGGGAGGCTGCAGTGTTGAAAAATGCATGCTGAGGAATGGAGAGAAGTTGTACAGCTCTACAGAGAATCCTTTGCAGCAGATGTTTGCTGCTTCTGTGTTCCCTTTGACTCCATTTCTGAGTAAGTCACACAAGTTTAGCTTTAGAGCCAGAAGCGGTGAGTAAGGAGAAAATCGTGTTGCCTTCGGAGACAAGAGTAAAACTGCATCCAGAAGAGGATGCACAAATTCCTTCCAGGGTTACACAGGCTCGCTTCACAAATTTGTTCATGGCGTTTAAAGGAACCATTAAATTATTTGCCAGCCTCCTGTTAATAATGGAAAAGTCCTCATAGAACCTGAATACCTGAACGATGGAGATGCCCCAAAAGTGCAATAGGTTTTATTGTAATTGTGAAACCGTGGCCTATAAATATTTTAAATCCCTTAAAATTGTGTTTCTAACTCTCCCTTTTGTGGGCTCCTGAATGCAGCATTAATGTGAAATAAATGCTTCTGGAAAACCCAGGGAAATGCAATCAAATCCAATTTAATATTGACCTACCTACATTCTTGTGCCTGCTGCCGGCTTTTGGTGGTAAATCAGCCATGAGCCACTTAGTGTTTATTTTAACAAATGTGAGCACTGGAATCCCAGTTCACATCCAGAGTCCAAATACTAACTTCTTTAGGCTGCTGTGAGGTGGAAGCATGGAAGAAGCAGTGAGCCTAGTTCTTGGAGGAGGAAATACAACACTTGTTGTGTTTTTACTGATTTTTTTTTTTTCAGTTTAGCAGCCACTGATGCAACTCCTCTGTTGAGAGAGAAGTCACTCAGGATGATGTGCCTTACCTGGCAAGTCTCGTCGTGGCACAGACCTCGTGAGGTGACAGAGTAGGACATCTGCCACATCTTGTGGGATGGTTCAGGGTATGTGATGTCACTGGGTTTTGAATCATTTTTCAGCCTTTAATTCCGTGACTGTTTTTGAGTTAGAGAGTTTCTCGCTTGCCATACAGGGGGTTAATTTGCAACATAACATCAGCTGGCCTTTCACTGAGAGGCAGTGTCAGATTTGCTGACTGATGTGCTTTCTGAAAGTGCTTCCCTGTTAAACTGGTCCTGATTAATAAAATATATGAAGATAAAAATTAGTCCTCCCTAGTTGAGGGGTTTTTTTTGTGCTTATGACTAATTTACATGTGTAGCACCTTCAGTACCTCTATGGTCTTTTTTTTTTAGGTAGTTCTGCTTGCATTTTTGGCCTTCAAATGCAGACTTGGTCTAAACTGGAAACTCTGTAGTTACATTAGTACAAGGCTTTTTTTAAACTAATAATCCTTGGTGAGAGGCAGAGTGCTACAGCAATGCAGGTGAATGACTTTTTGATTCACACAGCATCACAGAATATGCTGAGTTGGAAGGGACCCACAAGGATCATCGAGTCCAGCTCTTAGCCCTGCACAGGACCATCCCCAAGAGTCACACCATGTGCCTGAGAGAGTCATCCAAATGCTTCTTGAACTCAGACAGGCTTGGGGCTGTGCCCACTGCCCTGGGGAGCCTGTTCAGTGCCCAACCACCCTCTGGGGGAGGGACCTCTTTCCAATAATCCAACCTAAACCTCCCCTGACACAACTTCAGGCCATCCCCTCAGGTCCTGTCACTGATCACCACAGAGCAGAGATCAGTGCCTGCCCCTCCTCTTCCTCTCCTGAAGATGTAACTGCAATGAGGTCTCCCCTCAGTCTCCTCTTCTCCAGCTGAACAGACCAAGTGCCCTCAGCCACTGCTCACATGGCTTCACCTCACCATCTTCATTGCCCTCCTTTGGATGCTCTCTAATACCTTAACATCTTTCTTACATTGCAGTGCCCAAAACTGTCAAAATATTCCAGGTGAGGCTGCTCCAGGTCAGAGCAGAGCAAGACAATCCCCTTCCTCAACTGACTGGCGATGCTTTGCCAGATGATTGGAAATGTTGAGGTTCTGATTGATTTTCAGGATAAGCTCTTCCACAGTTGTGGCCAAGAGGCAGGAGTCCATCGTGCTGGGATTCTTGCAAAACCATGAAAATACTTTAAAACATAGCCAATGCACTTCTCAAGGTGTAATTCTTACCAACTCAAATCCTGAAGGTACAATTAATATCTGATGTCCCTAACAAACAAAATCTGAGAAGTCTTAAGTTAGTCCTTCTTTAATAAAAGACATGTCACCATTTTCTTTCCTTCTACTTTGTCTCCTAGGCTGGTAGCAACACCAGGGTGTATGTCAAAGGGAGAGATGTGTGGCCTATCTGGGCAACCTTCGTGAGCAAAGAGAAGTGCTCTCCTCCTCCAAGCACGTGGTTTCTCATTCCTTGGAAGACCTGCAAATAGATATTCAGAATGGCAGGAGTTTTACCAGTATTTAACCAGGTGAGCATCTTCCCCTCACCCTGCACAAGTTAACGAGGCATAATAGGGTGATGAGCATGCTTGGGTGTGGTGCATGTAAGTGTAAATGGGCTGTCCAGTGTGTGAGTGAGCCTGTCTTCGTTCCTTAGTTGTTCCTCCAGACAAGTCTTGCCACAACTCCTATGAGGAGAGGCTGAGGGAGCTGGGGTTGTTTAGTCTGGAGAAGAGGAGGCTCAGGGGTGACCTCATCACTCTACAACTCCCTGAGAGGAGGTTGTAGCCAGGTGGGGGTCGGTCTCTTCTCCCAGACAATCAGCAATAGGACAAGAGGGCACAGGTTTAAGCTCTGCCAGGGGAGGTTTAGGTTGGATATTAGAAAGAAGTTCTTTACAGAGAGAGAGATCAGGCACTGGAATGGCCTGCCCAGAGAGGTGGTGGATTCACCATCCCTGGAGGTTTTTAAGACGAGGCTGGATGTGGCACTGAGTGCCATGATCTGGTAATCACAGTGGGGTTGGATCAAGGGTTGGACTTGATGATCTCAGAGGTCTCTTCCAACCCAGTTAATTCTATGATTCCATGATTTTGCTCCTTGGCTGGCAGTCCCCTTATTTCTCCCCTGGGCCAGCATTGTGCCTGCATGGCTGTGAAATGCAGGTACTGCAGGTGGTCTGGATTTCTCTTTTGTGAATGATTATTTGAGGAGTTGTTTTATTTCATGCCTCTCCTGGGAATTTGGCCATGCTGCATTTGGGGTAGTCAGCACAGACCAGTCAGTTTCCAGAGCCCTGCTTTTCGACTCATTCAGTGTGATTGCAGCAGGTCTTCCTGCTTTTGGAGCCTGCTGGATGTTTTATGGACTCCCCTCCTGCACAGGGTCTTTTCCTCTCCCCACACTCTGCAGTGAGGCAAAAGGCACTTGCTGATTAACCCACAGTGCAACTAATGGGGATCAGTGACTGCAGCAACTGATTAAAGTTAGTCAGGAAGAGTAAAACAAAGTGAGAGGCTTGTAGGATTGTGCTACTTGTTAGGTATTCTCCTAATAGTCAGAAATCAGCTCTTTCAGTCTCACATATTAAAGCCTCAGGTATTACTAAATTAAACAGATTATTTACCTATTTGATTTTCGTGTTTGGGAATAGCACAGCTAATATATCTGTTGAGAAGAGGAGAGTGAGGGGTGAACACAGCCCACTGTTTCTGATCAAATGTACATAGCATCTTATGTTTATAGTTATAAGCCTGGCAGTGTCACTCAAGCTCAACTTCTTAACATACCAGTTGTGGTTAGGAAAGCATATCCACTATAAACAAGAAGTAATTTAAGAGATAATGGAGTACCAGAGTTTTAAGTATGTTTTTACCAGAGTTTTAAGTATGTTTTATATCTGTAGAGCAAAGCTGGAAGCAGTGAACAAAAGTCATCACTGTGCATTATTTTTTTATCTTCTTGCTTTTATTGGTATGATTTGAATTTTGAATGCTTTGGCTAAGCAGCAATGCTGCAGGGCTAAGTAGGACCTCTTCTGACTCTTTTAGTTAAATAAATCTGAGCTAACTTTTTCAGGGGAAATATTCTGAGGTTTCCCATTCTAAAACTCTGTATTTTTTATATATATATATATCTGATTTCTTTCAACTGAAATATCTGCTGTGTTCTCAAATTCCCCTTCCCCTTTTCTTCCTTCTCAGGGCAACAGGAAACTGGCCTCTTGGGTCAGGGCCTTTTTGCTTCTGCAATTCCCATGGCCTCCACCACGAGTGACAATGTGGCTCCTTTACTCCACTGGAAATGGAACAGGGGTGGGATGGGCAAAGTCATTTCACAGGCTGGGTTTTGCTCGAGACTTTCCTCTCCTGCATGTGCTGATGTCACTGCAGAGCCTGGCAGGAACAAAACCTCTACAGTTAGGACTACACAGATTATAGCAATCATCATAGTGAATTTTTTGTAATATGGAATACTAAGAAAAGGGCAAGTATCTAATCAAAATAGCATTGAGTCCCAAAGGAAAGATAAAATGGCTAAGGCAGGAGTTGCAGCTTGATTTTTGAAGATTTATCTTCCAGTTCATTCACTTTAATTCAGGCAGGTTGAAGCTTAAACCCCACCTATCAGCATGCAAATATCAACAGGATTAAATCATAGAATCTTTATAGACAGGTATTTAAACCAACTGATTCAACCAATCAGTTAAACTTTTTCCCCTCAAATATGCCTTTCACCTCCCTTATCTGCAGTGCAGATGACTTGTGTTCAGTTTGGCCTGCGTGGATCATTTCCAGTAGCAGTTCAGGATGTAAAACGAGGCAAGAATTGCCTGCAGAGCTCTCTAGTGGGCTGAGGGAATTGGACATCTGTATTTTGAAAAAAGGACACTTCTGTACCTGCAGTGATCCTATATGTGTATCTATAGGTAACAATTAACCCCCTGTATTTGTGCCTTTTGTTCCACTGAGGTGTTGATGATGTCACCTGTTGCTGGTGTTTCTTGTTTTGGAGGAGGGTCAATCACTGTTTCCCACAGGCTGTTTCAGCCTGAAGAGATAACTACCACAGACATCCTGCCTGATCAGTAGTGTATTAAAACCTTTGCCAGACTCAGAAAGGAAAATGTTCATGTAGATGCATTAGAAACCAGGGTAAGTGAAGCCTTTATGACCATGTGTGGCATGTTCAGTCCCTTCCTTCTTGTGATCTTTGTTTAAGGGTTGTAGAACATAATGATGGAATCATAGAATCAAAATGCTGGAAGAGACTTCTAAGATCCTCCAGTCCAACTGTTAACCCAGCACTGCCAAAGCCACCACTAAACCACGTCCCCAGGTGCCACATTCACGTGTTTTTTTAAAACACTTTCAGGGATGGCCACTCTGCCACCTCCCTGGGCAGCCTGTTCTAATGCCTGACCACCTTTTCAGTGAAGAAATTTTTCCTGATATCCAATCTAAACATCCCTGGTGTGACTTGAGACTGCTTGTCCTGTCGCTTGTTAACTGGGAAAAGAGACCAAACTTCTCCTCCCTACAACCTCCTTTCAGGCACTTGTAAAGAGTGATAAGGTGATAAGGCCGAGTCCCTCTTCTCCAGGACAGCCACCCCTAACTCACTCAGACTCGTGCTCCAGACCCTTTCCCAGCTCCCTTGCCCTTCTTTGGACAGGTAGGTGATCCCATCTAGTGAGCCAACTGGCCAAGCACTTCTTTTCCTGCTTTGATTTCCCCAACAGGTCCCTTCAGCAACTCTCTGGCAGTGAGGCAGCCCCAGGGACTGGGTAAGGGTGGTGATCCTTTACCATCGACGGGTGATGTGACGTGGATGTGGAGCTGCAGGATTGGTACGTGCACCTGTCTTGGCCTTGAATGTAAATGCGTTTTGGTGTTTTGGTTTCGAAGTCGTCAAACCAGTTGCATCTTCTCAGCTCGAAACTGATGTGGGGAGGCAGCTCCTCTGGCCCCAGCCTTTCCACTTCCTTATCCCTCTTTTCATCCCTGAATAACCACCTTCCACTTTTCTGAAGAAAACAGCCCCTTTTTTTATGGTTTTCTGAGTGTTGCAGTTTTTGTTTTTCCCTTTGTTGCTATTCACGTTGCTGCTGCTTGGGTTGCTTTTGTTATTACAGCTGTTAATATTGCATGATAAAATGAATTGTTAATTGCTGAATGGCTGAAGCGCAGACACAGGCTGCTCACTGCCTACAGGAGATATGGGAGGCTGTCAAGGACATCTGGGACCTGGTGTCAGATCAATCATACACTGGAGGTTTGCATCAGAAGGTAGTTTTGAAAGTGAGAAAGCAGATCCAGCTCAGAATATTCCTCAAACTGATCTGTTCTCCTTGAAGTGTCAATCTGGCTTAGCTGTGCGTTACTTGCTGGATAGAAGTGGTACCAACTCATGTTAGTACTGCCATGAGCTGCTACAAATCATGTGTCTCTTGATGTATTTTTCTATCACAGGATTGTCTAAAACTGTGCCCTGCACTGTGAGAGCTGTTTAGAGATGTTTACAGTGTACAAAACGAATGGTTTCAGTGCTCAAGGATGCTGATTTCAGTCTTTGCCTCTTTCCCTTCCTATTCCACCAAGGCCCAGCTGTCTCTGTGAGCACGTTGTGCTGCCTGTCATTGTGTGCCTGCTGTTATTTAAGGAAAGTTGATGCAGATTTGTTGTTTTTGCTTATTTCTGTGAACATTGAGGATATTTTGCCTCCTAGGCAACACACTCCCCACCCCCCCCAGCTCATTTTTAGCTTTCCCAACAGTATTAGGGAATACTGCTTAGAAGCTCAGAAGGGAAAAACTGGAGAGCAGCTTGATGGGTCCTTTCATTTGAGAGCAGACAAGTGATTCCATACAAATGTGATGTGATATGACAGTACAAAGAGCAAATGTAATTTCATGTTGCATTATTATTTATTAGATTTATAACAAAACTGCAATTACATTGGAGTCTTGCTCATTCAAATATGCTGAGACAGGCTCAGTTTGCACACTATGAGTGTGTGCATACACAGTATGAGTTAATGCTATTGCAGTGGAGCTGCTGCTAGCACAAAAATGCATTCATTAGAGATGGTGGTGAGGGTTTACCTAAAAATAATGAATCTGTGACTTAAAAGCATGTGCATTGTTCCAAAACCCACCTGTGGTAGCAGTGGCCTCAGAACAGTGGAGGTGGCAACAGACCTTCAGCACAGTGATATTCCTTTAAATCACTTCAAGTCACTTCTATGAATTAGGCTCTGTCTGCAGATGGATGGCCCATCTACTGTTTCTGCTTCTGCTGATAAACAGAGTGGGTGAAATATCAGACCCTCTTCTACCTCTGCCAAAAAAAAACCCAAACCCAAATCTTCTACAATATCTCTGTGCTGGTGTAATAGTTAGAAAAAAGGTGGAAGAGTAGCAGACCAGTACAAAGTTGACACAAATTGGTTTTTCTTCCCCGATTCTCTTAAAATATGTTCACCAGTTTTTTAGGAGTTGAGACGTTGCAATGTCACAAAATGCACAGGCAACCAAAATAGCTTGTTTTTGGAAATGCTAATGTCCACTGCCTTCCATTTTTCTCCTTCAATCTTCCATCTTAGACAATAGGTAGCAACAGAGGAGGTTGGAGAAGGGTCCTGGAGAAGATCAGCCTGCCTGCCTTTTAATCTGCATTGATTCTATTTCAAAGACAATTGTTTCATCTACAGAAATGAAAATGATGAAATACAACAGTGCTATCTGACAACTGGCTTTCAGGAAGACAGTCATTCACATGCTTAGTAGAGAAATTCTTGCTAGTCCACTCACTGTACCTCAAAAGGGCTGTAAGGGAAGGTGATGATATGCTCTGGTGTTTGGTGATTTGAATTTTTTTTTTCTTCTGAGAAATTGCACCTGAAGAATATTTCACTTAGAAATCGAGGTAGCAAGAAACTAGGAGCTTGCAGAAGGATAACAAAAGGCATCCAACACTAAAGATATCCAAGTCTCCCTTTTCTCACAACAAGCAGTGTTGTTGGGTACCTAAAACTCGGACAGATGCTGTGGGTAGCAGATGTGTGGGATCGTGCCCTTGTTCCACTGACAGCTCCCTGCCAGAAGAGCAGCGCTCCCAGGTGGACCTTGGTGCACCACTGCAGACAGTGGAGGTCTGATGAAGGTTGGACTGTTGGCATGGCCTGAAATCCACTTCCAGGCCAGAGTGGATTCACATCCAGGCAGCCCAGAGCACGGCCTGTGTCTGCAGCCAGGCCAGATAACACTCTCTGGGCTTTCATCCTCTGTGTTTCTTTTCTTGCTAAAAAAATCAGCCTAACGTGTGTGTGTTGGAAGAGAAGAACATCAGCATGAAGGAAGAGTGAGTAGGCTGTGCTGGAACTGGTCCATACTTGTAAGTATAAGTTAATGATCAAATGCAACTGTAGTGGAACTCATTTTCTTGAGAGCATACGTTTAAAAAGAGATATTAACACTGTAGTGTGGTAATCAGACACTGTGATGTCCATGGTAAAATGCCAATGTTCCAGAGATCTGACAAATCCAGCATTTGTTATTTACCTATCCAAAATGCTTGGCTTTGAAAAAGCAGTGCTGAGTGCCAGCAGAAGGGTGTTCATTACAAATTCAGCACAACATGTAATCAGCTGCAGCAGGGAGCTAACTGTGGCTCCGCTTCTAAGGTAGAAACTATATTAATTGCTCCATAATTCAAGCTGAAATAAGGAAAGGAGAAAGATAAGATGAGCTGTCAAGGGACAGCTACATTCACTGGTGAATTTTGGGTAGTGAATTGAGGGAAAGGAGCACTTACCCTTGAGAACTGCACAAGATCATTTGTAAAGTCATTAGTCTTATGAATTATTTTGACTGTTATTGTTATTAATTATTTGTACTGAAGTAACACTTGGAGCAAAGAGTTATGCTAAAAATCCTCCTGATTTCTGCAAAAGCACACAATAAAAAGGTAATCCTTCCCTGAAGAGCTTTCAATCTTAATGCCACTCTATATTCTCGCTGTTCAGCATTGCATCTGATATTTCCGTCCTCTCTTTTATTCTGGTACATGGCGCCTGAACCTCTTCCTCAGAGCTGTGTTGGTGTTTGGCAAATATGGAATTCATGCATCTGTGCTCTCTTATGTCTGACTATTGTTTGGTTTTCCTCTCCTCAGCAGTGGTTCTTCTGTTGTCTCAGTCTCCATTTTTAAACCTTTCTCACAATTCTCTCATATTTTCCATGGACTCTTTTTGTCTGGTATTTTGCCTCTTGGTTCTCTTTGCAATTTTGAGGGAGATCTGGGAATAAGCAACTCCTGTCTTCGTTTGTCTTATTGCACTTTTTCTGGTGAATTGTTCTACCCCTCCTCACTTTCCATAGCCAGCGAGACTCTGCCAGTGGGAAAGGTCATTTGGGGAAAACACACATTTTAATAGAGATGATTGCATTGCATTAGGAAGAACATTTCCAGCAGGTTGAGGGAGATGATCCTGCCCATCTACTCAGCCCCAGTGAGGTGCATCTGCAGTGCTGTGTCCAGTTCTGGGCTCCCCAGGACAGGAGAGACGTGGAGTTCCTGGAGTGGCTCCAGGAGCTATGGAGGAGGAAGGAGCTAGTGGAAGGGCTATGGAGATGATAAAGGGACTGGAGCATCTCTCTAACAAGGACAGGCTGAGGGAACTGGGCCTCTTCAGCCTTGAGAAGAGACAACTGAGAGGGGACCTCATCAGTGTCTTCAGGGGGGTGTCAGGGGATGGACCAGGCTCTGCTCGGTGGTGCCGAGCAACAGGATGAGAGTAATGTCCAGGAACTGATGCACAGGAAGTTCCACCTGAACGTGAGGAAGAGCTGCTTTACTGTGAGGGTGACTGAGGCCAGGATCAGGCTGCCCAGAGAGGGTGTGGTCTTCCTCACTGGAAATATTGCAGAACCATCCCTTGGAATCCCGTGCCATGTGCTCTGGGATGACCCACCGACCCACTGTGGTCCCCTCCAACCTGACCCATTCTGTGATTCTGATGCTGCACCATCACTCAGGGCTGTGTTGGGGGTCACCAGTTGCTGGAAGGTCCAGCTCGGGGTCCTGGTTCTGGAGAGTCCTCCATACAAGACTGCACTGAATTTACTTGGAATGCGGCCTGGATTTTATAGTTTTATAAATATTAAGTGTTGGGGGCTCCCTGACAAAGTCCCAGTGTTGTCTATGGGATCATGGTGAAGAATCAGAAAACAGGCAAAAAGGACCAAGTTAACTGTCAGCAGTTTGTCCTTCAGCTCTGCTGTTAATTGTGGTGACTTGCCATGGTTTGTTTGCAATAATTCCAGCTGTATTGCCAAAGGAGCCTTACAACAGGATTGTTGTTTTTGCCACAACTGTTATTGTTCAAGAACTGCATTTTTCAATTAGAGGGAATACATGAGATCTATTATCTATAACAATCTCTTTTAATGATAACAGCGGATACGGGAATTAGTCCAGTGTATGAAATTAAAGATATTTAAATAATTATAGTGTAATCAAGTCAAAATTACTGATGTTTTTATTTGAGGCTAGATTATGTGGAAAACAACACAAGAAAACAAGTGCTTTGAAATCTGCAAGGCATCAGTATTTGATAGCACATTTGCATATATTGCAGGGAGCGGGTTTGGTTTCTGTCTGTCAAAGATTTAAAATATAAATAACAGCCACTAGGCCAGGTTTCAGAGGCTTGGGTATGTTGACAGCAACTGTTGTGGTTCAGTTTGTTGGCACATCTCAGCTGGTTTGGTACGGTGGATTTGCAGTTTAAAGGTGAATTTAATGGTGCTCAACAAAGGTGGCTCAGAAATGTCTGCGTTCTAAATGCCTGCTTATTGGATTTTCTTGGAAAAGTTTCAGCTTTTGTCACTTCCCTTCTCCCCTTTCTAATCTGATGCTACACATACTCATTAATGAAAGACAAACAAGCCAAAGACCAGGGAGCCCAGGGGAGGTCAGAGACATCAATTCAAGGGACAAACACTAATTTTTGTATTTTGTTCCTTTTCAGGCTTTGCCAAAAACAACCTCCTATGTAATTCTTTACCTTTAATAGCAGGTGCTGACTCCTCAGCCCAGAAGAAGGCACAGTGCAGAGGTCTGGCAGAATTACAGCTGGTGGGTCTCAGTCACTGGCTGTGTCAAAGAACTGGAATCAGCTGTGAACTGCAGTCTGTTTATTTATGTGCAAAAAAGACGACAAGAAAATATTTGTATCATTTGACTTCACTGCAGGAGGTGATAGAGGCTATATTTATGTTTTATTTTCTTGAGGGATGTAATTCCCGAAAGGAATGTGCAATATTGATGGCAAACCCTCAGTTTTGGAGCTGTGCTCTGAGTTTTGGAGGGAGGCTCCTGATAGAGGGTACCAGAACCTTTATCTGGCAAGGCAAACACCCAGCCCATGTTGGGGGTGCACAGACACATTTAAAATGAAAGGCTCTTTGCAACTTGCCCACACAAACAGAAGGGAAACACTTGACCCTAAAGAAAGGAAGAGGCAGCTCTTAATCTACTGCAGATGAAAGTTCATTCTTTTACCTGGCAGAATAACATTCATCAGTGCAAGGGGACCGATTTAGGAGAGGCCAACCCCATTAACTGCAATTTTTCATCCGTTTTTCCACACCAGCAGCAAATTTCCCTTTTCTCTGGGTTTGATGTGTAGTGTCCTGAAGGTCACCAGTGTTTCTCCCTGCTCCCCCAGCTCCATCCTTGGGATTACCAACAAGGAGAATAATCCATGCAAGATTTTCTTTCCATGATACTGGAAAACCAGGAGGCTTCTGTATGGCTGATGTGGTTATTTATTGTGCAATTTATTGTGCAGTTATTACTAAAAATAATTGCAAGATGGAACAAGTACCAGTTTTATGATAACGACAGTGAAAACAAACAGGAACATAGTTTTAGGAAAGGAGATAAGGCTTTAAAGCAAGGTGATTCTCTGTTTGGACAATGTAGCTTGTTTTACAGGAGGATCTTCTGTCTGAGGAACAGCCCTTACCCCACCTTCAGGCTTTTGAAAGCAAGATGAATCATTAGTTTTCTCACAAAGAGACAGTCTGCAGCTTTGAATTACTAAGAGGTGAATTGATCAAATTTATCCTAAATGCCCCTTTCTGCAGGTTAGAAAATGGATCCCCTGGTTTTGGTGTGTCTTTTGTCTGAGACCTTACCTTTTAATGAGTTTTTTCAAAGCAACTGAGTAATTTTTATTCAGGATTTATTTACTTTTGCAGTGTCTTGCTTTATTTGATTTGTGAATCTTTCTATTTTTCTTTTTTTTTTTTTTTTTTTTTTTTGCTTTAAAGTCATGGTTTTTAATTTCAGTTTTTTTAAATGCCTCAGCAGTAACTTCTCTTATCCTTGACATTTCTGTGCCACCATAATATGAACTGCTGCAGTGGGAAACTTAATCCTCTAATCTGGCTTGCTCAGATGCATTGTTCGTATAGAGACATTTTCTAATTCAGAGTATTTATTAACAGCTCTGAACACTCTGTTCGCTCTGGCATCTGCACTGGGAGCATTTTATTAATGGAAACTGTAGCCAAAGAGTGGGCTTATGCCTGGGGACTTATTTCACTGGCTGGAATAACAGTGCTGGTCCATATGATTGTGGGATTCAACCCTCTGCCTTTTGGCTCGAGAAGCTTTAAGATATGTGTGTGTATAAATATATATGTATATGTTTATATATATATTCAGATTGCCAGTTTAATTTTTTTTTTTTTTTTGGTAAGGCAAATCTGAATATTAATCCAAACTTTAATAAGTGTTCAAGTTCAGTTTTCAAGTCCCTAAAACCTCAGCTTTAGGAAACAAAGCGTTTCTGACCACTCTTAGTATTTAATTACTTTATTTCTCATCCATTTACCCTCAAAACTGAGTTGCTGTCCTTGAGTGTCCTAATGGTGAATTTGGTGGATCACTGACTTTATTTGGGTCTAGGATACCCAGACATTTGGACTGGATCTGGATTTGGATCAGGATTTGGACCCTTGGCTATGTCACAGGTTCCTGGTGGGATGTGGGTTGGTCGGGTAGGTGTTTTAATAGCATTTTCTTTCAAACATCATAGGAATTTTATTCTTTTTCTGTCAGTGCAGTGATATATAATTTTATATAAAGCTGTCTGCAGGAGGTGCTTTCAAGAGTGGTGCTGGAGTTATTAGTCCATTAATGAATAGTTTGCCACTGTTGGTTGTGGCCAATAGTTGGGTGCTGCTGGGGTCAGAAAACTGGTCTGGATGAGTTTGCAGGATAACTGATCTGCCACTTGGGCTTTCATTTGAATGCTGTATAATATATAGAAATTAACCTATTCTTAAACATTTAAATAAATTAATAATAATGTTAATGATGGTGATAATAATGATCATGACAATGGTAATAATAATAATGATATCTGAATCTGCAGGTTCTTTTAGTAAAGTCAAACCAAATTGCTTTATTTTTTGTAGAATATCCTGGGATAGGGTGGAAGATCATTAGTGATATGATGTAATTTAGACAGTCATACAGTTGAACTGGAGATTAATGGCAAATAGCATCATGATGTTTAGAAAGGAGACTGAATTGTAAATATAGGAAATCAATACTGCACCTCCATGAAACTAAGATTCATTTTACTTCAGACTATTTCAAAAGTGCCTTTATTTCTGTTGGAGCAAAACTTTCTTCACTCTCTCCTTCCACTCAAAAAAGCCAAATTAAAAAAAAGGTTTAACACACAGTTTTCCAGAAAGAAACACAAGATGAGAACATCTTTCAATCTGCAAAGCAAGAGGGTCCACAGTACTAATAATGTTTTCTATTACCAAATGCTCTGTCATCTGAAAATTAAAAACAAGAGCAAATATTATTTTTATTTATCTATCTGTATGTGCTGTATTATAAACACATGCTCAAAGGTTTAATTTTTTTTTTTTTTTTGAGTAATGCTTGTTAATGACTGTGATTCATTGTCAAAATGATATAGGCTGATTGGGAAAGAGATAAGTTTACAACATTCAATTGTTTTGAATAATGGAAATTTATTTTTCTCAAAAGTTGGCACATTTATTAGGAAGCCCTTTGATGTTGCTTGGAGAAATAAATCAGTGCTTGTTGGTTTCATCCTTTATTGACGACGGCATTTTGGATTTGGCAGTGTCTGGAGAACTGTTTTTGACTGAAGTTGTTGGCATAGTCACTGCATGATGCTATTGTAAAGAACAAATAATTTCACTGTAAGGCTACTGAGAGCTGCAGTGAAATCCCAGAAGAAATATCTGCACATGTTGCAACATAACATGCTAAAAACCCAAAAGGAAATGACTGCAAAAAGGTCTATTTTTGCAATCTTGGAAATAAAGTATTTCTGTTGCATTGTTACCGGGTGCTTTTGTTGCCCAGTAACTTCAAGACATCCATTTTGTATCATTGAATCCAATTATTCTTTGTTGCTACTGTGACTTCTCTCTTCAGCTCATGATTTCCCCTTCATTTTCTTCCCAGTTTACCCATCTTTGTTTCTTGATGTATCTCTGTACTATTCCTTCCATTTGCTGAAGAGTGCCAGTGCCAACCTTGTGCACACAGATTTGTTACTATCTCAGTCATCTCCCAGAGTAAATTTTCTTGGAGAGCTGTACATCAATGCCCCTAAAACAAATCCTTGTTTGAGAGTCCTCTGACACCTGTAAGAACCAGAAATAAGTGATTAGATATGATATACCTCTACAATTTACCAATATATTTGGTGTCTTTGAGCAAAGTGAAAACCCAGAAACAACTACAGACACACAGGCAGACCCGTGCAAATCAATTAGCATTCAGATATTTCCTCTTGCAGCAAATTAACAGTAAATATAGATAGGGTGTGAAATTCACTGGGCATGAGTACTCTGCACTTGTCCATTGTATTTATCATTTCTGTTCTCACTGACCTTTTCTAGGGGGTCACTGAGCCCAGTGCAATAATTTGCTGCAAATAGTCCTTATTCAAATGAGGAATTGCTTGCAGAATGATGAATTCGTACAGTGATAGCTCTCACAAGATCACATCTAATGAAAGGTCACCTGATACAATTTCTGATGTAAATGAGTTTTCTGGACCATTTTTCTCTTTCCACTTGCTCTGTTACCTGTGCTGTCATCACACCTCAAAGAAATTCATTATTCTTCCAGCTCTTGACTTTAACCGAAATGTTTGCCGAACCTAATTGATGCTGCAAAACGTCTCTTTGCAGGGCAGGGAGAATTGTGCAAGAGTAATTCACTCTATTGAGCTACTCGCAGCCATTGTGCTTGACTGCGCCCTACTGACACTGGGGTTTTTTTCTGAAAAATATTGGAAATCATTCCCGCTGATGGAACTGATGGGGAATAATGAGTCAATCACACGAAAGAGTGGATTCGGTAAGCTCAATGCAAACTACTGTAAAAAGTTTTAAAAGTGTCTTTGTCCATGAAATGTCAGTGCTTTTTTTTTTCTTTTTCCCCTCTTCAAGGTTACTTTGAAAGCAAATATATTTGAAGGCTGCCATACACTCTTGCTTATTCTGAGAGCCAGTGAAGAAAGAAAACAAAAATATTTACAGTAACAGACAAACAAGCAACGGGAATGACTAAGAAAGGGTGAAGGGAGGTGCAGTCAGTTCTGTGGATTCCAGGTATGCTGGTGTAGGGATTTTACACTGGCTCCTGTAAAATGGGAGCTTTAGGTTTTAGAGTCCCTGATGGGTTTTTCTGATCAAATGGGGAAACAGAAGTGTTGCCAGCTTCTTGCTCTTTCACCCTGGCAATCCACAGGAGCAAAGGTTTCGGTTCAGTCAGCAACAATTCCTGCAATGCAGTTAAAATTCAAGTGCATGAACGAGCCCACTGGCTACTCTGACCATCCTACAGAGGATTTAATTTTGGCTACTTCTACTGTGTGCCCTGCTGGAATTTGGTTCCATCAGTGCCATATTGATCTCTGGTGTTACAGTGTCAATGTCCTAAGCCCTTGTCCATCCTTCTGTCCTGAATCCCCTTCTCTGAACAAATGCCTCTCATTTCTTTCTGAAGTTTGCCTGCGTGGTCTTCATCCGTGAGCAACATGCTCCCCCCTGCTCTTCAACAGTTTGCTTCATTCAGGGCATTAATATGAGTAAATTTTAGTTATTTTTTTTCCTTGGATGAGTATAGCATAAATTGCTTATAAACTTAATAGCTAGTATATTTTTATGTGAGTTAATTGTACCTTGGTCTTTATTGCACTGCTGATTCATAAAGCTAATGGACTACATTCCTGTCTTGGCTTGGCAGCATGTGAGGACTGAGTAAGGATTCTTGAATGTAAACTACTGTTTTAGAGTGAGGTTCTGTGATAACAGAATAGGTTTCATTTTGGTGAAGAGACTATCCCTAAGGAAGCTGATTAGGGAGAAAATTGTTAGACATGAGAGAAATACTGCGGTTCATTTAACCCCACTGTCTCCTGGAGCAATCTTTGTGTTTGTGACCAACGTAATGCATTGACGTGCAAAGTATTTCGTGATGTGGAACCTTTATTTTCTTCCAATTGCCATTTCTCTTCTCTCTGTAGCCTTAAAAAAAGAAACCCACCCAAACCTCCAAACTGATGAGAATCAAACTGCAAACTATGGGAAAAGCTGAAAGCACGCTGCCTTCCTACCAATTTCCTGACAAATGCAATACTGTACTCTCGAGCTTCAATTTTTTGCAGACAAAGACTGTGGGAACAGCAAGTGCCACAACAGGACTCTATTCTTGTGCCAATTACTTGAGTGCAAATGGAACACAGTGGTGCTGCAGCCCGTGAGTACCCTTGAAATGGTCAAGAGCTGAGCAGGCAGGAGCTGCTGTGCTCAGCACTGCTGGCTGCACAACACACACCGCCTCCCAAAAACTGCTCTGCCGAGCTCAGTAATTTTCTTCCCACCGTGAGGGGCTGTTAAAGAGGGTTGTATATTATCAGCTTTAATAGAATCAAGAGCCAAAGTATATAGACACCTTGTGTCAGGGATGGCCTTGTGATGGAAGTGCACAGTGCTCCTTGTTCGTGGGGTATCTGAATGTAGAACTCAGCATTCAGTGAAAAGTGTAACAAGGCTGAATCGCCAGAAATAACACACTCTCCAACCAGAAAAAAACAACACAAAATATATAAAAAGCAGGCAATTTAATGTCCACTTCTGACTCCGGGCCTGCTGCTATTCCTTTACAATAGCAGGCTGCATAAGAGTACATGAGATTAACCTGCTGTTAAGCAATCTTTCACAGCTCTCTCTTCAAACTGACACTGGTATCGAGGGGCAGACGTGAAGCACAGGCCCTGCTGCAAACCTGCAAGTCTGTAATCTTGTGATGGTGTTGCATGATCATGTAGTTTTCTGTGCTGGAGCTCCTTACTCTTGTCCTCTCACTTAACGAGGACATAAAGCTTACAAATCTTGTTGGCAGCCTTGTCTTGATGCACAGTCTGATCTTTTTCTTTGTAGTCTCTGCTTTCTGAAATTGGGTGTGCTGGGTATGAAAGTCATTGCTGGCCTTTCAGAAGTAAACCCTGTCTCAGTGACAGAGCAATTGTGATTTTCCTGGTTAGGTGCTGATATCAAGTCACCCAGTGAGCAAGTCAGCTGAATTAACACTTGGGCTCCTGGTGCCTAAGAACTTAAAATTTTAGTGAAGTGATACTTTCCTAAGGATCACTGAGAAGTAATTCAGACAGTGTTTCTCATTTAATAAGATGTAGGAGGGAAGATAGGTTCCCTTATCAAAAAAGTTTCCAGCACAGATTCAAACACCACCCTGAAGTTCAAGTAAGTCCATCGGTGTCCCCAGTGTCTTAGGTACCTAAATTCTGAAATAATAGATCCATTAAAGGCAATTTAGGAATTGCCCTACTGGAACCAAAATCTTCTCATCTTTCAAAGCTCAGCCACCTTTGGCCTCAGCTTGATTCTTATTTTTCCCCAAAGCTTTTTCTGTCTGCTGCACAAGATGAAAAGCTGTAAGAGAAAATGCATAAGGAGAGTAGGATGGATAAAGCACTCAGTGGTTGGGTTTGAGACATGCTCTGCCTTTTAATCTGTCTGCTTCCAACTTTGGGAGAGACTCTCACAACAATCTCTTCTGTGTTTTATACTGACACTGAATGTTCAGTGGTACAAACAGTGCAAATATCTTGGTTAAACTGATAGTTGGCAGGTTCTGTTAAATGTAGGCTCTCTGTTGATCACAGAACAGAGGAGGAGGGTGGTGGCTGCATGTTCCAGCCTCAGAAATGCTTGTTTACACAACAAATGTCCAACCAGTTCAAGAAGTTCATATTTTTAAATTAACAAAAGAATAATTTCTGAACTGAAGCAAAGCTGAGTACAACTCCTGTCATGTCCTGAGGCAGTACTTAAATGCAATTAGAGAATTGTATTCAGCCTTCTGGCTGTGAAGAATGGATTTTAAGCATATGATTCCCGATCGGAAAGTTCTTATGAGGACTTCATTTATGGCAAATAGAGATTTTATAAATGAGAACCATTTTCCTCCTTTAATAGGGCATATTTTGTTGTGCTACTCTAGATAAATGGTGTTGTGAAAGGAATGCACTTGGGGTGGTGGCAAGAAGTTAGACCTTTTTTCAAAACAAAACAACCCTGTGATTACAATATACGGGATTTGTTTGTAAACTGCCAGCAGTTTTGGCAGTACTGAATAGGTCATGGTGAATTCCTTTTTGTGATAACATTAGTCCAAATTCTCTGCTTGTATCAGGGACTGAAGGTTCCCTGAGAGCTTTGGCCTGTCATGGATTGTAAGGAACCTTACTGAAGTACCTACATTTATATATGTGCTTAAACACAGGGATTTTATTAGACCAGTAAGGGTTTTGAAAATACTAAAAATAAATTATGTTCCCGAAGGTCTAGCCCATTTGTCCTTCTTGAGGATGTTATCTCAGTGGACCTTAGGTACTTACATAAAATGTGGTTTTCATAAATCACCATAAATTCTCTTCTGATTTGATAAATGGGGGACACCCCATTGAATGAGAATATGTGCCTTTTTGTCCAGCCAGTGTTCAGTGCAGCGAGTTTCACTGCCCAGTTCTGTAGCAGAGAGAAATGGAGGTAATTTAGGCTTTCAGAAATTAGGTCTGGTTTCAGACATTGCTCTGCTCAGCTGAACTCAGACTTGAGCTTTATACAACTGGTAATGACTTGTACTTCAGCTGAGACCTGTGCTGTATCTGCTTGGTGAACTGGGATTTTTGCCCCATCTGTGGTTGGATGTATCTTACAGCTGTAAGTACATCATGGCTTTAAAATTGTCCTAACTCAATTAACTGTAATCATGGTGAGATGGAACTCTACGAAACAAAACAAGGAGATCAGAGAGCTCAGACAGCATGAAAATTCTGCAGCACTTCATCCTTTTTACAGCACTGAATGCTTTCCTTTCTCTCCTTCCCAGCTGACACTTGGGTGTCTGTTCTGCTTTAGTCTGTAATACATCTTCTGACACGAGGTGTGCCAAGGAACTCACCCTGATGTAGATATTTGAGATCAAAGCCAGGCCCTATCAAACATGGGAATAAAAACACCTCAAAGCCAGCTCAGTACATAAAACGAAATACTACTCAGCCAACAACAGTTTTCATGTAGAATGCAGTGCAAGGTGGTTGATACAACTGCAGCACAAATTAATGCACTTTATGAAGTGGGCTGAGTTCAGGAACATAAAAAGAAATATGTTATGCTGCTGTGGTGAGTACTAAACAGCCCTTTCAGGTAGTTTGCACTTGCAGTCCTCCTTAGAATACGAGATGTAGGAAATGTTCCTGTGGCTCAGTTACATTTAACATGGCAAATAAATTCCGACATTCAGTTCTAAAGTGAACTTTTCATGAAGTACCAAGGTGGTGCTAGTAAATCCATGCCACTCAATCTAGTGCATAAAGAAGAGCTGTAATGCTTAATGAATAAACTCATTGCTCAAATGTGCACCATAATGAAGGTATAGCTCATTAGTGTTTGCCTGACTTTGCTGTTAATCTTGACAATATAAACAAGCTGAGCAACATTGCAAACACTGCAAAATCCCAAATACTTCAGAACGAGGATTGAGAAAATATTACCTGTAAAGTACACCCTGGATAATCTGCGTGGATAAAATGTTAGCTACAAGTGGAAAATGTAACTTCTTTCAACATTTTTTCTTTAATTTTTTTTTTTCTTTTTATACAAACGAGAGAAATAAGCATAGAGAAATAGAAGAACTCCTTATAGCTCTTCCTGGATGATCATATGGTCCTAGCTGGAATTTAGTCCAGCAAAAGTGCTTCTTATGATGCATAAGGAAGTTTGATATCCCAGCAAAACAGGAGAGAATATTATTGATCTCTATTAAAAAGACTAATGAAATGGAGTATGATATCCTGCCAGCTGTGGCTTAGAATTCTCCCTTCTTTCATTTGAATTAGAAGCAGGAAAATGAAAACCCATAATCAGAGCAAGGCATAGAAATGATGGAGAAGGAAGTAATTTAGAAGTGTTTTCTTTCATTTCTCAAATCTGAAGGGCCTGAGGGATTCAACTCTTGGTTTTAACAAGAGCAGCCATCTGACATGCTGTAGCTCTTCAGAAAGCAGAAGTTAAAAAAGTTTGAGCTGTGGGAATAAAAAAGCACTTCCGCCCCCTTCATTTAATTTTGATATTTACCATGTAGGAATTTGATAATGCAGGGAGATTTATTCCATGCCTTGTAGTAGATGAGCTATATGGGCACATCACAATCCTGATCCTGCATCTGTGAGTCCACGTGCTCAGCAGGAGCTGTTTATACACCTTTTGGTCATAGCACTTCATGCTTCTTGCCATCTTCTATGGTATTTAAATCACATTTAATATTTTAGTGATTCTGGACCTCAGCTGTGTGCTTTGCCATCAAATAATAACTTTCAGAATGGCAGCCAGGACGAAATGCTGATGTAGAAACTGTTTCCCACACAAAAAGTCATAATACCACTCCTGAGCATACCCATGGAATGCATTTTGAGGTGGTCTTGCAAATGTACTTATTGGTATTTACACACATCAAATAGTTGAAATTAAATATAAAACCCCATTCGTGTTCTAATATCCCTTTCCAGGGATTTTCAAACTCGATTAGAAACACATTCCTACCAAGATTCCAGAACAACTACTGGTAAGGGAAGCAAGTACCTTTGTGTCTCATGAAAAAATAAACAAATCACATATGAGTGTTCCCCTTCCCTGACAAACTGAGCATCACATTAGTGCTCAAAACTATGACAATTTATTTCACTTTATTATTGCAGCAGAACACCAAATCAAGATTTAGGACAAATTATTTATATGTAATGACAAGTAACCCATAACATTTATTAGTGTTCAAATGACTGAAATATATGGGAGAAGACATGTATTTTATGAGCATTGAAGAAGAGAATGTGTTTCACTGAAATGTGGAGACAGTAGGAGCTGATTAGACATGCCTGCCATGTTGCCTAGACGTGAACTTGAAGAACTCAGGGAATCTGGGGAGTTGTAAAGCTACTGACATTATACCTGGCAATGGAGTAACTCAGAAATTAAAAACACCCCTTGTTTTCAAGTTTGGTGTTACCTCAGCAAGCTTCCCTTCCAAAAAAAAAAAAAAAAAAATCAACCATCCCTATATCCATATAAACTTAAAGATGTTTATCTTGAGCCAAATAATTTGTCTTTAATTTTAGTGTTTTTAATTCCACTCAAATCTGAGCTTTTTCTGCAAATTGTTGAGATCAAGAAGCAAACTTGTGTTTCTAATGGATTACTTGTGGAGCAGAGCAGGCGGTAAAATGAATAATGGAGGGGAGTTTTCAAAAATTGCAAACTGACCTTTGAAATGTCAGAATTTGGAGGTTTCCTGTAATCAGCATTCTGTGATAAATGAGAGCAGTAAATGTAAAGATCCCTGGTTCAAAGTGTGTGTAATCGAAATCCAATGAGGGATCGATGGCCTTTTGGTGACCTTTTCTGAAAAGGTCAAATGACAACATTTATGGGAAACTTTTCTTGTGCTTGGAGGATGATTATAAATGGATTTATTGCATTTCAGTGTTCCAGCTATGGAGAAAAACTGGGCCTATTTGCCTGTGTGTTTGTATGTGGATGTGTCGTTTCCAGTCGTTCACACTTGTAAGGTCAGTGAATTTTATACACAAAATATGTACATACGTACCTTGACGTATATATTATTTGAAATGGTACGTTCATGTTGTTATTAATGTCCATAAACAACAGAAATGTTACTTCAAACATATGTAAAATGTTACCTGGTTGTTCTTAAGCTCCTAGGAAGGCAGTAGGAGGATCTGAGATGACTTAAGCAGAAAAGTGGTTTCATTCTGCCAGCAGTGACAATGTATTGGAAACGAAATAATCAACAACAGCTCCTGTCACATCATCAGAATCCACAACACCATGGGAAAGGAGAGTGTCCCTTTCAGAGGTACCTCTTGGGAATAAATCCACCGAGGCATTTTGGTCTGAATAACTGTTGGAGAATGTTTTTGTGCTGGTTTTTTGCATGAAAATGTTCAAAGTGATCCACAGTTAAATCGAACGCAGTCATCACCAGCTTTTTGACATCTGCCCTGAAGTTTTGTAGTTCAAATGATGAAAATATGCCATTTATTTTTTTTTCTGAGTGATTGACATAATAATTTTTTTTGCTGCTGAAAATGTATCTATGGGTTCAGCTTTCTGTGAGGACCTGCACTACTTGAATTTTCTTTTGTCTCCTTAAAAATTTATTCTTGAAGTAGACCTGTTTTCTCTGTTTCTGAGGAAAAGAATTAGTTATGAGCTTTTATACTTCATTAGAAAAGCTTCATATGCTTGTAGCTTAAACAGAATTGCTTAAAAAAATCAATTATTACATCAGTCTTACCATTAATTACTGGGAAATCATGTAGATGACTAGCTTTGACTGGCCTGTGTTTTATTGTGTGTGAGAATTAAAATCAGGTACACTATTGGCAGGAAATTGACATTTATTGAAATGTATAAAGAAATTATCAAACTGGTAAGTTGAACATTTGACTGCCCCTGGTCTTTCTTGTATTTTTTAATTACATGCTGCTACACTTTTCTAAGTTGAAAACTTCTCCAGATTCTCAGCTCCTGAACAGCAGAGCATCCACACAGAAATGCTCTCTTATCCCTGTGGAAGTTCAATGAGAATTTTCATTTTTGGATAACTGATAGTTGGACCATAGGGCACAAATCCACAGGGACACACTTCCAGGAGTTTTACTGCTCGTGGAACTGTTTGCTTCCCTGATGGAAATTCAAATGGAGGGCTGAGAGCCCAGCTCAGTTCTTCTCTCCTTTGGCATCACTGATCATTAATGAATCCAACATGGATAATGATATGATTACTCTGATCAGTATAAACAGGTTTGCTGGCTGTGGTGACAAGTAATCTGCTCTGCTGTTTCTGTGCTTGTTCTGAGAGGAAAAATGGATGAGGAGGGGAAAAGTAGGGATTTAATGGTGTGAAATATCAGCTGTACCTGGACATAGAAATAAATCTGTGGAAAGGTAAGCAGTTTTTACTGTGACCCCATTCAGAGCTGAACTGCAGTTTAAATTAACTGAGAAAGGCTATTTCCATATAAGAAAATAGTAATATGTGTGAAGTGACATATTTCATTGGTATATGAGTATATAATGCCAAATCACAGTGATAAAACCACTCTGATCTGTCAGTGGCCTGTTATATTAATATTTCTTTACAAAATGCAGCACCAGCTATTCCTGGAACAATCCTAAACTTAAATGCACCACTTATTACTTCATATAATTATTCTACAACCCAAAGCTGGAGCTGCAAGCTGTGATGTGTTGTGTTTTTATTTGCCTTACCAGCTGATTTGATATTGCAGACAAAGGGGAGCTGGAGTCTCATTTTTCTGACATGGCTGACTGATGCATTTTCTATTAAATACAGTCAGGTGAAACAGGCCAGGAACATTCTATCTCATGATGGCTAAAACTTGTGATTAAAAGATGGGTTACATTGAGACAGCTTTGTCACAATCTTCCTTTGAAAGAGAAACTAAATAGCTTTAAATTCAGGCAGTACACACAGCACATCAAGCTGTTGTCTTTCAAAGTAGTGGAAGGAATTGCTCCCTTTCATAATAGTTTTGGGCTTGGTGATGAAATGAGCTTTCAATAAGTGACTCCTTTAGTGATAGCAGGAGTGAGGAAAATAAATTACAAGAGCAGAAGGCAGTGAATAGTTAAGGATGCAACCGTTTATTCACTTATTTTTTGTAGTTTGGGTAAATTTTCAACCCTGTGTACAAAATGCCTTCATTATACTAAGGAGATTTGCATTTTAATTCCCTGAACATAACAAACCTTTATAAACGTTTGTGTTTTGCCAAAAATAACAAATGTCAGAAACTTGCAAGCTCCAGTCTCTTGTTTAAACAAAAAGGGATGAATATATTAAGAGCCTAAATCTATCACAATGTTAGGTCCTTTGGCATTAACATGGGAGGTGATGTTAGCAATGATACATAAGATATGCTGTTTATGCATTTAATCCTTGGACTGGCATGTCAGGTAGGGAGTAAATGTTTGGAAGAAAAATTACTTTCTTCATAGGGTCGAGTGTTTTGCCCATACTTTGGCGATTGCTTTTACAAATCTTTGTTTCTAAATATCAAAATGTGAATCGTGCATGTGGAGATGCAGACTGAATTTTCCTTTCACAGTTTAGTTTGCAAATGTGTTTTGTGTTGGCTGATACTGGTCAGGTCTTTATTTAGCTTTGGCTGACTGAGGTCAGGTCTTTATTTAGCTTTAAAAATACCTGTTGTGGTGAAATATTTGTCCTTCCAACAGGACAGAAATTGTTCTGCTGCCAATGGAAAAGATTGGTGCAAAGACTTTTTTTGGCTGACATGTTTTACTGATGAAATCAGGGTAATGTTTACCTGAGATGTTCCATCAGGGACTGCCCTATATTTTATGAACAAATCTTGGGCTATTAGATGCTGCCAAGAAAGAGTGTTACAATAATATACAAATTCTTCTAAAGTTTATTTTTCTTTCTAAAACGCCATTTTCCTGATCCAGGCTGGATCAGGCAGGATTTCCTGATCCTGTCAGGACAGCCCAGTCCTTGCTGTAGAAATCACAGACATCTCTAGGTGTGTGGTGACTTGCTGTTTGAAAGGATATTTGGAAAAATGTGTTCAGGAGATGCACTGAATTCTCTCAGGACCTATTTCTAAGTTCAACCCACAGAAAAATTTCTCAGAAGCAAATAAATACTTCCTGGCTGTTGTGTGCTTTTACCTCTGTAAGCACCAGGCTCAGCCCAGCTCGGGTGGGGAACATCAGCCTGACGAAGTATAAATTTTCCATTAGCACAGAACATTTGAACAGAATCCTGAGCAACTTTTTGCAAGTGGTTTAGCACACAAAGAAGGCACAACCAACGCAAAGGGAAAAGGGCCAAACTCATCTATGCCACAAAAAGCTTTTGCTGCTTCATGGCCATCTACTTTCAGCTCAGTTTAGTACATACATTTGTCTTTGCATGGGTTTTTGCATGAGTGTCAGTCCTGGAGGTCAAAGAAGGCTTAGGTTTTATTCAGATGAAAGGCAAAAGGGTCTTCTCTGAAAACTGTTAACCCCCGAGGTGTGTGCTTGGCTGAGAGCAGGGCAGCAAATCAGCACTAGCAGAGCCAATACAAGAGAACACACCCCTGTGTAGTCAGAATTTAGCACAGGCAATGTGCTTTAGTGGGAAAGGAACTGCAGCTCTTCTTCCACGTTTTAATCTCCATTCTTGAGCTACTGGTGTCCAAAATAAAATTAAAGTGACCTCCTGAAGGTGAAAAATGACAAAGCAGACAAAACAAGTCAATAAAAATCGTTCTGTCAGGTCTGATAGAACTATTCAATTTGACATTTTTACTGGAATCAGATTCAGAAAGCAAAACTGCAGAGAACTAGGAAACACAGGCAAAGTTAGGAGACACGCTGTAGTTTTAGGAAGGAAAAAGGAGGTTCCTCACAATTTTTTATCCTTCCTTGGATGGGCCATCAGCAATGTCTATGTGGCCACATATTGCTGGAGTGGCAGCTGCTGATCACAGGGATGGATCAAGGCTTGGAGGACTGTGGAGTGGTGCAGTATGATCAGTGACTAGTGGATGCTGATAAAACGCTGCAAATTACTGGGTGTGAGGTTTATAATGGTTTCCTTTGAGTATCCGAGTTCAGACCTGGCAGCTGAGGGCACGAGGCAGATGTTTGACGGTTCTTGTGATTTGAGACCAGGATGGTGATGAACAGCCTGACACAAACTGAGCAGCACTGGATTCAAACAGGGGTTCATGGCAGATTTAGATACAGTAGCACATTATGTGTGGAATGAGCAATTTATTGAGGATTCAGAGCTCGAGTTCTGACACTCAGATATCAATCACATGAGATGAGTATTGAGAGGTGTTTGCTTTCTGCCTACAGATAAACATCTTCTGTGAATGACTTCAGAGATTTGCATGTAAGCCTGCTCTGCAGCCTAAATGTGAGTCACAGGCTTCTCTTTTCTGCTCTGTCATGAAAAGTATGTTTAAAATATACTTCTATGCACTTTTTATAAAGTATTTTTGTGTATGCTTTATATATATATATATTTGTGTACATAAAAGTATATTTAAATCTTGGCTTGGATACACAGATAACTACAGTGGTCTTTGTTGTACAAAACATAATGAGAATTTTTTTCCTCGAGTCTGCTGTTTCTCTAAATATTGTCTCTCTAAGATGTACATTTCAAACCTCAGTTATTCTGCTGAGGCTGTGTTGTAATCAGACAGT